>JAKCOX010000013.1:2565000-3815000 GCA_022605575.1 Laterallus jamaicensis coturniculus | reverse complement strand
TAAACTATTAGTCATTATTAACTGAGTGTGTTCCAGATAATTTTATTTAAATAAAAATCCTTGCAGCATGGAATTGACTGCTGCATTTACTGCAAGAATTAGCAGATGTGTCTCAGCAGCCCTGTGCGGATGGGGCTGCACTAAGCAGGCACCACAGAGCATTTGCTTTCAGGCCAAGCAGGGAGTGCGGCCTGGCTGTGGGCTGTGCAGTTGGAAGCCCAGGTGCAGTCCTCCGAACACAGGGCTAGCAGAAGAGCACCACTTGCAGCTGGGTAAATTGATTTTTGTTTTCCAGCTGTGCATGATGTATTGTTTGAGTATCGTGCTTTCTTTTCTGGTGTCTGGAAAGGGAATTTTCCTGTCATTTCCTCTACAACACTTTTAGAAAGCCTGGGCTAGCACGCATGGCTTTCAGCCTAGTCAGGACCTCACTTTGCAGAGTCCATGTGCAGGCAGTATTAAACTGTGCTACTAGGCTGAGATTTGTGTGCTAGCAGCTCCACCCCCTTCTTAACAGGAGCCAAACCTTTGAGGGCACATCTCAACAGCAGAGCTGTGTTGAAATGCTTGCTTAAAATTCATCCCCCAGTGCAAACACAAGGAAGGAGGGTGCTTTGGTGGCCATGAACACTGCCCCTCTTTGAGCACGATGGTGGTCTGGCGAGGCAGTGCTCCAGAGAATGCTTTCTTTGGTTTCTTAAGCCAGACCTTTCTCCCGTCAGAGGGGAGGCAAGCAGCACTGCTCTGGCTCAATTACATCTTGTCCAGGGCTATTACACGAAGATGGCAATCTCTTGGGTGTGTCAGAGTTTGCGCTCACCCATGGAAAACAGGGCTATGTGGAAGAGTGATTTAACAAGGAAAGAAGTAAAGAGCCATCTGGAAAGGTCAGATAAAGCTGTAATGTCACTGTCACAGCCACAGAGAGATAAAACTGACCATTTTTTTAATATGTCATTTGTGTGGTTTTGGTAGCTTCGACATTTACATTGCTAAAATTGCTCAGTGGCTGAAGTGCCTTATGGCTGTGTCCTCGCAGTAAAGAACTCTAGATCTGCTCTCAGTGGTGTCACAACACTATTGCTTTCCAAACAGAAGCGTTGCCTGAACTTTAAAAGGTTGACTTTTGCTATTCTGCTTCCCCGGGTTTCAGGAATGCTGCCTGAGCCACTTTGGTATCAGAAAGATACTGAATTTGGAAGGGACAGTGTGAAAAAGAAAGGTCGGTTATTGGCTTTCAGAAACAAAGGCAAAAACTTCTAGAGGTCACTTCATTGGTAAACCTTCCACCTAAGCTGAGGCTACAGATATTTGCTTCCTTTTAGTGACATTTGTTACTTTTTTTATTGTCTGAGAGGTTATACTGTGGTAGAATATGACGGTGGCATTGTCCATTTCTGTCTCTCAGATAGCAAGAGGTGATCCCAGTCTCAGGGCTATGACTGATAAGGCTGGGGTGTGTAAAAAAAAAAAAAAAACCAACAAAACAAAATCAAAAACCCCCCAAAACCACCCAAGTGTAAACCGTAGTTATGTGGGAGCTGGGGAGGGCAGAGAGAGTGATGAGAAATCCATGCACTCAAGCACGTGCACACAAGCTCCTTCCCTGGGCATCCTCTACTGTGGACGCTGAACAAGACAGATCTGCAGGGAGATCCTGGTGATCTGTTGCGTCTAAAAATGAAATTAAGAGTACAATACATGGAAAGATCCAGGGGCCAAGATACACAGCTCTGTTTGCACCTCTTGTGCAGTTACCATGGAAAATCTGTGGTGTGAGATTTGTATGAAGAAAACCCAGTTGATGGTATGGTTTTGTGCTGTTACTTAACAGTGAGTAGTTTTCCAGCTCTCTGAAATTTCTGTAAGTCTCAAGATTAACAAAGTATTTGTTTCCTCGTCTTTGGGATAGGGAGTTAGGGGTCAGTAGGAGAATAATTTCTAGACTTCTGTGTCTGCAGTCAGTGAGAAATAATATCTGCTGCCTCAGAGCAGTGGCTTGAGCTCACATCTGAGGAGATGGTACTCCCTACACACACCCAGCTTGTTTACTGGTGGCAAGCAGTAGAGCAGGGCTTAGCGTCTACCCCAAGCCCACTGCCACTGCTACCTGTGACTTAGGGCATGGGGAGGAGAAGCTGTATTACCCAGAAGGTAGATGGGGCAAGCAGACGGTTTCAGTAGGTTTCCTAAAATAACAAGAAGGTTCCTGTGCAGATGTGTGAAGCCAAGTCAGTAAAATGGCTCCAAACAAGACTGCCAGGATTGCAGGACCCAGCAGACAGCAAAAATTTCAGCTCTGCAGTTACAGTCCTCGAACTCCGAGCATCTGGGGATCCCAGAGCCCATCATCTGTGTTGAAGACAGAGGCAAAGAAGTGTTAAGTGCCTCTGCTTTGTCTATGTCCCTATTAGTAAGGTGACAGTTCTCACTGAGTAACGGACCAATGTTCTCTCTGGTCCTCCTCTTGTTAATGTATTTTAAAAAAAACCTTTTTACTGTCTACCACAGTAATGGTCAGCTTCAACTCTGAGCTTTGGCTGCACGTGTTTTCTCCTTACAAAGGCAAACAGTAATCCTCCCACACTGCCTGACCTTGCTTCCAGCAGCTGTATACTTTCTTTTTCCACGTAAGCTCTATAGTTCAGCCAAGCCATCCCTCTGCCCCACCTGCTTGACTTATGACAGTTTTGGAGTTGCCTGTTGCTGTGCTTTTAGAAGGTGGCCCTTAAAAAGTGACCAACATTGGTGGACCCCAATGCCTTTAAAGCAGTTTCCCAGGGGTCCTTATCAAGTAGTTCCCTGAGCAGCCCAAAATCTGCTCTTCCCATATCTAGTGACAGAGTTTTGGAGGAAGTTTTCCTCCTTTCACTACAGATTTTAAATTCCTATACTTCATGGTCACTATAGCCAAGATGGCCACCTACCACCACTTCCCGCACAAGCCTTTCTCTATTCACAAGCAACAGATCTAGGAGGGCACTTTTCCTCGTTGGCTCCCTTAGTACCTGAACAAGAAGTTCTCTTTTAGTCCTGTGCAGAATATGCAGCAAATGCATCATAAAACCATTTTCTGATTATTATGTTTTGATGGATGTTGCTCTGGGATGGTCTGTGAAGAACATAGTTTGTGAATCCCATTGGAATTATTAAAAGCATAAACTGCTTCCTTGTAAAACAACCCCATGCATCCACACTGGGCTGCTCATTATTGCTGTTTCCTGTTGAGCTGCTTATGGAATTATGCTTATTGGAGGACCTGAGGGGTGCCTTGAGAAAGTGTCTGCGCACCTGAGTGCTGTCTAGTGGGAGCTGTGTGGGCTCTATTAAACCTTTGTAGTCTGTGTCCTGGAGGAGCTGACGGGTCAAGATTTGCCACTGATGGCTAATGGCAACATTTTGCAGGGTTGTCTCACTTAAGCATGTCTGAGGCTGTGATGTGGTGGAGATGGCTCCAGCAGAGAAGTTGGAGCGTTGGCCATGGGACTTAGTTCTCTACCAAACCTAGGTGACGTGCTGCAATACAAATACTTCCACTGATCTGGCTCTCCTACCAGGCTCTATAATAATGTAGAGTTTAGAAGATTTGTGGTTTGCTTTTAATTTGTGTTTCTTAAATATGTAGACCCAGTTGCCCTCTTCCATCCTCAAAACATGCAAGGAGATGCCCAGGGTTGTCTATAATTGAGGATAGATCTTTCTGATCTACTTTGGGTAAACTGAAACAGCTTCAGAGAAGTCACACAAGAAGTAAAAGTGCAGCCTAGTGGACTGTGAGTTAGATCTCAGGCATCCTCCTCAATTAGCACAGATTTTGTAATGTGACCCAGGGCTGTTTAGTAGGTCTACATATCTTGCTTTGTTTGCTTTCCAAATATGAGGAGGTTTGTGGGCATCCGCAACCTTCCTGATGTAACTTGCTCTCATAGTTTCATATGCAGTGATCATGTAGTATTTGAAAGTATCTCTGCTCTTATTTGCTGTTCTAGAGGAGTGAAAGGAGCCTGGCTGCAAAAGGAAGCCAAATAAATAAACCTCACATAATAATAGCCCAGGCAGTGGAATGAAGCACGTAGTGCCCAAAGGATGTACTTCAGAACGCAGGGCCCATTTCAGATAAAACCAGTCTTATTTGAAGAAAAAACCCAAACAACAAACACCAAAACCCCCACAAAAAAACACCAAAGCACTTTTATTTCTCCGGGGAGTAACAATAAGAAGTAATAAAATGTGCTTAATGACTTTCTCTTTAAAGCTTCCAAAGCTGGAAGGAAATCAGGCCATCTTGGAAAAAAAGAGATCCCAGACTTTCACAATACATGCATCTGTCCAAAGGGCTATTAACATTAAAGTATTTACAGCTGAACTGTTGTCCTGCTCTGTCCCTCAGCCTCTGCAGAGAGCAAGGCCAGAGCACAGTGGCAGGAAGCTCAGCAGCTGTTGAGCAATGCTTTTTCCAAGAAAAGATTCTGCTGCGCTATTTGTAGTCATGTAAGCACGAATGTGAGCAGGTTAGTAGAGGAAACCCAGCTTCCAGACACGTGAGAACAAGCCCTGATTCTCTTTGCCATTAGGTGGAATCTTTCTTTGGAAATCCTGTGTGTAGTAGAAGTAGTGGTGAAGCACTTCCAAACTTTTGCTATGTCGTGCTTCAGTATCGGATGAGTCTTTCCTGGTTTGCATCCCCACCAGCCTGAGATGGTATGACTGCTGTGGGTCCACTCCAACCTCCTGCTTGACCCATGTGTGCCAAATTTTCTCTTGCAGAGGCTTGTGAGACTCTGCTTGCTGCCTCTGTGCAATGACTGAGCAGAAGAGTGGCCTTGCCAGAGAAAGTGAACAGTTCTTTGCTGGGTCAGTGAGCTGAATTGGCTCTGGGAGCACATCTGGAAGAGGGAGAGAAGAAAGACCTACTTTCCTTGAGCACTGAGCTTCTGGACCCACTCATTTTTTGAGTAATCTCACACTTCTATTTAAAGAGTGGTTATGGGGCTATCAGTTTGCACAAAGGAAAGTTTACTTGGTGTCCTGTTCAAACACTGAGACACATTCATTAGAGCTTGGACAAACTTATCCCCCTTAAAAGAACTAGTTGTTACCATTTACTCTTCAAACACTATTTTCCTGTCAAACAGTTTCAGTACCTCCAGGTTGGGCTGTTTGGTCTACCTGCATAACACCATGGTATACTGAGGTGTCTGAGGTGTTTTGTGTTTGCTTCTTGTGTTTGGACATTGTATAGTGGTGCTTACTTTTCCCTTTCAGACCCGTTCACGTGGTGCTCTTTTGAGATAATCCCTACAATCACATCTCTTGGATGAGATGGTCTCTTCCACGTCAGTGCCCCACATGCCCATTGTTCAGAACATGAGCTGACAGATTGTGACCACAGAAAATGTGTCTTGTCATCAGTTGTGGTGAAATTCATTTTTCTCATGTGAGAGATCCTCTTATCCTAAGTACTTGAGGTCAGAAGACGTTTCCAAAAAGTTTTGTTTAGCCTGAATGCCACTGGCTGTGGTGTACTTTGAAGTTTGGAAGAACTGAGATCCAGAGTTGTATTGCTACTCCAGTGTCAGTGCATAGTATCCCTAATTGCAGATGGCTGTGATTTCTGTCGTTGAGGCGGCTGCAATGATCCTTCTGCCAGAGGCTCTCAAATAGTGGGAGTTTTGGCCTGTGCAATGTGGCTAAGTAATGCTTTTATCCTTTCCAGGACCTGCACTTCTACTGATAGAGGTGATAGTGTCTTTATTCAGAAAGCCTTTACTCCTCCACATGGTGGTGGAGGGAAGGTGAGACAGTTACACAGGGAAGGTAGGTCTGCTTAGCAGCAAAGACCAACAATACTGGGATGTGGTTTATGTGGCTGAGGAGCTCTGAATGCCCTCCCCCAGTGTCTGTGGGCTGCAGTGTTTGCTGAGGATTGAGTAGACCAGAGACAGTTGGCCAATGAAGAACAGCCCTTTTTTCTCAAGCACCTGTCTAGAGACAAGAGAATCTGGAATGCTGTTTTTCGTTCTCCTTCATCTTATGATAAGGTGTGTCATCTAACGCCGTGCGAGTCCCTAGCAATCTGAGCACTTTGCATGCCTTGAAATCAGTTTCCACTTGTTCTAAACCAAACAAAAATGTAGGGTCAGCTCCAGAAAATCAGAGACCCTAGAGCTAAGAAGTGACTGTCTCTCTTAGACTCCCTGTCACAGGAAGTTGCCATGCAACTTCTTTGGATATTTGGGTACTAACGCTTGTGCTCCTAAAGGACGGCAAATTGAGACATGATAACCTAACCGGCATTTTAACCTGTGTCACAGTATTTAGCAGCACTGCTTTGGTTCTGAACTGTTGTTTGGCTTCTGGGAAGATTACTGACTGCTTTTTTTTTTTCCTTTTTTTTTTTCCCCTGTGTTTTAGACATTTACAGCATGGTGTAATTCTCACCTCCGCAAAGCTGGGACACAGATTGAGAACATAGAGGAAGATTTCAGGGATGGTCTTAAACTCATGTTACTTCTGGAAGTCATTTCAGGTGAGAGAGGTTCTGTGTGGTGCTCTCAGTGTCCTGAGCACCTCTGTTCTGAAATCTATCTTTCCTTTTTCTCATGTAATAGGGACAGCAAGGGCTGTAATGTGCAGATTTTGCTGGAATATTAGAACAGCTGCTTTCTGATTCAGAACAAATTTCTTCCTAATAAATACCTTGTCTCCAGCAGTGGCCATTAATGTGCTTTTGGAATGTACTCCAAGCCTCATGGCCTGCACAGGCTGCCCATTGCATTCCTGTCCTGCCTCTCTGTTTTCCTCTCCCGGCAGGAATGCACAGCCTACTGTGAAGACTGAGGCAATGGCCCTTACTGCTTGGCAGGGCTGATGAAGCAGCTCTGGGAAGAGTGTTGGAATGCTGCACTGGCAAATCATACCAAAGCCACATGACAGTGGGAATAGGATAGAAGTTATTGGAAGACAGAAGTCAAACCAGTAAATCTTATGTTGTTCAGTTTCAGCTGTGGCTGTAATTTTCCCCATTCTCTTTTAAATGTGATCTCAGTGCTCAAGCCTTCAGGGAAAAGAAAATCCTAAAGAAAAGCAAAACCCCCCGAAAACCCAGTCTGAAATAAAGGCAGTAGCATGGACAAGTTAGGTCAGATTTGTTTTCACTCCCTATCACAAATGTCCCACTACTTCACAGGTATCTCCCAGGAATTATTTCATATAAACAGTAATCCCTATTGATGTGCTGATTAAATAAATACCTTAGTAAAGTGTTGTGGGAGGCATGAGGGGGGGATAAGACTCTATGTGTGATACTGGAGTTACATACTCACACACTTTCTTTTGATGGCTTTTGAGCCAGTGATAGCAACCTAGTGACTTGCACTCCTGACCTTGGTAGAGTTTTAAAGTAAAATTGTCATGATAGAAGCACTCAGACTGCCTTCTCTCTGCCCCTCTTTTCCCTTCCTTCCCTTCCCATTTGCCACCTTGATGCTCTCAGTATACCTGCTTTTCAGATTTTTAGAATATAGGATGAAATCCCAGGATTTTTGCCCATGTTGGTGGTTTGGAGGGGTCAGAACTTAAAATGCTTTGAGAACTCTGTAACGTGCACATTGCCTCTGCAGTGCCTATCGGAAAGGAGGTAGCAGAGTCCTGTCTAGTTTCTGTGTTTATGTTCCCTTGCAGAGGAGAGGCTTTGGCCTGGAAGCTGGGGCAGCTGGGCCTTGATGGCTTATATTCTAATTGCTGAACTGGAAGGTAGGGGAGAAAAGCATGAACAGGGGAGTTAGATGAGGCTTGGTGCTAAAGTAAGGGGCCTCATCTCTCACACTGCCTAACTTCCTTGTCTCATCCTCCATTCTTCCTCTCCTGCTGGCCCTTTGAGAGCTCACCAGCAGGATCTGTCAGACCTCTTTAGTTTAGGGAAGAAGCTAACAGTGTGCAAGTGCTCTGGTGGTGCGGGCACAGTGTTTCCCCAGCCACTGCAGAGCAGGTCTGTGCACGCAGCCTGAAAATAGATGCCCAGCAGGCAAAGGTACGGGGAGCAGCTCTGGGCTGCATCCCACCACACACCATGGTCCTTCACACTCTAAGAACTAAAGAACCAAGCGTTCTTTCCTTACAGCCCACAGAAGCGAGAAGCACAGTTCTCTTAGGTGCAGCAGCAAAGGGGAGATTTAGCAGAGTTCTTTCCCATTTTGTTTCTGTCATTGGCAGCCCATTTCCAGTTGTGAGCCCTGGTGCTCTGATGGAGCTTCCTTACAGCTGCTGGCCCATGGTTGGGGAAGCAGCCCAGCCAGCAGTGTGGGGATAAGAAGTCTCCTGATGGTTAGCAAGGGCTTGCCTATATGTTCCTGCCATGGTTCCCACTGATCACCTGCCAAAAGGGTGTCACTGGATGGCTCTTAGCCCTCCAGTTGCAGCTTCTGGCCCTTCCTTTCAGCTCTTGGCTCACTCCACACCTTCCTCTTCCTGTATTCTGGGGGACTGCAGAGCTGCTGACAGGAATTTGGCGTCGGCAGGGTTGCTCTATGGCAAGCTGATCTTTTCCTCTAATCCAGAGGGTGACGGCCATAAGAACCATCAGAGCCAAGAGCCTCCCCCACCTGCCTGGGATGTGTGGGAGTGCTGTCTCCCTCCACCATTGCTGCAGTGGTGGCTGCCACTGTGCTGCTGTGGAAGGAAGGATGGAGTCTGCATCATAGGTGTGGGATAGAGACTGTGCTGCTGGGTCTGTGGGAGACCTGCTTCAGGGTAGACCCTCCATGTGACCTTGGGGACACATTGCTTCCTGGCAGGTTGGAAGCAGATTTCCCATCCAATGTGACTTGCCCAAATATGGAAGCAGTGATGATGCACAAGAAGAGCACCTCAGTTTTATTCAGCCTGGTACCTTCTGTTGTTAAGCTGTGCTGCTGATGGGGTCACCTTCCAGCCCAGGCAGTGCCCCTCGGTCCACTAGCCACTGTGCTGTAGGGAAAGCTCCACAGACAGTCCGGGGTCTTCACTGTGAATCCTCTTCCACTGGCCTTCATGGTAACAGTTGGGCCCCCCCTAGAAATTTCCTCAAGAGATACACTTTGATTTTCACCATGTTTCCTTCCCCTGACAAAACTATTTTAAAAATAATCCTACAAGACTGAAAAAGGCTCAACTCATGTTTTGTTCTTTCAAATAATGTTACAAGGCTTTCTGCTCACCCCCTCACACCCCCACCCCACCCCACCCCCACCCCGAAGAAATGACTAAGTGAAATTTTTCCTAAACAAATTTGCTGTAAACAATTTCTATGCCAACACTTCCTTGCATTGTTTGGCTTTTAAAGTACAGCCTTGGGCTAGTACATGAGAATCAGAGAATGGAAGCAAGTAGACCATTGTCATTGTCCTAGCTGTGAGAAGCACTGAGAGATAAACCAATGATGCAGACAGCTGAAAGTGGAATATATTTCTAGCAAGCTTCCCTTTTAACAGTGTGCATCATTAATAATGTATGGCGTGGAACCAGATGAAGCTTTTCTCAGGAAATCTAAATTTGTAATAAAGGCCAAGTCTGGAGGAAATAGCCATTAGGTTTTGGGACTTCTTAAGGTCCCCTCAAAAAATTACTCTAAGACAAATATCCTGTTTGAGAGAGGGAGACTGCAGCTTTGCCACCACCCTCAGCTGCTCAAGGATGGCGATGCATCGGGGAGCAATCCTCCTTTCCTCCCTCCAGCCCCTTCTCCCTCGTGCTGGCAGCGCGTGTGGCGCGGCCACAAGGTGAATTGGATCGGCTTGCAGTTCCAGCTGAAACCTAATCTCTTGTCTTTATTTTTCTTTTTGCAAGGCTAGTTTACAGTCACATTAGCTGAAAAAATGGTTGTTTTTTAGCTGGCTCAACCCATTTGTTGTCATTTGGCAGCGTAAGTCTATTGTGAAACTGTGTATAAAAATGTCATTGTGAAATTGTCACCAAAAGCGCTTCCACTTTTATTTAGAATGACTAGCATTATTCAGATGGGAAAAGACAGCAACATACCATGATGTGTACTTGAGGCTCTATCAAATCAAAAGAGATTTTTTTGATTCCTAGCATGGAGGTGTAGTACCATAAATCCATCTTTTTACTTAAATTGTCACACACCAGTGTTTCATTTCAGAAGCGAAGCTGGTTTTATCCTTATGCTTGAGAGCTAATGACACCAGCCTACAGTAATCACTGAAACACTTTTAAAGGATTTTCATTTCCAGTCTTACCTTTTTTTTTTGGTAGGGCATGGCTATAGAAATGATGTGTTTTTCTCCCTCAGCTTTTTTCCAGTCCTTTGTTAGGAAACAAGCCTTCCAGTTTTACTATGAAAAGTTCTCTTTAAAGTACATTTCTTTCTCACTCTTAAGCCTTAAATAAAGGTTTTGAGTCAGCTCACATTGACTTAAATATTCAGGTTCAGGATATAGTAGGAGGCTTGGAACTGATTAGGTCAAGTGAGTGATTACTTGCCTAGACTTGCCCATTTGATCTCTTTTTAATCATCCCATAACTTGGCTTGGTGGTTTTTTTCCAAAGTGCAAAACCTGCTTACGTTTTGTTTAAATCTTTTTTTGTATTCTGCAGCCTGTGATTTGAAAGCAGCTGTTGGGCTCATAGGTAGTTCCTGATGTCCCATCTAATTATATTTCTAGCATAGGTTCCTTTGAAAAGTCCGCTTGTCTGTCTAAGCTCTAATTTGCTTAGTCTGTGTGTTGGTTTACTGTTAGTAAAAGTAGGCTGAACACATAGTTACAGGCAGCCTATCGGGAAGGGCAGGACTGCACTTAATGCAACTCTCTCAAATAAGTAAGGTCAGGAAAGTGCTGTTCCTAATCTTCCAGCTTAGTTACAGTCAGGAGCTGGTGTTTGCCTAAAGACTCCTTTCTCTCAGAGGTTTACCTGCTCTTACCTTGGAGCTTGGCTGCTTTCCTCTTTCTTCCTTACTATAAACACTTGAAATACATACCACTGTGTAAGACTATTGAATGGAGTTACGTTAAACAAAGCATATAGTGGGAAAGGATTGGGATGACAGTCTTTACAGTGATAAACCCACCTGCCAAAGAGGTGATTTTATTTACTGATAGAGTGGTAGTGACTAGAGCGGTAGGGGATGTTTGTATCCTGGCTGGTGAAGAGAAATGCCAGCTAAATGATCTCCCTCATATATGACTCTAGAGAGTTTCAAGGAGAGATTTGGTTTGTAAATCCGGTGTTGCAGATGCCAGGGGGAAACTCCTCACCTGTCTGTGGGGGAGGAAAGCTTGTGTCCTTTCTGTTTTCCATTGTCTGTAGTTATTGGTACTGCCTGGCTCAGTGTGGTTCTGAAGGACCTTTTCACCTCTGGTACAAACATGCTGTGGAAAGGATGCAGTGCTGACAGTTCCTCTGTCACTAAATTATCTGGGGTGCAAAAAAAAGCTATTTTTCTCTCTGGGGGTGCTTAGCAGTGAGTGTGGCTGTCCTGCATTCACTGTGGAGAAAGGATGCAGGGAGGTCTACCCTCTGCCTACCTGAGCAGTGGGAGCAACCAGCATGAGGAAACATGAAGGGAAGAATGGGTTCAAAATTGTTTTCTAATACTTTTTTTTTCTCTTGCTAGGCGAACGCTTGGCCAAGCCTGAAAGAGGCAAAATGCGAGTGCACAAAATATCCAACGTGAACAAGGCCTTGGATTTCATTGCCAGCAAAGGAGTCAAGCTAGTATCTATTGGAGCAGAAGGTAAAGAACTCAACTGATTTGTCTGGGCTAAGCTGTGCTTAGCTGCTGCCTTTCTCTCATGGCTGCATGTCATTTGCCTTTGTGCCTCTCTTGCCCTACTATGTCCTCATAGAATAATCATGGAGGAAAAAGGGGTATATTATGCCTTTGCTCTGGATTTTAATCTCACCTTCACACCAGGCTGCCAAAACTAATTCATAGAATCACATACTGGTTTGGGTTGGAAGTGACCTCACAGACCATCTAGTTCCAACCCCCTGCCATGGGCAGGGACACCCTCCACTAGCCTAGGTTGCCCAGATCCCCATCCAGCCTGGCCTTGAACACTGCCAGGGAGGGGGCAGCCACAGATTCTGTGGGCAACCTGTACCAGGGCCTCACCACCCTCACTGTGAAGAACTTCTTCCTAATATCTAATCTAAATCTCCCTTCTCTTAGTTTAAAGCTGTTAACCCATGTCCTGTCGCTACACTCCCTTTTAAACATCCCCTCCCCAGCTTTCCTGTTAGGCCCTTTTAAGGTACTGGAAGGCTGCTCTAAGGTCTCCTCAGAGCCTTCTCTTCTCCAGGCTGAACAAGCTCAACTCTCTCAGCCTGTCTGCATAGGAGAGGTGCTCCAGCCCTCTGATCATCTTTGTGGCCTGCCTCTGGACTTTCTCAAACAGCTCCATGTCTTTCTGTGCTGAGGACCCCAGAACTGGATGTAGTACTTCAAATAGGTCTCATGAGAGTGGAGTAGAGGGGCAGAATCACCTCCCATGACCTGCTGGTCACACTGCTTTGCTGTAGCCTAGGCCATGGTTAGATTTCTAGGATGCAAGCATGCATTGCTGTCTCATGTTGAGCTTTTCATCCATCAACACCCCCAAGTCTTTCTCCTGGGGACTGTTTTCAATCCATTCTCTGCCCAGCCTGTAGTTGTGCTTGGGATTGCTCCAACCCACATACAGGACCTTGCATGTGGCCTTGCTGAACTTCATGTGGTTCACATGGGCCCATTTCTCAAGCCTGTGAAAGTCCCTTCCCGCTTTTCTCCTGGTTGTCATGAGTTAAGGAAAACATTGAGCAGAAACAAATTAATTGGGATGTTTCTTTCTGAAATTATGAAAAGTCTCAATTGAAGCAGTCACAGCTGCTTGTATTTAGCTTGTTGCAAAGCTGCTGGGAAAGGTCTGTTGCTGTAGGACATCCCATGGGAAAAGGCCAAGTGCAGTTCCCAGCACGTGTCAAGGACCCCAGAGGCCTCAATTTTCAAGCCTTCCAGGCTTCTTGTTGTGCACACCAGAAAGCTGGGTGCTCTGGCTAGAACCCTGTGTATCACGGAGAGGCGATCGTGGGCATCACCTCAAGATGATCTTGCAGATCATGCAGATAGCAGGGAGTTGCGTAGGATTTTTGTCTTTTGAGCAAAGAGGGTGGGTGTTACCTGAGAACCAGAAGAGCTTGCAAGTTACTAAGAGAGTTTTTGCTGTTTTATAAACCTTTAGCAACTTGTCATCTTACCCGGGTTGTGTTTTTTTATGACACTTACTTTCCTCTGCGCTGGACCCATGTGAGTCCTGCCTATAGACTCATGTTGTCACTGTTGCTCTGGAGACACTCTGCTTCTGTGGTATTTCTAGGTTTGCCTTTACAGTGACCACAGAAAATGAAGGGAGGCTTGTTATCTCCATCTTACAGATGGAAATACATGGTTTCTCCAGGGAAGCTCGCAAAAGGGGCAGGAAATGAGCCTGTCATACAGTTCTGGATGAGCATTCCTCCCCCAGGAGAGCTGCGGGGCTGAACCCTGCCAATTCTTAGCCCATATTGTCAGAGCAGTGTCAGCCTGCTGTCCCCAGTTTTGGCCTTTCAGATATGCTCTAAGACATGTCCCCATCCTTTGTTGAACCCCCAGCCGCTTGTTCTGCATCAGAGCAGGCAGAATACCTCAGCCACTGCAGATGCTTATGTTTCCCTTAGCAGGACCTTGATCTCAATATACTGCTTTATGGAGACTTCAAACAATTTGAAGCAAGTGTCCAGGGACATCACAGACACTTGTTTACTGCGCTTGGAATTTAAGAGCAAAACACAAGAGGTGAAAGGCTCAATGATACTGATGTTTTGCATGCAAAACTTTTCTTCAGTTTTCTCAGCTTTCTCCCCAGGAGCAACCTGAGGGAGTTGCTGGCCCTGAGTACTGTTTATGCAGCACAGATGCACATCTAAGGTCATTTCATGCCCTTACTAAAAAAGACTCCTGTATTCCATGTCTTTTACAGTAGTCCATACCTGTATGGGACTCTCTTTTAGCTGGAAGTTGGACCTGGAGCCAGGGGTGCTTTCCCTTACTACAGCTCATGCTGTCATTTGGATCGCAGACATTTGGACCCTTCTAGGACTCTAAAGCATGTGTAAAACCCTGCTCTATTCCTGGTTTTATTATTTGTTCTTCCTGACACTAGTGTGCTTTTTCCTCTTCTTCCACTGTTTTTTGAGCTCTGCTCCTGAGTCAGATGTGACAGTGCCCTCACAGCACTTAGAAATCATTTGCAAGTGAAGTGGTCTGTTACCAAAGATCTCCAGGGCCCAGTTACTCAGTAGGGATGCACAACAGGAATGAGCTGTGAGGTGCCATTTTGTGACAGAAGCCATGATGTTTATCTGTCTGAATGGTGATCCTGACCTTCCCTGCCAAGTGTTCCAGGCTCTCCTTTGTCCTGGTGCCTGTGCAGCTACGTTGTGGATCCATATGGGTTTCCTTACACTACCGAACGTAGCACGGCACTGAAGCTTAGCTTTGCTTTTTATACAGAGCGCTTGGGCCTTTGCTGTGATGCCAGCTCAGGCCATGTAAGTGAAATCACAGGAGGGTTCTCCACCACCCCAGCAACTGCCTGTGCCCCCAAACCAAACCCAGGTGACTCTGGTTTTCCCCAGGAAGGGTAAGCTGCTGCAGGGGCTTCTGCCCAGTCAATCCAGGTGCTTGGTGTACAGTAAATTACACATCAAGCATAAAAGCAGAGTTTTTCTTTGAACAGCACAGTTGTAACTCTGTCCACAGAAGGGATTATACACTTTGCTGGAGCATAAATTTTAGGGGGTTACTTTCAGATTTTAAGAAGAAGTCATTCAGCAGCAAAGTAGAAGATAAAAGCCAATAAGGTAGCCATGACACTGCACCAAGAAATGAGCTGTAAATGCTTCAGTCAGGTTGGACCAATGTTTTCCTGGTGATTTTTCTCCCAGAGGAGAAAACCACCATCCAGCAGCAGTGTGGTGGTACTGGCTGTGGCAGCACACTCCTCACCTCAAGGTGGCTTGCTCCATCTCTGGGAATCTGCTGGGCAACAGGGTCCAGTGTGAAGGGTCTTCAGTTCACCTGCAGTTCTCTGTATGGATTAAACAAACAGTATTGGACATCAGTGTACTGGCTTAATTTATTAATTTTTATTTGGTGGTTAAAAAATAAGCTTCAGAAGGAATCCCAAGGAGGGACTTAGGTCAGTGTAAGCCTCGTGAAACCTTGTGATTGATAGGAGTATAAAGCCAGCAAAAAATGTTTTCATGACATTTCTCTCACATTGCATCAAATAAAGATCCCTGTTTGCAAGGCAACTCCTCAGCCATGTCCCAGTGCATGAGAACTAGAGTTGAAGAGGACTTCTACACACAGCTTGAGTGCAGGACATAGTCCATGTCCATGTTAAATGGAGGGTGAACTAAGCAAACAGAAGAAGCAATGAGGATTAAGAGATGCTTTTTACAACCATCTTTGTTAACAATTCTAGATGCTTCTAAACATTTTTGTTTAGCTCAAGTCCATAGGATCAGAGCACTCGTGGCATACAGCAAATCTCAAACAAGGAAGGCTCTAACCTTGATGCAGCTTCCAGATGGTTTTTCATGTGCTTTTAAATACCTGTTACTTCAGAAGCCTTACTTTGCTGTAATAGATTCCACAGTAGTGTCAAATGTTCCTGGGATGTAACAGATTGAATAGGTCAAGTATGTGACCCTAAGACTGTTTTATTTGCACCTCTAATCTGCATAGAAAGCTGCTGCTTTCTTAGACATGTGGCTCAGTTCAGCATAAAGACAACTTTGGCTGAACTGATCACTATTCTCACCTTAATAAAAAATAAAGATATAATAAAGCTTAGAGATTTTAGAAATAAAGCCTAGAGATTTGAACAATTGCCGAAGTCACTGACGTGAGCAAAACACCTCCTGAAGCACTGGGCACAGCAAGCATACATTTGATGGTGGAAGAGAGGGGAAAATAAGGTGTCTCCATGTCAGTGAGTGAAACAGAGCGTTATAGTTGCTCCTGTCTCCTGCCTGCTCACAGTTAGGGAGCTGAGATGTGCAACAATGCCATTGGTCCTAAGTCTGTCTGGACCATCATGAAAAACATGCTCTCTGAAGACACTGGTGTGGATGTTTGTCCTGCTTTATTTAGCTTTTGTTAGGATAAAGAAAATGCAGAATAGCCTTTTTTTAATGTCACCATTGTTAATCTATGTCTTCACTTCCCAAGATCATAAAGCTATCCTGCCAATTGTTTTATCCCCTGCAACTCTTCTCCCTGGGTTGACCAGAGGCTGTGCCCTCATGGGAAACTTAGAAGTGGATAGAAGGCATATAACAGTTTCTGTAGCAGTGATTCTGCTTCTGACCACCCAGACCGGGGTAGAAAAGTAAGCTTAATCATCTTTGCATTTTTCAAAATGAGTTCATGCATTTAAAACTGGCAGTGGCATTTTAAAGGCCACATCTGTGTAGCCAGCTAGTCTTGCTCCTAAGGACTGAGTATTTCTCAGGCCCTTAATTGGCTGTCAAACAAATGGATGTGAGTACTGTACTTTTTGCATATTTTGTGCATGGTATCTGGTACAATAATGGGAGATGAGTGGAAGTGTATTCACTGGTGCAAAAAATTGCTTTCCAGTGGATGCAGATGCCTCATCAGTGTTAGCCAGCAACTGATCTGCCCCCAGGCTGAATGTAAATCACATTAATAGCATGTACTTGCTGCTGCTGTTCAGGTAGCAGCTGCCCGTGGTGGTGTTGGAAGTGCAGACAGTGCTTGCAGAGGTCCTGCCTAGAAGGAGCACTTGGAAAGCACAGTCAGATGAAAGATGCTGTCTGGTGTTTAGCCTATGTGAGCTGCTCTCACTTTGCTGAGCCTTACTTATATCAGTAGGGAGCAAACACAATACCTGTAATTAAGTATTAGAATGTTCTGTCTTTGTAGTCTTATATTGAACTTCTTAACAATTCCTGTGGAGTTTCTTCATCACCAGGACACAGAAGGCTTCATGCAAACCTGTTTTGCAACCACATTTTCCACTTTTGTTTCTTGGCCATATTCCATTATATTTGAAAGAGACATGACAGGAGGTGAAGGGGGCTGAAGGGATCCTACAGGAAAAAGAGGGCCAAAGAGCGTATGGCCTCTCTGATCAGGCTGACTGACTTTGTAACCAGCTCTTTCATTAGCTCTAGAAATGAAAAATGCTTGCCTGCTTTTGTCAACTTTATTCACAATTTAAAAAGGAAGAAAAGAACTGGGTGTAGTGCAGGTGGTTAATCTGCATCCTGGGATGGATCACTCACTAATCTTAGGGATCAGTAGCTGTCTGATGGGTGGTGGGTTTTCTCTGTGTCAAGAAAAAGTAAAATGATATGTAGGGATGAAGTGGTGGAAATATTCTGGGCTTTTTCCAGAGCAGCTTTGTTTTGGTACACTGCTAAGGAAGAATCAGGCATGGGAGCAGGAAGCACACATCTTCCTTTTTAAATGAGTAATGTGGTAAAGAAGGGTGGGAGGAAGAGATGCTTTCCACCTTAACTCCACCAGCGAACTTCATAAAACTGGAACTTGAGAACATGACCAGTGCACAGAACTGAGTTCTAATGCCACATTAGCAACTTAATGCCATCTGGTTTTATGTATCTTGACCTTTATTTCCAATTAAAATCCATGGAACAGTAATATTAATTACCTGTTTCAGCTCACTGATTGATTTATTAGTGTTCAAAAAGCATTTTCAACATTTAAGTATTGCCATCAGATTTTAATCTAGTCCATTAGCATAAAGAGCTCGATTTGTTTCAGATCTTAAATATACCCTGGGGTCCTCCTGCCAACTGATGGGGGTTTCATAAGCCCTGGAGTTTTTTGCTTTTTGAAAATCCCTACAGATACATCACATGAACAACACAAGCTGAAAACATGGATGCTGCCTTTTATATTTCAGCTGTAGTATCTCAGGTATTTGTGATACTAGTAAGGATTTTTCCTTAAGTTGATTGGGGTGCTTTATTGGAGGGGTGGAGAATGCAAAAAATGCAGAATTGAATATACTTGGCCATCACATAATGTTTTCTTACACCCAGCCTAGCAGACTAACCCCCTGACCCCCAAAATACCTGTAAAAAATTCATTTTTGAGAAAAATGTCAACAGGCAAACATAATGCAGAAAGGAATGGGCAGCAGACATGGGGCTTTACTGCAGCAGAGCAAGGTGGCATGCCTTGTTTTCTGGCTTTTAAATCTGTAAATCCCTAACGCAGATGTATGGCAAAGCATGGTGGAGATTATCCTTCTGATTTACTCTGGAAGTTGCACCACATGTATTGTTAAATCACAAGCTTTCAGGATTTTTGACCAGATGGGCATGGTTTCTAGAACAGTGTGTTTGGAGTGTGTACTACTTGTCTATTGATTTTGAATACACCCAGGTTTATTTTTGGAAAACTTTTGGTAAGAAGTAAAACTTTTTCTATTAACAGCTTAAAAGGAAAATTTCAGATATTGTTACTTTTGTGACAGGATCCAGACAGGTGATACTGCCCATACTGCAAATTTCTCCTTGCCTCAGAGCACATGTTCCTGCTGGGCATCTTTATGGAAGCAGTGACACAAAGGTGTCTGCACTAGTACAAAAAGGGTTTCCTGCAGTCTTGTTAAGACTTGAATTATTTTACCTCCAAATAGTAGGTTAATTTTAACACTTTTCTTACTGAAAACATGCTTGTAACTTGTCATTTGTTTGTGAAAGATCCTTCTGCTGTGCAGGATCCTGCCAGAGAATGAGTAGGAGAAAGCAGCTCAGCTAGTTTCACCATCCAAAAAAGTGAATACTGTAAATTTTATAGTGTGTATATATAGTCTGTGGAGAATTTTTGTAGCTGCTGAGGATCAGCTCTTGAGACCCAGCTGCTCACCATTTGGACTGTTTAGCATTAATTTATACATGGCAGAAGTCCCTTTTCTGGGCCAGCATCCCCCCCCAGAAGCTTGATCCCCCATTCTAAACAGATCATACTTCACACACGCAAGCAGTCACTTCCTAAAACCTCAGAGTTGTTGACCCTTGCTGATTTATATTGTGGAATCCAGTGAGCAGTAAAGCACATGCTTAACATTTTAGTTTATCTTACAGTCTGCTGAGGCTGGTCAGCATGAGTCTTTGGTTCCTCTTCAAGCCAGATGCATGTACTTTGAGGAATGCTGTATTGTGTCTTTTGGTAATTATATGACTGAAAAGTTCTCTGCAGGCAGTCTGGTGTATTCAGGCTTGTTTGAATCAAGTGTTTAGGCATGTTTGAAATTAAAATGCTGATATTTGTTTTCTTGGGTTATTTCGTTCACATGACAAAACCAGCTGTCTGAGCTCATCTGCACTGGGAAGTCAAACTGGTGGTTCTGGTATAATTACACCATGGTAGTTATGTTGGTGACTTGGAGCAGACATATCAGAGTGAGAGAAGAAGGCTTTTCTTTTCCCCAGTTTGGTTTATATGGCAACTAAGTGATAGAAATTAAACCTGAATGAGGTACGTTTAGGCCCCTGTGGGGAATTACACTAATTTAAATAGGTCCTTTTTCATTGGATCACGTGTGTCTGTTTTACACTCAGTATCATACTGCAAGAGAACCAGTCTAATTATTGAGTACTACTGGGTAAGACTTCCCTGTACCAGCAGAGCATCTGAGGAGGTGGGAAAGAACAGTTTTCAGCTGGATTTCCAATTCCCCCTCCTGCAAAAGGGAATGCTCTCTAATACTCCTGGTTTACCACTATTTGCACTTGCCACTCGATGCCTTCTATTTATCTTTCTACCTTTTCTTTTTTCCCTAGAAATTGTGGATGGCAATGTTAAAATGACTCTTGGAATGATCTGGACCATCATCCTTCGTTTTGCCATTCAGGATATCTCAGTTGAAGGTAAACTTGTCCTGGTTTTCTTCCTAGCAGCTGTTGTAGTAGTGTGTTTTGAACTGAGAATGAGTTTAATGTTGATAACATGCTGCTGATTTTATTTACCAAGCAGTCAAGGACTTCTCAGCTTCTCACACTGGCCTGACAATGGGGTGGTGCCCAAGAAGCTGGGAGGGGACACAGCATAGCTGACCCAATCAGGCTAAAGGGATATTCCATACCATATGATATCATGATCCATATCTAACTGGGGAGGGGAGTTGGGGAGGGAAGGGGCAGGAAGCAGTCCCACTCAAGAACTAGTTGAGTATCAGCTTCAGGTGGTGAGCAGTTGTGTATCACTTTGTTAGCTTTTTTTGTATATTCATTGATGTTGACATTGCCATTGTAATTTTCATGATCTTCCTTTTCTGTCCTATTAAACTGTCTTTATCTCAACCCACAAATTGCACCTTTTTTTTTACCTTTTTTGTTCTTTCCCCCATACAACTGGGGAAAGAGGGAAGAAGCAAATGTTTGTGTGGTAGCTTGAGCTGTCTGCTGGATTAAACCATGACAGAATCTTAAGTTTGTTCCAGCCACTGTTCAACAATGAACAGCTGAGGTAACTAAATGGCTTTGCCACTTAAAAGCCCCAGTGAGTCACTGGAAGCTCCTAGGGAGCTATCCTTCCCAAGCTGCCCTGTCATCTCACTCACGGTTCTGTCCAGGCTCAGATATATCAAGAAGAGTTTTACACATGGAACGAGTTGAATTGGAAGGGACCTCAAAGGTAGACAGCGTCATGGTGAGCTTTTCATCAACAAACACCCCCAAGTTCTTCTTCCCAGGGCTGCTCTCAAATATCTTCTTGTAAAAGAATTTATCAGCAGCTCAAAAGGATGGTTAAGCCAACTTTGGTTTTGGAATCTATTGCGTTTCTTGCAAACTGATTCACAGACTAGCACTGAAAATGGACCTATCTCTTACAAGTCCAACAAAACTCTCCTCTCTAATCCAGAAAAGCTTATTACAGAACCTCATTAAGAAAATAATAACAGCAAATCTGTCCCAGTAGACCCTTCCAAATAAGGAATTTACAAAAGAGGACTGCATCATGTTTTTCCAGCATATGCTCCAGAGACTCCTGCTTTTGAAGAAAATGAGTTAACTGGTGTGCTTTCTTTCTCTAGAGACATCTGCTAAAGAAGGTCTTTTGTTATGGTGTCAGAGGAAGACAGCCCCCTACAAAAATGTAAACATCCAGAACTTCCATATCAGGTGAGTTACAGGCAAGAAGTTAGCTTTACAATATGTATAGGAACCATGAAATAACACCAGAAACTTTGTAGTATGACTGAGTTGGGAAGGGGTGAGAGGTTTTCTAGCTCTGATCTTTTCACCAAAGTATCAGATCTTCCAGTGAGGATTCTTCATGACAGTGCTTTTTCCAGCATGTCTTGGGGAGCTGTATGTAAAGCACTTTGAGAGCTTAAGTGCTATCCATGCTAACCATGGAGCTAGCTATGGGCATCTGCCTTTCCCTAAGGAGTGCACTTATTTCTCCTTCAGGGCTTCTATCTACACACCTCTCTTCAACTCTGAGCTCTACACCTGTCCTTGCATGCTCCACAGGACAGGCACAGAATTCAGCATAGAGGACTGGCAGAAAGGAGTTGGCGATGCAGAGGTCAAGTCCTAATCACAGTGGACTCTTGGAGGGATTTTAAGAGATCTTTATTGCAGTTTCATGCAGGTACAAGACGTGCTTCCTTGCCAGCACTTACAGAAGGATTGTTAGCTAGAAACTAAACCAGAATGAATAATCCTGCTGTCTTGGTTCCTTGCCCCGTGCTCAGGCCTGTCGCTGTGCCTCTCTCCCTGACTGAGCACTGTTCATTGTGCTCTCTTCTGTCTCTCTTGCAGTTGGAAGGACGGCCTTGGTTTCTGCGCTTTAATTCACAGGCACCGTCCAGAGCTCATCGACTATGGGAAGCTACGAAAGGTACAGCTCAATTTGTTCGTCAAACCAGATGCTTGCTTCTTTGGAAGTAAAGAGGGAGGAGAATTAGCTTGATAAACATAAATGGAGAACTTCAGCACAAGCTGGCAGTTGCAGAATTGGAGGGAGGGATGAATCAGTACATTCAGGCTTCTTAGTGAAGTGTGAACTTAATGAGCTTCCTACTTGACTTTCCCTGCTTTCAGGCTGCGGTACATGAGACACACATGCCCCAGTCTCAGCTGATGAGCAAAAGCTGGCAAATTCATTAGCACCAAATGTGAGACTAGTTCTGTGCTAATGTCACAGACTAGTGAGTCACATCAGACTTAACATTTCTGTGGAGAGTTGGATAGAAACTGATTGCCTGGTGGTCATTGAGGGATCTGTGTGCCCTCACTGGACACTTGCCACATGCTTCCAGCTTAGTACTGAGCCATCTGCAGTACTAGGCTTCTCCTGCGTTGTGATTTAGCCCCAGCTGGGAGCTAAGTACCACACAGGGGGAATGGGAAGACAAAGGGAAACTTCGTGGGTTGGGATAAAAGGATAGGGAGGGAGAAATAACAGTAACAGGACTTTATGGCAAAATATACAAAACTCATGATACACAAATGCAGTTTCTCACTGAACCAAAAATCTCAGACCATACAGCTCAGAGCAGTTCCGAGGCTGGACCGTCCCCAAACCGTACATTCTGGAGCCAGGCACTCTTCCCCCACCAGCCTCCCTTTATGCTGAGCATGATGTCATTGGTACAGAATACCCCCTTTGATTAGTTAGTGTCACCTGTACTGGCTGTGTCCCCTCCCAGCTTCCTGGGTGCCCCTTTCCTTCTTGTTAGCAGGGCAGCGTGTAAAGCTGAAAAGTTCTTCACTGCTTATCGACAACTAAAACATCAGTGTGTTATCAACATTGCTCTCACCCTAACTCCCAAACATAGCATCACACCAGCTGCTACGGTGAAAATTAACCCAAGACATTATGCACTCCTTATTCTATACCATCTATATCATGCCCAGATCCAGCAGTTCCCCTAAGCACCACCATTTTTCACAAAGTTGTTGTTGGGCTCTTGTTGCTGAGGCCAGTTCTAATTCCATCATCATGGCACTCATCCTTCATTCATCCTTACTGTAATGCCATTCATACAGCATACAGCAATTGTAGCGAGGATGATATACAATGGCAGGGTTATTTAGCAAGTAACATCGTACAGTTTCTAATTTATTTGCTATATTGACTATTCTCATCAAAAATCAGGTCCCCTTGGGGTACACATTGGATTTCCCCATCCTTCTGCATCACTCACCAAGTGCACCCAGGTCCTTGAGCAAAAACAATTCTGCAAATGGGTTTGCCTTTGCGTGGAGCAGAGATAACCCAAACTGTCTTCCCCAGCATATTCTTTGTACACACTATGGGGACTCTATTTCTTTCTACAGTGGAAGTTTTGATTGAGCAGGGCCAGCTCAATTGGTAGATCCCCTGGAGTTAACTAACTAGATGGCCTTTGCTAAATGTGTATCTCAGTGTTTGAAGGTCCCATCACCCGTTGCTCTCAGTGTGGTCTTTAGTGACTCATTGTACCGTTCAGTTTTCCCAGAGGCCGGTGCATGGTGGGGATGTGATGCACCCACTCAATGCCGTGCTCTTTGGCTCAGGTGTCTATGAGGGTGTTTCAGAAATGAGTTCCATTATCTGGCTCAATTCTTCTGGGGTGCCTATCACCAGAGGACCTGCTTTTCAAGGCCTTGGGTCCTGTTCCAGGCAGTGGCATGAGACCTGGAATATTTTTCCAGCCATTCCGTGGTTGCTTCCACCATTGTAAGCACATGGCGTTTGCCTCAGAGAGTTTGTGGGAGAGTTATGTAATCGATCTGCTATATTTCTATTCTATTTCCCCATATTTGTATTTCAGCCATCATCCTCTGTACCACAGAAGCTTTAACCACTTGGCTTGCTTGATTGCAGCACGTTTCATGTTCATGGATGACCTGTGAGATAACATTCATGGTCAAGTCCACCCCTCAATCACAAGCCCATCTATTCATTGCACCTCTTCTTTGATGGCCTGAGGTGTCACAGGCCCAGCAATTATAAATATTTACCCCTTACGTTGCCAATCCAGATCTATTTGAGCCACGTCTACCTTAGCAGCCTGATCCACCTGCTAGTTGTTCTGATGTTCTTTAGTGGCTTGACTCTTGGGTATGTGGACATATACATGATGTACTTTAACAACCAGCTTCTCCAGCCAGGCAGCAGTATCTTGCCACAATGGAGCAGCCCAGATGGGTTTGCCTCTACACTGCCAGTTGCTCTGTTTCCGTTGCTGTGTAGGGTGTTTGCCATTATACATGAGACAGTATAAAGGTAGAGAATTGGCCACTTTTCTTTTTTGGTGATGTCCAGAGCTGACCAGATGGCTTTCACCTCTGCAAACTTTCACCTTCTCCTTCAGTGGCTTCTGCAACTCTTGTCGTACTCCATACAGCAGCTTTCCATCTCTGATGCTTTCTGACAATGCAATAGGACCCTTCCATGAATTGCTTCTCATGCTGCAGTAGTTTGTTGTATGGTGAGGCTTCTTCAGCATGTGCTACCTCCTCTTCATGCAGCATTCCAAAATCTTTGCCTTCTGGACAGTCCTCGATCACCTTTAGAATATCTGGGTGATTGGGGTTTCCTTTTCGAGCCTGCTGCATGATCAGTGCGACCCACTTGCTCCACATAGCATCAATTACATGTTGTGTAGAGGGGACCCTCCCTTTCAACATCCACCCCAGCACCAGCAATCGGGTGCCAGGAGAAGCTGGACTTGAGTTCAAATCACTTCTGAAGCGGCTCAAACCCCTTCATGCACTGCCAGTGTTTCCTTTCCTGTTGGAGTGTACTGGGCCTCGGATCCTCTGTAGCCCCAACTCCAAAACCCCAGCGGTCGACCTCGAGTCTGCCCTGGTGTTTTCTACCAGAGACCCCAGGCAGGGCCATTCCATTCCCCCCAGCTGTGGTGTAGAGCACATTTTTAACATCTGCCACTGTCTGGATGGGCCCAAGGCTACCTCATGGACTATCTCCTGTTTGATCTGCTCGAAGGCTTGTCGCTGCTCAGGGCCCCATTGGAAATCATTCTTCTGGGTTACACGGTAGAGAGGGCTCATAGTGAGACTGTAGCTTGGGATATCCATTCACCAGAAACCCACAGTGCCTAGGAAAGCTTCTGTCTCCTTTCTGTTGCTTGGTGGAGACAGAGCTGCTATTTTATTGATAACATCCTTTGGAATCTGACAATGTCCATCTTGCCATTTTATTCCTAAAAACTGGATCTCCTGTGCAGGTTCCTTGACTTTGTTTTATAGCAAAGCCAGCTTTCAAGAGGATTTGGGCTATCTTCTTCCCATTCTGAGAAACTTCTGCTGTGTTGCCCCATACAATGATGTCATTAATATACTGCAGGTGCTCTGGAGCTTCACCCTGTTCTAGTGCAGCCTGGATCAGTCCATGGCAAATGGTGGGGCTGTGTTTCCACCCCTGGGGCAGTCGATTCCAGGTGTATTGGATGCCCTCTCAAGTAAAATCAAACTCTGGCCTGCACTCTGCCACCAAAGGAATTGAGAAAAAAAGCATTTGTAATGTCAATTGTGGCATGCCGTTTGGCTGCCCTTGACTCCAGTTCATACTGAAGTTGCAGCATGTCCAGCACAGCAGCACTTATTGGCAGCATGACTTTATTCAGCTATTCCGGAAGCCCACCAGTACCCTTTTGGTTTCTTAAAATACCCTTTACAGAGATAGCCTGTGCCCAGGATGCATGGAGCCTCTAGGCCAGTCACAGTGGGGTGTTTTTACCAGTCAGTGCCAGGTAGGCTCACTTCAGCCTCCAGTACAGTCACCTGTTGGGATCCCCTATCACTCCAGAAATACAGATGGGTTCCACCCTTCGTGGGAGTAGGGTACACTGGGCACTGGTATCCACCAGAGCCAACATCCTGACATGTAGGTATCAGGTGCCATAAAAGCATTTGCTATAAACTCTCAATTTTACTTTATAAATTGTCACTGGTAACATGATATTTAGCTGCTCCTGAGTTTCCTTCCTGTGTGTCTTGGGGACAAGACTGCTGAGTGAATGATGAGAATAAGCATTCAGTGTTCTGTGCTGCCTGTGGTGTATTGACCTAGCAGGGTGATGGAAGACTAAAGCCAGTTCTCATCCTACTAGCTTTCCTGCAGTCTGCTGAGATCTGGTTTCACTGTATCTCTGCCCATGTAGAGTGAAATGTCACCAAGAGCATAATTCATGTGTTGTTACTGGCGTTAATACACAAAAGGTTTGACCATCTGAATTCGTAGGCTGTGTGTTTATAAACTGTGTCCATGCTCAAAATTAGCTAGGGAAATAAACATAGAAGACCATCATTGATAGACCTGGGCTCTTGGATCACTGTGCAGATAGACAATATGTAAATGAGGTAAAATAGCTGCATCCTTGAGGCAATGAATTGCACATTGTCTGATCTGCTTTTCGGTTACCTTTTAGATCTTTACTGTTTTGCAGAGCAGTAAGTTGTATCACCTGATCAGTTTTAGTGTATGGAGTCAGCACATGATGAATAAACTGGGGAGAGACTGTACCTGTTTACGTAAACAGCAGCAATAAAAAAAAATAAGAATTATCAGAGCTACATAGTGTGTCTGACAAACACAGCAAATACTACAGCGTTCTCTTGTTACCAACAAAACCCAAAGCCAAATCCAGCAACAGCAAGGGAAAGTGCTTTGGTCATGTTGCTTGCAGGCTTTCTGTGGTGAAGAGAGGATGAAGTTCCTAGCCAAAAATCAGTGTAGATTGGAAGGGATTGTTCTCCTTTGAGTAAGGTTAAAGGGAACTAGCATCTTTTGTTCTCCCCTCTTCTTTGTTCCCATCCTTCATCAGGTTCCCTCTGCCCTCCTGCAGTCTTCTGATCCTTTCTGTGTCATTTTTATTATTGTTCTGCTGCCTGACTTACTCTGAAGGCATGAGATTAAGTGCATGTTTGAGAACTCTACCACAACAAAAAAATCGGCAGCCAAATTCTTAAGCAAATAGCTGGAAAGAACTTAGCTCAGAGCTCAGCCTGCAGCTCTGGCAGTTGATGTGTGCTGAAGAGAAGTAGTCTTTTTATGCTAGATCTTTGAAACCCATTTGTAGAATGTCTAAATATGGCACCTTCCTAAACAGTATTTGCTTGGACTATTTCTGTCACTTGCTTCCTCCTTTACCGCTTCTTTCTCTTCCCCTTGGTTCAGTTCAGCTGATTATTTTCCTTCTTGAACACTACCTTCCCCTCTCTCCCTTCCCTCAAAAACAGCAAAGTAAACAAATCAACCAACTCCAACACTTTGAATCATCCCTGGCTCTGCACAAGACTTACCTTGCAGAGAATTATATGAGAAAGGCAGCTCAGAAGTAGCCATCACAGTATACAGGAGATGAGAGGCCCATCCCCGGGTCTCTTCTAACACTAGGGAGTGATTCATGGTGTCTCAGCTGTGTGTGCCTTTGGCAGTGTTGTATGTGTTACTCTGTACACATAATGTATAAGGTAGAGAGGTGAATGTCAGTCCAAGCTGCCAAGAGGTGTCCGTTGTGCCTCCTGCTTGGGCAGCATTCTTGTACAGGTTTAGTGCTTTCTGCTCCTTCACAGAGGCTCTGTCTGTGCTACAGATCCCATATTGGCAGTGCGTGCTAGCAAAAAAAGCTGCATGTGATATTTCCAAAAGTTAGCAAGCTCTTTTGTCAGCAGTTTTGTACTGAGTTTATGTTCCTAGCTGTTTTTCCAAGTCTAACCATATTAGTAGAGCAAGCACAATTCTTTACTGTCTACATGCATTGCCTAGCTGAAGTTGCTTGTATAGTCCAGGCCCCAGAATAAAACGTGCAAGTCCACCCAGCTTTGTGTTAGTGATTCCTTGACACCTCAGCTACTCATTTGGTTAGATGGTATCTATTCATTTTAGGTCTGTCTGTGCTTGTTCAGCTCACTGTAGATAAGATCTTGAGATTCAGTTCATGGTCTACATATGATGGATATGCAGAAGATGGGGTTTCTTGTCTTCTTTTTACCCCTGACTCTAGCTCAACTGTGAGCCACATCCAAGATCTTTTTATCAAGTGCAGTAATTGATGGCTCAGACACCCCCTCATATACTGCAGGCCTTATGGAAACGTGTTCTCTGTGCCACTGTGTTGGATGCGTTTATTACAGATATTCCTGAAAACATGAGTTGTACCAATTGGATTTCTTTCCTGGCATCTTCAAGGCTGGCAAATATTACTATATTACTACAGTGCTTGCTCTCTCTCAATTTTCCTCCCCCTCCATCTCCTTTCCTGATCCCTAGTTAATAGAAGATTATTTTTTAATGTCACACTGCAGTAATTGCCATGGCAACCTGTGTGCTCCAAGGATGTGGAAATAGCTGGAGGAAGAGGAGAGAAGATTCCCTGTGTGAGCTAGGGTGAAAAAGGTGAAAAAGGAGGAGCCATGATAGTCTTTAGTCAGCAAAAGCAAAGAATGTGTCAGGTGGGCATCTGTTTAGGACAGGTTTGCTATCTGCCACTGTTTTAACAACGTAATTCCTCTGTGGTAAAACTATAGCTTTCCTCATGGCTGGCCCAGCAAGTTACTGCTCTTCATTTTTCAGCCGTTTCTATGTCCACATAAGCAAAGTAGGAACTGAGGCATCTCTGCATCTCACCAGGGTCAGTGCTCTTCTGGATGTGTGTTTCAGCTGTGGAAGGAATCAGGGAACAGGTGACTTGGCTTTTACTTGCTGTGTTGCCTTTGGGTCCCTGAAGTGTGCCTGCAGCTATTGTACTGCACTCCAAGCCCTGACGGAGCTAGTCTTTACTACTTTATCCCTTTTTTGTGGGAGTCAACTGAAATAGGTGATTTGAAATAAAAATTAGCTGCTGTACAGCAGGATGGAACTGAAAGCAGTGGAGTTGGAGGACTTTCATTAGTCCTGGACAAGCCCCCAGGGAAACCCTCTCTCTTGCATAAAGAAGCATCACCTTTGTCATGCTCTACTGTCCATGAGGGGTGAAGGTTTTCCCCCAGGGAACAGGGTCTTGCTCAGATTTAGCGCTCTGACCATCTTCGAGCCAGTCTTAGATGTAAGTAGCTTGCTTTCCCTAGTACTGTCTTCAGTTTCATTCCCCAAGAGACTATGTGATCACACATCTTCATACATAAGAAGTAGAAGTCTATTGGCTTCATCTAGATGAGTCTCCAGTTTCCTGCATGTTAAGACTTCCAGCTCTTCCTTTGGGAGTGCCTAAGCCCAGTAAGTTTTCCTATCAGGAAACCTCTCCCAACTTCCAGCTTAAAGTTTCTTTTTAACCTTTGGCAACATTGCTCCTGATTTTGTTACTTGTGAACTGATAGGGAAACTATCTGCAGTGAGTTGGCTTAACTCTCTTTGCTCTGGGAGAGGCTGACAGATCTTCAGGCAGCTCATCCAGATAGGTCAGTGCTAAGGAAGGGTCAGTCTTAATGCTAAACACACTTGTCTGGGTGTTAGTAATGTCACGGTGGTCGTGGTCAGCATAGGATGACACTTGGTTCGTAGCAGTGGCGTTTCTACAGAAGAAATGTGGGCTAGGGGAAAAGTGACAAGGGAGCTGATACTTGGTATTTCTGGATGCTCCTGTGCTTGAGTGAAAGGCCATTGCTTTTCCTTCCTATCTGGAGCTAAGGCCCTGTCTACACGTAATGAGTAAGGTATGTTATCTATGAGCTAGTGTCCCCAGCTCAGATAAGGTTTTTGGTTACATATCAGGTTCATTCAAATTTCCCAACAATGGGCACAGGAAACAAGTAGGATGAAGTTGAAACAGTACCAGCTTCTAATTCCATGGCACAGGATGATGTAGTCACCACTGAAAGTGTATTATGTAGGGATAAAATACTATTGGACACGGAGCTGGAGGCCTGTTACCATGTGTGACAGCTGCTGGTTTCATCACAGTGTGCTCATGCAGTGTTTTCCTTGCTTAATAGTGACCTGTCCCAGTGGGCTAAACACAGATTGCTGGGCATGTCTGGTTTGATGGCCTCTGTTTACTTTGTGAAACATTGCTGTCTGCTGGAGCTGTTCACCCAAAGGAATATGATACTGATATGGGATGCCAACCTAATGCACATAATTTCTAGGGAAATGCAGCTACATAATGACCAGTGCCACAAAGGAGCTTCTCTGCATACCCATGTTCTATCTGCCCAAACCTGCGTAACTTCATCTTTCGGTGCTGGATGGGTTCAAAGAAAACTGCCTCTTGGTTAGAGTTTAGTAGCAGCTCAATCTTCCAAGTCAGTACAATAAGCAAAGATGCAGGATCTCAAATAGAAAAGGAACATAATGTGGATGCCACTCTAAAAAGAAGGTGAGATAATTATACTCCCTATTTCCTAACTTTTAAGGTGGGCCTTGGTGTGAGTGGCACAAATGACAAACAATATCAAGAGTACCCCCCCTTCCTTCCTCTCTCCGAAAGACACATAGCAAACATGGTGACTAAACGCTAGCAGTTTCTGCACCATCTTTCCTCCAGCAGAAGCCACCTGTCCTGGCAGTAGAAACTGATAGTGCAAATGTCATTTGTCATCCACAAAGTGGATTGACCTTTCAGAATAAGTAGCATGGATATACAGGAACATAGGGATTGGGCTGCTGTGAGGGCCTCACACAGGTTGGTAGGTGTCTTGTTGCTGATCATTATGTTTTAATACTAGAAACAATTTGCAGAGATCTTTCATTTCCAGTGACATCTGTGTTTCATAGTCTCTTGTGTGGCTCTTTAAAATCCGATTATCTTTGTGATATGACTCATGATGCGATAAGTCACATTTAACTTTGTCTAGGATTTGATTACTGCGTATTGATGTCTGCATCTGAAGTGCATCCTGCCACAGCAGAAAGTTTATATATAGAGGAATAGAAATGTGCTAAGGAAATGAGTCCTGTGTGCTTAGAAGGAAAAGCAATACTCAAAGAAAATGGGTACTCTTTAAAAAAATATATATATATTTATTTTGTAGAGATTTGTTAAAACATTTCTCTTCCTCCCACTCAACTGATGTTTAACAAACTACACTAGCTAAGGACAGCACCCGTTGCAGATGTTGTTACTATTTTAGTATCACTTAGATGTTGTAACAGATACACTGCTCTGCAGCTCTTCAAAATGGAAGTTGCAAACCTAATATAAGCATGAGACGTAAATGTGAGATTTGGCCGTTTGCTGTTAGTATGATGTGAAGCTAATTTTATTTTAAACTAGGTTCAAGGCAAAATGTATTATTCCTTCTTGTTGCAAGTGCATAGATTATATGTTAATTAACATATCATGAGTCTCCAGGCTCTGTTTTTGAAAGGAAGCTAATTATGTCATCCTGCTGTGTAAGGATTCAGACATAATTTTGTCTGGACAGCACAGTTACCTGATCAAACCAAGCACAATAGCTCTGTTTTGAGAGATATGCTGTGTACCTTGCTACAAGTCGATGCTTATGCTCTGGCTCTGTTTCTTTCTCAGGATGATCCTCTCACTAATCTAAACACAGCTTTTGATGTGGCTGAGAAATACCTGGATATTCCCAAGATGCTGGATGCAGAAGGTAAAGTGCAACTCAGTAACTTTTAACTTCCTTTTTTTTTTCTCAAGAAATTTGGCACTTCTTTTAGGTGGACTTGTATTGTGCAAGAATTCAGTAACCTCTGAATGCTCCCTCTGTCACCACATACTAAACATACAGGGAAAAAGTTACAGTGGAATAATGAATCACATGTTCTGCTTCCTTTTCCTCCCATACCCCTCGGTCTTCTGAGTATGATGTGGAGATCTTAACCTCAGGTTGACACACAAAACAGAGATGAGGAACCTGGTTATGCCCACTGCAGACTGAAGTGTTCCCTTTCAAGAATCGGGCTTAATACTGAGTTAATGTGTGGTGCAGGACTGTGGATCTTTTGCTCCAGAATCTTTTTTTTTTTTCCTGGGCTCCTTCTGACATTACTGACAGTCTTCTTTTTGGGGCATGATCTGGCCAGAACCAGGACAGTGGGATATACTGCTGCTTCTTGACTACTTAGAAGTGTTGGGCCTGAAGATCCCTCACTGACCGGGTCTGGAGACCAAGACAGAGGTCTGTGTTGTTCGGAGGTGCTTTTGCTACTGACTGTGACTGCTTCCCTGAGGCCACTGGGACAGCGAGGGTTTCTTTTCCAAGCCTTGTCAGGACTAGCTTGGCAATAGACTTTGAAGACTGTAACTCTGGAGTACAAACAACAGCCTGAAATAGTTCACTGTTTGTTGGCTGTGTGCCTGAAGCCAGCTGGTTTCAATGGTAGAAGCTGTATTTCAGGCTTGGTTTGGACAGAAGAAGCAGTTAAAGGCTTTTGCTAAATAAAGGAGCGAGAGGAACAAGGAGGGAAAATGTGGTGATAGGGCAGCTGAAGCCACTGAACCTGTATTTGGGTAACTACGATGTTCATATTCTTAGGCAGTATTTCCCATCCCCAGGGATGAGTGCTGCTTTCCCTGCATTCATCATGCTGAGGTCAAAACAGATCATGAGGTTTCTGGAGTAGATTCAAGTGCTTCCTGACATTCTGTAGGAAATAAAGCCAGCAGCAAAATAAGTGGATCTAGCTTCAGATCTCAGCAAAGCTAGCAGTGATGAAGGAGGGCCCCTTTTGCAGGAGTTCCCATTGCTCTTTCCTGATCATTCTCCTCCCTCGTGAAGTGGAGCTAATGTGCATTCCTCCACACTATTAATTCTGATCTCTGGAGGTGTTGAGTTTCCCTGAAACTAATGAAAGGGCTTTTTGAAATTCAAGCCATCATTGTGTTGAAATGGAGGATGGGGGCATGGAAAGGAAGGGAGAAAGGATCTTTCCCGAAGAACTGCATGGAGGAATTGCAGTATAATACATCTTTAAAAGCCCTGTCAGCTTGCTGCCCGTTTGGATTGACTCCACCCCCCCCATTTACAGTAATGTTCGCAGGACAGGGAAATGCTGTGACATGAGATGCTGACATATGGCTACATTATCCTGTCCAGGCCCTGGAAGCAAATTTATCATGAGGGAGGGGAACCAGGAGGGTGATCCTGGCTTCTGAGAGACACATCTTCTGGGGAATGCTGGGAAGCCCAGTCAAGTTGCTATCACAAGCATATACCCCAGCACGCCTCCTGGACAGTTGTGGTTTTCCTTCTCCTTTGCTTTCCTCTCATCAATTGATTATGCTCTTAACCTGAGGTTTTTTTTGACAGACATTGTTGGAACTGCCCGTCCTGACGAGAAAGCCATCATGACCTATGTTTCTAGCTTCTACCACGCCTTCTCAGGAGCCCAGAAGGTATCGCAGGATCCCAAGCTCCCTCCACAGAGCACACCTGGTGCCGTTGCTAATGTCCAAACCTTTTTTTTCTTTCTCTCTTTCCTCTCTAGCTACGGGCATCTTTATTATTATGTTCTTGGTAGAGTTGGCTGTTGGTTCAAAGTGGTGCCCCAGACATAATACATGGGACAAGGGAGCCAGGAGTCCCGTTTCCCTATGGTCAGTAGTACTTCCAGTGGCATTTGCGTATGCCAGCACCTTGGAACCACATGGATCCAAGGGAGTGTGGAGCTCTGCTCTGCCTTCTCTGTTTGCCTTCCAAACTGCTACCCTGGCGGTCAAGGACCTGCACCCTATGTTCCTGCGAGATCTGAGCAGAGCTGCTCAGTCTCACAAAGGTGGAGAGATGTTCTGCTCAGTAGGACACTGCAGCCCCTGTCCCCGCTGGAAACGATTCTGATAGCTGTTCACTTATATTTTCTTTTTCAAAGGTGGAGGGACAGATCTGACTTAGTGGTTTTAAGGAGGGTTCAATGGACACCCAAAGCTTTATCTTTTACCTTAGATGTGCTGCAGGTTGTTGCACCCATGCTTCAAGGTCTGAACCTGCCGCTTTCTCGAATTGTGCCACAAATTCAGTCCCAGTTCCTCTTGGGCTTACAAAGCATGTCTAATGAATATGCTCATGGTGATTTTGCAAACAGAGCATTGCTTATCATGACTGAGATGCCTGGTTTTGTTCGTTTCTTTTTTCTATTTTCTCACCAGCCATGCTGGTAACGAGGCAGTTGAGTCCTTGCTGTGTCTGGCTTAGTTGTTTTCCTGTTGGTAATAGAGTCACTTAAGGAAACCTTTTTGTGGGTGAAACGTTCTAAACATCTCTCGGCCAAACCAAGCAGCTGCCTGTACTTCAGTGCCATAGGAACAGGCAGTGCATGTTGCGGCAGAGCAGATACTGTGTAGGAAGTGCACTGTGTAGGAAGACTCTGATCTCTAGCTCCTCGGTGTGCAGAAAACCTCCAAACAGCCCCTTTTCACCCTTGGGCCAGGCCCCTGGACCGCATCTATGAAGGTGCAGAGCCTGGATCCTCAGCTTGGGATCCCCCTGGATTGGGGGGGCTGGGGGGTGGGAGGGGTGCCGCTTTGAGCCATAAGCCAACGCTGCTAGCCACCTTCTGATCCGAACTCCCAGCTCTCCGCATGGAAATCTGTTTGGCCTGTCCTGCAATGCATGATGGGAAGTTTTTTCCCCCTCTCTCACGCCACCCATGACTGTTTTGTTTTATTCTATGTGCTGCTTCTTACTTTATCCTTTCAACCTCTTTTCCTTCTCTGCGCAGATATTATAGGCACGCTAAGGCCGGATGAGAAGGCCATAATGACCTATGTCTCATGTTACTACCACGCCTTCTCAGGGGCGCAGAAGGTGAGACTTTACCACTAACAACCCCCTCCCCACTCCCAGCCCTGGCCCGCCGCTCCTCTCCACCGAGGAATGAGCCAGACCTTGTCCGCCCCAGGCCTCCGTCCACCCCAGGGCATTTGCAGGGAAGCCCAGTGCATCCAGCGATGCACTTGGACATGCCATCTGCAGCCTTGCTGAAGAAGTGATGTAAATGTCCTTGTAAACAGACGTGAGCTGCTCCTTCCCTCCAGTTTCACACCCCAGTGGTGGAGAAAGCATTTGGTAAAGCTGGCATCAAAAGATGAAAGAATGTCTGTTCTGACACAGTCGGTACCCTTTCAGTGACTAGCGGGAATCATCCTGGCCCGGCAGTGCGCATCCAGAAGTACCACAGTCAAATCAACCTCCTCCAGGAAATGACAGCCTGTCCCCCTTGAGCTGCCCTCCTGCCTTCCACACTCAGCCCCCGCTAGGTCAGTGGTCTTTTCCTAAGCTGAACTATCTGTGAGCTGGTTACATAGCACTTTTGTGCTCCAGCCATGAAGTCCATTCCTACCAGGCCTTTAGATTTCCCAAACTCACATGCTTCTCCATTCCTTGCTTCTCCCTGGTCATTCTCCTCTGTTTCCCAAACCACCTATATGTTTTACTTCTCTTTCCTCTGCCCATTTCCATATCCTCAGTCCTTCTTTCTCTGCTTCCTCTTTGCTCCAAAGTCTCTTTGCCTGGCATCAGGACATTTGTCCTCAGAGGAACCAAATACTCACAGTTTGCCTTTGGGCAAACTTCCTCCAAAACAGCAATTTCCCTGCGGTCCTTTGAATAGAAGAAAAAGGTCCATCCTTTCCTCCCATGTCAGAGCCTGACTGGGCTGCAGCCCCTCCACAAAATCACTGCTAATTTCAGGTTGTATGCTTTGGAACAATAAAATGCAAAGTTCAAGGCTGCATTCTTCATGTTAAAACAGATGTAAAATCTCCATGTTCCCCTCAGCAACAACTTCTTTCTCTCCCTAGGCCTTTTCTATTTGACAGTCCATGAACTGCCCAGCTTGAGGGCTACCGTCACTCCAGGAAGAGTGCATCTCTTTTTGTACAAAGTAGTGTTGATGCAGATACCACGCTGATGCTGGCTTTCAGAGGGCAAATGTAGGCTCCAAGGAGCAGCTCTTTAAGCTTTTTGTTCTGTTTCATATAAATGGCATGATACCATCTTGTTTCCAAGGAACTGGGAATATATCCCACAGCAGTGTATTAGATTTGCCCATCTGGCATAATCTGTGTAGTCGTTTCCACTAGGATCCTGCTTTGTGAAGAGTCTGAAACCCGTAAAACCAGCTGCAAGCTCTGGCCAGCTGTTGCTTGCCCAGCAAGCCTGTAGTCTCAGAACTCATGCCAGCCTGGTGATAAGGCCCACTGTTTGCCAGGTCCCCCTGAGGGACTGCTCCATGATTGAGGAAGTAGCAAGCCACAGTATAAGGGGGGTCATAGCCTGCTACAGGAGCAGCCATGCCCTTTGCCAATCCCTGCTTCTTCTCTCTGTGCCCATTCCAGGATTTGGAAACCTGCTCAGCAGGTCCCCTGCTCTCATCAGCAATTTAGGTGGATGCTAGGTCTGCTGGGATAACTGAAGACAACCTTATACTGCCTCAGGACCTGAAACAAGTAGCTGGGGGAAGAACTAGAAATGGAACTTCTTAGTTTAAAGCTTCAGTCCCATGTAGTGAAATTGGCTTGTAGGGAATGTTAAAGATTTAATAATTTATTAATTTTTTAGGAGTCCTGATGGGCCAGTAACTCAACTGTGCTGAGACGGGTGGGGGCACAGCTTCTTTTTGAAGCTGCCCAAACTATAAATTAGCCATCTGCTGAGTGACACAGATTCAAACCCCCAGGGAAATGCAAAGGGATTACTGAATACAAGCCCCAGACTGTGATGTGTTGCCACCTCATGCACAGTTAGGTGACTTACTGTGATATCACTCCATTTTTCATTCAGATTTTTCATTACTGCCACCAGTCCTGAAGGGGAAGTCTCATGAGCCGCTTTCTGCTTCTTTCACTCTCTTATACTGAGCCTTTGAAGGTACAGGGTCCCCAGCCTGACATGTGTGTGTAGATGGCTGCTTTTTCTTTATGCCATTATATATATATATATATTTGTAGGTATACTTGCTTTTGTTGGTTTGCTTGTTTTCTAACTGCTTCTGACTTTCACACTAAATGCATGCAACTATTGGTTGGCTTAATATTTTGTAAATTTGATTTCTGGGGTGAAAATTTCTAACTAACATTTTACCATTTTATTAAGAGATTGTGTTTGGTGTACGTATTCTGGAGTGGTCCTCTGAAGTCAGAGGACAGCAACAGGCAGGCATCTTCTCTATGTACTGCAATGCAGGAATGCCTTCATCTATGATCCTCCTCAGCAAAGAGACCTGGAACCATGAGCTAGAGAGATAACGTCCCTTCCATCCTAGTCAGCTCAAGTCAGTGTTGAGAAGTACAGAAAAGACAGAAGGGAGAGAAGTTACTGCTGCTTTGGCTATTCAGATTTCCATCTGGAGTCCACCAAACAGCACATGCATATCACACAGCAGCACAGTATCAAGCCCTCCCCAGAGTCTCCTAGTGCAAGTAGTATATAATGTGTCAGCGTGATGCTGCTCTGAAGCTGAACAGCTCACACAGGGTCTCAGAGAACACAGACTCTGGGATGGTGCATCTTCTTAGTTCTGCTCCATGCACTGTAAACATCCTGGCTTGTTTGGAGCCAGTGTGAGCATCCTAAATGCATCATTGCTTTTGGCAGTGTGGGAAGCTAAAATGTCTTTTCCCACTCCACTAATGAATGTGCAGGGGGAGCTGTCTTGTCCTCATGTAAACATCTTAGTGTGCCACTCTTGCCTGAAAACGTTTCACTGAGTTTGCCATCACCACAGATCAGCTCATTAGCAGCAGTGTGGGAGCTGTTTATGGAGGTGACCTGAAAGTGCTGGGATCCTTTAGTCCTACCTTGCTCAGAGCCAGGCAGTATAACGCACTGCTTGTTACGCTGATGGTGAGAGCAGCCACAGGGCTTTTCCTACCGCTCTAGCAGCACACTGTGCCACAGAACACGTCTGGAGCGGGCAAGAACCATAGGGAAGCCAGGACTGGTAGGGGAGGGAAAGCCTCTGCACTTCAGCTGTTAGTATAATATAAACAATGCTGTAATTGCTGACTTTCAGAGGGCTTTTGTGTTTGGACAGATGTTCAACACACATATACACACATACATACATATATTTAAAGACTTGGGCAGCTAGGGGAAATCTATCATCAGATACATGTAAATATGCCTATGTGAAATGGGGTCCCTCCTGCACAGCTGGCTGCTGGTGCAGGGCGCTCCTCTCCTGGGATGATTGGGATAAACATTTGGCACCATCAGTTCCCTGCAGTCACTAGGCACATCATGGTGGGGTTCTGGCAATGTCTTTTTGACATACTATTTGGTCCCATGTCTATAAAGTTTCCTCTGGATATCAAAAAGCACTCCATTAAAGTACAGACTTTAGTTAGAAACAGATTAAAGTACAAGCTTTCTTAAATGTAACCATTGTTTGTACTTTTTACAGATTTTTTTTTTTTTAAAGTGAAGCTGCTCTTTCTCCTGTACAAGTCCCTTTGATACCTGTTTAAGTTAGTATCTGTGTATCTGCTAGCTGGTCCACTTTAATGAAGGGACAGATGATTGAATATATGTTTGTACATCTTTTTACAAATGAGTAAGATTCCCAGATCCCCTGGGACCTTAACAATCCATACATCACTGTATAGCCTGTGACCTTATTGCTATTCTTGCTGCCTCACATCAACAGCAAAAATTAGAGGATTTTTCTCAAATGGCCTTGGAGATTGAATAAACAGATAATAAAAGGCCTTTTAAAAATAGCTGGCAAGTTTCAACCTTTTTCTATAAGCTCAGCAAAACCTTGTGTCAGTCCCACACAGTTTTAAGGCAGGATTTAGCATTCCCAAGTGGTCTGTTGTAGTGTTGGCACGTGCCCTGTGCTGTTCATCTCCACGTAGCCTCTGTAAGGAGGACGCCCGTCACATAGGCATATCCTCCAAGGCTTTGTGGCATGGCACCCACCGTGATAATGGCAAAGGGAGCTGGTATCCAGAGATACGTGCTGAGCAAGGATCAGCCTGCTGTATGTTGCCCATGCCAAACACATGCCTGGCACTCCAGGCCAGTCTGACTACTCTTGAGTTCATAGCTGTGATTTTTCTGATCCTCACTTTGTTCCAAATTCACGTTTTAACGTGTTCAGCTCCCTGCAGAGATGTAACCACTGGTTGGTTTTGGTCCTACGATGGGGGAAAAAAAAACAGAACTAAATAGCAACAGCAGGCACTTTTTTTGTAGTGAAACTTGTTTTTGGAGAGTAAACAGAAAGATTACCCAGAAGAGTGGGGGGGATGCATTTTTCAGCTGGATCATGAGACCTTGAATACATGGTGGGTGTCATGTGCCAAGACTCTGGAGGCGGTAGCCCTGTAATGAGTGCCAGAAATACAGGGAAAGCTGGAAGACAGTTCTGCTGGGCAGCATTTAGGGTTAAGAGCAGTATCTACCACTTTGTCTTCTAAACAAAGTCCGCTCTATGGGTTAACTCTGTTTAGGTTCTTCTTTCTTGGGGTAAAAGCACGTAAAGAGTTTCATCAGCTTCACATTATGCACATCTCTGAATGATGGTGAGGGGAATAGAGGTGGTGGCAGAACCCAGGGTCCTTCAGTTAGGAAGCAAGCAGCAGGGCCCCCTTGTAGGAGCAGTTTCAGAAAAGGCATAGAAATGTGGTTGTGTCACAGCTCATAGGGTGGGATCAGTAGAGCTGAGAATCTCTGAAGGAATGTATTTATCTGAGAAGGGAAAAATAAATTATTATAGAATGTCAGATGGAAAGCAAAGAGGTCAGAACAGACATTTCAAAGCACAGACATTTTGCTAGAAGCAAGGGTAGGAGACTTTACCCACAGGTATGTAGCAGGAAGCTAAGCTGCAAGCTTTGGTTTATATCTTTTTTTTCACACTGTTTCCTTTCTGTTTTTCTTCTCTTCGTCAGGCGGAGACAGCAGCAAATCGTATCTGCAAGGTGCTGGCAGTCAACCAAGAAAACGAACAGCTCATGGAAGACTATGAAAAACTGGCCAGTGATGTAGGTGTCCATGGTGCTGTTGGTTTCTGGGTGGTGGTATGTGGAAAGGAATTGAATTTAACTCTGGTAGCTAATCTTGGGGAATACTACTGGCCCACGTTTCCCAGGAAAATTCTTTTTTCTTTCTCCTTCTAGCTTGAGAAAAATTAAAGGTCAAGCTTACCTTAAAGGCAAGAGCAATCTACTTTAAAACAGTAGGCCTCCATGGACTAGCTTTGAGTTTCTCAGCTTATTAAGAGCAGCCACAAAAATGCTAGCATTAAAGGGAAAATCAAGCTGGTTTAACGTGTCTTCCTTCAAACTATACAACTTTTTAACATCTTTCACACAAATTGCACATGGATAATACTGCAGAAGTTGAGAGCTGGATCAGAGACTGGAAGTTGCAGATAAGTGAGGAAAGAAGCATGTGTTTGCTGGTAATTGGAAAGAATCTGTGTAAGATACAAGCTGAAGGCTGCTTTGGTTAAATGAGATGCCTGCTCTCTGAGTAAGTTTGCTCAGGAGACCTATTCAGAGAGCAACACTAACACCAAGGAAGCTAGAGTGGGAAAAGTGTAGCTAGAGGCAAGAACTTGATTAGTCCTGTCAGACCCTTCAGGAGAGGACTTAGAGCATCCTTTAGTTATGCAACAGTCCAGCAAAACTCTCAAGGCTTTAGCATTATCTGAGGATCTAGTTTGGTTCTGATTGTGCGAAAGCTGTGTCTTAAGTGTGTTGCCTTGGCAGTGCTGCAGTTAAGTGGTACTGCTGCTTAGTGTGGAAGGGAATGGGCTGCTTGCTAAAAAAAAAAAAGTACTCCAAAAAAGCTAGCAACCTTTTCTTTGCAAGCCCTGCTGATGGCAGAATCTTTCTGACAGGTGAATGGTCTCTTATGAGGTAAGTTCTAACAAGTTTTCTTGTCATTGATCTTTCCAGCTGCTGGAGTGGATCCGTCGCACCATCCCATGGCTGGAGAACCGGGCCCCAGAGAACACCATGCAAGCCATGCAGCAGAAACTGGAGGACTTCCGAGACTACCGCCGCTTGCACAAGCCTCCCAAGGTCCAAGAGAAGTGCCAACTTGAGATCAATTTCAACACCTTGCAGACCAAGCTGCGGCTCAGCAACAGGCCAGCCTTCATGCCTTCAGAAGGGAAAATGGTCTCGGTGAGTGGGGGTAACTGCTTGTCTGTACTCCAACCGAGCCGAAAAAATGGGACTCCTTTTCTGACCATGGGTGGGCAGAGCATGCCTACCTTCAAAGTGGACTGATCTGTGGTAAGAGCCTCGCAGAATATAGTTCAGTGATGCCTTAAGAAGAGAGAATCAGGCAATCACTGCTTCCCTTGTATCTAAACCAGACTCTGCGGCTCTTCACAAGTTGCCTGTCTTTATGAGAGGTCTGGGTGCCTCTCATTTTTTCTAACTGAAAAATGGTTGGGTTTTGTTGAAGTTGCAGGTAGGGAAGTGCTTTGAGAGGGATTCTTGTGCAGGCAGGTATATCCTCACACTGTTGATCTGCTTAAGTGTAGCACTTTGTCTTCCTGACCTGTCTGCACAACCCTGTGAGATTAAAAGCCCACATCTACTCTCTCCAACCAATTGGAGCAATGTAGCACATGGAGACAAACGCTGACGTGCATCTTAGTCACCTCACCCCCCCATCTTCTAACCTGCCTTTTCTTCTCATGCTCCTGTCTCTAGGATATAAACAATGCCTGGGGTGGCCTAGAACAGGCTGAGAAGGGCTATGAGGAGTGGTTGTTGAATGAGATCCGGAGGCTAGAGAGGCTGGATCACCTGGCAGAGAAGTTCCGGCAGAAGGCATCCATTCATGAGTCCTGGACAGATGGTAATGCCAGCCTCCATGCTTCCTTTTGCCTGACATAGCTGTCCATTACGTAGGGACGAAGAGATGGATCATGCATAGGTCTTTCCGTGAAATTTTTCTCTTGAGAATGCTAGGTTTATTTTTTATTAGAAAATAATGCTTGAAAATCAGCTTGATCTCTGTCCTGCTACGTCCTGCAGCCTCATTGGTATTCTTAACTGTTGCACAGTGAGAATTTTGGCTGGCAAAGAGCTACAGAGAACAGAGGGAAAGTTACTGTGCAGTAAATGCTACAGTTGGCATTTACAAGACCAGCATGGCCCAGTTTGCTGCACGTATTGAGAGGAGTACAGTAAAAGCACTGGCTTGAGCTGCACTGTATGCCCTTCTCTGTTGCTAATGGCAAACTCACACTCCATGGTTTGAGCGTGAGAATTCTGCATCTCTAGGCCAGCACGCATGAGGACAGGCCTCAGGCAGGGTGTCTGAAGTGGGGCAGATGTCCTTTTTGAAGGTCCCCGGGGCTGCCTCGATGTCTGGGAGCTGGTTCGGGGAGCATTAGGGGGTCTTGTCCTTCATTCTCCTGTCCTCTGGCTCCCTCCCCAGGTAAGGAAGCAATGCTGCAGCAGAAGGATTACGAAACTGCTACCCTCTCGGAGATAAAGGCCCTGCTGAAGAAACACGAGGCCTTTGAGAGCGACCTGGCTGCACACCAGGACCGCGTGGAACAGATTGCTGCTATTGCACAAGAGCTGAAGTACGGCACCCCAGCACATGTCCCATCCCTGGGGCCAGAGGGGCTTAATCAGCTCTGCCCACACAAAAATGTCGGGAAGTCCCAGTGTTTCCAAACAGTATCCAGGATACTGCTTTCCAGTATCTGAATGCACCAGAGGAGCAGGCCAGAAAATGGTTGAGTTGTGGGTGCTGAGAGGGCAGCAGAATAATATTCCCAAACCAAGTTTCCATCCTCTTCCAGTTCGTTATGTTGCTGTGAACCGTTTCCTGAACAGTCTGACCTGCCAATGGCACCTGCTGGGTTTCAGAGTTGTACCATCATACTTTTCTAGGAACAGAAGGAAATGGCAGAGGATAGCAGGCTGTTGGGTTTGTTCTCTTTTATCCAAAAAAAATTCTGAACAACTGGGCTTTAACCTTGTTTCCTATTTCAAAAATATTTATATATCACACTGACCTCTCCCAAGTTAGTGTCTGGGCTCTTGGGCTGAAGGACTGGTTTTCTCTAAAAAATCAGGATTATTGGATCAAGATCATTATCTTCTTTAACAACACAGATTTACATAATTGCTCCCTTGTCCACTGAGGGATTGACCTTGGAACGAGAGGAGGGTTCAAGGCAATCCTCCCATGGCAGTAAGATTAAGACTGCATCTGACTAGTCAGCAAGCATTAGCTGACCTGCAACTTAGAAAGCACATGCTACATGCCAGCCAAAGCAGCTGCAGCTCTAAGAGCAACAGGGAAAGTTGGGCCCTAAGCTGAGGGAGAGGTGACTTCTTCCAGAGTGTCAGAAGAGTGGGCCCTGCCATCATTCCAAACACCAGATTCCATCTTAGCGAAGAGGCCATGCCCTGAACAAACATGGCTAAGCTCTTTTCTCCTCAAGAGATACACTGCCAGGGAGATGGAGAAGGGTCTGTAGGAAGCCACAGCAGCTGTCCATGCCAGACACTTTTGGGTGCAGGCACGTTCAACTCCCAAATAGTGGTCCAGCAAAAGTGCATGACAAGCCAGGCTTTCAGAAGCAGTTTTCATCTGCAGTGCTGGCTCTGTAGCAAAGTAGATCAAGGAACTGATCTGGATTAAAAACCCAGCAAAGAAGTTATTTTTAGCCCAAATCAGTTTCCTGACAAGTTTACTGCGACTCCACCAACAGTTGTGCCCACATAGCTCAGGACAGCAATACAGTGCTGGGAAGAAACAAGGCTGGGGGAGGCAAGAGGAAACTAAACCTGCATTACTGCGTAGTAGAAATGCTCTTCAGATGGCCCAGGGTCACCCAGTAGCCCAGTGAGTTATTCTGCTCTCTCCTTGGAGGCTTAGACTTCCCAGCTTGGCTCGTCTCCCTCTCCCTGCAGGTTTCTCCCTTCCCTTAACCACCTGTAGAACAAAGAGCACAACACAATACAGGAACACAAGCTTCAGGCTAGCTCTCCTTTCCCCAACCATACTCTTACCAGCTCATCTTCCATGAGTGCCAGCCTATAGACATCTCAGCAAAGCACTCCCTGCCAGGCACACAGGAGAAAGGCCTGTACTGTAATTCTGGGATTGTCCAAAGTGAATGGATTGTGTAATTTAGCTAGTCCTTGCTACCCATACTATGCAGCTCTTGGAACAATCTTGAGCAGTTTATGCATTCATAAAAGAACTTTTGCTGCCCATTCTGATGTACAGGGTGTATATTGCTGTGCTCATGATCTGCTTATTCCAAGTTTGAGCAAAAGTCTATACTCCCTTCCCCCAGTGCCAAGTTATTCCCATCACGCAGCCAGCACGAGTGTTTGCTGAGGCCTTGGGTAGTGGTGGCTTTTTTTATCTGTAGCTTACAGTGTCCCCAAAACAAGATACTGCTGTCTCCCTGGCTCCCTTTACTTGCAGAAAGTGTGAGCTGTTTGTCTGTATCTGTCTTTGAGGCTGATAAAGATTTCTAATGGGTTTCTCTTTCTTCCCTTAAAGGTCTTTATTTGACTTCTTGTCCTTTTTTCCCTCACACCTTACAGTGAGCTGGACTATTACGACTCTCCCAGTGTCAATGCCAGGTGCCAGAAGATCTGTGATCAGTGGGATAATCTGGGTGCCCTAACCCAGAAACGTAGAGAAGCCTTGGAGGTGAGACATGTTAAAAGTTGAACCTTTGGGAGAACATGGATAGGTCATTTGTGGGAAGCAGGCTGCAGCGGGCATGAGCAACCAATTTCAGCTCTTTTATGCACTCCTAGAACATACCAGGCTGTATAGAAGGGCTACATTTTGTTATATTTAGCTTGCTTTTCCCCTTCCAGCCCTATTGCAGTGCCATTCATTTGCTCAGGCTATTGATTGATTTCTACTTTTCTGTGGTTTGTAATTTTGTTCTGCTTGAAAAGGCTCTCCTTGTTTTGTTTTATTTCAAAGGACCTCAGATTTTGCCTCAGAGGAAAGGAAATCCATCCTCTGTGTAATCACTTAACAGCAGAGACTTTTACTGTAGCGCCATCCTGGAAGCACCAAGGAAGTCTGATAGGAAGGAGTGGCTCGGGCAACCTACGTATCTATGTGATTATTCTTCTCTAATTACCTTGCCTGATTTTCTTTCTTCAGAGGACAGAGAAGCTGTTGGAAACAATTGACCAGTTGTACCTGGAATATGCCAAACGAGCTGCCCCTTTCAATAACTGGATGGAAGGGGCCATGGAGGACCTGCAGGATACATTCATTGTTCACACCATCGAGGAGATCCAGGTACAGAGCAGTTGTTTGCACCAATCAGGCTGGAAGAGGGAGAAGTTGGGGGTCTCCTGAATTCCTAGTGGTTCCAAATTTGTAGATTGTTTTGGTGCTTCTGCTCCAGTGAGTGAGCTTTAGTAAGAGAAGCAAAAAGGAATGTGTTTTTCCTTGATTTCCTCTAAAAACCTGGATCTGAATGGATACGAAACATGCTCACACCATCCCATCTGGACACAAAAGAATTGAAAAGGGATTTCTCAGTGTAGCTCCAGAGTCTTGTTAATGAAAGTCTGAAAGTTGAGAGAATCTTTTAGGCTCTTGTGGGGTTTATTTATCCCATATGAGCAAAGATTAGTGCTGCTCACAGGTTCTGCAGATGAGTTGTCCCCTGTCATGTCATGTCCATGTCATTTGGTCCTATGTGATAGGTTGTGCTGTAAGGGCAGTTGCTGAGCTGACAGTGGAGTTTTGATGCTGAGCACCAGAAAAATCAAAGTTGGCTGCTTTGGTGGTGTGTTGCCATTTGAAGCAAAAGTTGTTTTGCCTCCTGCAAGACTGTTAACAGGACAGTGTCTCAGTTTTCCCCCTTCGGACAGGGTGTTAGGAAAGCAACTTGAGGTATCTACAGATAATTTTCAGACTTTTGAGAGCAGGGATTACTCCTTCCTGGGCTGCGGAGGGGACTTCTGTTTGTCCTGCTTGATGGGCTCCTGAAAAGAATACAAGTCAGCTCTTTGCAGAAATGGCTGGCAGCAACGTGGCCATCAGTGACGCAGCAAATGGGACACTACGCAGCCAGGGGGATGGAGGGCTAGAGAAATAGCTCTAGCCTGGTGTGAGCTGTGTAACTGAGCTGTGAATAGTTTCTTCCACCCTTCCTTCCCAAACAAAGGGGTTCATTAAGTCTTTCACAATGCAGAACAATTCTGAACGGCAATTAAACGCTTCCATCATCTCTTTGTGACCGATTCCACTGTCTTTCCCAGACTTGCATTACATCTCCCTGGGCACAGCAGCAGCTGCAAAGTAATGAGTCACCATGTAAGGAAGCAATTTTACCAAGTGTAGTTACAGTGCATGTGTTGTAGAGTGGTCAGTCACACGGTTTACTTTCATTCCCTCTTCTTCTGTCCACGCTGTTCCCTTGACTGTCCCTGCACGTGCCTCTTTGTCGTTTTGCGGCCTCTTTCCCTGTGTTTGCCTCCCCACTCTTGATCTTCTAGGCTTCTGGGATGAAGAACCTTAAAGGCCTGTAGAAGCAGTGGGAGATGAGCCAGGACCAACTGGCTTGTCAGCTGTCCACAAATCACCAGCAAGTGTACCCCTGCCATCAGCCCTTGGAGCACAGTCTGGGCACCGCGGCAAGACGGGGAACAGAGAGGGCCTGTTGTGTTCAGGGAGAAGGAGCTGGTTTTCAGCAGCAGGAGCATATGTTGCCTGTGCAAGTTTGCTGTTGGCTGGAAGACTTTCCCCTAATTCCAACTGACTGATCAGACTGAATCTAACTCATAATTATTCATCTGGTGTTATCTGAGGTGTAGAGCTAGTGCATACCTAGTGGGAGAAGAAAAACATGGCATGTTTTACGCTAGTGAGAGCGACTGCTTTAAAGTAATGCTTGTAGTCAGGTCATCTTCCCAAAGGGGGTGACGGGCAGTCACTCAGCAGTGCTGGACAAGTAGTTTCCCCTAAATTATGAGTTAGAATTACTCCCCCTTTTTTGGAATGTGATTTCTCTCACTGGTCAACATGGGACAGAAACAGAGGGAAAGCAACACTTCGCATCGTTTAACTACTTCAAACAGCCTGTCTAGTGATACTGAGAGAACCTCAAAGTGTATTACAGTAGCCTGCTTTGTATCCTGAGAATGTGTAAGCTTTTGCAGTCACTTCTGCAGGGATACATTTGCTGAAGAGGATGTTGAGTGACTAATGCTCATACCCTCCCTTTGCTGCTGCCTTCCTTTTGCAGGGATTGACCACAGCCCACGAACAGTTCAAAGCCACCTTGCCAGATGCCGACAAGGAGAGACAGGCCATCCTGGGAATCCATAATGAAGTCTCAAAGATTGTCCAGACATACCATGTCAACATGGCAGGAACGAATCCTTACACTACAATCACCCCACATGAGATCAATGGCAAATGGGAACACGTGAGTTCTTTCCAGCCTTGCAAGTTTGTGTGGGAAGATGCCACTGCTCAGTCACTGGGAACCCAGGAAGTGGATTATTTACTTTTCAGTTCTTCTTTCATGCTTACTGCTGAACTGAAGTTTATTGTCCTTTTTTTTGGCTCAATTGTCATGTGCTTAGAAAGTGGAAGAGATCTTTTATACAAATGCCTGAGGGGTGTCTGATCCCTTTTAGTAGCTGTTCTTGCAATGAAAGATAGTAAATCAAAAGTTTTGAGGTTTTCAGTCCTCAGTTGACCTGATAAGCAAGTATGGCATGTGGGCATGTGAATCAGTACCCTTTTTCACTGCTCAGCCCTTCAGATGTTTTATCTCCGCAACCATGTAGCCTTCTCTTGCTGTAATCCTAACAGAGCAGCTGCTTTCCACACCAGCTGTGCAGATGGTTTTCTCCCAAAGTGAGATCTGCAATTCAGTTAATGTGAGCTGCCAGAAAACCCAGGCAGTGAATGGAAGCTGCTTCTGAGCTTGCAGCATGCATCCTACTGAAGACAGGATGTCCATTCTGTGAGCCTTCCCACCATGTCCTAAACTGTATGACTGCTGGTTGGCAGTGCAGACACCCCCTCCTCCCTTCCCTGTGTCAGTTTCTGTGCTTAGTGTGCTCGTGCCTCTGTAGGTAGGGACTGCACACTGTGTCACTCCTGCAGGTGCGGCAGCTGGTTCCCAGGAGGGATCAAGCCCTGATGGAGGAACACGCTCGCCAGCAGCAAAATGAACGGCTTCGTAAACAGTTTGGTGCACAGGCCAATGTCATTGGACCCTGGATCCAGACCAAGATGGAGGTAGTGCTTTGCTCATTTTGAAACAGTCTGTTTTCCATGGTGATCTTCACTGATACTCTTATCCTTGGTCTTTCTTGACCCTCTTCAGAGTCATTCTTCCTTCGGGTTCCATAGAAAATAGGAGAATTTATATCGGTTACTGAAGTTCTTGGACTTTAGTACAGAGAGAAGAAGCATGACTTATAATGGGGAACGCTGGTATTCTAACAGGGTTGTGTTTATATGCAGCAAGTTAAAGACTGCAGCAGAAGCATATTTTGTGTAACCACTTTCACAGCAATGGTCTTGATACACATGACAAAATAATTACGTTCGACATCAGCAAAGGAGACGTTTATAAGGGAGATCTCTCCTTAGTTAAGACTTGAGTTAAAGGAATTCAGATTAACAAAATGGGAAAACACAAAGCTATTGTTGATGGCAGGAGCTGTAAAGAGCACAAGTACAGATACAGGTCTGTATGAAGGGACTAACTGGCAGGTAGTACATCAGAAAAGGATCTGGCTAGGTGTGTTACTAGCCTACCGACTGCAGTTTCTTTTTTCTAGCCTTGTATTAGACATGTCTCGTGTGATTCACCTCTTGGAAAATGTTCAGGGCTCTGCTAAATTTTTTGCTGACACTGTCTCAGCTTATTTAAAGTAACTTCTCCATGAGAATTTTTTTCTTTTTTGAATCCTCATCCTGTATGAGCGTGGAATAGCGGGAATGAAATGCAGAGCCTGTTGAGGCTTACCCTCTCAGTGGGGTCTAACTCCTCACTTTGCTAATGCAGGAGATTGGCCGCATTTCGATAGAGATGCATGGGACCCTGGAGGACCAGCTCAACCACCTGCGGCAGTATGAGAAGAGCATTGTGAATTACAAACCAAAGATTGACCAGTTGGAAGGAGACCACCAACAGATCCAGGAAGCACTTATCTTTGACAACAAGCACACCAACTACACTATGGAGGTAAAAGTTTTGACAGCCTCTTCTGCTGCAGCCACTTAGCATCAGTGACATCTAGCTCTGGTAACATGGTGCAGTTCTCAGGAGAATGGAGAGCTTGACAATGTGGTGCAGGGTGCAACAACATGTCACTGATTTTATTTGTTTTGCCTTGCTGTACTTCATGCCAACCCATTCCAATGTACTCCAAAATATAGACAATTGGAACAACCTGAATGAGGTCAAGAGTATTGCTTGAAAATCAGCTGGTCTCATTTCTACTGCCACCTGATTGTGGCTGCCTATTAGCTGGGATTAGAAAGACCTGGGGAGTGCCACAGCCTGGCAGAAGAAAAAAACCCAACAAAAGCTTTTTTAAATCAGAAGCTATTCTGTTGACAGTGTGAGGTTTCTTGGAAGCAATCTGAGTTCAACGTGAGTCTTGCAGAACACAGACAGGTTTTGAAACTTGTCTTCTGATTTCTGGCCAGCTCTCCATTAGGCAGAGGCAGTGGAGCACCAGTGTCTTCCAGGGACTGTGGTTTATTTATTTTCTTGGTAAGGAGAGTTTTCTGCACAACTAAGTCTTAGAAGCCCTGGGTTTGATTCTCATTTGTATTAAAGGCTCCTGATACATTGCGCTGACAAGGCAAAGAAACTTTGCAATAGGACTAAGACTCTCTTAAGATCAGGAATTGGCCTCTTGAATATTTTTCTTTCAGTCAAAATTCAGATCTAAAACATCTGGTTGGGTCACACTGGAGATGAGAAGGAAACTTTTCCCACCGTGGCCACCAGGATCGTTTAATTGGCAGCAAGTAACACATTCAGCCCACAGGCCTCGGAGGCAGAAGAGCTACTTTTGAATTTTAAAATTGTCCTGTCCTCTTTTTCCAGCATATCCGAGTAGGCTGGGAGCAGTTACTAACAACAATTGCCAGAACCATCAACGAAGTGGAAAACCAGATTCTGACCCGTGATGCCAAAGGAATCAGCCAGGAACAAATGAACGAATTCCGGGCTTCTTTCAACCATTTCGACAGGGTGAGTCAGTGCTGACTGCAGCTTGGTAAGCTACAAGCTTCAGTGTAGGCTGCACAGTGTAGTGAAAAAACAGTCACTGTGGTAAAACTAGATCAGTAGAAGATGCCTTCAAACCGCCACTCCTGTGGAGCAGTCATTCCTGTGAAGCAGTGATCGTTAGGCTGGGAGAAGTATATCTTCAGGAAACCACTACGTTTCCTGACAAAGCTCAAGTATGGGAAAGTTTTAAGGCTTATTTAGGAAATTAGACTTTCACTCCATCTCTTCCAGAGAACAGGTTATTATCTTAATTTATTAAGTTCTTCAGATCAGCTGTCCTCTGCCTTGACATACCATCACGTAAACCCGTACGGAAGAAACCCATATTGCTTTTGTATGCAGACAGTGGGAGGATCTGTACCCATCAGGGCATTGCCTGATGTAGAAAACCCCGGTGAGAAATCTGCTTTGCCTTGCTGGGAACATCCATGCCAAGGCACTAATGGCTGCAATCAGAAAAGAATTTGTTGAAGGAAATTCTCCTCCCCTCAGTTTGGCAGCCTGTCTGCAGCTCTTCCTTCTACAACCCGAATCACAAAGGTGTCATGCAGGGAAGCAGAGACAGCAGCCCCAGCCTGAAACCAGCTCCATTATCAACCTCTTCAATGTTGTCTGGAAATCGTGAGCAGCCTGCAGAGATACCAAGTCAGTGGTGCAAATAGAGGTTGCTCCCCACCCCTTGTTGTGGCAAGCCAGACTGATTGAAAGGTCTGTGGAGAACAGGACTGCAGCCTGTACCAGAGTGGCTGTTTCACCCCTTCTCTGGCTGTCTAAGAAAAACAAAAGCCATGGCTTCTTTTCCTAGCAGAGGGGACTCATAGAGCCCCATGGGGTTTATTTTTTTGACTGCTCACAATAGTGTGAGTGATAATGCAGAGAGAGCAAGGGCTTCCTATCTTCAGCTGCGTTTTTGATTTATGAAGGCTTAACACTGACTTTAAAAGCTGATTTTCTGAGGAAAGTTGCTTGGAATTGGCCCCACCATCCTGTCTGTAAGGTTCCTTGATCTGGCTAGAGGTGGTGGCAGCAGGCAGGGGCTCTTGAGTGCTTGGGGACTGTCCTAAAATTCTGTGGGGTGGATGGGGATTCTTGGTTCCTATGGTTGCTTGTGTATAGTTTGATGGGTACATCCAAGCACTGGGGGAGCGGGGAATGAGCAAAGGGAAGAGCAGCTGCCAAGCCATGTTGTGCTGCGCTGTACAGCAATGCTGTTTGCAGAGCTGAGCACTTGTAATAGCTTACCAGTCAAAGCTCCACCAGGTCTCGTAAATATGCACCCATAACACTGCTCCCCTGAGCTTCAGCTGGTTTTCCTTGTCTGTTCCTGGGATGCCCTGACAGTTAAGCTTCCTTGGGTGTGTTGCCAAACATTACCTGCCCTCACCTACTCCTTTAGTGAGGGACTTTTGACTAGAAGATTAAGGCAATGCTTCCCACTGCCTCTGCCTGCTTACCTGCACCCCGGATTACTAGTGAAACACAGGGCTTCTGGCACTGTGGATAACAAGCAGTGACACAAGCAATTCACTTGGGAGGTGGAGATCTTGAGATGTCTGAGCATCAACTGTTTTTATCATTCAAATGCTCCCAAGGTGTGAAGAGCTCTCTGAGAAGGAACTGTTCCAAGAGCATTTTTAGCACATCCTGAAATGTCATTGTTGTATCTAATGTTGTGCACTTTTTATTTTTCTTCCCTGTCTTTCTATCTGCATGTCATTCTTCCTCTCCCTCTCTCCTCACCCACTGCATGGTGCACCTGTTCGTTGTCCTTCCACCTGCCGTTGATCTCCTTTGTGTCTCCCGTCCTTCTGCCCCACACCGTCACCCCACTGGCACTGCATGTCCCGCTGCCTGGCACACCGCATAACCAGGACCACTCCGGCACACTTGGCCCTGAGGAATTCAAAGCCTGTCTCATCAGCTTGGGTTACGATATTGGAAACGATGCACAGGTACTGGATGCTAGTGGTGAACGTAGCCAGATGTTAAACTGAATAAATAACAATTTTTTCCCTTCTTTTCTTGTTTGTCTTAATCTGTCATTGCTGTTTCTCATGTTTGACTGTAAATACATCACTTTCCTGAACTCCTTCCTCTCTCAATGTACTTTGCTATTTATTTCTTCTTAATTCCCTAATTGCTTGTTTGGGATAATTCCTTCTATGTCTTCAAACTACTCTTTCTACACGCCTTTTCTTGACCATCCCTCAATCTGTCTGGCTTGGTATCTTCATTCCTTTCTTTCATCATCAATACGTTCCTTGTATGAACTATTCCCTGTCCAAAACCACACTTCTCCATGCTTTCCCAAACTACCTGTCCTCTATTGTTTTTCATTGTTCTGAAAACCCTTCCTTCCATCTCCTCCCCCATGAAACTCATTCTTTGTAACGTCTCCTGTGGGTTCATTTCTCCCTGGACTGGTCTCCCTTTTCTCTCTTGGCTTTTTCCATCTTTGCATCACTCCCTATAGAAGAAGACTGGTATGATGGATTGTGAAGATTTCCGAGCCTGCCTTATCTCCATGGGTTACAATATGGTAATGTAGAGCCCTCTGTCACTCCTGATCAAAGTGAGTCTTGTAGGCACCTGCAAAAATACAGGGAGAGTGTGTAGTAGATCAAGGTAAATATACAGCCTTACTTCCCAGTGTTGCCAGTAGTGGATGTTAAATCTGGCATTAGTTGTACATGTCTTGCAGTGGTAGCTGAAGGTGAAAAACCCTGAAATCATCTCATTCCTGTGTATTTCAAATAAGAATTGTATTTATCAAACAGTGTAGCTACAAGTGGAAGGAAAAAAGTAAACTTCCTTATATCAGTACCTGCACTCTGCGCAGGACACACAGCCTCCCCAGCCCTCAGTATCAGTTGAACTCCTCTGGAAGTACGCACAACCTGTTTTCTGAATGTACTCAAACACTGTTCCTCTGGTTGCTACCTTTCATTTCACATCGCTCTTCCTGTACATGAAGTCAGTTCGTAGCTTGTCCCTCACCAGAGTGCCTATGTATCCAGAACAGTAACATGTGGCACCTCGAGAGGCACCATAGCTAATGGGAAGAGCTTTGCAAAGACTGATGCTCCTCAAAGAGCAGGGAAAGAGTGCAGTGCAAAAATACTCAGTTGTGCTCTCAGTATCTTTGCTCCTGATGTCAGGACAGCAGTCTGTATTCATCTTACTCATCGACCTAGTATACAGGCTCTTTAGTGCAGTGTGCCTTAATCACTCTGGAAGGTATATTCTTCTAGATGTGTTAGAAGAGCCTGTTCCCAGGAGAAGGCTCAGTTCTGCTCTCCCCTCCTCCTTACCTGGGGAGAAGGGAGTCCCAGAGATGAGAATAGATGATCTTTTATTTATGTGCCAAAAAAAGGCATAAAACTGCACTACAAGGTTTTGACTTCTGTAGCACACTTCTCTGTAGGGCCTTTTACTTGGATCACTCCAGAATTGTAAGACCCTATTTCCAGAGGCTGTCTAGTTAAGATGAACCAGATACTATTCAAGACCCCAGAGACGTTTCTTCTGGTGGCTTCTGTTCTGGCAGCTAAAGAGCACTGTAAAAGTTCTTGTTTAGTAAATGAAAGTAAAAGCATGTGAGGAATGTGGCTCTTCAAATATGGCTAGAGACATCTAGCACAATACGTATTACAGAGAAATTTGCATCTTCCCATGAAGTCTGTGTGATACTGTTCACTGATAGGGGCATTGTCTTAGAGCTGGATGTTATCTTAGGGCATAGTGAGAGGATGTTATTCCAAAGGAGAGCTGAGTGGGAAGCACTTGCACATAACTACAGAACAGCAAGCTAAAAAAGAATATACTGGTAAAAAACCAGACGTGGAATTTGTCTTTGTTTTTCTAGCTGTGAGATGTGCAGCTGAACAGTTTCTTCCTACTTCCATAACACTGCTGTGCAAATGTCCAGGCTTACATGGCTCTCTTGTTCTCCAGGGAGAGGCAGAGTTTGCCCGCATCATGAGCATCGTCGACCCTAACCGTATGGGTGTAGTGACGTTCCAGGCCTTCATCGACTTCATGTCCCGGGAGACAGCAGATACAGATACTGCTGACCAGGTTATGGCTTCCTTCAAGATCCTGGCTGGAGATAAGGTCAGGCTCCACACCTTCCGTGCCCACATCTGCATCGCTCCTGCTTTCCTTTTTCTCTCTTGCCTCTGAGATGGAGTGTGGAGGGGAGCGCTCTGTAGCAGGGAGGGTGTTTTCACAGGAACATTGTGCTGTGCTGGAGGAGTGCAAGGCTAAAGCGTGGGTTAACGAGCTGCCTGCCAAGGTGCTTGGGAGTCCTGTTCAGCTGTCAGTCAGAACTACGCTGCCCACTCGTGCTTTAAAATTTCATTAAGAGCTTGTATGCGACTCCTTATTTTAGAATGTACAGACAAATTCAACAGATGGTTCTTGATTAGTCTTGAAAAACCATTAATTACTGACAGCTGTAAACTTGAGATAATCTTTCTCAGATACACAGTTGTTACACAATCAATTGTAGAATTTCATTGCAGATGTGCTGCATTGGCACAAGGAGCATCTTTAATCATGGAAATTGGTCAAAAGTAGGAAAATGCACAGGATGATACTAAAAGTCGTTTCTAAAATTGCATCATCAGTGGGGAAAAAAAATCAGCTGATAAAAATCTATGTCATCTTATTTTTCTTATATAACAATCCCCACTAATCTTTTAGGTAACAGAACAAATAGCATGTACGTGTAATATTAATATATCCATCTTATTATTCACTTGAAATGTGGGATACCACTTCTCAGGTGATAGTGAGTTACTCTGAAGTCTAGCGCTGATTTCCATGTTTCACTAATACTCTTTTCATGACCCGGAATGAGGAGACCCATGATACCTCTCTGTCTGAAGCCAGTCCTGTTGTCTTTCAAGGCCTGAAAATTTCAGGTTACTCAGATAAGCTAATGACTGAATAAATAGGGACTTTTGGATACAATATTGCTCACTAACTCGCTTATTCTGCACAGCGCGTTAAATTTACTTGTCAGTGTTTAATATGCTCTGGTGGCTGTAACGTGAATCAGACCGTGTTTTGTTATGAAGAAAAACACCTCTTACTCCAGTGGTTAAACTGAAAGTCAGGGGGATAAAACAAAAAGTCACAGGAGAGAGAGAGAGATGGCATGGTGAAACCTGAACCCTTACTCAGACAACTGCAACCGCCAGTGCGTCAGTTAGCTAAAGGCAACATACTGGTTAGCAAACAGGCAGCTACTGTTACCCACCACATGGAGGGAAGCCAAGCTACCTCGCCTCAGCTAAGTGAGTCTCGGGAAGCCAAATTAAGGAGTTTTGCCTGCTTATTAAAAATGTCTGCTGCAAAAGGCAAGGACTGTTGGGCGAAGTGTGGAAGCAACACAGAATGTTTGCTTGTCTGCTGACTGCATGGGTGCTACCAACCAGAGCTGATGGGATGGCTCCTGTCCTTGCTCTGAAGAGAGGGAACGGCAGCTCCCAGGCGGCACAGGCCAGTAAGGGGTAGGATCCAAATGAAATTTCTTCTTCCCCCCATTTGCTTTCAGCAGGACCTCTGCTGCCAACAGGAAGGCACAGTCTTACACTGAGAACTTGCCTGCCCTACCTCCAGGTCTTTTCTTTAGGTGTGCCAGCACCTCTCCTGCAAAACCAATCTTTATGTATTAAAAAAAACCCAAACATTTTCTTGGACAAATGGTAGGGAAAGCGACTGCATTTCCTCCCAGGGTGTATGTGCTGAGAGCTCTCTGTGTGGTTATACAGTCCGAACCTAGCTGTGGGGTCCTGTCTCTGACTGTTGTCTGTTGCCCTGGGGGGGAGGGGGTGGTTGTCCCTTTGAGGAAAGTCAGTTTTGTGAAGGTAACATCCCCTTGCGGTTTGTCCTCCTTGCAGAACTACATCACTGTGGACGAATTACGGCGGGAGCTGCCTCCTGATCAGGCCGAATACTGCATTGCTAGAATGGCACCCTACAACGGCCGTGATGCTGTCCCCGGTGCCCTGGACTACATGTCCTTCTCCACGGCACTCTATGGCGAAAGTGACCTTTAACTTTTTTCTGTCCCACCACACGCTCCCTCCCCTCTCCCCCATCCCACACGCCCTTCTTTCTCTTTGCAAAGCAGCCTCTGCTCCGCTCTTTTTTGTGTTTCCCTGTTTTGCTTCAGATAACAGATCACATTTTTAAGTGGGGGGGGGGGGGGGGTGGGGGTGGGGAGGATATTGACATGGCACCGCCTACCTTGCCCTTGAAATGACAGTTTACAAAATTATTTTGTGCAAAAAGTTACGTTTTAAAAAGAACAGACATATTTTATTATAGAAAAAGGTATTTTTCTCCACCAGATTGAAACTTAAGAAAACCATGTTAAAATATTGCACCAAATATTTTTTGTTGTGACATAGAAAGTCGAGCACAATGTTACATTCCATCCTTTCCAAAAAGAACCAAACAACAACAAAATGCCACTTGTTCTGTTGACTTTTACATTTGCGTATGTCTCTTTTATCACGTTTATCTTGGGAGGGGGGAAGGCACACAAGTGCATGTGTTTGCTGGTTCACTCATTTCATGAAAATATTTTATGATAAACTTTTGAAATTGCTGTGTTTTCTAGGGAAAAAAATAATGTACACAGCTCTTGTTTTCATATTTAATTAAAAATACAATATGCCTCCTATGTTTATCAGTGCACAACTTTTTTTGTTGCTGAGAGTTGTTTGGTTTCAGGACATGAAGCTTGAGAGTTGATAACTTTGATATTGCTTGTCACAAACCATATTAAAAATTTCTTGTGATAACAACTCTAGACTTCATTCATTTGTATAGTTAAGCTTTAATCCTGTGTATTTAAGAACAACATGACAAAGTCAATCCAAAATTAGTGGGCTTTTTTAATTGAAATTACAGTGCTTTAAAGGTAAGCTTCCCCCCCCCCCCCTTAACCTTTCCATTCTTGTTGAACAATGTTGGAATTTTTACAGCTTTCTGACTACTTTAATGACTCCTCTAATTTTTAACCACATCTGATATACCCACATCTCTAGGTGGAAGATTCATACTCCTTAAAAAAGCAGCACAAAGCTAGTCACTAGAAATGTGCAAACACTTGACCACTGTATTTTGAACCAGCTATGATAGATTCATCCGCTGTTCCCCTGCATCAAGTATTGTACTGCTTTTGATATCACATCCTTTGACATCGCAAATTCTTCCAGAGACATCAAAATCCCCTTCGTATTGGATAGTTAGAAGAAAGCAGCCTGCAAGACAACTCCTTTGGAACCTTTAATGATTCATAAGGTTGTGGAAACACAAATCAGTGAAGGGAAGCGGCTAATTCCTTCCTGGCCATCTCTTATTGCAGGTGCATTTCGCGCTCTTCCCCAACTTTTTTAGGAAGCACAGAGTTAGTTAGAAGCAAAAATATTCATTAGTGCTTCATGATGTGTTTTGTGTGAGTGTTCTTTAGGTATAACCACAGAGTCCCCAGTCCCAAAGGCAGTTTTTACTTTTAAGTGACAACTGCGGGAGCAGAGAATTTATGCAGAATTCAGAAGGAGCTCCTGCTCAATAGCACTGCCCTCTCTTCTCCAGGGTGGAGCTAAGTCCTGTGGAACGCCTTGTACCTGGTGGGTTGGGGTTCAGCAATTTTCTCGCTTATTCCTGGCCTTCAGTAGGGGACAACAGTTGAAGCAGAGGCAGTTCATGTACCTTAACTGTAGATGGATTGTTAATGAGCGCTGGAGGTGAGCTGAAGTTGAGCTTCCTGTGTTGTAGCCCATGATGCTGGGAACAAGCCTGGAGGGGTTGATAGGAATTGTCGGTAAGGAAGGACTTGCAGCCACAGCAGTATTTAATCCAGCTCCTTTATAGGCCCATTTTCAGCTATGTCACTCCTAAATTGCTACAAATCAGACTGTCCTCTTCAAAGAGACAGAGGTTCCATTACCGTGTTTCAAGGCACGTAAGGGAGGTTACCTGTTTGAAGATAAAGCAGCAAAGAGGATGACTTCAGGTGTGAGCAGATAATCTCTACCAAAGTTTGCCTCTGAGCCCCCATTGCCCTTGCTTCGATACCCCTCTTCCAAGGAGCTGCCATGTCCTTGGTTTGCTGCACCTGGAAGAGGACATTTGCACTGTCAAGCAAATTGAGGCTCTCTGCGGCTTGTGCCTGGCCCCAGAAAATGTAATGATACACACCTTAGATGCTTGGTTGGGTTTTTTTAATTGAACAGTAACACAGAGGTGGGAGGAGTATCTGTTGGGGAATGGAATGACCACTGGCTAGAGAAAAGATCCATGTTGTTTTGAAATAAAGCTGAAAAAGCAGATATGCACCTTGGACTGTCACCTTGGGCCATCGCCAGGTCTGCTACCACTGAGAATGCAGCCACACTACTTGGACTCATTCCAGTGGCAGTCCCCTGCAAGTCCATGCTCAGAGATTCCAGAAGTCTTCAAAAAACCCTTACAGCAGTGTGGCAGGGTTGCACCCTGTGACCAGGTTTCACACAAGACCCCAGCCCCTAGGGTGTAAGCATTCCTGGTTTTATGAGACGGAAAGGAAACAGGTGGTTCATCCCTACTCACACATGCAAAGCGTGCAGGCTTCCGCCTTGGGAACACCAGTCTGCTGGCACCATGGCACTGTGTCCTCTGGTGAAGCTGAGGTGTTAACAGCACCAGAAAGGCCTCACCTCCGCTTCTCAGTAATTGAGTAGAGTTCAAAATACTGACAGTCGATGTATCTAAAGTTGTAGGCACGTGTACTGGCATTTCTTCTGATCAGGTGGCATGACATTTGACAAACTGGCTACAGTTTATGTGACCTGGGCTTTCCCTCTAGGCTGTAGGTAACTGCCTCCCCATTCCCAGCCTGCCCAAGGAGGAGCACTAGGATGCTGTACCAGGGTCACCCTTCTCACAGGCAGCACACACTGTGTCTTGCAGCCATGTGCCCTAACAGCCTCTGGCGGTTGGTATGCTGAAATTTGAAAACAACTTTTTGTGTTAGGCCCATGGCTTTGCTGCTAACGTTCTTCAGCCAAGTCCTGACATCAGCCTCGATGAAATTCCTCTCTGTAAGCAGCTGTTTGCAGCTCAGTGACTGCCCCTTCCCCTGCCAAGAACACCAGCAGCAGACAATTGCTTCAAGCTCACATCCTCTGTTCAGGGATGAACGGTTTTTGTCTGTCTGCCACACTCAAAATTTTCAGGCACAGAAATGGAAAGAATGCTTTCCCAGGAAATTAACCATTTTCTTTCCGTGGCTGTTGATGTCTTTGGCTGCTGAGATTTCCCTACCTCTCCTGGCATGACTGATGGTATGCGGGCAAAAAGCGCATCAGTGCTCGGACAATATGGGGCGGTCTTGCCTGCCAGAATTTCAACCACCCTTCCAAAGGCCTCTCCAGTGACTGTTGCATGTCTTCAGTGCTGCCAGCATCTGGGGTTGGAGCAGAGGAGCAGAGCCAGGAACATCAGAAGACAATGAAAGGAAATTGGTCTGCAACCTTGAATGAACTTGGTTTCAGAGAAGTATTTGTACATCCTCTGAAGATCCGTCCAGCCAAATCAGACTGACTGGTTTTATCAGGGAAATAATGGAGAGGGCAAGGAATAAAGAGAGGGTCCATGCTAGAAGCAGATGTTGGGAAAAGAACAGCTCAAACCAAAATGACTTTATTAAGGGACCAGAATGCAGGTATGATTTTCAGACCAAAACAAGAAAATTATTTCACAGAATGTTACAGGTTGGAAGAGGCCTTGATTGTCTAGTCCAACCACCCACCAGAGCCGGATTACTTAGGATAGGTCACACAAGAACATGTCCAGGCAGGTTCTGAATGTCTCCAAAGAAAGAGACTCCACAGCCTCTCTGGGCAGCCTGTTCCAGTGCTCCATCACCCTCACGATGAAAAAGTTCATGACATGTCTTTGTACAACATCAGTTGCTGGGCTAGGTCTCCCTGCTCCTCCCCCCTGCCCCTGTAGCAGCCAAGTACCAAGAAAGCTTAATCCTGTTGAATTCATCAAACTTACGTGGTCACTCTGGCCACTGAGAGAGTTGCTACTGTGTAAACCCTTAATATCCACTGCATTAGCTGTAAGCTGCTGGGAGAGTCTTAGCATAGTAAACCTAGATTAACAAAGTATAGGGCATATTGTGAGAGAAACAGGCAGTCAGAACGTTCCCCAGTGTGCACTGAGAAATGTACTGTTGAGGGCTGCAATCAGAAGAGTCAGGCACTGCGAGGGATAGAAGTCGGATGCTCTCGGGTGAGGAAGGACGCTCTGTAAGGCTATTGTAGGTAGATTTAAATCTCAGCAATTAAAACCCACTGAAAAAATGCAAGAAGGAAATTAATCTTTTCTATATTCTGAGGACTTACATCTCATCAATAAAATACTAAAAAGGATTCCTGCCCCATCTTTGGCCACCACACAATGGTCAGGAAATAGTTTCTCAGTTTTGTTGTCTGCCTTGATGGCATGAAAATAAGCTGGTAGAAACTGCACTGCATCCCATCCCTGTCTTAACTCTTCTCAGCAAGTCTGGGTTTGCTCTTTGTCAGTAGCTCCCGTCCTGGTGACCTAGCAAGCATTTGAGCTTGCTAGGTCCTTGCATCAAGGAGGACCTCATGTCACTGCAGTACTGCAGTGACCCCAACCCTTGTGCTATCTGGAAAAACAAAATATGTCACTACTGCTGTGGGAAACATCAGGTCTTATTCACACTGCACAAATGAAGAAGGCACACAAGGAAAAAAGGACTAGATCTCACTAGAAGGTAAAAACCTGAAGCCTGGATTTACAGTTGTAATCCAAACAGTCTCTGTTCAGCCACTGCCCAAATCTGGAGGAACAGCTCAGCCAGCTTTTCCTTGGTGCACCTAAGCCTTCTCAGCACAGTTACTTTCTGCTTCGGGGCAGGCCTGTAACAGGCCACTGAAACAAGTGGACACCTGGTCCCCTGTGACACACCCCGTCAGGGCCTGAGCATTCCCCTCAAATAGCAGGCATCACCTGGGCCTGCGAGCCTCACCCCATGTACAAAGTGCAGTACAAACCAGCAAGACCAGCCGATTGCTTTGCAAAGCCATTTGCTCCACTGTGTTGCCACCCATTTGCTCCATAAGAGCCTAATTGCCTTAAACATCTTCACGTAAGGAGAGTAGCACAAGTTCAACACTTTATCCCGCCTCAGCGGATCCCTACCTCCCAGCACTACACCCTAACCAGTGAGAAACCTAATTGGCTGGGTCAGGGAGCATCTCCCCAGCCTCCATCTGTCTCTGAGAAACAAACAGTCACCCAAAAAGTATAAGAGAAAGCATGAACCCATATCCTCATGGTTTAGGCAATCAGTTTGCAGTAGGAATGCTGCATTTCAGTCCCCAATGGAGGCATTTTTTTTAGGCATTTTTCTATTAAATAGTCAAAGGATAAAAGAGAACAAATCCTCAGAGTGGGAAATAGGCTCTAGGACACCTCTCCCAGCACTCCAACCATTAGATCTGCCCTTACACTTGGTCTTCCTCAATTCTCTGCTCCACAGTAGCACAGCTTGAATGAGAGGAGCTGCCTTCCTCCACCACCTCAGTCTTACGCTGTGGTTAGGGCACTCACTCTGTGGCACATGGGTGCCTGAATCCTCAGTCTGATGAAGACATTGGACCCAAGCCTCCAAAGTGATGGGTATTTTAAGCAACAGGCCATTGTACAAAACATGGCTGTTGGTTTCAACATGCCTTTTGGCAGCTAAAGAAAAGAACAAGTCATAGATAATCCTTGCTAGAAACAGATGTTGGCCCTTTTCTTTGAGACAACTCTGAGCTGTGGTACCCGAGTGGAACAAGGCTCTGGTATCCTAGCTGCAGGCAGGTGCATACACAGTGAGCAGCAGGAGCACAATGTTGACCTGCATTTCTCACCACTGTTTCCTAGCAACTCCTCACTCATCACCACGTGGATATTTTTGGTCACCGGGACAGTCTCCTGTGTCCTGAGCAGGAGAGTGGGGACGTAACTTTGGGTCTTGGATTCCTTCTGAATCTGAGGTTAGCACCTCTGATTTGGGTGCTGCAGTGAAGGCAACCAAGAGGTTATTGTCTCCAGCCAGAAGCAATTTGCCTGTGGTCCTCAGGAAGGTCTGTGACTGAGCAGAAAATCGAGCCCAGCTCTGCCACATTCCAATCTAAATTACTGCCCTACAACTATTTCAAACCTTCTCCCAGACCATTTCCCCCCAGTTCCTTAATTGGTGTCCTTCCTTTTTGCACAGATTTGGCTGCAACAAAGGACTACTTCAAACTACAGAGCAAAGAAAGCATTTTATACCATGGTTAGTACTAAACACACCCAAACACCACCACCACTTTAATGAAGGATTTCTCTCCTGCTAATTCTTACTTGAATAGGCTGTAATCTCTAATCTGTGGTACAGAACCACAGCATCCTGCTCTCTGCCACAGAGAAAAGAATATTTCTTCAGGAAAATGAGTAAGCAAGCAAGCAGTTTATTTGCTGTGAGTGTCCCAGTTCCAGAGGAGTATTTGTTTACCTCCTTAGGTGTGCAGCCAGGACGTTAACAGTTCCCAGCAGGCTTTCAGATGGTCTTCTGAGAGACCAATTTTTCTGTGCAACCAAAACACCAAGGAAATTGAAATACAGCTCAGTATAAGGGAAGCTGATCTTTGCACACGATGGCTTCCAGGAACGCTACCCACACACTAGAGGCAGCGCCACAGCTTCTTCTAAAGACACATTTTGTGCCTTTTACCACCCGTGCAGAGTGTCCACAACCAAGAAAGGGAATGCGGGGCTCTGGCCAGCTCAGGCACTGACAGAGCAGCCAGAGCTGCATTCCAGCTGCACAGCCACATTCTTCCCCGCTGACACGATCCCAGAGGCTGCAGAGATGCAGGATGAAAATGAAAAAGCATTAACTGGGCTTCTGACTTGGCTTATCTTCATTACTGCCAGGAACTCAAATCTCTACTACTCCCATACCACTCCACGACTGCCACCTAAGGAGTTGGTTTTTTTCCCTGCTTCTGAGCTTCTTCCGCAGCAATTCAAGCCCACAGGCACAGAGGGACTCGGGTGCTCCTCCCACCCTGCTACCTACGCACAATTCACATAGGAAGAGTCACAAGGCTGCTGCCATTTTGAGTGTCCTGGACAGTCTTACCTTATTAAAACATCCTTACAACTAAGCATTGTATTCAAAGTTGTGAGACACACTTGCCCCAGCCACAGCTGCCCACTTTTTCTTTTTTTAACCTGGGTTAGCTTTGTTAAGCTGTCAGGTGACACCATTTCTTTACCAAGTGTTGATGTGAGCTGCCTTGTGGCAAAGGCCAACAGCATCCTCAGCTACATTAGGCCGAGGGTTGCTGGAAGGTCCTTCCCCTATACCTGGCACTGGCAAGGGCACACCTGGAGCGTTGTGTCCTCTGCTGGGCTTCCCAGTACAAAAGAGGTACAGACTTGATGGAGCGAGGCCAGTGCAAGGCCACAAAGATGACTACGGGACTGGATCTCTCAATTAAGTGGAGGCTGGGAGCTGGGACTGTTCAACCTGGAGAAGGCTGAGTATGTGCAAATATCTGATGGAGGGAATGAAGAGGAAGGAGACAGATTCTTACTTGTCCACTGACAATTAAACCCCATGACATTTTATCTAAACACAAGAAAGCACTTTTTTACTGTAAGGGTGGTTGAACACTGGACTGGGCTGTCCAGAGAGGTTGTGGAGCCTCCGTCTATGGAGGATATTCAAAAGCTGATGGTACATGGTCCTGCGCAACCTGGGGTTTGGGAGTGGGGGTAGACCAGATGATCTCAAGGGGTCCCTTCCAACCTAAATGATTCTGTTTATTATGGATGTTGAATGTATAGGTTATCATAGAATCATAGAATGGCAAGGGTTGGAAGGGACCCCAAGGATCATAGAGCTCCAACCCCCCTACCACAGGCAGGGACACCAACCTCTACACAAGGTTGCCCAGGGCCCCATCCAACCTGGCCTTGAACACTTCCAGGGACGGGGCATCCACCACCTCTCTGGGCAGCCTGTTCCAGCACCTCACCACTCTCTCTGTAAAAAACTTCCCCATAATATCTAATCTAAACTTTCCCTCCTTCAGCTTTAAACCATTCCCCCTTGTCCTGCCATTATCTGCCCTTTTAAAAAGTTGATTCCCCTCCTGTTTGTATGCTCCCTTCAGGTACTGGAAGGCTGCAATGAGGTCCCCCCGCAGCCTTCTCTTCTCCAGGCTGAACAAGCCCAGCTCCCTCAGCCTCTCTTTGTAGGGCAGGTGCTTCAGCCCTCTAATCATCTTCGTGGCCTCCTCTGAACCCTCTCCAACAGTTCCACATCTTTCTTGCATTGGGGGCCCCAGATCTGGACACAGTACTCCAGATGGGGCCTCATGAGGGCAGAGTAGAGAGGGACAGTCCCCTCCCTGTCCCTGCTGGCCACCCCTCTTCTGATGGAGCCCAGGATCCCATTGGCCTTTCGAGCTGCAAGAGCACACTGCTGGCTCATGTTAAGTTTCTCATCCACTGTGACACCCAGGTCCTTCTCAGCAGGGCTACTCTCAAGAAGCTCTTCTCCCAGTCTGTATCTGTGTCTGGGATTCTTCTGGCCCAAGTGCAACACCCTACACTTGGCAGTGTTGAACCTCATTAGGTTCACCAGGGCCCATCTTTCCAGCCTGTCAAGATCCCTCTGGATGGCTTCCTTTCCTTCTAGGGTGTCAACCACACCACTCAGCTTGGTGTCATCCGCAAACTTGCTGAGGGTGCACTCAATCCCATCATCCATGTCATTGATAAAGATGTTAAAGAGAACCGGTCCCAAGACAGACCCCTGGGGGACACCACTTGTCACTGGCCTCCACCTGGACATAGACCCATTGACCACCACCCTTTGGTTACAGTCTGTTAACCAGTTTCTTATCCACTGGATGGTCCACCCATCAAATCCACATCTCTCCAGTTTAGAGATAAGGATGTGGTGGGGGACTGTGTCAAAAGCCTTGCACAAGTCCAAGTAGATGACATCGGTCGCCTTCCCTTTATCTACCGTTATCTCCATCCTAAAAAATAACTAGAGGGCAAAAAAATCCAAATGATGCCTGTAACTAATCTGTAACATCATAAAAGTAACTTAGCTGTTTATCCCAAGTTTATTTACTTATTCCAAGTAAATCAGGAAATCTAGACATGGTGCTATCAAGCAAGAGCAAAAAACGGGCAAAACAAACTGTAGCTGTTATTTCAAGTGTCTGGATGGTGAGATGTACCAAACTATGCTATAATGAAAAAACAGAAAATAATTATTATCTTGATCATCATACTGCGAATTGTCATGGGCTACACTTTGGAATTCCCTAAAATATGAATACATCTGGTGAAGGGCTGGTGAAGGGGCTGGAGAGCAAACCTTAGGAGGAGCGTCTGAGGGAGCTGGGGAGGGGAGACCTTATCACTGTCTACAATTACCTGAAAGAGAGGTGGGCGTTGGTCTCTTTGCCCAGGTGACAAGGGGGAATGGGCTCAAGCTGTGCCAGGGCAGGTCCAGATTAGACATCAGGCAAAAGTTCTTCACTGAAGGGGTTGTCGGGCGCTGGAACAGGCTGCCCAGAGAGGGGTTTGAGTCACCGACCCGGGATGGGGTTACAAGAAGGGGTAGATGAGGTGCTTCGGGACATGGTTTAGTAGAAGATAGGTACGGTTCGACTTGATTACCTCAAAGGTCTTTTTCAGCTTAGTGATTCTGTGGCCTCAGGCAGCGACCCACCAGAAGAGCAGCGTGCTGCATGTCGGTGCACGGAAAGGCCCCCGCCCGGCGCCTCGATACAACGCTGTACCTTCACTAGCCGCTCGGCCCGCCCGGCGCCTCGATACAACGCTGTACCTTCACTAGCCGCTCGGCCCGCCCAGGGCTTCCCCGCGCGCAGTGAGGCTGCACCCCGGCCGCACAGCCCTGCGTACGAAGAGGAGAAGGAGGTAGGTAGGGCCGGCCGCGCCAACGCTTGCTGCCAGGGGAACTCTAGTTCCGAGCGCACGCATCACGCTTCAAAGGCCGTGCGACTTTGCCCCCGCGCCTGCTGACCCGCACAGCCGCCCGTCTACTCGGCCATGACTCGGGCCAAAGTCGCAGGCAGCTAAGCGGGACGGCGGGGACGCTCGGGCACCGCATCGCGGCAGTGCGGTTTACTTCAGGGCGCTCCAGGGCAAGCGCCGGCCCCCGGCGCCCTCCTGGCCCGAGCCTCTGCCTGGCCCGACCACCGGCCCCGCTCTCGCAGCTCGCCCTGACGGGGCTGCAGGCTCCCCTTCTCCTCGCGGCCGGAAGCCGCCCGGGAGCCCCCGTCCCCGCACCGCGCCCGCACCGGCACCGCCCGCTGACACGGGCTGCTGGGGCCGCGCGGCGCCGCAGCTGCTCGCGGCAGCACCGCCTGCGGCTCCCAGCCGGGAGCGGGGCGCGGCCGGGCCGCCGCGCGGCGCGCTGGGAGTTGGAGTCGGGCGTTGGCGGTTGCGCAGCATCCGTTGGGGGCGCACGGCCGCGTCGGGTCTCTCGCAGGAACGAGGCAGCCATTGCCGCCGCGGCCTGGAAGAGCCGTTTCCTCACGGCCCGCAGGACTCAGCGCTCGGCGACGGTGAGTGTCCGCTCCACCTCGGCTCGCTCGGTGGCGGGAGGGCCGGGAGAGAGTCGGGCGCCGAGTTGGGAGCAGGTTTCTTGCGGACGGGCCCAGCTGCGGGGCGGGGACGGGCCCGGCCTTTCTCCTGGCGGCGCCGGGCCGAGGGGAAGGAAGCTTCCCTCGGAGGCCTCGCTGGCGTCGCGTAGCGCTGCTGGCCCGGGCGCCCGGCGGGGGGCTGCTTTCGGCTGGGTAATGGGGGCGCCACGGCAGCAGGCCATCATCGCGGCTTCGCGGCGCGGAGGGCTGATCCCGGCTGTTCGGCCCGGAGAGATGGCTGGGAGCCATCGCAGCGTGAAGGCGAGCGTAAAGCTTTCACGGCCGCCGCGGGGAGCCGGGGCGGCAGTCGCCCCTGGTGGGCCGGCGCCTCGGTGACGGTGAGCCTAAGAGGGTCGTCCCGCCTCGGGGGGGCGGCGAATCGAGCGCGGTCTCGTCCCGACTTCTCGAGAAGAAGGAGCAGATGGCCTTGCGCTGCGGGCCCGCGCTGCCCGGGGGCTTTTCTGCCGGTATGTGCTCATCTCCTGAGCCGCCGGCGAGCCAACGCGGCTGCATTGTGCTGGGAACAACGTGTGAAGCTCCGCGACTTTCAGGTGTCGATACAGATCTGACATCCATTGTGCTCCTGGTGTTTGAGTAACGGGCGCACGGACAGAGAGTTTGCACGTATTGCCTTGTGACAGTTTCTCAGGCACTCAGTCCACCCGCCCCAGGATTACTGCCTTCTGTGATTCTTCTCCCCGCCTTGTTTTGATAGAACTGAGAGCTAAATGTGTTGAACGGGAGTTACGCAGTCGCTTTAATTTGTCAAACCCGTGTTGTTGCCAAATAAGCGCAGTTGCGAGCGTGGCCTGTTACTGTGTTTTAAAGCACATCGTTGTGTAAATCTGTCCTTCCTCTGCAAAGGCCTGTCTTTCCCTTAATGCTCCCTCATTGCCGGCCTTGCCGGTGTTTGTGTGGTAAGGGTGCGTCAGGGAAGCAATCTGTAAGACTAGCTACGCTGTGAGGGAGTTGAATCAGCCCTCTGAGCTGGATTTCCATGTGGGCATAAAAACGCAAGCGTGAGCACAAAGAAGGGAATGGCTGCAAAGGGCTCTGTAGGCCCTTGTAGAGGAAGCACAAAGCTTTCCACGTGAGAGCGATTAAATAGCTATCACCTCAGGTCGTGGTCCGGGACAGCTTAGGCTAAACGTAAGTGCTGTCACAGTTCTACTCCTTTTACACCCCGTACCCTGTCTTAGAAAGTTCAGGCGCTTATCCGATGGTGCAGTGGGCCCAAGTAAAGAAGCTAATCAACAGAGAGGGAAAGTCAGGCTAACACAAATTGTGTTGAACTACTGTAATAATGTTGTCTGTTTACTCTGCCTTTGGGGTTTTGCACTGCAGACTCACTGAATGAGCCAAATAAGTAGTATTTCCCAGTTAAAAGAACATAAACATCTCTATATCACATTAAAAAAAAAAGAAGTGGACATACTCAAGGTAAATGATGGAGCTTCTAGAAAATATCTCAAATTGTGTCCAGGATCAGTAGATAGTTTTGAAAACCTGAGTACAGCTTCTGGTTTTGCCATTGTTGAAATCTCAACAACAAAACGGGGTTTTTTTCATAACTTGTTAGAATGTTTAAGGTATTTTGTGGTTAGTGCTAATCAAAATATTTCAACTACTGTTTATGTTTTGGATACTAGTACAGCTTTTATTGTAACAGTTCTTTCAGGGCAAATGCAAAAGTTTGAGAATGGAATAACATAAAACTATGATTAAAATAAGTTGGTTTAGTTTTGGTGTGTTTTTTTGGTGTGTTGTTTTGGTTTTACCTGCTGTTAGCCCAGTAAATTAATCTCTGAGTTTATGGAGTGGGTTTTTTCGTGCTCTGTGATACAGAGCCTTATTAGTCTTACAGCAAACAGAAACATTTCAGGTACAAGAAGTATTTAAGTTACATGACTAAAAAGGACAGAACTGGGAGCTCTGTGTAGGTTCTGCTAGAAGTCAGTAAAATGGGATTTTCTCAAGTCTCTGGGTATAGAGATTTGGGTTTTTCACATATATATATATATACCTGGAGGATGGTAAAATAGAACCCTATTTAAGATTTCTGAGATGAAAAAGTGATCTTAATCATCCTATTTTAAGCTTGTTAACCTGATAAACAATGCTGTTTTTCTTTCTTAGCATCAGCTTTTAAGATGAGTGGCTGCCGTGTCTTTGTTGGACACTTAAGCTCACGTGCTCGGGAACGGGATGTGGAGAAGTTCTTCAAAGGATATGGACGCATACGAGAAATCCATCTAAAAAATGGGTTTGGATTTGTGGTAGGTAATACCTTGTTTTCCTTTCTCTTGTCTGCAGGTACTAGCCTTGCTAGGCTAATTTCAAGGAAGGGAAGATGTGTAAGAGAATAACATTCCAATGGGAAATGGAAAACATTAAAATACATTTCAGACTGCTCTTCTGAAATTCAGGCTACTGTTTTGCCTGGTTTTGCTCAAAGTCTTCATAATATTCTAGCCACATTAAATACATTGTCTGATCATGGGTTGTCTTCAATGGATTTAAATTTTATCCCTTATTTTTGAGGACAGTACTAATATCTTGTCAGGGCATTACAAAACTTGACAAAGTCTTGACCTGGAGAAAAGTTTATATAGAGCCACTTAGGTTCCTCTCTTACTCCTTTTAGTCTGTGTGGTCATATCTCTCATTAATGGTGTGACAGAAATAAAGGTAAAGTAGTTGGCTGAGACAGTACATCTAATAGCTGCTTGCTGTTGGATTTAAGCAGCACAGCGTTTAACTCTTGTGCAGCTGAAGTTAGGAATACTCACCATCAATATATGTTCACAGTGCATGTGTGTCTCCCAGACTATTGATCAAAATTCACAGTTAATTGGATTTTACTTTCCTGCTACTGCTTTTTAAAGCTCTCTGCTCCTAAACAGTTCATATTTCTGCAGGTTCACAAGCTGACTCAGGAACAGCCTGTTTGTTAACTAATAATCTTCTGAGAACTGAGACTAAGCTGTTCTGTAGTACTGAGTTCAAACTGGAAAGGTTGATACTGCCCTCACACTATGGCAGGGTTACATGCTGTTCATTCTTCCAAGCTCAATCCTTTGGGTGAAGTTCTGGGAAGAGAACAAAAAAAACCCCAGGCTTTGCCTGCTGTAGTTTCATTTGAGTATTGCTGCTTGACTCCTACACATGCTGGTTCCTGATTGCCCTTCAGTATGAGCTACTGCTTGTTGAATGCCTGTAGATAAATACCTGCCTCTCAAAGTCTGGAGGTAAATGGCCAATATAGACATGAGGCTGGGTTTATTCAGCGCGTCCTTTCCAATTGCTGCTGTTTCTCAATCGCCCTTCCTTAAGTGTTCTTCTTTTCTTGGGCAGGGCTGTTGACTCATTCAGGAACAACTTCTGTCCAACTCCTGTACATGAGTCAGCCAAACCTCCTCCTTCTCCAGTTCTTAGGCAGAAGTATTTATTTTCAAAGCTCTCTCTAATAAGCTTGAATAATTGTCTCATAACTCTGTCTAAAAAATTTATTGTTCCACGATGAAGAATTTTCCCCTTACATCTGAAGGAAACTTTCCCCTCCCCTTTTACCTGTAATCCTGTCACCACACCCACATGAGGAAAGCACTTCCATCATCTCTGTAACTGCCTTTTAGGTTTCGGAAGACTACGCTGACTCCCCTCTGAGTTGCCTTTTCAGGCTGAAAAAACTCTCCAGCCTTCTGATTGGTTTTGGTGGCTGGTCCTGCTCCAGTCTTTCAATGTCGAGGGATCAAAACTGGACAGTGTTCCAGGTGTAGCCTAGCAAATGCCAAGTAGGGTGGGATTATTACATTCTTTGGTCTGCTGGCTGTACTTTTACTGATGGCAGCCCAGAACACAGTTTGCTTCCGTTGCAGCAAGACCACACTGCTGACTCGTGCATAACTGACTCTCCGTAAGGATTTCCATGTCCTTTTCAGCAGAGCTACAGTGCAGCCACTCAGAACCCAGCCTCTTCTGCTGCTTAGGATTATTCTGTCCCAGGTGCAGGCTTTCATATTTATCTTTTGTTAAAATTTCTGATTCTTGTTGGTGTAATCTTTCAGCCTATTGAGGTCTCTGTGTGGTATTTTTTCCTTCTGGTCTATCTCTTTCTCATCCCACCTTGGTGTCAGCCTCAAAATTGGTGACGGTGCAGTCAGTCCTGTTATCCAGATCGTTTATAAATACATGGGACAGCATTACCCTTTCTGGTACTTCACTCGTCATGGGCTGTTAGTTCATCTTTGGTTTTTTTAATTTAAAATCAGTATCTATAAAACATCCGAAAACCAAGTGATTCTGATTGAACATTGTTGTATTAAAGTCCCATTTCATCGTGCTTGATTGAAATCATCGCTTCCTCTTTGAAAGTAATTTTATTTACTTAAATTTTGTAGATTTCAGTGCAGAGTGTTTTCAAACTCCAGACCATAAAGGTAGTATGTAAAGGTAGATACACTTGCAGATATACAGTTGTTTAGCTGAAATGGAAGTTGTAGGTGCCAGCTATTGACATTCTTAAGTGCTAGGCCAAAAGGAATTTTCTCCATATAAACTTTTGCTTCATCATGCAAGGATGTGTGAAGTTTCACTTTGTAGTGAAACACATTTCAGTGCAGAAAGGGGAAGATTGCTTAAGCAAGTATTGCTTCTGAAAAGCTGTTTGTAGTTGTGCAAACACTTTTTTTCAACTCTAGAAGCTGCTTCTCTGTTTACTGCGCTCAAGCAGCAGTTCCACAATGATTCCTGTCTCCGTCCATACTGTTGGTTCAGGCAGTCCCTTCCCAGCTGCTCGTTCTCACTGCTTTACTTCTTTCTTTTCTCCCCTTGCCTCACATGGTGTGACTACCAGCCACGTGATGAACCTACCTGAGAAGATAAACTAGTTGAAAAATAACTGTCTTTTTCAACCCACCTCCTGCACAAACTGTGCTGGCTTTCATCTGGATAGTTTCTTGACCTAGTTTCCTGAAGAGCAGTGCAAACAGCTTTGCCAGGAATCAGTGGGGTGGATAGTGGGCAGAGGCTATTCAGACTAAAGCAGCATTGCTGCCAAAAGTACAGCGACAGATTCCGTTGCAACAGTGTATGGAAGGGCATGTTGTAGCTGATCCAAACCCACAGGTGGCCAGTGCTGAAGAGGGGCTTCTGTTTCTTACTCTTCCTACAGACACCTCTTCGCTAGACTAGGGAGCTGAATTAATGCAGAAAAAAATCAAAGGGCTTTTTTTCTGGTTTACTCTTCTTTGCCAATTCAGTAAGAACTGAATCAGCTGCGGAGTTCTTCAAGAAGATTTGTGGGAATGCATAGCTCTCCAGCTTTTGTTTGCAGTTGGTCAGCTCATATTGTTATATAGGTTTTCCCAGTATGTAGGGCTGTGTTTTAAACTATGCCTTGAAGTAAGGCCTCCACCTCTCTCCCAAGAAGTATTAGAGATATTTCTGTGTTAAACCAGGTAATTTTATTAACTATTTGCAAGACCTATATAGAATAAATTAACTGAAACAACTGAGGGGAGGCTAAAGGAGTTTGTGGGGTGGAGAGCTAGGATGTTCCCATTCATGACATTTCAGTCATAAATGTACTAGGAATCAGCTATGACTGAGCAAGGAAGCTGATTCCTACATTTTCCTTGTTCACATTCTACTGATACTTGCTGCAGAAATCTAACACGTATTTTAAAAATGTTTTCTAGTATTTGAGTATACTATGAAGGAAAATAATTTTTAATTCCTGTTTTCTTTCTAGGAATTTGAAGACCACAGAGATGCTGATGATGCAATTTATGAACTAAATGGTAAAGAGTTGTGTGATGAAAGGTAAGCATGATACCATAAGTTCCTATGAGAACAGCAAAAGTGCTTGTTATCAAAAACAGTGCATTAGTTTGGGCTCTGTTGCCCGTTTTTTGTGGCATAAACTTCTGTAACTGTAAATGTATCACTGGGATCCTGGCTGCAGCCTTACAGAAGGCAAAGGTAGTTTGGGACTGGAGGAGGGGTGGTTTGCAGCAGGGCTGACTTGTTTGCTCCACTTTTTTTCTCCTTTAAACTAATTTCAAGATCTTGTCACTATAAATATTAGTAAACATGAATTGAACTTGTTTGTTATTTTTCAGTCTGTTGACTTCAGGAAATAAGTTGATGATAGCCTCATTGTTTGAGGGTAGTCCTTCAGTTTGCAACAATGGACTGTAATCATTGTATATTACAGTAATTTTTGATTGTGGAAGCTGAGTAGAGGTCATTAGGCTGTTGTTATTGCAGTATTCTTTTTTTTTCCCCTCTGTGATTCCTCTTGGGCTCTAGTTGAGCAATTAATTGTTTCTATCTGAATTACAGACTCATGACAATTTTCATGAAAGTCTGAGGGAGATGAATTAGGCAAGAGAATACCACTGTTCTGGCTCTTTAAGAAATGCCAGTGACTGCGTGTGCTTCCAGTTGAAAGTGTTAAGTCAGTGTCAAGTACTTGGGAGTTTATGTTTGCTTGTTTTGTTTTCTTCCTTTCATAGGGTTACGATTGAGCATGCTCGAGCCCGACGAGGAAGGGGCAGATTCCCACAGCGGTTCAGTTATTACCAGTCGCAGGGTGGATCTAGGTAGGTGGTCTGGGCTCTGTTTCTTACAAACACAGCAACTGAAGAACTGTACTGAATTACTGTTTTCTTCTTGTGGCTGGAGATAGGGATCCAGCTGTGTTTCCTTGTAGAGCTTCACGAAAGAAGTTTTATGTTCTTAAACGTTGGCGGTCCATTACTATTATTTACCTCCTCTGGCTGAGGAGAAGGTGGATTTTAAAGCAATTTAACTGGCTCAGAGGTTCACAGACTTACTACGAAATGCTCCTTCTCCATGATGTAGGCACTACATTGGTCTTGCTTCCAACTGTTGTCTAAATGATGTGAAGGAAGGAGTAATGCTGCAATTGAATTGGCTGGTTTTTAACAGTAAATCAAGAAGAATGCAAGAGCTTTGCTGTTGAGGCTTTTGCCATTAAACTAAACTTACAGGCTAAGTAGAGTTACTGTAGAGCAGTAGTTGAAGGTAGTTAACCCTCTAAGCAAGTTTTCCCATTTCCATTTGTGTGGTTATCACAATGCTTACTTCAGCACAGCAGACAGAAAGAGCCGCATTTGATACGCGGTGCTAAGGCCTGTGCAGAAGTGTTTAAATAAATACCAGTTGACTTAAGTCTGCTGACTAGGCAGGTGCCTTGCTGAAGGACAGCTTCTGTCTGACAGTGGAATCAGAAAAACAGGATGTAGCTCCTATCTAGAGTACCTGCAGTGGACATACCAGTATTTCTGAAGCTGTTCACTTCCAGTGATTTGAGGCAGTGGTGAACCTTGTGACAACTTGCAGTAGAGTTGTGAAAGTTCTGCAGATTTACATACGGTTCACCAAACAACTACACAGTACATCTTTGTACTTCATATCTACCTGTGTGAAGTAAGTATGTATCGAATGAACGTTTATAGCTGTGGCTTGTGCAGAGTAGAGTTTGGAAGAAAGACGAAGACTTAATTGACATAAACCTCTGCATTCGTTTCAAAGTCAGAATTGCTGCCAGTTACAAACCAGTATCTGGAACATCTAATTTGCATATGCAAGTATGCTAATTAGATTATTTTTTCTTTAGTGGCAGTAACCTTGATGCGGTATAATTGGTCCGAGGTCCAGGCTAAAAGTGGACTTTTAAAGTAGGAAGTGTGATTGAAGGTCGTGGGCATCTGACGTTGTAGTCATGTTCATGACGTCAGACTGCCGATGCCAGACAGGAAGAGACTGCGGTTTGCAATAATGGAAAAATGAGACTCAGCCTGCCAGTTTTGGGACTCTGGGACCTCTGTTTAAATGCCTGGAAGATCTGGATGTTCTGAAAAAAATTGGGACACTTTGAGGTATGCACTGAAATGAAATTGCCTATGCTTCAGTGTACAAATCAATATGCACAATTTAGGATTGTGTTTCTGTGGGAAGAGGAGAATAATTTTCTCTGAGGTCAGTGTTACTGGTTCTTGAATCTTTTTGTAGTAATACAAAGTAGTGCCATTGTAGGAATCCTGCTTTGTGTATCAGAGGGCTGGCATACCTTTTTTCCGTAGTTCTCGGATCCCTTTGGATTCAGAATGACTAGGATTGGGAACAGAAATGACCTGCAAGGGCAGTACTCTTTCCAGATGTCTTACGCTTTTCTGTATGAACATTTTCAAGCCATGTTTTCATTTTGAGATGGTCTTTAATTTTTGGTTAAATGAAAAACATCACTTTCATTCAGGAACTGTGAACTGCCACAGTTAGTTCAGGGCAGCTAGCTCTCTAGCTCTCACTTTACTAAAACAAGACTATTTCTACCCACTAAAATATCTAATACAGGTCATGGTGGAATTAATATTAACAAGCAATTTGGACTTTGGACTTGTGAACTAAGATGCCTTTATACTGTGTCTTCTGTCTTAAAAAAGAAAAATTTTCCTTTAATATCCTCCAAAACCATGTGTCAGCCAAGCCTGTCAAATACCAAAATTAAACTAACGATCTTTAAGCTATTTTCGCTCTACTAGGCACGCTGTATCTAGAAAAAATGTCAGGTATATTTACTGCCTTGATAGAAAGTTTTTCAGAATCCTTTCTAATCCCCTCTTCTTGTAGTGGCCTCTTAAATAGATTCTTGACTAGGGAGAATCAAATCTGCAGTCCAGCAACAAGGAAAATACTTAAATCTCTCAGCAAACTATAGAAAACATCAGACTTCTTAAGTTCTAAATTCTTTACACTGGAAACTTTTTTCTTTTCTTCCCCCCCCTCTGAACTCTTCTAGCCGATATGGGCCTCCTGTTCGTACTGAACACAGGATCATAGTTGAAAACCTCTCGTCCCGTATCAGCTGGCAGGTGAGTTAACATCATCTTTTTTTACACCTTGTTTTTCTGTCCTGTAAGTAGACTGCTTTCTGCTTAATTTTTTAATAAAGCCATCATAAATACTTAACCTGAATAAAAAATAATCAAAAAAGCTGCAGTGATTGCTAAAAATTAGCATTCAGACACTTGAAGTTGGTTGTTCAACAGCCGTACAAATACTTCTATAACTAGATTTCTTAGTTAGGAACTGATTTTTTGCTTATTTGTGTTTACCAATAAATACAATTTTTCAAAGACTGGATTGTTTCTAAATTATTGAAGCATAGCATCCTGTCAAGCCATGTCATCCTTTTATGTTGTTACATTTGGAAGTGCATGCTTTGTTCTGAGTGAAATTTAAGTCATACATTTTGCAGAGTATTTTTGTGACATAATGCATCACTAAGAAGTCTGATAATGCATCATTATTAATAAAGGGAATCTGAAGTAAGCTACTGGGCTTACTTGCAGATATTTTAGAAAACCCCAAAAGTTTCAGTAATTGTATTTGAAACTTTCTTACCACGTTTCTTTATTTTCTTTAACCTTTTGGTAATGTTTTGTTAATTTTTGGCTAGGTTTTAACAATAACCATGTAGTCTGTTTCTTTAGTTGTGTTCTGTGTAGTTTACAGTCTGTAGGAAGCTTAGTTTTTAAGGGTGTAGCAACAGCTGCCATTTACAAAAGGTGAGTGAATAGTGGAGTTTAGTCTTGTTCATTAACCTTTATATTCTTTGAATAAAGAGGCTTGAACTAGTGTACTGAAAGATGCAGTAGAAGGTTGAATGTTCAAAGCCTTGGTTTTGCAGCTAAGTCCACATGAGAAGGCTGTTTGGCTTGCCTGGAGCTCAACTGATGTGTTTCATAAGAGCTTGGGTACTGTCCATGCAGATAAACAGTTGAACAAGGTTTGTTTATCTTCTGCATGACAGGTTCAAAAGGTTCATAATTGTTCAGTTGTGTTAATTATTGAATAACCAAAAAAAAAAAACCCCCAACCCCACAACCAATGCCCCAACAAAAAACAGCTTGAGTTGATGTGATGAGGAAATGAATGTCATCCAAGTATCTTGGATATGGGTATGCTCTGCAATTATGTATATGAAGAGATTGTTACAAAGCAGTGCTTGGGAATGACTGTAGGGACCAGAGAAAGAAGCTAGAATGGAGCGTTAAAGGAGAGTATATCCTATAATGCTGTTCACTGTTAAATTTATAACTTGGGGAAAAAAATTACATTGCTGTAACATTGTTTTACTTGTGTATATTTATAATGGCTTTATGTGTACGTCCTGTTTAGACTGAAGCCCACCCAATTCAGATTTCATACTGACGAATCATCTAATTAAATGTTTTAATGATACTTTTAAATATTTAAGTTAGTATAAGAGACTTTCCTTCTTCATACCTGCCTAAATAGAAATCTTTTGAAGCTAACATCCATATGCAAGCCTTATTTAGTTTTGAAGCTGTGCTGCTTTGATCCTGACTGTGTAGTGTTTGAGCTTCTTTTAACTGTGCTACTTACACAACAGATTAAACTAGCTAATACATTAACAGTAGTAGCATTATTCTTCCTTTCTAATCCCTGAGCTTCTAGCAAGCACGGTTGATAAGGAACCTTGCTTTAAAATTTTGGTGCATAACTTCACCTTTGGCCTGTGCAGACCCCTGTGCTTTGAGAACTTGTCTTTAAAAGTTACTATGTTGGGACATTAAGCCACAACAAAACAAACCACAAGTAAAATTAGTATTCAGATCCCTTTCCTCAAATTTTTAACTATATTGTTAATAGGTTATCTCATATGTAAGTATTAGTAGACAACCTGTCAGAATTCTCCTTATTTTACCAAACATACTTGTGCATGTTTACAGCTTTCCAACCACCCTCCGTAGTTCTGCAGTATCTGTGAATTTTCAAGCATTTGGGAAAAACAGATCCACGTTACATCAAGGCAGAAATTTTTTAATACATGTTTTACCTCTTGATGGTTGTCCTACACCTTATTTTCCTTAGCTGCTAAGGACAACAGGGTCTTCTTGTGCTGTTCAAGGTGACCCAGAACAGTAAACATAGGATAAAACTTGGCAGTTCCGCCGATTAAGTAAAACAAGATAATTTTAAGGCATTCCCCTCTTAATAGCAAATGCTCCGTTGAGCTTTTGTAACACATGCATACTTACTGTGTTTTGAGCTATAATGTTGGCATCTTAATCATGTTGATGTTCCTGTTACCCATGATATTTTGTGATACTGATTCTTAGGATTCAGTGTATAGTGTGGCAGGTCTGTTGGGGCCTCAATTTTAAAGACTCAAGTAACAGAATTAGAAAATCATGTAGATTAACATTCTCTAACTTCCTTTAGACTTACCTGTACTGATCTGGTTGACTTGAGCAGAACCAAAATTTTGTTCTTAATCTCTAAATTAGGATAAACATACTGAGGTTGAAGTATTACTTTTAATGGCGTGCTGTAGGGCTCATTTTTCATTGCTATTTAAGGTTACTTTGTGTTAAACATACGTGAAATAAGGAAAAGATCTTCTAGCTTGAACATGCTAGTTTTTAAAATAAAACTATTGAATTTTTAATTAAAAGATTATATAAAACTAAGCCTGATATGCTGTGGCAAACATTCTAAAAGTTTTCTTGGCTTTTTGTTTTGTAGTCTCTTCTTCCTTAAACGTATTTCTAACCAAGTGCATTTCAAACCACTTCTAACAACCTTGATTTGGTTAACCCTCATTTTTCTTGTGTGGAGGACAAAGAAGCAAAGATTTGGGGGCTTTCTAGTGGCTGAAATTCTAGGGTTTGGCCTGTTATGAATTTTTGTTTTGGTTCCTATGACACTCCTGTTTTTTGGCGATCTAGATCTTGGTTTGCCTGGGTTTGATCTCGATTGGCTAGCACAGATCATCCTTGGGTTCTTTAGCCACTTCTGGAGACTATGTCCAGTGCTTTCAGGGCCTCTGGTACCTCCGTGAAGCACATTGCTATGAGCCATCACTCTGCCTTTCTCATGTAAGAGAGTTCCTCTTGGCCAGCTAGGTATTGGACAAGCAACTCTTTGCTTAAGGTACTTCTTGTATCATCTGCCACTCGTGGCATGCTGCGGTAAGTAGTCTGGGATTATAAAATACCAGGTACTGTTTGGGAAAAGTACTGTTTTAACTTACACAAATGTTTAGCTTTTCCAGTGACCTTTTACATTATTTGTACTTCATCCTATTGCTGAGCAAGTAATTTTATGATGATGTGTGCTTAGCCTCTAGTAAGTTAAATATAAGGCTGTCCTTTGACATGGCACTTCAGTGAGACAGATACTCAAGTGAAATGTAAGGGGGGTCCTTTTATAAAATGACTAATTATACTGTAACTGCACCTTTTTTGCTTTTAATTTTGCTCTGAAGTTGGAGAAGGCAAACGTATAGAATGAGTTTGTCTACCTATATAGGACTGTCATTTAACTGGGGTGTTAGTTATGAAAATTTGCATTTAATACTACATTGCATTTCATCTGCGTTAATTCTGATTTCACTGCATATGTTGGTGTTTTAAGTATTGCATTGTGTTTTCATAACAGCTGGTTTGGGGATGAAAGGTTAGTTTAAAGGCAATATTCACTGGAGTTGTAAAAATGAGGGATCCTTTCTGTATGCAGCTGCTATTATATAGGCTGTTTCAGAAAATTCTCTATTATATATCTTTTTATAACTATGAAAGCATTAAGCAGTTTTAGAAGAGAAAGTTGCAGGAGAGTATTGCTTACTGCTAGCCAACTCATTTGCATCCCGTTTAAGGCTAAAATACTGACTTTTGCTGCAGGACTTGAAAGATGTAATGAGGAAAGCAGGGGAGGTCACCTATGTGGATGCACATAGAAACAATAGGAATGAAGGGTAAGTTCATTCTGTGTCTAAATCTGTGGTAACTGAAACTGTTAAAGGCAAGTTTATCCTTGTAATATAGAAGAAATGAAACGTAGATCTATGGTGTGGCTTAGATGCTGAAATTTCTGCAATTAAAAAAAAAAACAACTGAAGAAACCTTTGAGGAGTTCACAAGTTGTATTGAACTCAGTCTCTACTCTCTACCATGAAAACCATGTGTCAAAGCAGAAAGGGAAGGGAGAATACCTTTCAGCAGTTGAATTCTGTTGTTTTCAATTCATGTATAATTATGTATGATCTGATGACACTTGAAGCTGAAATAGCTCTTGTCTGGGGCTGCTTTGTATTGGTTCAACAGTTGAAGTCTTAGGAAATGAACATAACCAATCTCCATAAGGAATGCCTACCTGCCTGCACTTCATTTTTAATTCTGCAGACTACAGAGGTTCTACACAGGAAACCTGGAGAGAGGGAATTACGAGTAGAGTGTCTGCTGGCAAAACAGTGTTCTAGGGCCGCTGCCACAAATGCAACTTAGACTTATTTTGAGGGCAATGCAAATGAAAAAAACCAAACAGAACCACAAAACCAAACCCCAAACACAACCAGGGGATTGTTTTTCTATTCACTATTAGAAAAGGAAATAGGGCTGGAGAGTCTGCAAGTTTATTTTGTTTCCTGGACAGCTTTAGAATGCAGTTTAGTGGAGGACTGAAAGATACTTTCTTGGCTGGTGCAGGCTTGTGTAGTGTCCTGGATTTTCTCCACCTCATTGCAGACAAGAGTTCTGGTTATGTTTTAAGAAGATGTGATGTATAGATAGCTAGGACTGTTAATGTAATATTTTCCTGCTAACCAAGGTAAAAATTAGCTTTCAGTAGATCAGTCTGTGAATCAGCAGATTGGTAAATGCCCAAGCTGGTTCTCTTGTGTTTTTTCAGTTTCTCTGAAACTTTCTTTTTTTCCCAATGGTGTACAGGGTTGTGGAATTTGCATCTTACAGTGATATGAAGAGTGCACTGGAGAAACTGGATGGCACTGAGCTGAATGGACGCAGAATTAAACTGACTGAAGATCACAGGAGGCATAGGTATGTCCCCACACCTGATAAAATTCTGCTGAGGGCATGGATTTGGGTAGTATTGATGCCAAAGTTTTACCTAATTCTTTGGCCCCAAACTAAATATCACTGCGCAGAAACGCTTTCTGGCAGCATAAGCAGATGTAGATAAGAAATAGCTTGCTGAAAATAGGGTAAGTAGAACACTTTCAGATGAGTTTGGGGTTATTTGGGTTTTTGAAAAGATAAAACTTCATATTTAAATGAAAGGACTTTAAAAAAACTACGAATCTTGATACGAAAAGCTTTTTAGTTGAAAGCTGCTTCTCCTGTGAAGCAGCAGAAGTCCGTGAAATGTCTCTCAAGCAGTTGTGGAAGCCAGCTTTTTCATTAAAAGAAAAACAGCTTGCTTGCATTATTCCCAAAGCAGTTGTGCCATTTAGTCATTAAAAAAAAATGTTAGCTGTAGCTTGCTCATTGTCTCAATAAAAAATGCATCCTTTTCCATGAAAATAGGCATGTGCAGCTGGAGCAGGTGTTAAACTCTCAGGCCTTAAAGTGCACTGGTGTTCTATATCTTTAGAGACCCTTTTAGTTAGGGCTTCTTTCAAGATGCTAATTTATATGGCTGTTTCTTGAGAGAATAAATGCTGCAGGTATGAACTTTCATTTCTTTGATTTTCTTGATGAATGGCTTTTCCTAATAATTGTCTCCTCCTGCTGTGGGGCACAGGAGGAAGGCATCTTTTATTAGGCAGTCCATACTGTGCCAAGCTAGCAGTTGCTCTTGGCTTTGCCCTGAGAAAATGTAGTTGTGGTGGAGCATAACAGAAATCTAGCAGCACTCCGAAATAGTGGAGAGCTCGTTCAGGTGTTCACATGGGATGTGCTGTGCATACAAAGTACTGAGAGTTGAAAGTATTTTACATTTAGTAGGAGGTGAGACTACAGCTCTTAATTGTGTTTCCCTAGAAGCAGATCTCGATCAAGAAGTTACTCAAGGTCTCGCAGCAGGTCCAGGTCTACAGGATCTTCCAGATCGGACAGCCGGTCAAGATCCAGGTCAAGATCAAGATCCAGGTCCAGGTCTCGCTCTCGATCCCGCTCCCGATCCCGCTCCCGATCTCGCAGTCGTACACCTAAAAAGAGTTACTCCCAGAAAAGCCACCGCTCCAGCTTGTTAGCTTCCTCCCCATCTCCCTCGTCTTCTAAAAGAAAATCTCGCTCAAGGTCGAGCTCTGCTCACAGCCGCAGTTAACCTGCTCTTAGTGATGTATTAATGCATTGAATTTGATTCAAGTTTCTTGAAGACTTGAGACAAGTTATACATGAGAACTGGGAGGGGAAGAGTTAACGTGATGAAAGGGTAACCTCCTCTTAAGTTGCCAAAGTGCCTGTCATCAAATAGGCCATCTCTGTGAGGAGGGGCTGTGGGCTTTCTCCTTTCAGTGAAGTCTGGAGTGGGAAGTCTTTTTAATTTTTTTCCCCCTGCTATTAGTAAACATTTCTATCATAGATATATTATGTACACATAATGCTGAGGTAATGGGATGAGACAATATGCTGCTTTCTCTCTCGCTCTTTCACCCCTCACTTTCCCCTCCACCTCCAAGGCCTTTGACTTCCAAAATACTATGTTAGCTTTTGTCCTTGGTATTAAGTCCAAGAACAGGAAGTATAGATTTTATTCCTTTAAGGTTCTGTGGCTACTTTTCTGTGTGAGAATGAATGGACCAGCTGAATTTAGTTTAGAGTTCACTTCTCCCTCCCACCCCATTGCTTGGCTTAACAGGCTGTTTTAAGTTCCAGCTTTAATTGACCTCAATAATATGCTTAATTTGCAGCAGACGTTCAGGAATACACATTGGTCAGTTTGAATATTGCTCACTTGGATAGTGAATCAATGCAATGTTAACCAGTAATGAAAGCTGGAATTTCCCGTTAAAATTAGTTGTACTATCCAGATGTCCGGATTATTGGGGATCTATTACACTAATTTTCCAGTAATTCACTAGTATGTGGTATTGTATGTAGAGGCCTTATTTGACAGGTGACTCCATAAAACTGCACAGTAATGTCAATATGCATGTACATGTTTTTGATGTGTATAAAAGTGACATAGCTTTCATACCCAAAAGTACCATACCGAAAAATGTGTGTATGACTAGCAATAGTCTTGATGGAAAGGAAGGTTATTTTAGTAATTACAGCAGCAAAAAAATCCCAGGAAAAGTGTAGTCAGTTGTGACAGCTAAGGTTGTTCATGTTAAAGCATAATGAGGATAATTTCTTTACATCTCCTGAATGCACAGTTGCTTTGATTAATAGAAATTTCTACTGCACATACTGTTAGTTCTCATAATTTGGAATTAGATATTTTTTTTAACTTCTGTATTGTTAAAAAAGGGAAACGCTTTTGGAAAAATATGTAAATTAATCCCAAAGCCTTATGTGTGTTGAAATGTACCATTCCTAATAAAATAAAACCTTTTTCTGGCTTACTTTGCAGTTTTATTTAGTAACGTTACTGTTGCTGCTGTTCACTTCATACAGTCTTGCAAACACGCTCACAAAGAAGTTGATTTCAAGGGGTGCCTATATGCTAGCAAGCAAAATGTAAACCAGACACTGGTTGTGACACGTAAGTAACCAGCTGCTGGCTAATAGGAGGCCAGGATAGGATTTTGCTGTGGTGGCTGTTTGAATGGACAGCAAATAGCTGTCTTTCTGCAGCACTTGCAGACAGGTTTGTGTGACTGTTGTCTCGTCCAACACTTCCCAGAAAGAACCAACCACCAAACATCCATAGGTTTTGGAATGTCCTCATAGGAAAAATTACTTGACATTTTTGCAATGTTCCAGAGATTCCTGTATTGTCCACACTACTACTGAGCATCTACAGCTTTGAGCCTGATGTCCTTTAGAGTAAATTCCTGCTAATGGCATACTTTGCCTGTTTGGCTTACACGATCTGAGTACGCTGCCAGTTCAGGAAGAACACATTTCAGAGGAATCTGTTACTAGATACGATGACTGATGGGAGAGCTGCACTATGCTCAGCTGTGTTAAATATCAGCATCGCTTGTCTGGGTAAGTTTGTTACACAACCAAAAAAGCTCCCAAAAATGTCCCCTGCATAGCTTAGGACCTTTGAAATTGGCAAATGCAGTATCAGAGACCTGGAATGTGTCTGACCACAGCATGCTTACCTTGCAAATTTTTTAAATACAGAGCTAACATCGACCTTGTGAACTCTTAATTAATTCTCAAGTCTTTATTGTATGTCACTTCCCTTTTATAATTTTCCATCAGCTGTGGCCACAGTAAGATGAATATAGACCAAAGACCAACCTCTCCCTCCACCCCCTCCAAGTTACCTCTAGGATGTAGGTAAGTTTAGTTGTTGTAATGATTGCAGTCATAAATACACACACCTCATTTCTGAATCCAGCCTACCCATAGATTTGTGTTGCTGTTAATACTGGTCAGAAGTACATTATTTTAACTTCTTTGGAATTGTATGATTGAACTGATAGTAGTTTAGTGTAGAAACACCTATTGTGTTATTTCTTTACTGTGCTGACGTAGCAGTGGCTTAAATATGTTTCCCAGCACAGCTGCATCCAAGTTAAACTGTTGTACTCCTTCCTAAATGTAACTAAGGGCTGCAGATTGCAGGTGGTGGTGGTAACACTGCAGAACACGTTAAAACAATAGAAATAGACCTCCCATTAACTTCTTTTTACATGTTTTTCAAGGTGGCAAGCACTGTCTCTTTGTTCCCCTAAGACATACAAAGGTGTTAAGGTAGGTGAGGAAAAGGTGAGTTTTTTAAAATCCTAACAATATAAATTCTGATTTTTTTCCTGAGGAAAAAATGAGATTATGGTAGATATGAACTTGCCAGCTTTTTCAATATTTATCTGAAGGGCAAGGATAGGAATCTTTAGCAGCTAAAACCAGTTTTCATAAAGGAGAGATCGAATCCCTAGTTACTCAGCTCTTAGTTGTTTCTTTTTTTAATTTAGATGCCTGTAGAAATAAGGGACTTTGAAGCACAAATTTTTGGTTTGCATGTGACTTGTTTTTTTTCCCCATGGCCTTTTCTGGGTCAAAGAAAGCTTAAGCTGTTAAAATGTAAGTGGAGACAAGGCAGAAGAATGGTCTGATATTCCTCCCCCTCCACCCCTACCCCTTCATTTCCTGCTGTGTCACTACATTTTTTTTCTTAAAGAGGACAGACTATAAATAGCAGATTGGATTTTTTTTTCCCTTTAGGAGAAAAAAAAAAACCCCAAACAGTAACAACCACCACAACAAAAAACCCAACCAACCAAGCAAACAAAAAGCTCCTCAAGAATATCATATCAGGAATTCCTAACAATTTTGAGCAGGTTTCAGAGTGCCCCAGCCCTATTCAGCACGATAGAGTTAGAAATAAAAGCTGCACTTCTTGCTGTGGTTGAAAAGTTTTGACCTTTACCTGACATGTAAAATGAGCTATGACTGTGTACACTTAATTGCTTTGATGAAGGATAACTCATTGTGCTACTCTTAAGCTGGTCATCTCTGACTTCACCTTGGAGCAAACCCCACCTGAAATTTGTAGTTTTTGAGGTTTTAAGAGTTAGTACAGAAGGGTTAAATAGTTCAGCACCCTGGATAAAATGCTTGGTTGGTGATCAGCAAGTGTAGAAAAGCCCTAAGAGGGAAAAGGGGGGACTGAGGTAGATGGAAGCTGTGAAGGGAAAAAAGGACCCAGAAATGGCAGTTTCAGTGTGAAAGGCTGGTACAGGTAGACCACGGAAGGGAGTACCAACCTTTAGACTCATGATAACAGTTCAGATTTACAGGTTTCCTCCAGCACATGATGTTGAGATAAACAGAGTGGGGAAGCATTATGCTCTAGCATGGAACCACCTGCAGCACAGGGCACAGCTGGAAGCTGAGCACTGCAGTTAGTTACATGCCTGCAACCAGCTACATCCCACTCCAAGAATAAGAGCATTTTCTGTTATGCTTTTGGCACTTCTTCCCTGTTAATTACATTTTTGTCAATTTACACTGGGCTCTTCATTAAGGCTATCCCAGCAGTTAGTGAATATAAACTTCATCACACTTGGCCATATCAAATCTCTGCTTTACATATGAGAAAAGGTGGGTTGGTGCCCAGGCAGGCCCAGGGACTCTCCCTGAGCAGGACCAGCTCTGACTTGTGCATCTAGTAGCCCCGCTTGATGACCCTGCCCGCGGAGTCGTGAAGCAGGCTCCAAAGGGCTTTGGCTCCTCTCAGGAGAGAACGTAAGTTTCTCTTTCCAAAATGAGGTAAAGTAGCAGCATGCTTCCAAAGGGGAATAAAGGCTGTGGGATCTGTACCCACGCTGCTCTAGCAGAGAAGCAGAGTCGATGAGTTGTGAGGTGGGATGTTCCCAGCTCTGCTTGCTCCTTCTGATGCACCCTGATGGTAGAGCTGAGTGCTGTACAATTCCTAAGTGGCTTTACTTTTCTTACAAGGGTTTTTGGAAGCGTGTAATCTCCCGTCTGTTTCCTTCTTTAGCCATTGTTTGCTGGAAGACTAAATGTGTACAGTACCTGAGGACATGTTTCCCACTTTACCAGTCCTGCAGTCAGTTGCCCCTCCACCCCCTCTCTCTGTAAACCTTAGAGAATTGTCAGCCTTTTACCCTGGGGTGATCGACTAGGACAGCATGGCCGATTAGCTAACAGGCTGGCAGAAGGCTGTAGCTGGGGGCACAGCGCAAGCTGAGTGCTCTATGCATGTCTGCATAAAGGAAGGGATACAGCAGAAATGCTGACTCCACATAAGGGAGTCCTTCAGGCCTTGGACAGAGTCAGCACCAAGAGGAAGGTGCAAGGGTTAACAGGCTGTGGGCCTGGGTTAGAAAACAAGGGCAAATTATATGCTGTAGTGAAATACTAGCTAATGGCAGCTCTGTATGTCTGGGTAGTCTCGGGATGTTCAAAGGACAATCTACTATTGTTCTGCTGGGCCTAGGACCATGAGGGAGCTGAAGAGTGTATGGTAAAACCTGCTCTTCAAGATTAAGGAAGGGCTTAAAATAAAAGGGTTTCACTGGTAGTGAATGATACTTTTGTGTTGTGATGGTTTTTTCCTGTAACCAGAGATGAATGTCATCTTTCCCTGTTCTCTCCTTGTCCCATCTAGAAAACCCTTGCACTGTGTTGGGATTTAGGAGTGGCAGGTTGAGCTGGAAAGATCCAGGCCATTATGCTTAGAGTGGATGTTGCAGTTCAGACCAAGAGCTGCTCTCTGTGCGTATGTGGGTGTGATACATCGCTGGAGACCCTGAGATCAGGCTCAGCAGGATGCTACATGCACACTGAATTTGTTTTACCTGACAGCCAGCTCTCCATCTGTCTAAGGCAGCTGATTTTTCCTTGCATTGCAGAGGCCCCTGGAGATTACTCTGTGGTTCATAGAGGCAAGACATAGCAGCAGGCCATGCTTTTAAAGGAAGTGAGTACCTGCTGGTATAGCTGAAGTCATTACAATCTTAAAATGGTCCCACTGTTAAGTCTTGAAAGCAGAGGTGCCCCAAACTGATGTTAAAATTTGAGCCAGTTTTTTTTAGCTGGTAGCAGTTTGCAGCAGACGCCGGCACTGCAATGACAGGAAAGGGAAGTAAGGACAAGGTATGTTCAAAGGCAGAAAGGAAACTGGATGAAATCTTTGTGTTTCGCACCTATAGGTGAAAGAATTACTCCTTAAATTCAGTGAATAGGACTGTGAGTCTAAGCCCCACTTCCCACCATGGCTTCTGGTTGGGATTTTCACAAGTGCCTCAGGGCATCCAGAGTCCAGGCCAGCAGCTTGTGAGCCACTAGCCCAAGGTCTCCAAAAGAGGCAGCAGACTGTGCCTGCCTAGGCCATGGGCAGTCTGGCAATCTGTCCCACTTGTACCGACACCCATGGAATCTCTATCTGGCCCTAAGACAGCCTAGCCCTTCCATGCCTCTGGCCCAAAATGTGGAATTTACCAGAGCTATAGTTAAACACAACAGATAGTACTTCAGCCTCAAGTGGTGGTTTTGATTGTACTTGGCTTCATTTCCTTCTTTTTTTCCCAGTAAAGCTTCAGCTCACACTGGCTCTTTTAACAAAAAGTACAAGCAGGCAGCTCTACTGTTTCTTATGCACATGGCCACTGCCATGTTCTCTGCATCACTGCCAGCTCCTGTGAATGTCTAACCCAAAAAGTGATGTACTCAAACTACCCAACTTTTATCGTACACTTAAAAAGCTTACTTGTTCTTTTCCTTCAAGTTGTCATAGCCAGTTATTGCTTAGCACCATACAAGAACTCTGCTGACCATGTAGACTGGTTTTCCAGGTTTGCCAAAATGCTTGCTTCAAGCTTTCTGGCCACGCCTGCCCTCAATTTGTTTCACCTCTTCCTAGTTCTGGTGCTTGGATGGCCTAAAATCCACATGTGCTCATTGTGCATACTCTCCTGAACTTCTTTTAGTCCGGTACCTTGGATCTCTCATTCTCAAACACCAAAAAGATCCCACTATGCTGTGTTTCCTAGTGAGAATGGATGATAGTATATCATATATACTGACTTTTGAGAACTCAGATCTCTCAGCAAACACCTTGCAGTTGTGAGTGAATTTACTCAGCACAGTTAAGATCTTGCAAACCTGCACTGCTCACGGTCCTTCCCTACGTCTGTCTGTACTACCTGAACAGCAGCAACGGCAGTCTGTAGAGAAAGGGCACGGTGAGAGTGCGTATCATCTCAGGGAAGAAGCTGCTGTGTTACGGAGCAACCAGAGTTGTGGCCCTGGGCCTAAAGCTGCACCATGAAGGCACGTTTTACATCACAGTGGGGTCTGTCCAGTTTATAGGTAATTAGCTCTCGGGGTCTCTGCTGCAGCGCACGCACTCTGCTGCTCAGGCGTCAGATACACCACGTGGAGCGGCAGGTACACAGTGGTGCAGCGGCCTGTGCTTCCTGCGAGCATTCCGCTTGCTCGGAGCTCCCGCCGGGGGCCGGCGCGCTGTGAACACGGAGGAAAACTCGGCCCTGCTCCATCGAGGCGTCTGGTGGCCGGCGGCAGGCCGGGCCCGGGCCTTCTGCAGGGCTCCCGCCATTTGCAGGCGCGCGGCTCCGTCCTGCCGGAGGGCGGGGGTGGTGGAGCCGCCAGGTGGCGCTGTAACACCGCCGCAAGGCCGCGCCTTTCTAGAAGATGCTTGCAAATTCCGCCTTAAAATAGTCCCGGTGACCCAAACCGTCGCCTTTGCGGGGAAAAAAACAACACACACACGAAAAACCCAAACCAAACACCCCAACGCAAACCCAAACAAAAAAGCCAACCACACACACACACAAAAACATAACACCCCTGACGAGAGCACTGGAAATTATGTGTTCCTGTCCTCCTGCGGTTTCCGGCACGCTCACCTGCCAGAGGGGCGGAAGGAAGAGGTGGGGGGGTGTGAGGAGGGGGGGGGGGCCTCAAAAACCAACCAAGCAGCTAAGCTGTGTGCAGCTTTCTCAAAGGATCCCATCCCACTGACTCTGCCTCGAGCCCTTGGACCGGTCTTAAGGGCTGCAGCCCTGGAGCAGCTCCCCAGATCGCCAGAACAGCTTCTGAAGGGCACAGAGGCACAGCATCACCAGGGGTCCAGGCTGCCCGCCTTTATGATGGCTGGCTGGGCAGGGGAGAGAGATAGAGAATTATCCACATGCTAAAGTACAACTGTAAAAACCACAAACCAACCACCCAGGAAGCTTTCACAGGCTGATTTTGAGAGAAAAGCGGTTAGCAAAATTTAGAAGTACCTAGAGCTTACAAATGTTTCTCTTCTGCACTTGACTGAGAACTCTAAAACTGTCTCTGAGGAACCAGCACCCCCAGCATCCTTCTCCCCACACAGGCACACGTGCACCCAGTGGAACTACCCAGAACTAGGGCTGCACCCTTCTGCCATGGCCCTGTTTCTAGCCAGCATTAGTTTTATGCTGAATGTTTCCACTCCTCCAAAGGAGTCTGGTGACAGTCTTCAGGAATAGCTTCTGGCTTGGTCTGGAGAGAATGCCTTTCTGTTTGGGTGTGACTTCTGAGTGGGTTGCTTTTCTGCTATGTGTTACCGTCCACTGCCCTGAGGCAGCCCTCTCCTAAGAGGGTTCTTGTTCCCTGGAGGCTGTCCAGCAGGCTGCCTGGGGGCTCTTTCACCAGGTATGTCTTTACCTGAGCCATTCCAGAGATCTCTGGCCCTTACCAACCCAATTCCCCAAGGCAACCTCTCCACGTTCCAGCCCTCTGCTGATGTCAGGGCTCTGTAGAGGCCACCCCAGCAGAGCATCCCCCACCCCTGGTGAGGAGGCCCAGCTCTTATTATCAGTCCCTATCATCTGAGTAAAGGGACTCACCCAGCTTTCTTGGTTCACTGCTGGTACCTGGGAGCAGAATCAGGGGCTGTTAAGTGTTTCTCTTCCAAAACCAGGTTCCTCTGCTTGACAGCTTGAGGCCAGAACAGCCAGACTCCATACATCTGGAGGACTGGATCAGTCCCCAGACTGCCTGGACCACTACTCCTGTAGCATAGAAACAAAGGGGTAGGTTGCTTAATGGTCTTATGTCCATGAGAAGGCAGCAAAACCCTGGTCCTGGGTTTCCCTCATCCTAATTGTCTTTACCATGAGTCTAGCATGTGCTGCCTTGCCCTTCCTGATACCTGCTGGACTGATAAGCAGAGAAGACAGAAATGCTAGTGAGCTCCCAATCAGCACAATGTCCCATGGACATTATTTTCCAGGATTTGGAAAACCTTGGGCAAACAGCATAGGCCATTTTCAATGATCCCTATTTCATCCAGGCTTAACACCCTTCATTGCTTTCTCCTTAGCTTAATAGTGGTGGCCATCTGCTCTGGGCTCTGTTCTCACTAACAGCACTGGAGAACTGGTAATGCTATTGCTTTTCCTACAGTATCTTGCTGCCTCAGTCTTCCATGTGCCATCACTCACCACACACCCAGTATCATTCGCCTGCTAACAACCATCTTCCTGGCTCCAATGGCGAGGGCATCTCAGCCCTGAGCCTCAGAGCATGCAGACGAAGTCCCTTTCTCATCCCTTCCTACATCCTGGGTTCAGTCTTGTTTTCCTTTTTACTCCAAAGCAGGCTCAGGCCATTTTCAGCTACAAGATCTCCAAGAAGAAGCACCAAAATTGAAAGGCAAGCAAACATTTTCCATCATTTAGTGAGAAAACATGCCACTGTGGAAGGCTTTTCCAGCCTAGAGAACCTCTGAGACTTCTAGTGTCTTCTTAGGGTGAGACTGGGGGCTTACCATCACTGGGGGCTTACCCCACTTCTCATTAGCAACTCAAGTACAGGTAAAGAGTTTGGCAGGGTAAGTGGCTGCTGACACCAGGGTGGGAGGGAGCTGCCCACGCTTCAAAGCTCCTGAGACTCCGCAGGCAGGAAAGGCTGCTCTGTGACAGGGGCGCAAGGCAGGCCTGTGACAAGGAAACAGCAAGGCCAATGGGATGTGAAAGCTGCGAGTGTGTCAAAGGCAGGACGGAAGTGTTGTAGGGGCAGCCCTATTTTTAGCCGGCTGTTGCGGAACTTTGCTAGCGCTTGCTGGAGTCAACGGCCGCTTCCCCTTTCCTTGATGTAAGCACCGCTGACGGAGTTCAGATCTGTATTTATTTAGCCATTCACGCGATAGTATTGACTGAAAGATCCCTCCAGCTCCTTGGACACAAAAACACCCATGGTCAAAGAATCCTAGGTAAGGAGAACAGAAAGTGTCTGTCACTTCCCTGTCTCCATTTCAGGGCTGTGAGAGGTAGAAACCGAAGCTGAGGCTGCAGAGCGTGACTCTTAGTCACACCAACGGGGGATTTTGCAATGCAGCAGGCGCAGGGTACAGGGCAGGCAGTGTGCAAGCTACACTGGAGTGCTTTGTGAGGGCATTTGATTGGAGCTCTCCAGCTGCAAGGCCAGAATACCGCCGAGCAAGCCTCACTTCCCTGCTCCACTTCCACCTGCTCAGCTGCTTGAGGTGTGTGGGAGGTGGAAGGGTTTAACACACCTCAAATTAGCATGGGGCATTGTGGAAAGCAGTAAGTTGCCATGAATGTCCTCTGCCTGGTTCCTTTTAACATTTGTCAGTATTAAATGACTCCTACACCTGCTGGAGGGAAATAAGCTTGGGGAGAGGCATTCCTAAGCCAGAGTTGAGAGAGAATCAGGTAGCAAAGCAGAGGAGCAGCCACAGGGAAGAAGCGTGAGCTGAGATGTGACTTTTCTATGCAGGCTCTAACAACTAAGACGAGTTCCAGGCTGGTTCCAGTTGATGGGATTTGCATCAGTTTCACTTGCAGCACTGAGTTCAGGGACAGGTTGGGAAGGACAGTGTCCAGATCTAGGTAGCCAGAGCTTGCTGCTGGTCTCAGCACACCTGGTCCTCTTCCTTGTTGTCAGACAAGAATGATACTGCTTTAGGGATGGGAGAAAAGCACACTGACAGCCAAAATAGATGCAGGGTGAGGGCACTTCTAGAGCGAACTTGTCCCAAGCCTGGCAATAGTGAGGAGCTGCAATGGGTTGAGTAGCTGAAATCATGCTCACTCTGTGGCTTTAGAGCTTGATGCAACTAGGAAGGCAACATGAAGCCCTGTCCTATACTCGAGTCTCCCTGCTACAACTCTTTCAAAACCACACACTTAATACCACTCCAGAAGCCTAGAGATCCCCAGAACCCTTCAAATACCTCTGCAAGGCTCTGCTTTATATCTCACATTTCACAGTGTCCTTCATTCCTAGGCAGATACATTATCTATATTACCCATTTTAACCTGCCTTGATTAAGGCAGGATATGCAATTCTTGAATGAGAGATGTGGATGGATAAGTGCTTTGTAGGATAGCTATTCCATTGAGAAATGAGAAATCCTTTACCATGATGTAGTGAGAGGTGCAGGTCACTGCTGTCCAAGGGAATGTGCTGGAAAGTCACATTGGGCTCTAGATGGCAATCCCACTGCTCACACCCCCAAAGTTCTGGACCAGGTATTGTTACTTGGTAATTGACCCCAACGTTTCTGAAGCTGCACGGAAATGAAAGCAGGGATGCTGCAGCTCCTTTAGGCCTCACGCTTGCACACACTCAGTGTGTGCTTTGCCAGATGCTGCAGCAGCTCTCCCAGGGTGAGTGCCAGGGCTGTCTCAGTGCTCAGTGCTCAGGAGGGTCAAAGTCTTTGCTGTTGTACTCGACCTTTAGGGATGTAGGGCCGTGAATGTCGACAGAACTTAAACCCCACTTTGCCAAAGGTATTTGTATGATAAATTGCTTTATTGTTCCAATTAAAGAAATGCAGCCAAGCATTCTCCCTTCCACAGCCACACTGTGTGATTCACTTTGGCTTTAAGGTTTGAATGCTGCTTTTTTCTTTAAGTGTGGAGACAAAACGGAAGAGTTAATGTCCCTAGTGTTGATAGGTGTATCTTCATGCTCCCTCTACTTTTAATGAAATAAACCAGCCTGTTGAAGGAGAATGATCATAAATATTTCCTTGTGTGAATGGAGATGCTGGCAGTGGGAACCATGGAAATCTATCGAAGCTGGCTATTAGCAGAAAGTGTTAATAGACTGTCTTTCTAATTGACTTACACGTTACTTAGCTGACCCAATTTCTGTATTTCTTGAGAACTCATATTCATTACTGCTTCCATCCTCCCAACACCCTCAGAGCTAAGTGCCCTAGTCTAAGAGGGGAACTGAGGCTGTTAAACAGACTTTAAAGGTGTTGGTACCTAGAGACAGGAACTGGGGTTCACACGTCCCGCCAGCATTGAAATCAGAAGGCAGCAAGAGCCATGCCCTTTTGAAATCCAATTAGACACTGCTGGCATCTTTAAGTGCCTCAATACCTGTAATACTCCTCCCTAGATGACTTGTGGGAAGCGTGTGTCACAACCCTTCATGAACAAAGTGTGCAAATAAGGTAGATGACATCCACAGGGTATAGAAATGTGACAATATTTAATTGACAGTTTGGGGGGAGGGTGATAATAAGCTAGGAAGAACATCCTCTAAGTGTGTAATTCTGTCGTGCCAGTGCCTGGTATGAGTGACGAGACTTGAAGTGAAGCAGGACCAAGCTGATTGTTCTCCACAGCCAGTAAAGCTTGGGGACTAAGGAATGCACTTCTCATGTTGCAGGCAGTTGTCAGATTACAGTCTTGTTAGAGGTGGGATATACTCCTCCTGATGCCAGGAAGGAGCAGAAAGGAGAACTAATATATAAGAAAAGGGGGAAATGACTTTTAAAATAGGTTTTTTTTTTTTAGTTTGGTGTGGGGTTTTTTCTGCTTTAATAAAGCAGAAGAAAATTTGCAAGAAATTTACGGTCTGATTTGAATCCTACTAATGCTCATGGAAATCCCTTTAGTGAATACTGGACCAGGTCCAAGAAAAGCAGGTTATTGTTCCCTTAACTTCTGTTCATCCATAACTGTGACCTTCTGCATGCAATCTTGTTAGATCTTGCCAGTACATTTAATGTGAACTTCATCAGCAGTAGACCTGAGTAAGACACTGGAATTGGCTGCCTCTTTAACTCTGAGTCAGTCTTCCTAGAACAATGGTAGCAATGGACGATGCCTTGACTACATGGCAGGTAGCTGTAGCGTTGACTGGAGCATCCTGGTAGGTCTGTGACCTCTCTGGCTTGCACTGAACTGCTCTGCCAGCTGGGTGATTTTAGCACACCAAAACCAGAACAGCTCAATAAAATGGTTTCTGCATGAACAGCTCAGTGAAAATAGCTGTTTGGTTGTGGTTGAAAATGCAAATCAAAACTCCTTTGGAATAGTCAGAGAATGAACCAGAAAATGGCCTTGTGTTGCCAGGGCCAGGACAAAACCACCAAAGTCTTTCCCCCAGCCTGGGAGACCGGAGGTGAGAGGAAGTAGGTTCCAGTCCTCGCTTTGCCAAAGAGTTTCTGGGTGCTCTTCCTAATGTGCTGTTGCACCCGCCACACAAAGAGGTCAATGAGAAAAGTCAGCTCTTGTTTCAGTGCCCTAGGGACACAAGAATGCTTTTGGGGAGTTTTGCACTTGCATCATACATCTGTGTTGTCCTCAGTAAACGTACTTGAGTTTATAAAGCCAAGAGGTTTGAGCCAGGAGTACTTCTTCTGCAGGTAAGGACATAGTTTTTACGTGGATCAGGCTCTTCTCTGCTGTTTGGTGAGCAAGGCTGTATGGAAGAGGTGGTGGGAACACTCACTGAGCTGGGGCTTGAAACTAAACCTGAACCCAGAGTTACCCATGTATAAATCTACCAGCACTTGAGAATTCATGCTGGAAGGTTATACCTCAAATACATCCACCCACATTAAAGGTTGGAAATACGATTTGGTGATAACTCGCTAGCCTTCCTTTCTTTCCCTGTCCTGCCTCTTTGCTCTGCAACTATGAATAGGATACCACAGGGCATGTGGGCTCAGACTAAACTGTACATGGATGACAATGTGGCTTTGAGCTACAGGGTAGCTATGGCTGCTCCTGGCAAGGTGGGGTTAGCCCTCACACATCCCACCAGCTGTCTGTGCTTCTGACACGTTGTGCTGCATAAGGTGCAGGGCGGGAGCACGCGGTGCATGAACCTAGAGGCTCCTGTTGAGGCTCACGGGAAGGAAGCTAGTGGTGTGCCCCAAAACAGGGAACAGGAGCTGCACCTTCTGCCTTCTCAGGCTAGGAACAAAATCACCTCTCTGTCCCAGGAAGCTGAAAGCTGCTTTGGATCCACCCTTACTCGAGAAGAAAACACACCCCATGCTTCTGCCTACATGTGGCTGCAGGTTCCTTGCCGCAGCCTGAGCCAGCCCTCCCTGATGATGTGTGACACCGTGCTTCTGGGGAGCAGGGCTGTCTGAGCCACTGCTGGAGTTGACTTCCTCAGCTTCCCTTTCTGCTGGCTGCTGCCCTTATCAAACAGCCTCCTGCCATTTGGAAATTCAGCGTGGCCCTGTTTCCTCCAAAATGAAGCTTTTGTTAAACAGTTTTGTATTTCTAATGGTTAGAGAGCTCTGTTGTAAGTTTCCCAATACCTGCTGCAAGCACCTCATCTGAGCTATTCCTCCCACCCTAATCTCTGTGATCTGTGGCATGCTACAGCATCGACGGGAACAGACCTCCCCTCTGCCACACCGTATTTGCCAGAACAGGCATAACTCAAGATAACTGGATTGGAAACAACCAGGGCAGGAAGCAGCAGTAACTGGCCTGGAGGGAAGGCAGGGAGTTGCCCATAGACAACTTTTTAGGGGGGTGCCCAATTTGTGATATCTGATCTCTTTCCACGCTCCTTTAGTGTGACATACAAAAGCGGGATGTAAAGCTTGCAGGATCACCCCTCAGCTCCCTGGCCTGAGTGCTTTTTAGGTTAGGTCTGTGTCATCTTCCTAGCTGCAGTGTTTCATGTGCAGTGACTCGTGTGTTGGCTGATGTGTGTGCACGATGAAGGCCACCAGAGCTGCATCTGGTTCAGACACCAGTGTCATCAGCCAGCACTACTTTGTGAGGATGGACAAGGTGGTAGATGTTCATGTCATTTTCTGTCTGGAGCATGCAGATCCAAAGGCTGGTTCTAGCACAGCTGATGCTTCCCATGACTTGTACCCCACAGCCTGTGTACAGCGAACAGGCCAGCCATCCCAGGGAGGACCTCAGTATTGTGGGGGTCAAGACAGGCCAAGGCAGGCCTGCAAGCACCCTTTGCTGATGAGCAGACAGCTTAGTCACTGGGACTCTCCAGAGCACCATGTAAACACTACCCATAGTTCCCCGCATGGGTCCTTGCCACCGGGCTCAGCCAGAGCCCCGTCCTTCTGCTCCTTCTGCCAAGGGTCATGAGCTGGGACCAGCAGCTGGGTGCCAAATGCAGGCTGTAGCTTTGTGCTGCTGGTCTGCTAGAGGTCATCACACGCCTCCTTAAGCAAACAGGGATCCACGCCAGTTGATAAATCATTTACGAGGAGAAGTCAGAAGCAAAGAACTAGATTAACCAGGTCACTGGGTGTCCTGAGGGAATGACGTGTCAGTGGAGCTGAAACAGCAGATCCCACAGTTGCAATCTGTTGCCTTCTTCTGTCCTGACAGCAATCCATGGAAATCCCTGGAACTAGACACCAGAGATGGAAAAACCCATTAGCTCATCCCAGTCAGCTTGCTAGTTAAAGCAGTCCCTCCCATTGTATGTTTTTTTGCCAACGTTAAAAATGTCTCAAGAGAGGGGATTTCCGCCAGTTTCTTCTCAAGGGTAAACTATTCCACCTATCAGGAAGGCTGCCGTGAGCGATGCTATTTTTGTAAATTGGAAGTAACTCCAGAACCCAAGATTATTTGGATTATTCAGAACCAAAAATTATTTGGATTCGGGAACTGGGGCAGTGATGTTCTTCTGCCTGAATGGACACGTGCTGCATGGGGCACATCTCCAAATGGACACTCCATGTGTACACATGCGTGTTTATACACAGCCTCCAAGGTGTGCTTGTGTGTGTGTATACACCCGTCTCCTCCCTCTCCTTCCCAAGGGTGGGATGACCTTGTGCCTTCAGCACAGTCAATGTGTTGTAGTGTGAGCTCACGCTTAGCCAATGCTTGTGTAACTCCACTGACATCAAGGCAAATCACGTTGCCCTGAGGAGGGAAGACACGCGTGGAAGCCTGGAGACATCAACAGATGTTGGTGCTCCACTTCCCCTTGTGAGTGGGGACAAGTCACTTCACCTCACTGTGCCTCAAGTCTCCTCAGATGCACTGTGGGGCAGAACGCCCCTCTCCCCCCCCATACCATTGCTGGGGACTGTGAGGCTGAGTGTGTTAATGGTTGAAAGCACTTGGGTCCTGCACGAATAGGGAAGATGATGCAACGCAGAGCTGAGTCGCTGAGGTTGTCATCAGAGGCTATGGTGATTTTGGCAGCGAAGCTTTTCAGCACCTGGGAAGCACTTTGGGACACTGGGGAAATAAATCAACTGTGTGATGGCATTTTAAACCTTATCATTAGTTTCAGAGCTAATTCTGCATTTAGATGAATGGGTGTAGCACACACAGCCGAGCAGGAACCTGTAGAGATAGTGACGATTGCTCCCTGTTCCTACTCTGAAAGCTTTCAGCCAGCACAACTGCAACTTACAGTGTTGGTGGCTTCAGACTGGGAACAGAGTCTGTGGCTAGGGCAAGCACAGCAGCAACACCAGCAGCAAACAAGCCCCATAACTCTGATCGCAAGTGGCAGGGGTGTGGGCTGTGTGCCTCTCAGGAGAAGGCGGAGTATTGACTGCCTGGGCGTTTGCCTGAGTTTGTGACTCCTTCTCAACCAGTTGCTCACTTTATTTGTCTCTCACAGCTGGCACAGCTGTCTTCTCCAGCGGGGACTCCTGAAATGAAGGCACTGTGTTTTGCACTGTTTTCAGGACTTGTCTTTAACTTAGCAGTCAGTGGTGCCACAGCTGCCCTTGGGAGCACCCTGTGCACCCTCGTGTTACTGTGGGGCAGCTGATGAAGCCTGCACTGAACCTACCTAGCTTTGTTCAGGGCTTTACTTTCTGTGAAGGGCTTTTACTTTGTTCTGTTTAGCCCACAACACACTGAGACATGAACAAGGGCTATAAAGGAATGACATGAGCTGCGGAAGAGCTTCTAACCAAGGAGGTCAAATTCTGGGCCTTGACCGGGTCCTGTTAGCCACTGTCAGGTACTAGCCAGTTGACCTACTAAGCCCCTTGCCCCTTGCACTGTGTGAGGATAAGAGCAGGTAGAGCCCAGTAATATTTTAACTACAAGATTAACTGTCTGCCAGTTCAAAAACAGAGGGTCTTCTGTTTCTGTGGACGAAAGGTGCTGACTCAAGGCTGTTCCACACACCAACCCACATTTCTCCTGCCACTGGTCACAGTGCTGGCCGCCCTGCGTTCCTCCATGTCCTGAAAACTCCCTTAAGTAAGGAAGGCAAACCTCAACTCCAGAGACAACTCTCCAGAAAGGCGGTGGTGTGACTCTACAATGCAGGCCTCTGGCAGAGTTTGGGTGGCACTTAGTCCCTAAAGGAAGGACAGAGGAAGAACAGTGAGCCATCTTCCATTTAGATCCTCAGGACTCTTTCTTCTGTCTATTTCCTAAAAACTGTAAAGTCCCAGTGTGACGAAAACCACGCACCATGGTAGGAAGTGATGTACGGAGGCAGTTGAAGTGTACAGGCACTCAAATGCATTCTCCTCCAAGTCCTGCTGAGACCCTGCTGTCACACCTTGAAATCAGTGGGCATTCTGCCACCGCTCTCAAGAGGTGCAGAAACAGCCCTGGCAGACAGCTCCAGAGCCCATAGAAATCCAGGAGGATCTTTCTGCAAACCTCTTTGTGGCAATGGAAACAGGCTTCTCATGTGGCAAGGCAAAAAGCAACACCGACTTCCTTGGGATGACCTGTTACAAAGGTTATATTAAAGAGAAGCAAATACCAAGTGCTTTATTTAGAACAGAAAGTTAAGATTCGTACAGGGACAGCTGACCCCCCCTGCTCCAGTAGCGTGAGGCTGGTTGCAGTCGCGTCCTGTGGGGCCCAAGCAGCAGCCAGCCAGACGAGCCGGTCTCAGAAAGTGGAACTGACTAATCTGAGTTGTCTGTGATGAGTAGAGCATGAGTGAAATCATGCACTGTGCAATCAGTGTGAAAAGAAAACGAAGATGATAAGGAGCCGGGGTGTGTGTTTTTTTTTGATTGTTGTTGTTTGCAGTTCTGTGTGGAAGAGGATAATGACTGTCGGCGAGGATCTGAAATAACAAAGCAGAACCAAACAGTGACAACATGGGGCCCTGGATGCTGAGCCGTGATGAGATGCCCAAGTGCTTGTACTGAACCACCTTTAGGAGGCCTGATTTCCAGTAAGTGTTCAGCGCTTGAAAACAACCAGTCACCGGAGAACTGGGGCCATGATCTTTATCTACTGACCATGTGCTGTGAGAGCCATTTCCACTGGAGAGGCAAACATTTTCCTTCCACTGCCTCATGGAGCCAAATTTCCTACTGCACTCATTTGCACGGGACTGTCTGGGGCTGAAACGAACCCAGGTCCCAACAGAGAAAGGGGGGGGGGGGGCGGAAATTTGCCCAGCACGCAGATCCTTTGCAGATCCTTGCAGTGTGGTGGGATCAAACAACGCCCTGGTACAGGGGGTGGGTGTGTGTGATGTGGTTGAGGAGCACCCGGTCGTTGATGTTCAGTTGCCTGCCTCTGTTCTCTGTGTGGCCTTGCATTAGTTTCAGGCATAATAGCATCATGATATCATAATAATATATCGCGCACTAATGACACCATCGCATGGAGCAAGCTGCAGCAATCTGATCTCATTCTGCAACTGTGGAGATGAGCATTACTGCTTCACAGGACAAACGGGTGGCAGGTAGATGGAGCTGGCACTGCCTATATTGTCAGCCCTGGGTGGGAATGTGACCTGCTGGGTTAAATTAGATGGCTGGGAGCTTAACGCCTCAGCTCTAGATCTGCCTCAGCAGCTGCGGGTGAGTCACCAAACCTATCTGCATTCACTTCTTCCATTTGTGAGATGGTGACAATAATATTTCCTCACCTGACGGGGGGGGGAGGGAAAGCAGCATGTGTGCAAGAATGAATAAATGTTTACAAAGCACCTTGTAAGCAGTGCATAGGCCGTCTCTGGCTGTGCTTAGGAGGAACCCATGTTTTACCCTCCGTTCCAGGTTGCACCATACTATGAGCACACTGTGAGGTGTAAACACTCCCCTCAGAGTCAACAGTTTCAAATGAGAGCAAATGAGAGAATTCCTCAGGAGAGAAACAGAGAGCGAAGACTTAATGTGTTACCAGCAATTTCAATAAATTCCAATAAAGGAAAAGCAAAGTAACTTTTTAAAAGAAAGAATAAAGTTGAAAAACAAATGAGCTCTGAACAATTTTTTTTAATGGTACCATGATCTTCAGTTTCACTTCCCAAATGGAAAACAGAACAGAGAAGTGAATCCCCCTGAAATAAAAGTGAAGTTAATAACGGGACGCCTTTAGCTGCTTGCCACATCCTGTGTATGCTGATCACTCTGTTTATAGCTGGCAGGAGCCCTTCTAGACTCTTCTTTACCACATTTACTGAGCCAAACCGTGTTGTATAAACAGTCAGGAAAAAGCCTCCCGCATCTCCCCTCCAGCACCACGGTGCTCCCTGCGCTGTCCCGCGCTGGCCTCCCTTCCTGCCCACACGGACACTCATGTGCACACTGTTCCTCCTCTGCCCTCCTGGTGACGGCAGGGACCCACGCTCCCCACGGCTTGCATACGCCAGCAGCCCTGCCTGCCTTGCATAATCCACAGCCCGTCCCAGCACACACTGTGTCTTCTGCAGCATAGGATGCTCACACGCAGCTGCGTGATGATGGCTGGTCGCTGTCTGGTTCACATGTGCACTTGTCCTCATGCACGTACACAACTCCTAAAGCCGCCACAGCCACACACACAGGCAAACGTGCACATGCTTCTGTGCTCGCCGCTGCACGCGTGCATAGAAACACCTGGAGTTTTTCACTTGTTCTGATACTACAGAGAGAAGGAGAAGCCTGCACTTCACAAATGCAAACTGGCCAGAATTGTATATAGCTCAGTGATGAGGAAGAGCTGTCCCCCTGCACACCACATCGTCATTGCAACAGCCTGAGCTTTGTGGCTGAGGGTTCAACTGCTTCAGGAAGTGTGGCTTAGCTTGGCACACTCATTCACCAGTAGAGTGTTAGTTTGGTTTTTCTTAACTGGCCCAGGCACTTAGCTTTTGGTGCATTACCGGCTTGCACTGCTTCTGCTTTTCATTCTGCCTATACCGTTAGAGGTGACTGTGGGACACACACACCCCCCCTGCCTCCGTCAGCAGACTTGCTCTTTCGAACAGTTTCACCAAAAGAGCCTTTGCCATCCACCACCCTCACACCCACTCCACCGTGGGCCTTCACAGTTTCAGTGGCACTTAGAAGTTCTGGTGTGCTGCAGACACTTGGCATAGCCACCATAGCTTGGATCTGTGGGGTTTCAATCCATTGATGATATTACAGGCACATAGACTGGTCATCTTTGAGCCATGCATGATGAACACTTCTGAACCTGGGAGGAGTAGCACAACTCCACACAGCATCCCAGTACCGGGTCAGACCACAGCACTGGTGGGTCAACCAACTGCAAATGCCAGTGACAATTAGTGGGTACAGTTTCTCAGCCAGGTGTACGCAAACTGAAAGGCAGGGAATTTTTGAGTTGACTGTTTTCTTAATTTTTTAATCCGTCTAACAATGCTCACTCTGTAGGCCTGGAGATAGCAACTGTCACAGATAAACCCCAGTGAGGATCAAAGTGGTGCAAGGTTTGTGTGTGCTGTTATTGCAGGGCAGTGCAAAGCCTTAGGTGGAAGGACACCTTGACGGGGAAATTTCTTTCCTGGTCATTTCAGTCCACTCCACTGGGCTGGACTGGCAGGGAGAGTGGTCATGGCAGATCTGGAGACACCAGCTACCACAGAAATGACACTGCATAGATACTTGTCCCCTAGGAAATGCCAGTGTAACAAGTTGGCTGACTCCTCATTTCACGCAGGACATCAGGTAGCTGTTGAAAGTTTCCTACTTCTAGGAGTTACTGCTGGGCCTGTTATCTAGCTTGACCAGCCAGTTGCAGGAGAAATGAAAAACTGACTTGCTTTTCTTCCTGACCCCCTCATCCCCAAAGGTGGTCTCAAACTTCTGATTAAGCTCTAGGTACCTGCCAAGCAACTCCTGCTTTCCAGGACAGCTAATCCCAAACGCTTTGAGAGTCAGGTTCCAAAATATTGTCAATCACCTTATGCACATAATTTAAATTATTAAAAACACTAATGTTGAATTATGTGTGCTTGTCTTTTGATTCTTTAGCCTTTGGCTCATGTTCTGGACTTTTTGTGTTCTTCTCTGCACTAGCTAGCAGGAAGAGCACGCTTTTCTTAAATGAAAAATGAGATTCACTTATAACCCCATGATCTATGGAGCAGAGTCTTAAGGGAAAAAAAAGTAAGAAGAAGTAGGAGCAGTAGCTATGCTCTTCTCACAACTCCAGTAGCCAGCAATCAATATCTCACATGTGCAACACCTCTCATCCCCTTATAGAAGCAAAGGATTTCTAAGGAGGAAGCCTCCTGCTGATCTCCAAGACCACCTGGGCTTGGCAACATCAAGGAGGCAGTGCTGTGGCATCCTGACATGCCATCAGCACTATCTCCTGTACTGTAAGGCAGCCCAGACACCAGGCCTCACATCTCTGCTCTCACGAGGGGTGTGATTAGCAGTTCTTTGATGTCAGTTAGTCCAAGCTTTGCTTTTATTTCTCAGCCAAAAGTCAACCTCTTCATGGAACCAGGGCCACAGCACAGCGCTGGCAGCTAGGGGCAGGGAGAAGCCCTGTTTGAAATACGTGACAGGCATCACCCAGCAAACAATTTCCCACCCCTGTTCCCTCCACAGAGCATGGAGAGAAGATCACACCTCTCTGGGGCAGTCAACTGTAGAAATGCAGCGTTTCTCCCTCTCTGTATCCGCAAAGGTTTCCATACGCAGCCTTCTGCTCCCAGCTGGGCTGCCTTCCTGCATGGAGGGGCTGGATGCCTTTCCTCTGTGTCACCTCTCAGACTCCAGTCCCCAAACCCCAGTCTCAGAATCCACGTGGTTCTTTGCTGACTTCATAAAAATAAACAAAAGCCTGGTATCATTTAGGTCATGCTAGTAAATTATTTACACACACACCCCCTTTCCGTTCCATATTGCATGGGGTTTTAGTGTCACTACACCCTGCCAAGGACTGCATTTGTCCCCACCGTGCAGTCCCCACTCCACGACAGCTGGATGCTGATGCTGAGCAGGCTTTCAGTGCCCCAGCTGGGTGCTTCGCCAGATGCTGCCCAGGGCTGGATGCTGCCCACAGGCAGCTGCATCCAGCCTCCGCAGAAGCGGGGCTTGGCAATCCAGGCCGCGCAGGTACACTGCTACAGGTGGCTTGGCACGCAGAGCCGAGTTCAGGCCAGGTACAAGCTTATCAGCAGACAGCATCCAGTTGGGAGCAGCACTACAAGGCAGACCAGTGGCAAAACACAAACTTCCCTTGCAACTATTTTTAAAAGCACCTTTACATCTTTCTTTTCAACTTGCACTACACAAATAAACCATAAGCACCAGCCAGTTGCTAGTAAAGGGAACCACTGGTTTACAGCCCCCCGCTTTCCTGGTGCAAATGAAATAATATACTCCTCAACCTCCCGTCATGGAAAAACATTCCCCACCCAGCTCTGCCTTTGATCCTGTTTCTGTCCTTCCATGCTGCCTCTGGTAGACAGACTTTTGATACTGACTCAGCATGGTCCATCTTACAATGTTACTTTAGGTCCTGCTTCGAAGTGAGCAGGCAGACATCGACTATGATGTGTGGCCAGGCTATATGATGACATATTCTTCAGGCTGACCCATGGCACGGGTCTCTAACACTCAATGCCTGAATAGTCACTGTCCATGCCTACTGCTGACCCCTGCAAGCCAGCTTCTAGTTCAGAGCAAGAGGCTTGCCTGATTTCTTCTGAAATGGCTTGCTTTTGTCATTCGTGTGCACTGAACTTTCTCCATCATTGTGGTTTAGTTTCCTAGTTCAGTTAGAAGCTTCTGGAGCTCCTCCCAGCCCTGCTGAGCCTTGCCTGCAGTTACAATACGTGGTTCACTGTTGGCAGCAAACGCTCTTGCCTTTTCCTCCATTTTCGTTCTTTTGAAAGAACGTTGCGGGGGGGGGGGGGGGGGGGGAGGGGGTAGTTTCATCTCCTCCAGATGCAGCCCCACCACCCCCTCTCACCCCAGTGAGCTTTTCTTTCCCAACTGGAACACTGGCCATTTACTTTAGATGGATTTTCCCCCCTCCTATCAGCTCTGACTCAATTTTCAATCCCTGACGGGACCTTTCATCTCACGGCTGCCAAGTTTGTTTCATTCTTGGAAAGGCCTTTATCACAAAACCTTCTGAAAGCATATATTTACTGTAGTCCCTATTGGTTCCTGATCAGCTTTTTGAGAAGCTCGCAGAACTCAACTGACTAGTGGCGCATGATTTAGCTTTGCAAAATAGTGCTCCATCAGTGCCCTCTCTGCTGGGTGCCAGTCCACTGGCATGGCCAGCATGGCCCGTTTTCCTAGAAACCTCTCACTGTACCCACTCTGGTCTTTTTTAAAAATGCAGCTGCCTTGCAGGGTAGGGTAGGAGGGAGGGCAGTGGGGCTCTGCCCTTCGCACTGCGGGGAGCAGCAGTAGAGATGAGGAGCGCTGATTCCATGGCTGTTGTACTTTCTTGGGTAAAACTCTTGGGTCCAGGTGCCACACAGTCCAAAGTCCTGTCAGTGGTACCGGTGGCTGTGCTGGGTGTTGAGGATGCCGGAGTTGGCACCATCATACATCCCCATTCTCCCTTGATGCCCCAAGTGGCAGTGGCTCCTTTTGATGCCTCTATTGAGGATGGCAGCATGGCCACACCACTGCCCAACACCATAGATGTCTTCCCAGGATAAGGACACTCCACATTTAACTCCCCTGTGGCTGAGCAGGAGCATTAGGTCTGGAAACCGGTGGGCACTGCCGGGCCATCCTGTCCTCTGGCTTTTGCTGCTTTCCCCCAAAATAACAGTGGAATAATATGTGCAAAGAGACACAGACAGAAGCAGGGCACAGACCAGGAGACTCAGAAGTGGAGGGGCCAGTGTCGCCCTGGGATCAGGGACACCTGATGGGGCGGGTGCCTGACCTAAGTCCCAGGTCCAGCACATTTGGATCTAGGTCTCGGTCTAGCAGTAGTTTAGTTTCCCAGTCTTTGTGAAATGCTTGGAAGGGTGCTGAGAAAGTCCACAAAGGGCAGCAGGAGCACCAGTGCCTGCTGGTGCTGGTGGGGAGGCTCGCGTGCCGCTGGGGCAGGCTGCAGTGGGAATGTTACTGCTGGCTCCCAGAGGAGCAGAGCTGGCCTTCCCAATCCAAGTTCAAATGTATAAATTTGCCATATCTAACACCTCCCTGAAATCCAAACAGACTCCATTACATTTTCTCCCCGTAATGAATCAGTAATTATATTGAAGAACACTATTACTCGTTTGGCATGACCTATATAAACCCGACATGGGGAGTGCATAGTTGGTGCGGTGCCAGTGCTCTGTGCCCTGTGTATTACTGCCTTATAAACACAACCATTGTTTGAATTTCAGATCAAAACACACCGAGCCATGTCGCTTGTCAGTTATTAGATATCTTTTTCCCAAACACTCACCCAGACCATATTACAATAACAATAATTATTATTACATACTTCCTTATTATATGTTTGTGCCGAGGTGGCACATTTGCCTTTTTCCCACACGTTAGTAGCTTCTCCTGACTCGTATGATTCACTCCCTGCTTATTTCTCAATGTCCATGAGCTCTTTTTGCATTCCCAGCTGCATTTCATCAAGACCTGCAGATCGGCACAGGGACCCGTGGTGCCGTATTGCACCAGTCTGCAAGGGCTCGCAACCGGAGCAGGGGCTTCACTCCTCAAGGGAACACACAAACACAAGACATGGACCCTGCCCTCAGGTGCTTTACAAATATTTACCTTGGTCTAATAATGTGATAACGTGCTTTGGACAAACACCCGACCTGGCTTGGGGAAGGCTGGAAACAGACCCTCTGAGGAAAAATCGGCAGGGGGAAACCTGAGCCAGAGCACAGTGATGATGCTTCTCACAGCCACCACTGCATCCAAGGGTAGGTCTCACCTTGCTTAACTTGGGACATTCAAAATTTAGTTGTCAAATCCTCAGCATGTTGCCAATCTGCCTTTACAGTCACAGAAGTGAATGTTTGGCTGTCAACTGAGTCAGCCCTTCTCGAGATAAATGTTCAAGATACAGGAGATGAATCACACACTGGAGGTGCCTATTTGTCCCCATTGACTATGCAGGAAGCCTGTCTGACTAATTAGCTCAGACACCTAACTTTTAGGTTCCTAAATTCAGGTGAGAGCAATCCCATCCTCATCCATGTCCTTCACCTTTACTACTGGCCTGACATAGGTGGCAGTGGGAGGGGCTCCCTGGAAAGGCCCTCCCAGATTTGGACCTGACCAAACCTCTCCATCCTCTGTGCACAGCAATCTGTGAAGCCTCATCTCCAAGTCCTCCCTACGCAGCTCCAATGGGCATGGAGTGCTCCAGTCATGCCCAGCTGGCAGAGATGAAAGCATGTTCCCAGCTGTGATCTGAATGAGGCAATGGTCTTGTGGGAAAAGATATAATAGTGGACCTGAGGTCTGTATCATAATATATTCAGAGCAGGCAGGGGGAATATACTAGAAAGAAAAAACAAAAAAAGAAGGAAACTTGACCTTGGCTTCCTGCCTGGTGCTAGAAGTGCATTTTGATGGAATGGGATAGGTGGGAAAGCAAGCTGCCTCCCTGATGTAAATATCTCATGGAGCTGTAAGATGTGTGGAGTGCAGTTTGTGTGTTTGGAAACAAGTTTATGACAAGCTCCAATGTGAAAGGCCCAAATAGTATTTTTCACTGGGTTATAGCTGGGACTATTGGAAGTGAGGTGCCACCAGCATGGCAAACAGCACCTTCTCACACCTGCACTGAATGTCAGACAAATGTCATGAGTAGTTTTAGACTTTCTCCTTTAAAAAAAAAAAAAAAAAAAAGGTGAAAGCATTTAGTCCTAGGACATTCTTTCAGAGGGAAAAACCATGGAAACATTCCACCATTTGACATCTGCTTAATAAATCAGCAGCCAGGGCTGCTCCAGCTGGAAACGGGCAGAGGCCAACAGAAATCACTGTGCTGTGTTATCGCCCTGCTGTATACGGGCTTGGGAGCGTGGAAGCAGGATTTGAAAAAAAATGTGCAGTTTGTGCTGGTTCGAGAGCTCCATGCCTCTCCATGTCCCCAGTGACTTCTGGTCCATGTGCCAACAGAAGGGCAGTTGCTGTTTTGACGGGCAGCAGGTGTCACTTGTGCTTTTTTTCTTTCTTTTTTTTTTCCTGGAAACTGCCAACAGCCTCTTAAAAGCTTCCGGCAGTTCCTTAACCTGAGCCACAGTTTGTTTAGGTGAGAGGTATTGGGCTTCTCTCCGCCCTGGCAGGCACAGAGCCCTGCGCAGACAAAGCCAGATTAAAGGTACCTATTTGAAACCACACCCATGCTGAACGCCATGATGGGCTGTGAGGTTGCATCCAGTGGGGGTGCTGGGGACCCCAGGAACACCATACGCCCGGCTGCAGCCTGGAGGAAAGAGGGTGCCAGCACCTGGCTGCGCAGGCTGTCCCATATGGGTGGGCTCCCCACAGAGAGTGGGACAAGGTGCTGCTCAGGAGAGCCACTGTACGATGGCACACTGGTCTTCCCAGCAGACGCTTCATGGCTCTCCTCTGCCAGGGGTGTGATACATTTCTTGCTCCATCCCTCCCTTCGCTGTAGCCAGGCCGGGGCGCTTTCTCGGCTCCCGTTACTGCACCAGCAGGATGGAAATTCCTTCTCCATCTTCACACAGCTGTGGAGTGTTCTGAGAGGAGGAGAGGTCAGATGAGACTTGCTCCTTGCTTTAAAGGGTTTGCAACTTCATTGAGAATGGGCAAACCCCAATAAGAAGAGGGAGGTTTCTGTGCAGGAGGTGGTGGGTGCCAGCAGCGAGTGGGTGGCAGGGAGGTCTGCAGCACTGCTGGAGGCGGCTGCTGGGCTTTCCGGCCCTGTGCCCCATGTCCAGACAGCATGTGCAGCCCCTGAGCAGGCAGCCAGGGTGCAGTGACAGCCCGGGGCAGAGGGGCAGAGGTTCCTTTTCAGGCACCTTTGCTTTCCATAACCACGCAGCGGCTGGTCCTGGTGATGCTCTTTTGATCCAGCCCCTCAAACCTATTATTTTCCATGCTGGTTTGTGCCTCAGCCTTTTTCCCACCCCCAGCACGGGGTACACGTGTCTGGGTGCAGCTGAACAGACCTCGCACGTGGCTGGGCCAGCCGCCGGAGCAGTCATGACAAACAGCTGAACAGTAGCATGGGCTGGTTGTTCTGCTGTGTGGAAACGTATCAACTGCATTAGTATTTCCACTGGAAATTATAACTGAGATCCGATAAGTTCAGCCACTTTCCTTGCCCTGCACCTGCTAAAAGGACACCTCTGCCTTTTCCACCGCAGTACCTTGTCAGTGCCTCCAGTGCTAAATGCAGGGCAGACTAACTCACAGCCATGTGACAATTTTAGAAGAGGCCACACGCTATCTCTACCTCCTGTCTTCCCCCACACACGCTTCCCCCAGAGGTAGCCCAGCAGCCGAGCTACTGAGAAACAGAAAACCTTCTTTATGAACAACCAAATCAGATCCCAAACCCTATTACTAATTAGTAAAGAACTCTCATAATTTAGATTGGCTGGGACGGTCTCTAGGTCATTCACAGGTATAAAGTCAGGAGGATTAAGAGCTTATAATATTTGCCTGCCACCGTTGCTACCAATTCCAGCAAAAATAATGGAACTGGCTTCTTGGGTTTCCTGCCACCACAAAGTACACACATGCACACACTCTCTATTTTATGAATGTTTACATACCCAAGCTGCCAAGAATCTCACTCCCGTTGCTTCCCACCACCTTAACACACTTCCCTGTATCTCTGCGAACTTGTTTTCTCACCAAGCAGCTGGTAATACCCTTTTCACTTGGGAGCAGGTGGAGGATGGGCTTCCTGGGATGCCAGACAGGCCTGGCAGAGGGCGCACCTACAACCGGTGGTTTCCATCCCGAGCCATTCACACCTCCCAGTGGCTGCCATGAGATGTTCCATGGAAGAAGCGCAAGGCCAAAATAAAAGTAAGGATTAAAAGTTAGGGGCAGATGGGCCACAGCCCTGCTGGCATCCGCCTACTCCCCCTGAAAGGAAGGCCACAGCGCCTGAGGAGCTGCCTGAAACGGAGGAAACCGCTACACCCGCTTGTAGAGACCAGCAGAACTTCCACACTCTGCCTCCTGCAGCACAGCCAATAAAAATAGCACCGGACCCAAAAGATATAAACAGAACAGCGACTGCAGAAAGCTTTGACTCATTTTAAACCCCCAGCAGAAATGAAGGCAGGCTTGTCCTGCCTCTGTCCCCATCCTCTGCACATGGGAGCACTGCTGCAGAAAAGACACATCTATTTACCTGAAGATTCCCATGGGAGCTGGGAAACAAAATGCCTAACTCATCCAAAACTCACAGGGGAAATCCTTGCTTGTGATGAAAGCACTTCCCTATTCCTTGAAACTTTGGGAACTGGGCGGTAGGAGGGGGAACAAAATGAACCACAACCCCTGCCCGCCGCCCCCCCACCTTGCGTTGTTTTCAGCGACTCAGGCTGCTTTGCACTTGTGTTCTTGCTCAGTAACTCTGATGCAAGTAGACCTGCAGGTTTCCTTTTGCCAAACGGCTCCAGGTGAAGACAACAAACTTCTGTTGCTATGGGAGCTGTAACATCACCACATACATCTGTGGCAAAGCTGGCACTTGGATTTGGTTTGTACTCAGTGCTCAAAGCAACCTCTTATTACCCTGATGGGGAGTTAAACTGGGCAAGGAGTGCAGCTGCCACTGAGACTGTTCTCCAGCCTTTAGCAGAGGCCAGCATGGGAAACCATGCCTGGTGGCTTGGGGGCGAGGTAGTGCTGATTTGTACCTCCCAGAGCTGACCTCCTGCCTGGCCAAACCACCTGGCATTGCACAGCTAATCCCAAATTTCTGATCCCATCAGGGTTAACCAGAGTGTAAGGCATAGAAGTAGACCCTATGTAAAAATAACTGAAGTGGGACAGACCAAAGATCTGTCATGGCCTTCCTCTTACATCAAAGAGCAGCCAACATGTAGGGGGAAAATCAGGGGGAATGAGAGAGTGGTACTTTTGCTGTGCGTTGTCCAGCAACCTGCCGCTGAGGTCTGCCTTTGCCTTTCGTAAACCTCCAGGGACTTTTCCTCCATAAATTTGCCAAATTGCTTTTTTGACCCTGTTTATACTTTTGACCTCCACAGCATCGTGTGCCAATGAGCCGAGTTTTATACACAGACACACAATCGGAAAAAGTACTCCTTTAAACATTTTGCCTTTATCATTTCATCTGCTGCTGCTTCTCTGTTTTCTGGCCATCCGGGCCCGTTTCAGCTCTTGTTTGGGAAACAGTTCTTAATTGGAAAATTGTTGGGAAAGCAGTTCTTAATTCCCCTGTTACATGAGCGCACAGGTCTGACAAAGAATCTTACCCCTCTGTATTTTGAGACAAGTTTAGCATCTGTTTGCATCGGAACCAGGGAACAAGACTGCCTCAGAAGCTGCTCCTGCGCTGAGGATGGATCTGGGAAGGGCTCGGGAAGTCCTCGACATTTATCCCCGCTTCCCATTTATCCCTGCTTCCCAGGCCTAGCAGTGGTATCCCAAATGAAATGCACTGGGCCAGGACAGATTGTGGAGAAGGCTAATGAGCATGGCACTGCATTCATTCACCTTTTTTCAGTAACCATTTTCAGTAATTGGCTTTCATTTATTCATTTACCTATCTTAATTCATTTGCATCTATCAAAGCTCTGGCATGGCTCTGGCAGGAGGTTTGGAGGCTCTGGTTTTTTCATTCCTCCGCTCGGTGAGAATTCATGCCCACACAAATTCCCACTCTGGCCCGGAGGGCTCTGACTTTTAGCCACGAGGTGGGGTGAGCAGCTAAATTCCTGATCTGAGCATGTGCACAGCCAAATGCAAAGCAGACCACCATGGAGCCAGGGTTTGCCAAGCTAAATCACTGGGAAAAAAAAAAATAAAATTCCTCCTCGGCTTCAGCCTTTGCTGCTCAGTCGTGGAAACGTGCAACCTTAAACCCCAAGTTTCCAAAACAAATGCGCACCGGGCAAGCGAACAATGCAAAAAGAGGCAGGGCTAGGCAGCAACGCCAGCGGCGGGGCGGCGGGCCCGAGCTCCCCGCTCTCTGGCACTGAACTCTCGCACTCGGCCTCACGCTGCGGCTGGCTGGCGGGCAGGAACCTCTGTGGAAACGGGCCTGGGAGCGACCCAGTAGTGAAATAGTTATCTCGGCTGGCTTTCTCGGTAACTCTTGGAAAGTCCCCGAAATGACGTTTCTAACCTAACAATTAAAATGGGTTTAATTATAGAGAGGCTCAGAGCCCTGGGAACAAGCACCATCTACAGAACAAGTAAACAACTGCAGAAAATAATAGGCTGGTCTCTCCCCTGGTTACTCCTCACTTCTGGTCAAGGCAAGGGGAAAAAAAACCCCAAAGCTAGAAAGAGAAGGAAATTCGAGGAACCTGATTGCTCTCCTTAAGTAAATAATAATAATAAAAAAAAAGTCTGTACTAGACAGAGCTTGTGGGCGTTTCTCTGCCTTGGTTATTTTGGCCATTCTTGAAGACCAAAGCAGGGGAAAAAGATCAGCGCAAAGTCCAGATCCTGCCACTAAAGCAAACAGAAGAGGAAGCGGATCATTTGAAGTTTTCAGTGGGATGGCCACTTGGGTCAGCGGGGTGCTGCCCAAGGCAGGGGCTTCTCTTCTCCCAGCCAAGCAGGAGAACAGGGCAGGAGGAAGGCCCTCCCCCCAACCTTGCCCTCACCCGCCTGTGCAACAGGGGGAAAGGGGCCCAGATGCCATCGCTTGGCCTGAGATGAAACACCCTCCAAAGCTGGAGTTAGGCCGAGATTTGCCTCAGCTGGGGCTAAAGGTTTAGGGGGAGCGGATTTCATGCTGAGGCACCGGGTAGCAATAACCCTTGAAGTGTTTCGGGTTTTTAAAATTTTGCTTTTACACTGAAACTGCTGTACTGCTGCACTCCCGCCTCCCTCCCCCCCGGCATATCGATATCAGTATGAATCATACTTTGCCGACTAAAATCTGGAACAGATTACTTGCTTGGAGACGTTATTTGACCGGGGGGGGGTGAGGGGGGAGCGGAGCTTTGCAGTTTCGAGCTCTGGGGGCTGGAAGAGGGCTGCATGGGGAGCAAACGCAGGATTAATCCAGCGCTCTCTTAAGGAGCACATTTTCACCACTCCAGTCAGCGCGGACGTGAGCTGCTTCCCCGCGCAGAGCCCGCCAGCTCTCAATAAAGGCTGGAAAAAAGGGAGTAACGCCCGGGGGGCGGGTAGGGCTGGGCCGGGCCGCCGGCGTGAATCAACGCGAAACTCGCGGGAGCGCGGGGCCGAGCGGCCGCGCCGAAAGCGCCACAGATCAGCAGACCTGAGCCAAAAGCGGCCCTCAGCTGCGAACAACTCCGGCGAGGGGCGGGTGGGGCCCGGCTGCGGCCCCGCCGCAAACCCCCTACGGGCGCTGGGGGCTACTCCGCCCCGCCCCGCCCCGGGCGGGGGGGCGACCCCGCGCCGTCACGCGCCGCCGAGGTGCGAGGCCGCGCTGGCGCTGCCCCGGCAGGGCCACGCGGGCGCCCACCGCGCGCAGGAAGGGGCGCAGCGGCGGCCCCGCGTTTTTCGCGCGCGCACGGGCGCGCGGCAGGCCGCAGAACTAACTAACCGCCGCTTCCAGAGGCGGGGGGGGGCGGGGGGAAGGGGGAGTGGGAGCCGGCACACCCCCGGCCACCGCTGCCCGCCCCCCGCCGCCGCTGCTCGGCGTCGCCCCCCCTTCCTCCCCCTCCCTCCTCATCCCGTCCCGTCCCGCCCTCCCCCATTCTTCCTCCCGAAAGTTTTTCTGGGCCTGCCCGCCCGGGTGATTCAGTCGCGGTGTCAATCACCCCACCCTCCTCCTCCCGCTCTCCTTCCTCCCCGCGCCGGCTCCTCCTCCCGAGGTAAGTCGGAAACTTTATAAGTTGAGCTTTCGCCCAGCCCGCTGGAAGCGGCGAGCGGGCGCGGCGGACGGGCTGGTGGCAGCGGCAGCATCAGCGGGGGGAGGCTGCGAGCCGGGGCGCTGGAGGCTGTGCCTTACCCACGCCGTGACTCCTCGTGTCCGTGTGCCGCTGCCCCACCCGCTGCCCCCTCGCTCGCCGAAGATGTCCACAGCCCTGGTGTCGCCCACCATCTTCGACCTGAGCGAAGTTTTATGCAAGGTAAGACCGCGCCGGCGGCCGCTTCCCCGGCTCGTGGGCTTTGGAGCGCTTCCGCTTGCTTGGCCTCAGCGTTTCGGTTGTTTTTCCCGGCGTTGCGGTCGAGAACCAGTTCGGTGCCGGGACCGGAGGACTCGAGGTCTGCGCTGAGCGTGGCCGCCCCGTCCCGGGACGCGCAGCCACCGCCGCCGCCCGCGTTCCTCGGCCGCTCCGGAGGAGGGGGAGGGTGGGAGTCGCAACCTCGTGCTCCCGGCGGGCTGAGCCGCGGCGCCGGGCGGGAGGGCCGGACCCTGCTGCCCTGGGGGCCGCCGCACTGCAGCGGGCGCGGCGGGGTGGACGGCGGTGCAGCCGCGGGGCTGGGGCGGCGGGTGGGCTCCAACGCCGCGGGGCTCGGCCGCTGGAGGGGAGAAGTGGGGCGGCGGGGGCTGGGCGGGCGCCGGCGCCTCGTGCTGCTTTTCCCGCTCGCCGCCGTCCCCCGGGGGGCTTTCCTGGATGAGCTCCGGTCTCGGAGTTTTTCTGGACGCTGCCAGCGGCTCCCCCACGTCTGGCGTTCGGCTCGCTTCGCGGCTTCCCTCCGCCGGGGCTGCGCGGGGGTACGGGGCGGCCCGGGGCCCAGGGGCGTCGCGGCGAAAGGGATTAAATGAAGCAAATGTTTCTGCGCAGGAGGGGGGCCGTCGGGGCTGGGAGGGCGCCGTGCCTTTGGCAGCCCTACTCCCTGCCCGCCGGGCCGCCGCGCTGCGCCGTGCGGTTGCCGGGGCTGCGTGCGGACGCCGGAGGAGGTGGTGGCAGTGACCGGTCCTTGCTTTTTCCCTGCAGAGCAACAAGATGTTGAATTACAGCCCCTCGGGTGTCAGCGGGTGCCTGCTGGACAGGAAGGCGGTGGGCACCCCGGCCGGCGGGGGCTTCCCTAGGAGGCACTCTGTCACCCTGCCCAACGCCAAGTTTCATCAGAACCAGCTCCTCAGCAGCCTGAAAGGGGAGCCGGCTCCCATGCTGGGGCCCCGGGAAAGCCGCTTCCGGGACCGCTCCTTCTCCGAGGGCGGCGAGCGCCTGCTGCAACAGAAGCAGCCCGGGGGACAGGTCAACTCCAGCCGCTACAAGACGGAGCTGTGCCGCCCCTTCGAGGAGAACGGCGCCTGCAAGTACGGTGACAAGTGCCAGTTTGCCCACGGCATCCACGAGCTGCGGAGCCTCACCCGCCACCCCAAGTACAAGACCGAGCTCTGCCGCACCTTCCACACCATCGGCTTCTGCCCCTACGGGCCGCGCTGCCACTTCATCCACAACGCGGAGGAGCGCCGTGCCGTGGCGGGGAGCCGGGAGCCCGCCGTCACCGACAGACCCCGCCTGCAGCACAGCTTCAGCTTCGCCGGCTTCCCTAGCGCTGCTGCCAGCGGGCTGCTGGACAGCCCCACTTCCATCACCCCGCCGCCCATGCTGAGTGCTGACGACCTGCTGGGCTCCCCCACCTTGCCTGACTGTGCCAGCAATCCCTTCACTTTCTCCAGCCAGGAGCTGGTCAGTCTCTTTGCCCCCAGCATGGGGGTGCAAGTGCCCAGCGGGAACTCCCCCACCACCTTCTTGTTCAGGCCCATGTCCGAGTCCCCCAACATGTTTGACTCGCCTCCCAGTCCTCAGGACTCCCTCTCTGACCAGGAGGGCTATCTGAGCAGCTCCAGCAGCAGCCACAGTGGCTCAGATTCCCCTATCCTGGACACCTCAAGACGTCTTCCCATCTTCAGCAGACTCTCCATCTCTGATGACTAATCTGGGGTTTCCTCTCGCTCCCCGCCACCTCTGTTATGATGTTAAGCTGAACTCCCCCATGCCCTGTCCCCAGTAGCGTGAGCTGGATGTTAACATGGCCACTTGCCTGCTGCAGACCCACTGGCTTAAACCTTAAGTGCCAAATTACGATGAAAAGCAATAACGTTTACAAAATTAGTGCCTTTTAACACTTTCACTGTGACTGTATTACCTCTCCAGCTGCAGAGGGCACCAGCAGCTCTGTGCACTTCCAGATGTGCAGGAAATGACCGGATCCAGCTCCCTCCACTGGCCATGTACTGCATCGCCCTCTCCCAGTCCCCGACTGGCCAGTTTCTGCTAGGCTTGCAGGCACGTGGGCAACTGTTAACATCCAGACCTCTCTTCTCCCCTCCCCTTAAAGACTAATCTTGCCTGGATCTGCTCAGGTCTGTGGGAAGAAAAGCTGAGAACGGACAAAGGTTGTAACATGAGTGGGACTTCGACTGGGAGGAAGAAAACAAAACAAAAACCAGATGGACTATGAGAGACTTGATTTTGGTGCTAAAAGTCCCCTGCGTATTCATGTGACATCTTAAAACAAATAAAGAAATAGAGGGGGTGGGGCCGACGGAAGTCATTCCACACACACAGACACACACACACAAGTTCGTGTAAACAAAAGTTCCAGTAGACATAGCTTTAATGGTTTTGCTCTAGAGTACTTTAGACCTATCTTAGAGCACTCACGCCAAGCTTTTTATTATTTGTTTTTTTTCTGGGTTTTTAATTTTGTATAACTTTTCAGAAATTGGAGAGCAAATTTTGCTTGTCACTGCACAACAATATAAAAAAGCTTATTTAACTTATCAAAACGTATTTATTGCCGAAACCTATGCTTTTTTGTTAATTTTGTTCATATTTATCGGGATGATGAATCCATAGAATATATTCTTTTATGTTTAAATTATGATCTTCCATATTAATCTTAAGATTGTGAAGTGTCTTTTTCCTTTTTTTCCCCACAGTTTAATATATTATACTACAATGACATTTTTTGTAACTTTACACTTTTTTTGGTTATTTTATTTTAAAAAATGAAAAAGTAATTTAAAAAAATGCAAAAACTGTGTTTGGATTATTTATTTTAGAATTTCCCTTCCCCCTTTTTTTTTTTGTGTTGGACTGCAAATTTGAGTTAATGTGCTTCGTTGCCTTTCTTCTCCTCTTTCCCTCCCTGGGTTGTGCCTACCTGGGCTTTTAGAATGTACGTCCTGAGCTCTGTTGTGAGACAGTGTGGAAGGAAGACCTCTTTTTCTTCCTCTTTTCGTATAGATTCTTTGAGGAGAACAGCCTTGGGCTCAAAGTGCCTATCTGAAGACATTCCAAATACAGTTTGTCTTTGCGTTTCTGTATTCCAAGTTTAGAGTTTTCCTTGCCAAGGTGAACAGGACTGGCACAAAAAGAGTAATGATGAATGTAATTTTTTTCCCGTTACTGTTCACTACATTGCTTTTTCTTCTTTGTGTGAGTTTATTTAAAAGAGAATCTCTTTTGTAACAACTGTTTGCAGTTTAAATCAATAAACCCCGAGTTTTTCAAGAAACTGACAGTGGAGCTGGTTTTACTTGCAAAAAGCGAGGGGCTGGTTTTAGGCAACCACTCAGGTGCAGAGACTTTCTGCCTTGTGACCCTTGAGGTGCCCACCGTGTGCTTGGGCATCCCTCTGCCATTCCTTACTGATCAATGGGTAAAGCCACACAAGTGTGTGGGTGCACAGATGGACAGCAGCCAGTACCTGGTGTGGTGGCCCTGTCTGTTGGGGAGTCCTCTGATGTTGCTTTGGTCAGTGTGTTCCTGCAAGCTTCTTTCGTATCAGTGTAGCTTAAACCTTGAGTTGGCTTTTCTTCCTTAGGTGCCCTGTGTTCCTGTGCAGCTCCTTCCCCCTTGAGGAGAGCCTGCATGTTTCCAGTGAGGGGTTGAAATGGGATGTAGGAGTGATGCAGGTTTCCCAAGTCTCAGGCCTGGCTCATTAGTGGAACTGGTCTGCTGTGTCAGACAGTGGCTGTTCGGTGGTTTGCATGGGAGAGGAATGTGGACCCCCAGTAAAGTCTCAGTGTACTGATCTTCCTGTTGCTGCACTCAAGACCTTGTACCCCTGAAGTGTCAGTAAACCCAGAAACTTGTAAAGACAGTGGTTTTGTTTAGGGACACTTCCTGGCCAGTGCTGCTCATGCTGTAAGCCTTGTGTTTCCACCTTTGAGCTCTCTGGAGCAAACTTGGTGCTCTGTTCATCTGAAACTGTTCCAGTTCTTTTCCGTATCAGGGGTGGAATATTGCTGCTGAACCACAGATCTTTCAGCTGTCTTGACATGCCTCAGCATTCAGGAAAGGCATTTCCTAATTCATGTTGAAAAATTTCCTGCCAAACAAAAGTGGCAGGATACCTCAAGGCTTATACCGACGTGCCTTCCCTGCTGTTGGCTTTGTGCAACACGCTGACTTGTGTGGTCTGGCAGTTAAAGGTGAGCTAGGGGGAGGATGCGAAAATGATGGAAGAGGAGTGTGGCTGGTAGGAGCTGGTTCCCATGAACAGTGCAGAAGTTGTATGGGGAGTTTGCTTGGCAGATACTGACGTAACTAGCACATGATGCAGTCTGCGTGCTGTTCCCTGGGAGAAGGGCCTTCAGATACTTTCTGCTGACCGCAGCCTTGCCCCTGGGCACACAGGCGATGCGGCCAACGCGAGAGTTGAGCTGCCATCTGGAAGACCCGTGCCCAGCCACAGCAAGTACCCAGGCCTGCCTTCTTCCCCGCTGCTGGAAATCGAGCTGAGCTGTTGGCCCCTGAAGAGCGAGCCATATCTGATCTGGAGAGGATCCCGAGCCTATCGCAGGGCATGCACGTGGAGCTTCAAACTGCTTGCTTCCTCGCTGGACTTTCTGTGCAGCTCTTCAAACAAATAGCCTTTTCTCAGTTAATAATTGGTGAAGAAAATAGCTGTATTGGTTGCATGGTGCTATTGGTATGACAAACAACTGGGAAGCTCTGCTAGAAGTAGGTCCTCACTCACAGTGTTTGTGTACTTTCCTTGTCCTAGTGCACTGGTTCTGGGAAGCCAGCACCGTTTTTCTCCTGTGAGTTTATCAATGATAAATGCTCTGTCACTTGGTGTTTTCCTTTTTGAAATTAACCTTGAGATAGGTCACACAGGCAATACAGAAGAGCAGAACAGCCAGCATCTGACTCTTACCTTCTGTAGCAGTCTGTAAGACAGAGAGAGCGAGCGGGTGAGAGAGCGTGCATGCAGGAGCCTCCAAAAATGCGGAAATCTGCCTGATCTGGTACCATTAGCATTCATTGTGGCTTGGGTATATGGCGGCATCTGTTCTGGAGGGACTTCTCCTTCCTCAAATGTACCATGGATAGTTGGCCATGCTTCTTGTAGGGTTAGCACTTTGCCGTGGTTGGTAATAGCCTAGCCAAAGCTCCAGAAGGTAAATAGCCTTTGCTGATGTGATGATTTTGAGATACACGTGCCTCTGGCTTGAGGGCTCCTCCATGCCTCTCTGGCTTGAGGGCTCCTTCATGCTCTGGCTCATCGATCTAGTGTATGGGACTCTTAGAGTGGCCAGGAAGGAAAGGATGGCCTGTCCACTGGGACAGTTGCTTCTGATGTGGCTGGTGTGCCAGGGCAGAGAGAAGCACCCACAAGAACAAGTGTCATCCCATGTGAAGGGGTGTGGCAGAGTGTGCCTCAGTTCACTTTACAGATTGTACTTACAGCTCTCAGCATGGGGCAGGGGGACACCTATGGTGGCTCTTGCTGCTCCTTACATACTTTTTGTTATAGTCATGGATGCTTGCTGTGGGCTTCTTATAAGAAGACTTATAAGGGTCGTGCCTCTTGACTGCAGACATTAGCTGTCCCTTGTTTTTTGGCTTCAAAGTCAGATGACTCCAGTGTCATCCACCTTCAGTGTGTCTAGCTGTTTTGGAAATTACAGCCAGCATGTGTGGCTGCTGTGCCAGTTGCCTCTTGGTAAGGAGCAACGTAATGACTTTGATCTGCAGAGCTCCAGGTGGCTCAGATCCCACTCCGGTAGCTGCCTCCCTCCCTTCTAATTCCTACAATAGCTGTAGGTGTCCCAGTGACTGTACTGGTTACTCCCTTGCTGTGGGCTAGATGTGACTTTTGTAACAAAACATCTTCAGTCCTCCAATCAGGCTGTAGAAACAGAGGTTGTCTCATTTCCCAAACTTCTCTGTAGATGAGGGCTACAAAATCAAATAGGGTTTCTCTGTTGTTGTTGCTGTTGTTGATTTCAAACGCAGTTTGGAACTTTACTATCTAGTTTTGGCCAACCTTTGTTTAGCATCACTTGGACATGGGGATGGTGTGCCAGATTGCAAGGAACAAAAAATACAATTTACAAAGAACCCTGACGTGCTCCATGTTCCTGGTCCTGACAGAATCTGCCTCATAAGCATAGTCATGAAATTGGGAGGCAGAGAGGGAAAGGACTTGGAGAAGCAGAGAACAGTAGAATGACAGTAGAATAATCCTGTAGAACTGTTAGAAGCTGGCTCAGATTTTCAGTCAGTATAGTTCCTGCACAGGGAAGGCAGCGCTCTGCAGATGGGATTTGGAGCTGCTATTACAAATCGTGTAGAGAAGTCTGGGTTCTGCCAGGCCTTGCACAGCACAGGGGAGATGGCAGTGGGGCACCAAGTGGCCGAGCAAGACAAGAGCTAGAGACCGACTTCACACAGGTGGGAATAGCAAGACTGAGAGAGAAGCCATGCTGTCTCAAATCTGAAGATTTCTTAACTAGTGGTGTTTGGATGCGTGAACTGGGTCTCTCTCAGGAGCAGCAACATTGAGGGGAAGGGCTGGATAATGTAGCCTGCTGGATACTACCTGATGACTATGCTCAAGGATACAAATGAGTATTAAGATGAAATAATACATGTGAAAACCACAGCTTGCCTTTTACACTTGCTAATTGCGGCAATTTGTGTGGCCTGTGTTGGGGAAAGCTAGCACGTGCTGGAGTCTGGTGAAAGAGGTTTTGGGAGAAGGTGCAGCGGTCAGTGTGTGAGCGAAAAGGCTCCTGGCTGCAATGCTGGGGATGTGGGAGCTGGATGCTGCTGACATGTGCAGGAGGGAGGCTCCTTGCGCCTTATGTAGTATCATCCCTCAGTGTTCCCTGCAGTGGGGCTGGGGAGGCAGTTCTGTTCCTGGGAGGCGGGGTGGTGAGTGCCCTTGCACTCTGGCAGCAGGCAAAAGTGTGGTGCATGAAGTGAAAACGGGCCAAAACAATGAATAGAGAAGGATGCTGCCTTCCTCACCAGGGCCCCAACAGGTCAAAAGGAGCCTGTAGCAGAAGCAGTCTGAGGTGTACAAACCAGCCACAAACAGGAGGAAAACATCAAAACTAGTGTTGGGAAGGAGTTCAGCTGGGAGGAAGGGGTTGACACCCCTCACAGAGGGTCCCTACGGGACTGAGAAAGGCAGGATGGATGGTGAGACTGGCTTTGTAGGGATGCTGCAAGCAACTGCCGAGAAGGTGTGGAACAGCCCTTGAGCTTGAGGCTGAGTTCAGCCCAAAGCAGTAAAAGATGAGTCTGCCTGGTGATGTAAAATGTCCTTTGTTTGGGGACTCTCTGGCCTGTTAAGCAACGCCTGTTCCTCACAAAGCCGACACTTATTCCCTAGAAAACTTCCAACGAAAAGAAGAAAAAAAAAAGTTCCTCTACGACACCCTAAACCAATACCTGCTGTGCCTGAGCCCTGTGGGCAGCTCTGCCGCTGATTTATATCCTCCCCCTCCAAACTGAAGGGGTTAGAGTGGAAACAGACACCGCGTTAAACATAGCCGAGGGCAGCAAGCAGGAGAGCTGGGCGGTGAGGCGGGGAGGAAGCGGGGCTGCGGGCGGGTTCTGCCAGGCGTGACGCCGGTTCGGGTTTCCTCGTAGGCAGAACAGAGCTCCTTTTGGCTGGTGCAGCTTTATGGGCTCGCCTGGGTTTATTATACTGCAAATGTTTTGCATTCCACATCTTAATTTCCAGAGAGGCTGCTTTTTTTTTCCCCCGGTTTTGATTTTTTAAAATTCTTTTTACCACCACTGCCTTAACCTCTTCTCTTTTTTTTGCCCAGGTTTTCGTCAAAGCTGTCGTTTTCCGAGCAGAGGACCAGAGTTCTCCCTGCCTGGGCTCCAGCTGCAAATTAATCTCTTTTCATAGTTTCATTTTACGTCCGCCCACTCTCCCCACCGCATTAACTTAGTCAACACATGGAAGTGAAATTTTTCCATGCAGGATCCAGCGAGTTGTAAGGCTGTTGTGGAGCACATGACTGCTAGCTCCTGAGTTTTCTTGCACCTCTGGGTGGAAGGAAGTTTCCTCATCCCCCACATATGTGAGCAGTTGCTGGTGTGATGTGAGAAGTTTTAACAACTGGAGTCAGTGGAAGCATTTCAGGGCTCAGCATTTCTCCCTGGATTTAAAGTCCTACCACGGCAGCCAGGCAGAGGCAAAGCTGTAGGTATGGTGTGTTTGCAGTACCTCTGGTGCTACCAGACCACTGGTCAGCAAATGAGCCGGTCAGATGCTTTGAAGTGGAGTCGTTCCCTCTCTGTGGGGTTTATCTTCCGCCCAGAGAGGACAGACAGTGCAAGTGATGACGATGCCGACACAGATGGATGGGGCCTGCTCGGCCTGTGTAATAGATGCACATTGTGCTTCTACCTGACGTCTTTCATGCACGGGCCTGGGAGGACTTTAAAGGTATTTCAGGCACCTGGCAAATAGAACTGTACCTATTCCATGGGTTTTAAAACCTGCTAGATATACAACTGTTAAGTGAAAGGGATTGTCCGGCAGCTGCACAGTTATCAGAGAAAGAGCTGCAAAAATAATTTAGGAGTCCTGATACTTTTTCTTCTGCCTTAGTCTCCAGGCAACAGCAAATATTTCTCCTGAATACTCTGGATGAGCAGATGCCAACGTTGATTCACAGGAAAAGGATGTAGCCACGCAAGCCATAGAAATGTTTGGGATGGTAGCCACGGCCCCTAAAGAGACATTAGGCAATATGGAACAGGCGCCAATGAAGTTATTTCTTGAAGCTCTTGCTGTGTTTGCTATAAAGAGATTTCTTGAGCAGTCTTATGTGGAAGCGATCAAGATTTACCTTGATTACAGCTACATGGAGACATTATACTGTGTTTCAGAGCTCTGGAGATGCTTCGCAGGGCTTTTGGGCACTAGCAAAGTCCTGTTTTACTAAAGAAGTAACAGTCACAAGGAACGAGGAAGGGTTTTGTTCAAGGCCAACATCGCAGTGCAAAAGGTATATTTTTGCTTGGAGAAGGAACAGTGCCGAGTACGTGCAAGGAGGCTCCCTGTTTATCCTCTCTCAGCCTTCTATGCTGTGTTTACAAATAACCCCACTTTCCCCACGGTGATGCTTAGAAATTTATCATGGGATTGAAAAGCTGAGAACAAACCTAGTTCACCTTCTCTTGAGGGTGCCCAGCCAAAAAAGCAAGGGGACCTGCAAAAAATAATCTTCCTCTAAGTTTAGGTAGTGCGGTTTACGATTCATGGACTGAATCTGCTGACCAAGACATTTTCCTTCTTCTGGCACTTTTCTGAGGGGAAAGAAAAACACTTTCAATGTGGATGAAAACAGAACTGGAGATGTTTTCAAAACATTTGAAAGTTTGTTTCAAAAGCTAGCGGGTTGTAAGAACTTGAGGGCTGGCAGCTGGGGGAGGCCAGTGGTCTCGTGATGGAGGCCGGAGACAGGCGGCCTGTGGTGTTATCAGTGTATCCTCCAGGTTGTGCAGGACTTGTAGTGAGTCAGTTGCCCAGGCCTTCACTCTTAACTGTAACAGGACTCCTCTCATTATCCTCAGACCACCTCTTCAAGCACAGAGAGTTGTCGAGCGACAGCCTTGAATGTCTCCGGAGCACTGACACATCCACGGCATTCCCTTGTCAGGGAGTTTCACTGCTCAGGCTATTTTAACTTCTCTGTATGTAGCCTAATAATTAACCTGAATGTCTCCTACAGACATTTGTTGCCATTAACTTCATGTCACATCCTCTTTGGCTAACAAGACTGGAGCCCAGCTTCCAGGTGAAGCCCCTGCAGAATGGCACATGTGGTTTCACCTTTCAGCTTTCCTGCCAGCTGTGCTTTTTCCCAGCCTGTTCCCAGGGAAACTGCTTTTCCAAACCTTTCCACTCCTCTCTTCCCATCCTCGCTCAAAAATGGGTTGTCCTAAACCCACCCTGGACTTTGTCAGCCTGGTTCTGCTACCAGTGACACTGCCCTGCCTTTGGTCACTGTGGAGGCAGATTCAAACCTTTCTGGACTAATCTGTGATGAAGACAGGAGAAAAGCACTATGTGAAATTATGTTGGTTCTGTTAGGAGTACAATGAGATACAGAATTGGAACTCTTGTTACAGCACTGTGCTGCCAATTGGGGCCATGTCCCATGTGTGTGGGCCACCCTGTCTCTCCTCACACAGCCTGACAGTGGTGGGTGTCTGGGTCTTGGCACTTTATCCCCACTGGATTGCAGTATGAATATGCATGTATGCATGCATAATATCTAGCTCTGATATTAGCACTGTGCTCCACGGCACCCAGGGTCTTTGGGTGGTTGACCCACTATCAGACTGAAGCAGCCTGGGACCCCTGCCAGTGTGCTCAGAGGAAGCTGTGCTCCTGCCCCTTCGTTTTCCTTCCCAAAGGAGAGATGCTCATCCCTGTCCCTGGGGAACATGAGCTTTGAAACATGAGTTGATTTGTTTCCACTTACCATTATCTTGGTTTACATAAATTACAGTGCTTAACAGCAGCCATAAAATTATCCGGACTTCAAAAAATTCAGCTGTAGAGTTTGGCCCTGTGACCTCCCTGATCAGCTCATTTCCAACAGGCAAACATGCAATGGGAAAAAAACCCAGTCCCTTCTTGTTCATCACAAATGTTCATCTCCCTTTTGGATCAGCAGCTGACCTGCCTGATTTCTTACTGTTGGTCAGCATAGAAAAGTATGGCAAACCTTTCCCTCTGTGCTGCTTCATCGTGCTCAATAACTCAGTCAAGTTCTTTAAATCAATGAAATCATCCCAACATCTCTCACCAGCGGCCACAACGTCACTAATATTTTAGAGTCAGGGTCTGCCCTGAAAAGGAGGCTCCTTGATGAAGCAGTGATGATCCTCTTTCAGGCATATTGGATGACCTCTGGATGTACTGCAAGTAAAATATTTTCTCCTAACATCTGCCTCATCTGGAAGCTGAAAGGCAGGCTGACTGGTTTCATGAATCGCTCTTGAGTTGTGTTAGGATTTCAGTAATGAGAATCTGGTTTCCAGTTGTGATAAAGAAAGAGGACAGGTTAGATGCCTATGTAGCCAAAGGAAAGAAAGAAAAAAGGCAATAAAATCTTATTTTAGTCGCTAAAACCAGAACCTATGAATCTAAATACCCATGAGCTGGTCAACCAGCAATTATTAGATAGGCACCTTTCCAGAAATGATACCTGCACTTTATTTCTGTCAGCAAATTGGATGGGACGGTACAGATTCTTGGGTCCTTCTTACTCCAAGAGAGGCAGGTAACCTGTAACACCATTTTCTATCATGTCACTAGATTACTGATCATAAAAATCTTCACCCTTTGGGTCATGCTACTTATTTCCTCCAAAAATCTTTGCAAGAGGCGTTACCAAAATTGGTGTAAAAAGACGGTTGACCTACAGTATCTTTATAAGGTCACTTCTGTCTGCCATTCCACTATTTTTTTCTTATTCAGTGTATGACTATGTCATTGCAAGCAACATGATTAGCAATCAAAATCACTTGGGCAAATAAGATCATAAACCTGTGTCCCACAAGCAATTAAGCCCTAAGCACCCCAGGAAAGGGAGCAGGGGTGGGCATGAGGTAGGTGAAGTCAGAGGGCATGAGATGGTGTTTTCAGTTTGGAAAGTGCATGCAGTGCTTTCTGCAGACAACAGCGGATAAAAAAGGGACACACAGCTACTACGGGGGGGGTGTCAGCCCTCAGCAGGAGGCCACTGGCTTCAGGTTGGAGAGAAAAGGCCCTTTGCCCCCACTCCAGCAGGAGAGGGTGGGAGCCCACCATGGCCACCCTGCAACCCCGTGGCTGCTGGAAGAGGTGGCGTGCCTCAGGCATTATGCAGAAGCATTATGCAGCAGGAACATGCTGCAGGTGAGCAAGGATCAGATGCTTATTTCGCTTCCTATTTTTTCTTCCTCCTCCTGCCTGCAGCCCTGCTCTCCAGACACCATGCTTAGCATCTGCGCCCTGAGCCGAGGCTGTAACGCTCTGCTCACTGTCTGAGGGCACCTTCCTCTGGGGAGATGTGTGCTGTCTCTCCCTTGAGTGGGAGCAAAGGATTTAAATGTCCCCCAAGATGTAGACAGGCCACTTGAGTCCTGGCCAGCTATACTGAGAGTCACAGACAAGCAGGACCATGTCAAGAGAGAAGCAGGAAGCCCACCAAGCTCCCCTGGCCTGCTGAAATGAGGAGCTCTGCTCCTATGAGGTGCCTTCCTCTGGTTTTGCCTCTCCCGTCCTTTGCAGGACTAGGACCTCATGTTCTTCATGTCTTTCATAATGAGTTACTTTCTATAAGGCCTGAGTTAAGTTCAAAGGGTATGCTGAGTTCATCTCCTTTGGGGGAACAGAAAAAACTCAATGCCCTGGCATTGTCATAAGTACTGTCCTGTCCAAGATGTTCTCCTCACTGCTAAGGCTGTGGGCTTGTATTGCTCTTGCAGGGAGTGCAGACTGTACCTTTGCCAGGTCAGAGGTTTGCTGCCACATTAGCACGCAGGCACTGTACTTTCCCACTGGGTTCTAGAGGATTTTTTTAAAGTACTGAAGCACCATCTCTCTTCATTTAAAAATGGAAGACAGAGGGGTTTCAGATAAAAATTTGTATTATTAGGATTTTGAAAAAGTACATTATTCCCCCTTTTTTCCCCTGTGCATAGAGATTAAGTGCCTCTATGGCAATGACAGGTGATCCAGACTGTTCCCCCCACTCCATCTAAGTGAAATACAAAAAGTAAACAAGAAACACGAATGCTAAAAGAAGTAAAATCCAATCCAGCTCCAGGTAACGGCAAACTCCTTTTCAGTGCTGACACACAGAACTGGTCCTGAACTGGTCTGCTAGAAAAACAAATCCTAACACTCAATAAAAAGTAAACCAGGAAGAGAGGAAGAAACCACAGTTCAGGACTGAGCATCTGAGCAGCCTGGAAACAAGTGCTGGTGGGGGATGGAGCCTTCAAATCCAGCCAAGGGCCTCTAGCTGGTACTTCCCAAATTTAGTGGGGAGTACTAGATGAGGAACCAGGAGAAAACCTGAATGTACTTTGTTCAGCACTGAACAGCTTGGGTCCTGCTTTTATCCGCTTTGTAAACAGTTAAATTATAAAAAAAAAAGGTGAAACTGAGACCAGGAAAAGAAACAAAAAGTCCCAAACAAACGTGGGTTTGGTAGAGGAATTGGATTTTTGAACACTGGTGCTGTTTGGCCTCTCAGGCTGTCAACAATCTGTTTCATGCTGAACATAAAGCACAGTGTGGTGGAAATACCTATGAAGCAGCGAGAACCTTATCAAGGCACTGTACCAGGAAATGCACCGCTTTCTTGGCTTTTTCATACCACGGTTAAACCCAACAGCGTGCCTCATCATAACATATGCCTTATCGACCTCACTATCTGATGACAACAGCAGCCCTCAGGAGACTAGACTGACATCATCCAAAACCTCAGTAGTTCAGAGCAAAGGCTGATACGTAGCTAGGCTACAAGCTGTGCTTTACTGTGTTGATCTGTTTGTACTGAACTTGCAGGCACTTTGTTAGAGGAGAAAGAATATAAAAATCATGCCCAAACAACTTTTTCAGAACGTTTCTCACAGGCTATCATTCTATTTAGCAAACAAACACAGTAAGCAGGGGATGTTTTTCTCCTCAGCAAGAGGAAAAAGTCTGTTCCACAGCTTTCTGCAGCTTTGAGAGGGGGAAAGAAAAGCCCAAACCAAAACACCGTCACTGCCTGGAGGAGAGAAACAGTGCCACGGGTGATTTGGTAGAGTCCCATTCCCAGCTGAGTCACATATAGCTGTATGGGGCTGTGTAGTTGATCCAGCTGGAGCTCTGAATGTCCGGGTCCTAAGCTTCTGGGTGCCTGGTTCACAGCCACATTGCCAGTCTCCTTGTTGGGTTACTGCCGGTTCACTGTGGCAAAGCATGCTGGCTCTGGTCTCTTTTCTCTCATTTACGATGAGGGGAATTTCTGCATCGCAAAAATAAGAAAACCGAAAATAGAGTAGGCTTTTCTTGTGTAATATTCACCAGAGTGCTCTGCTTTTAATTTGTCCTCCCTGTCCTGGGTTCTTCATAACACCTTCTCTCATTTACGTCAGCAGAGATTTACCACACCCCACTTATTTCAGACCTGGATAGCACCTTGGAAAAAGCTTACCACCCTTTCGGAGCTGATGCTTTATATCTTGGACAAAACACGATCACACGGGATCATATTCATTCATGAACTGGCTTTGGGTTTGTACAGCACCTAGCACAAGTGAGTTTACTTCTGCTTGGAGTTTGCTGTAGTACAGAATTGTTATTTAAAACCCCCCAAACGCTGCTTTCAGCGTTTGTTGTTGGGTTTCTTTTAATTGCAATGCGAGCTTTCAGAGGGAAATGAAGCTGTATTTAAATGCATAGGCACACGAGAAGGGCCATCTAGCACATGGATGCTAAGTGTCCTTTTACAGCCCCCATTCAGGCCCAGCACCCACCACCCGGGGCGATGCGTGGCACCGTTGGCCACTGCCCTGCTGTGGCCCCGGGCGGGGCGGGGGGCAGGGCAGGACACACACCTTCCAGAGATGTCTGCGTCTGTCCGACGGATTTAGGGACCTGGAGAGGGTGGGCCGTGACAGGATTTGGAAGCTACCACGAAGGCCACACTCTGCTGGAGCCACATCCCGTCTCCCTGCATGGGAAAGCAGTGTGGCACAGGGACGGGCTGCCAGGACCTGCACGGTACCTGTCCTCTCTGTGTATCCGCCAGAACAACGTGAACCCCCTGAGAGAAGAGCTGACAAGGCTGTTTCAAGCAGATGTGCCGGGTGGATGCATTTTTTTATATGCTCTCCCCCTGCCCCAGATGCTGGGGACAGGCAGATCAGGAGGCAGGACTAGTGCTGAAGAGCTGCAGCTGGGAGCCTGGTGAGAGCTAAACTGGCTTGCAAAAGAGGCCTCTACCTTCCAGGACAGTCATTGCATCCTCATTGTGCTCTCGCTCATAAACTGCGGGTTTCCTACCCTCCCATCACGCAGCCGTGGGGATGGTATGACTAACCGGCCAGATTACGAGCATGAGGTGCTTCAACAACGTGTAAAGGTTTTGTTGTTGTCAAGGTACGCAGAGTGCTGAGGAAGCCTGCACGGGAATTACCTGGCATACGTCTGCTTTTTCCATTCTCCTGAATACAAGTGTAACACGTAAGTTAGCTGAAGCTTATCAAAGGCATCTCCTAGCCCACTCAAAAAAATCAAAGCTGGAGCTTCAAGAAAAAGATGCTCTGGATATTTGGCCCTTAAGACTGCTATACATCTTTCCTGTTGCCAAAGGATTAAAAGCTACCCAATAAAATATGATAACTACCCCAAAAAAGAATTTTTACTGACTCAGTGAAGGCCTGGCTCAAGGGAAGGGCTGGAAAAGAGGCCTGGTGGAAATAAAATTTGCCCCTTCAGATAAAGCATTAGATAAACCCATCTACATTGTGGGACTGAGGGAAGCCTCCCAGAACGCGTGTAAAGAGCTTAAAGTGTTTTTTCAAGCATATTCTTGCTGTTTATTTTGTTGAGCAGATTTCTTGGTCTTTATGAACTTTAAGGAGCATTGAGAATGCAGTGTGCCATAGGGGGAAGGCCTGTGGAAAGACTTGATTGGAAGGTGGAATAATTTTGAAAATTCTTCTCCTACAATACTCTCTAAATTATTCCTCTGAAGCACACTTGGTATTTTCCTGCCTGCTGTATACAATGCTGACACTTCCCTGACCCTGCTATATTATTGTTAGTGATTTGGTTGATTTACTCGTATTATTCCTAAAAAATATTATTTTAAAAATATTCAATAAATGACACAGTAGAAGGTGGTTTAGATAGGGGTTTGTTAAGAAATACAGGTAGAGTTTTTCAGGTTTAGAGACACCGTCTCCTTTCTGGTCCTGCTTTCCGGAAGAGGAAGGGCCTTTGAATGGCTCTTGTGAAATATGCTGATGGTCTGAGCATCCCCATCACCAGCTCCCCATGACAATGGCAACCGATTGACCACTTGATGGCCGTCACCGCAGCAGCCCAGGAACAGATGAGTCATGGAAAGTGGAGTGCCCTTTACCCCAGCCCCTCTGAAAGAAAGTCAACGCTGCCTTTTTTTTTTCACCCCGTGAAGCACTGAAACGAAGGCAGCGTTTGTCATCAGCGTTACCTAAGAATGTCGTAGGAAGAGAGCAATCTCCAGTAAAGCTGGGCATATTACTTTGCGTAGATAATTGATTCTGTGATACTTCAGGCCAGGAAAAATGTTTTGTATTTGGAAATAGCTTTATCAGAAAGTGCCTGAACCCATTGCTGTGCTTAGGTGCAGCTGTGTCTAAATGCCGGTTTTCAGTTCAGAATGATTTTTTGAACTCGAGTTTGGTTACATTCTTAAAACTTCTAAATGAAACGTAAAGAAAAAAAGAAAATCCGATTAAATACTGGGTGCTTTCCTGAAGAGAAGATTACTGTTTGGGGGAGGGGGGAAGTAGCTTCCATTAGATGAGGAAACTCAATTCTTTTTATTTGAGATCTGCCTGGAACATTAATCAATTATTCACACAGCTCTGTTACTGCAGCTCAGACATAAATACCAATGAAGCCAAGCAGGGAGGTATTCAGAATTTCCTTTGAGGTATTCTCAAGTGAAAAGGAAAAAAAGTTTAAAGGAATTCCTTCTCTCCATACAGGTTGCATACTGGGAGAAAGAAGTGGGAGTCCTGCCTGAATGCCGTCCCTTTCCCTTGAAAGGAGCTTTTCTGCTTTTGTTAGCCTTGCACATGGGAGGTAATATGTGGCGCGGCCCTCCTGACGCAGGTAGCCAGGTAGCTGTGTGGGAGCCACGCAGGTGAGTCACAGCCACCCACAGCACCTGCCTTCTTCCCTCCCCATCCTTCCCTGCCCACACCATCCCTGCGCACCAGGAACTGTCATCCCCTCCAAGGTGCTCGCCCGATGTGTGCTGCAAAATTTCCGTGTCACTCGGAGTGCCGATGCAATGGGTGGACAAGGCCCCGATGACACTGGCTGTGTAATGGTTCAGCGCTGGAGCTTGGCTGGGCTTTTGTGCTGTGACACAGTCCAGTGGTGCCAGGATCTGAAGTGCTGAGTTACTCAGAGCTGCGGTCTGTGACTCAGCACCAATTAGAGGTTTTCAGCTCATGTGCCTGTGATGTGAGGTTGCAGTGATGCACTTGAATTAAACAAAGCAACATAAAAATGAGAGCTGCGATGGCAATTGCACCTTGTGTCTGGCAGCAAAGCAATAAACAGAGGTTACTAGGAGCCCTCAGCGCAGACACCCCCACCTCATTGTGGTCCACCTCACTCTTTTAAAATGTGAAGGAAAACTGTTATGGCCCCTGCCAGTTTTCCCATGTGGGAAACGCATTCCTGACCTGCGTGCTGGAGATCGTTTTAGCTGCAAGCACTGGGAGATGTGTCACCATGGTTGGCTCTGTGCCTACACCTGTTGGTAATGGGAGGGCCTGGCGGCATCTCTATCATCACCCCACTTCTCCCTGTGCTGGGTTCTGGGAGCTGTGCTGCTTCATGCCCTGGGGCACAATGAATTGCCTTTGCAAGCCCAGTTCACCTGGTAGAGGTGTCAAAGATGACTGCAGCCCCCAGGACAACTGGGAAGGGAGAGGGGGCTATTGAGCTGGGCCCAGCCATGGGCTGGGGGATGGCCTGGAGGAACTGGCCATATCTGTCAGGGACCTTGTTCCTTGCAGCAGTGCCAGGTAGGGCCTGGCAGCGGGGTGCAGGGTGGCCTGCCTCAACACTTCCCCTTCCCATAGGCTACTCTTGCCATCCTTCCCTTGACACCATCCAGGCTATCAGGAAAATGGCATCCTGGGTGTCTGTAACCCTGCTTGAGGTCACTGCTTATTTTGTTTCTCTGTGGCAGCACAGAACACTCTATAATTTCGTCAGGGTGAGTGGGCTGTGCTGCCTCAGCAGTCATGAACTCTCTGCCTTTTGTCTCCATTTCAAGCTGACAATATCTGGGAGAAATGCAGGGTTTCTGTTCTGGATAGAGCCAAGGATGTACTGGATTAGACCAAAAGGCTGTCTAATCTGGGAATCCTCATCTGCCAGCAGCCAAGCCCAGGTGCTTCCCAAGAACGTTTTAAGCCTCCCTTGGAGTTGTGCAACATTATACCATGGAGAGTGCTAGGAAAATGGTGACTTAACCAGGGAGAGTGCATGGAAAAGTGATGCAAAAGTCTAGTGAATGACGCTCTGGGAACCCTTCTGGTGATGCCACAGTTTTGCAACACTGCCCTTCAACAGGGCATCATCCACTTTTCTTGAGCTGGAAGATTTAAACTGCTGCAATGCTCCTTCTTGAGGTCTCATTTTAAACCCTCCTAGAGATGGCAGCTACTACAGAAGAACAGCAGTGTATTTGTTCAAAGGGTTGTCTCCTTGGAAGCACATGATGCCCTTGTCCCTCCAGGATGTATTCTGATGGCTCCCAGGTTCCTGGGTGCAGTTTTGGGTGTTGGTTGCTGCCTATAAAACACTAAACGGCCCACAGTTTGCTTTAATGAGCATCTGACTCTCCCCATTCTGTAACAGAAGCTCACAGTGCAGTTTTCTCCATTGGAGCCCCCTTGCTAGGAAAGAAAAGGTCTCGGTAAGGATAGTGCTGGGATGTCGGATGTGCTGGGATGTTGGAAACCCTTGCCTCTGCCAGGGCTGGTCTGAATTTGCTGGTTTTCCAGGGCTGCTCATAAAGCCAGAGAGACTGAAGTTTTGTGGGGAAAATGAGTCTGCTCCCCAGGATGAGGGAAGCACTGAAAGGGATTTCTGGTAGTGCCACCTAAGTGGTATCCTACTGAACCCACTATTTTCCTAATGCAGAAATTAAATGGATTTTTAAAATTGCATTTTAGGTTATCCAGAGCATTGGATAGGTTTTTCTTTATTCAAAAAAAGTAAATAAATACAGTTCCTCTGCACCATTGACTAGCTAAGCAGAGCTGAGAAGTTCCTATGAATGGTGCCATGGGCTGGTGGTTACCATAAGGGAGATGGGGTTACAGCCATGCTTCACCCTACACAGTGGTGGGAACCAGCCCAAAAAAATTGATCAAATAATACCAGCTCGCTGAAGCACTTTGGAAGCATGTTATGGGTTTGAATGGGTTTGTAACTCCCCCAAGCTTAGAGATAAACCTTAGAAACTGAAGGACTATCTTTGAGTGTAAAAAAAATATATATATTTTAGTACAGAAGGTTACTAAGGTTCAAATTGGATTAAATTATTTTTTCGTTCTAATAATCTTTGAAATTATGGAAGAAAGAAACAACAAAGAAAAAAAAACCTCTGTGAAAGTGCTTTACAAAATCCCAGAAGTTACAGAAAATACCCAATAATATGTCATGTAGAAAGCTCGATTTTATTTCCAGATAACTAGATAAGAAGATCTGAATACAGCTATTAACTCGTGGGTAGATCTGTAGCCCTCTGCTAACAGTAACCGCATTAACTGCACTTGGAGTAAGTGCAAAGCACCTGACCAGAGATGATGCACCACTTACACCCTATCTGTGCTTTATTTCAAGTGCAAGCATTGCTTGGCTAGTGGGTTGGCCTTGGCAGCTCCAAGCAGAGGTGCAAATCGGCTTGCTGCAGTGCTTTGCATTAAGCGCTCTGGAAGGCACTGAATTACAGCTGTCTGGCCCGCATGCGTGTAACCTGCGCAGTCGATGGGAGTACACGTCTTGTTACAGACAGGCTAAAACTGAAAGTGTGTGGGGAAGATGAACTCGAGAGGGTTCCTGGCAGTGTTTCTGCTTGCTTCGACCTGGCTGTTTGAATCAGCAGATTGTGATGCCTAACATAAACAAATTGCAAAATGGTCTTGAGAAACTTCATTGCTTTAAGGATTGAACTGGATACCTCAGGTAGGAAGAAATGCCCAGGAGCCTTTGAGGTTGCACTGTTTTTCAGAAGTGGCAGGGCCATGCCTGCTTGTCACAGACCGACCAAGGTGGCTGGGATGAAGCAGGATCAAGCCTCTGCCCTTGGTGCGGATGGCCTACGCAGAGCATGTGCATGGTGCGGCACCTGCCATGACCACGTGGCTGCAGAGGCCTCATCCAGATGTACAGCATGTCCTGTAACACTGATCTTTGCCCCACCTTGTCTCCATGCAGGGAGAGGTCTTGGCCTCCAGTGCACTCCTCTGCTTGAGGCCAGGGCTCCAAAGAAGCCGTGGCTGGTGGTGGGAATCAAATCTGACCTTCCAGGCCCCTGGCTGTTTCAGTTCTTCCTCACACCCATTCAGAAACTGTTAATCATCCTGGACTACTTACTGGTTTTGTGATCTTAAAACAGGGCTTGAACTCGGCTTTCTAGAGGTGAAAGCACAATGTCTTACTGTAATTCATTTAACCCACCAATCCTATCCTGAACCTAACAATATTTTAATCACAAAATCCAACCTCAAAACCCACAGCATTTTCAGTTACTGTATTTCATCACCACATAGCTGAAAACAACTTTTTTTTTTTCAACCACCCTTGTTTTTTTAACGTGAATCAGAAACCATGGAACCTAACAGACGGAAAAGACCCAGAAACAAATTGTGCCTCACTAGCTCTGGTGTATGTAAGGAATAATGTAATTAGAGCAAAAAGCGTTTCTCTATAGTCACAGGGGCATAAGAGAGTTCCAGGAGCCAGCCTCCCCTTTGCTAAGCCAGACAGTCCATTTTAAACAAGCCAAAAAGCATTGTTCCCTACAAAATACTGGTGATGGTGCCTACCAGTCAAGTCCTTTTTTAATGAACCCAAGGAACGGAGCCTGCCCTTTTTCCCCAGAAGGCAATTTGACAGTCTTACAGATTTTTATCCTTATGCTTTCTGTCCTCCTAAGTGGTCTGCAGCTCACTTTGCTGCTATTCTTGGCAGTGCCCCTTTGAATCACACCAAGGAATAATTAACAGTAAAGTAATTCTGGGTCTCAGTGGGTTTGCCCACCAGAGAAATGTTAACGATCAAGAGTGCTTCATGCAGCACCCATGAATAGTATTCAGGTCTTCCCAGGAATACTGGTCTGTATTAATGACTCCATTTAATTGGCAAGAAAATCAGGACAGCTGAATTTAAACTCCCACAGAAAGGCTACAGGATAGCCAAGGGAGGGAGCCTGATCTACAGGACGTCACTCCCAAGCCATAGCTACCTTTCTTCCCATGGTGTTTACACTCCAGGAGAATCGACAAGCATTTCACAACCTGACAAGGTGTTTACAGTTCCCAGCCTCTGCCTACAGATGTGCTGGGATAATGGCTCCTGGTATGTTTGGTACTTGTGCTGATGAAGGGGCTGTAAGGAAACCCTCAGGCCTGGGGTCAGTTCTCACTGACACCAAAGTAAATCTGAATTACTTGAGATTTCAATTCATCTATCCAACAGCAGAAATCTGGCTCTTGAGACCAGCTGATACATAGTAAAACACGAGCCTAAGCAGTGATGTGGCAGATCTGTATAAAAACTTGGTCAGGGAAGTGTTGGAAAACATCCTGGGTGATCAGTGGCATCCAAGGTGAGTCCAGGTATGGGTTGGTCCTTGCATTAGGCATTGCCCAAGGCTGGTACCAGCAGTGACCATGGCTGCAGGCATGCTTGGGGCTGCCCTGGTTTGGCCAACCCAGCGCTTTCCCTGCTGCTCACCTTTGGGGTCCCGGCAGGTGAGACAGATCCAGCACAGGGCGAATGGCGTAATTGGGCTCTCAGTGGGAGCTGATTACACTCCCTCATGTCTGGGAGGGAGGGAGGGACATGTTTTGTGTCTTGATCACCTTCATGCATCTTCCTATATGGGGGTTTGCAAAATCAGAGTTCATAAAACCTCCCCCAGCCCCTTCCCTGAAAGCTACACCCACATTTTTCTCATGGATGACTCACTGTTAAAACAAAATGCTTCTCCAGCTATAGTTTTTCTATACTATGTACTAGAAACAGCTGAAAAACTGCCTTAATACCTGGCTCTTCAGGCGATGGCGAGAGCATGTCTGAGTGTGCTGGGGCACATGAACTCACTCATGTGTGTACATATGCCTTGTCTCTCTTGAATTTCTCCTTTGCCTTTTCCTTTCAGTTTCTTGTGTTTGTATTTGTCTCTCTCCCTCCTCTTCTGCCTGTGTAAAATGCAGATCCACAAACATTTGCATTCATCTTTCAAAACAAGGGGATGACCTCATCCATTCCTTCACGAATAAACAGAAGATGACGATGAGAGTTCTTTCGTACAATACAAGAAAAGAGAGTTAAACCAGATCAGCTTAAAGTAAACAAAGGAAAACATTAGATGAAATAACAGGAAAAGCATCCTCAGTCGGTCAGATTGAGGAATAATTCATTTCTCAAGGGCAGTGGCTGAATTGGGCAGTTTGCACATGATTTTTTTGGGGCGTGATAATGCTGCTCTGTCCCCTGAGTGAGGTGTGTCTTCATCACTTTGATGCGTGCAACTCGGAAATCAGCAACACAGGAAGCCACGGGGGCAGAGATGTCAGAAATGGCAAGAGGTTTCCTGAGGTGATAGAAAGGCCACCTGTGAGGTTCTTGTGAAGGAAAATTCCAGTGACTGCTGCAATATTTGGAAGAAACCAACAAAAGGGTTGAGGTTAAGATGCATTTTACACGTGAAGGTTTTGCTCACCTTTAGGTTATCCCCCACCGGAGGGTCCTCGGTAGATCTGAGACATTTGCTCCCTTTTCAGAAATTACACTTTGGGGTTGAAAGGAAGGATGCAGAAGTGGGGGGCAAGTCTCCTGCAAGGAAAGGCAGATAGGCTGGGGAAGTGGTGAAGGTAAGGAGATCTGCTCTGGGAAACTAGCCCACAGCGCAGCAGCCATTTAGCCTGAAGCAGCACAGCACTGGCCTTGCGACATGCTGCTGAGGCAATGCACATCTCCTTAGTTCCACCTCTGTCTCTGCCATCCCCTAACTGCTTGGGAACTGTTGGCAACAATACTGATTATGAGACAAGGCTTGGTGGGTGCAGGGAGGGGTGTACCTGCCACCGTACCCAGACACTAACTGCCCAGCTGCCCCTGCCTGGCTCTCATGTATGTACCAGGAAGGGAAAACAGACTTAATCAGCTGGCTGCTGCGGCAGGGAGTGCTTCTGCTGTGGCCTGTGCAGGGCAGGAACAGCCCTGCTCCACCTCCTGCTCAGCCATGATCAGCTGCTGAGGGCAATCAACATCTCGACAGGCTGAACAGGTAGAGTGAGCTTGGCGGCAGAGCAAGTTCCCCTCACACTTCACCACCCACAGCACCCCGGGCTGAAGTCTCTACTTGAATGAAAGTGTAAGTGTTAGGTGTGGTGTATGTGTTATGCATGGAAAGTTTAATGTGTTCAAGGGTACAGCCTCAACCAGCAGCTAAGAGCAGTGTGTGAGCACTGGGGCGATATCCGCTCAAGTTGATGGAGTTTGGTTTCACTGGGAACAGGATGAGGGCCTTCATGGCCAGCCAAGGAGAGATTAGTCTAATGATGTAATGGTGCTTGTAACTGCCTGTTCAGCCTTAATTCAGCTCTTTTGTGAGCATGCATTATGGCGCAGTCTGTAATTACATGATCACATACTACTTGCTCTGCAAGACGCCCGCCTCATTTGAAGGGCAGGGTAGAAGGTAAGGGCAGAAGGGCTCTCTCCAGCCCCCAAGGCCTTGCACTGCATCCTGGGGCATGGCTCTACAGCAGGCTTCCTGTGGGGTCTTGGGCAAGAAAGCACTGTAACGTATGCGTGGCAAGTTAAGGTTTCACCAGCAACCGAAGCCTGGGTTTTTCTAAATATAGGAGCTAGTTTTGCAATCTCACTGAGCTCTGAGGATAACTTTATGTAAGGGGTAGTCAACAGCAATGATGGCTTTAGGTTTAAACTGCCTATACAGCCTATCCGGATCCTCACTACAGGAGGTATGAAAATCCCTTGGCTTGCCTGCTGAGGCTCGGTGGCACACCTATCTGCTGGCAGCAGTAGACTGGATTGCTGTTGGCAGCTGTATCAGTTAAAACAAAAGGTTTTATCTCCCTGATCTGACACTACATGCTCACTCTGCTTCTGGCCATCTTTCCAATATCATCTTCTTCATTTAAAGGAGGCTCTGCTGATCTGGCTTCCAGCATCCCCTAAAGTGGTAGCTAAAAGGCTGGCTGAAGAGCCTTATGCCCACTGACAAATGGGAAATTTGAATGACATTCTGAAGCAGTGAAAAACGGAAGACAGGAACAGAGCAAGTTTAGAAGGAAAAGGACATGAGTGAACTGTCAGTGGCAGGAAGTATGGGGAGAGATACAGAGGAGTAAAGGATCTTGAAAGAATCTAGAAGGTCAGAAGGAGAGAGAACATCCAGAAAAGAAAGAAGAGCTTAGGGTTACGGTAGAGTAAGAAGCGAGAATCATAGAATGCTTTGGGTTGGAAGGGACCTGAAAGATCATCTAGTTCCAACCCCCTTGCCATGGGCAGGGACACCCTCCAGTAGACCAGGTAGAAAAATAGATTAAAGAAAACAAAACAGAGAAAACAAAGAAAATGAAAGGTGAAAGCAGGAAAGACCATACCACAGACACCAACAAGAAAGGATTTGCATGTGTTCCTGTCCTGCTGGTTCTGGCCAGGCCAGAGTTAACCTCCCCAAGCAGTGAGCACAGGTGAGCTGAGTTAGCCAAGGCTGTTTTCCACACCACCTGACACCACTTCCCCATAAAACCAGCTGGTTGGGGAAGGGCTTGTTGCCTCCAGGACAGTCTTGAGTGTGGCTGGGGTGTTGGACCAATTGGTCCTTGCTTTTGGGCAGCACTCTAATCATTAGGTCAATAAAGTACTCTGTGTTAGCACTGGGTGTGAGTGTAACTGGCCATTATATATTCATATTATGTTTTATATTCACAGTGATTTTTGTCAGTAAATGGTCCTTATCCCAACCTATGAAGGCTCTGGTTTTTTTCTCCTCCAGGAGTGGGCAAGTGGTGTGTGTGATGCTCAGCCACTGTCTGGGGCTGAATCACCAGTCCTTTTTGGTGCCCAATGTGGGGCTTGAGGAATTTGAGATAAGGGCAATAGTTGGATGAGGGAATGGGAAGAAGAAATTGAACATAGCTGGGTGGTGGAATAATTGTAGAGAATTTCTGTTGCAATTGGGATCTTAAGGATGATTCTCATATATGTGATTTGCAGAGGTGAGAGGTGAAATGTTGCAGTTTTGCATAGCTGCGTTTTAATGGAGAAGGGGGGATGCTGCAGAGATGGCTGCTGCAAAAAGCAGCTAGAAGCTCTCTGCATGCTCCAGAAAGTAAACATTGGCCGATTCAAGGCCAGAGTTGCTGCAGTCCAAGGCTGAGCCAATTTGCGATGGTCACAGTGCCTCTGTGAATCACACTTAGGAGAAAAAAAACACAGGCAGGTGCATTTTGCCACCAGAGAAGATGAAGGACGCTGCGCAGACACCAAGACCAGGGAAGAAAGGGGGGTAAGGACGAATGTGGCACTTTGGGTGCCGGAGAAAGAGATTCCCCTGCAGCCCATGGAGAAGACCATGGTGGAGCGGGTGTCCCCATGCAGTGCCATGGATAAGGATGGGGAGCAGAGACCATGTACAGCCTGTGGAGAGATTAACGCATGCCACAGCAGGTTTGCTGGGGAACTTGTGACTCTGGGGGGGATCAGGCTGGAGCAGTCTGGGCCTGAAGGTCAGCACCCCATGGAAGGGAGCTGCGCTGAGGCAAGTGGTCCCATCTCCTGGGAGCTATACCTTCTTTGTCTCTGGACCCCACAGCATCATGTCAGCCAGATTGCAGCATTGCTCTGTGGGGACTGACCAGGAAGGGTCAAGGTGTGATGACTGCACAGTGCTGCAGCCAAACCACTGATTCTGCTCCCAGCAGGGCCCCCTGGCCTCTCCAGCACCCCCTTCTCACTGCAGCAGTCCTTAGTCCAGTGCATTAACGCTGGTGTTTGTGTCACTTAGGTACACGAGTCATCGCACCATTACATCATTAGACTAATCTCTCCTTGGCTGGCCATGAAGGCCCTCATCCTGTTCCCAGTGAAACCAAACTCCATCAACTTGAGCAGATATCGCCCCAGTGCTCACACATTGCTCTTAGCTGCTGGTTGAGGCTGTACCCTTGAACGCATTAAACTTTCCATGCATAACACATACATCACGTGATGACTGGAGTCCCTTGGTCTGAGAGGCAGTGATCACATGCACTGAGGGGCAATATCCTGGCTTGGTGGCAAAAGTTCCCAAAAGACAAATACTCTGATGTATAAGATGAACAAACATGTATCAAAAACTGAGTTGGTCTCCTGCAAGGGTGGTTGGGATAGGAAATAATGTCAAAAGAGTACCTTCCTCCTCAGCGAATCTTCTTTGGGCCCAAGTTTTATGTAATGCAACGATGGAGTAATCCCACTGACATCACTGAGCTGATGCTGGTGTAGAACTGGTGCGTGTGGCTGGTGAAATAGGTCAGAGCTTTGTACTTGGAGGCGCAGCTGCTGAATTTAGTGATAAAAAGGAGCTTTTGCAGCTATTTCCTCCCATGAGCCCTGCAGTGCTCCTCAGCTCGCAGAGGGAGGCTCTGTTCCAAGTACCGCTTGGTGCTGGGGCTGGCTGGGTTTTCTTTAGCACCTCTCTCTATCCAGGCAAACAGTTGCCACAAGTCTTTGACAGAAATGTGCTGGTTTTCTTGACATTCCATATTTCCTGTGGGTAAAAGCAAGACAAAGAACTATGCTCCTAGTGCTGTAGAACCTACATCAGGATACTTTAGGTTGTTGAATGGAATAAAGCGGACTCAGTGTGGTAACAGTTGTGGTCACAGATCAGCCACCTGATTTCACACCCACCCTATTTTTCATATTGAAGTACAGGAGATTTTTATTATTACTATAATCCCATGTGGGTACTTTTCTTTTTACAAAACGTTTCAATTGGAAATTTAAAATATTGTGCCTGAAGCTGGGTCTGCTCTGGCGTTACACAGAAGCTAATTCTGGCACAGTCATTGTGCTGCTGGTGTCCAGTGTGTTGTTGCTTTGTCATTTCTGGAGTCATGCAAGCTGCTAACAAACAGCCCATGTCTTTCCTACAGATGGATCCCTTTCCTTCACAGTCGCCCCACACATACATCACACCTAATCCTTTATTGGAAGCAAATATTGAAAGAGAAAAAAACCCCAACAAAACCAACAAACTGACAGCCCATGAAATGAGGAAGAAAGAAAAGTAAGGCCCAAGGAGCTTGGCAGAACCTTGCGTCCCCCATGTGAGGAACTGGGCAGCTGACTTCCAGCATCCCAGGTGATGTAATACTAGTCAAATAGCCATACACACCTCTGTGTGCTGATGAGCAGAGCAGGCAGGGACAAGTAGGCGCACAGGCAGCTCTGGAAGCAGCTACCAAGAAATGCACCTTGGGGGGTGTGTGTGTATGTGTGTGTGAGAAGTGATTGCCACATGCTCTCCATGCCCCTTTGATGCTGGGAAAGAATTCTCTCCTTCCCGAACCAAAGGCACTCTGGTTTGCCTGTGGGCTGTGCGGAAATATGAGAAGGTAGATGCAAGAAACAACTTGTTCTGGCAGGGAGGAAAAGCAGCCTGGAGTTTGTAGCTATTACACTGCACGGTACAGCTTTTAAACGTGGTGGCCTCAGCGCTTGGCAATGGTTAAAACACAGCTTTCTCTCTGGAGTGTTGCTCATTGCCTGGGTGTGCTGGCCATTAGCGGTTAGGTTTTGCCCCCATCCTTCACAGCAGGTTGATAGGAGATTATTGAGTTCATGCTTGAAATCCCACTGCCGTTTTTTTCTATCTTGTGGGCTGCTGTGTTTCTCTCCAGTGGTCTCTCCAAGGCACTGCGAGGGAAACTGTTCCTGTTTCTGCATCTGTGATGGACGTAGCAGCCACTTTTACTACACATGAGGTGTAGGGGGTGTTTGTGCCTTCTTTCTCCAGCACTTTCTGGGTCATGTTTTCTGCACTTGGTCTCAACCCACACAGCCTTTTTCTCAGAAAACTTAACAGAGTCACCCCAGCTATATTTCCACAGGTGAGTGGGCGTGTGTATACACACACATAGATCTGTTAAAAATATCCCGCTGAATTCAAGTAATATTAGAATATTCCATTACCTGGGTACTAGTTACACCTAGTAGCATTTTAAGCTGGGTCTTAACTATCTACTGCATATGCACCTGGAAGGCTTTCTGCCCAGCTCTGGCTGGCAGGTCCTGGTGTTGGAAGGGAACAAATCTCAAGAGTTCCCTCAGGAGACACATGAAGAGACACTACTGCTCCCAGCCTGGTCCCTGCTATCAAGGAGAGGGAGCTCTTGGCTGGGCTTCCCCCCTCAAAGCTGCAGGGCTGCAAGTGGGGGAGATGCTGATCTTCACTGGAGCAGCCCTGAGACAGAGAAAACATTGACTATCGATTACTGTTCCTGCAGACAAATTTACATATAAAAGCCGAACGTGAGAGATAAGTAAGTGATAACCTGTTCATTTTCCAGGCCTGAAAAGCCTGACTGCCTTCTTTATACAAATACAAGTTTAAATACTATTCACCTCGGGGGTGCGGATGAGTTTATCTTGGTTGGGAATCCATGGAAATGACTTTTAACCCCTGCATTGTAATGGATTGCCCAACGCATCTATATAAACATGATGCATATTTATAGTGTAATGATCCCTATGGTTCATTAAATGCCATAACAAGGACTTTCGGAAAGCAGTCAGATAGCTTGCTCCTCCAAGCTATATTAAGAAAAGCCAAACTGTTTCAACAAAATATTTTAACACTTGTTTGTGTTGGGGTTTGGGTTTTTTTGGTGGTAGAGGTGGTGGGGTTTTTTCCTTTTTAACTAGCCTTGAACTATTTAGCATGCTTTCTAAGGGATTATTGTTTCATGCCCCTCCTCAGCATTTGAGATCTGAGGAGTCCCACAAAATAGTCTCTGCAGGCAGCAGCCAATTAACCCTTTTGTGGTTCTACTGGGGACCCGCACCTCTGGAGTGTTTCCTCCCTTCCCAGGCATCAGAGCATTGCAGACAGTAGCGCATTGCAAGCACCAGTCTGCACTGAAAATCGGTTCTGTACAAACACATGTGCTAAGGTCCCACAAAATTTAAGGTGATGAAAATCAATAGCAGGCCACACAAATTTAATTCAAGTCCATAGAGATTAACTCTGGAAAACAGTACACCTGAATTTAAAAAAATTGCGAGTTTTATGAATCTACAAAATGCTGTCTGTGGCTTACGGTGTGTTAGCAAAAGTTAGAGCTGATACAGCATAAAGGAAAAAAAATCACTTCTGGTATTCATGAAAGCTTCTGCAGTTCATTACATGGCTTGTCTGTGTTGGTGCTGCAGGGCTAGAAGAAACAAAAAGTAATAAAATCCAACTTTCTCTCTAATACCAGCAGATCCAAAGCTAAATATGCAAAGGCACAGTTCTGTTTTGTAAGACAGTGGCACTTTTCCATAGCCTTTTCTCAGAGAAAAACAACAGACTTTCAGATTTTACAGTTCCCTTTTCAGTGGCATTTTATTTCAGAAATGCTTTCAGCGACAAGAGCATTTGGGGAGGCTCATGTAGTGCCAACTGCAGAGGTGGAACAGGGCTCACCTAACCCCTCCCCAGGCCAGTAACATCCTGCCTTGCCTCTCGGGGTGCTTCACAGGGGCCTGGCCCGTTGCAAGGTAGTGGCCACCTGCCCCCAACAATGGGCTTGCATTTCTTGTGTTTGCTCAGGAAATGAAGCTCCAGGACTGGATCCCCTGGGAGATTTTGCTGCTTTCTGGGGAGGCGCTCTCTGCGGGAAGGTGTGTGGGGGTTTGCCAAGCAAGACGGGGAACAAGCCGGCAGTCGCACTGCAGCAGGACTTTCCCCCATGGCTGGGCTTCCCCTTGCCCGATATCAGCACAGGGAGAGAGCAGGGTCCTGTCCCAGCTGCCTTACTGGACTGCACGCAAAGAGATGCCCGTTTGGTTTGCATAAACCATGGGGATGCAAAGATTTTTAAAAACTTACCCAGTTTGGCTAAGTCTTTATGGATTAGTGAGGTGGGCTGGAGAATTACCAGCAGTTGATGCCCATCACCATGTCTGGTGCTTCCTCCTGGGGCCAGGAACCCCAGCTGCCTGCCCTGCTTGCGGGAATTTCAGTAGTTTCACTTCCAGCCTAGGGCAAAGCGCCCATAAGCAGCAAGAACAAAAAGTAACGGTTAAAAAAAATGAGAGAGACATGTCACAAGGATTTCATAATTCAGAAGAGCGTTACCAGCTGAGGCTGACTGAAAAATGGACAGGCTCTGACTAGGGTTTGCTGTGACAGTAACCTGCAGCATGTCGTTCCTGGATCTGGTCAGTAAAGGTGGACTCCAGGGGGGTGTCAAGGGGTGATGAGGACCGGAGGATTGTTTGTGTTTCCTGAAAAATGCCTGGAGGAGGTACAACCACTCTCCTTGTATGGGGCCCTGTCTCTGTGGCACATTTGCAGGTCTGTCCGCGCTCCCCTGCCGAGCATCCCTTTACTCCCTCTCACAGCCCTGCCTCCTGAGGGTCACAGCTTTGACCCTGCTGCTGCCACTGCCCTCCCACAAGCTGTGGCTGGCACGTCTGCCCAGTTGTGTCCAGGGACAGCAGTGCAGCATGTTGGCTGGGGTCTGAGGGGTGTAGCCTGGGGCACGTGCATCCTGCAAGGCCTCACTCATGTTGTGGACCTGCCTCTCTGGAGCCACAGGTGTCCAACACCCCAGTCTCAACCATGTGAGAGAGCCCTATATGAGGCAGGGGCAGCCACAGTTTGACTTTGATCCCACCCATGTTTTTCAGTGTCAAGCTTGACTGCTGGCAGCCCTTTCCCATCCATACAAACCCCATACACACACACAAAGTCTTATTAAGAAAGGATTGGTCTGAATGTTGACACATGTTTTGGGGGAGGGAAGGCTGAACTCCTTCATCCACCTCTAGTGCCTCCTCTGCCACAAAGAAAAGGCCCTTCTCATTCATTTCTTTCACTGCAGTTAATTAGTAAGTCGAGCCAGCCCCTTCTCAGGAGCTGGTAGTTCCCTTAATCTCTCTGTTGCTAGGGCATACCGACATGCTCCACTGGTACCAGTTCCAGCATGATGTGGGGGATTGTGAAAAGAAAGGGGAAAGGCCTGATCAAACAGAGTCTGATAGAAAAAGAAGAAAAAGAAAAGGAAAAAGAAAAAGAAGGTCTTTTTGATGAGGCTGAGAAGTTCACAATGGGGGAAAGCACAGGGTGAATGATAAGGCCTAAAGGAGCTCATTAAATTGAGGCAAGCTGAGCAGAGTTATCTTATTTCACTCCCTTTCTCCTGCCACCCCTGTGATGGAGAACTCTTTTATCACAGCGAGGGAGGGGGGGAAGAGCAGGATCACTTCCTCACTAAATGTTTGATAGCAATAAATGTATAATTGTTTTCCAGAGAGTTTTTGTAAATCAAGCCTTTAAACATTTGCGACGCAAGATGGAGCCTCAGAGAAGGGTGCTGCTTGACAGAAGCATAGGGTGCAGGTGAGAGAGGTTCCATAGCTCACTGCTGTTTCCTCCACTTGCCTGATTCAGCCTCCCAAGAAACAGTGAGCTGAAAAGTTAAGTAGGACATGTGGACCTCAGGGATGATTGAGGTCAAATCTGAAAGCAGTGTGCCTTACTTTATTTGATTTGCACCAGTCTTTAGAAAACCACAGTAAGCATGTGATTCAGAAAGATTCATGCATTTAAACAATGGTCTGCCTAGAAAAACCACAGTTCTTTCCTTCAGGTCTCTGGCAACTGCTTTTCCTCTGACCGTGGCCAGCCTTTGCTACGTCAGGAGAATAGGGATCCCACCACAGCATCTCTCAGTGAACCCAGTTATCTTGAGGAGCTAGAGCACAAGTGGCTGCGGGCTGACAGGAGAGCTTCTTAGAAGGTGTATGTTCAGTTGAAGAAACCAGGGTAGGGCTTAATCCCTTCCTGGCAACAAGGACAATAGCAGAGTGTGGTAATTGACAGCACATTCTTTTCCTTAATCTGAAAATTAGCCAGATTGCTTATCAGAGCTGTATTTTGAGAATCTGCATGAATGACGGATCACAAAACAGAAGCAAGCACCTGCTCCATGCATACTCCTGTTCATGAGAGTCATGAGGTGAGCACTCACTTTGATGTGATCCTTCTTATCTTGTGGAGACAGAAAAGGGCGAAATGACTGTGGCCGTGCAGGCTGGCACAGCTCTGGGCACTGTGGAGTGGGCAGGGGTGGCAAACTGTGTGCTTCCTCTGCAAAACTCTGCCAGCCTTAACCAGAAAATTTTCACCAATACTTGCTGGTTTCATCCAGTCCTTCTCTCTATGGGCCCTAAAGGAGGGTCTTTTTTTTTTCAAAGCCACCTCATAGTTCTTCTTGAAAAGCAGTCCATTATTGTAAACAACCATGTTAACGTCCCTCACCTGGAGGTCCTTCTCCCCCTCCTTAATACCTCCCTCTGGCCAAGAATTCCCCTCTTGTTGTACAGGTGAGGCACATGGACTGCTCACTTCTACTGCGAGGGATAAACGTAGCTATTTCCAAAGATAAGGACAACCTTTCAATGTGTAAATACTTTTTTTATTAACCTCACTTCACTTCCAGCTTCTAGTGGTGTCTCATCCTCTCCAGCTACAGGAGCACACAGGGAGCCTTGCTACTGCTGGATTTTCCACATTGCAGCTCATCTTGAGCACAACTCTACTGTTCTGATCTCATTCAGGTATCAGACCATCCTTCCACAGGCTATTCTAAGTTTTTTTGCCAATGGATTCCCTCTGAAGAGGAATCAGGTGTTTGGCATCTAGCACACCCCCCCCCCCCAACTCACATCTCCATCGTCCAGTCTTTCTGTCACAACTTGTGCCAGCAGGACTGTGGCCAAAGGTCTGATGACGAGGTGGTGTGGGGAGCTGTCCCTTGCTCCCTTGCTTTGCCTGGATAAGCCATGCTAGCAAACAGGCAGGTTTTGCTAAAATAGTCTGTATCAGTACATGCCTTCCAATGGCTGAAAACAACAAATTCAGGCTACAAGATGCATTAAGAGTGGCTGAACAGGGGGATACTTTGCTGTTGGTGCAATTTGCCCACGCTTGAGGAGGAGAGCTAATTTTTCTGCCATGGGAAATTTTCTTGCTAAGGTTAGGTAACAGCTCTTTTAGAGGAGACCAACACATCCATTACGGTTTACTCTTTCTAGTGTTAACCTCTAACAATCCATAAATAGTGTGTAAGTTCCCATATACCACAGTTCATCAGCAGAGTGTTCTGTTACTTGCTTTATGATCTAGATCACTGATTTGGTTTAACAGTGATCGTGTTCTGGGGTCTAGGAGGTGCCTGAGGCCTTAGGCTTAACTAAAACCCATGGAAGGCTATCCTCTCCTCTCTGACAATTTGCTGGCGCTGCAAAACGCACAGGAACCCTAAAAACAAAAGCAGCTAAATGGGAAGGAAGGTGACTCACAACAAGGCAAGGGGCCAACTTTCTCTGCATTTTCCTTCAAGTCCACTTCTGGAAGTCCCTGCTTGCATGGCCTTACCATCAAATTATGCTTCAGCTGTTCGTTTATGGTGAATCATAACTAAAAGGAACCAAAGCACTATCTGAAATACACTTCCTCTTGGGCAACAGAAAGCCTGTCTGAACTTCTTCCCCTTTTGGCTGCTTATGCCGCTCTTTTGAAAGAGCACCATTATAGCAGTATGACACTGCTGTATTTACAGCGTTGCTGTGACAGCTATAGCTTCCTCAAACAGTAAGCTTTTGACTGTCCTTACTGAGGAGAAAGGCGTGTGATGATGGAAGGTAAGCTAGAGTTTCTGTGCAGGCAGGAATTTCACGTGCTCACGTTAGTAGTGAATTTTGAGTTGTTCCCTGCTCCATCAGCCTAGTCTCTTCTGCCTTCACGCTTGGAAGGCCAGCTGCTGGAGAAGCCAGCAAAACCAAGCACCCAAATGAGAAGAAATGTTTTTCTAACAAGCAGTTGTGTGGAACGCAGAGAATACTTCTGGCTGCAAACATTTCTAGCATTTTTAGAAGGCTATGTGAAATTCAGATCTGGCTCAGAGGATTTTGTGATTTGCATCCATCACTTATGGTAAGGTCAGAAGGTTAAAGAAAAACTGACCAGCAGAGGCTGTACATTCCCTGGGGGAGCCTAACAGCCAGTAAGAAGAGGAAACTAAGGTCAGGCTTCTGATCTTTCCCAGACCAAGTTAAACCACTGGTGATTCCATTAAAGTCACTTGCTCAGTAACTGAAGGCATGTTATTTTGGACCTTGGGCAAGCAACAAGTTTTAATGATGTAGAAATCACCTTAGAGAAACCAGCAATGAGCATCAGCTATCCAAAAAACAGAGGCTTTGTAGGAGATGTAACGGTAGATCAACTCAGAGAAATCATCAGCTCTTCTTTGATCTCAGCCTCGGGGAAAAAAGCATGCAGAAGCTGGGATAGACACGTGAGGACAAAATCACCAAGGTCACACAGCAGAATGGAATCCAGTTAGCAATAGACTGTAAAGAAACAAGTATTTTTTTCATTCTACTTCAGCAGCAAGAGAATGACACAGGTGACTGAAAACGGGCTGTCTGGTGAGGAAGGCACTGGACAGCTCATGGTGTGAGTCTTGGGGTCTTTCGTACATTTTTGCCTTTGTTACAAATGTGCCAATGACAGAGGAGGATGAGATCACAAAACTAGAACAAAGACTAGAGCAGAAGATCCTTCAGACAGTGTTCAAGTCAGCCAGGCCAGATGGATTCCATCCTAGGGCAATCGCTCCAGCCAGTTACTTAACCGCAAAAGCTGCTGAGCATAACCCGTGTAGCTTCTGGGATGTTATGGAGCTCAGGCATTGCGCTTGGAAGCCTGGAAAAGTGCAGACGTAGTTCCTGTCTTTAAAAGGGAAAAAAGGAGGAGCCAGGGGTTACAGATTGTTCAGTTTGACTTCAATTCCCGGAAAAATACTGGAACAAACAATCAAACTTTGGTAAGCACCTAAAACAAAACAAAGGGATGAATAATGGCCAGCTTAGATTTGTCCAAAACAAATCATGTAAAATGGGTCAAATTTCCTTTCATGACAGAGTAAAAAAAAACCAACAACCTGGTTGATAAGGGCAAAGCAATAGTAGTCCTGTATTTTGATGGTGGTGGGGCTTTCGTCACAGTGTAACGTGATGCTTCTAAGCAAATTAAGGGAACCTGTGGTAGACCACAGCCAGTCCAGAGTGATGCAATACCAACTGGAAAATAGAATAGTTGCTAGTTATGCTTTAAAAAGGGAAAGGTGGATCAAGAAAAGTTGCTTGGGAGTCTGTACTGGGTCGGTCTGATTTAAGGGCATTATGAACAGCTTTGACAGTGGAATGGAGAATATCATATTCTTGGCTGCCACAAAGCTGGATGAGAATTTATGGGTATACTGAAATATAAAGCTACAATTAAAAAGAATTTAGAAAAATGGTCTTAAAACCAGGATTACTTTCAATAAGGACCATTGTCAGTTCCTATACATGGGAATCATCAGGAATAATTAATTCTATTCATATAGGGTGGTGAATTTTTGCCCAAGTAGCAACTCTGCATAAAAAGATCCGAGAGCAGTTCCAGGTCATAACCCAAATGTGAGTTAATTTCTAATTGAAAACACGCAGTGCCCTACTAGGATGTGTGCATAGGCAGGTACCCTACAGTTAACCCTTCTGCTCAGTTCTCTGTGAGGCTGCATGAGTGCGATGTCCAGCTGTGAGAGCTGTGCTCAAGACAAGGTCCAGAGGGCAGCCTGAGGGATAATCAGAGATCTTGGAAAACATAGCTAGGAGGGAAGAATGAAAAAAATTACTTTCTGTAGTCTAGAGAAGACTGAAGGAGATAAGGTTACTGCTGTCAAATGCATCAAATGTGGCTGGGAAGAAAAGAGGAAGAAATTGTTCTTCATATCCATGATGGATAAGACAAGCAATGACCTTAAATTACAGAAAAGGGGACTGAGGCTGGATGTTAGAAGAAGACAAGCAGTAGGGGTAACGACCCACAGAAGTATCTGAGGAGGGTGTGGAATTGCCATCCTGCATCTAGGAAGAAGTTAGACAAGTGCTTGCTAAAAGTGACACAAGTATAGTGATCCTGCTCTGGGACATGAGTCTGGACTAAGTGATCCGTTGAGGTCCCTTCCAGTCGTATAGATCTGATTCTCTCCTGAGTGCTGGAGGAAGCAAGGCTGATGCTGTGGAGCACTGCAAATGCTCTGCGTTTGTGGTTTGTGGGTGGGAGCCAGGCACGCTCCTGCAGGAACCCTGTGCGCTGCGTTCTGGCTGGGAGGAAGCGGGTTGCAGTGGCGAGTGAAGTCACCAAAGACTGACACATCCTTGGATCACAGGAAGATAGCCCTGTGTTTTATCTTGCATTTAGATGTCTCTGGTCCTTACGTGGTGCTGATGTGCGACACTAACCTTGAAAGCACCGGTCAGTATAAAACAGTCTGTGATGCTGAACTCTGTCGCTCTGACTGTTCATAGGGTCGCACAGTAATCGCAGCCTCCCGTAGAGCCAAGCCGAGCTGGCTGTCCTGCCCCACATAATTCAGGACTGCTTGCTTCCATTTTGGTGGGGGCCAGGGGCAAGTTCAGCCCGCAGCCCCAGGCCCTGGCGATGCGGGCTGGCACTCGCAACGCAAAGGCTGCTGCAGTCTCCTTCAGGTGCTGGGGAATGGCGATGTGAGCGATTGCTTTTATCGGGAATCCCCACCGGCCAGCAGGGACAGAGCTCGATGGAGATTATTTTCTGCAAGCGGTTCCAGAGGTTTGTGTTTCTCTAGGAATTCAATGGAAGGTAAGTGGGTACAACCAGGAAGGACAGAAATACTGTCTTTTATTTTTTTTTGGTTTTTCCCCAGTTTCTAAAGCCAGCTTTTGCAAGCATCGGTATATAAATAGAAAAGAAAAAGTGACTTATTTTAAAGAGGTGGCTAACCCTTGGGAGAGCCAGCAGCGAGCACGCACTCCGGTCTTTTAACTCCCCGTCATCAGTTATAGCAGGGTTCCAGTTGTGAAATCTCTCAGCGATGCGGGACAGCTGTTATGGTGAGGGGAACAAAACAAGCAGACATGGGGATGGGGAACGCAGAGGAGATGAAGTGCCCCCACGCTGTAAGGCTGTAATCCTTACGGGAAGCCCCAGTGTGGCTTCCCGAGGCGCGGGGTTGCCGGGGTGGCATCCGCCAGAGGCCTGCAGCTGCTCCCCGGCGTTCGCGCCGCTCTGCCCAGAGGCGGCTCCTGCCCACCCTCTCCTGACCCAGCCCTGTCATACTCTCTCCAGAGCGGCCTGCGCAAGAGATGAACACAAGCCGAGGTTTTGCAGTGCTCGTTCCTGTTCCTATGGCAGTAGATCAAAGGCAATAACAATACCGAGTTAATTAATTCAGGAGAAGGAATTCCCACTTGCAGCGCTCTTGACCCAGCAGTGGAGGGAAAGTGCCAATCATAAGGGCAAAGGTGCCAAAACTGGCATGGATTTGTGGGCTGTTGGGTTTTGGTTTGGTATTTTGTTTGGGTTTTTTTTTTAATCCATGAAGAAGTTTGGGTGGGTGGGTTGTTGAACAGTAAATGTCCCCTGAGTTTCAGAAAAAGCAATGTTTTATATATAACCGGCAGATTATAGGTGTGCATGAACCATCCAGCTGCAAGAAAACCGGACAAAAAAATCTGCCTGCAGTCTTGTAAAAAGACTCTTCAAGTCTCTTCAAGGGAACAGTATTTCCATGTCCAGGTAAATTTTGGAGAACATCCCTCTCAGTCTTACTCTGAGCACCTATACTCCAAGCACCTATCCCCATGTCAGAGACCAGCGGCGTCCTCAAAGGCAGAAAAATCTGCCAAAAAAGCTGGAGGGAGGATCTCATCTCCACCTGCAGCCTTCTAACTTTGTAAGTCACAGGAGCAGAGGGGATGAAATGATTGGGGAGAACCAGAAATTACTCAGTAGTACACAGAGGGATGCGGGAACAAATCCCCACACAGAGCTAACAACAAATAAGTGAAGAAAGGCCTTTTGGGAGGCAGAGGAAGGGGCTGGCTACCAGGGTGCCTGGGCTTTTCAGAAGGCCTTAAAGACCAGAAGGAAAGACAAGAGATGAAGTTTGTTGATTTCACCTGAGTTAGAAGTTACCATGATAGTAATCCAATACAAATCTAGAACGAGAGATCTTAAAAGAGGACAGAAAAGAATGAAAAATTGGAAAGAATGGCTATTTGTCCATCAAATATATATTGTCCCTGAGTGGGAATAGAATAGGAGCAAGGGCCACAGATTAAGCAAAATGTGATGGAATTCTGGTCATGTTAAATGAATTAATTTATTCAGATCAAGTCTTCAAAAATGATGTTTTGTCTCAAACAAATGTTCTTAAATAACGTTTCACATGAAGCTCCTGTTGGCTTCTCCTTAATTGCAGAATATTAAAGGTGAAGTCAGTTTAAGAATCCGTCATCCTTTTGCTGTGTTTGCCCTTAGTTTCATTTCCATTTGCAGCTCACCTAACCTGGCCTGGCTTTCTTTCTCAGCATGGCAAGGGTCCTGAACGATCCTTTCTGGGATTTCTGCAAGGGCGCTTCCAACAGACAGCACGGAGACAACAGAGCTCTGCTGAAGCTGACTTTATATTGAACCTAGTGAGGCCTCTGGCCAGCATGCAGTTTGGTGTAAGGCGCCAAATACTCCCAGGGCTGAATCTGACTACCTGAAATTGCAGTGACGACTTTTTTGCCTCGGGCAAAACAGACACATGGGGCTCATACACAACTAAGGCAAACTGATAATTTGTCTACCGCTCTGTAAAACAGGAATTAGAAAAATCAGACAAAAAAGGACACTGGTCTGATGGCCTTTTCTGCTGTGAGCATCTTAATCATATTTGCAGAAATCCACTGGTTTAGAAATTGTTTCCTACCTGCCACCTGTCTCATCTTTGAACTCCAGTTGACACCATGCCAATGGCACAAAACGTTAAGGCTCTGACATAAGAGAAGGGATCTTTACATTACACCACCATACAGTCAATACTGTGGGTTTTAGCTGGAACCATTCGCATGCTTCCCAGCACCACATGTGGTAAATGGTCTTACCTATGCAGAGACCTCTGTGTGCCCATTCATCCAGACACAATATCTGTGCCCGTGCTGGGGCTCACACCAACCCACATGCATGTGCACGTGGTTTCTCATCATATATGTTTTCACTGAAAGAGGAAGGTGAGGAAGAATGGCTGTTTTCATTTCTGGGAAGGCCCTGGACCATCGTATGGTATACAGATCTGGAAAAAGGAAGTGCTGACATTTGGAGGAGAGGTAGGGGGGGGTCTGAAGGGGATGGCCCCTTCATGCTGGCATAATTTAATTTCTCTGTTTACTGTATATTGTCCCATCAAGCCACTTGCAGCATGGCTAAGGACAAGCTATACTCAGCCTGATTACACTCCCTTATAAAACTCAATAGAAGAACCCTGACACATTCAGACTTGGGATTTTTTGGGTTTATCACCTATCATATCTCATGTTTCCTTGGGAGTTGCATTTTTTATGGTCTTTGGCAAGACTTCAGAGTCTTTCCTAAGACATTACAGGAGCCTTCTCATGCTGTAAGACCCCAGAACTGGCCAGTCTGGTCTTCCATTAAGCCCTCCCTTGGGCTGCAGGGGTTGGCAGGAGACTTGCCAAAGGCCCAGCTCCTGCTAGAGCCAGCCTGGCACACAGAGTCAGCGTGTGTGAGTGAGCAGCATGAAAGCCGACATCAGGCAGGGCCCGTATGCTGTAACAGAGGGAACGGGGTAAGTCTCAGCCCCAAGGCGCTTCCAGAAGAGGATGAGGTGATGTCTGCTGGTGATGTTGCTTTTGCTTTAAAAAACATTAGTTTTGATATTGCCAGCAGGTTCTTTTGACACAGATGCCCCTCATTGTTGTACATCAGTTGTTATTGAAGTTTGACAGTGCTGTTCTAGGGAGTCTTTGGGGTATTTGCTTCATAGCTGGAGCTTAGAGCCAAAATACTTGAGCTTTAAAGGTTTTGCATATTATTAAGAAAGCAAGTTGCAGCCTGCCCTCTTCCCCCCCCTCCTTTTTTGTGGGCGGCTACAGTACTGAAAATATCACACACACTCTCACACGTGCGCGCAGCTTTTAGCTGGCTTCACAAAACCAGATCTACAATAGTGTCATTTTTATGTTAGTAACACATGTGAAAAGAATGTGCAAATACTAGACAATAATTCAGAGACTGACACTAGTTCTGTGTTTCATGTTTAATAGGGAGATACAAGGCCGGCACACCACGGCGTAGTGTGCAAGCTTCTGGCTTTTGAGAAGCATTTGCCTCCTGTGTGCCATTTGTCTCGTCAGGAATGCACTAAAACCAAATTGTTATATACTCCTAGTGATGGCTGGAGTTGGCCCAGTCCCTGTGAGAGTGAGATTAGGGCAGTCTGATTTTTGTGATCCCTGATAAGGCAGAACTGTCTTTTATGGATGCCTTGGGTTTTTCTCACGGGCATCATTGGGAAGGGCAGGTATCACTGTGAACTCAACATACCTTAAAACATAAGGAATTCCTTTGTTTTACCTTAAATTTGAGTTTTCTGGGGAGGAAAATGGTCCAGATACAGTTTCATTTTTAATGCGTAAGTGCAGGGTTCCAAGAAGTATTTTTATCTGATTGACACTCCTAGGTGTCAACTTAGACTATCTTTTCGTGAAATCAGTGCCTTCCCTCTATCCTTACCATGCTCCCTTTCAACCCCAGAAAATGTGGGGTGGTACATCCCTGAAGGCTGCTCTAAAACTACCGTTCAGCAACAGCCATCTTCTTACCTCAGCGGATTAGTGGACACCCTTCAGCAGGCAGTGCAGTGCAGCGGGTGCTTACGTGAGCGACACCCAGCCGTGTGTCTGTGCTCCAGACATTGGGCTGACTGTGAACCAGGCAAGTCTCCAAAGCCAGGATAGCATTCCCGTTGCTGTTTTCCTGTGCCAGCTGTCTCAAGGAGCCACTACACGAGTTGGTAATCAGGTGCTCAAGGAGAGCTTTGGCTCCCTCCTTCCCCTTGCCATGCTCCGGACATCTCTCCCAGTGAGGAAAAGACTACTGGAGTATTAGGTTATCTCAGGGCTTCTGTGAACTCCTCTTTTCTTTACTGATCCTACTGTAGATTGCTAGGCTGATTCCCAGGTCCTGGTGCAGTGGGATTATGGCTAAGTTTACAAAATAAAGGCAGAAAAAATGAGTGGCTACATCGCAGAAGCGTATTCTCTTGACTGAACATTTTGTTTTGTAAGGCTGATGACACAATCTGAATCATACTGTTCCTCCCACACAGAAATCCCCTTCTGCTATAGTTATGCCTTGCATACCTAATAGCTTAGTAATTGGCATAAAGCAACTTCTCTGCAAAGCTGGGGAAAACCTTATATCCCAAGTGGGGGGCGGGGGGAAATGCCATTCTCTCCAGCTTTGACCCCATACTTAAGACTTGGATATTGCCACTGTGATAACTGTTATGAAAAGTGTCCTTGGGAAACTATTGGATCCAAAAGGTGCAGTTGCCTCTTCCTTAGACAGCCAAGAACAACTGGGACATCCTGTTAATATTTTGGTTGCTCCACAGGCTTTCAGAGAAACCCTGCTGGGAGAGTGGCAGCAACACCACAAAAGCAGCAGCGATTGTGAGGTTGTTCCACCCCAACCTGCTGCTCTTTTGGGCGCATTTGATCAGAGAGGATGGAGAGGGAGCCACCTCCACCGCCACTGAGGCTCATGCCTGACATTCACATCTATGTCAGCAGGTGAGTGAAGGCTTTTGGAAGCAGCTCCAGTGCTGGCAGGCTCAATGTCCTTATGCCCCTGCAGCGGGTTTGAGGCAGACAAAGCATGCACCATTTTGCTTACTGCCTGACTGAACTTTTCTGGTGCCACATGTGAAACCCAGGTGTGGGTTGTCACTTTGGGCAGATGGGTGTGGGACAAGATGAGCTGAAGAGAAGTCAGTAGCCTCTGATGTGTGGGTGGCCAGGAGTTGCCAGCCACTTTATCTAGCAACTCTCTGTGTGTGCTGCAGTACACAGCAGAGGCTTCAGGTGCTGATCAGCTGTGCAATATGGGATAAAGAAAAACAATTCTGGCAACACATGGGAGAGAGTCAGGCTATGAGGAGGTTGGAAGAGCTGTCTCAGGAGGATCTTTTGTGTGCAAGCTACTACAATGGGAAACTGCCACCCTTTCTCTTGGATGTCCAAGAATACAGGGGCTGCGAGTCCTGTAGTTCAAGCTTACCAGTTTAAATCACTGAATTCTGTGCTCTGCCACGGGGCAAGTCTAGCCCAGAAAATTCCAGGATGGTTTAACTGTGCCCAAAAATCTCCTGCAGAACAGGAGGAGTATTTCTAACAGCTCCCTGAAGGCAGGTAAAGAAGTGAGGTTGGTGTAGCTGTAGCCTCAGGTACCAACCATGCTGAGGCTGCACAGGGACTAGTGGGAAGTGTGGTTGGTAGGGATGCCAGATACATCTGTCTGGGCTCTGCAAATCTGCCTTTCCTTTCCCCCAGCACCGGCTTTGCTCTGCCATTGCTACCCCAGCCCCCTGTCCTCAAGTTCCTGGCCTTGCTGGGCAGCCACCAGCCCTGCTGCCAGCCTGTCCTCATCCTGCCTTGAAAGCACCTGCCTGGCACCTGCCTCCTGGCTGCCCACCGCTCCCAGCAGCGACCACCAGTCAGCAGCATCATTTACTTTGGAGAACGGTGCTATAACCCCTCTGCCCTGGTGCCCCTTGGTTTATAGTACCACAGCCGCTTCCAGCTTGCAATAGCGGGGTGGCCACTGGGTGACCCTGAATTAGTGTAAATATTTTGCTTTCACTGGAAGGAAATGTGACATACATGTGGGGTTGGAATTATCCAGAGGCTGTGGCCTCAGGAGCCAAACCGCTAGGAAGCCCCACCGTGGTGGTCTCAAGGTACTAGTGCTGTCAGACATGTTGGACCTACCCCTCACTGTACTGCAGCGGGGGGCTCAAACCACTTTGTCTCTCCGTGACAGAGTGAGTGCAGCTGGGCTGAGTGGAGGGAGTCCCATGCACACCCCAGCAGCCAGGAGCACGGTGCCTGGGCTGCCCTGGCACGGCACGGCTTGCCTGCCCTGCAGCCAGGTCATAGGCAGCTGAGCATTAGCACAAAGGGCAGGCCATCACGGAGAGGGATTAGTGCAGGTGCTTCCTTCCAAACTTGTGTGTGTGAGTTAGGAGCACAGATGCCATCAGAAAAAATCACCATGTGACTATTTCTGTTTCTGAAACCACATGGCTGGGTAAGGCGTCTGTCCCTGGCCTCGCTGTGCACCGCGGGCAGCCCAGTTTGGAGCCTGGATGGACTCTGAAGGCTGGGCTCTAGCCAAGGGGTGTTTGCTGCTGGTGACACTTGCCATCAGCCTGCCTGGCCGCAGCGTGTGCTTGGAAAGGTAGAGTAATACAGCGCTTAAAGGCATACTGTATGAAGTAGCATTGCATTTTACATCTGATAAATAGTAATTAACGGTATTTCAAAGTACAAAAGGTGCTGGGATCTCATGCATGGGGTGGGAGAAATCTATCTCCCAGATTTAACCATAATCTTGCCGAATTATGCATTTGACTTGGCATGGCTGGTTACCCCGGAGTGGTGTCTGCTGGTTCGGCATTCCTCCCCCACATACCGAGGTGCCGACTTCCTGCAGCAGAGCCCAGCAGCCTATCCAGGGACTCACGGAGCCAGATTATCCAGTGCAAACAGGCTGCACCAAGTCAGAGGTTTCTTTTTGGTAAGAATCCAGAAATGGAGGCACTATCTTGTTGAGGTTTTAGGCCATGCCTAGGCCCCATTAAGTGCTGTGAGCTTAATTACCAACCTTTGTTTCTCCAGACAGTCAAATTTGTTACCGAGAAAATGCATGTGTGTTGGATTCACTTGTGAAAAGCTCAACAGTAGATAATTTAAAATCAAATTACAGTGACAGTCTGCTGTTAAACCAAAACCAGAAGGTTCGCTTTCACAGGACAATGCTCCTCATGCGCTAAAATAAAAGCTGAAGCAACTGCACAGTAACGCTCAGCCAGTCCACAAAACCAGAGGGAGGCACATTGACTTTTTAGGAAAATCCCCAGCGAATGTTTAAACAAACCCTGATGTTCCTAATGCTGCTGCCCGGAATCAACGCTTCGCTCCCCAGTATGTGCAGAGGCATTTAAACAGCTCTTGTGGCAGCTGCTGACACCGTCACATTGAATCCTGCCTGGGAGACCTTGGAAGTGAGTCATGGAGAGGGGAATTAACCTGTTACTTCGAGCACACTGAAAAGCAGTGGAGCAGGAAGGCATTGAAATAAAAATGTACAGAATTGGAAATCTTCATCCGGTGACGATGTCTCTCTTTTTTTAAATTAAAAATACACACTTACATATACATTATCATCTATGTATATCTATCTCTCTATACATACATGCATGTCTTCTGTGGCCAAAGAACAAGTAAGCTATGCAGTCAAAGCATGCGCCACACAATGCTGAGCAGGGCGTTACGGTCGCCGTAGAACATAACGTAGGAAAAAAAGATTAGGTGGGAGATTTCAAAAACCCCACGCCCAGAGCAGGCCCCGGTGCTGTGCACTGCTGGCTGCGGTCCCTCCCTGCCAGCACGAGCCTCTGCGGCTGATTCAGGGAAGGGCAGAATGGCTCCATGATGGGAGTCATCGTGTTGCGTCCATCTGAGGTCCTCACAATTCGCAGCCCTGCAGCTTGCCCGAGGCAGAGCGCTATTCCTTAACTTTTGGCTTTGTTCAAACTTGCCTAGCTGCATTTTGCTAAATTAAACCACTCCTACATTCCCGACTTATTTTTACTGTTAAGCTCTCAACCTGCTGCAGCTATTTCTGATGTGGTATCTCGGCTCGCAGGCCCGTGGGGCTGTTTCTCTATTTGATACTCATGCTTGTGCTGAAAGGACGTTGCCTGAAGCCGCTGAAAGGACAGCCCATGTACCCAGTACTAGCAGCTCTTTTTGATCTGCTTTTCCTTAGACATTGTCTGGGGTACCCTCCTCCCTGCGACGTAAATCCATTCCTTTTTAATGCAGCTGGTTTGGCTTTGCGAGGAGGGTACAGAGTCAGACACCCAAAAGGCCAGCCAGAAGGGTTGTTGTCTGAAAGGCCAACTGGAGGAGGGGTTGTTTTAACTGGCAAAAAAAAAAGGCGTTGAGACTGGTTTGATTATTTTGGGGTGGTGCTGGCACAAAGATAGATGGCTCCCTGGACTCAGGAGTAACAGCGGATTCAGCTGGGTACCAAAACTGGTGCCAGCTCTAGATAACTTTGCTGCTTTTTCTTGCAGCTTTCATCCAGACTTGTCCCAGTCAGCGCCGGGAACCGCCACTGGGTGCACCTCATATGTACAAACAGGCTAGGAAAGACTTGTGATACATTTCACGTGCCTCTGCTTCAAACAAAGGCGTATCTCACGCCCAGAGTCCTACTTTGCTGTTCTAGTTCAAAAAGTTGGCTTGGCCCTAGCAGTTACCATCCTAAAGGAGAGCTGGGTCAGCCATCGACCTGAGCAGCTGGAGGAAACCTCCCCTGTGAACAGAAGTGTTCGTGCCTAGGCTTTTGGCTCTGAGAAGTATAGACAGTGGGGTTAGGGGTGTCTGCACATTGCTGCTCTGGGTGCAGCTTCCAGTCATCTGAGCCATCTCTGTATAAATACCCCTGATGAAGCACATGTTTAGCTTTCTAAGCACAGAGCTCTCCCATGCAAAGGTTTGCATTTCAAGCAGAGGAGAAAGAGAGATAACGTGTGGTGTGTGTTTCTGAGCTAAGAAAAACTCTAAGTTAAGCGCGAGGAAGCACAGGACAGAAGGTTCTCTCCTTTCAATCTCTCATATGCTTGAAGATTGCCCCCATCCTGAAAACCTCATTTTCTTTTTCTGAATAATAAGCAAATAGGGTTTAGCCTGTTGCCTGCAGGGAAATGGTTTTGTAATGGAAGGAGCACCCTGCACTAAATCAACAAACAAGAGAATGGCTGTGTTTGTTTTTCCATGTACTGGAGGTGAAGGTGCAGCCACTCAGGGTTTCTTTCATATCCTCTCCACTTCACACAGAGCAGGGCACAGGTACAGACACACACAGAGCTAGCCGCACATCTACACTGAGGGAGTGTGCAACTGGAACAACAAACGTCCTGGTCTGCGTCTTTCCTCCCCATGCCTGCCATGGCCTCTGCAGCAGCCAAGTGGGAGACACAGGACTACCCACACCTGGTGCTCTCCCCACGGGCTGTACATTCATGAATGCCCTAAGCCAGCATTTGCCACCCAAGGGAGATGCCCTGGCATCTCACTGCCCCGGCTGTGTGCTTCCACCCCTCAGCTCTTGTGCAATCGCACTGAAGTGCATCGGTGAACACAGCTGGGCTGCAACCAACCACCTCCAAAAGGGAAGGGTTTTTTTTAAACCCAGCCCTGTTCCCTTCTCCAGTTCACCCTCTTGCACTGGGAGTGATCCTCCCACGCAACAAGGTGTTTGTGGCCCTCTGGCCAAGGGCAAGGGGTGACCTGGAGGTGGACGGGGATGCTGAATGCTGGCCCCAGGGCATCCCTGTCTCCCTGCGTGGGTGAGGGGAGAGGAGAGCAGCAAGCCCGGCTGAAGTCGTCAAACAGAACCAGCAATGCTGCTGGAGGTAGCTGGTTTGCATGGACTTAAATACTCATAGAAATGTACTTTAATACAGCTAAATTTCACAGAGGGTGGGTGTTTTTGCTTAGTGATTACAAATACAGAACTACCAGTACAGCTTTTGTCCAAGCTTTGTGGTACATCTGAAGGAGCGTGCCTGGCACAGGCACACACCCAGCACTGATTTGGAAAGTGAGATATCTAGCCAAACAGAGGTATTTTTTCCTCCCTTCAGCTGCATTCCAGAGACAGTCAGTTATTTGGAAGTATCTTATGTGCTTAGTCGGTGCACAGGGAGCATCTGTAAAGGCAAGGGCAGAAGTGAGTTTATATTTTAAACCTCTCCTATATAGAAGTATCACCCTTATTCCCCCTATACTCCGGGCATTTGAACCAGCTCAAAGCCAGGCCTATGGCAGGAATGAATACTTGAAGAGAGCACAGGCTACAGATAGTCCTCTCCATGCCTAGGACACCCGATGCACAGTTGTGCACCCTTACGGGCTTCTGTTTTTCGTATGTATGTCCTGTTGGCCCTCCTTGCTCCTAGCAGAGAGAGAGGTATTTGTGTGTACACCTGTGTGTACCCATGTATGTGTTAGGACAGGTACTCCTGTGCCTATGTAAGTGCTTGTAGACACATGCAGATACGTATATGCCCATACAGAGCCGCATTACTAGTCACGTTTACATCTGCCTATATACATGCCTATCCTGCCATGCCATCAACATATACACAAATGTGCTGCAAGCAGCCAGTTGTGTATCTTCTCTCTCCTGAACTGCCAAATGCTGGAAGCCGCAGGCTAGCCTTTGTGGTTACCCTGATTCCCAGGTCTCTTCTGCAGCTGGCAAGTAAGCCCCACTGCAAGTTTCCTAACAACTGGGATGAAGTTCTGTGTAAATCGCCTTCTAGGCATTAGACTTTTCCCAGCAAAAGAAGGGGGCGGGTATTTAGAGGAGGGAGAGTTGCTCTCTTTGATGTGGGGATTAGTTCACATGTCAGTGTTATCTCCCCCCCCCTTTTTTTTTTAATATACTGTGATTTATAGAAGGGCGGCTATGAGAGATAGCTGAGGGGACACCCACGTGGGACTTACTGACAGACACCACCTCCCAGAAGATACCTACAACTAAAGCAGCTGACAGCAACAGAAAGACTCCAAGTAAAAAAAAAAAAAAAAAAAAAATTAACCTGTTTTGCTTAACAAATGTTTTCTAAAAATTAGCTTTAATGCTTACGGAGAGGGAACTGGTTTTCCCAGCAACAGAGAGGGAGTCTTCTTGCACATCAATAATAAAGAAATTATAAATGCTTTTTTTCCTTTAAAAAAATGTTTGGTTCATCTTTTCCCCTTGGAGCAGACATCACTAATGAGAACCAGTGTGCCTCCAAAAATGATTACGCTCGCTTGAAACATATTTAGCAGTGTGACCGCTCCAATCAGAGGTTCCACGGTCTCCTTATGTGAATCTTTTATCAATGCTTCAGAAAAACCCTCACTTTTTGGTCAATCAAAAGTTATGTGATTGTTCTGTAACCCTATCTTATGTCTATTAACGTTGGAGGAAACTTCCCTGAAGCTTTTCATGGGCACTGGAGGTTCTGGCTTCCCAGGCTAGAAGCCATAGCTTTGTTTAGCATATCTGAATTGTTCAGGCTTACAGCTTTGTGGGGCGGATGGCTGAGGGGTTGGAAAGCAGATGGTGATGGATACAGGAAGGAAGTTTTCACTGGATTTTATTTAAAAATAATCTGTATTTGTGGAGTTTTGGTTTGGTTTTTTTCAGATTTGTATCTGTTTTGGCCCTTTTCAATCTCTAGTATTTTTATTTAATCAGTTCTCTTTGATTAAACTTTGAGAGTCTCTAATAAAGAAAAACTTTTTTAAAAATACACCACCCCCCACCCCCCACCCCCAGTTTAGTTTCTAGCCAGATCAGCTCTTTGAGCTGATTCCATGAGTGGCTCTACTGGTGTTGAAGGCAGCAGAGTTGACAAGACTATGGCAGCCCAGACTTCAGATCAAGCTGCTGTAAAATTCTACCCTAAATACACAGTTTTATCATGTTACCACAGAGGTAACCTGTGGCGGGGTCTTCCTCGAGGGTTCCCCCTAACTCCTCTCCCATCCAGACATCCCAAGTCCAGCATTCACCTTCAGCACCTTCAGTGCTGCTTTACTGGCAGGCCCCTCCCAGCATGTCAGGGGCAGGTCAGCAGCTGCCCAGGCATCTTACCTTGCAGGACAGACAAAAGCCAAACCAGTTACAGAATCACAGAATCATAGGGGTTGGAAGGGACCTCAAGAGATCATCAGGTCCAACCCCCTGCCAAAGCAGCTCCCTAGCTCATACTGCACAGATAGGTGTCCAGATGGGTCTTGAATATCTCCAGAGAAGGAGACTCCACCACCTCCCTGGGCAGCCTGTCCCAGGGCTCTGTCACCCTCACTGGGAAAAAGTTCCTCCGCATGTTGGTGCGGAACTTCCTGTGCTCCAATTTGCAGCCATTGCCCCTTGTCCTGACTCCACAGACTACTGAAAAGGGGATGGCCAATTCCCCCTGTATCCCATGCTTAAGATATTTATGAACATTAATTAGGCCCCCCCTCAGTCTTCTTTTCTCTAGACTGAACAGCCCCAGCTCACTCAGCCTCTCCTCAGGCTCCAGGTCCTTAATCATCTTCATAGCCCTTCTCTGGACTCTCTCCAGGAGATCCCTGTCCTTTTTATACCAGGGAGCCCAGAACTGGACACAATACTCCAGGTGGGGCCTGACCAGGGCAGAGTAGAGGGGGAGGATCACCTCCTTTGACCTGCTGGCCACACTCTTCCTGCTGCATCCCAGGATCGCAGTTCTTTGTCATTACGTTTCCATCTGCCTCCCCCAAATCCCGCACTATTCTCTTAAGCAGAAACAGGTTATTGTGTCACACCCCAGGAACCCACGACTGCTGCTGACAGCCAGGCGTGACGCACAATGGGATGTGCCCCACACAAGTAGGCTTCGTACCCAGGGTGTACACATGTTTGTGTGGCTGCACAGTGTGACTTCTCACACCCCAGCCAGGTCTGCTTGGTGACAGGCTGAGAGTTGGGCTTGTTCAGCCTGGAGAAGAGAAAGCTCTGGGGAGACCAGATAGCAGCCTTCCAGTACCTGAAGGGGCTTCAGGAAGGCTGGGGTTTGTAAGGGCGTGGAGCCATAGGATGAGGGGCAATTGTTTTAAACTAGAGCAAGGGATGTTTAGATTAGATATTAGGAAAAAGCTCTTCACTCTGAGGGTGGTGAGACACTGGCACAGGTTGCCCAGAGATGTCGTAGAGGCTCCATCCCTGGAGACATTCAGGGTCTGGCTTGATGAAGCTCTGACCAACCTGATCTAGTTAAATGTGGCCCTGCTTACTTTTCCTTCATGGAAAGAAAGACAATTCGGTGGTCACGGGGCACCCCTGTTTTACTGTACTTTCCAGAAATGGAAAATCCTCCTCGCTGGCCGTCGTGTAGCGGAGTGGGCAGTGCCTGCAGACTGCAGGCACAAACGTCACCAACTCATATCTTCTTCTCCAAACAGGCTGCCGTTTGGGTGCTCAGAGCTGCCTCCATTCTTACCAGTAGCCTGAATCCCTCCTGAAGAGTTAAATGAGTTTTTCCTTTAAATAGGCAATATCGACTGATTTAACCCCAGGATTTATGCATGTGTTTTGTTAATGCTTTGCAGTGAGGAAAGTCATTCCTATATCATTCAGATATTCGCTCACCTGGGGGGAGAAGCAGGATTTCACAAATCTCCTCCTTGGATTGAATTGGAAATAACCAACTTAAAGTATGTTAAAGGTTGTATATATTAAAGAATTTGACAAGCCAGTTGTCAGTGGTTACACTTGAGTGTAGAAACTGAGATGAGAACTCAGATTTTATGATTTTGGAGGCTTACAATTAAGAATTAAACAATGTGATAAAATATAAAGTGACAATCAAAGACAGCCAGTAGCAGAACAGGCTAACACTTTTGAATGCATGTGAAAAGCAGGTAATTTCAAGAATACTGTCAGTTTTGTTTGGGTTTTAAAATTTGTTTTTGAAAGTTATGTTGGTAATGATGGAGCTTCAAACAGAATGATTTAATACTTACTGTACCAAGACTGTAACTTCAAGCTTTGCCATGGTCTTTTTGCTTAAACCCACAAAAATGCACATATAGGTCGAGTTCATAACCAGCCTGCCCCCTCCCCTCCAATAAAAAAAGAGAACAAAAACTGAAACCGAACACTCAGTTTGATTATCCAACTATTTGGCTTGAAGGTGCAGCTGGCACGTCTTTCTGTGGGCCATGTGAAGCCCAGATGAACACTGGGCCCTGACCACCAGGCACAATTCCCATGCTTTCTAAAGCTGAGCTGCAGTTCATGAATCACATGCTGGCATGTGTACGAAATCCTACATGGATGCATCAGGTGGAGGAAAGGAAGAACTCTGGGCAGGAGACACCTGCAACCCCCTCTGTTACAGCAATAGCTGTGACTGCCGATATATCAGAAGCAGCTTTTGAACATTCCTGCTTTCCATCTATATTTAATAAAATGATCACTACCATTATAGATTCCCCAAAAGCACGTTTTTCTCTGGTGTCTCACAGGTAGGAGGGATGCAAAAGAAAATACTCGGTGACTTGCAGTATTAGCTAGAATTTGGTAATGGAAAGCTTGAGGGAAAGGTCTGCATTTTCTTTCTGATTCCCTAGTAACAAGCACATTGTCAGTGTCCAGCGAGGGTTAAAATGGTATTGGATGGTAGCTGTGTGCCCCCTATACAGGCTTTAAGAAGTGATTTCCATACCCTGCTGAAGTAATTAACCCTTAGCAGGGCTGTAGGTCTAGAGAAAGTGGGGCAACACAATCTGCCTTGGGTTAGAAAGCAGCAGTCCTTCCTTTTCTTCTGATCTAAATGGCAGCCCTGCCAGACATTCACCTGGCTCTGCTGCTTGCAAATACAATTTAGGAGAGAGCTCCAAGACTCTGGAAATACTGGAGCTTCTTAGCGGCCCAGTGCAAAAAGCTTCCCTGGCACCTGATTAGGAAACACTGTGGGGGCACCCAGGGAGCAAGGGCTGGGTCAGGAGAAGGCGTTAAACCTTTGTGTGTAACTTTTCATGTGATGGGGCGGTCCAGTGACCACGGGCTCCATTGGTGGGCAGTGGCTTGCGGAGACCTGGGAGTTATTGTATGGGATTGGGAGAGAATGCCAGCAATGCGCACGGGGCTTGGGGTGGGGGGGATGAAAGGCAAAACGCCACTCAGTGAACCAAGTCAGAAATACGCATGCACTTTCTGAATGGCTTCTTTCTCTTTGCTGACCCAGCACACCAGTTCCTCCAGTCACTGGTGAAGGCCTCACCATGCTGTCCCATGCTTGAGCAGGTCTGTGCTGATGCCCTCGGCTCTGCCAGCCCACCTGCCATTCGCCAGCACCCACCACTGCACAGGCACAGGCCATGTGGCTGTCCCAGCCAGAAGAGTACCGCCTCGGCACGCCGGTCATGCAGCTCCTTGCCAAGGCACTGGCATCAAGCCTCCTAAATGCAGCTGCCCTCGGGAGGAGAGTGGGGCGCAGCTCTTCCGAACGCGGCAGCTCCCACTGGTGGTGGCACTGCCGTGGGGCTGTGCCCACCCGCCTCCCAGCGTGCGAGGGGGAAAAATTAAGGGTTGCTGTTTTGGCAGTCTGGTGGGAGCAGTGTCAGACCAGGCCACCAGCTGCGGGGCAGAGCTCAGGCGGCGCCACCTCCATCGCTGCCATGATGGCTGGGGGTTACCTGCCTGGTGGGCTCCTGAGGCAGCTGCTGAACTCGGACGGGCACGTGCTTCAAAGGCGCATGTAGCAAGAGGAGCTTGCTGCCTCCCCACGGCATCTAATTTTGGAAAGATGGGAGTGGGGCATTCACTGCCTAGGAATGGTGTCCCTGCAGCTCCTCACTTGGCACGCTAGAACCATCTTTTATTATCCTTTGGAGCTATGGCTCCAAACAGAAAATGCTTTCAGTTCGCTTTGGCGACAGCTCAGGTTGTGTGCGCTCTGGCTGCTTCCTTAATTACAGTGGTTGTTGACAACTTCTTCTGATAGAGACCCTCTCTTTGAGCAGTCTTCCCACCCCCCCACTTTTTTTTTGCAGTCTGAACACATAACAAACCAAGACAACGTTCTGTAAAAATAAGCTCACTGTAGCACAGTGATTCCTGTGCCACAGTTATGCTGTGTTTCTCCCTCTGTCCTCTCAGTTTGTGCTGCTGCTGTTTATTTCCTCTTTTTGGCTTTAAGGCATTTTATTTATTAGTGCTGGATTTCCTGTTGCCTGCAGCTGCCCATACTTTCCTCTCTCTGGCTCACTTTGCCATTGGAGTCAGTCTGCAGGTTTGCTATCCTGCTCACTGAGGTGCTCTCACCAGGTTTGGTTGGGGGTTGTATTAAGCAACACATGACAAAGAGGGGGACTTGCATGGCAATCTGGGCATGAAAGCAATCCAGACAACCCAAAAGCCGACATGGGGATCCCTCACAAGGATAGGAGGGAGCCCCTTTTTTGTGACCTACTGATGATTATGCTTTCTCGGATGGCAGGAACACCTCTTGTTTTGCCTGAACACCCTGCACCGCAGGGAGGAAGTCAGGTCTTCGAACCGTACACAGTCTGCAAGTCTGATGGACGAGAGGTTAAAGGTTTGCTATTTTGGGCTGTGGGCCACATAGCGGTAGAAATGTCGTGTGGACTTTCCACACGTGAGGTTCATGAATGACTTCCCTGACCTTTTGTGGACATTCGACATCCTCGTAGTAAACACAAAGATTGCTTATATGGAAAGTGAGATCACGAAGGGGAAAAAATGTTTTGCTGCTTTGAACGTGATTTCTCTGCTGGAAGGAAGGAGGAGGCACGAACGCTTAATGCTCTGTGTATTACCAGTAAGGCCAGTTGGAAAAGCTCACTCACCTGCACTGGTGAGAAGTGCTTCATCTAGGTCTCTGTTGTCCAATACTGATTTGGCAGTGTTTCAGGTGGCAGAGAGCAAGGCTGAAGCAGCACCTAATGGTAATGTTCACTCTCTCGTGTTTCATGTGTGAGGCGCTGCTGTAACCTTGACTGTTTGGTGGGGATTTGTGGCCTGGTAACTGAGTAATGAGGGGTAAGGGTGAGGTGAACCCCAAGGCAAGGAGGCAGCTGTGGTGTGTTTTACCACGATGCAGCCATAGCCCTGTCAGGATGTGATCCTTTCAGCTGCTGTTCACGGTGGGCAGTTGCTGTCGAGAAGCACCGCAGGTGCAGCACCATTAGACACTCTTTCCTCTGTGTCAGATGTTTGAGAGCTGCCCAGGAACATTAAAAAGGGAATGGTCTTCTGACGTCTTCCAGGTAAGATGGAAATGGGAGACCCTGAGCATCTGAATTATGAAAGATCCCAGTGTGTTACCTGCAAGCCAGTGTTTTAACCCCAGCATCCTGGCCGAATTCCAGCTCTGCTAATTACATCCTGCCTATGTGAAAATTCCCCTGCATTAGTACACCGCTTTCTTCCCCACTCGTCTTCAGCAGCTGCCTGGAGTTGCCAGGTGCAGTGAAGCGCTTGCCATGTTCCACCTCAGGCCTGGCTGCCTATCAGTGGGGAATGAAATGAGCACTGTGTACAGCATCTGCAGTGAGCCTGAATCCTCTGCAGGGCAGGGGGCTGCAGAAGAAGCGCACCCAGGGACCAGCGTTGGGGCCTTGTCATAGGAGGTAACGGTAAGAAGAGGCCAAGCTGTACAGGGTCTGGAGAGACAGGAGGAGGCTTCTGCTCTGTGATTTGATTTTTCCCACAGCATCTCTCCCCTTCGAGGGCTGGAATAGCTGGTACACACTGATCTGGTTTTGGTGTCTGACTGACTTTAGATTTATTTGCACAGTGGGAGAAGCTCTCAGTCCCACTTTCACCAGCCACTGTCAATACATTTTCACCTTTTGCACGTCTGGTTATCGATTGGTGTGCACAAGGGAGGCTGAGGGAAAAGAAGTAATTCAAAACCTTCAAATCTATAGATTTGTTTCCTACCCTTCCACTTCATGGCTTATGTGCACGTTGCTTTATGCTCAGCCCTGCGAGGAACCACTCTCTTCAACTGCCCATTAATTCCCATGGTAAAAGCCTGACTCATACCACTGTAGAGGAACTAGTTGATGGACTGTCCCCTCTCTTCTGAGGAGGTGAAAGAGGATGGCTGCAGGAGTAGTTATGGGATACCGATAATAAGCAGCAGTAAGAAATGCAGGTCACATACAGCAGAATAATGAAATCACATATATTCAATACAGGCGTGACTTATTGACTCATCTGTCCAATTTTCTTGTCAGCCAAGTTCTCTCTTCAATTATGGCATTTTTACCACAGTCCTGCCTGAATATTATACAGATGCACGTACAAAAAATGTTTGAGGTTGCTCCTGATAGTACACCAATTCCACTGGCAGCAGCAGAGGTGGAACATGCCCAAGGCAGACAGAGCTGTGACTTGATTTTTTTCCCCTCCCCTTACATTCCTCTTTGATCTTTTCAATGTCTTGAATCCATGGGACAGCAGCTCTGAATAGTCTCTCTGTTCCAAGGGGAAAAATCAAGGTTATCTCAAGGTGTCATACCAGCATGTTTTCCCTATATGCCAGAAGGGGAGCTATCACAGAATCACAGACTGGTTTGGATTGGAAGGGACCTCACAGCCAATCTAGTTCCAACCCCTCTGCCATGGGCAGGGACACCCTTCACTAGCCCAGGTTGTCCAAAGCCCCATCCAACCTGGCCTTGAACACTGCCAGGTATCCAGAGACAGCCACAGCTTCTCTGGGCAGCCTGTGCCAGGGCCTTACCAGACTCACAGGGATGAATCTCTTCCTAATATCTAATCTAAGTCTACCCTCTTTCATTTTAAAGCCATTACCCCTTGTCCTATCACTCCACGCCCTTGATCATCTTTGTGGCCCTCCTCTGGACTCTCTCCAACAGCGCAGCAAGCTTGGCAAAGGGAGGGAATGTGCATTCTCTGTGGTTTAAAATAGATGGATGGGACTCAAAGACCCTGCCATGGTGCCCATGTGACCTCAGGCAAGGGACAACGTTTTTAGTCTCATAAGCCCTGTCTTTAAACTGCACTTAGCACTTGCTTCACAGGACTGAGAAGAAGGGGGATTAAGCTTTAATTCATTAATGTTTGTAAAACATTTTAGTACATGAAAGGAGATGTCCCAGGTAGTGCAGAGAGCATTAAAAAGCTTATCTCCCTTTCCAGTCACAAATGGCCCTGCAACACACAGAAATATGTGAAACAGTGCTTGCATTTCAATGTTTATAATAATAAAAAACCCTACCCTCCAGCTTTCCCTTTCTGTCTTTCCAGGGTTTTTGGTTTTGGGCTTTTTTGAAAAATGAAGAGGCAACAATGAGAAATTTTGGCCTAAACAGAGTGCAGTTGCTCCCTGGAGACTCGAATGAGTCTCATTGGAATCTTCTCTGTCTTCAGACTTCTGTGCTTCTGAAAGGGCCTGGAACCAGGCATGTGACTGCAAGAGCAAGAAAACACTTCTGGGTCTGAGTGCCCTACCAAATATTTACAAGATACACAGATAAAATAGCTACAAGCACGTTCAGCAGGGTTTGACTGAATGGCCAGTAGTGCAGCACTGTCAAAAATAAAATCTCAACTTTAGTACAAACAAAATAAAAAATAAATTGTACTGAGGTCTCTTCAAAGCACAGAACTGGTAACACTGAAGCTGGAGAACTGCTCTTCCCCAAGGTGCAATGCATTAGCTTTTAAAAGCAGCTTATTGAAATGGAGCAGCTTCCTTGTGATGGAAACTTCCTTGTTAAGGGAGAGCCCAAAGCTGTGAGAGTGGAAGAGCAAGCGGATAGCTGCAGAGTAGCCTTCTCTGTGCCACCCCCTTTGTGGCTGGCTGGGAGTGATGCAGCATCAGCTTTCACATCCCATCAGCCCCTTCATCTCTTGCACTGCTGTGCTAAGGATGTATAGTACCTTTTTTACTAGGGGGCCATGTACTCCCTAGGAACTCTCTTCTCACACAAAGACTGCAGCAAAGAGCAGGTGGCAACCTGCCTGCCTCACTGCCTCAGGTGATCCCACTGCAGCCCATTTCCTTGTTGGATTACCTGCAGCCACTTTGCAGATCTCCCATTTTTCCATACAGGTTACTCTGCTTTTCAAGGGGTTGCTGAGGGAGCCTTTCCCTGGGACTGCAGAGGGCAGAACCAGCCTCTTAGGCCAAGGGTGACTGTGCATCGGCAGTCCTCACTAACTGAACTTGCGTCTTTCCCTTGGGGATGTGGAGTTTGACAGCTGGGAACAACCTGATCCTGATCACAGTGTAGCCAGTGATGCCCCCAGCGACTTTCAGCAGGTCATACATTCCCTAAGTCTGTAAGGTGAGCAAACAGTTCTGTGGTTTGCAGCCACAATGTGAATACTTTAAAAGTGCTTTGAAGGCAGAGGAAGCTACACAGCTGTACTCCACACTGATCTGCCCACCTTTTGGACTGCTACCTGTTCTCCTTCCATTCCCAACCATCAGAGCCCAGCTATTAGCAACTCTGTGACATCATCTCTGATGATTTTCAAGTGAGTTACAGGAATAAGAGTTCCCTGAACCACTGCTTCTTAATCAAGCCAATGAGTGACTTCTCTTTAAAAGCAGAAGTGAACATTTCATATGTTGTGGGCTGTGGATACCAAGCAGTCCTGTGTGTTTGACTGTCAGGTTCTCCAGACTGGTGAGGTGATGGGCTGAATTAGGAAGGCATGTGGCCTATGCTGCTTCAGTAGCACACATGTTATTCAGAGGCTTTTATTACTATGTCACATCAACCTGAACAAAATACAGGATTTTCCTAAGTTCAGAGTTGAGTATGGCCCCACATATACAAGGAACAGTGCTTGGTTTTAAAGTTAGTCTTTAAAGAGACAAAAAGAAGAATGCCTACTATCTGTTTCACCATATTTTTGAAAACCATTCTTGTCATTCACTCATTCATTTCTTGGTGGAGGTTCTGTTTTCCTTTCTGTAGATTGGATGTACTGCTCGGAGTCTCACCAGTAGTGCTGGCTAAAACAGCATCACCTGAAGTATCTTTCCAGGGAGTATTCCTCACTCGTATGGTCTGCAGGGCAGGATTGGTTCCTTCCAGGGTTAAATCTGTTTGATCCTTTCCATCTGAAACACACAATAAAGACAGACACCTCAACGCCAATGTGTCAGAAGGAGATCACAAAGCTACCATTTCCTACAGAACAACCACTTGGAAACCTGTTTGATTGGCAAAACAAATCAAGGTAATTAGTTCAGTATGTACTAATTTCACATGCTTGCTGAAAATGGATTGTCTTCTATGTAACAGTCCTCTTTCTGATTCCTGCCTGGCTGTCCTTCTAGTTACCAGTATCCAGACTCTCATTCTCATTGGCAAAGTTTTTGATGCTGCTCTTGTGCTCTGGAGCCAAACCTTAGAGAGGCCCATGTTCCTCTACCACCCTTTGGCACAGCTCTCCAAAGGTCAGCATACATTTGCTGAAGGCTTTTGCATCACGCTAATTTCCCAATAAAACTGGTTTGTGGTAGCCAGTGCCCATGAACAGAGAATGGCATGTGCACAAGGACTGACATTTTTTACCTGAGCTTTTACCTGTTTCCTAGAGTTAACCAGAGTACAGCTTATACCAATGTATTTCCCTACTATCAGCAAACTGCCTTGGATTCAGAAAATACTACAGCTCCACCCTCTATGCTTCCTAATAATTAGGCTGAGACTGGAGCCTGCTTCCTAACCAGTGTGAGCTGCTCCTCTTCTAATCTTAGTCCCATGTCAGTGCCAAGCTGTAAAGTGCTTTGGGATGAAGTCTGCTATGTAAGTGCAGGATATGACACTACTGTGATACTGCGATTAGATACCCCATGCAGAAAAGGACTGTCATTTGTGAGAGGAATTCTTAAAAACCAACGTGAAAGCCTTTGTGATCCACCCACAAAGTGATGACAAGGGCACAAACTGAAGAAACACACACGATTATCATGACCAAAATATCCCAGGTGCTAACGAATCATCAGATCATGGCATGTCCTCATGTTTGCTGCTACTGACTGTGTCGCAAGGTGTCCTAGGCCTATTCAAGTGTGTACCTCTCCTCTTCTGATTTCTATAGCTGATCATTGAAACAAGCTCCATTGTAGCATAGGGAGATCCCAGCTGCCTGAAGAACTCTGCAGAACAGCCAGTTCATACCTAGGCCAATTCCTATTGTTCCATATCAAAGCTTTGAAGAAAGTCAATAATGCTGAAAGGAGGAGGGTGAAAGGCAAGGCATTCCACTGCAACAGTCCATGGCATTATTAATATTAACAGAGTTGATACTGTAGAAGAAACACAAGGCTTGCACAGGCTGTCAAGACAAGCTGTGTCTCAGTGTTCCTTCTCCTCCTTTCTAGCCCTGTTAGTTAATTATAAGAAAGGCAGCCACACTAGAAAAGACTTGTTCGTGCAGCTGTCCTAGTATAATTATACTGACAATGATGAGAACTCTAATGCAGGTAGAACAAACCCCACTTTTGCCAATACATCTTTGATGAATTCCTCAAGGGAAATAAGCTATATTAACAGAAGAACTTTTGGGAGAGGTCTGACAGGAAAGGTGGACTTGTTTCAGTAGCCAGCTAGGAGAGGGAGTAGGTGAGCAAATTCTTTCCGAAACAGCTCTTAGTGAGCCGTTGAGAACTTTATATTGTTATCCAATAAAACAAAAAAACCCAAGCCCCTTCCCCCCTCCGCCTCCCACCCAGCCCACTCTCTCAGCAAGGGAACAGAAAATACCATCTGTCTTCAGAAAGAATTCAGGCATTCCATAGTCATGATGTACTAGGTTTGTAAACATTGTCATTCTTCGTGCATCAAAGATAATGTAAAGGATTTTTACAGTGTTATGTTAGCCAACTACATATTTGAGCCTGAGACAACCCAGCATTTTCAATACACTATCTCTTTTTTGCTCCTCTATTAAACCATGATATTTAATAAAAATCACAGGAATTTCGGAAGTCTGTTTAACACCATCACATTTTGAACAGTGTCACTCAGGAATTTCAGGCCTAGCAAGCCTCAGATCATATAGAACAGCTGGTCATAGGATTCAACCTCAGGATACTATAGCTTTTTCTCTGGTTTTCAGTAAGGGCCCTTTTCCACCAAACAGCAGTTCTATATATAGTAACCTTAGTGGCAAGTTTAGCTGATACCACCCATCCATAATCATGAATTATGAAGCATTGCATATGGCCTTTTAGCACTGTTTTTCTGGAATAACTGCTAGTTACTAATAGGTATTGAACTTTGATTCTGTGTGGAATAGCATTACCCAATTGTATCCTCACCTGAAATAGGCTGAGGCTACATAAAACTGCTTAGATTTCTATAGAAGCTCTGATTCAACAGGTGGAACTGGCCTAAATGATCATAGGTGAGCACATGCAACCCTTTTGTGGGGCTAGAAGCCATTGCAAAGTTATTTGTAGTGCATGTATGCAAATCAACTGTAGTTTGAGATGTCTGGGAGAAGTTTGAGGGGGATTTCCCCGCTTTATGCAATCTATTGTTGGTTCTTAGCTTCCTCTATTCACATGGCTCGGAGGCACAAGCATGACACCGCTGGTAATTTCTCAAACTCAATCTGAAAGCAAAGACAATGATGTGCTCAGTGACCTACAGCAGTTGTGCAGCTTTCGGTAAATCCTCAGACGCTGGCTCAATGATATCTGGAATAAAGGAGGCCTGAAGGAGCAGTGTGGGGAATAACTCAGATGGTAAAGGCTTCACTTACTGGCATACTGGTCAGCAGCCAGGCAGACCATCATATACAGCTCTGGACTGCACAGGGCTCTAATTTTACACTTCTCAATCCATACAGAGCGCTGCCCCTCACACATGATGGGTGCTGTCCACGTTGGGTCAGTGTGGGGCAGTTACAAGACCGCTGCAGACTAGACTGTGGCTGCCTTCCCTGGCCATTCCCATGGGGAGGTGAGGAATAAAACTCACCTGACCGTGTGCTTAGGTGGATCTAATTCCAGTAAAGGTGTCACTGAAACTGTAGGCCAGCCAGCCAGAAGCTCTAAGCCAGGCAGGAAAAACACCCTGCCTGCCAGCAGCCCACGCTGCTGCTACAGCCAAGACCCCCTGATGCCCATGTGGGCCTGCTCAGTGCTGGGCTGGATATCTCTCTCTCCCTAGTGCATCGTGCCCTACACAGCAACATCTTCTTGTTCCAAAATGTTCCAAATTGTAAGACTAACAGCTACGCAGCAGTTACCCAGATTCCGAGAAACATGCTTACGGAAAGCCGCAGCCAAGGGAAATACAACAGGTGAAGTAAGCATGGTGGCACTGAGGAGGAAGGAAATCTCCCTGCAGTGCACCGATAAGAGTGTGCTTGATATATGCTGTGTCCAATCTGGACGCTCTGCAACCAGGAAAACAGGCTAGCTGAAGGAAATTCAGCTCCGAGGCCCTAGGGACAGAATCAGTCTGTTAAAATGCTTTGATGGTTTTATTTATCACTGCTGAATTGGGTTGCTTAACCCACACATTGGAAAGATAGTAACTTAAATATTCAACAAGCTGACCTTTCAGTTACAATATGACAAGTCTGAATAAAGTTTGTGGAAAGCTTCCTAGGTACTCCAAGAGCCAAAGGGAACTGGGCTGGACACAAAGAAAAGAAAAAAAGAAAAAAAAAAAGAAGAAAAGAAGTAGGGCACTATTGTGGAGAACTGGTTAAAAATCCAAGTCTTGCCACAGGCTCGCTGAATGATTGTGGGCAAGTTGTTTCCTGCCCTGTGCTTCAGTTTTTCCCATCTGTAAAAAAAGTACAACATTGACTTTCCTTGTAAATTGCTGGGATGAAGGGCTAGAAAAGCATGAATACATTATTAATTACTTATTATTTATTTCTGAGGAAGAAAAAGCACAACGTAACGTGAAATTCACACAACAGAAACTTCTGGCAAGCCACCTTTAGGATGAAATAGTGGGTGCACAATTAAAAGAAAGTTAAAAGCAGGCAGACACTCAAGAAAACACTCCAGATGGTGAAATGAGTTATGCTGCAGAGCAGGCTCCCACAGGAAGTGGTGAAACCCCCATTGTTTGTGACATCTGAAACTGAATTCTTCAAAGTGCTGGGGTATATATAATACAAGGAATCGTTCTGTGCTGCCTCAAAGGTAGCAGTGCTGGGCCAAATTGCAAGAGCTACACCTACCATTCCTACAGCCTAGAGGATTCTTGCCACTCTTGACTGCGAGGTGCTGCCGACTCCCTTTTTAGCAATACAGTATCTGAGGAACATCTACTGGGGAGTAACTACATTGTGTTTTTGCAGGAGATACTTTCAGTAACACTTAAACAGATCTTTTCATGTTCCTGCTTCTGAGAGCTGAACTTTGCATGTCCAAGATGGGAACACACACACCCAGTTTGGGTGTGGGGACCCAATGGGGCCCCGATGTTTGAGACTTACATCCTACAATCTATTTCCTATATTGCAATCTAATGAAAAACTGGGTGGCTTGATTTTTACAAGTAGTGGTTTGCAGAAGAAATACCATGGTTTTAATGGGAACCAAATGAGCAATCGTTATGTAAACAGCATTATGAGACGCAGAACTAAAGTTGAAACGTCAAATGCTCTGGGTGAAACTCACCAAAATGGGAACTGGCAGCAGTGTGCTGGAACACTGGTGTTTCTCCACACTCAGGAGACTACTGCAAACATTTCCCACTACTGCTAATGCTGGTTCAGCTCCTCTGGAAGTAGCTGTGGAGAGAGTCTGACTGCTGTTGTTACTGGCGCTTAAAAACTGGCACCCTCCCTGAAATCCAAAGTCAGAGCTTTGGGCCACTTTTATTGATACAGCTTGATTTACGGAAGAATTTTTTTAAAGAAAAAAAAAAGAGCTTAGAGTTTTAATGCCTTCATTTCCTCTTGGTTTCATACCTGCTGGTATAAGAACAAAGAGGCAAATCGATTCAGACAGCATATGCACACTAGTGACCCTGACTTTATTCACTTGGGCTCTGTATAGTTGTTTCTCACAGGCTGCCTGCCTTCAGTACTGTCATCTTCATGGTGATCAGCAATAAAATGGTCCAAATACATTGGTTATTGAGATTCCTTTCCACAGGGTGGAGAGGGATAAGGGAAAGGAGGTGGAATGAGGGCCATGGAGTGGTCCCGATCCCTTTCATCTTTTCTGCGGCCTGGAGCAGCAGCACTGCACACCCCAGCAGGCCTCGCCAGCTGCCTCTGCGCAGGAGGGCTGGCACCGCCTGCGCACTGCCCCCGTCCCTGGCCAGAGACGCAGCAATTTCCTCAGGAATGACTCATGAACAAAAAAACAAACAGAAGCTATTTCAGTTTTCTCTCCTCTCCCACCCCACAACTATCCTGTCCAGTATCATATTCCTGACAGTTTATTCTTCAACAATTTAGTCATCTAAGGTTTCAGTGACTCATGTGATGAACCTTCTACCCGTTTCCTGGAAAGAGTCCTGCGTGGTCCTCTACACCTCCCTGCCTTTTTCCCCTAGGGTCTCATTCTCGCTACATTTTCATATAGTTCAGCTTTCCTCTATTTTTGGGGTGGGGAAGGGAGGAGGAAATGTTTTGAACGTGCCCAAATTTGCAGTGTAACCAGAAAGCATCGCGGTGAAAGAAACATCTGGAAAACAAAGACGGGCAGTGAACCAGAGGGTCTCTTTTGGAAGTGGCTGCCTCTTGGACTGAAAGCTGGTTAGAAGAAAAGGAGTGGCTGTAAGGAGGAGCTGTGTGGTACAATATGGTCATGAATTTGCCAGGGCTGCACCCTCTAAAATGAAGATGAAAAAGATTTGAAGGCTCTCTCTGATCATTGCCTGGGTGGGTGTGACTCACCCTGGGCAAATGCCACTGGTGACAAGGACAAGGCCCCCAACACAAACTATTCAATGAATTGGGCTGGATGAGAACCAAAGCAACCGTTTCACATTCTTGGGCCAATCTGAAAGACACTTCTGTGCAGAAAACAACTGCTTCCTTTTCCTGATTGAAATCCAAAAGCTGCTTGCAGACAGCTTGGAGGATACTTCAGCAAACTGTGATCTAAGTGGGGATGTGCTATGCCTACAGCAGGCAGCTGTCTGGATGTCAGCGATGCCCTAGCCCATACAGAAGTGCTACCCGTGCATATTTACATTACAATTAAAACAGAGATGGTCTAGTGTTCTTAGAATATTCAGAAAAGCGTGTGAGTGTGAGCCAATCAGCATAATCACAGGAGTGTGAAGCAGCTCAGCGACAGTGGACAGTGCCTGTATGTGCTCCTGGACCTATGTCTTCTCTGTCAGCACACTAAGCTCCCTGGCTTACACCAGCTTGCAGCAGGGCTAGTTAAGGAATTTGCAGATCCATCTAATGTAGATGGGGCCAACATGCTCAGCATTCTTAGAGGGTGATTTCAGTGCTCACTTATACCAGCATAATGGGAATGTATACTGGTGTGCGCGTGCACACACATATACATACATACATGTCAGCATATATACACTGGCATGCATCACAGGCCTGCTGCCTTTAAAGGGATATGGTGTCAGGTCAAAGCTAGCCAGACATTCTTCCTATTAAAAAACCCCCATGCTCCTACAAGCCCTGATTCCAACAGAAATGTTTCCATGATTTATTTTAAGAAGGGAACATTCCCCTGCAGTGCTCACCGCAACCCAAACATTGCAGCTCTCTGCTAGAGCATGAGAATCAGAGAGGGAACTGAAGACTCTATTTTCGCTGCTCCAGAAGAAAAATACAAAAAGTAAACAAACAGCAAAAGCCCTGACAAATAAATTTGAGTTTGGTGGTGGCTGCAGGGTCATCTATAGTATGGCTGAAGAGAGTGGGCTTGAAGTGTGCATGCTTTTCTAGCAATTTCTACATGATGTGTGACTAAGTGTGAGATGGGGACTCATGGGAGCCATCTACACTGTAAAAAGGAGATTTATTTTTCTTTGGTTGTTCCTTCCTGCTTCTCACACTTTGCCTGTCACATCTGAGAAACTGAACAGCAGACTACAATAAATTGCCTCATTCTTTTCAAAGCTAGAAAATAATTTGAAGCTTCGGCAAGTTATCCAGGGAACAAATCCCTTGTTTGTGGCAGACCTCTCAGATGCTTGAAAGTGATGGGAAGAGTCTTTCCTCTAAATATTTGGAGCCTTCTATTCTACAGAAAGGATAACTTGCTTTCAGTGCTACTTCTATTTGCTCAGGCAAATTATTTATTTATTATAAATCATTTATTGTGCAAAAAGCAGCAAGGGCTATGAGGAAAAAAAAAGGGGGCACACAGAGACAGAAAAACTACTGAGCAAGCACACGCTCTCCTGACGTAACTACTGACTGCATGCACACACGCATGCATGCAGACATGCACACACGCATGCAAGCAGACATCCACCCACAGCACGCAGCTCCTCAGTCTGAAAGGTCTGTGTACCGAGGAGAGAGAAAAAATAAGTAATTAGTCAAGTCTGCCCAAAAAGGACTGTAAAGGCTGATCTAGTGGCAGATTAGTGACTGCACCAGAAAGTTTTTGGAAGCTGTAAACAGGAAACGGTTAAGTAAAAGCAGGTGGAGCATGCTGACTGCAGGAACAACGCAGGAAATAGCTGGGTGTCTGAATGGATGCAGAAAAAAAAGCTCTGCTGCTCGGTCTGTCCTTGGCAGACACCATACACCCACCCCTCCACCCGGTCCTCCTTGCTACCCTTATCTCTCCAAGCTGTAAAGTCTGCAAGTACCTTTGCTTGAATAATCCACTCTCCTCCAATTTCAGACCCAGCATGGGAAAGCTGGGGGGAGGGGTGGGGTTCTGCCTGGGAGGCAGAAGACAAGAGGGACTCACCTATTGTACAAAGAGTGTCAGAAGTACCCAGCAGTACCCAGTGGCGACCAGGGGCTTCACGTTGGAGGAGCCAGAGAAGTCTCTGGCTACTGCCCCAGGTGCTCCAGTCCCAAGCGCGTTTAGTGTAGCAGTCAATCAGAGAAACATTATTCCTATCACCCCTTTCATTCTAGGGGGCTCCCAAAGCGCTAAGCAGTGGGAATCATACTCCATCTCTACCAAAACACTGTCCCTTCTGGGGCAGCTGCAGCTGTTTAATAGCTCACAGCAACATCACACAAGTAGATGGAAAAGAGAGCAAAATGTGTAAGAAGCATTCTTTCCACTTTCCTTCTAACCCTTCCTTTCTCCCCTCTTTGTCCACAGCAATTTGTGCCAGTTCCAGACAACTCCAGATGTGAGTCTTTCCCACCAGTATCTGTAGAGACTTGGCTCTGGAGAAGGCGATCTGTTTGCTTACTGCCTCCTGGTGCTTTCAGCCCCAAAGGCTGAGTTCCTGCTGCCACACTCTCATCCCTGGCTGTGCTGCCAGATGTAAAGGGCAGACGTGCTGGTAAGCAAAAATCCTGCTTTCTTCTAGATAAGCATAGTGTCTGTGTAAAATTGTTTAACACAGACAAGTCACTCTTGCCTTCAGAGTACACTGAACAGTCACATTACAGCCCTGAGGAGAGTTAAGAAAGGAGTATATAGATTAGTGTTAGTCATTTTGCCCTTGTCTACATTTTAAGTATTAGATGGTAAAGCTGTGTTGGCAAACTCTACTCTTGGATGGGTATTTCTTCTCCTCTTACAGATCTAAATTGGAAAAAATGATAATCTCGTCTTATGTTTTGAGCAAAGAAAACACTAATGGCAAATGGGCTTCTATGGAGTTAAAACTGCACAAACAGGAAGTTTCTTTTTCTGCTGGAGAAATCTAGCAAAGAAATCTTGCTCTTTTTTTGACGGTGTTATGTTGGCAGAACATACCAGGTGTTGTTGTGAGTTCAATCATACGTTGCCTTTTCCACACTTTTTAAAACAGTCACTACAGAAAACCTAACTCTTTTAAAATTCAAAATCTTAAATCCTAGTCTGCACAGGGAGTAAGGTTCAATCTCACCCTGCCCAGTCTCCATTATCCCACCCACACTTCTGCCTGGGCCATGCCTTCCCAGAGGTGCCTGGGAATGGTCATAAGCAGAGTCCAGCACCCCACATGGCTGCCCCCATGGGAGAAGGGAGTGGGCACTGCCAGAGCAGAGGCTGGCGTGGCACCTTCTGTAAGCCCCATCACACCCACGTAAGCTGCCATGGGGCATAAATGCACAGAGAGAATGCGTCCTGTCAACTTCAGGTGGATGGCAGGACAGCTTCAGGAAGTTAATCCTTGGCACTGACCTTCGGGAAAAACCAGGCTGTGAATCACATGAATCTAAGAAACTGAGAGAAAATAATTGGAATGAGCTGAACCAAAACAAACAGGTGTCTCTTTCCTGCTCCTTTCACGGTTTCTGCTTCCTTGCACCCTCACCCACATATTTTTTTGCACTTAAGTTGTGGAGAAAACCGTCAGGAATGAGGTTCCTGGTATAATTACAGTTTGTTGAGAAAATCACAGCCCGCAGCAATAATTCCTTTAGTGCTAGAGACAGATGCTGCTGAGGTCTAATCACAGTCTTCCCACTAACCAGGCCCTGAGTCTAATCTGTCATCAGCCGAGAGGCCGCTGGCTCCCACTGCGCGTGTGAACCCGCGCTGCTCGGCTGCTCTCTCCCCTCGTCCAGAGCCAGGCAGTGCCAGCGGGAGGGTATGTTTCCATTCACTCCTTGCCCTCAGCTACAGCGATACTACAACTTCAATGCGCTGCTTATCTCTCCTCCATGCCGGGTATCAGGGCCACTCAAAGCCTCGCTGGAAAGGGCTCAAGTGGTTGTTTTCAACTTACAATGGCACATAGTGATTGCAGTTCAAAAATACAATTTAAGCTGAGATAAGTTGAAGGAGAGCCTTAATGAGAACGGCCTGTAGTTAATTCCTCCTTCCAAAATGTATGGCATTTTCAGCTTATTAAGAGGAGAAGGCTGCACTCAATGATGGATCATATAACCTCCATATGTTAACAACAATGAAACCCAAAAGACTGAGTGCTGATGAGCACAGAAGTAAGAGGGAAAAGCAGAACTGGGTAAACAGAAAAAAAAGAGCTGGGAGATAGCATATTTGTAAGGAGAGACGGAACAAATTTCTCCTACGTGTTGCACACAGCTGCCATTGCCATCAAATGTTTTGTATCTGACATTGAAAGAGCATAGGGCCACCACATCTTTGAACTTCTCTGTGCTGGTGAAAGCAGCTCAAAAGACAACAGACCTCACTAGCTCAGGAGTGCCCCCATGCACGCAAAAGTCAGCATCGTACTGGATTGACGTCTTTAAATTGGATTCTGGACATAGAAAGAAACTGGCTGAAGAAGTCTATTTCAAAGGCATGTTACCATAGCATGAGTGAACCAGTGGGAACTGGGGATGTCCTTAAGCTGTTACCCACCTGACAGCATCTGTGTACTTAAGAGGTGTCCTGAAGTAGCAGGGGAGATGCCGTGTTTGGGAGGCGTAGACTAAACAGCTGTGTTTTGCGTAAGCATTCTTAAGAAAGGCATAGGGGAACAGAGTAGGTCATAGTTTCTGGTCAGAGGCAAAAGCACGTTCAACTCGCTGAATTTCTGTAAGCAGCCTGTGGCCAACTCAATTTCTTCATGCTCAGCTTTTTCCGAATCTGCACGTGGTAGCTGGGCACACGCGATAATACTCACCAAATCTCCGCAGCAAAGGCGTGCAAGGCAGCATCGCAGCCACTGACAGATGGGAACAGAAAGCATAGCACAATGTCTCAGAGAGGGGAAGGAGTGACTCATACAGGAAGAAAAACAAAGCAAAGATGAACTTGGAGAATAAGAGTAGAGGCAGACTGCTAGCTGTAAATCAGTTTGCTTGCACTCAGTAGGGTGGGTATTACAGCGAGGGGAGTTATACTTGACAGTAATGGAAATCCAAGGAAGTTTGATTAAGATTAAGTAAGATAGAAAAGAGGCTTCAAGGCAAAAATCAAAGACAGGAAGTGACTAAGTAGGTCAGAAGCTGTGGTAGTGAGCTGGATAGATTAAGCAGGACTTGGAGCAGCTAAATTAGCTCTGCTAGAGACAAGTGATAACACTTACAATGTCTCCAAGTTTAACAAATCTGACTCTGAAATCACCTTCAAGGCCTTGATAGCAAATCAGAGATTGCCAGGTTCTAATAGTATCTCCATCAGAGCAGATACTGTATGTGTTTTAACAAGAGATTGGTTTTACAGTCACTTTTTGACCCTGCCAAGCTTCCTGTAAGTAGTGCGCCCTTTTTGCCTGAACAGGATTTCTTCTTAAGGAGCTGGGGAAAATGAACTGACTAAGAGAAACGGTGAGACTCTAAGAAGGGCAGTTACTGCAGGTTGAAAAGACAGATGCAATGGAGAAACTTCTTTCCACTCCTAAATTATGTAAGTCTTTGATTCAACAGCTTTGTTCACATCCAGGGCAGCCGGAAGAGAACGGTCACCTTGTATTTTTGCACCTGATGACAAAACCCCAGATTGTATGTGTGCACTGGGACAGTTCAATGTGTGTCTATTCTAACTTCAAAGAGGCTTTCAACGGTCTTTCACATGTAGGGTGTGAGGAAGGGTGAGAACTGCTAAAGCTAGCCCCATCCTCATTAAATCTTTGCCCTCTCTGGAGCAAGCACGCAAGTAAAGAGAATAGAAGATATGCATGAGCAACTGAGCATCTGTGATCTCATGACCTTTGACTGTTGTATTATGGGAAATGTATTCTCTGGTTGCTATGCTTCTCTAATTCATTTGTATTTTCCTTCAGTGACTCCCTTGTATTTTCTTTGGTCCTCCTGTGTAATGGTTTCAAGGAACCACAGCTATCTCCAAGTTAAGCATGCATACAATAGCTTTAATTAAATGTTTGTGAGTATCCCACAGTAATGCAAGGGAAAGGGAAAGCAAACAGTTTTGTACTCACATGTACCTATCCCTTCTGAGCCCAGGCTTGGGTGGAGGCATCCGCACAGCTGCCCTTTTAGTCTGTTTCTAACCTAATGTGAAATGAAGGCCATTGGGTCCTGCTCCTCTGCATGTAAACACTTCAGGTATTTCACTCCCATTAAAAAGGCTACAGACCACCAGTGAAAGGTACAATGCCAAAACCTACAGGCTAGGCTAGAAGAAATAAAAATTAAATTAGGGCATAAATTCCTTACTCCACTTACAAAAATTGGAGAATAAGGTTAAAAAGTATCCTTAACCACTTCTTAAAATACACTGAGATGCTATAGGGAGCATAGCATAAAAGCAAAGGACTTGGTCTTCAATATTCTGAAATGAATCTTTTCTGTTCTCTGTGCCATTGGCACACTCTCAGTCTTGGTACAGCTCCACAATGAGTTAACCCTCTATTATTCTTTTAAATGAGGACTTGTGCTTCTTTTACAAGTAGTTACAGAAGAAAGCTGCAAAGGAGGTTTTGTTTTCATTTCAGACATTTAAAATAAATGTAACATGAGGGAAATGAAGTTTGGAAAGGGAACTTCCATCATGCAAGGATGGGGGAATATGAAATGGGATGCAAAGGTTATCAGTCAGTTCTTTAAGTCAAATAGCAAAAAACATCTACAGCACAGGAAGTAGTGAGTTTGTTTAGAGGAAGAATCTTGCTCTCTCTTGTATGGTTTGTACAGTACAGTATCTGCAAGGATAACCATGAGGCCCAACACTACCTATTATTGCTAATACTACCAATTATTGCTTATACTGAGTACTAGTATAAAGTACTTGTAGCCAGTTTTTCAATTACCAACACCACTGTTATTTCAAAGTTGAAACAAGCTAATTTGAAAACACTTCGGACCGACTGTATCTATTTTATTGCAAATAAGATAATTATCATTGCAAAAAGAACCCCCATCCACTACTTCTCAGTGACTCCCAGAGATAAAATGCACTGGAAAAAATAAGAATAATTGTAAGACGGAAAGGAAAGGAAAGGAAAGGAAAGGAAAGGAAAGGAAAGGAAAGGAAAGGAAAGGAAAGGAAAGGAAAGGAAAGGAAAGGAAAGGAAAGGAAAGGAAAGGAAAGGAAAGGAAAGGAAAGGAAAGGAAAGGAAAGGAAAGGAAAGGAAAGGAAAGGAAAGGAAAGGAAAGGAAAGGAAAGGAAAGGAAAGGAAAGGAAAGGAAAGGAAAGGAAAGGAAAGGAAAGGAAAGGAAAGGAAAGGAAAGGAAGGAAGGAAGGAAGGAAGGAAGGAAGGAAGGAAGGAAGGAAGGAAGGAAGGAAGGAAGGAAGGAAGGAAGGAAGGAGAAGGAAAGAAGAAGGAAAGAAGGAGAAGGAAAGAAAGAAGGAAAGAAGGAAAGAAAGAGAGAAGGAAAGAAGGAAGGAAAGAAGGAAAGAAAGAAGGAGAGAAGGAAAGAAAGAAGGAAAGAAAGAAGGAAAGGCAAGTTTGCTGAGAGAATACACCCCCTATACTTAGAACTTTGATTTCAGTGATTTCCTGGACTGAAGCCAGAGGCACTGCCAGTTTTTACAGCCAGATGTGCTATGTTTGGGCAGGGCTGCACTGGGCAGGGGCTGGCTGGGCTCTGCTGGAGCTTGAGCCACAGTGACTTTTCAGGAGGGAACAGAAAGCATGGGTGGTTTCCCTCATGAAGCAAGGCACAAACGGCAGCAGGGCTGTCTGGGAAGACAGAACTGCTGATACTAATAACAGGAACTGGCAGCTGCAGAAGAGGGTGTGAGTATTACGAAGCGAAGGAGGAAAGGAGACCAGGGAAGATCTAAAATTGGGAGCAGCTAACAAATGGCAACAGACTTCTTTCCTCAAGGGCCTGAGAACATTCAGGCTAACATTGATTGCTACAAGGATTTCTGTGATACCCTTAATGACAATTTCTACTCGTTTCCCTGCTCTTAATCTGCAGTTTGCATTTCCACTGCATCTTCACAAAATGCTTCTTAAAAATACAACTAGCTTGGATGATGGCTGGGAATCAAGAATGTTTATTCTCAGAGGTGTGTGAAGAAGACGTTGGATCTACATTCTCCTCCTTCATCTCTGCCATATCTGCCTAGTGCCTGTACTGCAGACCACCAGTTTAACAGCGACTGTAGCAGGGATGCAGTGCAGTGGTGCACATGGGGCACACAGCCTGGGCTTTTTTGAGTTTCCTGCTCTGATTACAGAGGATTTTGATTTCTGTTTTCCAAAGCTGAAGCTGTCCTGAGCACTCTGTTCTATGGCAATGAGAGCTGGCACGTACTCAACGTTTATGAACTCAGCAGCTCTGTTACCTTCATTTTTATTCATTGCCTTAGACTTTCCTGTATGTCCTATATATTTTCTTTTTGCGTAGCACTCTTCATACCTCAGCTAAATGAAATGGGTGGCAGATTGACCATTTTCACTATTGCTTCTCTGTCTCCTACTAAATTGCAGTTGTGAAACTCTTGTATCAAAGCCCAAGTTACTCCTTTGCTTTCCATCCTATTGGGGACCCCACACACTATTTCTATCCTTCTCCTCCAGTAGTGACAGCTGATTTATATCACCAAGGCAAAGGCCAGGGAAATCGATGCCTGACTTTCCTGCAGGGGCATAAGTTTTTATAGATGGCAGTTAGTTAACTCTTTTCACCATACAGGAACAAAATTACTCAGCCCGTCTCCATGACACTAAGTAAGGCCCATGGGTATGACGATGCAGTAATCTTGGGCCTTGGGCTACCATAAGTACATTTAGACTTTTCTGGTTCTTCATGTTCCACGTCTCTTTAGTAAGTCATAACTACTTTTATTCTCCAAATATATGAGGAACTTGAACCTAGAGCTCAAAGTTCAGTGGAATCCCTGAATCCTGTGACCTAAACAGTGCAGTTTACGGAAGAATGCTCCCCCAAGTTTTCTGCTTCCTTGAGATATGGAGGGGAAGTGAAAGAGGAGAAAATAATGATTACTGATTTCTTTACTTCTTTTTGCTAGCTAGTTCTAAAGTACTTTTTTCCCCCAAGAAAGTCCCATCCCTGACAGGAAAGCAGCTGCTAGCATAGCATAGCTATCCATGCACTGTGGCTGTACTGTTCACCCTGCCTGTCACCCTGCGGAGTCCTCAGATGGACTAGGAAACAAGATGACAGAATAGTTGAAAAATGAGAATTTAAATACTCTGCAGGGAGCTGGTAAGACAGCAAAGTCACAATGGTAGAAAGGAGAATGTCAAAAGTTAATCCCAGGTATAATTCCTTGGAGGCCAGATGCATGTTGTGAGAGGTGTTGTTCATCTAATATTTATGTTTTGTTTTCCCTCTGTGAGCTTTAAGGTGAATGCTGCATTCTCTGTAAATGCCTTGCACGGCCCCTTGTTGCCTTTCCAAGTTTCTTATTCAATAGCACATTTTTTCCCTGTTTTTAAATGCTTGCTGAGTCTTAGGATGAGGAGTTTTTAACCTAACAATAAACCACCTGCATTTTATTAAGACTTGAGACTTAAGTTCCACCTCCCTCAGCTTTACTGAAGTGTTGCCATTAGTTGCATTAACCCTTTCACAGTCAGTTTTTCTCTGAAAGTGAAGTTGTATGTCTGCTACACACAGGCCGGTTCCCCAGCCCTACACTGTATTTGGAGGAAAGGAAAACAATGCCTGAGGCTGAGCCAGAGGGCTCCATCCAGTGCTGACTAGCAAGGGGTGCAGAACCTCTAAACCACAGCTGCAAAGTCTACACCCTCCCTAGTACAACAGACCAGCATCAAGATGTTTGTTGGCAACGGAATCATTAAAACTAAAATGTCCTTACCAGACCCTCTTGTTTCAAGACTTAGATTTTTGAGTTGTATCATAGAAACTTCATTCAACAAAATGGGAAAATTTATTATTGTCCCTGTTCCTCCCCCTTTCCCTCTCATTCCATTGACTTAAATGAGAAGTGGAGCAGCACTACATGGTGATCTTTGTACCTGGACCTCCAAGTGTGTTATTATCCTTATATGAAATTAGAAGAACAGCAGCATGTGGATGTGAAGTAATCGCCCAAATTCATGTGTCAGTTTAGTTGAAAGGCTGATAACTTCAGTTGTCAATGTACTAAGCAGCTGCCCTGTTCCCCACTTAATTTGTTTTTCTGATAAGCAGCTATTTGCCAAGTCCCCTTCACACCCATCACGAAAGCACTGTACTGTAAAGCACTACTGCTAGCTAGTTTACCAAATACAATAAGTTCACTGAAGACAGGAGAGAGTAACTTAATGCACCCAGCCAGGGACTGAGCATCTGTACACCATGAGTTGTGATTCCATCTCTCTTGCTATCTATGTGCTTATGGGCACATAACCTGAGTTCATTATGACTCAGCTTCCCATCTATTCAAGAGAGTAATTCTTCACAGCCAGCAGGTGAATCAAGAGGTCACAGACTTCTGAGGTCATGCTGGGTTAGTCATTCATCTTAGGACTTCAGTGGCACACCTCTACAGGGATAATAGTGCTAATATGTGTGGAGAGACCAGGTACATCAAAGGTTCAGAGGTCTGGAGATACAGAGCCATACAAACCCTTAAGATAACCAGGTAGGTAGATAAATATTAGTTGCTACCCAAATACTGGGCAGGTATAATTCATGCTACAGGTGGTTATTTATTATACAGTCTGATGTATTAGATACTGGTCTGACTTACACTGTTACATCCCTACCAGGCTAGTATATATACTGTGGCACTCATAAAAGGAAATGCATACATTTCACCTTGCTCTTGTAAACAAATAATCTCCATTCATTCATACACAGCATTACATGACTTCAAAACTGTGTAGGTATCAATAATAATTGGAAATGGCCTTTATGAACCCGTATCATGGCACAGCTAGTTTTCGGGTCATAGAAGTGTTGCTATTGCACAGAATGTCATACGATGTGAGGATCCGGCAGTCTGGGACACGCAGCAGTGAAAGTCATCTGGTGTGAGAGTAGCAGACAGCCCCTAAGACCCAGTACTAGCTCTGCCCACAACCCAGGAAGTATAAGCTTGCGTGCCTGCTGAGAATCACCACTTACCTCGCCTACCACTTGGAAAGACAAAGGATGAACATAATTTATAGATAATCTGGAGAGGAATTTTTCATAGCTGAGTCATGACATACAAGTTTCTGACTTTTCCATTCAGTGTAAATATGCATAAACAATCATGCTGAATTGCTTAAAAGACATATGTAAACAGCTTTTCAAAGTCTCTCTTAAACCAAATTGGGGCAAATCTCGCATTTGTTTGAGTTTACACCCTTTAACTAGCTTTAGGAAGCTGTGATTTACATTGCTGTGTAAATCACATCTGCTCATAAACTGTGGTTTGAAAACACCGCACATCTGTGGTATCAAATGTGTGCAAATTAGAGAATTATATGACATTACCAGTCACTTACATGCAAATGTAAGCTTCACTTTTTGTGCAGTATTTGAAGTCATGTTATTATGTAGCATAAACTACAATCATCTACTCTCTACTTAGATAGCAATCCAAACAGGGATTTGCAATCCCTTTGCAATCATTTCACACAGCCATATAGTCAGGTACCCCAATCAGGAACATAAGTTACAAACTGTTATGTGCCCTGAATTATGCTTATGACCATTCTTTATAGGTGGCCTGGCCACCGTGCTCATTACTCTTGAGTAAATAAAACGTGGGGTTTTGTATTTTGGAGTTGTGTTTGTTGGTAAAACAGGTATTTTCTTTGCAGCAATCTGGAAAAACAGAGGGTTTTCAGCTTCACTTTTGTCATGTATCTGTGGCTTTTTTGTGAACTGGAGCCAGCATCTTAAAATCCGAGCTCTAGAAGCGAGGAGGTGGTATAGTCAATCAGTCATACAGGCTCTTCCAACATTATGAAAGGGGTTGTTCCCTATGACAGGTTTGCTGGGTTTTTTTCTTCCTCTGAGTGTCTCCAGAGAGTGTCAGAAAGATTTTCCTTCTTCTATTTCATAGCCTTGTTCCCATTTTCACCTCTTTTTTGTATAAGTTCTTTTAATAATGTTCTGCTTTAAATTACAAGTTTATTTCTTTTCAGCCTTGGCTGTGTTTTCCTTTAGATGAATAGTTCTACAAAGCTTTCATCAGAAGACCTGAGATTACTTATAAGCACCAATAATGGAGCCTGACAAAACAATTATGCAGCAGCTATTATCTTAACTTTTCATAATAGGTTACAGATAAATTAATACATGGCTTGATCAAGGTTATACAATGAATTAGTGGTACCAGCTGGAAGCGTAGCCTAGGAATTTTGACACCCACACTCCTGCTGAAATTACATGCCCTGAAAACACTGGGACTGTTTTAGACCCACTCTGCACTACCAACATTCCTCTCATATGACTGAAGTGTTTTTGGGCTATGAAAATTAAAGAAAAGGAAAAATAATGTAAATCAGCGTCTGACTCTACGTTGTTTTCCCCTCTGAGGCTAAAAGACTTTTTCTTTTTTTAATTTTTTCTTACAGTAGATCTTGGCAGCTGAAAGTTGAAATAAAATAGGAAAAAATAACAAGCATATTTTGAGTCATTACTCAACTGGGGTCCTTTGTGACAGGAAATGCAGCTGCGTGACTAATAGGCCTGACTTTCTCTTGGCTTCCTTCCCCCTTCAAAGATCTTGTTTACTGCCCCAGCCAATTTTTTTTTTTAAATTGCTAGAAGCTAGCAATTTTCCAGGAAAAAAAAAAAATCTTTGCAAGAGGCAAAGGCAGTAAATCTTAAAAAGATCAAGGGCTGCAGAACTCTCCCCCATCTACTCCTTTTAGCCTTCCAGGCTCTTGAGTCACGTCATATCTTCCCCCGCTCTGCTCTGAACATGTGTCTAGCAGATCTTTCTGCTTTGGTAAGGGGGAGGGAGTATGCGAATCACATTTACAGCATCTAACCCTGGAATTCATAAAGGAAGGGCTAATTCCATTAAGGAAACCAGGGGCCTCCTAAGCCTCTTGCGTTTTGTCTTTTTTTATTATTTTTCCTTGCTCTCTCTTTTTAACAGCAGTTGTGTGCCCATACTCCATAATGATATGGCTGTTAAGCGTGAGCTATTGAGATCTGACACAGCATAGTCCCATTAGTAAGGGGCCACGGAGCTTTAAATGTTGTTTGCATTTGGCCTGCTTTGTAAGTCTGCTTTGTTGAGCTTCCTAGGTAACGGCAGATAGGCCAGGACCTGAACCTCCCCTGAACTGGAAGGGAAGAGGAACTGTGAATCCCAGCTTAATGGCAGGCCCTCGTCTCTGGAACTGAGCGCAATGAAATGCCGAGTTGCCTCTCAGTAACAGGGGCTGTTGGGCATATGTCTGGGTGAAGTATCTAAACAAGCAGGGTCTTGTCATCCTTTGGAGGGCGTCAACAGGAGATGCACACCCAGAAGGACAGCAGTGCTGAGCCCTGCGGAGGGGCCAGGTGGGCTAACGGAGGGGCCCGTGCTGTGAAGGGCTCCCAAGGCTACGTGCTCGATAAAGCAAACGTGACATTTGCTGGCCTGAAGGTGCGCACTGGTGCAGGAACCTGTGTGCTGCCAGCACCAGAGCCAGCACCAGCAGAGGGAACGGGGAGAACTGCACTAATACTGGGGGGTTTATTCTTACAAGGGGGTTAGAAACTCAGACAGACAGGTAATCAATATCCTCAAATATCATAACCGAATAGAATTGGGAACCTTTCTTTGGCTTTCCCGAGAGGCCCTTCTCTTTGGAGAGCTGGGGGATCAAGTAATTGAAGAGTTTGAGGGCTGCTCCACAATCTGCAGATCTGGCGTGGTTCCCTGTGCCCTGTAGCAGAGGCTAAAAAAGGAGGTGAATATATTCATTACCATAAACTGCACAGAGGAACCATCAGAATGGGTATGCTAAAAAAAGAGATGAAACCTTTGCTTATGAATAGACCTAAAAGAATTGAATACATGTGTACAGAGGGATCATTTTCCACTACCTACAAGAGGAAAAATCTCTGGGGAAGTGGTCGATGCCAAATATTTTCTTATGCTTCATGTGTCAGCAAGGTCTGGCAGCAGCCCTTAAAAAACAGAGCACACATTTTGTGCAAATTGAGAATCACAATTTCTGGTGATTTGGATTGCTTCACCAAACTTCAGACATTTCTCCAAAAATACAGCAGATGTTTGATGATGTACCAAGTTTTCAGCTTTCACACAGATCAGATGATGTTAGGATCAGCAGAAAAAACCTAAACCAGAATAACACAGTAAAAGGCTTCAGAACAGTCCTGAAAAACAAACCCCAAAGCTGGGCTAGACAGACAAAAATGTTAATTTCTCATAGCAGCTATAAAATGCTCATATCATAGCAAGCTATACAGCAAGATTATAGAGGGGCTAGACTGGGTGCTGAAGTGGTGAGCATGAGGGCTCATTGGAATGGGAGCTCTGCATGTGCAACCTGGCTGTGTGACAAGGGCACCTCTACAAAAAAGAAGGGCAGTAGACTTTGACTACAAAGCTTAATATGTACAGAGATGGAAGGAGGTCGTTAAAGGGGATGCAGCCCAGAGGTGTCTTAACACTGCACATGAGACAGAGGTGTCCCTGGAAGAGAACCAGCCTAATCCTCTCGCAGATACATGGTCAAAACTGGAGGTCAGTAATATCTGTGCAATGAATGTAAATGAAAGCCGTGTGTCAGTGCATTCAGATGGAGATGAAGGATTTGGCATTTGTCCACAAATGTAAAAAGTTTCCTGTCTTTTTTTTTTTTTTTAAAATGAGAAGCCTGTGTTAGAAAACTGACCAAAACCCACTTACTACAATTGCCAAAATGGCCTGGCAAAGCCTCCTCTCCTTATGAATACAAGGATTTTTTTCAGTTATGATTTTATAATTTGCAGATTGGGATGGATTTGGTGGGTTCAAACTTAATCCCTACAGCATTTGATGAAAAAGCAATGATGCAAAGTCCAGAGCTAGATTTTTGTATGTGACTATTGTGATGATTTGCTTAAAAATGTTGCTTATGATGGAGCTAAGACTCAGTGGAAGGTAAATGAGCCTATCACTGAAAATATTCTCAGCCTTCTGGCTGACTTAGGTGAAGTATGAACAGTGTAGCCTGGCTAGGAAAAATTATATAACCTCTCTTGATTGTTATTTCTGCTTCCCTGAGGTAAGCTTACTAAAAGGAAGTAAGGTAGTACACTGAACAGGTGGCAAGGTATATCAAGCTTACCATTACTACTCATCCTGTACCTGCTAAGGTAAACAAAGTCTGACAATGTAGCAGGAATACATGTAAGATGTCTTCAGTAAAATATGGATTTAGCTCTACCACTCTAATTCCATTATTCCTATACAATGAGTTGGTATGAAATGGTGCCTAAACAAACTGGTTACTACTCAGAAAAAGGGTGGAATTAGGCTGTGATCTGGTTTTAGGTCTGTTATATCACGGTGAAACCCATGAAGGAAGTAAATTACTGATGTTTTGCAGTCTTGCAATTCTCTGCTATCTTCAAGGGTGTCATCAGAATCACAAGGGTCTTGAAAAAGAATAAAGAAATAGTCAAGTCACAAAAACCTCAGAATAACATGATCTGTCACCCTGACAAACTGTGGCTGTGATGGGTCCAGTTCCAGAGACATAAGCAACACTTCCCGGTCCTCCGGATTGACCGAGTACAGTTTATGTCATGGTTGTAGCTATCTGCAGTTGTGTATTAGCACAGCTTCTCTGAATTTTATCTTGGAAAACTCAATGACTTTAGGACCTCTGGCATTAACAACAGCCCTTTCCAGTCTGAGAATCTGAATGAAGTGCTGCAGAGTTCTTATTTTATTATGAATAACTGGATGACACCAGATGGACAATAAAACAAACCTTCCACAGGCAGCCCAAGCTCTGGATGTGCAACGAAGACAACTGTGTTTCAGCCCAGAGGTGGCTGCATTTGAGCCAGAGACATAATCCATTTAGAAACAAACTTCTCAAGGCTTTTGGGATGAAAATTCACTCTATGATGTGACTAACTAATTTCTGATGGAAATTGTTCCCATGCATGTCACCTGCTCATGCTCAGAAAGTGTTCATGGTCCATTTATCTCTGTCTGGTTAACAAGTGAATACCAGTAATTTGATGGCATTAATATCATTAATATGTTTTTGAATTCTGGGTGTACTTTACTCATTAGTAACATGTTCTAGGCATTGTGTTCTGTTGCGTGATGGTCACCTTGCATTCGGGCTCCTGGCTGCCTTCACCTTCTACTCTGGAACATCTCACCTCATCAGCAGAAACAACTGACCTACATATCAAGTTTCAAATCCAAGGACCATTTGGTGATTTGCTCTCCCCTTTTGTCAAACCCTGTAAAAAGTGCTAATAGGAATGTGTTACCTAGTAGTGAAATAATGAGATCAGAAGCCCTGAACCACCTTTGGCCCAGGGAATATTACTGCAACTAGATGTCAGATGAGGTCTAAATTAGACATCTGCTGACTGCATAAGGTAGCTTCACCCAAAATCTAAGGCCACCACATTACACAACACCTGTGCCTTTGTTTCTTCATCTGTAATATGCAGACAGAAGCACTCAGTCATCCAACAGGGTGCACTGAGAGTTCATTGGCATTTCGGAATACTTCGGAGAACCTTGGATGAACAGTGCAGTATGAACAGAAACTAGTCGATGCAGTCTCACTTTTTTAGTGACATCCCTCTGCTGTAGGTATTATGTTTTCACATTCCCAAGTTAAGCTTGCTTGTGGGATTTCACTTCACTTGGGCTTAAAATCTTTGTTTCCTTCGTCATAGAAGGTACTGGAGTATACCTTTAAGCACAGCAAATCTCACATGTCCAGAAACTTTGTAGTCACCTTACTTAAGGAAAGGTGACTTTCAAACAAGGAAGGCAAGAACACTTTAGTATGTGTGTGTTTTGCACACCCTGCAGCCCTGTGCACTTTGAAGGCCAGACAGAACGGTCTCTGCCACAGCACATTTTATGCATCTATTTTACATAGATGTGAAGCTTTAGTTTATAGAGAAGAAAAAGCAGAACTTCTGAGCTCTTGACAGTCAGGTATAGTCCCAAGCCTGGATACAGATTCTGTTCCAGGAACTGAGGTCTATGTCTATGTGCCTTCTAGGGGGGCTCATGAATACAGCATCATCTTTGTTTCCCCATCTGTAACACTGAGATTATAATACTCTCTTATAATGGAGGAGTTTAGGAAAGTTAATTTCTAGAAGTTTTTACAAATCTTAATATCGTTTGTTTCTATCTTGTTCCACTACAAAGAAGTCCTGCAGTTCTTCCATCCTCTGCTGTTAAAAAACACCCTCTTCTCTTGCAGTTTTCCTATTACTTAATTAAATTGTACAAGGTAATTTCACAAGCTAACCTCCCTTATAGCTTTTTGCAGTCACAGAGTGGAGGAAGATGGGTGTTTAGACAGCAAGTAGCAGTTTGTGAGTAAAAGTGAGGGAATTGCTGGCAAAAGGTTTCCATATATAACTCTCCCAGTCTGTGTTCTAGGAGCAGCTGTCTGTGTGACAGCTCTTCTCTCAAATTGTGTCTAGGAGAGAAGAGCTCACATTTGAAAAGCATCAGCAGGCACGAAGTACATGCTCAAGCCTGTTCCCTGTAGCTCTTGGATCTTCCCCTCTGCTACAGTGATTCAACTTGCTGATGGCATTGTGAATGCATCAGGGGAAGAAAGACAATAGTATCGATAACAGCAAGTAATGCAAATGATATTAATGAGCATTTGTATTGAGATGGCATGTGTAAGGTCTGGTTGCTGGTTTTCCATCAGGATCCCTACGCTAAAGCATCTCATCTCCTGTGCGGGGCAGAGACCTGGAGTGGAAATTTGTATCCGGGCTTGGGACTACACCTCACTATCAAGAGCTCAGTAGTTCTGCTTTTCTAGTTGAACTGCAGTGACATGGACATCTAGTTGCAGGTTTCTTTCTATAATCCAGAGCTTCTCATCTATGTATAATGATTTGCTGTGGCACAGAACACTCACTCTGGCTTTCAAAATGCACGGGACTGCAGGGTGTGCAAAACATGCATGTATGAAACTGTTCTTCCCTTCCTTGTTTGAGTGTATTCAGAAAGGTGAGGAAGGTGAGATGGAAGCAGTTTGCAGAGGCCTTGATTACAAAGCTTCTGGACATGTGAGATTTGCTGTGCTTAAAGGTATACTCCAGTGTCGTCTCTGAGGAAGGATTGCTGCAGTGTTTTGGAAAAGAAGGAAAATATATATTGCTGGGCTGGATAAAACGTTAAGCCTCTGTCAGCTTGATGTGGGCAGCGCTCCTGCCAGACGAAGCATTTGCACCTGGAAATCCACAGGGCAGCAGATTGGCACTGGAGCATTCGTGTTGCCATCAGCAGGGCAGCAGCTTGCCCGCACGTACTCAGACTCCCAGGAGGCCAGAGTTCAGGGCTCCTCAAGGAGGTCAGTTTTTATATAGTAAAGCAAACAGTTTAGCTAATCAGGGATTTTTGTTCCTTTTCTTTTCTGAGGCTCTTGGCATCCAGCCTTGTTGCTTGCAATCTTTAATTTGTACTGTGGCTTCCTTTTCCCTGCTGCCTTCTCACTCACTCCAATTTTCCCACACACTTATTTCCTAACTCTACCTCTTACAGAGGTCTTCATTTATTTCAGACCTAAATTTATCTCAATCCTACACAAAGCTGCTGTTACCTCACCATTTATTCCTGTAAGCGACTGTCATCAGAAACTCATGAGCTTCAAAATTTTATGAAAAAAAAAAGCTTGCCATTATTTGTGTTGTAGAAAATAGTTGAGGAAACTCATGTATTTATAGAGTAACTTTTTTCATATGCACTTATAGAAATTGATTGTGGGTCAGTTTAGGCCTTCTAAGTTATACAGCTTCCCGAGTCTCTGAAATGGGGGGCTTGATTGTGGTTTTTTAAAGGGTCTGTGTTTGTTCACGGTATGGGTGAGCTGCAAGCTACACACACTGCTGGCCATGAAAAAGCCTCTTATTGTACAGTTCCCACTATAAGGGAGCAGATTTAATGAAACAAAGTCACATTTTAGAAGATTCTCCCTTCCACTTCCAAGCTGCTAAGAAAAAAGTGGAAGAGATAAAGGCATTTTTTCTGATCAGCACAGCTACACTGTCCATAGCACTTACTCTGTGGAATTGCTGTAGAGAAACCAATGAAAGCAACATGCAAATAACTATCTTAACTAAAACCACAGCAAAATCCCAGTGAAAATATACAGCTAGCTAGTCTTTGCTTGTCAACATGGCAGAGGCTGGCTTGCTCAAGGGCTGGTTCTAAGAGGTTTAGGAACATGGGTGGGAAGTGACCCGCCTGGTCACCAGGTTCTGCCCCATGAGATCACTTTTAAAAGGTCTTTTCTGAAAAGCCACACAGAACCCAAAGCGTTCTTTCAGTCTGCATGCACCCTGACAGCCACAAAATACTGTCATCCTGTAAGCAGCGTACAGGCTCTACTGCACATGTAGGCCCACTTGATATTGTCTCATTTAATGTAAACACCTCTCCTTCCCTGTGGTTATTTCCTCTGCCTCTGAAGGGAGCCGAGGTTGCCAGGGCAGCACTTTCCAAGCTGTGAAGTAAGCTGCAAGCAGCTAACAAAGCCTGACACACATTCCACATATTTTCACCGTAATTGTTCCTCATAGCCACTTACAAGCAGGCACAGAAGGGCTTTAATGAATTGCAGTGATGAAGGGGCTAAAAGCAGCGTGAGACCCTGAGTTGGTGGGCAATGGATGGCCTGTGTGCAGGCCCTGTGCAAGGCGGCAGATCACAGCCCAGGTCCAGCAAACAGGACACACCGGTCTGTCGTATTTCGGTAGCCCCCACAAAGAAGTCCCTCGGATCAAACAGAGCCACACGTTAGGAAGCAGATCCCACCAAGGTGTGAGCTGCGCACGCTCCGGGAGGCTGTTGGTCCAATACTTCCAATTAATTTCGGAATCCACCACTGAAGAAAACACAGCTCTTTATAAGGTGGGACACGTTTTAAAGCAACAGTTGGTGCAGATTCAACTGGTATAAAGCTGCATAGTTCTGTTAAATACCAGGGGGTGTTGCTGATTTATACCAGCTGAGAAGTTGGCTAATACTCTTTTTGGAGCCACCACCTCCCCCATTCGTAATTGCCAGTAGAAACGCTGGGAAATGCATGAAGAAATGAAAAATGGAGCACATTTATGTGAAAAAGCTTTGATGCAAAACAAATGTCTGCTCACTGCACAAAAGCTTAAATAATACAGCCGTTATTGGAACTGCGCTACAATAAAACAAGCTGGATGAGTCAACCAGCAGTGCATCTAATCTCCACTGGCTGCCTTTCCAGTCCCCAAGCTCCCCATCTATTTTTATCTCTTCTTTTTTTAATATACTTTTTGGTTTACAAGCAATAAATCTACAGCTCTTGGGTCTCTTGTGTACACTCCTGCTGGTGGGCCACTCAGCATTCAGAAGGTTACCCAGATCATTTCGTCTATTAGACCCCAGAACATGAAGGCTGGGATTCAGATTCGAGAGTCACTGTGGCCCAGAGAGCATGGCAGAGGCTGTGGACAGCATGGGGCATGGCAAAGTTTTTTGCATGGAGTGCAAGGTTGCACCACCTAGGAGCACACTCTCCAGGTAGCCAGAAAGTTAGCATGGAAGTTAGCAGGAACTTGCTCTTTGATGCAGCATAGGGCGCAGACAGCAAGAATGACGTGTGATATGCTCAATGGTCACACAATGACTAGTGAAGAGCTACCACTAAAATGGCACCGGCAGCTGCTGTGTCTATACAAAACCAATGCCATTCCCTTTTTTCCATGGAGGGGGGAGAATTTTAGTTCAGCTAAATGCACCTGGTTCACCTTAAGACCTTGTATGTTACCCATTAGCGAGAGTGCAACATTTGGAAGTTAGGAAAAAGACAACCCTGATTTCAGAATCACTGGGCAGGTGATGGGAATTGTTTTCATGCTGCAAGGTCTTACTGTTGTTGGTTGGCTGGATGGAGTAGCACTCTCTTGAGAAACGCGTGGGTGAAATTTTGGAATCACAGTAGTCCTGCTTCACTATTTTCTGGTAACCAAATTAAGAACCTAGCAATGGAGCCATTATTTTTCTAATTTTTCTCTGTTCTTTTTAATGGTTTTGTAAGAAACGCATACAGCTTGTCACCTTGAGCTCATACATGCTGGGAAACATCTGTTAATTGAACACTAAGATAGCCAGAGTGTTATAATGGATAGAAACTACTGGGATATGATGCTAGCCCAACAGCCTTCCTTTTCATTCCAAGAGTACGTGCTTCAGGGAGCAAGGGAGAAGAGTATATGAATTTAATTTCAGACATTCACTTTTTAGGTGCCCCCGAGGGACATACCCATTTCCTATATAAGGTTTGGTCTGTTTGCAATTAAGCTCTCTTCTTTGCATATTTCCGGATAGATTAAAAATAGCAAAATCAGCTTATTCTTGGGCTTCTGGAGATAAACAAAGCCCTTGCTTCCAGGGGTTTTAAAATACTGATCAGGCTTGTAGATCTTGAAGGCAGAATTTGTCCAAGATTTTTTTTTATGCTGGATAAACAAGAATTTCCAAAGAAAAAAGGTAGGAACACATTTCTAGAACTGGAGACCTTTTAAAGCAATTAACTCCTGCAAACTTCATTTTTTAATAGAACTAAATGCTGCTAGAAAGTTAAGTTGAATACACTTTGTATAGAAAGCTCAAGACTGGTTCAAACCTCTCCCACCATTCTCACAACCAATGGATCAATTCCAGAGTCGAGCGGCTTGCTGAGCTCTCATTACAATTCTCCTCTTACTCTTTTTCTGTTGGGATTACCATCATCAATCCATTTAATCCAAAATGTAAAGCTGCTTTTTGTGACACTGCCATCCATTCTCAAGGACCTTGACAGTAACAACTCATTTATAATGGTGCCTAAATTGCTATCAGATGGGAATGATTCCCACAGATCCCTAACAGCCTGAGGCTGGACACACGATAGTGATCTGCACCTGATCATTTCTTCCCTGCTGTTCAGGTCTCTACTCATTTGCAGAAATTACCTGGAATGGGAGCCATTTTCCAAAGGAGTCCCTGACCACTATGTTGTGAATTTAAGTCTCCTGACAGTGTTTTTGCTGGCTTTGTTTATCTTTTGCAGATTCCTTAGAAGTCAGTTGGACCCTGATGGATTCATGTACAATGGGGATGAAAATCACCAATACAGTGCTTTTCAGTTATTCACAATCTGTTATGCTGAAAACAGAACTAGAATTTAACCAAGTATAACCAAAACACTTTGTTGGCTTTCCTAAAGCCCAGAAACTCCTGAGGACTATGTTCAGCTCAGCAGTGGAGTAACTCCCTCTGGCACCCTAGGAATGACACTAATTTATTCTGGATTTTAATGTTATGGGTAGGCTGGATTAAAGACTCGGGCCAGTACTGAACTCTCTATCTTGAAAAACCAATCCTGGCATATACACACCTCAGAAGTGTAATTTCTAATTCTAGTTTGAGATTCTAATCTCTGTTTGAGATCCCTCAAAAAATCATATAATCTGATTACTTCCCTGTAACCAAATTTTGATGGACTTTTATCGCTTCTTACATTCAGAACACACATGGGCAAAATCCAACAAGAAAGGCTGTGACTTCACAACAGTATAATCTGACCTAAACTGTGGCTGCATCAGGTCTGCCTCTACAGCCCCTGATCACAGTCCCCCATCCCGTCCTTGTACCTGTACTGCTGCTCATCTGGCCTTGCAATAAATTGGTCCAGGGGATGGAGAAAGATAGTTATTTTGTCATATTAATTTTCAGCCAGATTAGCTCCCTGAACTAAGATATTCCAGGGTTAGATACTCACTATTGTTTGTGTTGAGGAAACATGGGAGCATGTCTGGACAACAGCAGCCCTGGTTTACATTGGCCAGCAGGGATGTGGAGCTGTACTCTGTACACAGCTACCTGTGGGTAATGTTTGTTAAAAACATACCAAGTCCTAATTCTCTAGCAATACAGACACTGCTCCTGAGGCTCCACTGTGTGACAAGAGTAATAAAGGCTCCACTGTGTGACAAGAGTAATAAACAAACCTTACAAAACAATGAGGAGTTCTGTAAAAGCAGGACAAAATGTATTAAGGTTTTTAAAAAAATATTTTTTGAAATGAAAGTGTTCTCAATCCTCTTTGGCTGTCAGCAACGTTAAGAACATGGGGATCTTTCTGACACCATGGCCTTTAAGGAGTCAAGTGTGCTCCTGCACATTACCAGGACATTTGGTGGAAAAAAAAAAAAAGAAATTCCAAACAACAGAATAGCCTCCTGTCCATCAAGCAAGATTTCACAACCACCACAGTACCAGGCACAGAGAACTCTGCCTGCCTGGCCCACAGCCACACCACGGGTGGCAAAACTTTCTAGCTCTCACAAACTAATTAGGTTCAGGTCAGGTATGTGACTGAGAGAGCTCCAGAGAGGGTGGAAGGTGAAGCAGGAAGCAGTGGTGATGACTCAACTAGGGATCACCTTGAAAACATTTCTTCAGTTGTTTCTTCAGAAGTAAGTTTTGAACATGAAAGGAAAGTGATCTTATTTTTATGAGTATAGCAAAGGAAATCTTTCTGGTAGAAAAATGAAAGTGGGAAGGACTCTATTTATGAAGTAGAGCAGCAAAGAATTTGTCATAGGTTTTATAGCATCTAACAGTGGAGTGAGACAGGTGACAAGAAGGCAAAACACTTCTAGTTGCTATTATCAGCTCTCAAGACAATCTTTTTTTCTAGTAAGAAACTGGAGCTGCAAGGGAAATCATGCTGAAATTTCAGCACAGTTTCCTGCATGCAAAAAGCCAGCACAGGAGTGCCTTCAATCAATGTCTGCACTTGCAATTAGAGGAATGAAGAAGTCTCATTGCTGGGTTTTGTATTAGATACTGCAAACCTTTAGTAGTATAACCCTAGGGCTACATAGTGCTGCTTTGTGCTGTTCTGTACTGTGAGGAGTGGCACCTTTTCCCCCAAAGCCATAAAATTACAAGCTAAGCTTCAGAGTAGCCACAAGCAATATGAGTTCTGTCCTGTCCCAACACTGCATTTGGCTCCTCAGAAAGGCTGCTGCCAAGTTAAAGTAAGGCAGTTCCAAAGTACTCTCATATTCTCCATTTCTTGCCATCTTCAAATCACAGCTTCTTGGGAATTCCCTTGGTCAAGTATAAGGGAGTATGCTTAAGGCAGAGTGACCAGAGAAGAGCTTGTGGTCAGTGTTACACAGGTCACCCTTGATTCTCCAGTGGGTCTTTGGGTAATGTAACTTTGCAATCAGTAGATCCAAAAAATGTCCGAGGGGACACTACTGTCTGCACAGTGCTCATCAGCTTTCAGCTCCAGTTTTTAGTTGCCTGTGCCACAGCTCTGTTTGCTATGTGACACCTGTCTGTAATGAGTCACGAAAGCAATGACAGAAGTGACACAGCAGACCTGTGATGGTGAGAGTGGATGTGAACTGCAGAGGGTCAGGTATGTCTCATGCCACTTCTGGGTCTTTCAGGTATGTCAGTGTAAGTGTGTAGGATCTATTAAGGTTTGCACTGAACAGCAGAAAAAACTTTTTCACTGGGAGAGTAGCACAGTACTGGAACGGGTTACCCAGAGAGGTTGTGCAATCTCCAGCCTTGGATGTTTTTATGACTTGGCTAGACAAAGTCACAGCTGACCTGTTAAGTGCTGGCAACAGTTCTGCTTTGAGCAGGATGCTGGACTACAGAGCTCCAGAGGTTCCTTCTAACTAACATTTCATAATGCTGTGTGTCTCTCAGATCCAAGGGTTAAGCTGACAAGCCATGTCATGGAGGGACTCTGTAGAGTGAGAGGCCATGCCTGGTAACATTTACCAACCTGGAATGGTTGGAATGGTTTTTATAGAGCAATCTAAGTGTCTGAGTGGATGCCTCCCACACCTATGTGTAATGCTTCCTCTTGAACAGAAACAGAAATGGCAGAAATAATAGTGAAATACTGCTTATGAGGTAGTGATACTTACGGAACCGTGATGCTGCTCAATTCCCTTATGCAACCAAGGTTTCAGCAAAGAAAAGGTGTTAGCCTCCTGCAGTGCTCTTGTGACACTCCTCTGTAGCAGCAGAGAGAGCAATAGTGCTAGCCTGTACTACCAGCATGCTGTGGTCTCACTGAGAGGACAGGCATATAGCTGACTTACGGGGTGGCATGTAGCTTAACTTTTTGTTCCCTGATTTTAAAACAAATATATGTAGCTGATTCCCACATTAAAGGGACCAGAAGAGACTGCATTCTTGCCAAGAGACAGATTGCAGACTGGACTAGCTGCAGGAACATGCTGGAGTCATGCACGGTTGAATGGGGATGCTTCTACTCAGGCTGGCAGATATAGTTCTAGAAACACGCACAGAACAGACAAAATCCTTTCCAGAACACCACCTTTTGCACAGTTCTGTCACACTTCATTCCTCCACAGCTCTTTGCTCACTCATGGCACACCAGTTTCTCGCCCCCGTTCAGAGCCAGCATGCACACTGAAGAAATGTCCTCATCTCTGCCATTCCTTTAATCTCTCTCATAACCCAAATACAATCCTCTCAGCACAGAGCTGTCAAGTAGAGATGATGGGACCTGAGAAGTTCATGTACTAGTCAGACATAGGGTGACCCAGGAGATTGCTGGCCCCAGGTGAGAACTTCATTAACAAATGCAAAACGAGATGTGAACATGTCTCTGAACAAACTGTGTTCTCCAAAACCTGCCAGCAGTATGGCTCAACTCACCATGAACAAATGGAGTTCAATCTAATGACCACAGTGTATCACTTGGAGCATCTTGGATCACTTAAGAGCTACTGAAGCACGACAGAAAACCTTTTCTTGAACAGAGCCCTAACTACAGTGTATGTCAGAGTGACATGTACTGGTATGGACTTCTAAATTACTACAAATAACTTTGCAGAGATTATTTTCTCTTGTTTACTAGCTTGAACAAATACTGAGCAGTTGCAAACGCTTTGGTCAGAGTCTGAATCTTAAGAAGAGGTCTTACATAGGCAAGGGAAAATATTTAAAGAATGAGATAATTTTGGATGATGTTTTTTAACAGATGCTGTTTCTCAGGAACTTTTTTGCTGAGACAGCCTTAGTACCAGGACTACCCAGGACCCCCAAGAAGCAAGAACCAACTTCTCCACGCTCTAAGATGCCAAGAATGTTTGAGAATATTTAGGGCAATAGAACTTGTGCTCTGCTACACACAGTCCTTGTATTTATCTCCAACACGACATATGTTTGACAGCCATAAATATATTCATCTCTGTCTCCTCTGCAGAGAAGCCTCAATATATTTAATGGAGCCCTAAACAATGAAACTATGATGGCAGCTAAATCGTAACCACACAGAACAGCAGGATGTGTGCTCAAAAGGATTCTTCATGTCAGCTCAATAGAGTAAAATCTTCTCACATCCTACAAATACAGTTCTTTATCTACTTCCTAATAATGCCATAAGGGTAAATTCTGTCCAGTCTTGCATATATGTGTGTAAGAAACTCTCAACACAACTCCTATGCAAGGAACTAGCTTCAACTACGGTCTTACACACTCTGCTTCCTCCCTAACTGTCCTTTCCATATTAATGCCTGGCTGCCAAATCACATTAATTCCATAGTTGCATCCCTGTCATAAGCCATTAGTTCCACACTCTTAATATGCATAATACATACATTCCACATTCTTTTCCTCAGTATGCAAATCTTTCCAACCACGGTCCCCTTTGTTTCGGTGCCTCTCAACCCACCAGCATATGCAGGAGGGCTCACAAACAGATCCTCTGGGATATACTCAAACACAACCAATAAATTTGCTGTGATTCACATGTGACGATAGGAGAGACCCGAGGTTCCCTCTCCAGCCTCAAACTGCTTAAGCATTGCCTGGATTCCTGATGCACCAGGAGGTTTACACTGGTCATTCTGAATTTCCTTTCATGGCTCCTGATCAAGAACTGACTTTGTTTACAGTAAAAACTTTTCCACTGGCCCAAAGAGACAACACAGTGGCCTAGGTGAACAACCACATCACTGCAACCATCTCCTGCTGTCAGAACCTCATCAGGACCTTACTGGACTCATGGCTGTGCCTTGCATTCAATTAGCAGCAACAGTTAGAATAACTCCTTTTCACAAAAGTTCTTGGTCCCAGTGGTTCCTGCCTTCCTTTCCTCCAAATTGTTTCTCTTCAAAATCAGCAGCTGGAACCTACTGCAGAGTCATCTGGACATTTCATTTGGTCCAAAATGTGTCAGAATAGACGAAGTGACATTGTGCCCCAACAAAATTCAAGATGTTTCACTTGCTTCTATGACTATGGCACTCAAGATCTATACTCTCATTCATTGACAGAACTGTAGTCAATAGACACTTGGAGCTGACACAGCCTGCGACAAAACCCTTAAGTTCTGGGCGCTGCTGGGCACAGTTTCAGCCCTGGGGTGTGAAGCCACATTTTGCCATTTGGAAAGTGTAATGTACAAGACAATTCTTTCTGCAACTCTTCCTGTTCTCCTAATTGCAATGGCTGGCACCGTCCCTCTTTGAGCAGGGAGATGGCTGAAGAACAGCTGAGGACTCACTCCGTCCTACCAGACAGGTTTATCACTATTCTTAATTTGCACACATGCTACGATGACGTGTGCATTACATATGCTTAGACTGCATGGCTGAATGTTCATGTTATATCAAGCTGTGGACGATTTTACAGCTGGCTCTGCTCCCTGAGCAGTGGGAGCAGCTCTTGTGCATTTCTGAAAGGCAGACTACAGCCGACTGGCTGGAGCTGTAATTCTCCAGTCTGATGCCTCCCCCGTTCCAACTGCTGTGCCTCCCCCCCTGCCCCGACATTCTTTGCTGCTTTGTTTATGCTGTAGAAAACATCTGTGAGGGTATACGGCCAAGGTGAAAGATTTTGGCAAACAGTTATTTTTCATAGCTCAGCTTAAAGGGAAAATATGAAGACTGCCCCTCCTTCTCAGAGAAGGGTGGGGTTGAGAAATGAGATCCAACTGCAGTCGGGCCAAATAGCAGCCTGGCTGTCCCACTAGCCCCTTTAAAGGGAAATGGAACTGGTTTTTTCAATAGAATGAACTGTGTTGCAGGAGGGGAAAGGTTTAACTGAAGCTGGATCAAGCTGGATGAATTTTTTGAGGTACCAATTAGATAATTGTATCAGGAAAATCTTGAAGATGTTGGGGTGTGTTAGGCTGGGCATAATATTTCAAGAGAATGTGTAACTCATGCTGCAGAGATTGTTTAAAACCACGCTGACATGACAATAAATATCTGTAACAGAGAACACCCCTACACTGCTAGGAGAGGGACTCAATTACACTGCAGGTCTTTTTCAATGTTTAACTTCCATGACTCCTTACAGAACTGGGGCCCTGTAATGGGAAAGAGAAAAAAAAAAAGTGGCTTATTACCTCTGTTGATTAACAGATCGACTTTCTCAAGCGTTGAAGTATTTTATAGGCCTACAAAGTATAGGCTGTAAGCAGGGAACCGCAGATTTCCCCGACAAGCCACACTTTATTACTGATGTTCTGCAGTGGAGCAGAGAAGCTGAAGGCAGCACACGCCACTCGCGGTTGCGGTTCTCAGGTACAGAAGAGAAAGGGAAGATGGAAGGAAGGGAAAGAGAGATGAAAATTCCTGCTGGGAAGTGAAAAGACTTGGATGTTGACAATGGGATTCCAGATTTGCTTTAAGGACCTGCAAACGGACAGGCACCACTTTATTCCTCCCTGAACTGCAGCCACTCACTCCTAGGTGAAAAAGCAAAACCATTTATAAAACTCGGGGAAGCTTAGGATAAGAGGTGAGGAACAGCGTGTTATTGTTTAACAGGAAATTAGAACAAAAAAAGTCAGGAATCGCTCAGAAGCACTGTGCTGCAAAGATAAATGGAAAAGTCCCCCTGGAACGAAGTCCAGCTCAGTCCCCAGACACACTCAGGACATTCCCCTCTCTTGCCATGTCACTGCTCACAAACAAGGAAGCTCAGCTACTGCCAGATACACCCCACTGGGATGTAACAGCTACATAACCCCCAGGTTAGGGACAAAGCAAGCTATCTTAAACCTCTGAGCTGAAAAAAGACACAGATTGAGTTCTCGGGATCCACCTATGACCTGTCACGCGCACTTGCATGGCTGACTGGTGAGCTGGCGAGAGAGGGCACCGCTGGCAGTGGTATGTAGCCATGCAAGCGACCATTGTCTCTTCCACCCTCCTTTCCCTTTGTCTACCCTTCGCCCAGATACAGATAGACTCCAAATTAATTTTACAACCTGGAATGCTGCTAACACAATCAAATTATGAAAGAAAAGCTCATCTTGAGGGAAGGCAAAAATCAGCTCCCTTCTCTGTCTCACAGCTGTCCCCTCCTCCTCACCATGTGTTCCTGAAACCTGGGGCTGTTCCAAGCACTAAATGCACTGGAAAGCGTATCCTTAGGCCAGCTGTGATCTGATCACGGCAAGTTGGCTACGGGTGAATCAGAAACCAACTGATAGGCCCAGGAACAATGTGGCCCCTTGTTAGGCTCCCTGAACAGCCATCGCCTTCAGCACCCTCCCCACCCCCCCCACCCCGCCGCCCCACCACTTCCCCAGCCAGCCTTGAGGAGAGCAGGATGCCAAGAGGGCTCTTGTAACATGCCCTGCGTGATCCTTTCCCGCCAACCCTGTGCTGAACTACAGCTATTTTCTGTTTTGAATGACACGCTCCTTCTGTTGTGAGAGACTTTGGGTGGAGGTTGCAGCAGCCTCTATGGAAGTGGATGCATAGCAAGCCACAGGCTGATAGTAATATTTACGTGCAGGCTGCTACATGGCAGCCCCTGGCAGCAGCACCTGGGACCACAGCTCCTCTGGAATCCCAAGGGCTGGTAACCTCCCGGGAAGCTGCTTCTCATCATCCCCACAGAGCACTCCATGCATTGCACAGATCCGTCCCAGGAACCAGATTTTATCTGGCCTCACAACTTTGCCAATGTTTTGTAGGCTTTGTACATTTATGACATTAAATAAGCATTATGGAAATGAAGCAATGGCATGGAGCCAGAGTCCTCCATGTTTCCCAGCCCATCTTACAGTTACCCAGGCTGCTGAAAATCTCAGGAGCAGATGCTGCAGGAAGGGGGTCAGTGGTGGGACAGGGCTTGGTCTTCTCCCAGGCAATATTCTGAGGGAGCACAGAGTGCTGTCTGGAGAGAGAAGAGGCCATGGCCAACACAGATTTGAGGCAGTCTACAAAAGACTGCAGAGAAATTTAATCCTGGTGCATTAACCAAGTCTCAAAACTAATAGTTCTTTGCATTTGTATTGAAGTAGTGTGCCAAAGCCCCAATCGGGATTACCCACTGTGTTTGGCGGTACAGCCCCGTCTTCAGGGTAAATATGTTCTGCCAATCAATTCCCACTGCAATTTTGATTAGACACAACATTTTCCTTGCTTCCTGCCCTAAACAGCTGCCATGTTGTACTGCAGCTGCATTTCAATAGCGGATAAAGGATCCAAATACATTGGTTCTAGCAAGTTTTAGCATTTAGATGGATATTAAATTAGGATCCTTCCTATTTAAAAAAACCCAAAAAACTGCACTGGTGTGAGATACGACTAATTGCTGATATATGAAAACTACAGATTTGCTCTGTGCCCCTTTTGCTAGTCCAAATTGCTTTATAAGATAGGAGTATCACATGCCCTATACAAGAACTACTTGATCATTACCAAAATAGCCACTTGCCTGGTGGGCAGCTCTTACAACGATACCAGCACCAGCTCATGAAAGAAATAGAGCAGAAAGTTTATTTTCCTGAAAATTAGTATTGCTTTGGATAGCTGTAACAAGTTTCTAATCATGTCCAAACTGACAATGCAGCTGTGGCTCAAATGGGTATGTGTGCTTCCACTCTACTGACTTTTGCTGTGGAACTTCCACATTTGCAGCTGGAACATTGCTGAAGCTGGCCCTGATATTCTAGTATACTCCACTTGAACCAGAAGTGAAATTCATCTGGCTAGATCAGTCTGTAAACTTGAGACCTAAATAATTAAAACACAGAGTGGGATGTGTGCAGAGATGAACTCTTTTATGAAACATGTAAGTCAGCAAGAACCATATATTGGGCCATCACAACAATGAATATGGGATACAGTGATTGAGTATAAAGCTGGCAAAAATTTAACATGACTAAGTTTTGGTAAAACTTAATCTCCACTCTACACAGCAGATTATCAAGACTTTCTTGATGCACTGAACTCAATAAATTTGCTTGGAATAGTTCTATGTGTGTGACAGAGAGAGAGAATTAGGCTGGAATGCTATGAGGATGTACGCCAAGCTCTCAGCATCTGGAAAGCAGAAAGCAAACCTATATTTAGTGCACAATGACTTGCAATAATTTGTGAGGAGGGGGAAAAGAGAGGAACAAAAAAGAGCATGAATAAAGAACAAAACTTAAGTTGCCAGTGTTAGGCAATTAAATGAATTATAAAGAAAAAAGAACAATCAGGCTGGGATAAGGATAAATCAAACCCTGGTGCATATGTTATTATAAGAGCTTGTACAAGCAGAAATGCTATATAGAGTTAGCAGACATATTTATAAACATGCTACAGATAATGCATACTTCAGTATAAATACCACCTCAAAGAATTTCTGGCACAGAACAGTTAGGGCATTGACCTCTGCTGTACATTCATTTCCTTTATGTGGCTGAAATGGCCTAAATATGTTCCTTAGTTAGCCATGGGAAACTTTTTCTACATCTGCAAGGGCATTACTCCATGGTATAACTGTACTCAGTTATGTGCTCTTTGCAAAGCATGTGTAGGTTACTGTGTGTTCTCCTACACCTACCTGTAAACAGAACAAGAAAAAGGCTACCTTTTATAAACAAGGTACATTCAAAAATTAAACTGGTGCAACAGTTTCTAAACTCCTTGCTGCTGTTATAAAAAGAAGGTGTTGAACAATCAAGTTCCCCATCCACTGCTCACAGTTTTTGTTCTGCCCTTCACTTGGTTTAAACATTTCATCACCTCTTCAGTGTAACTCTTGCTTCCAGAGAGTTTCTTGGATCTGAGATCCCAGGATCCTAGAGCCTCCATCTTCAGCACTTTTAAAGGATATCTCAAATAACAAATGAAACATATTTTCATTAAAGCCGAGGTGCTGATCTCAGGCACCCCGACTCTGCAGCAGAAACAGTGTGGTCAGCAGGACTGGGGAAGTGATTGTTCCCCGATGTTCCGCACTGGTGAGGCTGCACCTGGAGTGCTGTGTTCAGCTTTGAGCCCCTCACTACAAGAAAGACATGGAGGTGCTGGAGTCCGCCCAGAGAAAGGCACCGAAGCTGGTGAAGGGTCTAGAGCACGAGTCTTAGGTAGAACGGCTACAGGAGCTGGGGTTGTTTAGCCTGGAGAAAAGGAGGCCGAGGGGAGACTTTATTGCTCTCTACAACTACCTGAAAGGAGGTTGTAGTGAGGTGGATGTTGGTCTCTTCTCCCAAGTAACAAGTGATAGGACAAGAGGAGATGTACCAGAGGAGGTTTAGATTGGATATTAGGAAAAATTTCACTGACAGGGTTGTCAAGCACTGGAACACACTATCCAGGGAGGTGATTGAGTCACCATCCCTGCAGGTATTTAAAAGATGCATAGGTGTGGTGCTTAGGGATGTGGTTTAGTATTGGACATGGCAGTGCTAGGTTAGTGGTTGGACTGGATAAATGATCCTATGATTCTATATTTAAAGGATAACTAAGAGGACAGTAAACTCTATTGCTGACAAAACAGTAGAAAGATGGTCAGGTCCATAAATGCCAAAGTATTTGTGCTGCCAAGAGATTTAAAAAAGTGAGAAGTGTTACTTTTGCACAGTCAACTTGGTGAAAGATAGCAGAGATCTGTGAGGTGAAGCCTGGTCCTGCTTGCAGTGCCAGGTGAAGAGAAGCCTATTGCCTATGAAGCACAGGCCAGAGCAGCAGGCATTTCAAGAAGCAGACAGTGCTTCTAAGATTTGGCTGCTTCAGACATCAGTCTTCACCTCACTTGTATTTGCAGGTAATGAACAAACCTAACACAAAACAAAACACCAAATCCCAGACATTTTTCTGAAACAAGTAGTTTGGGAGGAAGTCAAAAACCAGCAGCCATTTTCCATCTGATTTCAAGATCAGCTGACATTTGTAGGGACCTGTATATCCTCTTACTTGTAAACTTCAAACTGAGTCTCTCTTGAAGTTAGTGCTCTTATGTGTCTTGTGTACAGGTAAAGGTTGCTTCTGGATGCACTCTCACTGGTTCTCTATGATAGCTGTATTACTCATATGTCCTACAGGGCTGTCCCTCAGGGTGAAAGGAGGGAACTTGTTCCTGGTGTTAAATACGCAGTTTCTAGGCTCGACTCTGCCCACTAATACACCAGCATTTGCGATACACATTGACATGACCTGGAGCAAGACCAAACCTACCCACACAGAAGCTGCAGAGCTGTAACTGAGGTACCTATTTTGCAGTGTGCTCACATGCTCTCCACATGCAATGCAATAAACATACATAATTTAAAACAATGAACATGTTTTCAATGCAGAACAAGGAGAGACAGAAGCACTGTACCTCTGTTTAGAGCCATACTATCCAGCAACAGTAAGGATGTGGAATACATACCTTTTCTACCTTGGGAGCAGAGGGGAAACAGGGCAACAGAGGTTGAGATAACAGCTACAGAGTCTTGATAAACAACAATATAAACTGTTCCAATGCCTATGATGCCAGAAACAGTCCTGTAAATCATTGTATCGATCCTTAAGGTGATACAAGGACTGGGGAAATAAGGGCACTCAACTGTCCAAGCACAGAGACTGGAGCAGAGCGCTGCCATGGGATCTGACTAGTCCCGCTAGACAAGACCACAGTGCCTGGGACAAAAGAGAAGATGCTGATGCTCTCATTAAAAGTGACACCGAGCTTTGTCTTCCTCACACTCCCCTTGAGCAGATCACTCCTATTTTCAAGACAAGGATAAATAAAGCAATTTGAGGTATTATAAATGAAAGTTGCTAAAGAAAACTGCTTTTACAGCTGAGTAGATTTTGATACGTGTTTTACAATCTTTGGGCTCTGAGGTCCTGTTCAAATCAGAACTGCAGTCTGGTAACACCCTGCTGAAGTCAGCAGAAGATGAGGATTTACTGTAATCACTACAGCACTAGGCAATGAGCTAGGCTCGTTCCTGAACTGTTTCCTAAGAGATGTTAACAGCCTCAGCTGGGTGCTCTTTGTAGCTCTGGCAGAGGTCAGCTCTGTCTCTAAGCACAAATCAGAAAAGTAAATCTAGTCTAAACAATTCTCTACACTGTTCCAGAAGCAATTAAAAGCACTTTGCTTTGTGTATTTCCTCCAGGTGTGAGCAGACACTTCCTACAGACAGCACACAGAAAGAGCTCAAAAAGTGTGAACTTTTTTCAGAGGAAAAGTCAAAAAACCTGTTGCTTTGGGCATGTAAGAGTGAACTGGCCAAAACACTGCAGGATCAGCTTATCCAGGCACTGACCACAACCCTGTACAGAGGTAAAATATTTCCAGCTCAATTAATCGAACTCCTTCAGGCTCTTTATTAGCAAGATAATACCAACAGATTAGATATCCACTTTTACATTTGGTATCGTTTAGCTAGGAATAAAAATGTAATGTGCTCCACCAACATGTCTCCTAAATTCATGACAGGGATGCATGGCGGAAGATACAAGCATCCCTCATCCCTGAGCAGTACCTTTGTAACGCTGTGAAAAGGACAGAAAGAAGTGAGTACAATGTGAACCCTCACACATTTTAAAGCAATCATCTTTGGTAAAGGGTATTTGGTTGTTTCCTTGTTCATGATTCTCAAAAAAAAGGGATAATAAATATAATTACTTACAAGTGTTCCTGTAATATTAGCTATACTCACTAAAAACTCCCACTGGTTTTGCTAAGAGCCAGCACCAGCAGCCCTGGGAATTCAACACACTGTCCATGAGTCTCCAGTGTATTAGCACTGACACATTATTAATTTTTCCAACTAGAAATCTACCTTTGCAACTGGCACTCATGATAGAAGGGATGAAATCTAAGTAGCTCTGGGAGTCAAGGTTTTATACATTCATTTTTTTATATACTTTCTGGATCAAAATTGACCCATTCATGCATGGTACAACTTCACACCCTTAGTGCCACTCCCTACACAGATGTGGGATGAGCTGAACAAAGGAAACAAACTGATTTAGGGATAGGTTGACTAGACAAACCCCATCCAAAACTCTAATGTTCCCCGATGTGGAATCACATCATGATCACACAGATGTATGGTCACAGCTTATACAGCAATGGGCACAGTCAGAGGACTAGATAGGACAGCTGTAACTTTCCATCAATGAAAAAGTATCCTGAAATCTTTACCTTAGTCTGTGGCTACAAACTTTAATCCCTGGTTTTATTAATGTGGAGCCTTCTAACTGCAAAATATTCCCAGAAACAAGCTCCCAAAGTGATAGCGACTGGCAGAAAAGCAGGACTGGAGTGCCCTTGCTTTGGTATAGCTGAGACCCTCTGCCCGCTAGGAAGGAACCCACTGTTACAGTGCTGGGCCCAGATGTGTTTTTGCTGCATCCTTGCAGATTTCTGTGTCTGATATCTGAGTAGTGCCAAACACTGCTTGTCCCAATCTGCCCTTGAACGGAAACCCTTTTTGCCAGTGGCTCATCTACACTACAGTCCACCAGCAGCTGCCAGCAATTTTCCTGGTGTGGAGAAGGTGTGGATGCATAAAAAAGGACAGTATTTTTATCTTTGCAGAATTAAGACTTTTTTCTTTTCACTGTACTGTGACCTTACTGGGTCACTACCATCCACAGAGAGTCCTGTTTCATGGAGAGGAAGATCCCAACTAGCAGCAGAAAAAAGCAGCACATTTACACATGCTGCTGTACCAAGCAGTTTGCATGAATCACTCCAGCTCCTCAATGAATTTCCAAGTAGAAAGCTATCACAGTGGTTTTGCATAGGAAGAAGCAAGGCACAATTAGGGGACGGGACTCGCAGAGCCTGCAGAGGAGCCTCTGACTGCAGGTTATATCCAGAAAGCTGGAGATTCCAAACTAGAAAGCTTTGAAAAAGCAAAGCAGAAGTTTCTTCCTCTATCCATGTCCCCTATATAAACACCAGATAATCCCCACCTCCATCATCAGGCGGGTTTATTATTTACCATTAGATTACCTTTATTTAGCATGGGAAACTGAGCGCACATGTTTGAGTCTATGTAAACAGTCTGCTCTGGGCAGCCTGGAACCTGGGAGAAAGGTGTCACCCTGACTGCTATAAAAGACATTTTTGGCACATGAATCCAGACAGTGGTCGGATTCTCTAAAACATAATCCATACTAGAGCCCCAATTCCTCCCTGTGGGTTATACCAGCGACGACAGGGGTCCCAAGTCTTCTACAATAGCAACAGCATCAGCTTCTGGAACTTGGTGAAACTGGCCCGAGTTCTATGATAACAGAAATGACTCAAATGTTCTTAATATGGTGAAATTTGTCTCTGCACTCTCACTGACAGTGGCTTGGAGGCGAAGGTAGGGCAGAGGGAGAGAAGCAACTTGCAGATGTTTGGCCCTGAGGTGCCAAACTCTAGTTCACAACAAGACTACCTTTCCCACAGAACTAATCCAGCAGAAGATAAAGAACGTTTGTTTTCTTACACACAGCTACAGGGAAGGGAATGGGCAGCTGGTTGTTCTCATCAATGAAACCCTAAGCAGGAGGAATTCCTTACTGGGTAGCTGACTGCTCTAAGGCCATTTCATACTTTCACATGGCTTAATAGACCAGAGAATCAGAATTGTTGGGGTTTACACGGTAACAAATATGAAGCATTCTGGTTTCATTAACAGTATCCTTTTGAAGTTGTGATTATGCATTCATTTCTTTCCAAGATCCCAGCTAAAATGAAAGTTAAAAGGATCACACCAGCCCTCAGCTGTTATCACAAAATCATTACAGAACATTGTATAATTAAGCCCTATTTGCAGTTGCATTTAAGAACACATCCTGGTCTGGCTGCTTTTGACTAAATTTGAGATGATTTGGCAGCACTGCGTGAGATTACACACTAAAATTAGCTGACTGCATGTAGGCCAGGCTGGAGGTGCTTTGGTTGTGAGATTCAGGACCAAATGTGCAGGCAGGGGCTACAACTTTGTTGTGAAATGGCAGGAACAGAGCTGAGAAGAGGAAGTTTGCAGAGTACCTGGGAGTACTGAGGCTGCCTGGAGCTGGCATGCTTAGTCTTTCACTTTCCTGCCCACCAGACATGTCTAAATATCTTGAGAAAAACAAGAAGCAAAACAATAGGTGACTGTAGTGTGAATAATAAAAGCCTGGCTTCCCTCTTGGAACCTGACTGCTGCTCTTAAACTGCCCCAGCTGCGCTCTCACGGTCCAGGATGTCAGCACAACTGCTCCACTGAATTAATGCCTTGTGTTCACTCTGGGGCCATCAACAGCACCCTTTTATGGACAGTATTGTAAGAGTGGGGTGGGTTTCTGGGTCAGAAGGTCAGCACTACCTCTCTGTAGTACACAGGTTCTGTACGATGCTATTCCAGCAACAGCAAAAAAAAAGGTTGAAAATAATACTGTGCATAGGATGTACTGGGTTGTCAGCAGTCCAGTGCTTTGTTCCTAGTGGGAACAGGTACAGCAGACATTAGAAATCCTGACAGGTCCTGAGGGATCTCTGGTAGAGCAAAAAGTTTTCTAAATATGTAATATGCTTGTGTGACTCTATGAGCTGACTCAAAGGCAAAGGCCAAATTAGTCCTGGCTGAAACTCCATGGATTTCAGGCAGCTCCCTACAATGAATCTGTCCCTACAACAGAGTGCAGTTATTCTTTCAGTACCAGGATGTGTCCAAATAATTCCAAGCTAATGTTGGACTTCACTTACTGTGTGTTTTCATTCTTTAGCATTAGTGAGAGAAGATGAAAAAAGATACCACACAACCATCTTATGTAGTTCTTTTCTTTGTAACTGCGGTCAGTTTTTCAAAGGCTGGTGTGCTGTCCTGTTGCCAAGTACAACAGAAGACTCTTTGTCTCCTTCCCTTAGTTCCCAGTGACAGAAGAGCAAATCATAAGCCAGGTCTGCTCCAGACCACATCTCAGTGGGTACCATCCATTTGAAAAGGCATGTCCTTCTCCACACGTCAGTGCAGTCTGCATTCCTTTAGTTTCTACTCATCTTGGTTTTGGAACAGAAGAGTGAAATCACCAAGGCTGTCACTCCAGTACTTTTCATCAGGTACCAATCTACTTAAACCAGGAAGAAAAGGGAAAATATATACTCCTGATTTATCCATTAATACCAGAGAGCAGTTGTATCAGTGATGCTTTAGAGAATCACCAGGCACCTTCATAGTCAGACAGCACCATCCAACATATGACAGTAGATGAAGGTTCCCTTTAGTCTCTCACATTCACTCTGAACCCTTCTAAATCATCCCTGCCAACACAATACGATCCTTGAGGATCATTACCATTCATGAGAAAAGCAAATCTTTTACTTATGTAATAGGTTAGGTTGCAGCAAACAGCAGGTATGAAGAGTTCCCTGGGGGAAGACACCTGCAGAGTCTGTTCCTTGACCTTCAGCTCTGCTACTCCTACAGATGGATGCAGTTTGACTCAGCACTGCTTTCACAGTACATATGCAGAGTGTGTCTCAGGAACAGAACATTTGCTCTTCTGAAAAAGAGCAGCCTTTTAGATTCATTTGTGAAATGATGCTTCCCTCCAATTTTCCCCCAATGAAAAGCACTCCTGGTTAAAATAAAACACATTTGAATACATTCCCCACACACCTTCCTTGTGAATATTCACACCTCAGAGAGCAAAACATTCAAGCAGATCATAGTCAGAAGCATTATTCTGTAAGAGCCCCTCAAAACACTAAAAGCACATAAAAGCATTCTATTAATGAACTGAGGTCCCCCTCAGCACTGCTTAGAGCACACTGTAACTCACATGTCCCTGATACAGGTAAAAGTCTAGTTCTTCTGACTGCAGCAAGTCTAATTCAATGTATTTCAGCTAAATGCAAATGGAATCAATGTAAAACTTCCACCACCACTCTTACACCTAAATTTCATAACATAAACAGATGGACTTCTCCAAAAGCATGTACAGATATGGGGATTTAGATGTTCTTTAAAGACAAGTAAAAAGGAAGAAGCAGATGAGGAAGTTCTAGCATTTATCAGGTCAAATGTTTACATGCTACAGAAGGAAAAAGTATGCTATTGATCCCAGTATAGTAGCTTTCCTCACATCCTTGAAGGCGGATCTGCTCAGTGTATCAGGCACTCCTGTTATCCTGGGAGATACAGTGGCTGACTTGCCAACAAAGTGGAGAAAGGCCACTTGAAATCTTTTTGTTCCTTGGGGCGGTATGGTCATACTCCCAAAGAAAACAAACCTTCACACAGGACATCTCCCAACACCATGCACACATTAGCAATCCTGTATTTTACTCTGGAAAGAAGGGAAGGGTCTCACCACTCTCAATAGTGCAGGGATTTTTTTTTTCCTTCTGTGGGCAGCTGGGGCTCTTTGTTGTGGTTGGGCTGAGGTACCCATCTGTTACACACCAGGAATCCTGACTTATTTGCCCTTCTTCCAATCCACAGTTCAACTTCTACCAGTTTGTAACAGATCTGCACCCCGTGTTTGGGGAAGGGGCTGTGATAGCCTCGCTGTGCTCACGCTATGCAATACTGCCTGATGTGGGAATTTATGGAACTGAAGAATTAGGCCAAAAGATTTGGTAGCTCACAGGAAAGGTAGGTGCCAGAAGGTTTGGAAGCTCAGATATGTAGTTAAAAGAGCATCTGCCACTGTGACCGGTGAACTCTGAAAGCAAAGAGGGAGGTTCTGGTTTGGAAGGAAGCAGATGACAGACACTACATGATCAGATCCAGCTGGATTTCATCAGCATTGCATCTTCCTATGAATGCCAACAATAAGCTGTTTCCAGACAGAATCAAATCAGAGAGGGAAGCAAAACCCTCATGAAATTCAACGTGCCTGACAGAAAATGAGACCTCCACACTTGCTGTGGGATACAGAAGTGCAGAGTCCTCACTAGCAGCAAAAAGAGAACTTCTGCATGAAGTGATCAGTCCTTGCTCAGCTCCAGTCATCTTGAATCACAAACCCCTCTTGACCTTCCTGGTTGCTCTGGCTCTGCATTCATTGCTGAACTCCCTACTCTTGAGTTAAGGCCCAGAAGTATTTTGGGAGTGAGCAAATCTATTTACTTTCTCCCAAATGTTCCATCTCAAAGTAATGGGATAATACCTGGCTCATACTTTCAGCTCCACCAAACAATGACTGCCAGGAAAACAGCTTACTTCAGTCATTCCTAGCAAAGTACAGTTAGCTCTTTAACACACAGCTTTCTTTTTACTTCCTCTAACTGCTTGGTTTTGGTGCAGATCTTTGTAGATTCCCTTGGTTTATGCCAGCTGCAGTCCTCCCCTGGAGAGCAACTTGCTTCTTATGAGAAACAAATAATTTTACATTTGGAGTTGGAGCATTTTACAGCTGGAGCATTTCCCAAGTCCTTCCACTTCTGACTACCTTTTTCCTGGCAATCTGCACAAAAGGACACAGGCAAGGCAAGGACCCACCTGCAAGGCAAGGTAGTAGTCTTAGCTTTATCTCTCAAAAACCTTTTCTGAGTAAAATTACAGTAACACCATGTATTAACACTTTACTACAGAGTTGCATTCATTCCTGTGCTATGGAAGCAAACATAGCAAAGGCAAGAGTGCCTGCACTTGCACAGCCTAAGCAGCCACTGAAAGTCCCCTGAAGGATTCTGATATACAGTTAATTACACAAAGTGTGCACTGAATGGGATTATTTAAACCAAAGAGCTTTAGTGGCAAATATGGCTTTGCACAAGCTTCTCCAGGGCTGTAAACCTTGCTTTCAACGATTTTAGCTTTCACGGATCTTAAATGATTAAGCAAAAGTGTTACAATGCACCTTCAAGTGCCCCATAATAAATAGGTTTTACTTCAGAAAGGGTTTTTAACCGAGTCTACCAAGAAATATTTGCATGTGAAATGAAGAAATTTGAATGAAAACAGGTTTGTTTATTTTAGAAGGCACTGCAGCCACCCACTGCACTGCTGACTTTCCAGCATGCCAGTACTGGATGCCAAGGAGCTTCAGGAAGGGAAGCAAGAAACAGAATGGGAAACTGAGCAGCTTGGCTTCTTTTCACATTCATCACCAAAAGTGGGCAGCACGACTGAAATAAACATGTATAAAATCTTCTCTTGACTCAGAAAGCTTACTGTTTATCCTCTACCCCAGTGCTTATGCACAGAAATCCCAAAGCATTGCATGGAACACCACTAACTCTATGTTTATCCAGAAAAACAGAAGTATTCTTCATGAACAGAGATAGTATGTTTAGGACCAAGAAGAAGATGCCACATTATTATTGTCCATCTCCATGTACTCAAGCAATGTTTTTTTCCTGGAATTAAAAAAAAATATCTCTTGTGCAGAATGAGGATCAATACAGCAGTTAATGTAGTACCACGTGAGTGCTCCGTACAGAAAGCTAGAATGGCACCTTCTAAAAAAAATATAGGTAGAAGTTTTATGAAAAGGCACCCTTAGTGAGCCTAAGGAGATGAGACCTTGGTTTAACATCTCTTCTGACAGAGTGAGTTGTGTGCTGCTGTGTTAATGTCCTTTCAGGGAAGTACTTTAATTCCAAATCAAGAAGGAACATCATCTCCTGAGTCATCAGCATCACTTCCTGCCTTTCTATGTGCATGTTCATAGGAAATCTTTCATCTAATTTTTTTCAAAGCCCAATCCCACTTGGCTGGCAAGCTCAGGCAAGATCCAGCCAACAACAGTACAGGCACAACAAGTTTCAACAAAAATATTTGTTACAAGAACACTCTTTGATTCATTTGCCCTTCCTTGGCTGAACCTCGACTACACCCATCCTGATGCACATTTGTGGAGGGCTGTTACCATGTCAGGATCCAAATTGAGTTTCTGCACTCCCAAGTTACTCCTTGTGGCTTTGAATACTATTCAGGTGGCTACACAAGGACCTGCAGAAATTACAAGGAGATGGCAGAATTGATGAGAGGGCCTGCCTGAGAAGCAAAGAAAGGGGAGATACCCACACTCTACCAGACCATCCCCATCCGATCTGCCCACAATGTGCTGTTGTAAAGAGTCTGCAGTGAAGCTGGGGATTTGGCACCTACATGGTGTGGAATAGTCATCAGATATTTAAAACAGAGCTGAGAGAACAAAGAAGGGCTTTGTAGTGCAAGGCAGCACTGAAAACCCTGAGCCTCTGCCAGCCAGCTTGCATGGAGTGTTTGCTAATGTACACAGTGAAGTGCATTCCTCTCGTTTGATTACATGACAGTTTTATATACCAGGTATATGCAGAGGGTTTTTCTTAACCCTTTCCATCCTCTGCCATTTACAAATCTTAGAGACTCGCAGTGGTTTCAGTTCTGCTGCCTTGTACATGCATGCAACTTCAGTCACAAAAGACTGAGCATGTGCTGTCAGTAACTGGATGTAGATGTGTATCTACATGGCAGGGGGGCTGGCACTAAATAATCTTTGAGGTCCTTTCCAACCCAAAGCATTCTATGATTCTGTCATTCTGTGTTAGAAGTACTTTTATCTGTGTTGCTAGAAACAGCAGCAGTAATTAAGCATTAGAAAGAACTAGAAAACTAATTCACCCCTTACTTGTGTTATAGTTTTCTGCATCTCCCTTCATTTAAGTAGTGCGTACAAAGAGGCTTGCTTAAAGGACCACTGTTATTCTTTCTCTACAATTATTGTATTGTAGAACGAAGGACACAGACTGCTGGTACAGCCCCCACTTGTCAGATCAGGCAGAAGGGAGCCAGGAACCCCTCCTGGCAAATGCTATGTTCTACCATGTTGGCTAACACCACAATCTAGCATGTACTGGGTGACATGGTTTCTACTGTAAAATGGGGATAATCACACATGCACTTCTTCATAAAGTTCTTTGAGATCCATGGCTAAAGCATGTTGCCCATGACCAGGTAATGCTCTATGCATTCAGGCAAAATGACCTCTCATTTGTACGATGTGAGGCACAGAGATAGGGTGCAGGATCAAGGCCTAAACTGCAGAGGTTCGTGGGCTTTAGTGACAAGTAGTTGAGAAGGGCTATGTATTCTTACTTTCCTCTTCTGCTAATACACAAAGTAAATAACCATAATATAATAAATAATAATAACCATAATTATAATAAAGCACAACTACGTTTTCAGAAGCTCTGCTATAAAAATTTTAAGGTATTAACTTCTGTTAATTGAGTTAGTAAGAGAGACACTGAGAGACGGTTGTGGTTAAACTCCTCAGCACCCATACTGCTGCCTGTATTTTTAATACTGGTAGCTCATAGTGCAATGTCTAACTAAGCCCACAAAACCTCTGCAAAGCATTTAACTCAGAATTATTTTTATGTTTAGCTACCCAGGGAAACAACCAGGAGGTCGAAGTTAAGGCATCCTGCCCCACACTTGGGCATCAGAGGTAGCATTAGAATTCATGGGGTTACTAATCCCATAATGCAATAACTTAGCAGAGCAGGGTTTGCCTCATAGGTGTCTGGAGTCAGATGGACAGACAGAAAAGGAAGGCGGACGAAGGGGAAAGATACTGCAGTGGTGGAAAAGAGTACAGTGGGCAAACAAGGCTGGTGCAAGGTGAGTGAGGAGTGGGCCAAAATAAAGGCAAACCAAGCCACCGACTTAAGCCTCTAGAAGTTGTACAGAGGCTCTTCCCATAGCGAGAGTGATGGCGAGTGATGACTTAGGAGAACAGCGGTGGAAGTAGTTCAGCATTTTTGGACCCATGAGCAGGCAGACTCTTGCTGGAATATTTGTACATGCTTGAATTTGTAAAGAAGTAGGAGAATCATTTCCCAAACCAGATGCATGATTAGATACCACAAGCATGTTAACCAAAAGACAGAGACGAGAAGCAGCAGATATCCTGTTTCCAAACTAATGGTATTTTCAGTAAAGAATGGCAGAAAATTTGACATATTGGCAGAACTATCTTACAAAAGGAAAGTGCTTTTTTGAAGTTTCCACTTAAATGCCGATTACTCTTTAAAACTATTATTAGCTGTGAGATCCTTCTTGGGGTGACAAAAGAAAATGTTACGTTTCTAATGATATGAAGGATCTGGAAGCGTCACAGAGCTTCTTACGGGAAAGTCAAATGTTGCATAAAGTGTAATGAAGATGATGCATTCAAACAAGTATCTGTGTCCTGTTTCTGGAACTGTGTATTATTCTTAATTACTTTTTCCTACTGTTAGATTGTGCAACTTGGAAATAATGTGACGATTCTGAGAGACAAATATTTTCTCTTATGGAAATCTATTTTGTATTATAAGGAAAGGGGCAGGAAGTACTCCGATGAGAACATTTCTCAGCAGTTTTTAGTTCTAATGATCACAAAACGCTGCTGCCTCAGTTTAATACTCTGCTGCACTTGAATGTAAAAGACTGACACTCATCTCACATTCCTTCTCCTCCCAAAAGGGCATGAAACACAGAAATGCTTCTGCAACCACAGAGGCCCACATGGCTCAGTTATCTTCCCCATACTATTAGACATGCATAAATGTGTGAGACATAGCACCCTTGGATGCCAGGAGAGCATTTATGATGCCTAACTATATACTGCCTTCACAAACCGATAGTCCTTTTTCCCAGCCATCTGAATTTTGCAGCTCAGATAAAAGCCAAAGAAAAACCCTGGTGCTTAGTTAAACACAAAAAAATAGAGGTGATGCTGGCAGAAGAGGTGAAATTTTAGACATGCTAGGAATTATCATGCTGTATCAAAAGAACACACTGCTGTCGCAGTGGCATAGGGTGTCAAGATCTGTCTGCATGCCTCCCTGATGTAGGATATGCAAACAACTATGACAGTCAAAAAAGTCCTAATCTAGACAGTGACTCTTAAGGAACACGGCCCCATTCTGATGTCTGAGGCCATGGACATAGGACCACCCAACTCTGAGGACTGGGACCACAGTGTGATCTGCACCTTTATGGCCTTAAGCTTTATGTTCAGTAGTTGCCTCATTTGGGATCATTTGAAGACATATGAGCGAACGTACAGATTCCTCGGTCCAGTTTAAAGCCTTCAGATCTTTTCAGGGAAATAAATATAAGACATTTGACAAGTGAAAGGGATGGATCTTTAGAACTCCCTTAGAAAAAGGACTAACAGTGGGCATAAATCTCAATCACTTCAGGAAACTCCTCTGCAACCCTGTACAGTGCTTTTTAAACAATAATTAAAGTAGAAAATGTGGAACTGCACACACTTCTCTCAAAGGAGAAAGCAGAAATTTGAATGAGAAATCAAGCTGATTATTAAAACAATCAGTGTGCATTGAGGCCAGAAAGACAGACAAAACAGAGAAAAATGACCCTTGTTTAACATAATGTTACTTTATCATGTTCACAGGGTCATAATAAAGGAATATAATGATTTCTCAAACATCTTCTAGAAGCAAATGCTAAAGCTCCACACCCATCCTGTGAATGACTGCGAGTTACATACACAGCAGCCTTCCTTTAACATCAGAAGTGGCTTATACAATACTGAATCCTGTCAAAACATCCCTGGTTGTGCATCGACAAAGTAATGAATACAGAGCCCTGGGAATGGTGTTGGTTAAGCTTTACATGGGAATCAGCAAAGAGAACACATAACACTGTGGCTTTTTGAGTTATACGAAATAATGGAAATGGCATCTTTCACCCCTCCCCCAAACAGTAGAGTAATGGAACAGTAGATAAACTTTGCAAAACCACAGCTAAATATTTAGAACCCACAAGGAAAAAGCCCTTTGAACAAATCAAGTTATTTTGCTTACACGCTGGGAAGGAAGAGACAGAGGGTTTGTTATTGTTATTTCTATTTTTAAATACATATGAGATGCTCAGATACTACACTGATAGGGGCTACATAAGCACCAAAAGAGAGGGCTAGGATTTTTTTTCCATGAGATTCTTATAACTTTATAGAGGTCATCTGGGCTTCAACCTTTAGCAGCACCTTCTCCAAACAAGACATCTGGAAATGTCTCAAAACTATTTGAAAAACCAATGGAAATACTTTCAATATAAACCATGGCTTTCAGGCCATCTGGAGATATGATGAGTACTTGGAATTCCCAAGCATTTCCTCTAAAATGACTATGTTCCCTATCTGCTCCTTGCCCACCATCACATAGTTAAGGTTTTTCATTTAAAGCATGCTCTGAGAAATTTCTCTGATATTAAAGCATAAAATATAGGATGACAAGGAAAAGTATTTAAATGTTCTGAAATATTTTTAATTCATTAAGTAATTATATTATTTAATACTTTACCTCCATTTTCCCAACGGTAAAAGATTTTATTGTTAAAGGATGTTTACTCGCCTAAGACTACTATGAAGTTAATTAATATGTTTAAAATATTTAAAGGCTAAAGAAAGGCATCAGAAAATTGTGATTTGATACACAACTGTAAGTAAATGGGAAACACATAGGGTGGGAATTGAAGGTTATATTCACATAACAGGACAGAAACTGACAATATAGGATATACACAAGTTTTGGATCCCCAAACTTCTTCTTTCTGTTCTTAAGTTAAACTCCCACAGCTGGAGTGCATCTACACTGAGAATGAGTGCTTTGGCTTTCCTGTTGATTTCATATTGATCAATTCTGTAAGAAATTTGGTGTCCATCTCCCAAAAAAGAACAAACATGCTTCTCAGAGTTCCCAGAAGTTAATGCAATGATCCAAATCACAAAAAAAGAAGGAAAAAATCCTTAAGAAGCAAAGAGAAGTCAACTCAGACCAAATCCAAGATAAATCTTCCTTGTTCAGAGACTGTAAGGAGTGTGGCTTGCAGCTGAAAAAATCATACAATCTTTTATAAATATTAACTCATTATACTTCACAGTTCACCAGTAAGATTTAACTGATACATTCTCCACAACATCTTGCATTGCTGACTACCTCCAGTCACACCTCTGCTAATGCCTCAGTGCTGAGGCAAGGCACCTTCTACTGGAAGTCTTCTTTTACTTTGGATCCAACCTACTGCCCTAAACATATGTTAACTTTCTGCAAAGATGAGGAACAGGAATCCAAAAAACGAACCACATTTTTAAGGTACCTGTTGCTGCATCTGAAAGCAGCTCTGCTCATAAATCAAGTCTGAGACAGTCCAATCCCTTTGCATTTCAGTGTGTTTCATTGAAAGATCATTTTACTCACATTAGCTAAACAAGCTTTTAAACAACATTTGGGATTGTATCACCCATCCTGTTTCATGCCCAGCTACATTCACTGAGATAGAATGTGTAGCAAATCAAGTCTTTTTTTTTTCAGGTTTATATAAAATGCCACAGAGCAAAGCTGGGGTGAGGATTTGGGAGTCCTGGCACTGCTAGCCAGCCACCATTCAGTGCTCTGGTACTAGCTTAGCTTGTCTGGCCCAGTAATAATGAAAGGAAGAAAGGATTTTTCACTAGGAATTTGGAGTATTTTCTCATTATATCTGACCAGCACGACCAGAAACAGAGCCCTGATGCAATCTGTGGGCCTCACTTCTCACTCACCTGCTGGCACAGCCTGAAAGGGCTGCCAGGGCCACAGGCCCGCTCCTCTGGGAGAGGTGGGGGACAATGTACAGAACCAAATCCGCCCATCAAGTCTAGTATCTTGCCGTTAGCACTGCCTAGAGCTTCGTGGATCAGGGAAAAGCAAACAAACAAAACATCCCCCTTTGCTCCTCCCTTCCAGAACCTGTGGTGCAGTAACCAAGGAAGCAGCTTTTCCCATTGCCTGCCAACCTTTATGCATACAAGGATAGGGCAAGGGTAAATGCTACCAAAACCCCCAGCTCTGATTTTGTTCTTTGGGCCAAAACTAGAAGATAAGGCAGGCTGGGAATGATTTGCTATCTTAAGGACAAAGAAGGGCCCTCCTGGCTGGAAAAACAGGCAGCTGAGCATACTATGAGGGAAAGATGGTGGCCAGGGAGGGGGTGTGTGGGCGTGTGTGTTGGTTAATGCATGGAGGGTTAACGTCCTTTTCCTCCAGCACTTCAGCAGGGTATTGATTACTGCCCTCCTCCTCCTCCTGGAGAAGGCACAGCAGGAATAATCCTGCAAGGTCGGGAGGAAAGGGCAGAGGCCGAAGGGCAGGGAAGGTCACCACTAGGCAGGCAGGACATGGAGCTGCCAGAGTGGGCAGAAGGTCTGTTTCTGGGTCCCCCAAGCCCTACTGCCAGAAACTTAAGATGCACTTTGGGAGACCCAGGGACAGAGCTCACGGTAACCTGTAGTAAGGGACAGCTGACAACGTATGTCCCTGGAGCGGGAGGGGGGAGGAGAGAGCTCTGTGCTTTGTACCCAGGCAATGTGACCATGTGTTGTTCTGCTTGTGACAGTGTAGCTTCAATGCAATTGTGGGGGTTTTTTTGTGCAAGAGAGGAGATGCTGGCTGAAGCAGTACAAGGGAAGTGGAAACACTGCCAAGTTTCTGCTCACTGCAACACATGTGAGCACCTTTTCCAATACAGGTGAAAGAAACAATGCAAAGCCCCAACATAAAGTTGTGCCAGGCCACCAGAAGTTCTCAACTGGGTGCTCTGTTCTGCCATGGACTTGCTTAGATTAATTCCTCTTTCACACATAGTCACAAGTCAGAGTGGATCTTCTGTAGTTAATGGAGTTGCGTGCCTGTACAACAGTCACAAGAAACAACTGGACCACCCACCACGTGACTCCAGGTCTCAGTCTTGCTTTTCCTGTAAGGGGGAACAACATGTATGTCCATTAGGGCTGAAGATGCACTCCTGGCACTCCTTCAGGCTTACTGTGACTCTGAGAAGGTGCTGGGGAAACTGGAGGGTGGGGACGTATAGAGAGGTTTGTAAGAATCCATACATGTACCTTTCAGCTCCAGTCTTACACATGGTACTTTCCTATCTCAGCCACTGGAATTTCTTTCCTTTTCACTTCAACAACTCTGGAAGGGAACTTTCCTGGCACAGGCCATGCGCACAGTTGATTCATTCTCCCTCTTCCCTGCCATCTCCTTCCATCATGTCTGTTGCCTGTCCTTGTTGTACACCCTGTCATACCATCTGCTTTCCACAACTGCGTGAGACTTTGGTCACAGTGAGACTCAAGGCCTTCCTAGCAGCTCCTACGCAAGCCCATTGTTGCTAGTAACTGAGCACAAGGCAGAGGAAGCAGTCAGCATTTTACCTGAAAGCCTGGCAGACAGGAACACAGGCTTGTTGTACCAGATCATGCCAGTACTCTGCTTCCAGCAAAAGTCCACTCATTCAGAAGAAAGCAAAAAAAGTTAGTGCACCTAGACAGCTGGCAAGTTGGAATAGACAGAAATACTCCTCTTTCCTTCCTCATCAGGGCAGCCAAAGATACACTGTTACATTGAGAACTTTTCTGCCATAAATTTGAGCATCCTTTTTCCCCCCATCTGATCTCGCTTATCTCACTATAGTTTCTGGCTAGTAGCAGGGAAACAAGAATTTAATTTAGATATGATGTTCGGATCTGGAGCCAAATTTTCTCAGAACACAGGGATGTTTGGGTTTATGTGTGTTTCAATTCAACACACTATTAAGCTACATAAATCCAATTAAAAATCTGAATACATCTCTGACTTTCCCCAAAATTAGAACTCTGAATCTATTGTTTCACCTTTAGCAGAAGGAGAAACAAACCAAATAAAAATAAGGAGATAATAAAACTGGAAATTTACAGAACATTTTACTGAAGGCAGCTGCTAAATCTCACAAGAATGTGCAGCCCACAGTTTTGGAGTATCACCTCTCCACTTAAGATACTACAGGTCCTGGTTATGAAAGTGCTGATTTCCAGGATGCAAAGCTGGGACACAACTACTTCATTCCCAGTACAGCCAAGCACACTGTGATTCCTCCTTACCATTTTTGTCATCCAGAGAGAGAATTCCTTTTTCCTGAAATTAACTCTTTGCCTGTGACAAGGAAGCCCAAAGAAACTAGTTGGCTGCACAGGACCTGGAGGCTGCACAGGCTAAAAGAGGAAAACACAAACCACTACCTTTTCCTCTGCATGTGCACTGCTTATTTTGGGCACAACTGATTTAGGATTTGAATGTACTTGCTGGCATGTATTTAATCGTTGCCCTTCTCCGCATGATGGATGAGGGGTTTTATTCTGAAATGGGGTCATGGTGTTTTACCTTTTCCTCCCATCCTGGGACTATTTGCTATATCAATTTGTGTAGCTTACTAAAATATATGCACATCCTCTGAGCTGAGGCCTGGCACCACAAAGAAAAGCCACTTTTGTGTCCATACATTTGGCAGTTAGTGAAAGCTGGGAGCCTTTGGGTGCACTCTGTGATGGTGCACAGATTACCCTCTGCTGTGCTGGGAGGAATCACTGCAGACACCTCTTCCTGGCTACAGGGGACATGGGGCAACTTTGGCCTTGAAAGTGTAGGGTAATGATGGGCTTCCCTGGGACCCACCTCTCCATCCTTGCACAGCCCACGCTGGAGGGTAAGGGGGATCCTGAGCTCTTCTCTCCTATGAAGTTTCAGGAAGAGACAAGGGTTCTGGCCTTCTGCACTTTGGCAGTACCACAAGACACGCCTGCAACCCTTGTCATTTCTGTCATTCCAGCCAACCCCCATGGAGTAGCTCGGGATGTGTGCTCAAAGCTGCACTTCTCTTCTTCCTTTTCAGTTTTCCTCATCCTATGCACAAATAACTCCACTCTTTCAACAGCAGTTCAAGCAAAACTAAGGATTTCGAGAGAGGGAAGACACTGGCAATATGTACTCAGCCCAAATCGTTAGCTGCCAAGGTCCAGAACCTTAAGCCAGTGAGCCTGAGCAAGGTGGAGAAGGAAAAAGTCCTATGCCAATGTACGGGCCATTTTTCAAAAAGCCTTTAATGTGACAACACACAGAGTGCACCATCTCCCATTTCCATACAACCAATGTTTCTGGCCAGCTTAGATCACTGCTCTGACTGGAATGTACAAGGTTCAGTGTATGGTCAGACTCTGTCACTCAACCTCCAAGTCAGCCCTGGTAGAAAAGAAAAAAAACAGACACATCCATTTGCTGCCTTTCCCACTCTGAACCTGAAAAACCTTGCCCCAAAATGGGCTGCTTTCTTGCTGCTGGCCTTGGCTGTAAACTCCATCATCACTGTTACCTCCATTAGAGCCTCTTGAGTCTGGTCTGTTGCTTGCTGAGCCCAGGCTAAGGACATGTGAAAGAGCACTGAGTCAGGGGCTCTGGTTACATGCCAGAGACCCAAGAACTCATCAAGCCCCTTAAAACCAGGAGAAGACATGGGAAGCAAGCAGAACTGCTGCAGTGACAACATTGTTCAGATCCCTAACCTCTCTGTCTCCATAATATTAACATGGCGAAGACATCTGATTAAAAAGTGGGACTTTGGTAAAATAACTCCTGTCCTTGCCAAGCATTAATCTCAGCCCCTCTGGAAAGCTCTCCCTGGAGTCCATGGTCATACCCCAAAGTATTGGGTGTTCCACAGCTGGAGGCTCTCTATGTCTGCGCCCCACTCTCTTGCTTTTTGGGAATTAGAGGCTGGAGAGGTCAGAAGCTCCAATCACACCAAACAAAGTTGCGGCAGACAGCCCTAAATTATTAATGTCTTTATAATACTAAGTGCACTCAGAAACCAATTCAGCCTGCAGCACACAGGCTGTGCATCAACAGGGTCCCAAAGGGGGTGCAGAAAAAATCTCACTAAAGGCTGCAAAGCAGTAATTCAGTTTGCACTGACACTGTTGTCTCTCCTATGGACAGAGGACACACATGGTCACCAATCACTGCACTTGTAAGCAGAAAGAAATATAGCTGTCCTAACTATAAGCTGCGTGTTACTCACAACCAAGAAGTTAAGTAGGCTTGCAGCCTGGGAGAAGACTGACACTTTTCACTTGCATGGCAGGAGCATCATACCTCCACATCTACAATCTGACTCAATTAGGGACTCCTGTTGTGTCACTGGAAAGACTGCAATCCATTAACATAGCTCTGCTTGCACACTTGGATATTTATCTTTAACCGCATCCCTTTAAAACTATCCTTACTGACAGCTGACTTCTGTCAGCTTCCATTTTGCCCTTCATTCAGTTTCATCCCCCCTGTGACTGTGGTGGCTCCTATATCTGGCTTCTCTGGCTCTGGACCACTGGCACAGCTGGCCTGCAGATAACAGCTCTGACCTGGACGCTGTATTAATAGTTTGCTGTTTTAATTTAGTTTCAAGAGGAACCGATGCTGATTTTTGCTCCTGTTTCACCATTTGGCAGAACCATGAAATTCTGCATGTTGCAGGAAACGGGAAGAAAGTTTTAACTTCAAGTGCTTAGGATGTACATGCACAAACAACATGCTTGAAGTGCATGCTCCTCTTGTTTATCTCCTCCACGCCTCAATTTTTCTGTTCTCTTTCTCTGCTCTTCTGGGAATGTACTTCTTTCACTTCTGGTTGTCTCTCTCCCACACCCATAGGCATGCACTGATTTGTTATTGCTAGGTCACTTGTGATTACAGGTCTGGATGTGCTAGTTTATTGCAGGACTGTCCCTGGCTTGATAGGCTGTTTGCTGTTTTGTTATTATAGCACTTAAGCCTCATTCTTCCAGTTTGCTCTCTTTCACACACACACAAGCCACCACAACATCTTTATTTTGAAACAGCAAACACCAAAGTTGACTTTGGCTTTGTAAACAATTTGAAAGGGATTGAGGGAAAAGGGAGTCACAGGCCCTGGAAATACCAGCCTCTCTGCCCCGCCTGACTTCCCCGAGTGTCTTTTTTTTTTAAGGTGATACTGCAGTATAAAGCATCAAGTGCCACAGAAGCTGCATGCCCGTTTGCTTTGCGTGGCTGCAGAAGCCCCGGCACAGCATATTCATCTGGGAGGCTACTAGCTGAGGCTGGGGAAAACCACTGGTCTCTTTTGGCCATACAGTCATCAGCAGTAGCTGTTGCAAGTTAGATTTGCGCCCCTAGAGCAACAGGCAACAAACAAAGAATTGAAAACCTCTCAAAAATATTATCAGTGTATTTGCACTTATCAAATATAAAAGTAACATGTCCCCCCCAAAATGTGGTTTAGGCCCCTTCCAAAAACAGGATGGTCTCAGAATCCTATGTATACCCCCACTCCATTCCTCTTCTTGCCCCTCCCACCAGAAAAAAAATAAGGCAAACTTCTGGGCATAGCTTAAAAGCCACAAAACTTCCTCCATGTGTGTATTATCCAGCTCCACTGCAGATATTTGGAGTTACATAAAACCGGGCAGTTAGTGATTCTGGCAGCTGAAAAATTACAAAGTTCAGGGGCTGACGAGGGTGTGGGCCAAGCTGAAGTTTTCCAGAGCGCCATACCAGATGGAGCGGAGGAAAATCACTTCTCTCTCGAGGCTCAGAAAGGAGGAGTTAGAAGCTCTGAACCTGAACCAACTTTCAGGGTATGTTCTGTATCGCCTGCTCCCTGTGAACACTGGTATCAGCAGCGCTGGTTATCAAGGGCAGTTTGGACCTTAAAAAGCCTTTCTGCATGTGGCACCGCAATGCTCGTACAGCGGCATGGCAGAATCACAGAATCACAGAATCTTAGGGGTTGGAAGGGACCTCAAGAGATCATCGGGTCCAACCCCCCTGCCAGAGCAGGCTCCCTAGCTCATATTACATAGATAGGCGTCCAGACGAGACTTGAATATCTCCAGAGAAGGAGACTCCACCACCTCCCTGGGCAGCCTATTCCACTGCTCCGTCACATGCTCCAGTCACCTCTCATCAGCCAGATCTGCGCAAGCTTTCTCCCTTATGAGCCAGTGGCATGTTTCCATTTCCATCTGGATGGGTGATGCATACGGATGAGATCAAAGTGCATCATGTAATAAGCTGCACTAACTACCAAACATGCTGGAAATCAGCACATTTACACTGGAAGATGTCTTGACGTTAGAACATCTGTTTACAGGGATGATGCTAAATTTGACTGCTCCATCTAAATTTATGTCTTAAAACAGCCAACTCCAGAGATCCGTACATAAAAACTAGGTAGGAATAGCCACCCTTCTTATCTACTCTGAGTGCAAAACTGTGTTAACTAGCATGTGTTGTAAGATGTTGGAATTTTTTGGTGCAAGTATTCCCAGCTGGGTTTTAAAACATCCTGGCTAGCCAGACCTAATTTTCTAGCTCTGGACAGGGCCTTACAACATGGTTTCAACAGTGACTAGCCGTGATCACACTGACAAAATAGGCTTTAACCATGTGTTAGTTAACAAATACAGGAATATTGTGTCCAGTTTTAAGGTATTCAGTGCAAGAAAGACACCGGCAAGCTGAAGGCCAGTGGAAGGACCCTAAAATGGTTTAGGGGCTGGAGCAGGTGACATATGAAGAAAGGCTGGGAGGACTCAAATTCTTCAGCAGATGACTTTGTATAAGAACATGGAATATCTGAACCTGATCGTTTCAATGAAAATAATGATGATAAAGAAGCCAAATTTGGAGGCTTTAGAGAAGATAATTGGTCCACTAGGATGTGGAGTGATTTACTTCACATGAAAGAAAACTAGCCATTTGGTTTTTTATCTTAATCACTCTCTGAAATGGAAACCAGCCCCCATGATCTAGAGAGGCGACACTGTATGTATCATAGTACCAACTACTACAAGAAACTGATTCACTTATTATTAAGGATGGAAATTTGTTTTAAAGACAAGTTATCTGCAAAGTGTCATCAGTTCTCAGTGAAATAGGCACAGCAAGGTTGACTACATTTACCTATTTATTTTGAACACACAAAAGACAAACTTCCATAACACAGGTCGGAGAATTAGTCATCTAACTAAATAAAGCAACTACTTATGTGCTATGTGGTCTTGGTCAAGTCACCCAAGAGCTTACCATCCAAGATTATGGTCCTGAAGCAGTCTAAATTAAACTAACAGTTGGTTTATGTGGTCCAGCTGTGACTATTCATTCCCATTCCTCCCTTACACCCAACACATTGGTCATTACATCATTCACCAAGCTGTTTCCCTGTTCTAGGTCAACAGAAAGCTCATCTAACAAAAGGTAACATCCTTTTGTCCAAACCAGGATCACAATAACACCTAAAGCTACAGGTAAGGATTAACATTAAACTCCACTTTTCCATTCATTTTAGATAGCTGAAATTTTCACCAGGTTTGGTTTGGGTTTTTTAGAGGGGAAAGGGAAGTTTTGCAAAATTCAATAAATGCTTATTCTTATATGCAAAAGGTAATTTCAACATGCTTCTCCTATTAGTTCACATTCCTTAGGAAAAAGTTGAAGTGAAAATTAATGAAAATCAGGGAATGCTTGCTGGAAAATTTTTGCTTTATAATGAAAACACAGGCATACCTTAACACTACTTAGAATGGAAGGTAAAAAGCATTTCACGTACCTTTTCTATCTTAGAGAACATTATGAATTTTGTTGCTTAGATATCATTAAACTACATTAAAAGCAAACAAATAAAAAAAACCCCAACCAATGAAACAAACAAAAAACTCACAAACCCCAGGCATACCAAATAAAAATCATGAAAATGCATTTCCCCCCCTGCAGTCCGCTGTAGGATCCAGGGGTGTGACCCTGGGAAGACCCTCAGTCTGGGAAGCAACTATGAGACTTGAAGTTGCAAACTCCAGCTGCACCAAAGCTCACTCCCTCTGTGCTAGAGTCTCCTTGCAGACTACAGGGATGCATGTGCACAAAACCATTTCTTTTCCTCTGCCTGGGATCTGGCAGTGACCCCCTGCAAACTAACTGCTTTCCCCACCAGCCTTTTCTCCAGGCTCTGTGTTGACCTGGCAAATGCTTCTAGCTATAAGGAGATGAAAAGAAGGTAAGGAAAAAATGGAGGGGAAGAAAAAAAAAGACAAGCCCTGCAGATGAAAGTCTGAGGCAGTGTTTTCCTTTCCAAAGTGCCGCTACATTCCCATAAGCTTGTGGTTTCCTGCGTTCTGCTGGAGGGCTTTCTTTCCTTTTTTTTTTTTTTAAATCCTTCTGGTGATATCTGAAGAGGGAAAATGTCCAGCACTAACAGGAGGCCTTTTGTTCTATTCGTTTCTAAGTGGACTTTAACCCAGTTACTACAGACTGAGTCACTGTAGAAACAAATAAAAGAAAAAGCTCTCTGTTTTGTCCCTCTGGACAGGTCAGGGACATGTTAAGTCCTGTTCTCCCCCTCCTGCTTTCTGGAAGCGGTACGAGACCGGGCATTACACTGCAGTAATAACGAACATAGTTTATGGCTCTTCTTTTTTATATGTCCTGGCAACCCCTACAGAGTTGATATTCCAATCGAGCCAGCATTTCATTAACAAAATAAATGCACAAGGGGCGTATCTTTGGGTAATGAGATGAAATTAAGACAGAGAAAGGCCGGCTACAAGGGACCAGTAAGATGCAGATATATGTGACACATATAGGTGCATGTCTGAGCTATTTTGGTTTCTTTCTCAGATCTCGTATCTTTTAATGACTCACAACAGTAACTGCCTGTCTCCAAACATGACTGTAAGATCCTCTTGCTATCAAGCTGAATTTTAGGCTGAATCAGAGGGTTGAATTTCAGTCATTCCTTGCAATTCTGCTTGCTATGACAAGTTATACCCTGTCACCAATCATCAATGTTATGGTAAATCATTATCTATTTAGAAGATTCCAAACAACTGAATTAAAACAGATCTTAAAAAAAATAAAAGCATCCTATGCCTGTGGTTCCCTAGGGCTTACTGATCTCTGGAGGCTGTGGAAAGTCTGTGCAAAAGAGGACTGCTCCTCCTCTCCCCCCGCCCCCCCCCCCCCCCACCAGCCTGCCTTCCCTGAAAACCTTTTTAACTCTCTAATGTTCCCTTATTTCTGAGCGCCCTCAGCACAGTAAAAACAGCTGCCAGTTGTGGCTGGCAAGCACAGAAGCAGGCTACAGGCATGCATTTGCCCCCCTTTCGTACCCTCCCCTAAAGTTGCTTGCTTGTTTAAAGGTATTGTGTTGTTTTCCCACAGTCCTCTTCCTGGTCCAGGGTACTCCAACTCTGGAGAAGTTTTATGCTGGGAAGAGGTGGGCCAGAAATATGTTTTTCATCTGGTGAACAAGCAGGCATGCAGAGCTAGGGCAGTAGTAGGCAATGTCACTTAGCAAAGGGGATTTTGTACAAGAATATAACCAGGCTACAGTGCACAGAGAACTACACCTAGGCGAAGCCAAGGCCATTCCAGACCATGGCTGTGGGTCAGCTGGAGTTTCACATGTGGCTGGTACTGCAGTGGGCATGGGAGGGCAGAGAGCATGAAGCCAGAACTGTATTGATGCCAGAGCTGGTGTGCAGAGTCGAGACTGAGCTCGGCACCATGTCAGGCCTCTTGATGCTCCTGCTTTTCTCTTCCATTTCCCAGCAAACTTGTCATCTTACAGTCACAGCACCCCAGGACTGCATGCCTGGCACAAATGGTACATGTTCCCACAGCTCCTCTGAACTCTGGAAGGACTGTCCTAGCTGCTGAGGTTTGCTGTAGAACATAAATATTCTAGCCATGCCTCCTTCTCCTGATTCAATTTCTTGTGCCAGTCTTGGGCTTCCTCAACCCTGAAACAGTCTAAAAAATGGTTGGTTGACCCCATTTGCTCTGCCAGAACAGCTAAGAGTAAGAGGCTTGCACAGCAAATGAAAACTGAATATGAACTGTTACCCTATTGAGTTCTTAGCTCTCTGTATTCTGTCTGCAGGAGTGTCTCAGTCTACAGAAGCTGCAGCATGAGTTATGAAAAAACAAGTCACCTGGTGAGCAAAGGCTCTGTGATCTTGGTGCTACTTAACACCATTATTCTTACCTAACTTTTCCTTTGGCTTATTCCTCAACAGACACAGGAGACCAAAATATGGCCCAGGTTTAGCATCATCTGGGAGTGTAGATGGCTGCATTACTCTTTCCTTATAAGTAGCAGCAAGGGACACCCAGACAGCCTTCCCTTATCCTGTTCCTTGCTGCTACAGTATCAAGGTTTCACTGGGATGGCCCTCTCACTACTTGGGCCAGTAGAAAACACACAAAAGAAATTCCATCCCAACTAGAGAACTGGATGGGGTTCAGAGCACGTCAAGAACAAGGAAGGCAGCAAAACATTCTGAAGTTTAGATGGCAGATTCTTTGGGCCAGTTTCCAAGAAAATTTATGTTCATTTCTTAGCTGGATTCAACTTTAAACAGAAATTAGAATGGTGAACATGGGGAGAAATTTGTGACCAGCAGAAGCAAAACATCTGTTTTTTTACCGGAGACAACTGAACTCCAGATGTTGTCAACATCACATAATTCTAGAAGTGCCAATCTCTTTGTGGGTTGCCCTGAGAGAGGTCATGTCACTGAACTCTTGGTGACTGAATGGCTTTTGTACTGGAAAATCCACTCCCAGATGTGCACTGCATGCTGGAGTTCGATGCAGTGTGCTCTGCTCTCAGATTAGGCAAAGGGGAAAAAGGGATCACAAGGAGATATCCTACTTTGCTAGAGCAAGCTGGTCTCACAGATCCCGCATGAGTACGGGATGCTGCCTCAAGTTATTGGTAAGGTGATTGAACACTTTTGCTTCAGCCTGCTGGATTCACAGGAACAGCACTCATCACTATACATACAGCTTATAGATCAGAATCAATGCCCACACTGACTTTACATTCCTCTGGAGGACATCATGCTACTGAGAGAAATGCTAGCACAGGTTTGTGCTAGAGCATTCCTTGCCAGCAAACAGCACAGACAGATGAGAAATATTGTGATCTCCTTTCAGGACAGAGCGCTCTCTCAGTTTTGGGCCGTAACAACTGGGCTCCTTAGTTCCAGTATCGCTCCTTTTGCCTCTTAACCTTTGAGTCCCTCACACCAATAAAATACTGACCATCGGTTTCAGAACCGCCATTTATTTCTCTTCTCTGTTTCACACATAGAGCCTGTAGGCTGTGTTTGTGCATGTGACAGAGGGAGGGGAAATAGATGACACATGATCCCAGGGTTACTGTGAGACTACGTGCATCTGCTTTGGGATGCAATGGTATGTCACAAATGAATGCGGTGTGTTTGTATGACAGGCAGGCACATGACTCTGCATACCACTGGGTAGCTCTGTGAAGATGTCAGTGGAACTGATTTTCCTTTGTAAAAGCTGTTGTCCCTGCCAGACTTTTTTTTTTTTTTACTATTACTTTGCAACATGAAAAGATTCTCAGTGAAATCTGGATTTTTTTCAACACTGTAGATACTAGGAAAACTTAAGAATCTCCTACGTACCATCTGATGCACAGCCAAAATGTGCAGCAGTGATATACAGTACACATTTTATACTTAATTGATCAGCAAATGGGTTTAAGCAATACAGTAATATAACTTGCATCCATTTGCCATTCAAGAAGGGATGCACAAAAGAGTCTGTCACTTAATTCAGCAGGGTGATCAGTGGGTCTGCCTGGGAACTACTTATTTACAAAAGGGCACATCAGAGCTTTAGAGCTCGTTGGAGTGAAGCAGACTTAAACGAGTGTGCATATGAATTGTTCTATTTTATAACTCCTAAATTGCTCTTTCTGAAACACCCCACCCTCCAGTGACCTCTTGCTCAGAAATTAACCTAATCCACACACAAACTGAGCTTCCCCACTTCCTTGCTATCACCAACAGCTGTTATCTGCCTGTTTGCGCCTAACGCAAAACTTCAGTTACCTCTGTATTTTTATAACCACTGAAGTCAGTTTCTGATGAGTTTTACCAGTGATGACTTTTACCAGGCTGCACTGCCTGCATGCAGTGAGTGCTGTGGTGAGGTATGAAGTTTAAAAAGATTTTGCATCAACAAACAAACGATAAAAAAAAAAACAACCACCACCTTCAGAAAGCAATTGAGCAGAGGACAGAGTTTCTTTCTGCTAAGACCTTTGGCAGTAGATTCATTGGCTTCCAGCTGATCAGACTTTCAGCTCCTTGCTGGCTTTATTCTCGCGTGATCTGAAGGCCTCTGGATAGGCATTTTAAAGCAATCGGTTGTTTTCTCAGAGTCTACATAGGGGTCGGGGAGAAAGGGGAGTATCTTTCTTGCTAATGTTAGCCAGACAATGGCAGCTTAACTGTAGAGCCCCCTAAAAGAGAATAAGCCTATTGTGTCCCCAGTGTGTTTCCCACATTTCAAAGGCCACTAAGTAGCACCAGCATCTTTGCCTCTGGGTTACTGAGAAGACAGGCTCTTATGCTTATTAAATGATGTCTTTCCCTAATGATTTGAAACAAAAAAGGCACACACATACAAAGCCAGAGATGTGCACGTTTAAGGCTTCTCCCACCACAAGGTCAAACACATGAAAAGACACAACAAAAAGTTTGGCCCCCAGATCCCCGAGTAGCCCCACTTGCCCATCTCTCCCACACCGGCCCTTCCTCTCTTTTCTACTGCAGGAGCCCCCGATTCCTGCACAATTAAGCGTGGCACCAATGGCATTTCTGCTGCCTCTCCTTCCACTTGGCTTCACCGCTGAGAAAGGAGTTTGTTCGGTGGGGAGGCGGGCACTGCTGCCTGAATAGTCTCTGAAGCATTCATTATCTCCCGCCTAATTACATGGCCGGCATAGTGGTGGTGTTGTGGGAACATTGCATCACATTAATCAGCAAGGGGATGTGCCAAGATGAAAGGGTCCCCTTGTGTCTGCTCTCTGCTGTGGAAAATGGGCAGGAGGGTGGGGGAAGGAGGAGGGTATTTATCAAGTGGGGAGGGAGGGAAGGCACAGCGGGTGCGCCCGAGCCCAGCCTGGCCCTGCCGCCATCTTCCTGCACAGCGCTCTTGTAGCTAATACACTTTTTGTGCTCAGGCACGACGATGGACTGATGGCTCCCGAGTCTGAAATCCTTTATCACAGCACAGGTATGAGCAAGGGTGGTGAGGTGGCACACTGCTCAGTTGCCCTGGGAGGGAGTGGGAGCTAATTCTCCATCGTCTATCCTTCCCTCAGCCCTCTCTGGTCAGAAATGGGGACTGCTTGTGTGAACAACCTGGGATTTGGCAGCAACCTGGCCACAGGACTTCATAGAAGGTCACTCACTGAAGGTCACCTCAAAGCATCCACCTTCCACCAGTCTCTGAGTCAAATCTTAAACAGTAGCTGTGATGTGCCTCCTGCATCAAAGCCAAGCTACCCAAAAGTACCCAAGAGCCAAAGTTTCATTTCCCAAAGCCTGCCGGTGAGAACCCCAGTTCACCCACACAGTGTAATTTTTAAATGGACTCTTGAAATGTGAGATCTCATTTCCTCCTATCTTTGTCCCACTTGCAGAGCATTTGAAAGGCTTTGTAAGGCTTTGCATAGATGCTGCTCTGTGTGTTGGGGTTGGGGGGAGGGTTGAGGCATCTACACTGTGGCTGTTTGGCACCCTGCAAAATACTGGGTCAGAGTGGAATACCAAATGACAGTCCTTGGCTGAGCTGCTTATTGCTGCGAGATGCAATAGCAGCACTCAGTCTAGAGAGGGGAAGGAAAGGTAACAGAAAAATGAAGACACTACCAATGCAGTTCTTCGCATCGGTTAGTCTCCCATTTGCTTTTGATTCAATCAATTCAGATCAGCCCTCTTAAAAATCCTGTAAGGACCGGGAGTGGCTCAGGCTCAGCCCTCCCGTTTGGCTTCCTGCAGGCCTTCTGTCCATCACAGCTTTTCCCCAGTCGAGCTGTGCTGCGGGTTGCTTTCAATTGCTTTGAATTGATGTGTCTTGCCTACAAGCCCCATTATTTTTGAAATGCATCTGGCTTATTAATGCAGGCTATTAAAGCCACTTTGGAAGAAGATTTACTGAGATGCAGGTAAGTTTATCTGCCGTAAAGTAGGTGTGAATGCCAGTTCCTCCTGCAGTGACTGTTGCCAAGTCCTCCCACTCCTGTCCCACGCTATTTTTCAGACAATTGGGGCAGCATGCTTATCTGTGTGCCACCTGTTGTGCTAGAGTCACCCTGACCCAGTGCCACCTTTCTATTCAAATACTTTTGCCAAGTCAGGTGGTGTTCTTTGGGTTTCAGCATACGGGGAGCATTGCTTGTGTGATACTGAACGGTTCCACACTAAGAGACTTGACTTCATTGCCCTCTGGTGAGAGGAGAATATACAACAGGGACTATCAACCCTTTTTTTTTTCTTGGAGGGAGACCAAATGGTCCGTACCTTGTTTACAAGTGGCAACCAAAGTGAGGACAGGCAAACTTCCAGTTCATAAACCAAGAGTATGGAGCAGGAGGGAGCATTTAATACAGCTCAACTCAAGATACTGTCTCTCCATACTGGGTTTTTGATGCCTACACAGTGTTGCTCTGGTTTACCTCTGCTTATTGATCTTTGCAAGAGGAATGAATGTCCCCTGTGACAGAGGATGTTTGAATCCAGCACTTTATCCAGCGACTTTATGGCCAAGCAGCTCTTCCAGTACCACGGTTCCTGACGCATTTACCCTCTTGTTCCAGTGCTAGAGATCCACACTAGCAAAGAGCATCTCAGGTTAGCTTCCACGTTTTCCAGGTTTGAAAAGAATCCATCCCCTGTCTTTTAGGCACGTACACCCTTTAAATGATCTAACTCTGAGATCTGTAGATGTATGTCCTAGCTCCAATTTTCTACTTGATCTTTGGTTGACCATGATGCCTCAATATTGGCCAGCTCAATACTTTATCAACCTTTCCCTCAAGCCACCAGGATAGTGGTGCTCTGGCCATTGCCTTCCCAATAGAGGCCCATGAATTCCATGACATTGGGAACATTTTGCCATACCCATACTCACTGAACACTGGGAAGAACCCATGGGACTGAAATTCCAACCAAAAGACAAAGCAGTTTTATCTCCAGTGGAATTAAAGTTACTCTACGAACAATAACCTAGCTGTCCTTTTTGCCTCACATTTGCCTGAAAAAAGTGAGAAACTAAACTGTGATCACTACAATGGATCCTGTGCTAAATCTGGCCAGTTTACATTGGAGGAAAAAATGTTGAGAGATAACATGGTGAAAATACTCTGGTCTTTAGTCCACCAGATAGATAAAAAGACAGAAGCATGAGGTTAATCTAAGGTCAAGTAATCCTGTGGGAAAATGTGGTGGTTGTGTGATCAAGGTCTTCTCTGAAATACAGGACTCTTCTGCAGCCCTCAACCCCTAACATCTCTCCCCTTCTGGGACATCTCCTGCCCCCCAGTGCAGAAATGTCTGCACCACACCAGCAGTGCACAATGGGACATTTCTACCCCTACAAAGGCAGTGGATTATCTGCTGGCAGCCTACACCCTGAAAGTTTGCCTCCTGCTTCCACTAGCTCCTGACCACAGAGGCACAAGTTTGCATGCACACTGAGACTTGTTTTGGAAAGTTCCTTTTGACTTGGGTTTTACCACCACTGCCAGTTATTCTAGGACTCGAGCTTCATTTTAGACCATGAGTCAAGGCATTGGGAAGACCAAACACAGATTTGGCAAATAAAGAGCTCTAGGAAGACCTAGAGTAAAAGCCTGCTCAGTTTTCATTGCCTCCTCTTTTTCATGTGCCCTTCTCACTGCCACACTTATGTGAGACTAAGCTACGTAAGACTCCTGCAACAACCTCTGTGCAGTAAATGCTGTGTAAATCACAGTGTCTCCCAGTTTGGGAAACCAGCCTTCCCCAGCAGTAAGGTGATGGTACAAAACAGTCATGGAAAAGTCTTGGTTTGGCACAAAATTTCATTGCTTCTGGAGAGGAAAACCAACATTGCAAACACTGGTGCAAGTGGCTCTCCAGCGCCTGAGATGGAACTATCTCCAAAGGTCAATGGGAAGGCTCTGCTGATGCACATCCCCAAAGCAGAGAACAAATCCCAAGGACAGGTAAGTTCTGTTTCACAGTTTCCCCCTCACTCTTCTGGAAACACCATCTCTGGCTTTTCTTTCTCTTTGCTTTAGTCTCTGGTTTCCAAAGGACTGTTAACTGAAAACTGCTTTTCTCTCTTGCCTCTACAATTCTGCTAACCCCGCTTTACATATTCTATTACAAAAAATAAAATAAAACTTCAGCTGCCTGAAGAAATGACTCAGGCCATTTTACAGTAACTGCAGCATTAGTGCCTATCTCTCACTGGTGCCAAAGGTGAGAGGAATTTTAGTAATTCAATAGATAGATAAGATAGGAGAGGTTATTTGATTTAATATTTGGCTGTACCATGTTTCTGAAATACTGTGCAGCTAAAAACATGCTAAAGGTCACCTGATATGTTTCTTTAGATAAATTAAGTAACGTTTTGTATAGCGATATGCTCACTCCAGGTGCAATTATCATATTGTTAACACTTTACTGTAAGTCATCCTTTAAAGGCAGCTCTTATCCCACAGCTCAGTGATGATTTTTAAGAAATTTCCCTTCCTCCACATCCCCACACTAAGACCAACAGGGCACACAAGGAAATCCCAACAGGCAGACTGTTATTCAGTCCATTTCTGCATTTCTAAGGCTCATCGACCTTTCTTTTGTCAGATAAAAGCTTCCCATCTCTTTAAGCCCTTCATTCTTGCAATAGTCCCACAGAAAAGTTGACATCCTTGGCAAGGAGAGTGAAAAGCAGCTTGTCTGCCCTTCCCAATAGTCCAGGCTGGGGTTGTTTTAGCCTGTTTAAATCTCTCCCCTATTTATATGCTAATGTTCTGGTATCAGCAGAAAGTATAAACAGCGTTGTTTACAGCTCCCTATAGTCTGCGAGCACCAAGCTGCCAGGAGAATACTGTGTACTGGGCAAAGAGATGTATTTATTGACAATGAAAATGGCAACTTCTAAGACTATGAGAAACAGAACTGAACAGTAAAAATGTAGTGTCAGCCAACAATATAACCATACAAAACAGGACTGGCAAAAAGCCATTAGCCAGGGGGTCAGTCTTGGGCCCTGGGGAGCTACAAGATTTCTTATTTAACAGGGAAAGATCTGGGGAGACCTTCAGCACAGAGACCTTTGAGAAAAGAGAGCATCAAGTTCCTTGGCAAGGCAGCTTACATGCTCCATTTGCTATTACTGCAGATTTTTGTTAGTGGATAATGGCTCATAGCTTGGCTCGTAGCTCTCCTGAATCCTGACGTGAAGTAAACTCTCCTAAGAAAAACAGCACAGTCTAAATGAGCAAGCACAGTTATTCTTGAGTTCAGATCTTGCCTCTCCATTTTGCTATGTTACTCTCTTCACCAGGAGGGCACCAGGAGTGTCCGAAAAATCAGGAAAACCAGGCAGCAGTAAGGATGTATATCAAAGATGGTTATGCAACACCAAGCACTCTGAAGACATTACAATACAGAGCTTGTCTCTACATCTGTTGACAAAATATTGACAATAGGCACTCCCTGTGCAAAACAATACTTGCTCTCCCTGCCTTATCTCCCAGTAAAAAAACCTTAGTCTTAAAAAATCCTCATCTATCATAGTTCCTACTGAATGCAGTTCTCTCACAAATGCAATTGCTGACAAATGATGGTAGAGTGTCTGTCCAGGCAATCCTTACAGTATGGTTTCCCATTGAAAGACAGGAAAAGGCTGAGACAATTAAGGCTTAACTCGTATTCCCCAACTGTATAGATGTTTCAGCTCTCACCAGAGGAGATTCATAACTCCATTTCCAGGAGGTAAAATGCAGGGGACTTCAGCGTGAGGCTGAACCCTCTTATGATTCCAGGCCACCCAGGCCAGCTGAGCTGCACCAGGGCCTGCATTGTTCTCCTTGGGGCGAGACTCTGGCAGCTGGACTACCAGTCCAGCTTGTCTCCTCAGTGACCCAAAGCCACCTCACACTCCCCAGTGCCATTACTTCTCAATCTGGGTAGCCTTGGACACGGTGTCAAGAAAGCACCGAGTTTTTCACCAGTGCAGAGGCACCCGGGTAGGACAATGTGAAACTTGCTTGGCTGTTACTGGAGATGAGCTGGTTACGTGTTACGTGTTCTGTAAATAAAAGGAAGTCATCTACTCAGCAACTTTATATCAGCACTAAATTCATGAAAGGGTAAAATGCCAAGAGGACCACTAGAAATGGCATTGTTCCTTCCCAGACCAGCAGAGTCACAATAAGAGTTTGAGGTGGTGAACAATGAGAGCATTATATTGGCAAAGATGTGCCTTTCTTCCAGGGGGAATTCAGTTGCTAAGTGCATCAAGAGGATTTACAGCAACCCTTTGCTGTAATAACTAGACATAGGCCCGCATGAAAATCCCACATTTGGCTGTGGCACACTGGCTGAGACTACTCTGTCTCCTTCTAGTAGTGTGTTCCCAAAGAAGGAAACCGTTCGTTTCAGCTACTACAGTACCTCTGAGATCAAGTAGTAGCCTGATGGTGCCATGCCAAATTTTCCAGTGCAGAAGGTTTCTCTGTCTCCCAAGTTAAAGTAACCTGCATGTAGTCCTGCACATATTGCTTACATCATCTTTTTACAGAAACTTAATCCATCCAGTTTTGAGAAGTTTTGGTGTACAGTGTAAAAGGGTTAAGTCTACCCACACTGCATCAGGTGCCCAGCACAGATTACACCATGTATTTTGTGGGATTGCAAGCGCTTATGAACAGTGCAAATAAACCAGCCCAGTGCATTTCTTCCACTCAAGACTGAATGAAACTTGTTAATTTCTAATAGCTGTCAGCTAAATCACCAAGCCAGGTGGGGATGATACTTGTTGGAGCTGTTTTGAGCTCTCCTAGCAGTTTTTAAATCTCTTTCCATTACCTGTTATTAATTAGCTTGTTAAGGACCAACAGTAAGAGACAAATAAAAGCAGCCATGTAGCAAGGGGTTAACCTTTAAGCACAAGGCAAATTGATTAAGACCACAGTATGAACTGTGAGAGAGGTCTTGAATCTGAAGCCAGGAGCTGGGATTCTAGTGCATTTTTGGCATTTGTATCTTTAAGAAGCTGAAAGGGTCTATAGGCATTGAAGTGTTTGCAAGAGTAGGTGGGGGGTTGGGTCAAAGAGAGAGCTGATGCACCTAAAACTATGTGCAAGAACTGTAGATGTACTTCTTAGAGATGCATCTACAGAAATATAAATAAAGAAAAGGCTAGAATGTAGTCTTACATAATTCATTGCTGCTGGGACATGAGCTGGGAGGGAAGAATGGAAAAAACAGTCCATAAAGATGCCAATAGTTTCTAAGCAGAAACATCTGTTGAAGTCTTAAAAACGGTCAGGCCTGAGGCAAGCTCAGCAACAGGAAAGCCTGCAGTTGATCACTCCTACCCTCATCAGTCCCACGAGCTCCTACCCCTGGGATTGGCCTGGAGCTTGGAAGGTAACTGACACCATGAATCAAACACAGCTCCTTTCTTAAAGAGGAAAAAGGGAGGAACAGAGAAGCCAGGATGGGTGTCCAGGGAAGACAAATGATTATTTGGAATGAAGGTATTCAGGAAGAGTTACAAAAGAGTAAGGGAACATGCAAAGGGAGACCCAGTGGCTTATCTGCTCTGTCCCAAGGGGGGCTGTATGCTGAATTTCCATTGCCTTGTCCAGTCTAATTTTAAATGTCTCAAGCAAAAGGCCTTGCTCCCCTCAGGAGGCTATTGCAAAATCTCACAAATCATCTTTGCCTTTTACATGACTGCCTCTTCCTTTGTGATAGTTAATTTAATTTTCTTTGTTTTCTCTTTATATTCAACAGTGCTCCTAGACATATTGATTCCAAACAGCAGTTTCTTCTACCTGAAATAATTTGCTCCCCTCTGCTGTCTTTTCTCAAGAAAGGAGTTCTTTTAAAAATATCTGTGGAGGTTGTGTTTCATACATCTCTGCAGGGTCTGCATCTGCCAGCAGGAAGGGAGCATGGTTCTGCTGGATCTTACAAGGCTCAATGAAAGGGGGGGGTGTCTCAGCTGCTGTATTACAAGAGAAATATAAACTGGTAGAAGTTCTTACAAAGCACTGTTTGGAGCCTTTCCTTCCCCATCTCCAATCATTTCAGGTGCCAGTTTTGACTAATCACTCCAGTTAAAGCTTCTTAAAGTATCTAAAACCTTTATCCACCAAGAAAGCCAAACTTCAGTCAATGCCAATGAAAAGTCCTTGGGTGGAGATTCCACTTTAATTTCAAATCCAAAACTCAGCAGCCTGCATTATCCATAGTAGCGAGCAGCAAACTAGCAATGAATTTCTGAATTTATAAAGGATTCTACGTCAGAGTTAGTGGTGACTGAAATACCATGAGAACTGTATTTCATTTCTCAAAAAAGGGTAATACTTGAGTGCTTGGGATTTCAGAAGTATTCACCTTGCACTTTTGAAAATCTAAGCAAAATCCTTCCCCTCCCTTAATCACTAACATTTTCCTAGCAATAGCTTTTCTATATAAAGTTAGACTGAAGGGTCAACATATGGCTTAGATTGGAACTCTTGCTGTGATACTATCCATGCAGTCCACAACCAGCACCTCCTTAACAACAACAAAAGTGAGCAGAATAGTAGTTGAAGTGATCAGATGTTAAGAAACAAACTCCACAGTGTTGAACATTCATTGGTTTTCAGATTTTTGACCTGCTCTAGGTCTGCACTCCAAAATGGCACGTTGTGATTTGCTTCCTGGTCCAAATGCTCCCAGTCCTCCGTGCCGAACATCAAAGCAAGCTTACTGCTCAAGTGGCAGTCTTCCAGCCTGCTGGCTCTTGGCTCTTCTTCCCTCCCTTTTGCTTTTTTCATTAGATGAGCAGCTTTGAACAAGAAACTCCAAGGACCCATTTATCGATCTTTCAAAGACCTTCCCCACCTTCATACCTGCTTTTTGGCTATCTCTATAAAGAGTGTATCAGGAAGGACTTCTTGATAGCGAACTCGTTCATATTTCTAGTTGTGGAGTCAGTTACCCTTACTTCATGTTGACAGTGGTACCAATAACATCACTAGAAGTAGTGGTACCAGACACAGCTTTTTCACGTCCTGCAGCTCAAAATGACCGACCAAAAGGTCAGTAGCTTGGCTTTCCTTTCAGGTGTGGAGCAAAGTTTTCACACTGCAAGTGAGGCACCGGATAACTTCAAAGACTGTGAAACACAAAAAGGCTTAGGAAGCTTCTTGTGTCCTGCTATTCCTCCTACAGATTTCTAACCAGTCTCAACCAGCTGCCTACATCAAATCTGGGTTTAGGAAGCCCCAATTCCCTGCAGGTCCTCTGGCAGCACACAAGAAGGGAATGGTCTCCAACAATGCAGGAGTAAAGGGAACTTTTAACTCAATGTTAAGCCTCTTTAAAAATGAGCTGAGGTTCCTCTGAGATTTTATTAAATCTGCCAGCCTGTGAAATACTGCCCAGTGGATCAAAGACACAATGAACCCTTTCTTAGCTTGTGTTGAGCTCTTCATGGATCTCCAAAGGGCAGTAGGGCTGTAATGTCTCGTTAGGTCAGTCATTAAATACAAGGAACCCAAAAATTCACCAGAAACCAAGAGTCAGGATGGGGCTCTGCCATCCCTTCAAGAGCATGACATCTGATCCTCTATATTCATCTTTATTCCCTTCTCCCCCCAGTACACTGAGAATCACTCACTGTTGCTGATGTATAAAACCCTGCCACAACAACTACTAAAAAGGGCAGCTCCATGCTGGCATTGATCCTGCCTTCATCTCACTGCATTCATTGTCTAAGAGAACAGAGGCAGGATTAGAAGGGGGTTTAGAGTGCAACCAGGCAGTAAGATTAATAACTGCTCTTAGCTTCATTCATGATCAATTGAGTGTGTGTGAATCTGCAGAGGACCTTCTCCAAACAGTCAGTAGGGATGGTAGTGGAAGTTATGGAACCAGCAATCCAGTGCAACAAATTTCAGTTACACAGCATTTCTTATAGGAAAAAATGAAACATTTTGCTATCTCTTCCTCAGTAAATACCGCTCTGCTTGCGTAGATATGCTAGATCTTACCCCCAAATCTGTTACACACCCTCTCTTACTCCCCAGTAAGTCCAATGACTCCAGTGGGCACACAGGCAAGCATTATATGAGGGAAAAGCTGCTATCAGAAATGCTTTCAGTTGGACACTATAATGAGTCAGCTACTTTTAAAACAAAGTAAACACCTTGAACCCTACAGTATAATAGAATTTCACCAGATTTATCCCAAGTAAATATACATGAATCACATGGTCTGCCTCCTTTTTCCCAGCGGGGTGAGTACTTCCTATATGAATTCTTGTATACATGAATACAAAATACAGAACACACAGAGGTCACAGAGGTGACCATCAAATGCATTTCCTACGAACTATCACGCTGGTAAGACCTGACTGCTCAGAGTTCAGTAGTTGCTAGTGTAAAAGTGAAAAGCCCAGTGGCAGATCAGTGAAAAGTGGCCAATTTTTACATTCAACACCTAATTCTGTTAACATAAAAAAACCCCAAGTATTTCTGCAGCGCTTTGACGGGCTGCAAGCAAAGACAAGCAGTAAAAGGAGTGATCCAGGTGGGCATGTGCGCTCGAGGCTTTTGGAGACACCACTCTGGTGGGAGGAAAGCCGTTTTGGAAAGGCACATGGTGGGTTTTGATTTCACAGAATCACAGAATTGTAGGGGTTGGAAGGGACCTCGAGAGATCATTGGGTCCAACCCCCCTGCCAAAGCAGCTCCCTAGCTCATACTGCACAGATAGGCGTCCAGATGGGTCCTGAATATCTCCGGAGAAGGAGACTCCACCACCTCCCTGGGCAGCCTATTCAGATAATATCAGATAATGTTAATTTCCAGAGATGCCCCTATTTTGCATTTGTCTATCACTTTTTTTTCTAGAAAACTGCAAAGTAAAGAAGACTAAGCTACACAAGGCTATCCACCTTTATCCACAACTGAAATGGAGCTGGGGACTACCCTGGAAAGAACTAGGCAACAGCTTAGGAAAAAGGTGAAAAGGTGAAACAACACCTCTCAGGCATATCTGTGCAGCCTTGGAATGCCTGGAGCCAGACTGCAAAAATGTGGAGCCCTCCAGGCATTTTCCTTGGCCTGACAAAGGACAGGAGAGAGGGCACTTGGTTGCTCTGCCCTTACCACATTCCCTAACACATCCTGTAATGTGTCCTCCAGGACCAAAATTCTTACTTCAAATAATGGAGCGCTACCTGAATAGTCATCCCACAGTCTGCGCACAGCAGCTGGCTGTATTCCCAAGCATTTAGAAATTGGCCATCCCTATTTAATTGAAACAGCAGGAGAATTTATGGAAGCAAAATTGAATTCCCCTAACTGATAATTGAAAGATTAACTTCTGCAGGAATGCCTTGATATTTATAATGACCACACATGATCAGGACCTTGGTTTAATATCTCATCTATCCACCCTGTACTGACTAAAGCATTGCTCAGGGAAGAAAAAAGAAGAAAAGGAAAAAAAAATAGGCCTCTGCCATTTGAAATATGGTGTAAATAGGTCACTGTAGTAGCCCCACAAAATCTGTTTTTCTGAGGAATTTCTTATTGATTAAAAATTCATAGAGGCATCAGTGAGAAATTGTCCAGGAAAAACAGAGGTGCTCCAGCATGTTTTAAAACAAAACAAAAAATCCCACAAAACTCCCACAGGCTCTTGTTTTCATTAAGCCAAGTGCCAGTGGCTTCTGCAGACCTCAACCCCGATCATTAATGGCCGAATTTGGACTACATTTATAGGACCACCATACAAGACTCAAATTCACTCTTCACAGTATTTTTAAATTGTTTCCAATTCACGCTAACCTCTTACCTCCTCCCCAAAAGCATTCATGAAAAATGCACACTGGCATTAAAAGGAGAACACGCCCTTCCCCTCCAATGTGATGTACTGAGGCAGGGATGGGTGAAACTCGAAGCGCCTGGCCCAACCTAGAGGCCCAAGGTAGTTCAGCAACTTCAAAATGTTGCTTTTTCATGGCAGGGCCATATGACACAATTCCACTATTTTGAATCAGACCTTGTTAAATGCTGCCTCTTTGTTTTAGCCAAGAACTGACCGTAGAAACATCTCTTCTCTGACAGGAAAGGACTCCGCTTTAGGCCTAAGGCTTGCTAGCCAGAGCAGTAAGGTGAATATGAAGCAAGCAGCAAATATCAGTCTTCAAAGCTGTCACACCAACATTAAATTCACTTAAAAAAACAATTGAGAGAGACAGATGGTAAGATATCTAAGAATGCTGATACTTCTGAGAAGGGGAGTGAGACATGGGTCATTTGTAAAAATAGCAGAAACCCTGTCTGTGACTTCAGAAACGTTCAATTTTTGTATTTAAAAGGGTCCTCTGAGGCTGCAGCTTTCACGCGCATACCCCGGCTTTCACAGGGAGCATGGGAAAATAAGCTCATTGTGTCAGAAGGCCTTGAAAGGGAAAGGAGGCTTGCGGCAGGATGGGAGGAGGGGAAGAGCTAGAGCCCAGCTTGAAAGCTCATAGAGAGAAATGGAAAACAAACACGTTCCTACCCCCAACATGCACATGCACACACATGCGAGCCCTAAACTCTGCCTGAACTCCGGTATCAGAGACTTGAACTGGTTTGGGAGCCCTTGCTCACTTTGTGGTTGGGGTTTTAAAAAAATTTTCTTTATTTTCTTTTTTTGAAGTTTGTTGTTTCATATTCAATTACCTCTTCCTTTAGAAGGAGGAAAGAAAATAAGCAAAGTTTTGTGTGTGTGCGCACATGCATGTGTGTCTCCCAGGCAGCTCAGGAACAGCGAGCTGTCAAAAGCCCAGCCCAGTGTCTGGCTTTCTTGTTCCTGGGGAGGATTTTATAAATATTTGGGAGGTTGCATGAGGTGGGGGGCGGGGGGATACAGGAGGGAGGCTAGATAACTTTTGGGCCCACACAGCACAGAAGTTTTGAAAGCCTGCTTTTCATTAGCATTGCCTAGCAACCAACTCATCTGCTGCAAATCTCATCACGCCCCAGCAAAGCATCCACGGCATGCTAATCTTTTCATTTAATAGAAAAGCTGCTGTAATCTTTCTTCCTTTTCCTTTCTGAAAGAGCAGACAATAATAATAATGATAAAAAAAGAATCCGGCCCTGCTCCTCCCGCTGCCCTGCACCCCCACCAGCACTCTCGTTGATCCAACACTTTGCGAGTTCCCATGGATGACCTACATGTGTGTGTTCTGGCTGATAAGTCCCAGCTGCAAAGGCAAGCTTGGGTCGATTTTTGCTTTCTGTGTAGTGTGTGCTGGAAAGGGAGGGAGGCGAGGGGGAGGATTTTTCTGTCTGGGTGCTGAGAGAAGGAGGAGGCAGGCAGGACTACAGTGCTTGGAGTCTGAATGGCTTAAATGAAATCTCTGGCTTCGGATACTGTAACTGAAACCTCCCCAGCAGACAGGAGAGAACTGGTTTGTGCTGGTGCCTGTGCGTGCATGCGTGTGCATGCTTCAGACAGAGCGCAGGAGTCCAAGCTCTTGCTATATCCACAGGAGAAGAGAGAGTCTTGCTCTGTCGCTGATGAATTCCATGTCCAGCCAGCTGCAAAACAAGCAGTGCTCTGGAATCTCCCTGGGCTTTGCCCGTCCTTTCACTCTGAAAATATCACGCCTAAGGGTAGGGGAAGTGGTTTGGACAAAATAAGACTTGACCTGAGCATCTGCCCAGAACTGAAACCAAACGCCTGTCTCCCTGAATTTTTGACTTTTGATAAAGCTCAGATAATTTCTCTTGCCACCTGCCCATCTTCAAGGATGTTTGCACTTTACAGTTCCACATGGAAAAATTAATCTATCATGAAACAGGCCATGCATGCAGCTTCTGAGCTGGTGAGAAGCAGGAACCTGAAAATACGCTTTTCCGCATGTTTTCAGATATCCGGTCCTATTTCTACAGATACACATCCCATTGAGCAAGTTCTGCGTGACCTTGCCCTTTCCCCTCTTTCCAGTCTCCATATTCAACTTTTTCATACTCTCAGGTGTTCCTAAGGATGTCTTCTCCACACTCAGAAAGAAGCCAAGTCCTCCAAAGTGTAATCCTGCAGGCCATTTCACATTTCCTGCTCCTTGAACCTGTGAACCTCGAACATAATACACCTCCTCATTCCTACCCACACATGATGACTGAGAGCAGACTCCTTTATATAGAAAGATGTTTCCTTTTCCCCTTTCCAGCATAATGCTGGAAGCATTCCCATTAGTGAGGTTCTATAAAGATGACTGGAAGATCACAAGGCCGTACAGCAAAGATTAAATCACTCTGGACAATAATGTTATCATACCTAAGGAAATGACAATAGGGCCATTGTGTAACAAACCAGGTAGAGGTACTATGAATTTCCGAAGAAATCCAGATTAAAACTGGAGTAATATACTTAGGAAGCAGTAAATGTTAATTTGGAAAGGATACTGGGATTGTGGAAGATGTTTCCATGTCACACTCCTTTGCATTCTTAAGTAATATCAGAGTGAACAGCTCATTTTCAGGCCTACTCCTACAAAGTCCTAATGGATAGCCCCAATAACAAAACTTCTGACAGTCCTGACAGCCCATCTGAAAGAAAGGCTGTTGGGTCAGGGAAAAGGACTCCAAGGAAGTGCAATCAATCTCAGAAGTGCCCACAAGCAGATGAAATGTAACCCTTCATGCACCATTTACTATGCTTGACAGGGAAGAATTGCCAGGTTTTGAAAACCACTTCTTTTCTTCTCTTTCTCCTTCTCTCTGTCTCCATCTCTTCTCCATCTCTTCTCTTCTCTTCCTCCTCTCCTCAACTTCAGTGCTGCCAGCTTTGCACTCAGTGCTGCAAATGCTTTCAGAGTAATCAATCAGGTGAAAACCCTTTTCCCTATGCACACACTGGGCTTGAAACCATTATGGGCTGGCTCTGCTCCCATAGCCAGCTGGAGACAGAGGTGCTTCAGATGCATTCTACGGGAAAGGAAACACAAACCCCACCTTCGCTGGTTTTTAATTAAAAAACATCTCAAGCCTCATTGGTTCTCAGGAAAACATAGAGTTGGCTCATGTTTAAAGTGACAGTGTGGAAATAAAATTAGTATTTTAACAAATCCCCTTTCCTGTGTTACTAAGAGCTCTAACAAAAGGGCTGTTCACCATAAAAATAAAGAGTTTCTGGTCACTGGAAGGCAGGTATTTTGGACTCAAAGTAAGATGGAATTCAGCTATGAATTGCTTCCCCTTGCTAGGAACCTATCTTTTCACAGACCTGCATTTCTTTGAAATCAATTCCAGGTCATCCCAGTGACTATCAGCTCTGTTAGGCTGGATAAGAAGTAACAGAGAGCAAAGCAATCATGCCAGATGGAGCACAGCAAGCGAGGAATTGAATGCCACTTACCACATGGCAGAACATTTGCTGTAAACTACCATCACTGTAGAGACAGAAAAGGATATGTTCTTGTGAGTAGAAAATAAACTGGGATGGAGACAAGACTCCTTGGTTGGGGTGAGAACTGTGATTATCATAATTGTTGGGTAGCATCCCAGGTAATAGAAATTAAGTACGTAACAAATCTCAGTCCTCTGTAGTCCTTGGTGAACTTACATGCAGGTTTCAAATGCCCCTGCCTAACTGGCATTCTCATTAGCAGAATGTGCTGAGAAGCCAAAAATTGAATGAATATCCGTCAGGCCTTCAGAAGATGGGAAAGGACTTAAAGTCTGTAAAACATAATGTTTTTTAATTCTGTCAACATAAAGGTGAGGAAACACAACACCAGGTCCTCTGGCTAACACTGAATTCAAGTGTATGGATGTTTGCTCCTCACAGCCTCTACTGGAGAAAAAATTCTAATCAAAGAGCAGCAGCAAATTAGCTGTAATGACCCATGCTTGGGAAAGGCTCAGGGCTCAGCAAACAATAGATCCTTATAGGCATCAACCTTTTTTTTAAAAACAAGTTGTAGCAGCACCGTTCTTATTTGAGAGGAGCCCTGTTCTTACAGTATTGGTTAAATGACCATTCCCAACACACAGCATGTAGAAGACATTCACATTACTGGATGTGGCTGAGGAACACCATCTTTGCAGTGTTCTGCAGTTCAAAGAGAGGAAAGTTTGTCACATTGGCAGAATATTAGTTGAGGGAAAGAAAATGTGTGAAGGCAGTTAAATAAGGTTACACAGGTGCTGCTACTTCAGACTGTGGAAAAAATTAAATTATAATACATGTGAAAGAAAATAACCTCTTTAACATTGGAGTCGTCTTATTGCAGGGATAAAACCACAAGCCAACTTTAGGAGTGTTGCACTCCTTTAGCCAGCCAAAGATCACACTGACATTCTTTAGTGACTTGTGGTTTGGAGAGATCACCTTATGTAAAACTGAGGTCTGTGCACTTCTTAGATCTAGAAACTGTTTGTGTATGTTCAGGTAAACTTTGAGGTGCAATCAAGCCAAAGAAAATTTTACTTCCTAATAGATCTCCAACTCATGATAAATTTTACAGTTTCCTATTTTGTCATCTCAGGCCATTCCTTACCCCTCACAAATCAAGAGATAGTTTCCAGTTTTAGGGAAAAGATGAGAAGGATTTAAATGCTGCCAGTATCAAAACAGACCACTTCAGAATATTCAGTTTGAAGGAAGTTCTGTGATTGCTAGAAATACAAGTACTCCAGAAGTTTAGAGAAACTTAGGGAAAGAAACAAATGCAGTTATTACTAATGTAAAAAGATGCCCTTACCATGAACTCACCTGCACTGAAGCAGCAGATACAATGTTATCAGAGATCTGTAAAATTGTAATTGTTAGTTGGATAGAATAGAATCAGAATCTCCTGAGTTGGAAGGGACCCGTAAGGATCACCCAGTCCAACTCCTGGCTCCACACAGGGCCAGGCAAATCAGAGCATGTGACTGAGGGCATCGTCCAGATGCCTCCTGAACTCGGCCAAGCTTGGTGCTGTGACCCCTTCCCTGGGAAGCCTGTTCCAGTGCCCGACCACCTTCTCAGTAAAGAACCTCTTCCTTGTATCCAAACTAAACCTCCCCTCTCTCAGCTTCATACTTGCCTTATAGTTCGCTGAAAGTCCCCCTTGCTCTCAATTAAACTACTGAACTGCATACGTGAGATGCCCTTAATGTTTCTGGAGCGTGGACCCAGCAATGAAAAGACATCAAGATCTGGACATGTGCTGTACATGGCATTTTTTGCAAAAGTTACTGAACTCCAGTTGTATTAGATGGAAAATCTTAAAGCCAAAATACCAGAGTTTGGCTATTAATACAAAATGTCAGATTGTGTTACCCCACAACATTACATCACAGGAAAATGGGTATTTTCAGGGTTTAGATAGCTTTAGATCTAAGATGTATACTTTTAACTGCTTGCACAAATAGGAACCATACTGTTCTTGTTAAAGGCAAGAGGGGAATAAAACAAGCATCTTGCCAGCCAACTGCTACAAAACAGTGAAACAGTGAGATTAAAAAACCTCAGCCTACATTTAAGGTCTGGAGATGAATCCCTTTAAGCTGTATCTCCCTACATTGGTGTCCTCCTTATCCCACCCCAATCTTAAACTTCATTGTGGCTGCCAGAGCCACACTCTTCTGCTTCAGCTGCTTCCCAGCCTACAGCTGTCATGGTTCTGTTCCTTGCTGCTTCCCATTCCCGTTCCTTCAAGATACCCAGAGTATTGTGAACCAAGGCATACACCTTAACTTTCCATTCCTTAGTACTGCCTTCCCGTGATCCAAGAGTTCTTAAAGGCTAGAAAATGGAATTTCAAAAGGAAATGAACTCAACTTTGTTCTGCAGCATGCTTAGGTTATCACTATCTGTTTTCAGATCAGTTTTCACTAATGTGAAAATTAAAATTCTTCCCTTAGTTTTTCTTCTCCTAACATCCCATTCATTCATCAATAATGTTCAATCTGTACTCAAAAAATGTAGAAGCCACAGAGCTTCTTGAGAAGAGTTGCTTTCAGTCACTTGCAAAACAATCACTTTTTGCCTAACTCAAAACTTTTTGAAGAAACTTTCCATCTAAAGCATCCAGAAACAAGTCCCTTATACAAGCATTTTTGTCTCCCATGCTATACTAAATTATAATTAGATGAAACAAGTTTTTATAATGGAAAGTAAAAGACAACTGCAGCATGGTGTGACGAGCTTTGCCTGTCTGTCAATAATAAAGTGACAACAATTCCAAATGCCCAAATGACAAAACATATCCAAAAGAACCTTAAACTCCTTAACATATCACATGTCAATACACCCAGATGCTCCCTGCTTACTGGAAAACAGGGCAGTTCCATGGCTATTATCTGCACTGGTTTTTACAAGTGGGCTTCCTTTGGAGGTCACTGCTTGGGCTTTCTTGTGTCAACAATGTCTTCATTGTAAATGCTGTCTGGAATTGCAGGTCTAGTGATATGTGCTTCTGTGCTTACAAATACAGTGATCTGCTAACTCCTTATCACACGCTTTTTGCCAGGGATTACTTAATAGACGGAGAAAACAGCAAAACCAAACCAGGATTGCCTGATCAAAGCTTTCTCATTCTGTTCTGCCTGCAAATTACTTTAGTGTTGCTAAAAAAATATAGGCTGTAGATCAGGATCAGGAGCTCTCTAACTACAATATGCAAATGATAGATGAACAGCAGCACAAGCTTCCCTGCTGACTGTCAGAACATGGCCACTGAATCAGGCAGAGAAAGGCCAAGGACAGAAACCGTGTACAGGCTCTGACCATTCAGTCTGGGCCTTCTCTGCAAGCTTCCAGGCCTGGCCTGGTCTTTCCCTAGTTAACTACATGGAGGACCACTCACTCTTAGGAGAAAGACTAAAGATGAGAAGCAGAAGTAAAGTTCTAGGTCCTGTCCTGGATGTGTACATTGCACTGCAGTCCTCTATGTCAGCATGGAGTGAGGATCCTTTATGGAGAAGCAATCAAGGCGATCAACAGCTCTCTGCTGCTGGGGCGGGGAAAGAAACAGGTCACAATGAACAGAGCTGTGCTCTTATTCATGTCCAGACTTCTTCTAAAAGGCAAATGCCTTCAAACTGTTTGCTGTTAGTAACTGTTAGAGAGTCCTAAAGAGCAAAAGTTCTACTCTAAGTCAGCATACTTGCACTACCCCACTGAAGTAAAACCCTTACATGATGATAAACAGCCTGTACAGCAATGAACTTAGGACACCCTTTAAACTGGTTTTAAGAATGCATACTGTTTCATCTTTACGGAAGGTCCTAGGACATGGAGAACAGCATTTGCAAGTCATCTGTGAAACACAGGTCACCAAATTCTGAAATGGTCCTGGGAACAGCACCATCCAGTGCTCCCTTATGTAATAGGAAAGCTTAGAGGAACTGATAACAATTATCTAAAGATGCAGTTCCATGGCACCTTCAAACAGTCTCAGCTGAGTGGCCTAAAAAATCCCCCGGGGATTGTTTTTCAGTCAGTTTAAGCCAGTTCATGCAGCTATTCAGGTCAGGAAAGTGCCAGTGCAAGAGAAGGAGAAGAGAGCACACAGCTGGGAGCTGAATGAGCAGGAGCACAGCAGACGGAGCAGTTCAAACTGCAATGGAGCTGAACCCTGGGCAAATGCAGTAACAGTTTGATCCACTTTTCAGTCATTACTGAATGTAGCCCATGACCTCCCACATGTTTACTCCTTAATGCTAAAGCAATTTTTCAGACATTTATAAAAGATCAGCCCTGGTTACAACTGAGGCAACTGGACCCTGCCCCACTTACCTCCACTGATGGCAGTGGAAAGACAATGGGTTACTCTTGGTCAGCAGTGACAAACAAAACCAAATGAAGAGTGAAACCGAAAAGTAACTGTGCAAAGGTATTCCAGAATTACAGTTACAGATGGTTAACTACCCTGAAGAGAAATGGCAAGTGGAGCCCCTTCGGATTTTCAACCTAAACTTGCTCTCTTCAATATTCTACACTAACTGGGAAATGGAAGTGGTTTACAGTAGACACATCTCCTGACATGTGAAGTACTGAATATTGACACAGTAGTGGATAGAAGTCCTTGACTTGTAAACTAAATAAAGTTTGAGTTCTTTAGTAAAAGGTAAAGTGTGTGTAAGCTGATTGAAGGGTAGCTTGCGTGCAAAGCAGGCGATGGGCAGATGCTCACTTTGCAAAGAACTGTCCCAGCCTGAGATGCTGCTGCTCTTCAGCTGCCTCTAACTGCCACCCTGCTCAGGGCTGCCACCGCCCCAGCAGTCGCAGAGTCACTGGGTTTTTCACATCAGTTTAAATGAGGGGTTTGAGATAACACACCTTTACTCTACACCCCGAAACACACTAGGGAGTATATGCCCAAATCCATGGCCAAGTGGTTGGAGGTGGCTGACAGAGGTTATGTAACTGTGCTCAGTGACGCCTCCCAGCTGGGTCCGGAGGAAGGGGGTTGTCCATACATTTTGATTTGTTCTTGTTGACGGAGGAAAATTCCACTGCTTTAAGTAAATGTACAGTTTATATCCGATTTACTTAAACTATTCAAACCCTTGTGTAAGCATTTGCTGAAATGTAGTTTAAACAGAGGAGGAACATGGGTGTGCCCTGAGTGTCATGGTTTAGCCCCAGCCAGCAGCTGAGCACCACGCAGATGCTTGCTCACTCCTCCCCACAAGGGGATGGGGAGGAGAGTGGAAAATAATCTCCTGAGTGATAAAGACAGTTCAATGGGATAACAAAGAAAACAACAACAATAATAAATACGTATAAAAAAACCCCAAGTGAAACATGTATGCAGTAATTGCTCATCGCCTATTAAAACCCCTGATGCCCAGTCCGTTTCTGCTGTTACATACAGAGCCTGTCACTATATCATAGGGAATGTCCCTTTGGCCAGGCTGGGTCAGCTGTCCTCCCAGTGCCCTCCCAGCTTCTTGCTCACCTGGGAGAATGTAATAAGCTAAAAAGCCCTTGATTTAGTGAAAGCACTACAACTATCCAGGAACAACTGAAAATATCAGCGTTACTGTCATAGTGAATCCAAAACACACCACTATACTAGAAAGAAAACTTTTACCCCAGCTGAAACCAGGACACACGAGTTTCAGTAAATTTATTAAACTGATTTAAATTGAACTGGTGGAATTCTCCCATTATGTCCATTACCAACACAGGATTAAACATGCATGCCATAGGACTAAATCACTTCAGAATTTGGCACTGCACTTAGCCCAGACCAAGTTTTAAATCATAACCGATCCCAAGCACCAAATCGCAGCAGATCTCATATTCCTTTACTATTACTCCCAGGGCAAACAACTACCTGAAATGCAGGGAATAGGAAGCTTTCCATCCTCATGATCCCTCTACCTATTTTCCTCAGGCTTTGTAAAGAAATGTGAAAGAAGCATGGTCTCCTGTACTTCAAAAGGTACAGTCCTATAAATCTCAATATCCTGCCCACCCCAAAGAATGGAGCAGAGCTGGCTTTGGGTATGGGGGAGGAGAAAGGAAGTGCTTGTAGGGCTGAATTCAACCAGCACATACAGTAGGTCTAATTCTTGTCCTATCAGCCTTGACGCAATGAGTCCTTTCCTTCAGCTACTTTAGATAAACAGGAAAGGAAAAGAAAAAAAAATAAATCAGTGCTGGAAAAAATACAAGCCAGTTCAGAAGGAAAACGTTATTGTCAAGTGTTCTTATGGTAATTTCAAGCAATAGTGAGTACAGTATATCATATGAAAAACAAGGCTATTGCTACAATAGCAAATCATACCAAAACTAAAGAGACTTTAAAAACAATCATACTACAGTAAGAACAGCGAGTGATTCAGAGTATTAAGTCCATGTAAAAAGTTTATGAGTAACAAAGCCCGTAAAGTGGTAATGTATCTTACACTCATTTTTCTGACAGGGAAGGTGCTTTACAGATAAAGTGGTTTGCTGTAGTTTGCAAACAGTCCTTGAGTGTACCTATGCTACTGCCCAGCAAAGCCTTGAATTGCACTACCTAACCATTAAACCTTTGCAAGTAGCATTCTTTTATTAACGCCTTCATACACAGAAACAGGTGAAAACTGGTTACACAGTAGGTCTAATCTGCTTTGGCACTCAATACTATTGGCAGAAACCAAGTCAACTTTCTGGTGTGAATGTGGGAGAGTTAATACTGCTGAAAGGGCTCATTCTGCAGCTGAGGACTATAAAACATACCCCTTCGCAATGATTTTTGTACCCCTGGTGCAGACATCCCAAATGAGAACAGATATAGGTTATGACAACAGACCCTCTTACTTGATAAACTTAGTCTTTACAAGTTTTGTTTATAAATACGTTGGACATAGTAAACCAAATCATTAATGAAGAGCATAGCTTCATATAAATCAGTACAACTCAGTGATGTGATGAGAAAAATTGATTTAATCAATTTAATAATTTTTAGCATGGACATGAAGGGATCTGAAGAGACACAATCATCTGTTTAGTCAATTTAACAGATCTCTCTTCACCACGCAGTATGATGCACTGTCACAATTAGTCAGAAATATGGAAATGGATATCTTCAAAACATTTTGCAGATGCTAACTATTTATCCATTACATTTTCACAAAGTAGTTCAATATTATTAACTACTAGCTGAAAGTGTTTACCCATGTTATCCATCATCACTCAACAAGTCCAGAGTAGAGCCAACATTAGAACTAAGGAACTCCTAGTTTCCACCATCTTCTACCCTTTAGACTGCCGCTTATTCTCATTCTAAAGGAGCTAATTGTGAGTGATGACTATTTTTATCTGATTTACCCACTAAAACCCCCTCTATTCAATGGGCTTCCATTCTAATTCTTATAGAATGTCTGTTCATATCGCAAAAAAAAAACCCCTCCTTCTTTAAATTGCCATTAAATGAATCTCTAGAAGTGTTATGGGTGAACTGGAACATACTGACAATACTCTCCTTTGTTGCCATTCTAGTTTTTCCGCAGAAGAGACTATAATGCACTATTTAAGTAAAAAGAAGATGCTCTGGGAAACATCCTGGAGTATGCAGAGTTGCTGGTGCAAAATAGGCTCTGGTCAGGTGATGCGGTCCCAGTTCTCCACTTCTGCAGTCCTTCCATTCCTAGTGTTTCTGTACCTGCCCCAGATGGGCTCTGCCACTGCCTGAGGTTGTCTGTTTGTCCATTTGTTCAAAAGTGATGGGTCAATCAACCTTTTCACTCTCCTCATGCTCCACAGACAGTAGGACTTCTACCAGACTGCTTGGCTGTCTCCATATAGCATGGCGTGATAGCTCAATTTCTTTACCTGCTGCCTCCTGATGACATTTTTCTCTTGTACCTCTCACCCTGCTCCTGCTTTCCTTCCCTTCTTTCCTTAAACCCAGCTGACAGCACTGCCTTTCTGGGCTGTGCCCAGTGGCTGCAAGGCTGGTGAACCTTGTTCCCAAGAGGAAGCCTCATGCCCTAAAATGCAGGTCAAGTAAGTTAGCACTTCTGTGAACTTAGTATCATATTTTTAAAAATATTCTAAAAGGAGAACTTGTTCACTGAAGAGCAGAAGACTAGAATGGTTTATAACTCTTAACAGAAAACATCTGCTTGAACATAAAACTGGGAATGTATCAGTAATTTCAGTTCAGACTCCGGAGAGCCAGGAGCAAGAGTACCAGCCTGCAGGCTGTTGCTCAGACTTATCTTTCTGTTCATGAAACAGCTTTTGCAAGCAAAGTGTTATCACATCATTAAAATGCCCAACAAAATCCTTCAGAAAACCCCAGAATACTCTTTTATGAAGCTGAACATTTCTCTCTCACAGTCCAGAGTAAAAGGTTGCATCGCCACACAAAATATTGCTTGTCTTTACAAATCAGAGGGAAGAGAAGGGAAGAGCTGATTCTGTAGTTGTTATTTTAAAATTAAAATTATATATTAAAATGTCCACAACTGATTTTCCAAACAAAACCAAACCAAGCTACCTAAACCTGTGAATTGTGACCATTATGGGAATTTCTGCTTCTCCTCCTTTTGAAAATAACATGACCCATGGCCCATTTTTCAAGCCAGATTTCAATCCTCTCCAGCCAGCTGTCAGGAAACCACAGAAGGTGCTTGAAAGAGCACAAGAAATGGCTGGTTCTAATCTGAAGGAAAAAAAAAAAAAGTTGAGGAACAAGGCAGCTACTTGTGGCAGAATGTTATTTTTTCTTCAGTCTTTGCCTGCATATTTTCACAACATGTGTACTCTGTTACCCCGTCACTTCCCTCTTTTCCTTGGGTAAATATCTCTGCTTTGGAATAAAAGAAGGCCCAGGGGTGCTACTTGTAAGGACTGTGCCCGCCTTGATATGTTGTTTTTGAACTGAACACATACAATGGACGCATTTCAGACTTGGACCTCTGCCATCATACATGTTGCTTTTAGTTTAACCTTCTCAGATGATGGAGGGGAGGCTGAAGGTAAGGAGAAGGCTGGGAGTAGGGTCATACACTCCATCCTTTACCAGATGTGGGACCTCAGGGGAGCCAAGCGTGATAGGCCGTACAAACCCCTTTAAGCACACAACATAAAGGGGAGAGAGGGGAATGCAAACCGACCCTCTCCAAGTGCTGGGTGTTTGCAAAATCAAATGCAAATGGCAGGGTGAAACAGATGACAAGGCCATAGCTTTGTTGTCAAGCTGCTTAGATTAAAAAAAAAGTTGGTGTGATTAATACTTCATCATTTTAAAGAAATAATTTGTTTCAGAGTTATTTGTGAGGAAGGGAATACGTTCAAAGGAGATTTCCCTCCATCTTCTCCCTGTAAACAGCTTGCCCTATTAAACGCACTGTGTTTCATGTATGTGGTTTAATCTGCCATTTGCAACCCACCAGATGGATCGGACTAGATAAGGCATCTGTTCTGTACAAGAATTAGATAAAGAATTGGAACCTAGAAAGTTCTGGATTAAATTGGCTCTAATACTAACTCATGCTCAAAGACACACTTTTCAGTGCCACTCTCAGGCATTAAATGGCAATGCAGCTATAGGTAGGGGAAAGACAAAACTCGGCAACAGGCTCACCCTGGGAGTAACATCCCAAGCTACTTCCAAGCGGCATGAGAATGGAGCCCTTGTTGAACCTCTGAAAGCTGTTCTGTCTGTTAAGCAACTCAGAGCTGGGAACAGCTGAGGGTAGCTGAGGGTAATGCTCAAGGAAAATTAATTTGAGAATGAAACAAACTGTGGAGCAGTCCCTGAAAGGTGCTAGGGAGGCTGGGAGGAGTTGAGAATTCTCTGCACTGCACAATACGAAGTCTAGCTCTGCAAAGTATTTTTTAACATGTATTTTACAGGTGTTTGCTTAAATGCTTGGTCTTTACTAATCATCTCTTCCTACCTGATCCATCTGATTATCAAAATCTGATTCCTTCTCCTTCTTCCAGAAATAATACAGCAACTAAAGTCTTACCATCCCCATCATTACACAGTAATTTCTTTCCTGGAATGTCCTGATGTTTTTCATTCTTTTCTCCTTAGTCTCCTTTATAACCTTTGCTAATCCTATACATCTTTCCCTCCTCATATATTCACCATGAGGCTATCCTATCCTTGTCTCTACAGCTCTGCGATGTAACCAACCACTTGCAGAGAGCACAGGTAAATTACAAACCTTATGGCCATATGGTTACCCTTCCCTTTGTCCTGGTAAATCCCATCCAAAGGATCATTTCGCCCTCAAAAACAGCAGTTGATTTGCCAGCATGCAATGGAAAAGATTAGACAGATGATATTTAACTATCTGTTTACATCTTTCGGGTGTGTTTCCATAATCTAAGTCTTAGATAGCTGTAACTGTGATAATTGCTAAAGCTCCTTGAAAACTACATTGGCACACTGTGATTCTTATGTCACGTGAATTACACTCCCTTTCCCAACAGCAGACTTCATCTAGAGCACAAGAATTTATAGATGGCTGGTGGGGGGAAGGTGCCATTAGAGAAATGCTATAAATGGGCATATACTAGAGCAACCACTAGCATGTGTTACACGTACGAAGATTGAGCCTGTCCCTTGGGTAGTCCTGAGGCACGGGGAATTAAAATCTTCTTTATAATTTGCTTTTTGCAGTGTACTAGGATTCAGAAGACATATTACAAATCTATTTTTTGAGTACCAAAATAGAAATAAAAGTAGAAAAATCCATCACTGTTCAGTTTCAGATGAGAAATCAGTGTTTTTCTTGCTGCTCTCTCAGAAAAGACACAGTAAATAAAACACCCTGTAAATGGGAACCTATCAGGCTCTAGGGTATTTTACGGCCCAGAACCCTGAAGTCCAAAATAGCTCCACAATGGACAATACTTTCCAGGAGTTGTGCATTTATTTATACACACAGACCTGCCTGTGAAAACTCCACGATAGGTTAGGAATACAATAAACTTAAATCTCTATAGCTCCTTTGCTAACCTGTTGAACTAGGTAAAATATTTAGGTAGGTGTCAGATCTTTCTGCACTACTAAGATGCAGACAGCTCTGGAATAAAACATAGCAGTACTTTGTAGGAGGCCAAGCAGTGTTATGCAGCAGCAGAAAAACCATATAAAGAAATCTAATAACATTACAGGAGAAGAATTTAGGCCCCATGTAAGGTAAACAAGCATCAGATACATTTTGGCCTTGAAAGGGCAACAGGACTTTCACCTATAGCGTATGTGCTATGTGCCCAGTGCTACAGGAGCCATCTCTGTGCTGTGACAAATGGCTTCTTTTCTCGGTCTAGTGCATGAGAAGTCCCCTGTCCTGTTGGGTACCCTCAGAAAAAGGAAAGAGTTAGTATAGAAAGGTGCAGAAAGCCACCTGGAGTTTGGGCAATGCAGTCAGTACCCATGGCAAAGCTGGCATCCTCCAGCGCACGCCAAAGGGACAGCAGGATCAAGGCACTGTTTCAGGCGCTGCTGCCACTAGGCCCAGAAGCTGGGTAGCAGTCCTCACCAGGCTAACTGTGCAGTGGAAGGCTTCATTTAAGAGGGTATGCATAAAATAAAAAGAGGTATAAGAACTGCCAAATCACAAAACCTTGTAACCTGATACTAGCAATAGTAGGAGTGCAAGGAGACAGAGCAACACCACAGACAGCTATAAAAAGTGTTGCCATGACCTGACAACTTCAGATAAAATGATTTGGGCTCTGCTGCTTCATGCCCCGTGAAGAAAAAGGGGACTCAAATATGCTGTCTTTTAGTGTCTCAACTTGAACAACGTCACTCTGTGAAGTGGCAGAACACCAGAGTCATCTAATGAACTTCTGAAATCCACTGCTATGTACCAGGGGACCAAGGTAAAATAATTCCCAGTAGGTCTCATACAAACATCTTAATGTGTCTGTACTGAGCGGGTTTTCCACACCACTCCCTTCCTCTATCCTTTGACTGGGTAAAGAGCTGGGAGGAAAAAAAACACCACCTATGAATACCGATGTGCAGGGAACCCTCATAAATTCGCTTCCCGTCAGTCCAACAAATGAGACCCCCTGGGAAGCCGTGGGAGAAAGCCTCCTCACAACAGCCTGATTATCAGAAGTCAGTTCTCTCATGAAATACCTAACCTTGGAGGCACAAGTATCGTAATAATATAAAAGTATCATAATAGCTTGAGCACTGTAAATTACTTTTGTAACCTGGGACGTGCAGGGCACATTTCCAGCAGGTTGGTTCCCAGTGATGCTGCTTGCATCTCTGTGTCACTTGAGGATTACCCTGAGCCCGAAACATTCATGTGCTGCACAAATTCAATTTCAGAATAGAAATGTGATTCTCCAGACATCACATTTCAGGCACTCACTGCATCCATCATAATTTTAGCAAGCTGGCTTTATCACTGACCTATTCTCCTCAGAAATACAGTGTGTGTTACCTGCTACAATCCTACCCAGGTTTCCCAATATTTTCTAGAAATAAGCTGTTCTTTGATTCTTTTTCTTCAGGGATTGCCTACTGTTTGTTTTCAGTACTTTAACAGCGATGGCATTTCTGTCAAATTCCAGATATGCCTTTTGCAGTTCTCTGTCTTGGACCCTTTCTGGTTTTGAAGTTTTCAGATCCATCCACATTCTGCATCTCTCTCTGTGAAGGCATCCTACATAATAATGTGAGGAGGTGCCTCCTGCTCATGTTTTCTTTCTTTCTGGTCTCCTGGCATTTCTGGGGCAGCCCTTTTGCATGTCAGTTCACAACGCAAACCTCACATTTATCCCTCTCCTAACCCTAAAAAAAGGAACTGCCCTTAAAACCACATTTCATTTTGGCTGTATCCTTGAAACGCCAAACTCAGTGAAACTAGAATGACCTAGTGTAAATCAAACAGTGCTTTTACCACTTAGGCCCGCCCTGCAACCCTTTCCAATCAGGGAATCTAAAATTACCATATTTACAGCATCTGCAGCAGAGCCAAGTACAAAACAAGATGAATAGCTGTGACGCACAAGGCAGAGTGTAGAAGTATGCAGCTGGGCCTGCAAACAATATAGGCACTTGGTGCTGAAGTGCATCTAATGCTTTTCACAGACCAGAGTGACTAAAAGGGGAAGGGGGGAGGGAGGAGAAGAGAAATTCCAGGAAGATGAGTGAAAACACAGCAGAAATCCCAGGCTGCCTCACTAATGGGTAATTGAAATGACTCACAAAAGGTCTAGTAGGGAATTCAATTAATTAGGGACGTGACTGTGCCAAGGGGAGGAGGGAAAGAAAAGAATGCCTGCGATAGAAGAAAATCACTCCTCTCCATTCACTTAAAAATGGGCCTGGAAGAAAACCTCAAGGGAAGAAAAAGCCAAGTTTTTAAAGGCAGGGCCTCTACCCCTTCTTATGCATAGAAAAAAGGCACAGTTGAACCACAGGAGAAGAAAAGGACATATAAGTGCATCCCTATCAGCATCCCTCCTTCTCCTAGATTTCTAATGAAAAAGGAAAATAATAAAATTTGATACATTAACTGTATCACCTGTAAGAAACCACGAGGACAAGACAGAGGAATGATGCAGGATAGATTAATACAATGCTGCTAACAGCCCCCCTCTCTGCATAATACCACTGCTCTTTCGATGAGACAATGAGGGGAGGGTGATAGGAAGCAGCAGGAAGATAAATAAATGAAAAAATGCGGGGACAGATGAAGGAAAGAATGTCATGCAAGAAAGGGAGAGCAGCATGAAGGTGGACACACAGGAGGACTGGAATTGACAAGAATAGGGAGAAAAAAGTGGAGAAGGTGTGGATGGAGAGGTTAAGGGAAATGGGGAAAGGCCTGGATGAGAAATGTGAGGGGGAAAACCTGAAAAGGAAGAGAAGAGCACATGTGGGAAGGGTCAGGGAAAGAATGAGAAGTTTCACAATCAGTCAGCAGTTAGGACTTGCTGTGATGTGCTGTACATGGGAATGACAGTGTTGATTCAGCAACCATCTGTTGACTGCTTCTGACCAAGCCTCAGAGACTAAATTTACACTAGTGCTAGTTTAGAAATCTTGACGAATATGCGACCTGAACTTGCAGGCCCACAACCGGTCATTGCTGGTAGTGGAACAGCGGAGAGATACAATGACCATGGGCAAGCGCTCGCCCCTGGAATGGAAAGTGTGATCTGCACCCTTTCAGGATAAAGTTACCTTCACTTGAAACATTGCTCTTGTTAGGGGCTGCTATTGCCAGTCTGGCTGTTCAATTGCTTGACATAAAAGAAACTCAGGGTCATTGTTTACCTTAGTGAATCATGAAGACATCTAACAAAAAGTACTTCTTAGACCTTACGGGGTTCAACGCTGAATGCCCTCTGAAGGCTTAGATATGCTCTCACAATCAACGATCAAGATACTATCACTGTGAAAGGTTGGCAAAGTATGCAATATGCTGCATGTTTGGGCAGTTAGCTTAGCATTTCTGTTCCCAGGGCTGTCAATCTGACATCTTAGCAAGAAAACATATAAATCAGACGGCATTCTTGCACCAGTGAACTGACCATTAATGTCAGCTCCACTGTCAAATGACTTTCAGAAGAGCAAAAGATTGTTTAATAAGCTTTACATTTACTGTAATAAAGCAAAAAAGATATGACATTGCCCAAGAAAACAATTGTGAGGTAGTTGAGACATTCTAGACCAGAAGGAAAAAATACATTATTGAGATGACAAGCACCAGTATGATATAAACATCTTTACACTAGTGTAAATACACTAGTGTCTAGACACAGAGATTGCACTACCGTAACTATGTCTAGGCTTTCACAAAGTTTTAAGTTAGACTCATAGGAAAATGAGTATACAGAAATCCCCAGTTGATTTTGGATTGACCTTCCAATATGACTCTAAGGATCGCCATGTGGCTGCAGGAATCATTCTTCAGGAGAGGTGTAAGGGTTGAGATCCAAATTCCTATGGGCTAGTTTAAGAAAACAGCCCCTAGAAATTTTGGAAAAGCATTAGTGTTGGTGCTCTGGACAAATGCAACTGTGTTCTAGTTCTGACCAGCTGGGCTGGTAGTTTCTATGGAAAAGGACTATAGATTGTGGCCATCCAGTGCCTAGGTGCCTACGCAACAACACGACTGTCACACAAGAATTACAGCACAGCTATAAAATGTCGGTTAAGCCAGGCAGCCCCAACAGCAAAATCAAGGTGGGCAGCCAAAGCACCACTTGACACAGTACTTTATTTGGCTTCAAAGCTCCTTTCTTTTCAAATTCACTCTCTAACATGTCTAATGAAACAGACAGTGTGCAATGTGTTCAGAAGGTCATTGGTTTCTAATCGGAGTGCTTCCAAAATTTAACAGGGCCCTGCTTCCATTGCCAGTATAATTTTGCCCTTTTTACTGGGTCTTCATCAAGTTATACTCATGAGAACGGCAGGCTAGGTCAACACGTACCTCGAGGCTATCCGGATTCTGTTAACACAGGCTCATGCTTTTTGTCCAGAACTTCGTCTCCACTCCTTACAAAACACTCAACAGAAAATAAAAATTTCCCTCTCTTCTACAAAATTAAAATAATTAAAATAAATTCCTTTTATCTCTCTAATTAAGTACCATCCTGTATTTAGTCAGTTGACAGCACCAAATGATTTTTCTGTATTCCTCAATGTCATCCCTCCTCCTTGGATCTATTCAAAGCTTCTTGTAGATATTTAATCACTGCTAGCCAGGCCTGGCTAATGAAATGCAGGGCCTTGCCCTGCCCTGACCTTGCTATTTCTATTTTGGCTCAGCACAGCCTCTGCTAGTTGGTTGAAAAAAAAAAGAAGCTGTTGGACTTAGAGGTTCTGTTACCAGCACGGGGTATGGTCAAGGACACTGCTGGAAACAGAATAAATGACTGAACACTGCTTTGCAAAACTACTGCAAGCCCAAAAAGGACCACAGCAACTTCATTGCAGAGTTTTCTTCCCCCTTCTCTCTCTGTTTGACAAAGACTGGTGTGCACTGTTCATCTACTGGGAACGGCTCATGGCTAGATAATTTTGTAAGAAAAATGGACTACTGGAATTGTTTGCAGTGCTTTTTCATAAAGCACTGGCATTCATTAGATGGTTTTGGGCATCACATATTTGCAATCAAATATGTTCTTGGTTTTTCCCATCTGCCCTTCCTATTTGCCAACACAGCAATTAAAAATATGTTTTCCTTTTCTGATAGCTCATAAAGAAATGTGACCCCATTAATGACCACTTAGGAAATGCTAGATGTTGGGTTAGCCCTTTTGTCACATGATGCTGGTTGCAGGAATTTATCAACGTGCCAATCAGAAGTCAGAAATGCTTCCAGTATACAACAGGACATTTACATGGTGATTCGTGTGGTCTTTTTAAGCTGAGTTTGTTTTCCAATGGTTTATGATTTTGTTGGCCATGAGTTTTGGTGTTCAGTTTGACATATTGAGTTGCTGGACAAACCACAAACTATATTTGAAGTCAGCAAGGGCTATCTTCTTATACTTTGTGTGTACACAGTGCCTTATATAGCAAGCTCTGGATACTGAATAGGGGTCACCAAACAATCACTAACAGCACAGGGATCTTTAGGTACTCCAACTATCAGAAAACAGGCTGAGCTGCTCAGTTTACTGTTGTTTCTCCAATTATTTCTCAATGGGGGCACACCAGAACAAATGGTGCTGAATGAGACGAAGATCCCTTTAGCTACTACACAAAACATGGAGCACAGTGAAACATAAAAGCTGTCTAGGGACCAGGGATATAGCCTGTATTTCTAACAGCCAGATTCAGTTTAGCAGATTGTTATTAGCTCTTCTGCATACCTAGAACTGACATAAAGGGAGTCAGATTAGCATTTATGAGTCCAGTCTTTTTGCACCTCAACTGAATCAAACAGGTTCAAGTTGCAACATTCTGTTGAATAGAAGCAGTAGGACATTTAAAACATTGGTTGAAGGAAGAAATATTAAAGTCTTGTTTGCAGTCAATAAATACAGTTGTGTCATTTTTCTCTTAATACGGTTTATTGGGTTCAGTTTTAGTTTGGTTTTCTAAACAGAGAATACTTTTGCAGTCATGTTTTTTATCCCAATGTATAACCTTTTCAACCACAGATGGTTCTCATTCAAGCATCCCAAGCACAAGGGTTCTCAAAAATATGTAAGGTTACAGAAATTCGGTGAAAATAAATGAGCAAGTAGAGAGGAGACCTCTCGTAAATGTCCCTGGTTTGCTTATTAAATTACCCATTATCAGATTCCATGAAATCCACAAAGAGAATTCCTCAGTATGCCAACTTACAGATACGGTCAACCAACCTCAAGATACCAAGCCACACCTTATTAGTTTATGATGCTCACAGATTTGTCAACCCTGAAGTTGCCTGCTTCATAGGAAAGAGGGAACATACAGCTTTAGTTGGGATTTTGCTACCAGTCGTTTCCACCACTACACCACCAGCAGATGAGGGTATGGTATCCTGTAACAACGACTTTGCTTTCCGGTCTCACAAGATTTGACACTGGAGCCAAATCACTCTAAGTGTGAATGGCTGGCCAGAGACATGGTCCCATGGTCCCCCTCTTTGGTCTGGCTTTTCTGCTTCCCTTGTGCTAGTGCTTCTCCTTAGAAGTCAGTTCAGGGAGAAAAGTGGTAAGAGGCTAATGCAAAAGTACTAAGTGACCAGATTTCTGAGCTCCTTTAGACAACTCACTGAGTGGTTTGATGAGCACCAGAACGGATTAAGAAGTTGGCCTTCAGTTGGCCACCTCCAGGTGACCCTGACTTTAGAGATCAGCACCACTACAACCTGAAACCTGGCTGTGGTCTTATGTCACCACAGTCAAACGTCTGCCCCTGGTGATCCTCACCCAGCAGGATGGCTCCTTGAGAAGATGCACCAGGCAGTACCACTTCAGACAACTCCAAGCAAGTAACAAACCTTTGCGAAGCTGGACACAGACAAGGCAATATTCAGCCATTTCCCCCCCAAGCCCACTCCCCCAAGCAGGCCTCTGATCCTCTGATCTCTCGGTCCCCAGCCCCACAGTAGTTGTACAGAATGGAGCCAGACATACAGCATGCTGTGGCAGAAGCAGCTCAACTCATGCTCATTGTCCTCATTTTCTTTGTGTTAGTCTGCTGCAGGCAATTTTGCCGTGACTTTATACTACAGACATCAAGACCATTAAATGCTGAATCTCCCCGTTCCCAGTGTTTGGCAGAGCTGGAGAATGCTACCTCAGGGTGCTGCTTCGCTGGGAGCTGTGGTGGGATGTTGCAGTTAAGCCACATCCACACAGCTAAAACCACAGAATTTAAAAACAGCGGTGATATCCAACTGTGTCTGATCTGCCTCAGTGTTTGGGCGGCCTCTGTGGGGCCAAATTTGTTTAACTCAAAGTAAAAATATGATTTAGCACAATTCACTAAACTAGGCAAAAGCATTTTTGGAAGGGTTTTTTCATCCTACTTGTAACAAACAAATTAGGACTGCTACCTATACATGCCAGAAAAAATGTTTATCTTGCTTAGCCAAAAGTGAGCAAAATAGATTTGTTGGCAGCGTGGACAAAGCTTTAAGCTTGACTTTTTTTAAGCTTTCCTCCTCATTCCAGTTTCCATTCCCCACCCTTTGGAGTTTCTCAGATGATTTTCTCTCCCTGATGGCTTTTCAGTTTGGTACTGTCCTTTAATTTTTTTTCTCCCTCATGGTTCTTTTCTTTCCTTTTTAGTCTTTTGCATTCACTTTCTTTCTATTCCATCTCACAGAAACATAGTAAAAGACCTCCATTCTCTCCCATGCTTACTTTTTTTGTTTGCCAAATTACTCTCCCCTAGCCAAAGGTATATCCTTTGATACCCCTTGATTAAACTTCCACTGTATTAAAGACTGGGAGACAGCAATCTTAACAGTGGCCAAAGACCACTTTTTAAAAAAAAAAAACCAAAGGAATTTTTTACTGACACATGCCTTACTAATACAGATACACACACACATATATTTTAATATTATTGCTGCTTCCTCAAACACCAGCACAGAGAGAGATACATATATGTAAGGAAAAATGGACTTAAGTATCTTACTTTTGAGCAAGACAGTTTCAGGAGAGGATAACAGGCAAATTCAGTAACTTAACAAGGACAGTTGGAGTCTATGATTTCCAGACATACTGGACTTCCTTCTGATCTGACAGACTTCATGTGTTTCCACACAATGGACCTCAAAAACTCCAATTTATTTAGCTTTAACAGCATGAACCATTTATAAGATGGCTCATATTTCAAAAAATTTTCATCTTTCCAGCTAGAACCTTCTGAATTTTCATTTCATTTTTAAAATTTGAAGTCAGGCTGAGTCTCACCCTGTTCACAGTAAGCACCGGGTGGTTTTATGCGCGTTCCCAAGGCTAATCAGATTAACCTATGTAAAGGCCTGGGTACTATTTATTTTCTGCTGAATATGTTTCCTAAAAATCATCTCACTGTCTCCATGGATTTTAAATCATAGTGGCAACCAGCTGCTTTGGGGATGACAAGAACCAATTCTACACAAGCAGTTGTTCAAGAGAGACTCCCCAGTGAATTCTTCTGAAAGCTCCTATCTGCCTGTTTTAGTGCCTCCAAACCATTGCCTCAGACTCACTTTTTGGAATATACGAGCACTTGAAATTAGCTCATGATAAACTTGTCAAAGGCTCATTTTATCACTTTTTAATTGAAAGCAGGTCCCTAAAAAATGTGTCTATGTTGAGAATGCAAAAGCATTTGGGAGGGATATGACAACTCCTTCAAGCAACAGAGTGTTCTAATGATGCTTAAAAGCTCAACACATAATGCTGCCCAGAAGAAGAGAAACTCTGATTAGACGATCTCTACACTGCACAGTCACATCAGGATTGGCTCCCAAATACAAAATATATGCATTTACCATGGTAGTAACTCATCAGTGGCAATTCTTACCACAGGCTTAGAAAATAGGATGAAAAGCTAAAGTACATCTAAAATAAGTTAATTCTCATGGTCACTTTATCAACAGTTCAAGAAAGAAAGCTTTGGTTTAGTTTTTTTAGGAGTACCATTGGAAACACTTACGACATCTTCAGCAACTGCATCACTATCACTGTGATGTGTTTCCATAGTGGCTTTAGGCACATTCAGTCAAGAAATGAAAAGGCTAAGATTACTTTCTTACCATTTATGTTACTGTGAGATCCAAATCCTTGCTGGGTCAGAAACCACGTGGTGTATTAAGGGCTTTAGATTTATTCTGGAGATTTAAACTCCTGTTTTGACCATAAGCCATGATTGGAAATGGGCTACAGAAGAAAAAAAAAGTTTGATGAATCTGGGCTGGGGAGTAATGGAACTTAATCAAGGAAAACAATGACTTAATTTAAGTGATAGATATGCTTTTAACATCTGTCAAGGAGATCACACTATTACCTTGTTTTGGGAATCCAACAAGAAATTACAATATTAGGAATTTTATTTTAGAGGAGAGTCTTTGCAGGCGTCCATGTAACTCCATACTAATGGGTAATTTCTGTTAGAAGGCTGGGAGCAATCTATTCTATTAAAGAATAGAATGAAATCCAGTCTCTTCAGGCTGCTTAGCAGAGTCCCTTTTCCTTTTATCTGATATAGCCCAGATTTAAATGTAAACTGACAACAAGGTGAGAACTTTGTTGTCCATTTCCAATTCCTGAACATTTCAATGTATTTTCTTTTTTTTTTTTATAGAAAACAACAACACATTTTCCTACTGGGAAAAAAAAAAGTAGTAAAAGCAAAAGTAATATTCAAGCCAGTCCCTAACTTTTAGAATACTCTACACACCACACAGATGACAATGTATACTCAGGTAATACATTTCACTAGATGACAGATGATGAGAGATTTCATACAGTATGTAGGGATGTAATATTAACATCAAATACATTCCACCTCCCTTATCTAATCTACTGGGCCATTTAACAGTTGATCTATCAGGTCAAGTCTTTGAATCAGTTTTATGCCACTGGGAGTAAAAGATGCCTAATATTTAAATAAACATCCTTTTGACAAAGGTGAACTTGATCAGTAATAAAGATTGTTTCCAATCAATGATCTTCAAAAGGTCTCTTCTCTCCAGATGACTACACGAAACATCGCAGTACATAAAATAGCTTGGTCTAATCTGCTGCCACTTGTTTTCCTCTTTGCCATTATTTCTCAGGCTTTATGAGGTACTTTTGTAACTGGTTTGGGCCTAGGGAAGGCATGTTTTTGCTTTCATATGGGAACTGTAAGCATTTTCATCATTTCACTGCCAAAACACACACATGCACACAAGCTGGCACAGTCTTCTAATCACAAAAGTTAAAAAAAAATAAAAAAAATCACAGCTGCAATTATTAATAGCAAATATATTCTGGTTCATGTCTGGCTACACTCAACTGAACACTGATAAGTCCTGTGTGAGGTTCTTATACATAGCTCTGCCACTGCAACAGCAATCCTAACATGCCACAGCTTCTTTCTAACACTGTCATACAGCTCAGTCCTGAACGGCTTCTTGCTGGTCCACGTCTCTCCAGCATTAATAATATACATGATTTATTACAGTTGGCCATAGCGGGTATTTGCTTTTTACAGAAAAATAAATATATGAGCCTTCATCTCCCACCAGAATCTGAGACTTCAGTACAGATAGGCAAGCATGCCAAATTCTGCAGCAACACTCCTTCCAAATAGCTTTCAGACATCATTCCTGAATATTTGCAAAATACTTGATGAAAATAATCTATCCTAATTAAGATGGTTTGTGTGTCCTTCTAAACACTGCACAAGTGGTTCAGCAATATATACATATTTATATGTAAAATCAAAGTACAATGTTAAACAAAACTGTCCATATTGTGCAGCTGTATCTCAAATTAGTGAGCTCTGCATGCACCATCATGGCCATCTTAGGAGGTACACACCCTGCCTGATTTTTGGTTGATCTGTATTGCATTTACAGCATGAGAAAATTGCTGTGGAAGAAAACCTGGCACCATTTTTCATGAGCAGACTAAGTTTAGACTTTAAAGAAATAATGTCAAGGCAAATCACAGTATCTTCCCTCCCAGCAGTCCTAGCACTGCAGTGTTTATGGAAAGGCGCTGAGCACCTTGAAGCAGCAAGTGTCTGACCTACCGACTGCACACGCCTCCGAGCGCACTGCATTCCTAGCACAAAACTGCACGCTGGGGAATAGCATGCCATGGCATTCACATCGGGGATTTACAGCCCACTCACTCAGTTACAGTACGTTCAGCATAACAACGTACCAAGAACAAAACACTCTAGCAAGAAACTCTGAAGAGCACTGAGTTTATGGCATGGTATTTCTGGATCGTCACCAAAGCGCCAGGTCTTCAGAATACAGGGCAATAGGCAAAAATAGAGCTTAATGTAAACAGTAGGAATGGGAAGTGTTGTCAGACATTAATGAAATGCAATTTTCTTAGCTTGCGAAAATTAATTCATCACTACAAAGCCACTGCTTTGTAGCTTGATTCAACAGCAGTGGGTGATGTTTAAATTACTCCTTATAGGTAGTAAGAATTTTATAGGTTCCTTATAAAAAAAAGGTCTTTTTAAACATAGCACGTTCAAGCCGAATGTGCAATCCTATGCATGTTTAATCAGTTTTGCTTTCTTCCTCTTCTCACTTTCAAATTCTGGTCTCCTGGACAACCACAAAGCAGCAGCAGGAATTTCCAGTAGTTCAGGACATTTCTGCAATTACTAAACGTGGTTTAAATGACCTTACAATAATGGGCATTATCATGCCTAATAATTAGGTACAGGGAAAAAAGCTTTGGCCTAAATGATCAATATTCTTTCAAAAAGAACCATGAAGATTGTTGCCTCAAAATGCCATCATTGTACAGACTTGTTTGAACTTTCCTCTCCATAGCCTGAAAGGGAGTACCTGAGATAAAGGGGCATGGCAGAGCAGAGCTGTGCTCAGAGATCTCCTCCTTACTTTGGTGTCATCATCATTCATCACTCAGTTTCTGCACTAGCTTACAAGACAAAGTCACAAAAGCAAGAAACAGACAGCAGTGGGAATGCTCTGCAATGCAACTCCTGATACGTAAGCCAAACTGAATAACAGAGACGGAATTGCCAACACTCAAGGGCTCCCCTAACCCAGGGTTTGCTCTTCTTGCAGTACTCTGCCTCTGTTCCGGGCCCCTGTAATGCAAGCAAGCTACAGGGGAATGGGGTATCAGGCTGGATGCTGCACTCGAAATGCCTGTCCCTGTCCTCTCTTCCTGGCACAGAGAGCACCACTGTTCCTTTTCAAAAAATCCCCTGCTCTTAGCAAGGTTTGTTTTTCTAACTGGTTCCCAGAAACCTCTTGGGGGTTCCAAGCCCAGAAAAGTAATTACTGCATTACTTTGGCTACAGACACAATATCAACCTTGTTAGACTTGGCCTGTGGAGACAGTCAAACACCTGCTGCTGCAGCATTTATTTGATAAGCTTCATGGTTCGCTAACATAAACCTGATCCCGCTGACCCGCAGGAGGATGAAAAGAAGCCGAGGGGAAAGGGTGGAGCAGGTAGGCGATCTCATGGCCCTCCAGCCCAGCAGCTTACAGCCCTCTCTCCCAGTGAGCTCCCATTTCTCTTTGCTTTCTTGTTCCCTGGTGAGAGCTTCAGAGAATTGGTTTTCCCCCTGCAGTTATGCAGGCAGATGTGGAAGGGGCTAGGATTCCCATGCCTTATGACGGATTAACTGACAAGTGCGGGATCAATACGGGAATTGTTCTAGCTCTGGCTGCATCTGTAGCCTTCCAAAGCAGACAGAATAGCTGCACAGACTCTCGTTGGCATGGTGGTGTGTGCACTGAAAGGCTGGCTAAATACCAAAGTCCATTAGTTAACAGCAAGGCGGGAAGGAAGGGCTGCAAATCAGTCAAGTCAATAGATAAAAGGTTGGGGAGAAAAGCAGATGTAGAAATAGAAACCAAATTTTTATTCCTCAAACAATGCAGTTTTCTTGTTAAAAAAAAAAAAGGAAAAAAAAAGTAAAAAAAAGTATGGTTTTATCCCAGACAGGACCATCTCTTCTAGTGGATACTGCCAAGCAATACTTGAGGAAAAACCAGAAGTTGCAGGGGGCTTAGCAGGAAGAAGAAAATAATTCTCCCAACTACGGTGCTTGGTATCAGGAAACAAACTCACTCTTCTGACAGGCAAACCTGCCTCCTTCCCAGCCTCACCTTTTTCTAGGCAGAGGGAATCAAAAGTGAATGATCTAGAAAACCAGGAAAGGACATTTCCATGTATCTGCTCATTGTCACTTATGGAATGGACTTGACCTCGAAACAGTATGTTTTCTAGGGTGCCTCTGTCTGTGAATGTTGATAGTGCATCTTGGAAATCTACAGTGATTCACCCACTTGAGATACAGTGAGAAGCAGATGAATCACTTCAGATGACATCAGAGCCAGACCAAACTTTTGTACAAAACCTGGCAAAAATCTGAAAACTAAACCTGCGAACGCGTGTGAAATTCTTTACACAAGCATCTTCTATCTTATTTCACCTTCATCCCCTGGCTCAGAATTTCAGGAACTTATTTCTGATGGAGAAAAAAAATGCAGAAATTCAAATAATATGCCACAAGACATTTTTGGGATGGGTCCCAAATCAAAGAAAAAACCTCAAAAAGAAAAATTCTCTTGTGGAACCTCAAGCCCAGCTTTGCAGGTATGTAAAATTCAGATAACAAATGATAAACATCTGAAGTTTTGGACTAGTACCAACATTCTACTTTTGTATTCACCCTTCATTGTACAGGACTCACAGCATCAAAGTGAAACGCTAAGTACACTCAGAAAACCAGCAGGACTGGATTCTCAGAGCTCTACTAACACAGCCAGCTGTTCTTCGATTTCTACCTTCACTGACTACCCTGCTTCTGAACGGTACAAGACAGACTTTTTGGAACTAGTAATTAAGGAAGAGAGAGAAACAACCTGATACTGTTAGGAAACTCTTGTGGAAAGTGCCGCAAGCAAGAAGAAGAGAACATAAGTGACTTTGAACCACAAACCCGTATTGCTTGGAAGCCTGTGGGTACAAACGATCCACAAAGTAAGTGTTACCCTGCATGAAAACTTTGAGAGCAATGCACATTATGTCCAGGTCCTGGAAAAGGCACCAATCTGACCCATCTTAGTTTCCTTGAAAACTGAAGGCAGTAACTTCATGCTTCTTCCACTGTTTTGCTTCAAGCTCTACACCAATGTTAAGCAGCAGACTCAAAACAAACTGTAATAACTCCAAATAAGTTGTTCACTGACCAGGCAGTGGTCATAATGAAGAACTCACGGCCTGTTGCCCAAGAGCTGCTAGAGTGACTGGATGCAAAATTCCCGGGCTAAGGACAGTTTTACTGCTTGCAGCTCTCTAAATAATAACAGAATCTCATTTCAGCAAGTATTCAGAGGCATCACAGGTAAAGCACTGCAATGACTAGAAAGATCCTCTTAATGGTAGTTCTGTTAAGAAAACTATTGTATTACGGGATGTTCTTCTATATTGTTTATTCTTAAACCTAGTTTCAGGCTGTGACCAAATGTACACTCTTTGTACAGCAGCTTCCCCAGAGTATCGTACATGCGGAAGCTCCCTGGAGGGTAGATGTTCCATGGATAAACACTGGTAGACTGTTACACTAGCAGGAATAGTTTTATTTAAAGAAAATTGAATGGGTTTGACTGCAGCCAGGGTGATCTACTGCTGGTTATCACCTGAGAAGCAGCACCCAAAGAACCTGACCTGACAGATCAGCAGAGCACTCAAACGACACTAAGTTTGGAGCACAGCAAGGCAAATGAGAAATGCTGGCCATATGGCTCACTCAGAGCATCCCCAAGAGAGCAGCCATATGCTGACAATGAGCACCGCAGCCAAAAGGAACCAAAACTGTACCACAACTTCTTAAAATAAATCCTCCCAACAGGCCCTGCTTCCTGTTCTGTTAGCAGCCACCAGACCAGAGGAGCAGAGCTTTCTCTAAGTCACGTACACGCACATGTGCTCAAGAGCACTCAGCTCTGGGTGCCCTGGCACGTGTGGCTGCACACCCTCTTGCACAGCCAGCTATGCAACCGTGAGATGAACATGAAATCAGGATGTCTCTCTTGTAACTTTCTTCCTCTCTGAAGGGAACTTTCAATAGCTGAGAACTGAAAAATTGTGAGTTTTTTCTTTCTACATGTAAAACCTGAGTAAGTGTTGCAGGCCCTTAATAGTGCAACTAGAGCTTGGAGGTAACACATCACCTCTGCTGGGAATCCCCAGGATAAAGACCTTATCACTACACCATGCCAGGGAAGGATCAAATTGGACTGGGTCAGGATAGAATATCAAGATAAAACTTTTTTCATGGTACCTGAATCTTGTGCCCTCAAATCTTCTCTCTCCTTTCAAAAGCATGTTTCTAGCTTTATGGCTGTGAAGGCAACTGTTACACTGTGAATGGAGGGTAAGCAATGTGGTAAATTGCCCAAGTTTGCAAACACAGTAAAACAGTTTCTTCAAAAATAACTTCCACATCATAGCATGATGCCTTGAAATGACTGTCTGAACCTTCTCCGCGGAATTTTTTATTTGAACATGTCTGGTTTCTTCAGGTTTGAATCAATAGAAGAAAAAGACTGTGGCTTTCTGTTATGTCTTGGGTTAAAACCTATTGAAACGGGTAGATCTAGCACTACATTTCCTTTCAAGCTAAATAAGGCTATAGTTAAATGCCTCTTTGTGTAGTAATTGCTAAAAACAAAAGACTGCAAAAAATCCCGCAGGCTGTGCAGGGTCTGGACTTCACATGACAAAGGGAATCATGGGAACAGATGCCCCAAATGTGGCGATTAGGGCAATGAGTAATGCAGCTCTGCTCCTAAAAACGTTGGGGATGAGTATGGTGTCTTTGTCGATGTAAGAAACAGATCTTAACATCTGAGGCTTACTGTAAGCCAATTTTAAGTATAAAATTTTTACTACAACAAACTACAGTAACCATTTCTCTAGTATTTTTCTAGCTGCCAACTCAAATCACGTGGAATAGGAAAAGCATAAAACTCTCTGGGGTTTTGGGGCAGTAAAGAATACCAATAACAGGTTTATTCTTAAAGAAAGCCATCCAAAGCCATTCAAAATGAATTTACTCTCTCAGAATACTGATAGGTTACTCTGAGCCTTAAAACATATTAGGCAGGTGAAAAGGACTTCAGTTTCATCCTTTAACCATACCTTATCCTTAGCAAAGTCCTAGATGGCTAATTACTCCCAGTTATTTTTGAATAAAGCTTTAACCACCTCTGTTGGAATTGTCAATATCTAATGTGTTGGGGAGAGAGGCGAAGGAGATCTGAGTGTTAGACAACAATAGCGCCAGAATAAAAGCAAAAGAACAAAACAAGTAACCAAAAAGGACAGTAGACCAATTCACTTGTAGCAGCAGTTGTGGAAGGCCTAGAAGGAAGCATAACACCTAGCAGTATCCAAAAGCCTTTGGGTTACTTTATTTCAGTTGTATTGCGCCCTCAGTTTGGGCAAGAAGAAATATGGGCAGAAAATGCTAAGAAGGCTTCCAGTCCTTCACCTTGATATTCAAATAGTCTTTCTCACTGCTCTAGTACATCAAATCAAACTGGATTTATCCTTAAAAGAAACCCAGTCCCAAAAAGCTCCGCAGCTTCTCTGGTCTGTTTGCAGAACACTGTGCCACACAGAAGGTAGACTGGGTGCTGAGGGGATTATCTATGTATGCATATGTGACCTTTAACACTATAGAACAGAGCATCCTATATATAGGGCTGAACATTTCAGTATCTCTGTGAATTAGAAAAAAAAAGAACAGGACATGGAACCACTGCATTGTCCACCATTACACAAAACTGGCAAGAATTAGCAGCTGAAGCCAGGTATCTTCAGACCTCAATCTTAAAATCGTATTTCCTTTGATAGTACTCATTCCTAGGGCACATTTAAGTGAGCAGCAATTGATACTGATTGTTGTGGCTCATTAGCCAGTCAGGGATAGGGATGTGCTCTGCATATACTCATTTAGTGTAACAAATATTTGCACATGGATTGAAGCACTGGGAAACCATACGCCCACAGACACTGTCTCAGTCCACGCTTTCTTTCAAGGTCTGGTTCCACTCCCTCCTCCATCTCGGTCCCTCCATTATCTCCCTATTTGCCTTTTAGTTTTGCTTAGATTACAAGTTATCGTCACTGAGTACATGAAAACTGTAACCAAAGACTGTCTGAGCCTAACATAATCTCTGAAATAATTTCCAGCTAATGATTTACTGTTTGCTTCACTTCCCCACCCACTGTCTGGCTTTTTTCGGGCAAAGACATAATTTCTTGTGTGTTGCTAGAGGACTACACACACCAACAGGGCTAAGAATGCAATAAAAAAGATTTAATGGCAAAGGGGATGAATAGAACATTCGAGTGTTTTCCCTTCAGCAGAAAACAGGACGTCGCTGCTTCAGTGGCAAAGGCTCCTGTGACCAGAAGCAGCAAGGAGCTGCCTTCTGAGAGTGCCACGCCAGTGGAAGTACTTTTGGCTCGACATGCCCATGTGTCTGCTGATCTGATTCTTCAATAAGACAATTCACTGTCTGTTTCTGGGGAGAGAATGAATGGAGGAGTTAGATCAATTATCCAAGAGTCTTCAGGATATACCTTGACAGATGATGAAAGGACGCTAATATGTAGTTGAAATACCCTGTACCAAAATACTCCTATTAAGCTTCAGCTGATTACACACAGGTCTGAGCTATCTCAGACCTTCAAAACAGGAATTGAGTTGTTTATCAGTGAAAGCCAAGCTTCTAAAAAGCTGGCTGCCCACTAGAGAGTCTTTGTGTCGGGTAAATTAGCTTCAGTAAGAGAATCAAAATGAATTAAAACCACATGGAGATCCTCTCCCTTTACACCCTTTTCCCCCTTTCCTTTTGCTATATGAATCTCCTCACCAGGAGACAGTGTTTTTGTTTCCTAAAGTTTCGGTCTTGGGCTGAGTCCATTAATAGGCTGCAGCTGATTTTAATCTAGATGAACTCAAGACTTCTCTCTTTTTTGGTTTTAAAAAGATTACAAATTGTGTGTATATAAAGAGAGGGAAAATGGGAAAAAAGAACCAGAATTAATTAAAAAAAAATCTGCTTTCTGTTAGCTGACCTGGTGATCAAGTCTGTGATTCAAAGAAAGATGAGAAATGAGAGTTATGGAAGAAATACACACAAACTAAAAACTCTGGTGATACTGCACCTAGACACACCGGTAAAGGGAAATACAGTAATGTCTGATAGCTACCATCACCATCGTAACAACACAGAAAAGGTATTAATGAGACTCTCCCAAAGTGGCAAAACAAATGCCTCAAATACTGTCCTGATAGTTTGCAGCACCTCTTCCCAGTTGAACTTAAAATTGCTTTGATAAACCACTATGACCGCCTTATATCTCATGTCAGTCTGGCAGCTACAGTAGAGTAAGTTGTTCTTAGACTACCTCCTGGTAGATACCTGCGAGTATAAAAGAATGCTGTGATAGCCATGCTGACTGATACAAGTGAGTTCTCTAAAAAGGGGTTCTGAGCCTAAGGAGAGTTGCCTCAGATCAGTGCTGAGGTACCTTGGGAGAAGAAGTGATAAAGAAGGTGTATAGGTATGCTGCCCTCTGAGCAACCTGTATCTGGGTTCCTCAGGGCAAGTGAAGAAAGAAAGCCCATGCCAGAGTCATACAAAATTATTTCTCCTTTTGTCCAGAAAACCCGCTCCAGATCAGCTCTAACAAGTATGAAAAAGAAAAGGCAAACTAATCTGCCACAGTAAGCAAAAGGGAGAATTATTTTTGGAATGATACAACAGTGTTCTCACCATGGTGAAGGAAGAGAGAAGAAAATCACTTCCCTGTACTGCTGTTTCTTGTGACTGTCAGCAAGGCTGTCAGTACTGCTACAGACCAGTACTAATAGGATCATGGTCAAAATACTTCTGTTTTATTGCTATCAAACCACTTTGTGTGGACATCTTTGTTTCTTCTCCTCCTGTTACACAGGTGGAAGGAGAACTGAATGCTGTAATCCTCCTCCATCTCAGAAAGGGCAAACTCTACATCAGTTTTCTGAACTACCTAGACTTAATTCGGTTCACTTAGTACAAAGTGTTTTTAGTGTACTTCACCCTAAACTAATGTTATGTTGTCTCAGCCCCAGATGTCCCAACATCCTTATGATGATTTTTTAAAGTAGTACATTTAAAAATTTAGAGAATGTTATCATATGATACTGTTAAGGATCTGAAAATTGGTAATGCCAATCTTAAATGATTTTAATTTTTGGTGGGAAGTGGCTGGGCTTTTTGGGTCTTTGAATTCTCCATCTGCTTTACGTCATTCTGGAGCTCTCCACAGAGTCACAGGACACTGAATGGCTCAAGGCTTCATGAATCCATGATACCACTCTTCTGAAAAATGGCCACTAAGACTGAGGAGCAAAGCCAAGCACCAAGGGACTACAAACAGCAGTGAGTAGAATGTAACTACTCACAGCACCTTGCAGTCACAGTCCTGGTGGAGAGCAGCAGGAAGGCAGCCATTTGAAGGAGAGTTACAGAGTTGTTTGTAACAGTCTTTTTTCTTTAAGTCTAGCTGAAAAATATAGGTAAAAACCGCTTCTGATTATTATTATTATTATTAATAATAATAATTTTTAGTAACACAGGAGCAAGATTTTAAGTGAGCTGTAATCACAAACAAAAGATCCCAAGAAACTGGAGTCCTGATGTCATAATAACTTAAAAATTTCAAAATAGTGTTTGATTCCTCAGAGAATCTATTGCAGAAATGTTTTCCTCCACTCACAAATGCTGTAATTTTGGGAATTGAACACATCTGTTTTACACAAACAAAACATATACCTGCATAAAGCAAAAATCACAGCTTTGCCATAAGAAGGAAATACAACAGATGGAGTAAAAGTGCTAGTAATCAACAATAAACAGTAGATATGCTGAGAAACAGATGGACTGACACAGTAAGAGGAATGACACGATCCTGTATCAGCTTTACCTGAATACAACGCCTCGCAATGGGTCTCTTTTGCAATAATAAACATGCCTGGATTAAACCCAGCAAATTTTCATTCCTTGCTAATGGGGCAAATGTAACTTGGAAGGGGTCTGGAGGCAATCACGGGAGGTTTTATTTGTTCTAACTTTTCTGGAGCTTGACTATAACTATATTTGATTGCATGTGGGTGGCTGTGGGATGGGTGGACAGCTGGGTGAAAAACTATGACAAAAGGAATCTTGTCCCATTTCCTGCCTGTGCTTCATTCACTAATGAGCACTGCTCTGGGTCATTCTCAAGATTTCTTCATCTGTTGTTGTCTTGTCTGCAAAAGGGGCACCCCAGCAGCAGAGCTGTTGTCAGCTTGTCTCGAGAGTTTATTCTGCTGCCTCTCACCCCCGCAGCTGTGTGGGATTGTAAGTGCCTGGCTGTAAACAACGCCGTGTTTCGTGCTTCTTTTTGGATGACTTGAAGGCCAGTCTGAGGCCAGATGTGTTTGCTGGTGTAATCTGTTTCCCATTTCTTGTAACAAATGCGTATCTCAACAACTAATAATAAAGTGAAATCTGGATTTATCTGTTGTATTCTTCATTGTGATTTGTGTTGGAATAGGAGTGTTAATGAAACGTAGTGAAGTCCTCAGACTGTCTTCCTGCAGTGCTCCAAACATTCAGTGAACATACTCCTCTGAGTTAACAACCAGGCTGGTGAATCTGATGCCATAAGACTGCCAACCAATATCCCTCCTGCTAGGTTACGGAAACAAAGCCATTTTGCTTCTTTAAGAAAAACTATTTTGCAATAATCATTTATTCCTGATTCTTTTGTCACATCATTTCACTTGAAAAAGCTTCCTCCTGGTAAATGGTTTAGTCTTTTAAATATAATTCTTTTACAAAGGGCAGGTTTCAGCCATATCCCACAACAAACTCTATTCAAAGCCCTTCATTAGAAGCCCCATTAGAGGAGCCATGTGAAGACCACATCCCTCTGCTCCATCTCCAGGGTTGCTCCCTATGAGCTCCAGTATGCCAATTTTGATTTTACATCAAAGAGATGTCTTTTGATTTGTATTGTAAAATGATATTGAAATAGCTTTCCCCTTCCCAGCACACAGAAAGGCGAGGCAGTGGGAAGAGGAACACTGCAAGGGCTTAGCCTAACGCTATCCACTAATGGTCCAGAAGACATGCTGTTGCAGCACAACACACAGCTGTGCTCCCCAAATTTCTCCCTCTCTTCTTTCCAGTTGGACCATGGCCATTATCCCATCCCCTCTTCTCACATCTATTACAGTATGACCCTCAATCTCATTCGAAACCTCTACTCAAGTCGGTAAGAGATACTCCGCCAACGAGAAGCAATTCCATTAGCCATGACTTTGATACCAGGCTTCCAATCCTCTGGTATCTGCTACATGGTCTTTTATGTCCTCTGTAAGTTGAAAGAATACTAGATAGATATAGATACATCATAGCAAAGTCACAGGGTTGACATTTCCCCAAGAAGTCTTTCAGAGAAACACTCTAAATCTTCACCCTAAAGGAGGTCTTGCCAAGCCTTCTGGCCATGGGAGGCAAAGGAAACCCCTTTCACATTGCTAGGCACCTCTAATTACAGATGCATAAAACTAGCACATACTTTTGTTCAAGATAATTATTTCCTGACAGTACTCAGAAGCTCTTTTATTGTTTTCAACTGCACTGATGAACATTAGTTACTGAGTCAGCCTGGCTAGTTCTGTTCAGCAAATGGGCCACCAAACACCTCAGTAAATTCTATTTCTACAGGGCCTCCTCAGGTTTATTTTAACAGTCAAGTACAAAACCTGTAACTGCATACGTAAACCTCCATGACTGGCATAACTGAAGACAACATGGGACACAAGACACAACTTATTCCATTAAAACCACTCATGATGATATGTAAGAAGGAAAGAAGCCCTTTTAGCTTTTAAGAAACAAGTCATTTCTAGGGTTAGCAATTAGGAAAACCAAACAAACCCAAACCCTTTGTATTGGTAAACTGACTATACTTGCTGTGGCTTGACTAAGATGTGCTAAATTTAATAGTGGATTTTTGTCTTCAAAGAATCACCACACTTTAAGATGCTAGAAACAGAAAAAAAAAAACTAAGCAGGCAGTCATTCTCCCACTGTTCCATCTGGGTTTTCAGCATTTTACTGTGCTTTCACATCTACTGTGTGAAGTAAAGATCAATCTGTTTCCACAAGGCTCCCTTGGTGGGTGGTCTGTGTTAATTCTATTTCTTAATTTTATTTTCCAGTACATTCAGAGTTTTCTTTCCATTTTCTATGTTGAACTTGGTGGGTTTGCAGGGCAACAATACCAACAACATAATATGGAGTATTTGTTTTATTCCTTCCTGTATCCAGAATGATTTTACACACAAGATGATCACCTCCAGAACCACACTGCCATACAAGCAGCATACCTAAATTGAGCTTGGCCCGAATTCTTCTGCCCTGTTTAGTTTAGTATATAGCTGATGTATTAAGATCCCTTGAAGAATACTCCTTACACTTGATCCCCTCAGTGGTTTAATTCTCTTTGCATTCCTATCAAATGCTTCCACTCTGCCAAATTAACATGTCCTCGGAACACTTGCATTAACCAAAACAAGACTATTCAATTAAAGTTCTCGTTCTGTCTACATTAGAGCTCCACTGGTAAAGCCTTCACAAAACATATACTCTGTGAAGCCATTGTATTATATATAAAAAGTTTGCAAAGTCTTCTGAAACTCATGTCTTACATGCTGGAGAAAGCAAATCCCTTATCTGAACTAACCAGTAGAGAATAGTGAGCAAAATTAGATTCTGGAATTACAGAATTGTATGAAATCACAAATGTAAGAAGGTGTTATTCTGTGTATCACACACCACAGTAACCTGTGAATTAACAAGAAGTCAATGCAGGAGTGCATCTTGATTATGAAGACAAAGCTGGTAAGTACTCATGGGCTGCCGTCATTTTATGTCCAGAAATGTCAAAGCATCATATACAAGGAATTAACTCTTTATATCAGAATCAAAATAGACTCCCACTTTTTATCAAACACCCCAACAACACAGCATTGCCTCCAGTGGGCTGTAAATCTGTTTCTCCTGAGTCTCTTGATATGTAGAGACAGTACGTGGACTGGACGAAACCAGGCCGAGACTAACACACACAGGCAGGCTGAGCAAACTTTCGTGATTGCAAGGGGTATCTGTAAATTATGACCTGAGTCTAGCTGATGACACAATCATTGACCGAGTACTCTGAAACAATGGCTGTGAGCACGGTAAACTTTGTCATTCATCTGACAGTGTGTCAGCCTCATGACTTGAAGGAGGGGGAGAGGGACGGCAGGGAGGGATTCTGCCACTTCAGCAGACAGCTCTGGGTGGAGCGGGAGCAGAAGAGTACAGTAAGCCTGACTCAGTCCCCAGCAGATACATTCCTGATGCTTCAGCAACATGCCTGAACTTTACACTCGGGACAGCCGGTGCCTGTCACACTCAATAAGGAAATGGCATCTCTTACTGTCCCTGATGGTGAGCAACAATGCAGAGGAGGCCTCGAACGGCAGAGAGACACACTGAAGTAGAGGAACTGGAGTTTAAAACCAGGATTTTAAAACCTCACATGACCTAAATAAATATTAGCACTGGTGTACCTGACTGGGGGCTGTCATGCAAGGGAAGCACAGTCATTAGATAAACAGAGTGTCCGCACTTAACACCCTGGACTATCAATTCTCCCTGTCTAATGCTGCAGAAAGGTTATGCTGCAGTGCCCCGTGCTTCCTCACATTTAAAGTTAGGGTAGCCAAAGGCAACAAAGACTCCTTCCTCTCTAGCCTGATAGCAGAGTTCTTCCTTCCTTTTGTTCACATAAAGAACAATAACAGTGGATGCTTCATTACGATGCTCTCCGGGGCACTCAGCCCTGGTTAGCATTATCTTACCACTTGGTTTTGTTTTGAAGGAAACCGTGAATGGTCCTTTCAATTGCTGGTGTTTCAAGATCAACATTACCTCTACTTCCTCTATTTTCAAGTCTCCTTATTTTACCAACAATATGTGGCACTATGAAAAAAACAAAACCCAAACCAAAAAAAGGCACAGAACCAATGAACTGAGAAACCTGCCAGTCTGAGAGGCAAGCAAGGACAGAGCACCATTTAAACTAGCTTTCTCTGAACCAGTTAGGCTACTGATTGTGAGCGTTAGAGAACAAAACAACACCCCAACAATCAAACCCAAAACCAAAGAAAGCCAAAACAACCTAATCCTTGGCAACTACTTAAGGAAGTGCACATGAGGAACACAGTTTAGGCTTAGAATATACTTAATTTGAAAACATCCAGGCATCTGATTACACTTCCTGAAATCAACACCAGCAGCAGACGCCTCTTGTCAAATTCAGTGCTTTATGGACCAAAAGGCCTGTAGTCATTCAGTAAAATCCACACCCTCTGGTCCGTAACAGACAGGTGGCAAATCTGATTTACCACAGACCTATCACTTGTGTGTTCCTGAAGACTTTTACTCTTCTTGGACAAATAATTGTTTTCGACAAGTTACTAAATTATGGCTTTGTTTTCACACCACAGGAAGGCCACACCACAAATTTAGTAATTGAGTAGTCCTCATTAGGCCATCAACCCAGGCATAGTCAGGAAGCTACACTGATAGCAGGTCTTGGTAGATGCAGTTGCTGCAGTGGAAAGGGAGCAAAGGGGCGCAGACAGCTTCATTCTCAGTCAAAGCTCCTTCTCTGCAAAGATCTGTCCACAAAAGACACACTCCTGCACTAAGCATGAGGTAAGCCAGCCTCAACTGGTGTCACACTATCAGCTGCAGCCCTCAGGTGGGCTAGCTCATTCATCCCCTCTGCCATAAGAGGACTCTGGTTTGCAAATTCACCTTGTGTGCTGAAATTTCCTGTGCCCTTGAGTGATACAGCAGTACATGGCATCCCTCCTGAGCCCTGGCAGCTGGAAGGACACCTTTCTCTCCTCATGTTCAGATGTGATGGTGGAATTTAGTGCATTTTACACTGCAGAATTCCATACTTGCTCTGACTTCTGGACACTGCTTAGGAACTTTTCCCAGGTCACGACAAATCTTCCAAATGAAAATCAAACAGTGCCTTGGGCGGCTGCTTGTCCTCACTGCTGCTTCCAGAGGTGGGGAGGCTGTGGATCAGCTGAGTGGTCACTTGTTCCCCAGGGCAGCCTAATGTGCATTTGAGAGAAAAAGGGGAAGCAAGTCTGTTTCTCAAGGAAAAGAAAGTACTCTGGATGAATACAAGTTAGCTCTGTTAAACTCCAATACAGTCTCATTCAGTATTCCTTGGCTTCTAGGACTGTAGTGGTGAAGCAAGACCACAAAGCTGTAGGGGAAGGAGGGCTGAAAGGCAAAGAAGAAATAACACACCTTTGAGCTCTGGCATGCACCTCATGAGGCCCTGCCTCTGTATCAAATATGAAGGTGCCTGGGATTGTGTTACAGAACTATTGGAGTGACACTTTAACCACCCTTGTTTAGCAGTTTTGGCTTTTGCTGCCACATTAGAATATACTGGCTTGATTTTCAAAGGTAACAAGCACCTACAGCTCCCACTGACCTCAGTGACAGCTGCAGCTCTAAAAATCAATTTAAGATAGTTTGCATATTGAGAAGAACTGAAGGAAAATAAAAGGCCTATTGTGTGGATACCAGGAGTTTAAACACTGCTGATGGGTGGTATATGAGCCCCTTCCCTTTTCAAATGAATTCAACTTCATGTGTTGTTTGGTTTTCCTGTTGATGCATCCTGCACCCTCCAGTGCTAAGCTGGTGGGATCCCACATACTTTTCCTGGCATGTGGAGTTTAAAATAAGAGACCTCAGCAATCGGATATCCTCAGCATTTCCAGCTATTGAACACAATCATGAGTACTGTGATCCAATTTCAGAGTAGAGAATAAAAGATATAGAGGAATATTCTCCCCGTGCTGGTATGAGGCAGACAAAAGAAAACAAAGCAAACAGGATGTTCTGCTCCTCTGTGAAGTGCAGCAAATGGCCACGGCAGACAGGATACAGTCTACGAACACACAGCTGCGCTGTATGTGCCTGGCTGCCGATACCTTTTTCTGGGCAGTTCACTTGCAGCACAAATACAGCATGAACAAAGTTAAAGGTGTAATGTGCAGTTCCCACCTGACATGCCTCAAGACTGAAGTCCTTCAAACACACAGACACACACACACTGAAGGAGGAATCTGAGGCCTTCTATATGCTACTAAGCAAAAGAGTCTCATCCCTTAACTCACTCAGAACATCTTCAGGAGTGCAATGCTTGGCATTCCTGACTCAGGACATCAGCTTCCTTATTCTAAGCTTATTCACTCAGCAGCCACATCCCAGCCAAGGTCTCCCCAACAGCACAGAGCACTCTGAGAAATCACCCTATTGCAGACTGCTTGATAGCACTCTAATAGTCCCACAACATTTTCCAGAAACAGCTCTCTTCCCAGCTCCGCTGCTGCTTCTGCAGAGCACACCTTTACAGGGTGCTGGACTGTTGGGGAGACTGTTTCTTTGCTGGAAAAGCTTGCAAGTTTAAATGAAAATAAGATCTGGTGGACAATAAAGTAAAATCTTTTCAGCAACACCTCTTGTTGAACTGTTAATCTTAGCATCATTTGCCTGTGTTTCCTCTTCACCTCAGTTGAGCCCCAAGGCAGACGCTCTAGGGTTATTCAGGTGGCAAACCAAGGAACAGCGGGGGGCTGATACACCAAGCTCTAACAAACTGCTGACTAAACTTGCTGCCTCTCTCATCTCTGTAACCCTTGGTTATTTCAATCCAGTCCTGAAATCTAATCTCACAATTTTTCCAGGGGTCTTCACAGAACTGAATGACAAAGGGCCAGCTTCTGGTTTCACTGAAGCATAAACAATGAGAAGTCCTACAGTATGTTATAAGGTCAAATGAACATTGCAGAAATTACAGTAACAGCCCAATGTTATTAATTTTAGGGAATGACTGTAATGAGACAAACCTTTCTAAGTAAAAACCTGTTTGTTGAGAGGGTTTATCATGTGTCTGTTCCTATGAAAGTGCTATATACTCCTGTTCCATCTTATCAAGACAGATTTAAACTTGTATGATAAGATCATTTAAATTTATGGTTACTCCAGTTTTAGAGACAGGACAAGTTTACACATTGGATGCAGATACCTGAGGTTGTTCCAGGTGTGTTAATTCTAGAAACATGAAGTTTCAAAGAAAAACAGTGCTGGGGCTGAAGCAGCAGGAATCCTATTTGCAAAGTGTTATCCCTGTGTCAATAAGACCCCCCTCAGGTACAGTTCTCTGTTTTAGATGAAGTGCTATTCAGATGTGCCCATCTACACAGGATAGTGCTCTGGAGACTTCCAGGTTTAGACTGTAGCTAACTGTTGGATTCTACACCACATTCCCCTCCCCTCCCAGTACCAATAAAGTGTCCAGCATTTCCCTTTGGCAACCAGGCTGCACGCACAGAGATTTTACAAGAGTTTAACCCGGAGGGTACATACAGTCTTATAACTACAGAAGAGTCACACATATTAGCAAGGTTAAGTCATTCAGGTCATAGTCCTCCATTGCCAGGTAGCTGCTTCATGAGACAGAATGACAGTAGTGATGGCTTCACCAAACATGGATGGTGAAGTCAGAACAGACATAACCTTTGAGTACAACAAAAAGAAATCTAATTATACCTGTAAAAGAATGGGATAATTCACAGACTTACACTGCCTTTTACTTTCTTAAGCTACATACATAAAGCATGAGACTTCACTATGGCTGAAAAAACATGGGTTTGGACACTTTTTTTGGCTTCTTACTCATTAATATGTTCACTTAAGAACATTAAGTTCATTTTAGGTACATTTAACCTTATTCTAAAAATCTGTAGCTTGAAAGATGTACTATCTTCTGTGCTAAATCCAGTCAATTACTTGTAGCGTATTGTAGAGTAAGAGTTGTCTTCTATGACAACATTCAGTTCCCAGAACAATATACTGTCACAAATCACAGATAATACCTCTAATCAACAGACAACTTCACTCCTTATGTTAAAAGCCTTTTGGAAAAAAGGCCATTTGCTTTAGCACAGTGCTGAAAACACAGGGGAGCAGTCCACTTTGATCAGGAATTCCTTACAGAGGGACTGGTAAAAGGAAGATTTCGCTGAAGTGAGACCATTTTGTCCCAGGAAGCCAATGACAGTCTTGAAAAGAGGGGAATGTCTTTTAAAATACACTTGTGTAAATGAGAACAGATTTGGCACACTGCTTGAACTAAGTTTTTTTCATATTACATTTGAAAAAAAACTTAAGAAAAAAACTTAATGCTGGCACTTCAGTTACAGTCTAGCAAAGTATTTAGGGATGTTTGGTTTTCAGTGCAATGAACAAGCACTGTGTCATCTGTGTCTTTACATCCATGTTCAGAAATTAGTGCTAAAGTGGATTTATCCAGCATAATATTCTCCCAGAAGTTAAGCTCACAGCAAAAAGTACAGGCAGAAACTTTACTGATCTGTGGTCTTTCTAATATGCCACTAGAAAGATCATGTTGGAAGAGAGAACCATTTAATTTTATCGAAATGACAAGTGTTTATGTGGTTTCAACTGGATCTAACACCAAGGTGCCTCTAGTCTTCCTTCACAATTAAAATAGGTTCCCTCCACCTCTCTTCATTACTATTTTTAGTTGGTTTTGCATCTGTGCTTTGTTCCTCTGGAGTCCTCTGACAGCCATGAAGTAGAGCAATTCCCACAAAGTCACCTACTTAGGACACCCTCACTGAAGTGAACATCAGTCCTCTGTCAGGTTTAGTAACCATTCCTCAAAATGGCATCAACTGGCTGAACAAGACATTCTCACATGTGTGCAGGGGTTTTTACTAGCATTGGGGTGAGGGGTGTCTTACTTTTTTCACATTCCTTACTGCCAGGACAGACCTAGCCTGCAAACCGACAGTGCTTTTGGGTTTTTTTTGCTCTCATCATTATAAACCTGTTAGAAATAGCATTTCTAGCTTTCAGTGTCCTGGGGGGAGTACAGCAAAAATGGTTCCACCCCCACAGAGACCCTAACAATGATCAGTTCATCTTTATCCCTCCGATAGGGCCGGAAATCACCAGTGGCACTGCAAATCTGTTACCATCTCAATAGCAATGCACAACTTTACTCCCATTAATCTGTCTTCCATCCATTCACACATCAAGTACAACTCTGCTTCATTTTACAGATTATATCCATGTTGCTCCAGACAAAGGTCACTTTATAGTTACAGTTCTTCAACTGAATAAAAGCTTTTGATGCAGTAAATCATTGTCTCTCACTGTTCAAACTCACACAATACAATACAAATAATGCTGCCCTTTCTTTCAGAATTCCCTTTCTACCTCACTACTCATTACCAAAGCATTTCTTTACAAAATAAAATGAGGCACTTTTCACTTGCTTCAGCCATATAAATCAGTTATAGCACTTTGGAGACGGTTTGCCATGCTGCACTACAAACCCAGACCCTATGCTATTTTGAGATCAAATTGAGCCGCTTTCATTACATTAGTGACAAATGAAACATAATGTACCAAGATTTCCCTAGACTTAGCTGTTCTGAGATCTTTTCTCTCTTAGTACTGTGAAACTTAAGAGATAAGACACTCTGAGTACCACATAACTTATTTTTACTTACCATAAGCTACCTGCATCAATATTACATTACAGGCAAGGTGAATATTGTTGTATGCACACGGACATGTGTGCAAGTGGAAAAGAGGGCAGGGGAAAGGGTGGATTAATCAACTAACTAATGATCCAGTCCTGCTGGCACTAAAGTCAAACTCTTCCCTTTAGGAATACAAGGTATTCTGTCCTTTCTTTGGGTAGTAAGGGTAGCTGGTCACCAGAGGCACAAAGGTTTTGAGGTTAAATTTGCAGACAGCTGTAACTTTCTTTCACAAGAAAGAAAAAAACATAGCAGGATAAATCTTAATGTCAAGTACACTGTTGCAAAATGGCAACCATTTAGCAGCAAGGGTGCTTTATTTAGCACTGAAGGTCACAGCAAAAGCTGACAAATTCTGATCTGAAATGCAGAGCAAGTATTTAGCAGCAAGATAACTAAAACTTGAAAACACTGTCAAGGCAGATCAGAAACTCACCTGTCTTGGTGCCTTCAAATAAAACTGAATGCCTTTCTAGAAGACATAATTCAGTGTAACATAAATTATCAGGCACCTGACGGAAACACGTACGATATACGGGAGGTCAGTTTGGATGAACTGCTGATTCCACCCATCTTTAAACCCTATGAAACTGAAAATAAATCAAAAGCAAGTCAGTCCTAACTCACCAGTGTTATTTGCCATATGTTTTCAGTGCTTCAGAGCAGTTTCAGTGAAAAGTAATGTTAATCACTTGGTTAAAGCATTCAGCAAAAAGTCCCAGTCAGCTCTTCACTTTTCAACCCCCCACCACGTTCCCTGTCTTCTTTTCTAGCACCAGCCTCTTGATAACAGAGGGCATTTACTTCAGTGAGGTGGAATGAGATACAGCCAAGCTATCAGTTGTTAATAGCTAGGGCCCGTTGCTAGTTCGCATTTATGCCCTAGAATGCTGCTGCTTCTAAAGGTAGACTCGGAGGATTGCCCACAGAATACATCCTAAAACTGACCTCAATTTATTCAGCTGATTTCCTTTTTGCACCTGTGTGTGCACGTGTGGTGGTTTGTCCCTGGCAGGCCACCCCCTTCTCCACCAGACCCCAGTCACGCACACCTACAACAGCATGGCAAAGTGGCATCTTCTAGTTCAGCTGACACAGCCCAGTATGTGCTACATTCAGCTTCTGTGAAATTACAGCTAGGTAAGAACAGCCCAGAATCTGTTCTGATACACCAGGAACAGAATGACCAGCAAGGAATTTATCATCTGAAAGAGAAATGATATCACTGCCAATGAGAAAAATAATCTCAAGACTTGCTCCTTTAATCAAGTAGATCTGGAGCTTTTTTTTTACTGTTAGTCTTCAACTGTATTGCACCATTCGCTTTAACTAGTATACTGAATTAGGGAAGCAACAGCAAGACCCTACATGGAATAGAAAAGCAGGCAGTAAAAATTCCAGTGTGTTGCAGTGCTTAGATCCAGGCTTCTGCCTCTCTGTTTAAGATCTCCACAAAACATTGATCTGCTGTCAGACTGGATTTTGCACTCACAATTCAGGTTCAGCACAGAGTCACGCTTTGGGAACGGCAGCACATTACATGATATTGTATTGCAATGTAAAGGCAACCGAGGCTTTTTCTTTCAGGTTTGCACTGCACCCCCTCTACAGCACAGAGCAGTCTGAAGCAATAAAAGGGGGAGACTAAAGGCTGACTTTCCTTGCTAAATCTCGGACCGGCCAATCTTGCTTTCCAATCATCAAATTTAATTGCACTAGTCTGCAAGTGGAAGTAAAAGAACAAGCGAGTAACTGGATTCTTTCAGTCCCTGAACATTTCAAGTTTAGATAAGCACAGAAGTTTTCTCCTTGGCACCCTTGGGCAGCCTGGAGCTCTCTTCTGACAACAAAAGAGTGCCTTTACTAGGGTGTCCGCGAACTCTCCTGTGCTTGCACTGGGGCCGTGAGATGCGAAGATACCAGGGAAACAGAGCAGCGATTTACATTGACAAAGAAGATTTTGATACACTCCTCCAAATGGGGCAGCATTACCATCTTAATAGCCTTTTGCTCTCAGCTCTCTTCCTGAGGACGCTGGAGATTTTTGCGAATGGAGAACAGTTCCGCTTCCCATTTTAACTGCAACAATAGCAGAAGGGTTCCTTAAACTGCATCAAATAGCAGCCTGTGAAATCCCTAACTAGCCGCACCGCCTCTCCTGCCGTTTTATTATCCTCCGGCCCACAGAACAAAAGGGAGGGGGAGCTCCTCCTCACTTTTAGCCTATTCCACACATCCTAATCCCTCGGAGGTGGCAATGGAAATTGCTTGTGGAACTGTTAAATCACACTTTCACTTTGTCTTTCATTCCCCATTCACCCTTGCTAATCAAGGAGTTTCCAGCCACATTTTCCGATATCAATTTGTTTATGGCCTATTGGTTAATGGTCCCGGGATGGGACCCCCTGAGTAAGAAGAAAGAATCCCGGGCACTTCAGCCAGCTGCTGCTTCTCGCCAGTTCCCACACCCATCCACTTGTTCCCATCAGCTGCCCTGAATGTGCTCACCTCCTGACACCAACTGAATTAAACAACAAAGCCTGAATGGAAAGCTGCGCTTGCAAGCGGGCTGTGGGACAGATTCCACTTGTTAGCGCTGTACGATGCCCCTCCAGCCGCAGCGCAGGGACACTCCCTCTCTGACTGACTGCGGCTAGTTGCCTTGCTGACATCTTACCTTGTTTAGCAGTACCGGGTACAAGTCCCATAAAAACTCTAGTCTCTCTTGCCCGAGGCAGCTTGGTGTCACTTTCTGCATCTTACCCGAAATTGCCATTTCCGGGTGGTTTGCTCGCTTCCTCTTTCCATTGAAATGTGGGATGAAAAGAGGGGATATTTACTTTGTACAGCTTCATGAGATGGCTCACATGTAAGCAACTACAAGGCGCGGTAAAATACTCAGACACAGCAGAGGAACCATGCTCTCGGTTACTCTCCATCTAAGAGAAAATACTCAGACACAGCAGAGGAACCATGCTCTTGGTTACTCTCCATCTAAGAGAAAATACTCAGACACAGCAGAGGAACCATGCTCTTGGTTACTCTCCATCTAAGAGAAAATACTCAGACACAGCAGAGGAACCATGCTCTTGGTTACTCTCCATCTAAGAGAAAATACTCAGACACAGCAGAGGAACCATGCTCTTGGTTACTCTCCATCTAGGAGAAAAATATCTCAAATGGAAACATAACGGTGTAGTTGGAAAGCGAAAGGCTTGCACAAAGAAGAGCTTCAAGCTGCCTTCCAGCATGTACAAAAGACTAAAAAACCACCTGGGTTGGGTAATTTTTAGAAACATGGTCAATCATGTTTTATATGTGCACCCCAGAAACAGATAAAGAGCAATTACCATACTCCTAATACAGTGTTATCCCTTCTATGGGAGAGTCCTGCTCTCTCATCATTATGTGTTACCAAGTCCATTTGTTCTTTAAAGGTAAAGTTCGGTCCTTGGCAAATTCTATTCCTGGCTCACAGAAAAGAACTGAAACAAATAAAGATCCTCTCTGAACACATGCTTCCTGTTTCTGAAATGGGAAAGCTTTCTTTCCCAAAGTTCCACTACATTACTGCCTGAGAACAGGGCAGGAAATTGCCTTCTTTTATAATGACCACTAACATGTCTGCAACTCAACACAGAAAAGTAGCTTTTCTTCTGTCCTATAAAAAACATGCCTAGAACAGCTCTCACAAGCTACCTTGGTTTAAAATAAGAAAAATTGTTTCTAGTTCCTGTAACCTATTCACAATTTCTGGTACCAAACAAAGCAGATCAAATTCCCAGAATGCCATCTAAGAATACACTGGGTATAGTATCCAAAGATTTAGGAAACACGAGATGGACCTCCAGATCATCATTATGTAGATGTATCAAATGGAAGCAAAAATGCACCAAATATGTTTTTGTTTCTTTTCCTGCCTTAGGTATCACCATAAACGTAAGTGTATTTAGCCATTAGTAAATGTAAGTATATTATTGGTCTGCTACAGCCTTTCTGAAAGTGAGAAAAGGGCAATCAGAAGAGAGAGAACTGTTCACATGCTTTAAAATGTTTGTAGTGCTTGATGGGATCAGTGATTCTCAGTCACTGGAAGCCGAGAAACAGCGATGCCATGGCTGTGTGTGAGAGTGCATCCTCTGAGCAATGACAAGCACTGACTAGGTATATTTAGCTTGCTGAACTGATGCAGCAGTCTGGAGCCAGCCTGCATATCAACACACAGCAACTCAACAAAATTGATCTATAAACATCTGTCAAAAAGCAAGGACGTTAAAGGAAGATTTATAGGGGTCAATGGGGCAAAGAAGGGAAGAGCTGAACTTCTCTTTTTGCTGTGGTCTGAAAGTACGTGATTTAGGACACGGCCACAAGGAACTACCCTGCCATCATGGTAGTAATATCCAGCTTTTCAGTGTACTACCTCATATCCTAGAGAATCTGAGGATTACTTAAGACCATAGGGCACTAGCATTAACGCGATCACAAAAATAAGAGAACTGATATTAATTTCCTGTATTTTATTAACATTAACCTATTTTCTACAGAAGAACCATTTATTAGAGCATGTCATTAATGATAGATGGGCATGTTTCTCCCAGAGAAACCTGTCCCATAGGAGCAATGTAGCCAGAACCATTCTACTCTACCTTGAAGGAAAACAGGGAACCTTGATTAATAATTTTAGAGTCAATCCTTGTATCTGTAGCAATATGCAACAACTAATTCAGTATAATCCAAGACAAAGCAATGAGCATAGCGGAAGACTGCCCCTGTCAATTAGCCTTGTTTAAATGTGTGGGGTTTTAATTAGGTATAAAAAGTAGCATTTTCAACAACAGTCACTGCTACCTACATGTAGCCTGCTTAAAATACTAATTGTAAAGGCAAAAAAAAAATCAATGCTCTGGTCTTACCTTGAAGAACCAACCCTGATTTGTCAATGGTGTAGAAAAAAACAGAGAAGGGAGCAACAGGGGATTTAGCAACCAGGAGCTGCAAAACACAAACAAGCAATATGTAAGTACACATATTTCTAACATACTGATCAGAGGTCAAATCTATAGAACAATCTCACTGGATTTAACTTCCAGAAGTAGCAAAGCATACTACAGAAATAACAAAGTAATTATTGAACTTATAAGTAGTTGAGGTCTTCTCATATGGATCATGCTGCAATTTTAACAAGATTTACACGTCTTAACCTCCACCATGAAAGCAGCAAGTTTTGCTTGTCTTACTGGCATCCTCTTAAGGCCAGTCATTCCTGCTGGTTCACACAGTTGCACTAGGATAGAAGACAATTAGGAGCAAAACTGTGACTGCCACTGTGTAACACAATTTTAATTGCCACTACACATTCCACTGATGTGCCCACTCAGATGCTCCAAGAACTCTACCTGCTGTCTTCCTCCTGCCCCGGGAAGCAGTGTGGTCCACACATGGGTCACCACCATACCAGGGAAGCTAAGATGCCATTGCAATGGCAATGTCCTCTTTTGCAAAAGGAGTAATGACCAAGTCAAGTTTTATTCAGGGATCCTGTCCTTGGAGTTTCAAAACAGGAACTGTAATTCCCTTGGGGTGTACAGCAGAATTGAATCTAGCTCAGCTTTTGGGCGTGTTGGCCCTCCATAGTGAGGCCAGAAATATCTCAAACTCTCTGGCTCCATTATGGAAGAACTGTTCCCATGTGGAAGATGAGCTGCAGCAGAGCTCTGGAGGCAAAGAAATGGGCTTGTTGGCATGGTAGGGGACGTGGGACCCGCAATGCCAGACTCACACAAATGGACCAGGCTTTACTGCTAAGTTGTTTGATTTTTGCTGATTGCCAAGGACTGCTCCCTCACAGCTTGCCTCAAAATAACCCCCATTCTGTCATCTACATGAAAGTGACATTTTAATGATAAATTTAATAAGCTCTGCCTGGAGTGCAATTTGTACAAACAGCAATCTAATGGTCCCCATGTGAGCTCTGCAGAAGACACTGACAGCAGTGGTTGATGTAGAGAGCGTGCTGCTGCTCTGCCTCTGGCACAGAGCTGCTGAACAAAGCTGAAACACCTTTCTCCTCTTGCCTCTTCAATAGCTAGAAATGGCCAGGAGCTGAAACCCAGCCCTCTTGGTGGTGGTTCTGCACCCTGCAAGAACCTTGCTACCCTCTCAGGCCCTGAGAAACATGGTGTGGGGAGGCAGCTCCCCCTCAGCTTGTACCTATCCCGTGTGGGGATCTGCTTCCAGCACAGCAACACTGCAACACAGCAACACTGCCGTGACTGCTCAGGACACAGGAGAGAGACAGCTGCCTTCCCTTCCCTGTAGTGTTTTCACCTCACCTGGCTGTGCAGCGTGACATGGAACCATCCTGCACTGCCAAAGCCCTGTCAGGTACGACCCTTGATCAGCCCAGGACAGGTAATCCTCTGCCAGGTACAGCCAAACACAGATTTCTCAGAACTGCAGACTATAACAATCTTATTTTTAGGATGTGGGGCACCAATAGATCCTGCTGACTACAAACAGAGAAAAAAAAGCCCATTATTTCCAAAGGTTATGGCTTAATTCCACTAAGCATTTGAGTACTCATAAGGGTCACTGCATATGAATTTTGGTTGGTGGTGCCTAACGATCAGCAGGAAAACAGTGAGCAGGTTTTATAAAAGCCAAGAGTGACTACAGAAAAACAAGGAGGTTCATACTTACCCAAACGGCTTGTATTTCACTGGAAGTCAGACAGTATTGAATCACATCATAGATATACAGAATTGGGACATTTATTCCTAAGTGTTAGATTAAAAATATCAAGCACACGAAGTTTGAGCTCTGCAGTGCACTTATGTAATTAGAGGCTTTATCAGCAAAATCTACTATAGAATCAAGGCTCATATGACTTTCCTGCAGCACTTTAAATGCTGTATCTGTGTCAATAGGTAGGTTTCATTTGTACTGGTATGTAGTCTGCAAGCAGGACCATGCTTTGATGTCTTGCAAGTCTTTGCTTCATGGGTTTGTAGTGATGAAGGTCTTGGTCTCTCCCCTGAAGCAACATGAGATAGGACAAGAGGAAATGGTCTCAAACTACACCAGGGTAAGTTTAGATTGGGTGTTAGGAAAAATTGCTTCACTGACAGGGTTGTCAAGCACTAGAACAGGCTGCCCAGGGAGGTGGTTGAATCCCTAGAGGTAGTTAAAAGATGCATAGATGTGATGCTTAGGAACGTGGTTAGACTCGGCAGCGCTGGGCAAATGGTTGGACTTGATCTTTTCTAACCAAAACGATTCTATGATTCTTTCTCATCTGATCCTGACACAGGCTGAAGAAACAAAATCCTCATGTCTGGTTCTTCGTATATATCCATTATTACCCATGTACCCACAGCTAGTGAACATTTTAATAGTTTTCAGAATTTACACCAAAAGTAGTCTCCCATCTTCTTCAGATAGTAAAAAAGAAAGGCAGGCACATAAAGACCACAAATACAGCTGGAGAACATCAGACCAGTCCAAATGTCAATGTTTTCCTTTCAGTCACATGAAGCTGGCAAAACCGCCCCAGGATGTGATACAACCTTTGTGAACTACTCCAAGTAGGGAAACTGCTGTGCTAGCACTTTCCCCTCTTCCATGTTAATGACAGTTCTCACTGGAACAAACTCCTGGAGAAAGAAGAAGCATGTTGCATCCTACATCCATGATGTACCTTGACAAAACCCAAATACCCTTGCCAGTTGTTTGTTCCCAGAGCCAGCACTTCCCATGGACCGGGCAGAGGGAAGCAGAGTGCCTCCTGGTGCTTTGCACGCTCCTGCACCTCCAGGAACATGGGGGAGAGGATGGGGAGGAAAAACTGTGCAAATGCTCAGCCACAAGGTCTCCAGTAACAGCTGGATGTGTAATCGGAAAGGCCTGAAGTGAAACAGTTACAAATCTGATGTCTAAGGTCAAATTTTTGGCATTCTATGCAGTACTGTGCATATAAATGCTAACCTATATATGCATGTGCACTAGGCACAGTTGTACGTGCAAATGGATAGACATTCAAATAACCTTATGTACATTCTGTTACTGCATTTTTATGCAGTTACAATATGTGTATGACTAAGTATAGCAGTGAGAAAATATAATAAATCACATCCTTTCAGCAGCACGTCACAGGGCCTCTCTGAAAGGCTGCTGCTGCACAGTTACATCTGAAGCTCAGGATTAGCGCTCTTTCTAGTGAAAGTGCAACAGTTCAGACTATTCAAAGGTTTCACTTTAACAGTTGTTTTTCTCATTAAGCAAGCATTCAAATTAAAGTATGATTGTGTATTTCACAGAATTATTTTTTTTAACATTAAACTCTATAATGGATTTGTGTTTCAACCAGAGAAAAAAAACTGTAAAAGGTCATGCAAACCATGCCCTGGTTGGAATAGCCAACACAGAGTAGGTTCTTACGTATAAGAGGCACTTAGAAAACATAAGAAGGAAATACATATTTGAAAAAAGAAAAAAGAAAAAAGAAGTTTTGGAGGCCAAGAAGCAGAAGTATAAATCAAGGATTAAAAAAAAAAATAAATCAAGGTAATCAAGCAATATCAGAAAGGAAATAAAAATTAGAATTATAATGAAATGACACTGGAATAGTGATTAAAAATATTCTAGATATGAGTGAAGAAATAATCAGTTTTCAAGAAGCAGGATGATGCTGAAAAAGAGCAAAAGGTAGATAATAGGAATTATCTAGACACAGAAATAACAACTGAGTGGAAAGAAAGCTCCAGGAGCTTAGCACATGCAGTAGAATATAGATAATATCTATTGAAAAAGCACTGTTAAGAATCATCATGTAAATTCAGGTCTGATAGTCAGTCTTTGTCATACATCTATGAAATTTGTCCTGGTTTCGGCAGATAGAGTTAATTTTCTTCCCAGCAGCTGGTGTACTGCTGTGCTTTGGATTGAAGATGAGAATAATGTTGATAACACACTGATGTTTTAGTTGTTGCCAAGCACTCAAGAACTTTTCAGCTTCTTGTACTGGCCCACCAAGGAGTTGGGAAGGGACACAGCCAGGACAGCTGACCCAAACTGGCTGAAGAGATATTCTGTACCATGCTCAGAATATAACTCAGGGTTGGCCAGGCAGTGGTGTGGCTCAGGAACTAGCTGAGTGTCAGCTTTGTGTGGTAAGCAACTGTGCTGTTCATCACTTGTTTTGTACATTCTTCTCCATCTCCTCCTTCCATTTTTTTGCCTATTACACTGGTTTTATCTCAACTCATGAGTTTGACCTTTTTCCCCCCCTTTTTGTTTCTGTCCCCCATCCCACTGTGTGTTGGGGGTGCAAGTCAACAGCCCTGTGGTTAAACCACGACAAAACTGAAGATGATGCAACGTAACTGAGAATCAGCATAATCCTCAAAGGGAAGAGGAAAAAAAACCCCAAACTGGTGAATTGAGGCCTCTATTCTGATTTCAGTATCACACAGGGTTTGTAAGAAATTTTGAAGGGAAAAACAACTAGACTTGGAAAATGGGATAAAATGAAACATGGATGTCATGCCAGACATACCTGACATCTTCCTTTGCATTTTTTAGAAATGTGAAATAAATTGGACCTGATCTCTTTGGATCTCTGTAAAGTTTTTGACACTGCTAAACAGGCACTGACAACGCAGTAAACAAGGATAAGCACAAAAGCTGTAAGACAAACCGAGAAACACTTCCCAGATGCTTTACAAGGTGATGCAAGCAGGGCAATGGCAGATCCCGTAGTACAGCAAACCGCCCTGTAACACTTGGCAAAACCAGTGATACATCAGTGTATTCTGTACAAGCCACTAGCAAGCTTTAATCGGGAATACTACATACAGCATAGTCACGCTCAGACTCAAACTGCAAGAAATTGGCTGTGTGCTGGGGAGGAGAATGGAGTGCTCATCTGAGAGGCCACTAGAAAAAAATAGCTCAATGAATCTAGCAAAAAAATGAAGGCTGACCGTTGTCTGCGTGTGTAAGGGAAGGGGGAGAGGGGAAGGGGGAGAGGGGAAGCGAGATAACGGAGCAGGAAGAAAGAGATGTGACAACACTGGCACAAGAACAAACATGTAGTCACAGACATTTTGGATGGAAGTTTTAAAGTTTGCAAATATCGGTAAAGTGAGATTCTGGAAGAGCCTTCAACTCAAAGAGGCAAGGATTTAAAAAAATAATGTTTGTTTTTAGGATTCAAATTAAAATATTTGTGAAAGGGGTACGAAGCAGTGCCAGGGAGGCACTCTGTGACCTATGAAGCATCTTCAAGTCCTGTGGGCGTCCCGAGAAGCATCAAAGCCCTGCCGACATCTTTTTGCTGAGAGGACTGACAGGGTTGGAACAATACATACTAAACAATGTCCCTGTAAGGATCTTTGTGGTCAGTAAAGCAAGAAAAAGTAACAGCAATATTATCTTACGTAAGGCCTCAGTAGAGTGTATTTTAGAGTCCACTGGGCATCACATAACAAAGACAAGAAAACAAAATGTGAACAGATCTGTAAGAGAATACATACAGATGCAACACGTGTGCTTGTGGAGTACTGTCGTGCTTTACAGGTGTTGAGAAGAGGTCACAGATTTAACTTTGTTTCAAAGGTTAGAATTTATAATTTAAAGTCTTCTCATCTCTATCTTCTGGCGAGCATGTGCTCCTCTCCCTAAGGTTCCAAGCAGCTGCCTGAGGATGTGGAGAACACAAGGATCTTCCAGGATAACTTGGAAGCAGAAAGCTCAGGCAGAACAGGCATTTCTAAAACTCACATATATATATTTAAGTCTATGTACTGTTCCAATTCTAAATCAGTCCTGGCCAAAAACTGGAAAGAGTACAGAAAGGTTTATTATCTGAACCTGGATCTGAATAAGAATCCTGTACTAATAAACCAAACCAGAAACATCTTTCCAGAATCTTGCTTTCCCAAACCTGAGATTGACAACATAAAACAGGAAAAGAAAGGAAAACGTAATTCCACAAATGTTCTTGACATATGTAAAGGAATTTATCACATTGTTTCCTAACCAGATAAGGAAAAGACACATCTTTTATGATAAGCACTACTTAATCAAGGAATCAAAGATGAAATACACAAATTTCCTACTGATGCTTTAGCGTAAAGCTGCACCAAAAGGAGTACACATTTTGAGATAAGTACACAGTAATGGTAAATCATAGCCTAAAGAAGTTATCAGGCATTTAGGTTACAAAAATGATTTTAAAAAAATGGCATAATTAATAGAAAACAGGCATAGAAAAATGCTGAAACGGTACCAAGTGTTTCTAACTCATCTCATCCACGATGCTTTTCGAGTGCGATCCATGAGCTATACATGAGCTTCTGGAAAGGAATATATAATCCAGATGCACTTATTCTAATGCTGCTCTCATACCAAAGTGCAAATGATAGAGGTGGTTGAGAGAAATAAAAATCAAAGGTATTTTGAGTTTTGCAAAGTCCTAACTTTACAAAACGGTGAAATCCTAGTTTCCTTTCTGTTCTTTCTAGCATCACATTTCCATGTCAGGAGGTCTGTAATAAATATTATTTGACAACAATGTAGAAAAAAAACATTAAATGACTGAAATTATTTCTGCCACAAGGCACGTTAAAAACACAAAGGTACTGTGGAAGACGAAATATATCACTGTGATGAAGAATGAACAGAAACTGGATAGATGCCATTAGATTAGATAAAGGAAGATAAATAGGAGACAGGCAGAGCAGTTGAGAAACAAAAGGCTTAGAGAGAATTGATGATGACAGCAGAAAAACTGTGCATTAAAGTTTGTTTTTTAATTAGGAAAAGCATTTTTATGAATACAGGTTATTGTTTATAAGCTTTATGAAAGAGATGAATCACAGAAATTGACTGCAGAAGCCCAGCAGAAAATACTAATTATTGGGACAACATCCCCTGTCAATAGCAAGGAAAGTGATGAATTGGAAAATGTATTGGATGGACTTTCAGTAGTCGTCCAATAACCAGAAATCAAGCCAGTGTCCTGCCAAAGTGCAAGTAAAGAAGAGGAAGGGGATGAAGTCTTATCTCAAATTAGTTGTCAAAAATGCCAGGATGATAAACTACCAAACAGTGAAATAACGATGATTTTTGACTGAGCTACGAGTTCTCATGTTAAGAAAACCAAAACAATTTCATAATGGAAAACCAATGATTTTAACAACAGTAATGGACTAAGACATTTCATTGAAATATTTGAGAAAATTAGCTGTATTAACATTTAATACATCATTTCCGTTTAGACTGGGAAGTCATCCTGTTCCTTCCCCCTTTTTTGTACTGAGACCTTCACACAAAATAGACTCTTAGGAATGACCAAGGAACACAAATAAAACCATTCGAAGCCTCTTTTAAGGTATGTCAGCTTCTTATCAGCAAACAGATTCTTGTCTTTTTGTTCTGTTCTGTGTTGTTTTTCCTTAGATTCCTTTGATTGCCTTTTCTACAAGATTTACCTTATCTTTTGTACAGACAAAACGCACAATACGTGCGTGAAGGCCCAAATGAATAACAAACCCACATTTACAGCCAACACATACTTTGGAATTCAGATCTAATGACGAATTACCATGTACTTGAGATTTGTGGAAGGAGCCTGGCTCTCACTAGGCTTCCTGTCCTTACTGAACGCAGCCTTGCTGGCAATTTTTTGCTAAGTCATATTGTTGCCCTATTGCAGAAAACAATCACTGTTGATGCATTTCAGGAGAACTCTTCAGTTACACGGCATTTGCTTGGAAGAGCATAGCTGAGAATTGAGAAGGAAATCTACACCATCCACAGCGTCACTGAACTGAGCAAAGACCATCTCTCTAAGTTCAGTTAGACTCACATACTAATAAAATCAGTGCTAAGCTAAACAAATCTTTCCCCTAATTGTGCCAAATAGTCTGGGTGGACAATCTTTATGCCAGAATTTCCCTTCTTATTGTAGATTAGAAGGGTTGTTTTTTCAGCTGCAACAGAACCCAGGAAAAAGCCAGTAAAGAAAACAACAAAGTTGATTTTGCATCAGATATCCCAGCAGAACTCATAACTGTTTTTTCTGCCCTCCCTTCTGGTTCTTCTTGGGCCTTGTGTGCAGGAATTTGATATATTCTAGAAACGAAAGTGGTGGTCCTTACTTTTCAGATCACTTATCTTTGAGCAGAAGCTGTGACCCAGTTCCCAGGGCCAGCTGTCATTCCCAGTCCCTCAGGTCACACTGCCTCCAGCTCACCAGAAAGGTGCCCAAGGAGAGAACAAAGAGGTCCCTAACAGGCACAAACACCACAGAGGCATCAAGGCCTCGCACCGCAATAAACCAGTTGTTCCCTGCTCCCTCTTCATGTACAAGTACAGTTCTATGCAATGGGATGGCTTTTTACAGGGAAGGAGAAAAAATGGTCAAGTTTTCTTCCAAGCCTCACCAAACGCTAGTGCTTGTCAGACCCCAGAGCTCTCACAAGCTTCATGGTTTTCCAACAGGTTCTGATTTACCTTGGGAGAAAATTGCTCCTTGTTCCAGAAATAAAAAGCTATTCTAAATAGTTCCAGTGTTCTGGTGAAAGAAAAAAAAAAAAAGTAGTTTAGGTATCTTGCAATTGTTTACTTAGCTCGTAGGATATACCCATAAAACAAATCACTGATCTCCCATAGCAGTTCTGCCTGCACTCGTGTTTTCTTGCCACTGGAAAAAGCTACAGGCTGTGCAATGGCTAGGAATTAAGAGGAAAAATGGAGAGATCGAGGAAAAAGAGATATTTTCAGTTATCCTTCAGCCTTCCTAATCATCTAGACCCCAGACATATCCTCTCCCTGGTAAAAACAAACTTGGAGGACCGATATGGGGAACGCTTAAGATCTCCTGAGCGCCACAGAGCAAACAATGAGATATGGGGCTACAAACATGCCCCACTACTGGGAGCAGATGTGGGGTACACACTTCTACACACACACACACGAATAAATTTGAAATCTCAATTTAGATTAAAATGATTTCTTAGGAAGCCACTGTTTCATTTGTACCATGCAGAGCACCTGAGAGATGTGGTTCCCTCAAGTGCTGTTGTTTGAAAAGGTTTTCATCAAGGCCAGGTTAATGGGCCACAACTCAATAAAACTGTTTATAGAGCAATTTAAATGGATTCTATCTCTCTTCTCCCACAAGAAAATCCTGTCCAGAGGAAACTGTTTAGAAATTAGTTTCCTTTCTACTACTTTATAGAAAAGCAACAATGGCAGCTAGAGACACTTTATGAGTGGCATTCCGTAAATCCAAACCAATTAGTGCAGAAAAGTAGGCAAGCAGAGTTTGTGTGTACGTCCTAAAAATGTCCATTAGCACACATCTGGAAACAACAGCAAAATGAACAGATTCAAAAGGCAGCTGACCATTCTGCTGTTGTCTCACCCCCCCCCCCCCCAAACTATTGCAGCACATCTGTTTATTTTCTTTTAGTGCGATGCATACACATTCCATATATTAAAAAACACTGCTAAGACAGCAAAGCCAAGAAGTCCCTGACTCTCATCTTAAGGAAAAGCGAGGGAGGAAGAAACGCAGATGCAGTTAAGACAGTTTTGCAGGGGAAAACAACAACAGTGGATGTTGATTTAAGAAAAGAAATGAAGGGGAAGTCTTCAAAAGCCTGAGGGAAAACATGAGATGGATTCAATGTGGGATAAAGAATTAAAAGAATCTCAATCCTGAAATACTTGCAGGACACTTACATTAACAAATGTAAATGATTATCAAAGAGATCAAACTTTCTCAGCCAAATTCTGACAGACAACCTTTCATTTTAAAAGTCGGTGCTAATAGGAGACAGAAATTCTGAAATATTTAAAAGAAAACTTTAGAAATCACAAACCTATGTGGTACTAACCAAATTTCAGATAAATAACTTCCTGCCTCTTTTATCCTTGCATTAATTTTTAGGGTAAGGTCCTATGTTCTTTTGGGTAAGCCTAGGCAGATTACCCACCTTTCCCCACTGTGACTCCACTGTGACCTCAGAAGTGGTAAATTAGTATTCAGTGATTTTACATCTCTGTATTTCTCATGTGAAATTATTTAGACTACTTACATCCCTAAGCTATGACTTATATTTACACTGAGCATACACTCCTAATTTAACTGTTGATAATTTTATTATTTATGCTACAGATTCATCTTAAAGAAGCACCAGGAATTTGTTACCTGACTTTAAAGATGAGAGATGGTGGTCTTGCGCAGGGTGACATAGAAATCTGTGATAACTTGACAACAGAAGTAAGAAAATAGGGCTGCTGATGACTTACCCAGTGTAAAGACTGGAAATGCAAGTGAGATAAAAGCATTTCATACTACTTTGTATTGGCCTTTTCTGAATCAGGCGTTTCATCCCAGGAAGGCCTCGTTTGGCGGTGCTCTGGCTATTCCCATTACTGTCACAAGAGGCCAATGACTGGGCTGACTTTTTGCATCCACAAATTCTTCCACAAGCAAAGGCCAATTGAGTTGTTTGGGTAGTTAAGAGGTGGACAGATGGCTGAATAGCTGACCTAAAGAGACAACATGCAATGAAGTTGACAGAAGCAGAGATTCTGCTTTGCAACACCAGACACAAGAGGACATTCAGGACACAGCACCAGTGTCTGAGCTCCAAACTCTCCATGTCTTAATGATGGTAGCAGATACCATCAATGGCTATGGACAGAACAGGACTTTTTACAACAGAAGAAAAAGACCCGAAATCTCTCAGAGCAGTTTGTTACTGCAGTTCTTCCTATAGTAATGAATAACAGTCACAGGCAATGACTCCAATAAAAATAAACGATCATTGCATGCACATGTGGCTAGGCTTACTCCCAGAGGAGACATTCAATACTTACAAAGGAAAGAAATGAAAGGAAAACAAATAAAAGGAGATAGAAATGAAAGCCAAGAATCTTTTAAGAATAGAGGATAAACAGGGGAGAGAACAAGTCCAGGAAACGGGACACTCTCTGAATCTCTGGCCTTGCTATACCTGGTTAGTTTCAGTTCTTGCTTCTAAAGAGTAATACATATATCAAGGACATTTTAATAGTGCATAATATCAGGACCTGGGAAGCAGGATTCATGAGTATTCTTCTTCACTTTGCCACTGTTTTATTGAGCAATTATATGAAAATCACATAGCATTCCTTTGCTTCAGTCCAAAACCAGGAATGGAGATAGACATCTGTAGCTGCTTCAGTGTATTAAATTTCTGCCAGGTAGGCACAGCTCCAGGGATGTCCTGCTTTCCCCTACCCAGAGCGTACAGCAGAAGGATCAATAAGTAACAGCTCTACTACCTGCTTTCTCAAATATCCAGAGAGGTCAATTCATTCCTCCCTCATAAAACAAGAACAAAGGCACTTGTTCTGTCTGTGTCTATCCAGTAGTTGCTAGCAACTGCCATGCAACCGGTCCAGACCTGGTGGTGTGCCAAATATGGATGCCATTCGGTTATGCATTTAGGTTCAGGCCCTGTAATGAGGAACTGGGAATATCCTTGGACTGAGTAAACATATCTTCAGTGGAAGGAAAGCATCAAAACCTCAAATGAGCATCAAAGACAGTAACAGACAACAAAAGTAACGCTTTCCAAGATGACTGCCCTGATGAGCTCCATTGCAACAACTGTCCTGAACCCAATAGGCCAGATCTAACAAAATGCTGCTTCTGCTCAGACGTCCCCTCTCCCAGGCTGTGAACAGGCCCTGAACTCCCTAACCCAGAGTGCCTTTTCCTGCCTTATGTACGCAACTTAGCAATAACTTCAGTGGCAGGGAACTGCACTGCTCAGGCAAACATTGGGCGACTACAAGTTTTAGTTGGAAAAGAAAATGCAATCCCAGATGTTCATCCAAATTGTGTCTGAACTGCAGCAACCTGGCCAGGGAACTGCACAAAACCAGGCCGCCCCACTTAAGCCAGACTGCTGGTGCAAGCTCCCCAGCATGAAGTCGTCTCCCTTCTGCTCATGTAACACCAGACCCTGTGAAATTCCTCTTTCCAGAAGCGCTGTCTCCTTGCCACGTGCCTTATTCCTACTTAGTAAACTGAATTTTGTTGTCTTTTCTGTTTCCGAGTCTCTCCTAATTATCCCAGTGGAGAGTCCTCTAGAGGTCAGGAAACTTCACAAGAGCTTGGACAATGATTTCCTATGCTATAATACTTTTTTTTAAGGCCCAAAGCCCTGGTAGTTGTCCAATGTGAAGGGTAATTCAGGAGAAAATGCTTGTAGCTTTTACTAAACAGGAAAGCAGCCAGCCAGCCAGCATGTCCTGGTTACCACAATGAAACAGAACTGGGAAAAAGGATCCGAGTATGGTGCTGTGGCTGGATAAAGTAGTCGGGTAGCATAAACAGAGTCTCCTAGGGGAATTCTCCTGTGTGGCAGCTTGTGGTCACTCCTCAGACTTAGGGCACACTGCTAGCATGAAGAGCAGGAAATAAAGTTTATGTAGCTTTTCAGAGCCTTCCACACTATTCTGTTTGACTTTGGTTCTGGAAATAAGGGCTGAAGGATATAATTCTTATTTATGACACATACTGGAATCCTGCCTTATCCCGGGGATGTACCAGTACAATAGCACTAGAACAGTTCTCAGAATACACGGCTGCTTCTGTCCAGCCTGCCAGACTTGCCCGGAAGAGACAGGAGTGGCAGGGAGGACAGCATGGAAGCCCAGCAGCTGAGCACTTTCCCCTCTGCTGAACCACATGCTCAGTTGGCTCCTCTGGCCATGTAGCTCCAGACCTCATGACTCCACAAGATCAGCTCGGTGTAATTCACAAGCACAACACAAGGAATACACATTACCTTAAATATGTAATTAGCATATGCATTGCCCACCTTGATTTATTACTTTTATTCTTCTTCAGATGTCTACGAACCTTTACAATAGTTTTAGCAACATATTCATCTTCTATGGATAAAGAAGCATCTGCTGCAAATTCCACCCTGATGCCTGTTTCTAATCTGTCTCAAATATTTAGCCAATACTCACTCCTTCTTTCATTTTGTTTTAGTTTTCTAAATGATGAAACAGCTCAACGTTATTGCTTATAAATTAAGAAAATTAATCCATTGCAAAAGAGCACCTCAAATGTGTTGTCTCCATCCTGCATTCATTGTTTTTGGACATCAGTAAAAACAACTGTCCCCTTCATACTTCCTTGATGTAAAGGAATAACCCTAGATTCCCAGACTTGGGCGAAAAAGACTGGGATTCAACCAAATCCTAAACCACAAAATAAATATTTTTCACCCACACTAGTGGCTGAAAAATGGTTTTGACATGCAACAAACAACAAACCCTTCCCAACTTCGTGTGTTCACTTTGTTCTGCTCCTAAAAGAGAAGTCCTTGGAGACAAGCTAACACAACACTGCTAAATTCATATGTGAGAGACAGCAATATTATCTTACGTAAAGCCTCAGGAGAGTATATTTTAGAGTCTGATGATCATCACACAAGGACAAGAAAAGAAAAGCTAATAGATCTGTGAGCTTATACAAACAGATGCATTGTGTACGTTGTCAGACTTTAAGGGCATTAAGAAAAGGTGATAAGATTTAATTTAAATTTTTTTTCAGTCTTTCTACAAGACTCAGATTTTCTCTGGTGAGAACATTATTGGGAAAGAGTGGAAAACAATGTGTTCAAAGAACACTTAATGGCCTTATAAACATCATCTGTATTGCTAAATGTACAACTGTTGAATAACAGAGTCCTAGAAAAACTTTTAAAGTTTGCCCTAACAGACATGAAATGTTTCAGGAGACTTCATTTACATTTCTAGAGGGTGGAAGATCCCCATCCATCCCTACCAGGTAAAGGTGAACCTGCGCTAAATGCTGGATAGCACTTCAGGACCTGAAACATTGCTCTGGAACCCATCAGACCTGAAATTTTTAATGGCAGCATGCCCCAAATATCTATCAGCAGATTAATAAACCTTTTTCTGTTGGAGAAGAAACAGAAGCAAAGGTAAGACATAATGGTCAATCTCTTCACAAAATTATTTGGGGTGGCATTTCCCACTCCTGGCTATTCTCAGCATGGGGATTATGCTTAAGAAATTCAGGTTGGTCTATGCACATTAGGGTTCTTAACTACATGTCAACTTTTGAAAACTTATTCTGTTATGTTCAAAGGACAAAAGCATGGCCATAGTAAAGAAAATGTACAACTGTAGCTGGGGCGAGGCGGGGGGAAGTGTCTCAACATCTTCTTTCCTGCAACAGTACCCAAATGGCAACCTTTCTTACATTTCTTACAGGAAATTGTTTAGCCCCACCCCCCCACCCCCAATTCATTTACATAAGAAAGAAATGAGGGGTTTTTTTCCCCCCCCCCACATGTTAATTTACACTTTTATTTTCTATTTCCAGCCTTCTCAGTTATTTCAACTGAAGCCTGACATGGCCAAGTATAAGATGAGGAGTAATGGGTGCAAGCTACTATTAGGGAGATTCTGATTGGACACAAGGATAAAAATTTTCAAAGTAAGAACAATCAGTCATTGGAATAATCTCCCCAGAGAAGTGGTGGTGTATTCTCAACATTGAACACATCTAAAATTCAGTTGGTCGGGGTGCTGGGCCATCTTGTCTAGACAATGCTTTTGTCTAGATGGAGATTTTGCCAAGAAAGGGGGAACCAGATGATCCTTGAGGTACCTTCCAACTTGCTACTCTATGATTCCATGAAAAAGCCAAGCTTGATTGTTCAGTTAGATCTAGTGCAAGAACTTCTGCCAGAGACTCAGGGCTCACTTGTTAGAAATTATTGACATGGGACACCATGACCCATCACTGTGACAGATGTGAAAGGGCCTTATAAACCAAATATAAGTCAAATGAGCTCTTTTCAGTGGAGAACAACCTCAATAGTGCTTCACATGCTACATTGCAACCTAGGTCTGTCACGGTTTTGATGAGACAGAGGCATTTATTGACAAGTGTCCTGGTTAGTTATTTCTGATGTAGCGTTGCTCCAATATGAATAACTAAAGCTAGAAGCCATTCATTAACCAAACTGCACTTTATACACTACTCCCTAGCAGTATCTGACAAGTCGAAGTTATCCATCAGCGTCAGAAACACTGAACTCCACCATGGATTGAGGAATTTACTCTGTTCTGTTAATATGTATCCAGAGGACACATATCTCCCTAATCAAAGTACAGCAAACGTACTACAGTTGTGAGCTGGAGGCAGGATGGCTCAGGTAGCTATTTATATGGCCTTTTACCTTTGCGTCACAAGTATCTTCCCATGTTCCCACAATATGGGTATAATACACTACCATCTCCTGGACACATCCTTTCCATTCCTGATTCAGCAGGTGTTCTAAAATCCCATTGCATTTTTCCAGTGGTTACAACAATCAGACCACGGCAGCTCCCAACAGGTCACCAATACTGGAGTGGTATGTCAAAACTGGTTTTACTCCTTAAAGTGGGTCACTGATCTGTACTGAGTTTCCAAGCCGTCAAGAGGGTTTCTTCTTTTTCAGCCCGTTGTTAGACTGTAGCTAAGGGCACTGATACCACAGACTGGAATTACCGAGATCAAAGATCAAAAAGTCTGCACAGAGCAAACCCATCTAGATTAATTGATCCCACCCAGGGTAGATACACTGATAAGGCTGAACTGAGGAAAACACACTTTTTTCTGCACAGCGAATTTTGAATGCCACTCACTTGTTATTCTCCTGTGTTGGCAATCTAGAACAGTTCAATGACATTAGATTCATAAAACAAGCAAAAAGTCAAGTTCAAACTATAATATCCTACATATCCAGACTCCTGAGACAATTCTCCCTTACCATGCTTAGAGCATCATAAAAGCTGTAATGCCCAAACATGGGGATCATGACTGATCCCTACCTTGCCACAGAAGATGTGATGCATTTTGCCCACTGAAGTCAGTATGTCAGTTTGGTTTTAAAACTTTATCTGAGGTTTATGTTTTTACCGGTGACAGCTTAAACATGTTGCTATGTCAGTAAGGATATTCTGCCTAGCACAGACCTTACCTGGGAAGAAAGTAGTAGAAAGAGAAGAAAGTAGCTTAATCACAGACAACCAGGCCATATACAAAGCTCCAGAGATTCCCTCAGGGCCTTTCCACACTGGTACAAATGCTTTTCTCTTTCCTTTGTAAATACCTCGCTTGATCTATTCTAGGATATCTATTCCCTTTTCATGATTGGATTACCCTGTTGAATTAGATTTTCTGTGATAAACTAAACCACTCCAGCAGCAGCTTCACTTTGAGCTTGTATGCACCCTGTGTATAGCAGAAACTTGTTTGTAAAGCCCAATAGTATTGCACGGATTATTTCTATTATCAATCTTATATTTCACTGTATTTACTAACTTAAGGTTGTCAGTTCCTTCATAACAATTTTCTGATCTTTTGCTCTATTATAATGCCTCCAAGCTTTAAATATGCTATATTCCAATAGAGACTTTTCTGAGTATTAATAAACAAATTTGAGTTAGATGTTTTAGTTTGCTTCTTTTCAAATGTTAAAAAAAAAGGGGGGGGGGGAAGGGAAGGATAAACAACTTTGGTCACTGCCACCCTGATGTTAGAAGCAATGACACTTCAGGTATTGATAAGAGAATCTGCCCTAAGTTAATTCCACTCTGTTTTGAGGGGAAAACACACACTAAAGTCCAATAAATATCAGAAAAGTAATGCTATATAAACAGGATGGGAATCTGTGTTCACTCCCTCTCTGCAAAGGGGCTTAAGCTTACAGAGCATTCTTCAGACAATTCAGAACAGAGCCTGAACATCATATCTGATTCTTTTGTCTCCCGTTTTTATGCTGTTTTAGTGAACTGTAAGTAGTGTTTGTAAAGGGCGATGGATTAACAGCATCACAGACTGATGTGCGTTGTTTATATTCAGATCAGATTTTGTAAGTGATCTTCCCCCTCCTATCCTAACCTTTAAGTGGCTCCCAATAAAAAGCAGCAGACATAGCCCTGAGAATTTGCCATCAGATTAACACAAGTGTGCAGAATTATCAATGAGACCAAGCCAAGAGGCTGTTTTCCCAGTCAGAAAATAGGGAAACCAGTAATGTCACTGTGACTAAGTAGGTCTCCCCAAGATAGCAGTTCTATTTTATGTGGTGTGTTTGGAAGAGGAAAACAAAACACGGTGTCAATAATACCAGCAATGAAGATGCAGCACTAAGCAATATGGAAGATAAGCATTTTAATAATCTAACACTGTGAGTGCTAGCTACTTGCTTTGTTGGGAAATCACCATTTGGAATAGTTTTGATAAAGAATGCAAGGTGACTTCTAGAGCTGAGGCTTAAAAGAAGTCAGCTATTGTATCAACAGAAACTGGAAACAAGAAAGCAGAGAATTTTGCCATAAAGCTCAAGTCACAGTCTCATTTCATCAACCTTTTATTAATGGTGAAAATCAATGAAGAAAATTTTATGGCATGCTAAAGATAGAGATCCAGGAGCAAAGTCAGTTAAAACTGGTTCAGTGGGTGATTTAATCTACAGAGAAAACTAGAGAAGGAAGCAGAAGTACCTTCATAGCTGAGGAACTATGGAACTACACACTACAAGGGGGTACAAAGATTTCTTAAGTACCTGAAGCAGAGAGAGTAAAAGTTTAACAAGATCAAGTAAGTGTCAGCAAAGAGATTCCAGCTCTGCTCCCAGAGGATTTACGCTGGCCAGTTACTTATCTATGACTCAGTTTCCTTGGTTATGAGCACCTGGCATGGGTGTTGCAGAGATCAGTCAGCAAATGCTTGCAAAGTAATTCAAAATACAACATACCATGAGATGGTTAATCATCGTTACCCATATGTGAAGGTTATCAGCAAACAAAGAGTAGTCTCCTCTGAGAGCTGGCTGACCTATCAGTCAAAGACATCTAATAGAAAGTACCCACCTCTGCCACCAGCCTCAGGTGGAAGGCTGCATACCTTGATGACTGAGTTTGTCACCCTAACTCAGGGATGTTCCTGTTTCTCTGTTTGGATGCTTTAAACTACAGATATAGGAGTACAGAGTTTACAGAATTGCTGCTATATTTTGTCAATCTGACATTAGAAGAATTCATTGAGAAAACTTGCAATGCTTAATAAAAAAAATGACAGAAAAAGATCAACTATTTAATTTTTTTTTTGTTCTTTTCTGGTTTATTTAGGGTCCTTTCTATTTAGATTCTTAGATAATGGGTTGGTTAGTGTTATATAAGCACCTGAGTAAATGAATTCTTGTTCAAGAATGATGGAAACATTTGTCTCTCTATAAAAACGTCCAGTTAAGAGGAGAGGAACATAAATCCAGTCCCATTTAATGTAGACAGGGCTACAGTAATGTTTATACTGCATGACCATCCCCCACAAGTCCATTAAGGAGGAAGCTTACTGCAAACAGAGACACGAACAAACACACAAGTCAGGAAAGTGACCTAGTGATGTCTGAGCTCCAAATACTTGTTCATGAGCCTTCTCTATTTTTATGACATCCTTTCACTTGGCACTTTTGCTGGATTAAGTTAGTACTGTGTCGATAATCATCTGCTTATGCTACAGTTGTGCATTGTGTCCAGTTTCATCTTGTTCACATGCAACTCCAGTTCATAGTCCTGCTTATGCTTGTATATGATCTATAGATAAGCAAAAGATTTCTTTTATAAGATTTATCAGCCTAGAGCCTTTTTTTAATCTGAAAAAACCCCCACCCCATAAGCTTTTTATTTATGCAGTTTAAAGGATGTGGTTTGTACAGATGCATGGAAATTTGAGGCTGTAACAACCTTTCACTGTCTTGATTCACAATATTCAAACAATAGCAGACGTGAGGCAGAGGTCTCTGAAGTAAATTGTGTATCCTAGAAAAAAGATAACATTGCTTTAAATGGAAGGTTTGCAGAATTCAAATGTGTGCCTCTGCAGTCTTTCCACAGATGGTTCTTGACAAGCTGCATCTTCCATAACAGAGAACCATAACAAATTATTCTCACCTGAAAAAAAATGAACATTCCTGCAGAATTTCCTATCCCTTGCATGACTTCATATCACCATTTCTTATCTTAAAAAAAACCCACAACAAACTTTCTTTGTGTTTTCACAGAGATGATTTTCCATATGATAAGCATATTATATAAGATGCCTTAGAACAGATACACACTTTACACCACTTCCATTTTAAAACAACACAATAGCCACATCCCTTTTCTATCACAGCTTACTGGACCTCATTATCCACTGCCATCTGCACAGTTTCTCACGTCTAAACACTTGAGAAAAAAAAAAAAGCATTGTACTATATACATAGTCAGTATTACTGTACCATGCACATGATTCATGTAACATATAGAGGCAGGTTTTACCAACATGGATCACGGCTGCTTCGTCTTAGTACTTCTGCTAAAAACGGACACACAGAGCTTTCTCCTATTCTTGTTTAGGTACTGGGACTTCTTTTACCAAGTGTCCTCAAATCCTAGCTCAGCAGACAAAGTTTCTTGCCTCACACATACTGATGGGCCACCTTCACCCATCCTCAGGCACCTCCATTGACCAAACACTGATTTCTGTGGGCTTGCTCTTGCTGTGCTGTGCCAAAGGCTGAACTAGATTCTCCTCTGCTCCCACTGAAGTAGGAGAAAAGCTCCCCATCCGCATTTCTCAATACTAGTGGCTACTTCCATCATCCTCATCTGACTCCAAAACTATGTCTAAGACTATTAAAAATACCTTTTAAAATTTCTTTTTCTTCTTCTCCAATTCCTTGAGTAGGCAGCTACAACTGCTACAAAGTTAAGAGAAGAAAACACAACAATGATCTTTGTATTGTATTATTCGCCTTACTCTCTCCATCTCAGAGAGATTCCAGTATGTTCTGTCTGATTGCATTTAATTGCTGCTTCTTTCTCCCCAGCAAATATTACCACCTCACCAAGGTAATTAGAACCCCTTCTAGTATGAGGCTACAACTTTCCATTACATTTCAACACAGAAATTGGGGGCCACTGCCTAACTTCATTACTGTACTTGCTATCCTCCAGGCCATCAGCAACATTTAAAGAGTGTTAATCCCAGATATTAGCACTTAGTATAAGTTTCTTTCACAACCTGCTTCCTGCTTGCTTTCTTTGTAATTGTTTTATTTTCTTCCCTTTTGTATAAATGTAAACCTCAGCAGATGTTATCTTTAAAACGGGACTGCTATGCAATAGCTACAGAGTCCTCCTAGCTAACTACCTTTAGTGTTTTACAGGGACAGATCAATTTGGTCTCATGCTCTGAAGCCATCAGAAGTGCAACAAGTTACATTATTCCTATTTTTAATACGTTTCTCAATGACTGGTCAAGGTGCAGTCAAACACCTGTACAATTTGAAAGAACTGCATCACTGAAATGATAACAAATTTAAGGTAAAGAGTTGTAGTGGTTTGCCTTAGCAAGTCACATAAATGTAAAACTTCTTCCCCGCTCCTCTTGGCTCTCTCCCAGCCCTTCCCCAAGCCAGCGATTACCATGGTTACTTCACCATCGTAATTTTGGAATGCTTATTCAGGGCTTATTCATATGATACTAAGCAGAGCAAGACACAACAGCTGGTCTGTAACCAAGGACACAACAAAAGTTATGTCTGGCATTAGTCTGAATGAGAGAAGGGGTTTTTGTAATGTTTTGTTTTTTAAGAATGAGTCACCATATACTTATGGGTGTGAAAGCCTTTACCTGAAGCAGGAAAGTTACTGCACAACAGCTCACCTGGTACTGCTCGAGAGCTCCAGCCTAAAGCTCAATCCTAAATGCTCTTTCTTGAAAATATCACAGGAAAGCACTGGTTTGTTATAAAACAGCCCTTCTATGTGCACCTTCCATCTGAGAATTTCAGAACATGTTACAGACATTTACATAGTGCCATGAGTCTCACAAATCCCTTGAAAACTGTAAAATAAACCAGGGTCCATAGAAGTTGCTGTATCAGACCTGGCCAGTTTCTCCCTTAATCCAGCACCCTGTCTCCAGCAGGCAAGAACAAAATGTTAAATATAGCATGTCAACATATTAAGCCCTATCACGCTGTCCTGCAAAGACAGCTGAGCACACATGAAAACAGTAACCTTGGAGCCTGCTGACTCCAGTTCAGGAAAGAAGGATAATTATACACATAGGGGTAAATGAAGTGTTGTGACAGTTCCTAGTGCAGCACCCCCAGTGGTTTTGGCTGAATCTCAAAGGGTCTGCATGTTTACGTATGGATTTCAGGACCATGAATGTCATGGTTAACTACCTGCAAGAGCTCTTCGTACCAGTATCCATAAAGATAACAGCAAATTCCCTTCATGAATCCATTTGTACAAAAGCATTAACTTTTCCTGTGCTCTCCAAAATTCTTATGCCACCATGCCACTGGGGAAGTCATGCAGCTCAGTCCCACCTCAGCAGTTAAAAGACTCCTACACTGTAGGGCCCTTATGGGTTTTGGTTTACAACGAATTTAAAGAGAGACTGGAAACCTTCTGCTGTTAATTCTGTCGTGGAGGAAACCAAAACCAGAACTCTGGCATCTAGAAGGGGACAAAAGAGGAAAAGTTCACCTGTTTGATGTAAACCTAATTGATTTTAAGGCAGGCATGACGTCCCAGAAATTTCATTACTTCGTTGAATTTGTTGCTGTCATATTAATGTTCACCAGACATGTGGAGGAGTAAAAGGGATAGTTGGCTGAAAAAATGTCTGCTGGACAAACAAAATGAAGGAACCTTTTAGTTAACATATTAAAAAAACCTGTGTAGGAATTCTATCCTTAATTTCACTAGGTTTGTTGCCTACTTGTTCTGCCACCTGCTGCCCTGGCATTCCCCAGGATGAGGGGAGTAAATCTTCAAGCTTTCCCAGAAACAAATACTGAAGAACAGGCATCTGGCAGGCCAGAAGATAGCATGGTTCTGGAAAACAGCTCACTTGAGTCCTCCTGAACGATTATGTCATCAATTCACATTCTGAAGAATAACACCCTTGGGCACCATGGCCCACAGCACCTCATGAGGTGCCTTCTCTGTTGATGGGTCAGATTTCCCAGTGAGGATTAGCATGCTGGCTCTGCTACTATGGAAGCTGGATGAAAGAGAAGATCTGTCAGCACTGCCCCAGCTTCTCCCAAGAAAGGACAAGTGAAAAGTAGAGTCAGGAAGAGCTTCTTCAGGAGGTCAAGTGACTGAAGAAAGAATTCTATCTTTAAAAGAAAAAAAAATTTGTCTGCTGTGCAAGTCAGAACAAAACAGGGGTTATTCCTTGAACAGTATTGGTTCTGCAGGGTTACAAATTGTGAAAAGCAGGGAAAACCTGTTTTTACACTACTTTTCACTCAAATCTCCAGATTTGAGTTTACTCAAATTACTCTGCTTTCAGTAATTTCCTTGGGCAGAATTTCACTTTAAGATTACACAGATAATTGCAGGCTGCTGCTTTCTCTCCCTCCCCCAGTCCCCTTTTTTTATTTTAAATACAGTAATATAAGAATTTGTAAAAGTGATTACCAACTTGGGAATTTTTGGACCTCCAAGTTAAGCTTCCTTAAAAAGTACTGATTTTCAAAGCACTGATATCCAATACCTCCTGGCAGAATCACCTTACGATGACTGAAAAGGCATGTCAAGAACTGAGGCATCTTTATTCACAATTCATTTCTGAAAGCAGGGATAAAGCAATTATGAAAGAACGTATGTGTGTAAAAACTATAGTATTTTAATCAATACACTGCTGCTGTTGGTAGGGTAACTCTAGATGCCTTCCTCTTACTGGAAACTGCTTGTCTAACTGAAAGATTTCTATGACTTTGAGAAAAGGTACTTCAGCTAAATGAAGAACGCAGATATCATAGTTTAATTGGGTTTTTTTCACAGAATCACAGAGTTGTAGGGGTTGGAGGGGACCTCAAGAGTTCATCGGGTCCAAACCCCCTGCCAAAGCAGCTCCCTAGCTCATACTGCACAGATAGGCGTCCAGACGGGTCTTGAAGGAGACTCCACCACCTCCCTGGGCAGCCTGTCCCAGGGCTCTGGCACCCTCACTGGGAAAAAGTTCCTCTGCATGTTGGTGAGGAACTTCCTGTGCTCCAATTTGCAGCCATTGCCCCTTGTCCTGTCTCCACTGACCAAAGAAAATGGGCTGGCCAATTCCCCCTGCATTCAGCCACCCCTCCCAGCTTTGCATCATCATTTTAAAGTGGATCATAATGTATTTTTATAATGGAATTTTAAAGGCTTGAAAACAACATCTCATTGCATTTGCACTCTATTACTCCTCGAGCAAAATCAGGAAAACCTACATTTAACACTCAAATGTTTTTTAGGAAACTGCTCCCTCTTTCCACCACCAGAGGAATGTTCTTAATCCTTTTTAGTGGGCTGTGCATCATGAAGTAGCACAAAGCCCAGTTTCTGCCCTTTTCCCTTCTCCAAGTCCACCTTTCATGTGCCTCCAAAGCGGTCCAGGAAATTTGTGAACAGCTTTGTATTCTGCACACGCATGTAGAAAAGGAGAACTCATTACAGACCAGAATACGTTTCCTTAGAACTGCGCCGAGTCTTTAGAAGTGAGCCCAGAACATGCCATTTCTAACTGCATTTCACACAGTTAACTTGCTGCCAGTTGACTACTGCTGCCTCACAGTGCCTGCTACTCACAGGAACAGAAGTGCCATCATGATGATTTTACATCTAACGAGCAGAAGAAAACAGGATGGCTTCCTCTCCTCTGACTCTAAATAGACTGCAAGCTCAAAGCCAGAAACCTGGTGCTGTGGCAGCAAACCTAGGGGTGTGGATCTGAACACAGCTGGGCAGCAATGCTATCGGACCACGACTGTACAAATTTCACATCACAATTTTTCTGACAGCTCTCTACTTTAATGGGCAGAAAATCAGTAAGACTGAGGGTCACGACCTTTGGAAAGAGTTACTGCAATGCAAAACCTGAATAGACAAAGCCAAAAGAGATTGTAACTGCAGATATTCCAAGGACAAGTGAAATCATGGGTTATGAATCATAGAATGGCAAGGGTTGGAAGGGACCCCAAGGATCACAGAGCTCCAACCCCTCTGCCACAGGCGGGGGCCACCAAACTCAGGCCTGGATCTACACAAGGTTGCCCAGGGCCCCATCCAACCTGGCCTTGAACACTTCCAGGGACGGGGCATCCACTGCTTCTCTGGGCAAGTGTATTTAAAAACAAAATTAAGTTATTCCCTCAATCAAGCTCCAGATATCTTGCCTCCTACTTTTTCACAGTTGTTTTTTTAATGATAAGGTGAAGAATGCAGTCAAAAATGTTAGTGTACTTCACTCTAGAGTTTGAGGTCTTAGTGAAAAAGGTAAGCGTTCTCCTTTTTGCAGGCATAATTCTGGAAAATTGGTACCATACTTACTGCTCCAAATTCAGCTTGCTGGTGCAGTCAGCAAGCCTCCACTTGCAAACAGTAGCTGCAGAAGAGAGAGTGCTCCCTGTCCTAACAGTCACAGCCAAAATTTGGCACAAAGAATGGAAAGAATGGCAGCAAAACTGCAATGGCAGTCAAAGCCTCCTACTCCTGCCCCAAAACCCCTTTGCAGGAAAGCATTTTTAGGATTACCCTTTATCTCCACAACATGAAATACACTCATAGCTCAAAGAACTTGTACGTCTGTGCCAACAGGCCAACACTAGTTCCTGTGTCTCTGATAAGCCCATTCTAACACAGGGAGGCACTGGAGGAATGGCTATCCCTGAAACCAAAGGACTTCCCCCACCCAAAATAAGCAATTGGCTGTAGAGTGCCAGGATTCTCTGTACACACTGCATTACCACAGGGGCTGAAGGACGCAGCCCATCTGACCAAGTGTTGCTGGTGTTTCTTTGTTTAGATTATCTTTATTGTTCTCACCTGTCTTGTTGGCAAGTCATGATATTGTAGTATGAGCCTGGTGTTGACACTGTGACTCCACGTGTTGCCGAGGGCTGCTGTCACACAGACAGAGTCCTTCTTCCCACTTCCAGAAGCTCCTGAGGATATGAAAGAAACTGCATCAGGATCGCATCACAGAGAAGGGTTCAGCATGGAAACTCTAATCAGTCATCTCTCATCATTGCCTAAGCTAGGTAATTAAGAGATGGCAGTATCACATGAATTTCCTACCTTTCTGATTTATTTATACAACTGCAGTATGAGTTCTCCAGCTCACCCTCTGACACCTAAGCAAAGAGCCAAGAATTAAGGACATGTTGCACAGTAGTACCCACTTTCCTGGAGGGACTGGTACAGTTTCTAAACATCTGAAGGTGTGGCATGCATGGGGGACACTCGCCTTTTCCACTTTAGACATACCATCCCCAAGCAAAACAGCTTTCTGTGGGTGCCATGGAGAGGGAAGCAGGCCAGCAGAGTGACAACATATAATGACATGACAAGAAAAGAGCAGAATGCAGTGCCACAATATGCTGGTCTGAAAATGAGAATGCTGCTTCACACCATCAGGCATTCCACACATTTTCTAAGATTTGCAAAGAAGGGAGCCCCTTAGCTGTAAATACCATTCGGGTGTCTCTGAAATCACATGAACTTTGTACCACCCTGCAGGAAAAGACACTTTGCTGCAATCAGCAATGACAACATGAAGAAGTGTTTCCAATAATGCCACATGATTTGGGTTGCTGAACTGTTGCATCTGAGCTTTCTTGTATTGAAAGCAGAGACATATACCTATGCAGGCAGGTAGGTGCCCGAGACCTTTTTGCTTCCTACAAGTTCTCTGTAAGATGAACAGATTGATGAGTGACTTGTTTGTACTTCAAATGACACTTCAAGAACAGAGCAAGCCAGACACAAATTCAGAAACAAACCCCTAAATGTTATCTGGGTGTTACTGATCATGTACAAGTGGAAAACTGAGCTGTTTGAGACAGACAGTTTGTACTGTTAAAAATCTGAGTGTTGGCCTGGAGTTGAATGAGAGAACGCTAGATTTAAAGTAATGGAACTTCCTGTCATCTATCAGGCAATCAACTAAATTGCTTCCCCAGGACAGTCATGAAATCCTTGTCACCTTAGTCAACTAAAATTAGACCGGACACTTCCTCTGCAATACAAACTTCAGACCAGCCTTATGTTTCTGTGAAAATGATCAGCAATGCAATAGGTAATGTTGAAACTAGGACCAAGTTTTGGAAGCAATACTGTACTGAAATGATAAAGACATCTCACGGCTCAGCAGAGCTTCTAGAAGTTTCAGGTTTAAAACCCTTCGTTGCATTTGTATTTGCAAGATTCTGGGTTTTCTAACTTCCCTTCCCCAACTAGTGAGGACAGAAACAGAATTTCTTCATTCACTAAAGCTTTTATTTTGGACAAATACCCAGTAAAGGGTAAGACCATTAAGTGCTGGCACGCAGTAATAATCATTACTTGCATCACTGCCAGTGGCTTGCAAGGAATGAGAAGGATGCTGTACTAGAGTGCTTTAGGCAGAGGGGAGCAGCAGGCTGGAGAGAATGAAACGCTTGCACTGTGCTACAGGACTGAGCTGAAGGCCCCAAACCTCGCTCCCAAGTAATACAAGCTTCAGCTAACACCAGCTGGGCTTCAAGTAGGTCTTTAAATAAGGTCTAAAAAAGAAGTAAGCGAAGCACCTGGCTCAAGCCAATAGTTTGACAAGAGTCTCAACTCTGCACTTGTCTCAGTAACTTCCCATCTCATGAGAACTCACTGTGACATTCATAATACTCACTTCTCCAGAACAACAGCTGTTCTAGTCTGAAAACAGGCTACAGTTGTGCCATCCAGAAAGGTGGCTGCTTTTCTTTCCTCAAAACCAAGGTATTAATATCTTGCTTAAGCATCAAGCTTCCACATGAATAACCACAGGAACACCTAGCTACAAGTTTCAGTATCAGGAATGCTATTCTGTGAATTAGTCTAGCCCATCTCTATTGGGAAGGTGGATCTACCAACAATAATAATTTCTCTTCATCTAGGTTTTGGATTTTATTTCCCAGCTGGAGGAGAGAACAGGTTCAAGTGTTAAAGCATGGTGCTGGGAGGCCTGTATTCTATTCCTTAAAATCATTTAAGCCAAGTTACTTAATTAAGTTGATTAAGTTCTACAAACATCTGGTTTTTTGCTAACACCATGTTATTATTAAAATGCCATTACTGTACAAACAGGCTAAGGGAGAATAAAAAGACAGTGAAGCAGCTTTACATTTTTGCAATCATCTCTGTCATGTAGAATAAGTTGCAAGATCCTCCTGGAGCTGACACTGTCCTTCTTTCCCACCTGCTAGAAATGGATAGGAATCACCAAACTCCAGCGAGGCAGCTGAGTGAGTTCTGATGGGTGCAGAGGTGCTCCCCTCACAGCCGGTGTAACCCCCATACGCAGCTGGAAGCCTCCGCTCTACACCACAGCGAAGCAACGCACCTACTGCTGCCTGAGGACCTCTGACTACAGACAGAAAACCCAGACATTCCAGTTAGCTAACACTGGCATAAACCAGCCACAAAATTCACATCCAAACTTCCCTCAAATTATGCATCCTTGCTATTAGCTAACAGAAGGAGCAACATCTTGCTGTTACAGTCCTGAGCCGGGCATTTAAACAGTTAGAAGTCTGGAGCCTGCTGATATTATGGAGATATCACTCCATAGCAGTTCCTAATTCTGCATTCCTTCAAGGCCTAAAACCTGTCCCAAAATGAACAGAAGTGCTAGAGGTGTAAGGCTTGTGGCAGAACAAGCAAGCTAATTGCTGTAATTTATTTTATTTTATTATACAGGAGCAAGCCTACTGTACCATACTGTGTCAGCCCCTGTCTGAAGAGGGCTGTTTGTGTGACCCACTTTCAGGCAAATCCTCTTTTGTGAAGTTATTCAAATTTATGACTCTGGTGCAAAGTGGTTAGTAAGCCTGGAGCAAATTTATAGTGAAGACTTTTTACAGGGTGGAAAGGAATGCCTCACAGGAAAGGTTTCCACTTTATATGGGATCCTCCTGCAAGCTGATGCATTAGGCAGACAGAGAAGCAAACCAACAAGAAGTAAACCAAGGAGGAAGCAGCGCCAGCTTTGCAAAGAAGTTCAAGGGCAGTCAACAGCATGTGCTTCATTCTTCCTCCTTGCTCTAAACACAAAAAGATAGTAAACGTCTCAGAGGAAGGAAAGAGGATATGTTAAGAAAACAGATTTCTATTCAAACACGACTTAAAAAACCCCTGAGACACATCTTTTCTGTGATTTCAGCCACTACTCACTCATTAATGAACGGGACAAAGGAAGCGAATAAATAAAAGAGTTCAAAAAGAGAGTGGTATTTTTCAGCACACACTGCCTTCTTCTTCCAAACCCAGATATCTTCATACAGACAGGAGTATCAGACCAGCATTGGTCCAAGAAGAAAGCCGTCTCATAAAAATAGTTGGTCCTTGCTCAGAGATCCAACCTGAGCCCTGTCAGAACGGTATGGATGGAGTAAGAGCTCCCAGCTGTGATATGAAGTCGCTTATGCATGCTTCCACAGGGGCACTGATGTGCCATTGGCTAACAGGCAGCAGTTCCTATCTCTCCAGTCTGCTTAGAGCACAGCTTTCACTCTGGTGACTACTGGTGTGGTGGCTTCTGCTCAGCACATGGGTGATGGAGGGAGCACAGGGACCAGGGGAGGAAGAAAACAGGGCTGACAGACTGAAAGGGGGCAGATGTCTGTTATGGATGTAGTGTGTGGGAAAAGGGAGAGGCTGTCCAGAAGCACAGAGATGGGAACCTAGAATGGGGAGGTGAAAGTGTATGCTGGAACGGTGGGAGAGGACCTGTGAACAATGCCCTGGTTTATATATTCTGATCCAGCTCAAGTACAATGAAGTGGTGGTTTCAATTCCTGTAAACAGTCCTCCTTTCCTCACACAAAAATAACAAGCATCAAACTGATCCTCACAGGGCACGTCAGCAGACAGGCCAAGGACTGCACGAGGTACCTGTTCTACTGTCTCCTCTGAAACCAAGCTCTTCATGGACCCGCAGAGACACCAGCAGAGACTATCTCTTCTGGATCACAAGCATAAAGGAGGAACCGGCTGCTTCACTCTCGCTGAACAGCTGTCACAAGTGAAAACGAAGCTTCTTGTGGTCTGACTCAAATGCAAAGTAAATGCCTCTCCACAGCCAGGGAAAAAACAAACCAAAGAAGAAAGGGCGATTCTTCAACTGAAGCCCAAAGTGCTGCTTCCAAGCGGAAGACAAGGCTCAACACTGGGCTCCTCTGCCCAGGAAGGAGCTGTCGGTGGAGCTGGGGCAACACCACTTGACCCTACTTATACACAAGGGCTACATGAATTTTGTTTGTTTCCCCATCAATGCAATTACAACAAACCTTCCATAAGTACCTTCCTTGTCACTGAGATGAATGCAATATATAGGGAGCATGGGGAAAGTGGGTTTGTTCCACCTTGCGTTTCCCACTGAAGAAAACAGTAGGATTAAAGCTATTCAGCTCAATACTGATTCTGAGATTATTCTGTTATATCCAGCCAAAGAATTACAACTACAGACATGGCCTCAAAGACCTTCTTGTCCTCTATAGATAGAGGTATACCTTATAGAGGTACCATTTTAAAGACTAAATCCTCATGTAACCAAGTCCCAGTTGTTGCAGATATGGTTGAAGGAGATTTAATCATAAAGAGACTTCAGGTTCATTAGTGTATTTTCCTATAAAAATGAAGATAACTACACCAGTGTCTTGAACCAAGTAAAACAGACTTCTTTGTTTAAACACTTTTAAATGCAAGGAGTCCTTGCAGGAAGAATGTGATTACAGTCTTCATTAAAAAAAGATAACCTGTTCCTTGTTCATAAAACTGTACAGAGCAATGAATTCCAGCCTTTCCATGTTCTCATATAGATTTTTGTCTTTCCAGATGAAAGATTCATTGCCTAGCTGGTTCATCCCCAGCACTGGGCCTCCTTTGCAATCTCTATCAATTTGGTAATTCGAATTCTTTCTTCTCATTGAGTGCAAAAAAACCTACAGAAAAAGGATCGATGAGCAACACCACAGTGAAATAACAAAACAGAGACAGTGAAGTAAGAGAACAGAGAAGGAATCAACCCCCAAATCTATCAGATCTTATCAGGAAATCAATTAATAAAAATCTGATTTAACAAAAATGAGGCAAAACCTGTCCAAAAGAACAGAGAAAAATATTTATAAAGAATTAAACTCGTGAGCCCCAGAAAAGTGGCACACCATGCAATTCGCACGAAAGTACTTTCCCTCTTGCTGAGGCTGTGCAGCTTTCCGGTTCACTGGCAGAGCTCATAAAGATCACTGCTTTTCACCTGCATTGCATTTAGCCTGTATTTTTGGTGCAGACCTCTAACAATGACACCAGAAGGGAGAAGGGGGGAAAAAAACAGAAAAAGAAAAAACCCTCAACCCCCAATTTTTTTTTTTCCATCTTCACCTACTGAGAAAGTACAAGTATAAAAATATCCAATGGTGGAAAAACCCATCACACAGTAAAAAACAAGCCACAGGACAAATTCATCTGTGAAGTAACTAACCACAGTGCCGTTCTGACTCCCACGTGCTGGCTTCTGCCATTTTCAGCCCTTCTGCACACAGCTTTTTCTTTAGGCAAAAGGTGACTCTGAGTCTTTCACCGTTACGGCGGTCACCGGCTCGCTCTCTGCTAGCCAAGGTGCGCCCCAAACTCTTCTCACCATACGCTCTACCTTCACAAACCTCACAGGAAATGAGCCAGGATGAAAAAAAACCCTTATGTCCTTTACATTCAAGCCACGGCCACCGCTTGATACCACCAGCTTGAGACAAAACACAGACCAAAAGCATGTATACATACAACTAGGTAATTACCAAACACAGATTACCCATTGGTATGAACAGACGCTACAGCAAATGTTGCTCCCTGTTCCAGCTGTACAGATCTGTTTCAGTTAATGGGTTATGCAGGCATATCAACAGCAGAGTCTGGTTCATCTTAGGAGAAAAATCAAAACTTACTTCTAGAGCACAATATGGCCTTCATACAGTCTTTTATTACTTAGGACATATGTCAGAAAAGACAGTTGCTCCTGTAAGAAATGACACTTAGCACAAGAGTAGCTATGTAAAAATTCTAAGATTTAAAATGCTTATTCTCCTCCCTTTAAAGAGCTGCTCTACCACAACTATCTACTTCTAAACCTGGGCAAAAAAAAAAAAACCAAACCCAGATTATTCCAGTTTACTTCAAATTTTACTTAAAAATAAGTAAAAATATTTTATCTGGAAGCTGGAATTGTTTAGCAATCCATGCTGTGTAATTTAGTTCTCCATTTTGTTTTAATAGTATAGTCATAAAAATACACTTAGCAAATTAAGCAATTAGCTGCAAACCCTTACTGATCCCCACTTTAAAAAACTGTTTCAATGGAAATTTTTTGACACCACCCTCCCCCCACTTTGTAGCTATGCTACCGCTGCAGCACTGAAAAGACTGTTCCAATTCAGTCGTCATCACTGGCAGACCAAAAATTGCCACTTATAGACCTCAGCTGCAAAATTCTGATGGACAGACAGCAGTCAATGTGACAGAAAAGGAATGAGCTCACTTCTCATTTTGGACAACGTGGTTTATCTATCTCATACACCCCAAGGAGGTGAGTTTTCACTTTTCTGTTTATCACTTTTTTCGTGTATCGGCATACACAATTCTGGGTGATTCCTACAGTGCTAGTCTGATATTGGATCAAGAATAGGGCCCTTTCTGGTGTCTTTTTTCCAGCCATTCATTACTTCTAGTGTGACAACTCCTAGAGCTCTCATCTGCAATATGCTAACCACTATACAAACAGAGAACAAAAAGAGAGTTCCTGACCTAAGGACCTTCTTTTCATGAGAATGGCAGTTTAAGAGTCTCTTAGCTGCTGCTGATTATTCCCCACTTACAAGGAACCTTCCCTAAGGGTTGAAGGAAAATAAACCAAAATATGTGATAGGCCAGCAAAGCCCACTTTCAGTATTCTCCATGAAACATTAGAAACTTTTTCAAATAAGCAATATTAACCATTTTTCTACCCTGAAAGATCAGCTGGGACCTGGTCCCAGGTCAAGATGTAGGTGCAGAGAACTGGACAGATGCTGGTTTGTTTTTAATCCCACACCAGCATGCCCACGGTTACCAGTATGTTTTGCACTAGAGGCCCTAGCTCCCTGACGTCAGTGAGTTCACATTATTTCTTACAGAATTCAACAAGGGCAAGTGTAGGGTCCTGCACCTAGGGAGGAATAAACCCAGGAACCAGTGCAGGTTAGGGCTTGTCCTGCTGGAATGCAGCTTTGTGGAAAAAGACCCGGGAGTCCTGGTGGACCACGAGCCAGCTGTGTGGCCTCATGGCCAAGAAAGCCAAAGGCATCCTGGGGTGTTTCAAAAAAAGTGTGGTCAGCAGGTCAAGGAGAGCTGTCCTCCCCCCTCTACTCTGCCCTGGTTGAGGTCTCATCTGGAACACTGCGTCAAGTTCTAGGCTCCCCATTTCAAGAAGGCCAGGGAGCTACTTGAAAGGGTACAAAAAAGAGCTACAAAGATGATTAGGGGACTAGAACATCTCTCTTACAAAGAGAAGCTGAGGAATTGGGAGTTTTTAGCCCAGAGAAAACTTGAAGGGTGGGGCCTTATCAATGCTTATAAATACCTGAGGGGTGAGCATCAGGAGGATGGGATGTCTTTTTTCAGTGGTGTCCAGAGACAGGGCAAGAGACAAGGGACACAAATTTGAATATAGGAAGTTCCACCTAAACATAAGAAGGAACTTACTTAATGCAAGGGTGGCAGAGCACTGGAACAGGCTGCCCAGAAAGGTTGTAGAGTCTCCATCTCTGGAAATATTCAAAACCTGTGCAACCTGCTCTAGGTGGTCCACTTCGTCAGGAATGTTGGACCTCTCCAGAGGTCCCTTCTAACCCCTATCATTCTCTGACTCCACGTCAATTTTGAGTTGAGAGAGAAGCACATGCATGGGAGAACAGTCTCCCATCTGTTGACCTAAAAAAGGAATTGACATTAAGAAATGAGAAAATCCAGCTGGTCTGATTTCTTGCCAGATAATCTACCAGCCATGACCAAAATGGTCAGGTCTCAGGAGGGCTGTGGAGGTGGGAAGACAGCTGGTGGTTTACAGCACCTGAAACACAGCCCAAATCAGGGATTCAAAATCCTTGGGAATAGATACTTCCTTCTTACTGATGTAAACCTTGTGCCTCTGCGGCCTAACATATCACAAAGGGATGAGCTTCCAGCACTCTATTGCTGCTGCGTTGCTAGTACGAATGAAGGAATGAGTACTGCCGCGGTGGAAAGGGTGGTGAAGACCAAGTAGAAGACAGTGGTCAAGTTAATTTGGTAACCAAGGATGAATTCTTTACTCTCAGCTCAACCTTCTTCCCTTTCTAGTTACATTTGTTGAGAAATTCCTTCTTTTTCTAAAATCTAGAGTTGTATTAATTTATACTGCTCTCTTAGTATCCAGAGTTCTTTCCCACATTGCTCACCACTAAAACTTAAGCAGCTTCTTCCACCTAACCTCTCATACACAGTCATTTCCTCCTGTCTCTCCAAGACTAGAAAATAAAATCCTAAACCATTGACCTAAGGGTGGGGAAAAAAAACCCCAAACTCCCCTAAATCTGGAATTTTCCCTGCCTATGCATATAGAGGATGCATAGGCTGAAAAACAAAGCTTGCCCAATCATGGCATCTGGCAATGCTAGGGCCCTGTGAACCAGAAAATGCTTTTAATTATCACCTCACCAATCATGCTACAAGTTATTGCTGTATTTTTTTTAAGTTCCCTTGGGGTATTAAACAGATCATGATATTAATCAGAAGGCATGTAGGAGGGAGGGGGCAGAATGCTAGAATTACACGCGTGTAGGTCCCTTAAGGCTTGAATAAAGAACCGAGAGTTAGAATCCCACTGTCAGAGCAACTGAAGCCTTGCATGCTGCAAGCCTTGGACCTCTGACCTACACAGCCATGGTATTATCCTATCTGATTTTCCCAGGATGGTTAACCTCAGCTGCTAAACTTCATCAGTCTCTGCTAGTGTTTACCCATCATCTGGATTTGCCACTTCCGAACTTTCCAGGCTAGAAGCAAATGAGCCAGCTGTCACACTCCTCCTTGACAGGGACCAAAAAAAACCCCTACATACCAGTCTGAAGTCTGGAAGCCTAAATGGCTATATCCCAGAAAGGAAGAACAACAACTGATACATCTGGGGGGAGGAGAGGGAGATGTGGTTCAAGCTGCAGTGAGTTTCAGAACGCTGCTCATAACCATTCAGTCCCGTTAGGATGCTGCAGTCTAAGACAGACTGTATTCCCAGGGTCTACTGTTTTGGTATTATTTTCCCCCCATAAAAAATGTTCTGGTAAAGAAATAGTGTAGTGTGTCTTAGCAGTTTAGCTCTTAGACCTGCAAAAATGACAGGGCAGGCAAAGCAGCAGCAGTCCAGGCATAGGTAGGAGCCAGTCTGCAAATGAACCTTAAATTACATTTGAGAGTCAGGGTGCAGAAGGGTGAAGGGGGTAGGAAGGAGAGAGTCGAGTTTCTGTTGCACTTTGAGTCCTCCATTGAGGCGGCCAATAAAAGCACCAATTAGTGCTAACATACACGGGGTGTTTCTGACATGGCTGTCCCATTTCCCTGGAAGCAGGCTGAGGGTACAACAACATGGCAGATGGAAAAGGACGGTAGGTGTGTGTAAGCTAGTTTTAAACGAGCACTACAGTCTGCCTTGGTAAATGCATCCTGCTAAGGAGCCAGAGTGAGCTTTGTGCTGCCGCCACCAGATCACTGCCAGCACCCAAGCTTGCTCAGTTAACACTGGCACTGACATTCAGCCTACACCATGGCAGACCTTCCTCAATATAGTCAGCATAACAAATTTCAGCAAAGAACAGTTGCTGATCACAGCCTAGTTCCATGGATTTGAACTAATGAAGTTACCTGTCCCTTTCACTCCTGAGTACAGGAGCATGACAGTAGCAGTCCTCTTTCGGGATCATTTTCAAATTTAGTGAGTGATGATTTCTTGATACAGAGGTTTGAAACACGCAATAATTAAGTCCACGGTGGGGCTGTTAACCATAAGGACTATGTTTAAGAACCAACGTTCAATTCCACTTCGAGTTTTTTCTTTTTGTATGTAAATTCAGCAAACTGCTTTACTTTGCATGACAACCATCATTATTTCTTTGAAAATTTAGCCTTAGGTGTTCTCAACGCTGGTCCCATGGATTATAGCTACAACAATTCCCTATAGGTGTAAATAAAAACAACGATCTTGGAGCTGTAAAGCTTGGATCCTGAGTCCTAGTTATCAAAACTGAAATTCCAGGATGAAACAATTCTCTTTCAGCTTGCAACATGGAAACAGAGGTCAGCCAAACATTTGGGGGCTAGAGATGACTGTTTCACATCTGGAGTTCACATTTGGCCAAACTCTTAATACTATCCATCACAAAATATAAACTGAAGGAATGTTTTGGTTGTACAATTAGGAGCATAAAAGTTAGGAAATACTAAACGTAAAAAACGCTACGTGAGACTAAGCTTATGAAACACAGAACAAATTATTTCTCATAAAGAATGTCATCAGGGTTGAATGTGGCATTTAACTGGCATCTAACAACAAGTCTGCATTTGGCAATATAGGTCTCACTGGCTCCTGTATTTCTCAGCGCAGAGGGGCCATGGCACAAGCTGAGGGATGCAGCCTCTTCTCTGAAGAAATGCCTTTTGGGCTGGCCTGACGAACCCCACACATACACCTAGCAGATGCAACTTGGAGTACCTCTATAGTATGTTAATTGGGCACTTCTGTGGGGTTTTTTTCATTGCACAGACAATATATCCACGTACATAAAACATCCTTCCTCTCATTCTAAGATGAATGACAAAACATTTCAGTACAGCCAGACACCACTGTGGCTCAGTGTGCAGAACATTTACAAAGCTGAAAATACATATATATTTATGCACTAAGACACACAAATACACACAGAGGCAGTACATAACATGGAGGATGTTAAAATGACCAATGATTACAGGATCTGGCTTCACTCCCTGACACAGACTTTCCGGGTGGTTCTCAGCAAGTCAGTCCCCCTCTTCACGGGTCAGTCCCCCAGCCTGTAGCGGAGGAGGTGCATGCATTTTTCATCTCCTTCTCAAAAAGGAATGACTGCCTTTAGCTGAAACTAAGCAAATAAATTCAATTTTGGACAACAACCAAGACTGGAAAATTTCATCCCGATAAGCTTTTCTGACTGAAGACAGAGGGTTAGAACGGAAGCAGTTATACAGCCTTAACTATGGGAGGTTCCTTCCTTTCCTGCTATAATGCAAAAGATTCCAAGATGCGCTCACCATAGTGCGCATCAGGCAGCGACAGGACACAGAAGCGCTCTGTGGAGAGCAATCCATAAATGCAAGAAGATCTTTCTGACTGCACTGACTCTTCTCTCCTGAGATGCATTACATTTTTTAAAGTCAGTGAGAAATAAAAAAATTACAAAATACCACTTTGAATCTTTGGACTACAAAATGGTAGAATCCTCTAGAGGCTAGTCAGGGCTAGAAACAACTTTTTTCTTCTCCCCTTTTTCCCAGATTGGGGGGGACGCGGGGACGGACAGGGGGAGGGCAAGGGGAAAGGGAGAGAGCAAAGAGTGGTTAGTTTCAAATAGCAACATTGTCCAAAAGGGTGAAAGGGAACAGATGGCCGTGGAGAATGCGGCCTCAAAGCCCTAAAGAAAAGGGCTATTTTGACAGATCTTGCTGTTTCCTATTCAAGCATGAACACTCCGGCATGGAGAGTTAAGACGATACAAGGAACAACCTCCGTTCCCAGCAACTGACTACGGGCAACTGGCCTCTGAAGCTCTCTGAGAAAAACAACATGAGACACAGACAAACAGATATGGCAGTGAGCCCAGATTTCAGCCACCAGGAAAGGAGAGGGAAAAAATAAAAGGGGGAGGGGGGGGGCGGGTAGCGGGGGGAGTAGAAAGGCTAGAAACAGCTGCCTTTTCCTGGCTCCAGTGCAGAGCATTAGAAAGAGCCCGTCCAGCCTTTCTCATCTTCCTTTTCAGTGCAACTTCTTGAAGGGGTCACCCACAAGCTGTTGGTCTTTGCCCTGAGGGGAGGTGAAAAAGAGGACAGAGCAGAGCTCCTCTGGATCAATGAAACCTGCTTCCTTTAATCACAAAGACCTCCCTCCAGCCAACGAAGAGGAACTCTAAATGTAAAAACGCATAATTAATGCTGGATTTTTGCATGTATAAAGGTTGAGAAATTTAAAGTTGTGGCTCCCACAGTACGTGTAATTTGTTTGCATATTATACAGCAGTGAGCCATTATATCGGAGGGCAGGGAGAATTGTACTCGCTGTGGGAAACACTGCTAATGTGTGTCCTGACTTTCTATCGTTCCTAATCAACAGCTGTTTCATTCATGATCTCTGGGCATGTACTGACAGAGATTTCGGTTTTGAAGGCCAGCTTTACAACCATTCCCAAAATTGAGAGACACCAAAGCCATTAAGCGGAAACTGGCTCCTCTGCCTCAAAAATCCATGAAGCAAGGGATGAATCTAAGTTTCTGAACCTCTTTCTGATTTATGTACCACTTCCATTTTTTAGGGCAGAGCCTGATGTACAGTTTCCCAGCCCACGCTTGCCTGTGGGCAGAAGCAATACTGAGGAATACCTTCCTTACCTGGACTACGGCAACGGGAATGTCACGCAACATTCGGAGGGAGGAAAAGAGGGGGCAACTGCTATAAACATTAACTATCTTCACAATCCTGTCCTGAGGCAGGGAAGTAGCTATCATCCTGATTTCAATATCCTCCTTTTTAAAAATCATTGAAGGAAAAAGATAATAAAGAATTGTGGGTGCTCACATGCCAGAACTCCAAATGAAGAAATGCAAATGCTACATACTGATCCTATCTGTGCCTTTGTTCCCTCATCTGTGAAACAGAATTTGTTAACTTTAGTCAATAAATAGCAAATGTGTAGAAAAACAGATACCAGCAACAGATCACCTTGGCATCCTCTGGCTCTAAAGGAATCCAAATTATAATCAAAACCTTGTTTTTCTACAAAATGTAAATGGATCAGGGTGGGGTTCTTTAATATTTTCCCTACAGAGACAGCCAACGTAGTCATTACTAGCTGTAATTGTTAATTTGTAACTAAAGAGATTGGATCTTACTAATAACAATTAGTCAAACGCTACATAGAATACTTTATTTAGGCTAAATGAGAAAATCTGTTTCTTCTTAACCATGAGTTTCCTGAGACTCAGTAACTCCTCCAGGCTATACTTGTTAAGGGAATCTCAAATGTGGATTACTGGCTAAGTATTAATGAGCATTGAACTTGTTGATTTGCCTTCCTTCCCTATGTTTCCTTAAGGAAAGACAACCCAGCAGTTGAAAAGTGTAGTTTTCCCTCTTCCACGTACAGCTCCTCCTGTTCCCGCCAGTGTAACGAACAGCACCCGCAAACCAGCTCTGTCTTTCACGCCGCAGGACAGGTGGTCCCTCAGCATATTCCCATACATTCCAAATATTTTAAGTGTTCCACATCTGTTGTTTAAAACATTTTTAGTTCCCTGCAAGAACAGTAGGGGATGAAAACAGAAGTTATATATAACATAGTAACTGACCTTTTATGCCACACGAGCTCCCTGTCATTTCGACAAGATGATAAATTTCCAAAAAGAGCTCAGCCTTCATTCTTTATGCTCAGCCTTCATTCTTTATACTATATAGCTATTAAAAATTATTGCAGGGAAGATAGCTTGAGAATTAACTTATGACAGCTGTAACACAATAGCCCAGATGATAAACCTGAGCGTGGATGTGCTTGGTTTTGATGTTTGTTTTCTTCTTTTACAGTGTCTGCTGATCTATGGCAATTTTCTTTAAAATTAAGGAATTCGGGTGATTTATGTATTTTCTAACCATACAAACCACTCTATAAGCTTTTAAAAAAAAAAGACTCCCACATACATATAAACAACCTGGCTGGGATTTTTACAAACACTCAGCATTGGCCTACAGCAGGTAGGGAAACATTAAAAGTCTTCAATTGTTTTTTTTGTCTCAACTACAAGAATGAACCTGATCAGATATGCTTTAAAAATGATAATGACTGCAAGTAATTCTTCTCACTGATGAAACAGAGCCACTGGTCAAGATTTGAAGCCAGGAAATTAAAAACATCTCAACTACTAAGCTACTCTTAGGAGGCAGAAAATGAGTAACTGGGCTTAACAGGGGTAGAGGTTGAGGGTTATCGTTTCTGCTCTTGCTGGAAGTGTTCTGGGATGGGAGCAGTGACCAGCTGTTGGGAATCTGGTTTGCATCTCAGTGCAGAAGCTGGCAGCTCCACTTGGTACTGGCTTGTTACGGACTGCAACAGGAGACTGTCCCCTGCTGCATGACAAACGACATTTCCAACAACACAATGGCATTGCTGAGTACTCGGCCAGCACACTTCAGTCAGGAGAGATGACGCCTCCTGATGTGATATACTAGCAGCACAAATGGGATCTCCATAGCCGTGTAATATAAACAAACTCATGGTCCTTATTTTGGTGTCTGTTGGTTCATCGGTTTGTTTTTTAAATTAAAAAAACCCCTTCTTTTCTGAGCCACAGAGAAATGTTACAGGGGATCTCTATGTGACAGGCCCAAGACCATGCCTCAGGGAAAACGGTGCCAGTGTGCCACCTTGCTCAAACAGAGACCTACTAGAACATATGGTAAATGTCTCGGTACTTCCCATGGGGCCAGGGCTGAAGCTCAGTCATTTCAGAGAACTTGCCTCAATTCGTTTTGGAACAGGCACAGTACCTCATCAGTGCATAACAGCAACATGATGCTGGATACCTATGAAGATGTAGACATCTTCACTGAAAATGCAGCTGAATATATAACAACTGTAACTGACCCATGGAAGAGGAGGATTTTAGGTTTCTTTTTTAATAGCGCAAAACTCAGTCCTCCTCACCACAAGCTCCAAGAGGCTTCCAGCATCCTGGTACCAGAGTGAAGTGGAAAGACAAGAAAGAGGCGAAAGGGCCAGCCTTGATGAGGTCACCGCATTAGAAATCAGAGAAGTGAGAACTGTGGGAGCTTCACTTGACTTGTAATTTCTACCTTTTAAAAAACAATTCTGAAGCACAAGTGTTCTCAAAGCCAGAGGCTGCCAAATGCTGAAAGATCCCTGAGAAGTTAGGATAAAATTTACTTGCAATTATGTAACATTTTCCCTTTTTTTGTTGTGAAAAAAATTTCAGCAGCTAAGAGAATAATTTCCAAGGGAAATTCAGCATGTCCAAAGGAACTCATGCAGTGGACAACAGTGAAAATGCCTGCTAACGAGGCCTCACTTGTGAATACACTTTCTTAACTTTTAAACTACATATTGAATTATTCTAAAAATAATATTGCAAGAGAGAAAATATCCTTCTGGACCTTATTCTCTCCAAAAATCCAGAAAGGTCTGGACTATATTCCAGTATGCACATAAAGCATTCATGCGTCAATGGATGACTTTACATACACTGGCCCCTCAAACTGCCCTATTTTCTCTGCAATCTGTAAAAAAAATAATTTGGGGGATCTCTTTAGAGTGCATGTGCTTCAGGCAGTCTAATGAACACAAGGGCAGAAGGCACTTGTATGCGATTACATGATTACCGCAAACCCATGACTGTCTCTAAGGAACAGTGCAGCACTTGACAGGTAAGATCAAGCTGGTTTCAAGGCAGTGGGGATTTGCCTGGCACCAATAAACCAGTTTTGATACCTAAGAGATCAGCTAGGTTCCCTCACAAAGTTTTGGATGGTATCACTATCTCATTAGGGTTTCATTAGCAGTTGGTTGTTCAACCAAGTATGTTTCTCACTTCCACGGCAAGTTCTGATGAAAAGCCCAGTGGCGCAGAGAGCAGCAGTGGTGACTAAGCAAGGGACAGTCTTTCCTCAGAAAACTAGGTTTGATCCTCTTTCTTTGCAGGACGCTGTGATGATGATGTTATTTCATAAGAAACACAAGAATATTTTTAAGTCACTGGTGAACTTATAGCCAAGTTTGTTAAACAGTGGGGGGAGATGGAGAATGAATTGGCCAGGGTTGGCCTCAGATTTCCGCTGCAGTCCTGGCAATCTCCAGAACTTGCCAAAGGAGCTATATGAGACAATATCAAAGCTGTATAAATACAGTTCAAAATATCAGACACTCATTACTCAACCACATCTTGCAATACCTGGTGTTTCTTCAACTGCAATTTCTGGACAATTCAATTTCTTCAATTTCTGTTTTTCTACACCGCCCTCTCCTCCTTCCTGCACCCAGCACATACCCATTTCTCTATGATGACAAGGTGGAGAGTGGCTTGAAGACAGTCTGATCACATCCCTGAAGTTTAGGAACCAAGAAGCAAATAAAAAGATCTCCCAAATACATGTCTTAAAAAACATCAATCGTCCAAGCTTAATGTGGGAGGCCAATCCTGATTTTAGGTGTGGCAATACTGATGTAACTAAGGCAACTTGAACTACAACGCTATTTTAAAATGCTTGATATGAATGCTGCATTAACTATCACATGACTGTAAGTAGTCATCTGAAGCTGCTATGTATTTTCAATCGGTCTAGCTGCAGCTCAAGCGATACAAAAATTCTCTTTATCTGCAATGAATTCCTACAAATATCCCAGGATCTTTTCTGTACGTTTCAGCTGAGACCAGGTAAGGCAGCTGATGACTCCAGGGAAAGAACTACATACTTGTGTCTTATTCCCCTTGTTAGAAGCCTTCACAATATTAAAAATGTATTGTATTGTAGAAGACAGACAATAAAGAGTTGTAAAAATAGCCAAGTCATCAATTCTCCAACCTCCTGCAACTCTAGGATGACCTGTCAATGTTCTTACAATTTAAATTTCTGTATGGCTTCTCAAAACTGAAGGTAGACAATGTCTTGTGTGCAACTCTAGTCATTTCCTTCCTGACACTGTCTCTGGGAAGATTAATGGCATCTACCAATACGAAGGGTCATTTCTCCATTTGTTTTCCAGCATATGAGCATACTATTATTCACGTAAGGTCTGGGGTCTACAGCACCTTCAACCAACTTAAGCTGACACTGGCTCTTCACCCAGATCTTTAAGGAAAATGTTAAAAAGCACTGGCCCCAGTAGTGACCACTGATGAAGGCAATCAGCTGCCAGGTGGAATTTGAATGATGGCTACTCTCTGAGCTCAAAGATCCTGCTAATTTTCCACTCTCTTGTAGCTGGTCCTTCCAGTCTACTTCTCTCTAATTTCATGACAAGGACACTACAGCAGACTGCATCAAAAAGACTAGCTAAACTGAAGATTAAACGACATTAGCTGCTCTGACCACATCCACTAGGCCAGCCATCTCATCGTACAAGACAATCAGACTGGTGAAGTGTGATTTGCCTTTGGTAAATCCAGGGTGGCTGTTTCCAATCATCTTCTTACCTCCACATGCCCAGAAACCTTAGATGAGTTTGCCTGTCCTAATATTAATTCCAGAAGAATTCCGTGGTTTTGGTGTCTTATCACAGAATGAAAGAAAATACCCCCCTACACTCCAGCTAAACATAAACATCTGCTTAAAACACAGATCGGTTTGATAGATGCAGAACTAAATTAAGTCCCCTAAGTTCCAAACACAAATTGGCAATATTTGCAAGTAAAACAGCAAGCTGAAGACAAAAGATTTTTTTTTAAACAGAGAAAAGAATCAAAATCAACACCTTGTTATGAATAAGTTTGCTTCAAAACTGCAAATATCATGAGGGTGTTTAGGATGACTGGGTAGATAAAGATTAGTGGACACAACTGACTGTCCATAGAGTCACAGGAGAAAACCACATGCTTATCCTCCTTCAGCAATCCTCTTGCAGTAGTCATAGATTTGTGAGGGGAACTAATTGTACAACATTATTCATCCCTCTCCCTGTGAATAACGTACTTCTGGAAAAACAAAAAGCATCTGGGAAGCAGAGCAAGATTGAGAGCAATGATCAGGTGTGTGAATTTCTGCACTCTCATGTGCCAGAAAATTGGCTCTGCAATCAAGTACTTTTTATACACAGGTCCACATGTTAAGCAGACAGCTCTGATGCAGGTTTCCTTCTGCAAGGAATCCTGCCAAGGATTTTGAGCCTCTGAACACATTCAGGAGCTGTGATGGGATTGAGTTTCCATGCTTAGGTAGTTCCTGGCACCGGCAGATGCAACAAATGATGTGACAAACTGCATGTGATGTTTTGGTGAGGATTTAGACTTTTTGCTTGTACGTCATAATACGGTCTGCATTGCTCAGAATCTTCTACATTTCACTAGAGGCCTCCCCTTTTAAAAAACAGCATGGAGAGGACAGTCGCAGAAGCCCAACGCTATAGCAATTACATTGAAACTCCCAACCCCACATAAAAATCAGACAATGTAGGCAGTGAGCGGAAAGGATTGAGTCTTCTCACCATCACTCAGAATAACACAGAGGAGAACAGCTTTACCTAGTAAAAGGATAGTGCGCTCAGTCTGAAATGTTATTTTAAGGACTTGCATAATGGCCTTGAGTTTCACTGCATTCTCATCACCTACTTCCAGTGACAGTGTCTACATGGCAGCAGCAAGGGACCTCTGAGAGAGGAAGGGACTAACAAAGCATGTTCCACAATACGGATGGCAGTGCCTCTGCTCCACTAAAGTCAACCCTGGAGTTGAAATCCCACCTCCACAAACCTGGCAGTTCACCCGTCCAGTTCTTTGCACACTGAGAAAGACTTTGCTAAATTAATTCCATGACAGGAGCTCAGATGATCACAGAATTCTGAGCAGGAGGCACTGACTTTATCTAAAGCATTCCTGCCTAAACTCTACCAAGAATTCATGCCTTCTCCAGATAAGGAATACATTCAGGTTCCACCACCTCTTGAAGCGGGCTCCACATGTACTACACTACTTTTACCATTTCTGCTGAGCTCAGTTCCACAAGAGACATCAATACTTGTCTTTATCACATGCTGTCCAGCTGGCAGCATGTGGTATAACTGGGTGTCAGGTCACTGGGTGCACACAGTCCTGCAGCACTTCTCCCAGCAATGGAGCCTACTCACCGCTTCCCCACTCACCGTGCTGGCTCACCGCTGAACACTGAAGTTCTTTGTCTTTATTTTCAAGCAGGCCTGTATCCATAATTATGGGTATCTGAAACCCCTCTGCAGGTCCTGAATGCAGACACTGGTTAACAGTGCCAACTCCAGAGGTCAACTATATCCTTCTACATTAAAGCTCACCTGTGCACCTTCATCCTTCTTGAGACTGCAAAATTAAGCCCCTGGAATTAACAGTTTCACCACCTTCTAGGCCAAATGCAAACAACATTGCTTTGGAAAGAAATACATACTGCTTGCTATCTACATTAAAAAGTATGTTTGTGTCAAAACCTCACCATGAGTAAATTCCACATTGCACAGACAGTTGTTCTATTGTAGAAAATGAAAAGAAAGTAAGTTGCAGAAGACAAACATTACCTAACACAACCAAAAGCTGGTCTGGTCACACAAAATCTTGAAAAACTGCAACCTGGGTTGAAAAATAGCTGTGTTCATGCAAATAAAAGATGGTTAAAAAGATCTACAGAAAGTACTATGTCACACCATCCTAACCTGGTAATAAATAGTTCTATATGGCACCTGAAAAGAGTACTACATGCTATTTGAAAAAAAAAAAAAAGCAACACTACTTTAGTCTGTTTCTTTCACCGGGGAAATGACTACTTGGATGATGACTGTCACCTGCAAGGACTGTTCCCTAGGTTGTGACATCTATTTATCCCTTCCATACTAGTGTTGTACTAGAACTCATGAAGATTCAACAACTGGAGTAGAGGTGACCTGCTAAGCAGCACATCCAGGGATCTGAAGCACGTGACTGTTTTCCAGCATAACCTAATTTCCAGAAAGTAAAACAAGTTTAGTCACTGACTGGGCATTCTTACTTCCTATATACATTTACCCCATCCTCTCCAAAAAGCAGAGCTGTGACTCTCCCATCTACCTTGGCATCAGTGAAGCCAACTGACTTGTACTTCTGTAGGAGCAACACCATGAGCCAGGCCTGATGTGATAAAAGAGAAACACAAGACCATCTATTCCACACAGCAGAAACAGGTAACTATTGCTTTTCCACCTCTTCTGGAGATACCTATCCTACCTTAGGCATAAACTCTAGGATTGGATTAGATTATGCTTTGAAACAATTCAAATGTCTTTGCACTCGGGTTAGGAGTATGCAAAACAAATAACTTGACCGCTGTGATGGAGTACAATCCCCAGGGGAATTCCACGTATGCTTCTCAAGCAGAGCTGGTACCATGGTTCTCAGCCCTTGACTTTGAAAAGCAAATGAACAAGAACACTGATTAAAAACTGAAACACTTATGATATGAACTTCAAAAAGCAAATAACAGCACGATTAAAGATAACATCAACTTGACATATATAAGAAAGGACTAATATGGACTAAGTAGCATCTCAGTGCACGTGGCTAAACAACTTCATTTTCTTCCTTGCAAACTCAAGTTTGAATTTTGCTCTTACATAAGATCTCAGAATAGCTCCACGCTGGAAGAACGTTTCTGTAATGTAAAGGCTGACAGGTAGCCTAGGTGAACTGAATGTGAGCTTCAGAGATAATCCACAGTATTACAGAGCCATCTCACACGCGCTGACATCCAATCTCATGCTTGAAGTAAGGTGTCAACAAAAAGCTGAAGACCCAAAGAATGTGGAAAGATGAATTCCCCTGTAAAATAGGGCCCAGGGAAGTCAAAAGTTATATTTATTAGCTGCACATTTTCAACCCAGGAGAAAAATAAAAAAAGCATACGTAGAACTGCTTTTTGAGGCTGCTGCATGAGCCTCAGGAGACCTGGAAAGCACATAGTGGTAGCGACACTGTGTGCAGTTTCCAAGATAAATTGACAGAAGAGAGCAAGCATTTGAAATGCCCATGAATTTTTTATAGATGCTGGATCTCAGGTTAGTGATAGTTTAAGTAGGCTAGTTTGGCATCATCCAGATATGAAATGAATGACCTCCACATATTCATTCACCATCAACATGACTTCTTCTGTAGCTGTAAATCAAACAACATTCTTCATTTAATTATCATACTATAAACAGGAAAGAAAGAAAACTGTTTAGGAAGTAGTAGTTAGGAAAGTGCCTCCTGGACATTGCTGATCATTCTACAACCTCCATTACTGTCAATCGAGGTGTGCATGATGAGAAGCATCTTGCATGTTACTATCTACACAGGCAATCAAACCTTTCAGCCAGAAACAAGGAATGTCCAGGTATCTGGTACCTAATTGGAGGCCAATGATTCCCATGCTGGTTCTAATGGATGTGTTACAGCTCATACAGCCAAAGAAATTACTAGAAGAGATTTATAATTGCTTGAGCTAGATAACCAGAACAGACTGTTCTTTCCCTAACTTCTAATATTTTTTTCATTGAGGAAGACCATTTGTAAAAAAAATATTGAATGAAAATGAATCATAGAAAATTAACTAACTGGTTCTGCAGATGAGTAACAGGAGTTCTGTAATTCATTTTACAACAATGAATATGCAGGTTTAAATTCTGAAGTTGCTAGTATCATCAACATAGACAAAAGAAAGCTCATAATACATGGCAAACTCAAAAATAAGGCCACGTAATTATTTCACCATGCACTTCCAAGGTCAGTCAACAATACTAAGGGATTATTGAAACACCCACACAGCAGAATTTAAGAGCTCAAGAAATTTACCTTTCCAACTTAGTTAAACACAATTTATTGTTAAAGCAACAGCTCAGGCACCAAACGCCAGAAAACGAAAGCGCTTTCTTGTACTTGCTCACTTTACATAAGTGCAGTGTTTGGATTAAAACTTTGCTGCAGAATTCTCTGCAGGTGACAGCAGAAAGCTGTAATACAGGTACATGTGCCCAGCTGTTCCAGCAGGCAGAAGGATTTGTAAGGAACATCTCTGGTGGCAGACTTGGGCTTAGTCTAAATAGTTTCACAGCCACTTCTGGTGAACAGAAGCCTATGAACAGTGTGCAGCCATGTCTAACCTACAGTCATACCTCCTGAATCAAATGAACCACCTGTATATAACTACTGGCTATGCTAATATTATTTCCTAACAAAACAAAACCTGAATTTTAAAATCAATCTGGTGGAGACTAAATGCTTTGTGAAAACATGTACGTGCCGCTGAATCTTGTGACAGACACAGACCACGCCGATACCTGCCAAGCAGATTTCCTGAAGAACCCCACTGCTTTCCAGCCCACCCTCTGGGAGGTTGCCCAAAGGATGCCTTTAGACAGAGGGCCTAGGACTTGCAAGGAAACAGGTTAGGAGACACATGAATGGGGGAGGGCATCCATGTTCCCATTTTTTCAAATAATATGTTGCAACTCTGAGGAAACATTTAAATTCTTTGCTTTCCATTCCAATTAGAAAGATTTTCTGAAAACTCAGGAATTGTTGCACAACAGAAATATAATTTCCCAGCCACTGCTATTACAGTGAACCATGGACTTAATCGTTTACTGGAAAGCTGATCACTCTCCTCTCAGCTGCGCTTCCCTTTCCCCTCCCTTCTCCCCTCAATGAAATGTTTGTTCTCACCTGGAGTCTTGCTGTAACTTTTACTTCAGGAAACTACCATAAAACTGTTTTCTAGGTCATGTGACCAGTCTCCCTATAACATCTGACTATTTTGGGCTGGGACAGTGCACAAAGGCCTCTGCTACTATAACCAAATGACTTTTAAGAAGGAAGAGGCAATCTGCCAGGATAAACGTATGTTATCAAAGGTCTGACAGAAGTTGGACAACAGCAGTACTGAATCTCTGACAAATTTATCAACCTTTACCTTTGCTTATGCACAGACACAGCATCTCTCTAGAGTACCGTAGAAAGAACTGGCACTGTTGCTCCCATGGTACTTAGCCCTAAGTGTGGACATATTTTGTATATGCAATATATACACAGCTATGGCTCAAACATATTAATTTCCACATAAAGGTTATGGTGGCAAAGACAACATAATGCCTAGGAATAGCTGGCCAAATTCTGCCTGAATACTAACAAACTTTACTACATCTAGAACTTTTCTTGGGACCTTACCAGGCAAGGTAAATATAAACCTTAAAGGCAAGCACTGCCAAAGAAAAATAGATTACTTGATCTACACTAAAATAAAGGCTGGGCTTGTATGATCAGGTTTTTGAATTTAGCCCAAACATGTTATATCATATCTCTTCTGTGAAATGCCACAGGGATTTCAATGAGTTCAAATGGTGAAACTTGTGCTTCATGTGAAAGACAGCATTTCAACAAAAAACAGTGCCTCTTTATGTCACCCTCAGTGCTAACCTAGAAGGAAATTAAATGATTATTGAACGTCCAACACTACTCTGCACCCAACAAAAGTTTATCATGGTGGTTTCCAATTCTACTTTATTTACAAGATACAGCAAGAATGGAGTCAGAGGCACCGTGGTCATTTGTCAGTTAACACTCACAGCTAATTACAGCAAGAACATACTCATGAAAAACTGAAATCAGCCATTCTCCATTGGATTGTCTAGATTTTCTCTTCAGAGGCTGTAACTTAAGCATTAACCATGTAACTTTTGTGAAATTACAGAAACAGCTTTCAAACAACAGCATTAGATTTAATTGTATTAGTATGGTCTCCAAAGGGGTTAAACCTACAATAATAATGTAACATATTTTGCTTTAAGGTTGTAAGTTCCCAGTCACTGTTAGACTCCTGTTTACACAGCGGATACCGGTGTGAAAGCCATGGTCAGTGTTCATCAGCACCTCATACAACCTGGTGAAAAGGCATGACACAACCTTCTATCAGAGTACTGCCATTAGTGCAACGTACACCGACTTCAGCCTTCCCCTCGACAGCACAGAGCAATAGCACTAGGTTTGGTTAACATAACTGCATGGTATTTTCTGCGTTCAGAGGGAAAAGTAAACCAGGCACTGCAAAGGACTTCGTCAGGCCACAAATGCGTTGCCATATCTAAAGCAAAATACATATTGCATATGAATCAATTTAGAATATAGAGACTAAGGTATGTATTGGCTGCAAACGAGAGGAATCATTCCTATTCTAGCCATTATACTACCTGATTTTTTAATTCCTCAAAGGAAAAAAGATCCGTGGGAAAAAGAAGGGAGACAAATAGCAAGAGTGTTTCTAGCAGAACCCTAGTGTGCTCAAGCCACTGTTTCATTGCCTACAATAGCAAGCTCACCACCTTCAGGAACAAGCAAGGAGAAATACGAGTTCATTTACTGCACAGAATTCTGTTGAGAGACATAAACAGAAACTTACTCTTCTGAAAATGAGTGCTTTCTGGGCCAAACACAGCAAAATATCAAACTCAAACCACATCAAATAGCTAGTGTTAATTAGCATATTGATATGGATAAAGACTTCAGAATGGAAGATACAGTTCCTGTCCAGCCTTTGGTGTTAGCTTCAACACTGTATGCTTAAATGAGATACATCAATGGAAAACATCAAATCTACGTTTTAGAACGTAGAAGTATTCACATCAGTGTACTTGATTATTATCAATTATTTTCTAAAAACAATCAGCTAGTAACTATGATTCTCTGTAACTGTGTTAATACTTTACTGCTTTAAATTTTAAGCTTTTTTAAAAAGCAGTTTCTTCCACAGTTCCACGTTAATCTTGTCTGTAAATAAACATGGCAGATTTATGTATTCTGACTCAGTTTGTTTGAAAACAAGAACGATGAATGTAAGGCAAAACTGACCAGATCCACTGTAACTCCTTTGCAGGCTCTCTGTAACACACAGTTCACTTCGTTTGACTGCTGTACCTTGAGGCCTGAATGCGATAACCGCTCGGCAGCTCTTACAGCTGTGCTGTTCAGCTGCGAGGGGCAAGGAGTGAATCGAACTGTATTCAGCAACTCAGATCTGCTCAGCAGAACAAACCCAAATGGATGTGTGCAGAACGACACAGTGAACTGTGTCCCAGGGACGACTTGTTTCACTGAGTACCCATCCTAAAAACCAGCAAAAACTTGGCTATAGCAAGTCATTTACAACAATGCAGTGTGATTATTAGCCATCTGTTGTAACAGGCAGAAGCTTGGAGGGTTTGAGGGGTGGGTTAGGTTTGGATTTAGATGTTTGGGGATTTTTCTTTTTTCCTTTTTTAAATGTGTAACTACAAGGCTGGCACTTGTTCGACGTTGCTGCTGATCCACGTTTTATCATTCAAACATCCTGGAAAACCTGAACTAAAGTTCTTTTGAAAAATACAGCATTTCAGCCAATCAGAATCACAACCCAACAAAGCCATAAAACCAGAGACTACTCTAAGAACACTATAACCAGCCCTCAGATTAACTGAGTTTTCAATGAAGTCCAACATACAAGTAAATTCTGTATACCTCTTGGGTTTTCTGGCAGACACACTGCACAGTCTTGGTTATTACCCATATGAGAGCTCTGCCACACTAATGGAATTAGCATGCTGCTTTTCTTTTGCTAGCATGAATTCTTAAATGAAATCATGAATAAAGGTTCTTGTATCTCAGTTCTGTTTTCCATGTTAATGCTGGCACATCTAGCAGCAAGGTTCACTGCGGAAGACACGCACCATTTCAGCACTGGCTTGGGAGAATGTGTTACTTGGGATGCACGTGTTCTCCATCCAAGCAAACCACTGAAATAAATATCACAGAAATAAATATTTATCAACTCAGCTATAACTATTTCCCTTTCATACTGGACAGTGCTGGACAACAGACAAGTCATTAACATCTGATTATTCATTCTTTCTATATACCTCATTTAATTTATTAGCATCACATCAAATATACATCCGTGGGACTTAAAAGTCCCACCTGTTCCAGTACAGTAGGGGAATATGTTGCCTGTGTCAATTTTCCCAATAAAAATTGCATCCCATTCTTTCTGCAAGGGAAAGAGCCACATTTCTTTCACAGAATCACAAGGTTGGAAAAGACCTTTAATATTGAGTCCAAGTGTTCCCATCCTATGCTAAACCATATCCCTAAGTACCTCATCTACCCATCTTTTAAACACATCTTCCAAAAATGACAATTCACATTCTTATGCAGCTAGTTCTCAGAGGTAAAGAAATGGCAGCCTCAGGGGATCTGAAGCGTGACTCTGAATTTTCAGGTGCTTATAGTAGCACCTTCATTTTTCTTCTCTCTCCCAGTCCCACCTAGGACAAGACCAGAGTAACATTTCCCAGCATGTACCGTGCCTGCTGCATTGTCCAAAATAGCTTTTAATAAATCAACTTCACCGTTACCCAGCAGCAAAAATTATTACTTTCTGTTCCATAATGTGCTAGATGTTCCCCTTAAAAGATTTTATCGGTGATGTAACTTCCTAGTATAAAACTGCTGCATGCATTTGTGGGGGGGGTGAGGGGGAAGGGAGAAAGGGGGAGATAAATTGCCTGAGATCAGCACCAAACCTTGCCTCATCTCCCAAGGGTAATGAATCATGCACCCTGCTTGGAATAAACACGTCCTCCGTGAAGGGGACTGTTGGATGGATTAGATGGAAAACACCCTAACTGAAAGACTTTGTTTGTCTGTAGATGCCAGCCCAATGCATAAAGAGAAAAAAGAAAATAAGTCATTGCTCTGTGATTAAGTTGCTGCCCCAAGTATATCTCAAGCCCTCTCACTAAAACCCGATTCGTTTTTTCCCCTTTGCAATCCAGGTTTTAAAGTATTCAGATTACCATTTATCTTTGCACAGCAAACATCTCATTGCTCTCTACGGTATAGCTAATAGCCAGTTACTGCCTAGGAACGCACATTTTGCACAAACATCCACTTACTCTATTTTTGGATGGCTTAAGGAAGAAGATATGCCAATGGCAAGAGAGGGGAGGAGAGAGGAAAAAAATTGGAGAGGGGAGCCAAGACTGAAACGGGGTCAGCAGCAGGAAGCGGAGCGGGGTAGGGAGAGCTGAGCTCTGCGACAGCAGGGAACAGCAAGCTGATGGGAGCTGGCAAAGCATCGCGGAGGAGAAAACAGGACAGCATAAAGCAAAGAGCACACTGCACTCGGGGCCGTGTGAGGAACTCACAGCATAGACACTGCAGCACCATTAAAAGAGCATATTCTACATATTTGAAAATTGGACCGGGGTAGAATGGTAGTATTGCAAAAATGAGCTGAGTACTGATCCATAAGGCATCACGTTCTCTCTCCAAAGGTCTCATGTGAGACTGCATAATCCATAGGCAGCTCTAAGCAACTTTTAGGGTTTCCTTCTGGGGAAAAGATGCTGGCCGAAAAGCACAACAGGTAAAGGCCTCTTGAAACCTCATACAGCAGAGAACAGTTACATGTTTACAAACTAGACCTGTACTCCATAAGCTACACAAGGTTTTAAAAAGTTTTGATTATTTTTTTACACTGTGTTAGTCATGTTCTGTAAAACCCTCTGCAGAAGATTTTGCAGGCCCTTCTAAGCTCTGAATGCTGGAGAAGGAACTTTCAGGGCTTTAACACAGCTTTGGAGACCAAATCGAAGCCCTAATACATTGTTGCTAAATACCTCTCCATAAAGAGAGACATTCTCACAGGAGATCCTCCAGTTTCCAGACTACTTCATCACTTTACCCAGAAAGCAAATAATAATCTATTTGCTCAGATGGAATGCTTGCTTTTCTGTTAAAATTACTAAAATCCTTTCCATAGGTCTATTTCACCTGTAAGAATTTGAAAACAAAATACAATTAATCTTTCCTTACTTCTGGATGTCCTGGCCTGCTAGTTCACAGAAGCACCTCACACCTTCCCTATTTATACTTCACCTGTATACCCACGGACTCAGCCGGGACACCAGAGGTGGCCACCGAATCCAATGTACAGCTCTCCATACATGTTAAAAAGTCCTCCAGCACTCAAAAGAAACCTTTTTCTTTGGTCCCAATGCTCCTGTGAATAAAATGTTACAATCAGAGCCTGCCTGAGGTCTACTTACACTCAGATTTTATTAATAATTTTCTTACATACTTGTAATAAGCCACAGAACAGTTGGAGTGCTGAATGAATTACCCAGCCCCAAACTGCCCTTTTTAAACAAGTTCATGGCCATAAGACTTTTTTTTCTACCAATGACACTGTATCATTCAGACAAGGCCATGGGCAAGGTTGGTTTGTGCCAAAACCAAGAGGAGATCCATTTCGATTCCTACTCATGGGAAGCTGCATTAGAAACCAAAAAGTTTAGGCAGGGGCTGAGGTAACAAATTAATTACTTCCACTGACTTACTGAATCTAAAACTCTTTATTACTGGGATTTATTTTTTTTTTAGTAATATTTCACATTTTAGAGGCTGTATTAAATCTAGTTAACTACTCTGTGGCAACCATACAGACAGGTCAGACAGACGTGCTGTTGGGGAAGCGGTCCATGCTCAGCCTCCGCAATATGTGCTGGGTCTTTTACGGTAGAAGAAAGATGATACAGCCACAGCAATTCAGATTTCCTATTAGCTGAGCTCTGCAACCTCAACTATCAATAGACTTGAAAGATGGGCGTTTACTCATTCTTTTTTTCCCTTCTCTTCCCTTCTGAGGTACACGTCTCAAGTTCATATGCAGTTTAGTTGTTGAATAACTAGAGACCTGTCATGGCAGCGCCGCTTAAAGAAGGTAAGGCATTTCTACCTTCTGAAAGAAAAGGGCATTTGGTATTCTGCTGCTCAGGCAAACAAAAAGATCAGGTGATATGTTCTACTGGACAATACTTGGTGCAAGAAGTTATGCAACATCATTTCAGCAGAAGAAAAGGAATGGGTACAGATATCACAATGAAACTAGACAACAAGTGGCAATCCTGTTACTGTGGCATCTTACAAGTCCAAGGCAGCTGAAAATACATTTTTGCAGAGCTCAGAAAAATGTCATTTTTCTTAGAGATAGCACCCCTCCTCCAGCTCAAACACATTCAGCTGTTGCACGTCATCCCTCATCCACCAAAACAGAAGACACACAAACATAATTATATTTATGCATGCTACTTCATAGCAATAACCTGTACTCATCTGAAAGTAACTAATGATGGCCCATATATCTTTACAAGATGGCAGGAGGACACCCTTTCCCCAAAGACTGTCCTTTTCTTGCTTTTCAGTGAAGTTTAAGCTGGGTTTTTCCCTAAAAATCCCAGTTGCCAAAGAAATGCACAGGCTGAGCAAGCAAACTAAATACTTGTTTTCCACGTTTGGTCTGTTTCTTGCTCTGATTTTGACGTGTGAATTTTAAGTATCCCAAAACCTGCAGGTAGATGCTCCTGGATGGGACAGGTCAAGCTAGATTACAGAATGGTGTATACATAACCATTTCTGTTACTGCTCAAGATTTCAGTGTCTGACACAAAATATATCTGTATTAACAGCAGTGATAAAACACTCATAACATTAAATTTAGTGTTTGCAGTTTTAGTTTCAGTTAGAGTTGCTAAAACTATTCTTTTCCTCAGACTTTTACTTTATGATAGCCACAAACACTTGCTCACTCTACCTTGTAGAGATGAAACATCCCAAAAAACGTGCTTCATTCTCATATGGATAGTGCTAGAAAATGGGTTTGTACACTGGCCTCTCAGCAGGCAAACTAACAAATGCCAAGAAATCTCTAATTGACCAGTTGCATTACCTGGAATCATCTGATACAAATCTCAAACAGGCAAAGACACTGTGGGGTGTCTTTTATTATCTCATGTTGTTCCTACCTCTGCTCAAAAACTGCTCTGTCAGAAGCAGAATCACTTAAATGCCCAAGATAAGATTCCCAACTGGTAGAGGAATACTAATTCCACGTTGAAAAACTTGCAGTAGATTATAGCCGATATCTCATTTTGCATAACCATTTATTTCTTAACATACTTTGATGTCTTTTCCTGGCTGTGGTGTGTTAAACAGATAACCTGTCTAAGAAATGCCAGGCCAGACCTCAGAGTTAAGCAGAAGATTCATTCTAGGGCCATTATAACATCCAGAGATGCTAACGTGGAACACGAGGCTGCATGATGCCAAATAGCCAAGAACCGCAACGGTCACTCAAACAAGTGAAAAGATGGATTTTCTTTCTTTGCTGAAGTAATATAGTGTACAAAAGGAACTAGATAAGTAACGAGGGAGAAAGACACAATGCCATAGTGGAGCAGGACTACCAAAGCCATTTCCTAAGGTAAGCCTGCACTGAGCTTGAAGGGGACATCATTGACAGACATTAGAATCAACTGCAGCAAGTGGCAATCCAGGCTAAACGTGGGCTTTGAAAGAGGGCACAAAGGAGGAAATCCCTCATGACCACCATCAACCTATATACTTACTCTCAGCCTAACAAGACAGGAATAACAGAAGCACATAATGAAAGATCATCTAGTTCCACCCACCCTGTCACAGGCAGGGACACCCTCCACTAGACCAGGTTGCCCAAAGACCCATGCAACCTGGCCTTGAACACTGCCAGGGAGGGGGCACCAATAACTTCTCTGGGCAGCCCGTGCCAGGGTCTCGCTGCCCTCACTGTAAAGAATTTCTACATTATATGTAATCTAAATCTCCCCTCTTTCAGCTGAAGGCCATTACCCCATGCCCTGTCACTTCACGGCCTTGTAACAGTCTCTCTCCAGCTTTCCTGTAGGCCCCTTCAGGTCCTGGAGCTGGTAACGTTTCACCATAGTGTTTATTCCCTTCCTTGTCCTGCTCACTAGACAGAGGTAACGGAGACAAAAAAGTTTTCGAATCGCACCTCGGCTTGCAAAGTCTGTGACAGGACCGCCAGTTGCTTTGTGAGGGTGGCCACAGAGCTCTACTGAAACAGTCAGCAAACATGCCTAAGCAGGGCAACAGGCAGAGCCTGTGCTCAGCAGAGGGGAGCTAAAGACAGTTGCCCCCCTCCTCCTTTCCAAGTTCAGTCTTTCTGCCCGTCAATGTTGACCAGATGGGCGCTCGATTTAAGTAGCTACGTGCAAAGGAGAAGGGATGTTTCCTGATGTGCTGGCGCTGAACGGAAAACCCACCTCAGGCTGGAACACGTCAAGAATTACCCATTTGGAAAACAAAACAAAAAACCTGGATGCTTTACATCAATGGGAGCTGCAGAGTGGCTCACACTGGAACTGTGCATGCACACACACACAACAGGCTTCACAGTGCAAGTGAAGGGGCTTATTAGAGATGAAAGAGGGCCTCACATCCCCCTTGTAAGGGACCATTGTCTCCCTTTCTGCTACAGTGTTCTGTGAAGCTGTGGGAAACAAATGACCTCGGAGCCACAGCACTGAGTGCAACTGCAAAAGAAAAGGAAGGGGGAGGGGGAAGCAGTTTTGTGGGAGGGCCAAGCGTCCTCCCTGTCCGCTCAGCCAATGACATCCCCACCGTGCAAACCCCGCACATAGCATGGAGGTGTTTCTCATGCTTCCAGCTCCTGCTGCAGCCAAGTCAGCAACAAAACTGGAATCTCAGCAGACAGAGCAAGACACCCTTCCCCACCAGCACCAGGTTTTCCCACCTGGCTGTCCAGCTGGTTGCTTGAGCTTAGAGGTGTGCTCCAGAGGTCCTGCTTTTTGATTTTTGCTTTTTCATACTATTAATAAGGAACAAAAAAAATCCTGCTTCACTTGGAAGAAGGGTAGATAGGGATCAAACAACAGATAAACCAACAATAAGTAAATGAAGCACAGAGGAAGAGGGAGAAAAAGAAGGATGGGTGTAGCACACAAAACAGCAAGTATCTATAGCTGATGCTTATCCCAGTCCATTACTGAGTTTCTGGTTCTAAGAGATTCTAGGAGGAGGAAAAGTGAGTTAAACAGTGCCCAAGCAAATTCATTCCCCAAAGCCTGCTGAGCTACTTTGAATCCAAAACCCTCATTTATTCTTTCTGCTCTTCTCTTCCTTTTTGCTTGTTCCTCATAACCTTCCTTCCAGCCATCTGATCGGCCTTTTTCACCTAAATAGAAAACCCTCCCCTATTACACTCAACAGGGCTCTGGAGAGCAAGACTGGTATTTGTGACCGTCAGGTGAAATTACTGACTCTACCAAGAGCTGCAGTCTAGCTTTTTGTGAAGTCCATTGTTCAGGAATACAAATTTCTCTAACTCATTAACACAAAGCTGCATTTTCCACTCAGCACCTGATTGAAGATTTCTGCTTTGGTATTTGGAGATCAGTCAACACTATGTGAGTAATCATCTCCTTACAGTGCCTACAGTCAGCTGTCATGGTACCAGAATGACAAGGCTGCCAGCACTAAAGGGGATGCTCCTCCCTGCACTGGGAAGGGCACTCTTTCCTAGACCAAGAGAGAACAGTGTGGATATAGCTGCATTCAGAACTATAGGTGACATTCAAGTTAGCTTTCCCTGAATTTCTTCAGAACTTCTAACCATGACACCAGAAAATTCATATAGTAAAGAACCTCTAACTATCTTCTTTACAGGCTGGAAGAGAGTACTATAAACTTTCCTGTAATTATTTATATTTAGGAGATGCTCAGACATTTTGGTAGTGCACAGACATAACTACATATGCAGAGTAAGTTTTTTTTTTTCTTAGATAACTCTAAAATACATTATATTTTTAAAGTATATAGCTGAGTTAGCAACACTACTTGTAAAATGAACACCTTGTAATACACCTTTCCATGAAAAATTATCTTTGGTTATTTTGTTTAATACATCTCAAGCTGGAGCCAAGCTTCTAAGCCCAGCACTACCCTGACTTGCAAAGGCATTCAGGAAATACCCAGAGCTAAACAAAAATGGTTCTCAATTATTTAAGTTCATAAAAACAGCTGAATCCCTTTTGAGTTAACTGAAATACCCCTACAGCTGGAACCCAGACTACATCCCTAGCCACCTCTCCTTCCAACGTCAACAAAATTTTCCGCTTCTGTCACAAGATTTTGACAGTTCTTACAACATCAATGAATCAAGTCTTGTGGTCTCTCTAGAAAAACTGCATTATCCCCAGTGCACACAAAAGGGAAATCGGCAGAAAGGCAGCTTTGGGGTAGTTATAACCCACAGGTTACACCACAAAGTGAAAAATAGAGATGGGGAGAGAAGCACTGCCCTTACAGCTGGTCAAAGGCTAAACACATGCAAGTCAACAAAAGTTGGATTAAAAGTAGTAAAATGCTTCCCAGGACACAGAGTCAAGTTGCAAGGAAGGCAAAAAGCTCGAAGAGCCCTCAACAGCCCTAGCTCTCACAATCCATCAGGGGAAAGCACGATCCACAATGGAGCACAGATTTGTTATTCCCCAGACATTTGTTATTCCCCAGACCAGGATTATGTGCTGTCCAATGTAATTGTGTAAAAAAAACTTTATAACTTTGCATAAGTCCTTCAGGAAACTGATGTAGAGAAACCAGGTCTCCAGATGCCTCATCCTGTAATTTCAGAATACTTCTGAAAAAAGACTTGTGTACATATGTAAGCAATATCTAAATAAAACAAAGGTGTGAGCGTCACTGCACACACAGGCTGGATCTGAAAGCCTGGGAACCCAATCATGGTATAGAGGTCTGAGCTAGAGTCTGAGAAAGGGGAACTTAAACTTCTGTACTAAAATGTGGCTTTATGTACTGCTCACCAAGTTCCCTGTTCTTGGCAAACAATAATTACACAATTGATTTTCACTTTCCATTCAGACTGAAATGCAAACAAACCACATGAACAGAAAATAGTAACTAGTAAACACAATTCTTTACAGTCTTTTTGTTTCAGTAGTCTCAGGTAGGGAATTGTCTCATGTTTTCTGTTTATCTTGCTGATAGTCCTCTCAGTAAGCTCCTACACAACACAGGTAGTTAAAATGACTACACAACCTATCAAACAGTATTTACTAAGGGCAGTAGCTCCACAGCTGCAAGGAAAGGCAGTCTGCAACCTTCAGAATACCTAGTGCAAAGAACATTAAAATAGATTAAATATACACACTTAAACCCTGAAGACCACATCCCTGAGCACAGTAGCACAGTTATACCCTGCTCATGTACTCTGTGGGTAGAAAAGTATGACAATAAACCTCAACAAAACCAGTCTCAGGAGAATCACTTCACTGCAGCAAGGCCAGCACAGGGTCCCCAAACCCATGCCTTCTCTCTTTCCCTGGACAAATGCAAACAAGGTCATTGCCAAACAGAAAACAGATAGTGTTCACTGACCCTGTAAGTTTCTTCTCTTTGTTTTCATCTTCAAGACCCTCTAAATATTACTACATGAAGCAAACTAAGTTGCTTTTGTTCTGCTCTAAGACTGGAGGATGAGCCTGCATCAAAAATAATCAGGTCAGACTGAAGGTGAGCTAAATACACACAAACACACACCCCCCCCGTGTTCTGCATTTATTAACATCCATCTCAATTCTTTTCCTAAAGAAAATATTCCCAGATAGCTAGCAAGTTGGTCAAAAATCTTTTCTGCAGCAGAAGTACCAATCTGACTCTCATTTTTGTGTGGTTTCAGAAAGCAGCTGTTTGTGTTTACAGTCACCAGCAAACAATTCAGCTTTTTAATCAAACAAGAGCTGCTTGGGTGCCTTTGCCCATGGCTACAGGAATCAAGTAACTCTGGAAAACAGACTTTTTACAATAATATTAAGAGGCCCTCAGCGGATGCAGGGGATTAGAGAGGCATGCCTTTTGAGAAACCAGGTTTATATTCTGCAGCTCTCTCCATCCTGGGTCAATATACTGAGCTCAGTAGCAAGCTTCAGACTCTCACAAGGACCCAGGTCAGTTTTCATTCCTCTTCCCTCCAGATCCTGTTCCTTCTGCCTCCCAGCCTATATCTTTCTTTATTCCTCTACTGCATAAACAGAAACACAATAAAAGGTTAGTTCAGGTCTACTATAAAACAAAGTCAGGCAATCCAGGAGAGGATGACGATTTTCTTCCTAGCAACAGACTACCCTTCTTACGAAAAGAGAAACATTTTTCCAGTGTGAACACCTCTGTGACAGCATTTGTTTAGAGGTTAAAAAGATTGCGTTGAGCTCCTCTCCATATTTCACTTCAGCTTTGTAGAGGCCTTTCCCTACTGCTGGGTCTGCTTGGAGCTGCTGCTGACAGTTACAAGGTGTGTGAGGTGTAGTAACAACACAGGCAAATAGTAGTCACAAGAACACGACCAGTGCCTTGTTTCTCTAGAAGTGAATTAAACACTGAGGCATCAATGGTCTGACTCCTAATGAGTCAAGCTGAAACATATACTGGCCAAGACTTCCATGTTCTTGCACTGGTATGTGGATCAACTAGCAAAGGAGGGGCAGGTGAGCTTAAACGCTGCAGCCCTAGGTTTGAAAAGGCGGAAAAGGGTATCTCTATGAGAAGCCAGTGCCTAGTTCCTCCTACTCCTGATCATAGCCTGGTAATGACAGTAACCTGTTGAAGGTTGAAACACAAATCTGAGCTATTGCTTTGGCATCTCTCCTTTTTGGAAAAAAACATTTACAATACACTTTATGATCTTTACCATTCTGACCCACAAGGCTTCCATAATAAATGGCTATGTGAGCTATGAAAGCAGGATTCTACTAGGATGGTTTTTTGTCTTCTAGAAAAGAAATACAGACCTTAAAAGACTAAGACATTAGAAAAATTTCACTAGGAGAGACAGGAGGCATGGGAAGCTTTAATTTGACTTGAAAGGAGCAGTCTCTTTTCTTGCAGCCAGGTGACATGAGCTGATTTAGGTAGTGGCATCTTTCTGGTTCCACCAGGAATCCCAGGGCACATGTGAGGACTTACAACTTCAGACAAATTTTAGAAAAGATGCTTCACTAAAGCAAGAAAAAGCTGATGGAAGGACACAAAGGGAATGTAAACACTCACTTGAACTGGTCTACAGACTGATGGAGGACATCAATTCAGACAATAAAGAGTCTCACCATCACCAGCTTGGTGCCAGACTCAAAGACTCGCTACAATTGTCCCACAAAAAGGATCACAGATTCTCCATTCTGTCACTGCAAGTGTGCTGCAGACATTAAGAACCACTAAAAACTGGTTTTCCCACAAGTTTACTTCAAGTAGATCACTGCTAAAAGACTCAGCAAGTGGCAACCTGGAGACATTATTGTGTTTTGATTTCATATGGTATCTGCTTCCTCTGGGATTGCCTAGCCAAAGGTAGCACATAATCCTTTTCAATAAAGACACACTGTTCAGGCAATTCCCAAGCCAGCAGCTAAAGGGAAAAAATAATAACCCTTAGCAAAGAATACACAAACAACTATCTACAATCTAAAAGAAAATCCACTTAGATACAAACTAAACAGGAAACTGAAGTGTCTCAAGTTTAAATGAGGGGAAGCTGCAGATGAGTTCTGCCTCTCTAGAGAATGAAAGCATTTCAGCCTTATGGCCGCTGGCAGCACAGATCTTTTTTAATCTGTCTCCTCAAAACCTGAAGTCTGTGATCTCTATCCAGTGAGCATGAGGGAAGATTAATTCCCTTTTCATTAACTTCTTGAGCCTTTTACCTTGAACAAAAGTTAAAAATTGCACACAGCATCCTTATACAAAAAGCAGTCCCTGGGCTGCATAATCTAGGTTATCCTTCCTCATCAAATGCAGTTTATTATACAGAGGAACGCCCAAAGTTCAGTGTGTAAGTTTATACAGACATACTGTACACTATTTGTATTGGACTGATTAAAAAACCAGCAAATGAAAACAATGACTCTCAAGAAAAGAATCTAAGAACAGAGCGTTCTTCTTAGATTTGTGATTTTGGTTCCTAAAAAGACACGCTTTCAGGAGTTGAATATGTCATTGTTTTCAAAACTTAAAAATGACTAGTAATGAGTAAGGCAATTGGACTAAATATTCCTTTCCAGCTGAACTTTCTATTTTCCAGTTCTATTTAATTTTAAATCTTTGCCTTCCCTGAGTTTTTAATATTTCTTTTATAGGAAAACATCACAGTTGACACTGATTTCTATATTTTGTATAAACTAACTCAAAAAGGTTTAAGATATAATTTTCAAATAATTAAAAGAACCCCATTTCTGTTGAAGTGAGTGTTGCAATTGTTACTGATGCAGTACAAGGAATGCATGACCATTCTGTCAGGGCCCCAGTGGATGCAACATTGAATTTTATTATCAAAATTGCTTTTACCTTCAAAAAAGGCAGAAATTCAAATAATGTGAGGTAAAATAAATCATGCTGTGATAATAAAAGTAAAATGGCTAGCAGAAATTGGTTTATAAAACCCAACACAATACCAAATAGTTTCATATTTGATTGCTAGTTATCCTTTCACAATGAGTAGGGCACAAATTCTTCAAGAAGTTTGTAAATGTTAGCATAACAACATTTTCTGCAAAAAAGAAACACAATCACAGCATAGCAGAGGCAATCAGCAAACTCTCTGAACATTTCTGAAAGGGTATGCTGAAAATTAGAAGGAATAAAGCATGGGATGAATATTAACCAAGAGCATAGAACTCATGGAGTGAGGCCTACATAGTATCTGCACAGCACGCTTGGTGCTTTTTCCCATTGAGCAGCTGAGGAAACGGAAACTCACGATCCAAGTTCCCAAATCCTTTTCTTTGTTCTGGAGACAGATGTGATTTCAGTCACTTCTTTCTTTCAACAAATATTTGTGGCTGAGAGCTAGAGAAGTACCTGAATTTATGCTTCCTCATCCTCTTCATACCCTTGCTCACTGTGAAACCCTGCAGCTGTCCCACCAGAGCCATGCTGACATTCTGAGCAGCTCCCTATTTCACTTGTGGACACTCAGGTGAAGGTTCTGGGCTCCTCACCATAAGGAGGACATTGAGGTCCTTGAGCAAGTCCAGAGAAGGGCAACCAGGCTGGTGAAGGGGTTGGAGGGAAAAATCTTATCAGGAGCAGCTGAGAGAGCTGGGAATGTTTAGCCTGGAGAAGAGGAGGCTGAGGGGAGACCTTATCACTGCTTACAACTACCTGAAAGGAGGTAGTAGAGAGGTGGGCGATGGTCTCTTCAGCCAGTTGACAGGAGATGGAACAAGGGGAAATGGCACAAAGCTGTGCCAGGGCAGATTCAGATTAGGATAAAAATTTTAACTGAAATAGTTGTCAGGGCCTGGAACAGGCTGCCCAGGGAGGGGGTTGAGTCACCATCCCTGGATGTGTTCAAAAAAAGGGTAGATCCAGTACTTAGGGATATGGTTTAGCACAGGACAGGAACGGTTGGACTTGATGATCTTAAAGGTCTTTTCCAATCTGTGATTCTGTTAGGACAGAGTTGTAGGAGATGAAAGCACCCCACAGCAAACAACATGGTCAACATGTATCACAAATAGCATTTAGTAAAGAATCATCATGCACACCTGACAGACAGAAATTAGTTCTCCAGTATCAGTAGCAGCTATTGACTTAGCACTGACTGGAAATCAGTGGATTTCTTTTACCCCGGCATTCTGACAAGGAACCTTGTCATGCACACGGAACTACTACTACTACTCTCTTCTTCCTCCCTACTGTATTTCACATACAGGTATTTCCAGAATCACAAAAAAACAAAGACCAGATTTTACATGCTTTACTCACAGGTAGTCTCTGAGAATGAATTAGGCAACTTCTGACCTCTAGTTGGAGAAGCTGGAATCAGAGCACCTTAAAAGCAATGCAAGCATCTAAAACCTCCATAATCAATGACCACCGTGAAGTCCCTTTCCTTTCTTCTAGTCCTGGTTATCTGTAATGAGCTAAAAATTCCAAGGCCTTTTAAGACAGTCAGAACTCCACTGATGCAAACCCACTGCTTCAAGAAAATGGGGGTATGAGGGTGACAGGGAAAGTTTAAGTAATACAGATCTTATACTGTGTGTGAATTATAGTTTTGTTCTGTTCTTTTTCATTTTTATGCATCTGCACCTTTGGAGTCATCTGGGACATACCAAAGGACTGATCTGGTTTTCCATGTCCCAGTCAAAGAAAGTAGACAGGAACACTGAAGACTTTCTCCAGAAAACAAGTTCTTATGACATTTGCAGCTTAGTATTTTAGACACAAGATTAAGACAAGTTTCCATTTACAAAAGCATTCATCTGCAACAATTCTAAAATCTTCTTGATGTATCCTGTATTCTTAGCAGGCTCGGTAAGAATAATGGTACAACTGGCTAGGATTATACATGCAGACAGGAATGAGTGTTTTTCAAGTATGCTATCACCAGTCTTACCACTACAATAACAGTGGTTGGTCAGAGAGTGAATGAAGAGCAGAAAAAGATAGGTTGATTTTTGGCTCCCAGTCATACAATTCGTTAATCTATTGTCTGAAGCAATGAGAGAATAGTAACTCATAGCTAAAAGAAAACAATGTTACATGATCATTCTCTTGCCAAAGCATAGAAGGACTTCAGCTTAACAAGGTACCTTCAACTTTGAGTGCTGTGGCCATTCCTCAAGCATAGCTTAAGAACTGTACAACTTGTCCCCTGCTTACAGCTGTGTTTGAATTTACAATTAAGCAAAATAAGACAATGTTAGGTCTAGAATTACAAAAAACACAACCCACGTCTTCTCAAAGGCTGTCCAGCAAGGCTCCTAACCTAGAAACCTAAAATTACATTGGCTATCATCAGACTTAACCTTTAAAAACCTCAGTCTTCCTAAAGTGAAATCAGATGCACATCTGTGATTGTCAGCACCAGCCTGACGTTGGCTACACTACAGAGCTATCCCAGTGCTGGCTACGACATGAAGCTGGCCATAGCTCCTTATTCGGCAATATCAGCATACAATTTGTTGGACAGATTCTATAATCCACTGATGAAGGTAGTTGTAGTTTTTGAGTTTATCCAGCATTAACTGCCTCTAATAGCCTATTTCAGTGCAGACATAACAAATGGAAATGGCTTTAAATTATCCTTCCCCTGAGACATAATTTCATAAGAGAACAAACTCTATATGCACAAAGAGAGATTTCCAATGTAAACATGTGGTGGAAGCTAAAAGCTGCAGTCAGATTTAGGGCAAAGCAAGGGATACAATTTCAAAGGCACCGATTTCTTTCCAGTTCACAATATATATATTCTTTTCTGCTGACATTTCTGCTCCGTGTGCTCAGAAGACCGTATATATATTAAAGTAGTAAAATTTTGAGACCTTAACAGTCTTTGCCTCGTTTTCCCACTCACACAACTCTGGCTGGGATGCAGAACCTAGAGTCATTATGATGTGTTAATTGTAAGTAGCACCAGAGTCATTACCAGCATTTGACTGTCAGCATTTTAAATTATCCTTTACGTTTTCAGAACATGCACTTGAGAACTCTAATGTGAAATTCTTAAACTGCAAGAAAAAAAAAGAGAGAAATATAATGTGTAATAACTCCAATATGGAAGATGCTTTTTTTTTTAGTCTCAGGATTACTGTAATATCAGACTTGATTTCTGCATGTGATGACATGCCAAACAGATTCAGAGAGAAAAGCATTGTACAGAGGGAAATCCAATGCCAGTGTTAGCAAAACCTGTAGTTAAGAACTATAATATTTTCACCCTCTGACTTCTTAGTACTCTGACAAATATACCTATGGAGACACTATATGCAACCGTTATTATTTTGAGGTCTGACCTCCTCACATCTTATAAATACACAGTACCAGCTCAACAAGTTCAACAGAAAACTTCCAGCCATTTTGCACAAAATGATATTGACTTATTTCAAAACTGAAGTTCAGCTCCCTAAAGGTTAGTTTGTCTTTTCAGCAGAAACACTGGTTTTAAACACTGCAAATATTCAATGCTGAATCAGCACCCTGAAAGAACAGATGAGTTATCTATTTGAAGATGAAACAGTATTTTGGTGATCTGACACCCTGAGTCTCTCATACTAGTTAAGAACAAAATTATTTTCCATCATCAGAGGTCTATGGTTTCAGACCACTGTGTTTAAATAGAAACAACCTGCGTTTAAATGCTCTCTGTAGTGAGCAATTCAAGGACACACAGTTGAAGAAAAAGAAGGCTCGAGAAAAGAAAGAGAAAATGACAAATCCAGGAAGGAAAGAGGGATGCTTATCCAAGCTTACAGTCGTACGCAAATATCATACACTGTAGAGTGGCAGAAGGGCTATCACCACCAACACTGACAAGCCAACAAAGGAAACCACTAGCCTGCATGCTCAAAGGATTCATTCTGTTAGAGCCATAAATGTTTGTATGGGACGCAGCTTTCTATCTTGTACACTAAAAGTCATGTGCTAGTGTCATGCTAGCTTTATCACTAGGTCTAGGGCTAGTGAAAACAGACCTAATCACATCGGAAAGTTCCTTTGGGGGGATATTTTGATTGGTCTGTCCTCTAGTATTATTTCTCTTAAGGTTCCTCGCCAGGCCTCATACAGAAAGGGAAATAATCCGTTGCCCTCATATTCTTTAGGATACAGAAGTCACTTTGCCATACAATTTATCACCAACTGCAACCTGTTACTGTGTTAAGGATGCTGTTTCGGAAATTTTATCTATAAAAAGAAATTTCAAAACCAACATGTTTTTTGAGAGACTGTGACACAGGACTTATTGGCCTAGGCAGTTTTTTACTATCTCATTAAAAAGCATTATGCTGCAACGCCAGGACTACAAATATCACAAGAAGCAAGATGTTAACTGGCTCATCCATACAGCTAAAGAGCAACTGATAATGCCTGAAATGTCCATGCTGCCAACATTTACTTGTACATTTTTTACCTGTATTCTTAGAACTATGACTAGAGTCTCCATCCTCAGATTTTACCCTAGGCAAATGCACCTAAAGCTACCAGTAATCAGCTTTTGGCTTTAAAAAAGGGTTTGTTTGGGGGGGATTTGTAATCAATTTTTTAATGGAACATTGGGAAAATTCAGACTCGTTTTTGGTCAAAGTATTTTACTATTAGATGAAAAAAGATCCAATAATCATAGCAACTACAAAGAAAAAACAAAGGGAATGATCAGTCATCCAAGTTACCCCCACAGATCAGTTGTAGCAGACTTCCAAGTATGAGGTTATCAATAAATCCATCTACAAGTACCTGCATATGCACAGGCGCATAGATCTCTATCTCTTTTATTATATATTTAATTGTCTTTGTGTTTATTTAGGGGGGAGAGGTGGAATGTGAAAGTTACAGCTGTTTCAGACATTCATCTCCCAGAGAATACCTCTTCTGAAAGGAAACTGCACATTAGAATTTGATACTCTTGTCTTTTGAAGAAACCAAAGTTAAGCAAGTATGGGAAATGGGATTTAAAATGCTTTTAGATAAGCTGAGCTGCAACAGCTAAGTAAAACAGCTTTACAAAAGTAATCTGAGAGTTTGCTTTAATTTTACTGAACTTCCTTGATTTTTTTTTTCCATTATTCAACAGCCCAGAACACACAAAAAAAAATATTGTATTTGGAGAAACTATCTGTACTAAGCATGTTCTCTGACAGTATATACAGAAAAAGTTCTGCATGGTGCATGTCTTTGTCCTCTGCAATTTCACCTGCTTGATTTCCTGACAAGATCCTTCAGGACAAGGACCAATGTGCTTCTATATGGAATTGTTTTCAGCCTGATCAGGGATAAACAATGATGAAATAATAATAAAACTGGACAGCACTTGCACTGAAGGCAGCCTGTAACACAGTCAAGCTAGCATTTGAATACTGAATCTATCATTCCAGACACGGAGGAAACCATTGCATGCATGGGGAAATAAATGCACTTTTTGTAATTTCAGTAATAAAAGACTATGAAGATGAGCAGGGAGAGAAGCCACCAAAGAGAACAGAAAGATCCATTATCCTTTAAGTTGGAACTCAGTCAAAAGGAAGTTGAAACCACTACTTTGCCATGAGATATTTAGGAGAGACAGACAGTTATTTCTGGAGGAGCTGAAGTTACACAAGAGAGTTTTGACAGATAACAGGAAACCAAACCCAAAAATGAGATGCTAATTCACAGTAAGACACAAGCGACAGCCACTGTTTGCCGACTCTCCTGCCTTCTTGCCAGATGTAGCAAGAACAACCCATTTGCAAGACAGAAAACTTCTTCCTTGTGAAGGCAGAAAAGTCATAGAGAAAGGTCACTTTTAATCTGAATCCCATTTGCAAACATAGCAGGCCTTGGGATGTTGGGAAAGAAGTGCTGAGAAAAAAGCACCCAGTTTCTCTTGAGTGGACAGAAGAGGATCCCTTCATCTCTTCTCATTTATGATCCTTCACTTCCTCCTGCTGAGTAAGCTCAATCTGTCTTTTATTATGAGGTACTTAGTGGAAAAAAACACCCCACAATACCTTAAGGCTTGATGAGTAAGGAACTTGCCTCCCAAAACATACATCTTCATTCACAGACCCTTTTAAAGGTCAACAGCATTGTGTAGATGGCATTTAATTTTGATTCAGAAAGTGGAAAAAAAACCCCAACCCCCAAACCAAACAAACCAAACAACCTCAAGTGGAAAGCTGTTCTTATACAAGTCAGAATGTATAAATGTCATGCAGAGGCCGTAAGGACTGCGCTGTGCTTTCTCAAGAGTGAACTGGGTGAAGCACCTTCAAAAAGTTCCTCTCTCTTTTAGTCCCTTCCCTTAGGCTTTATCTCATTAATCCAAAACACATTGAGTCACCCAAAGGCAAGACAAATGCAGTGTGTCTCTCCTGTGGTTTATCCTTGCCATCTTTTGATGTAATGATTTCAGTGCTTCATTCGACAAAGTTCAGTAAATAGTCTTACCAAAAGCCTTTATATGAACCATGGATCACCAAGTAAGATCCTGAGTATTTCAGCTGTAAAGCAGGATTCAAGGCTCATTTCTGTTGCCTTCAAGGGTAGTTAATTCCATGGTAGAAACATTCCTGGTCTTAAGATGGTGTAACATAATATGAGAGAATACATAGATTTCTATTATACACCTCCAAATTCTGTCCAATGTCTTCATCCAGAAACCAACCAAATGTTCTACTTTCAAATAATTAGAGCCAATTCCTAAATGGAGATTTCAAGAAATATTCCAATTTCTGAATTTTACAACAGCGCTTATGTGACTCATCTCACCAGGACCTTGTTCTCTACTGGACCAGTACTTTTTGCACAAATGACCAAAGTCCACCAAACTATATAGAACCAGAGAGCAAGGCATTTACTGATTGCTGCAGAAGCCATTGACAGCCTCAGCGCAATGCAGAAATCTCACTTGGTTGGAGGCAGGTATCCTTTTGAACATCTTTTTGATGCCTACAAATCACAAGTGAACAGCTTGTATAACAACACTGACAGCAATCAACAATTCAAATATTCCCCATATGATCAGGGCAGCAGACACACCTTAGTCCCTCGTCTTTCAAATCCAACCTGTGGTCTTCATCTAGGCCCTCTGCATCCAGCACACTGGCAAACATGCAGAGAGCTTCCTGAGCCATCCAACATCTTAGTGAATGATATTTTTTTTTTTATTAAATATTGCTGGCCACATCTAAAAGGAGCTTTTCTGTGCTTTTGATCTCCACTCCAAATGAAAAGAACTGAGCAGCATGAGGCCAGGAAAAGCTGCATCCAGCAAGAGGCTATGAAAACGTCTGCCTGTAGTCAGTGAAAAAGGAAGGTAAGTTCTTCTGCAACACAGAACAAAACTATTTCTATGAGAATTCTGCTTTATATATTTAGGAACTGCAATTTCTATATCCATCCATCCATGTCTTCAAAATCCCAGGAGTTCCACGTGGGCATGTTTCAAAAGAAAGCACAGATACACGAGGGCTGCTTTGTGCACCTCACCAAGCTCACATTTCACTGCACACAGAAACTAACAGCACACACACGTGCTATGAGTGAGCATGAGTAAGTTATTCCTTAGGCATAATGCCTACAAAAATGGAAGAAGAGTTTTCCAAGAAAACTTCTAGAAAATCTCACATAAATATTGTTAGTGAAGCGCAGAGTTAGAAATATGTACTTTCTCTCATGCCTTCACATATTAATTTCTTCCACAGATGCATTTCTTTGCCAGGTGCTAATGAGGCTGTCCAGAAACCCAGTGATTACAGTGCAAGAGAAGTTCTGTGCCTTCATCTATAAAGCATACTAAGTGGACTGTGTTGAGCTGGCCTTTTATTTTCCAGTCTCCTTTAGTCTTACAGTAAAATCATGGCAGAAGAATTTTCCATGAGGATCTACCATAGTCTGCACCCCAAGAAGCTGGTTTAAAGATTATTTCTGCACAGATGTTACATGTGGTCTTAAATATATCAATTACCAGAGTACCAGCTTCACAGATGAGCTGTCCCAAAGCTGTCACCCACACTGCTAGTAAGCTGTAACTTCTAAGGCTGAAGTTTACCATTTCTTCTTCCAGCCACTGCATATTCTTACACATTTTCCTACACAACTGGAAAGACTGAACTGTCAAATAGCAATTCCAAGCATTAATACATCTAAAATCTCACATTTGCACCAAACTGCTGAAGCCTTACATGGAATAGCCTTTCTACAACATGGACTAGTTTTTGTAGTCTCCTGAAGTCTCTCCCAGTATTTCCATACTGTCCCCAGACTCTGAGAATCAGAATTGGACACAAATTCCAGCAGAAGTTTACCAGTCCTGGGTACAGTAATAAACAGCATTCCTCCCTTTCACTCGGCAATCCTGCTAAAGCCTATCAGGAGCCCATTGAAAGGCTCTTTGCCAGAGCTGATTTAACAAGACAGCTTCTGCTGAGGAAGTTTCAACTACTTTCCCACTCCAGGATAATCTCTGGATCACTGTATAAGTCTGTTTCTTATGCTGTATGCACAAACTTGCATTCTTTCCTCGCATTTACATTGCCTTTATTTGGCTGTGGTAGAACTACACAGAAGTATAGCTAATCTTTAAAAAGGGGCTAAAAACCAGACAAGGAGATAAATGAAATAACCCATTAAGCCATGAAGATGTCCTGTAAAAGTTGTGTGCAAGTATGCTGTTGAGTCAAAAAGGAGAGAGCTTTCAGTCCTGCTGTCCATCTTGGGAGTTGCCTGGGAAAGCATCACACTGTGGAGCAGATCTGGCACCATTCCACAGGACTGAATTCACAAGCGAAAATTAACCTTCAGAACAGTTCCTAGCTGCTGCTGGATTTAGAAGTAAAGTGTCCCTTCATCCCAGCATTCTTGTATGTACCAACAGTGCAATTTGAACATTTTTGGGAAACATAAATTAGTCACAAGTATTTACTGTCATCTTCAGTATAAATTGGAAGTTTTTTAGGGGAACAGATTGTATCTTGGAAATGAAAACAGAGTCAAGGGGAGCGTAACACACGGATTTACTCTGTCGACCTATGGTCCATCAGGTATTTATCTGTAAAGGCTGAAGGACTAATATTTTTTTAAAACTATGTTACATTATCTTTTGTTTCCTTTTGCAATATTAGTTGCACAAGCATGGAAGTGTAAACAACATGACTCTCCCTTATCTCCTCCAAGATTTATACAGAGGCCAGAAGCAGGTTCCCCAGCATCATCTCTGACTGACTTCCCAGGCACCGGATTACCCACCCTATCAGTAAGGCTGCTAGAACAGTCTGGACAGAGAGCAAAAGCCTTTGTTTACATACACATTCCTTCTTAGCCAACAAGGAATAACTCAAACTCATGTAAGTTATAAAATAACTTGGTGTCTATATATATAAAATAAATTGTATCTGTAGTTATACGTATTCTAAATCATAGACAGGGCCTTAAGTCTAGAACCACAGGGAACCTGCAGATGGGAACTGGTAAAAGACAGTCAGAAAATAAGAACTATGCCCCAGTTTTTGGCAAGTGTAGTTACTTGGAGAGTCTGACTCAGTCCTTGGCCATGTAATAAGGTACGGTTTTCATTGCTGGGTCACTGGGTTAGCCCAAGTCAAGGAAACTGACTTGCTCTAAGAGAAATTCTGTTTCACCTTTAGGTCACTGGTTTGGAGCCAGTACAGGCCACTAGTAGCTGAATGTCATCACCATCAGACAGTTTTTTATAGAATCACAGGCGTTAGAAAGGACCTCGAGAGGTCATCGGGTCCAACCCCCCAACCCCCCTGCCAAAGCAGCTCCCTAGCTCATACTGCACAGATAGGTGTCCAGACGGGTCTTGAATATCTCCAGAGAAGGAGACTCCACCACCTCCCTGGGCAGCCTGTCCCAGGGCTCTGTCACCCTCACTCTGAAAAAGTTCCTCCGCATGTTGGTGCGGAACTTCCTGAGCTCCAATTTGCAGCCATTGCCCCTTGTCCTGTCCCCACAGACCACTGAAAAGGGGCTGGCCATTTCCCCCTGCATCCCATAATATAAGGTATTTATAAACATTAATTAGGTCCCCCACTTAGTCGTCTTTTCTCCAGGCTGAACAGACCCAGCTCACCCAGCCTTTCTTCACAGGATAGATATTCCAGGCCCTTAATCATCTTCGTAGCCCTTCTCTGGACTCTCTCCAGGAGATCCCTGTCCTTTTTATACCAGGGAGCCCAGAACTGGACACAATACTCCAGGTAGGGCCTGACCAGGGCAGAGTACAGGGGGAGGATCACCTCTTTTGACCTGCCGGTCACACTCCTCCTGATGCATCCCAGGATCCCATTGGCTCTCTCAGCCACCAGGGCACACTGCTGGCTCACAGCCAACCTGTCATCCACCAGGACCCCCAGGTCCTTCTCCACAGAGCTCTTCTCCAGCAGGTCATCCCCCAGCCTGTACTGATACATGTGGTTGTTCCTCCCCAGGTACAAGACTTTACACTTGCTTTTGTTGAATTTCATCTGGTTTCTCCCTGCCCAGCTCTCCAGCCTGTCCAGGTTTCTCTGGATGGCAGCGCAGTGTTCCTGCGTGTCAGCCACCCCTCCCAGCTTTGTATCATCGGCATACTTGCTGAGGGTGGATGCTATTCCCTCATCAAGGTCATCAATGAAGATATTGAACAGGACTGGATCCAACACCGAGCCCTGGGGAACACCGCTAGTCACAGGCCTCCATTCAGATTCTACTCCACTGATCACGACCCTCTGAGTCCGGTCTGACAGCCAGTTCTCAACCCACCTCACTGTCACTCATCTATCCCATGCTCTCTCAGCTTTGCTATCAGGATGTCATGAGAGACAGTATCAAAGCCTTGCTGAAGTCAAAGTAGATGACATCCACTGCTCTCCCTCCATGCACCCAGCTGGTGATGAGATCATAGAAGGCTATGAGATTGGTCGAGCACGATCTCCCCTTGGTAATCCATGCCAACTACTCCTCATGACCTTCTTCTCTTCCAATTGCTTGGAGATGGCATCCAGAACAAGCTGTTCCATCACCTTTCCAGGGACAGAAGTGAGGCTGACTGGCCTATAGTTACTCGGATCCACCTTGCCCTTTTTAAAGGCTGGACTGACATTGGCTATCCTCCAGTCTTCAGGCATTTCTGTTCTCCAAGACCTGTCGAAGATGATAGCAGCTCAGCAATCACTTCCGCCAGCTCCCTCAGCACACGTGGGTGCATCCCATCCAGGCCCATGGATTTATGTATGTTAATCCCTTTGAGACGCTCCTGGACCACCCCCACCTCAACCAGAGGGAAGCTGTTCATTTCCCAAACTCTCTTACTTTCTTCCAGTGTCTGTGGGTCCTGAGGGACTTTTGAAAGGAATACTGAAGCGAAGAAGGCATTCAGTATCTCCACCTTCTCAGCATCCCCCATAACCAGGACACCCGCCTTGTTCAGCAGGGGGCCCACATTATCCCTAGTCATCCTCTTACTATTTACATATCTAAAAAAACCCTCATGCAAAATGAATTTGCCAACTTACCAGTTTCACTACACAACACAGTATCTACATCATCAATGACATCCTCAATAGCTTTAGAAATTCAGCAAAGGACTAAATGGGAGCCTGAGCTTCCACACTGATAGACTGGATATGGAGTGTCCAGATCAAAGCTGAAATAAAATGATAAGCCAGCAGAACAGCTTGTTCCGCTACCACTTGTGTTTTGACAGTCCAAGGATAAGAGGAAAGAGACTCTGGTCTGCAGAGCTCTCAGCCTGGTAACTTACAGTAACACTGAAGTCTATTTAAAAAGTACAGTCTGTTTTTAGCAAATATTTCCCTAACTCTAGATGCAAGTAGAAGGCACAGTTGTTTGTGTCAATACTCTGAAAAAGCTTTTCATCTATATTAGGTGTTAGGACAATGTTGATGTTGACCATGAGGTGAGATTCAAAACACTCTCTTTAAACACACCTTGGTTACAGTAAGTTCATCACTGACATTAAAGCCAGTTACTTTTTCAAGGAATGTCAACATTTGAGGGCTATGACTTACTGGTAGTTTAATGTTATCCTGGGATTAATGAGAGAAGTGGGCTGTGAGTTACAAGGGGATGTGTACTGCAAGAGATTTGGCATGCCAGGGTTCTCATTAGGCCCAAATTTGGGATGTCCTAGGTCTGCGTGTATGCTATTAATCACTAGCTGCAGCACACCAACAAAAAGTAGTTTTTCCATTAAAAATTTATTGCTCATTTCTAGAGGAAAGTAGTTATCCTATCTGCAGGGTTCAAATTTTGGGAAAAAGCAGTTTCCTCAAGTTCTGTTCAAAACAATCTAACATCAGCCAGAGGGCTCCAGATGAGAAAACATTTTTTTCCTCCTGCTTTCAGGCAGGACTATTCCACCTCAAAATTTATTAAGTATTTACTAAGTTGAGCCAGCAGAAAAGATAGCCTTCAAACCATCAGCACATTTAACAGTAACAAAGGAAGTAGATTTATAATTAAGGAATTAACTACTAAAAGAAAAAGAACACTGTCTTTTGAAAGAGCCCCCAGTTAATGGATTAAATACATATTAATAAAAATGTCTATAGATTAATAAATAGGTATAACAAATATGGCCTTCCAATGAAATACATCTCTTATGTGCGTGTTTCAATACCTTCCTTTGCAAGATTTGGGAAATCACAGGAAAGTATAGCAGGGGCATTTTAGTGTTTGGTAGATTAAGAAAATTTGAAAAAATACTTTAATGTTTTGCTTCCTGGCTTATTTGTTCTGTTACAACTACTGTGATCACAGAACCTGTGGACACATTGCACCTAATGTCATCAGAGACAAGGAAGAGGAAGGATATTGTATTAATATATCTACTCTGTTGCCACTACATGGTCAAGTGAGACAAAAGAAAATAAACATGGATGAAAAAAATTATCATCATTTGGTTTATCAGCTAATCTTGACAGGATGCTCAGGGCTATAAAAGCTTAGACAGGGAAAACACAAGGCCCCAGCCTGTAGAGTTTATACTGACGAGCACCAGTCAGGGCATCCCCAAGATTGTACAAGGCAAAGGGGTAAAAAAAGATTGTTCCTTCTGGGTCCTCCTGCCTTTTTTTACTGACACAGGTTGGTATTGCTAGGTCTTTAAAGTTTGAAAAGCGCGTGTGTCAACAAGAGTGTGACTGCCACAATAATTCAATCAATAGAGTTGTGGCCCTGGAGATAGAGAAGATGGGAAAGGCAGCAGAGGCAGCCAAAGAGAGGCTTTCCTCTACTACAAGGGGCTACGCCATGTAACATTTTGATCACCACTCTGCTCAGAGCACACACAGATAGCAGTAAAATCTACGCCTGTCATCTTAAGTTTAAGACACCAATACTGAAGCTAGCAAAGATCATTTTAGCATTCAAAGTAAGTATTCAGGTGATGACAGGAAGCCACATCTGAGCATCTGAATTAAGAAAACCCCACAGAGCTCTAAGTGCCATGACGCAGTCTTCTCCAATCGAGCGTAAATAGGACATGTCACCTCACCCAACACCCCGAACCACAATGTTTTGAAGGTACCAAAGGAGGAAACCACACTGCAAAGAGGAAGCGACAAATTCTGTTTTAGAAAGCTTGCAGGTTTAAACCAACTTTATCATAACCAGAAACAGCTATTAAATTCTGAAGTAATAACACATCATAAGCAATTAAACTGCTGAAACTGGGCAGCAAGCTCTCAAGCATTTTCAATGACACCATTGTGTGTAAGGACTGCTCACTACTATGTGCAAGGCGACCACTGGCAGGTAACGGTTTATCAGAGTGATTAACATATGGCATGCCACCACCACAGGTACCTGTGTAAAACACAAGACAAACACCACACAGTTTCACATGGAGCTAAGAAGTAGGGCCAACTGGTAAATGGTTTATTCTGCTTTTATTCTTCACTGGTTTAGCAAAAGCAAGACTTCACAAAACTTTTTTAGGGGGTGGAAGGGTGCAAGAATGGTGAGAGAGAAAAAAACCAAGCACACAGACAATAACCCAGATGTTATTTTGTGTAGCATGTCTCTAGTTTTGATCAAGAACCTCAGCCTTATCTCCTCTCATCTTCAAGATTTTTATTCTATCAGCGCAAACATCTCCACAGAACATGTCCCTTCTGATAAAACACTTATTTTTTTCATTGAAACCACAGCTGTCAGAAAAAAAATTCAGCACAATCAAAATATGAAATGCTTTAAGTCTGCTGAAAAATCTAAGTTTTACAGGCACAGCAAGTTGTATTTACTTATTAATCTGCAAGTACATTTCTACCACCTTAACTACTGATGCAAAAGAAGAACCAGCAAACCCTGGGCTGAAGCTATAGTCCAGACAAAAAAGATTTTGTTTTTACAGAAGGCAGGCTCATCTCAGGATATAACTATGCTGCACATGGTTAATACAAGAAAGATTATTCTGTACTGACCTCTCTTGCCTCTGTGACTCATATGCTGGTGGAACCCTCTGGATTCCAACAGCTTATTTCACACAAGCTCACATGATCATCACAGAGGTGACTAAGAAGCAGATGCACCCTCAGGAAAAGAAGAACTGGGCAGCTGTTTACCACAAACCAAGACAATGCACTTGACGTGTATCCCATGCTGTTCGGAGTTACCTCATGCTAACCTGGAGGAAAATAACGTGACCAGTCTTTGCTAGTTTGCTTTTGGTTGAACAGTCAACAGAACAAACTAGAGACTCCAAGGAACCTCTTGGCATTTAACCTGAACTCACCATGAACTCTTCCTCTTGAAATTCAGATTTGATCACTGATCGTTGCTATATTAGCTTGACGGCCGCAAAGGTTAGAATAAACTTCATTCTTATTGAACACTAAAAGGAAAAGGTTTACAGACTTCTAAAGCATCCAAAAACTAGCAGGCCCATCTTCCTCTTACTCACTTGTCTTTCAGCTGGTATCAGTTTTCAGCAGACAGCAATTTAACAACATTCAGCAACTCTCCATCATGACTGCCATGATTTCAACTCAAAGCAGAAGATCAGCAGTTTAAAGTTAAAAACAGAGGGAACAGCAAGGGAAAATGGAGTTGGATGTGGCTTATGAAAGATCATTCAGCAGCAGATGTTGAGGATGACTAGACCCCAGAGTTTGGTACTCGGGGAATATGGTCACTGCAGCTGAGATGTGACCACAGATCACGGGTAGGCAGAATGTCTTATTTTGTAGCATAAACAACAGTAAATGGAAGACATGGCAGCTCAGGCTTCAGTACAGAATGAGCCTGTCAAATCCTGCTGGCTAGGATTTGAGCAGATATCCTGCTGAAATGCATCCTGTTGTTTCTCATGATCAAGGATTACCTGAGCTCAGTAACCACAAGTTACCAGAGTCAGGCAATGGACATTACAGCTTATTACTAACCCCTCCTACTGATCTTTGTAAGTGGTCTGTTCTGCCTGACATATAAAAAGCATCCAAGAGAAAACATTTCCTCTCTTTAAGGCACAAGTCTACGTTAGTGAATAATTTGGCGTAACAGTGTCAGCCAGCCAAAAGAGTTGGTGTTGATCCCCCTATAGCTACCCTGTGCACGCACCATTTTTCTGATCTTTACTTGCCCACGCTGATTCCCTGGTGAGAACATGCCAGCTGCAGCTGTTATTTGAGGACCAGCCATTGACAAAGATCCTTTTGCCTCCATGATGACTTTGAGCATGTAGGAAACCAGAAGTTTAATTTCCTACAGAAGTTCTCTAGCTGGTGCACACCAAAACCACTCCACATAATGAATATGCTGATATGCAGCAAGCTGAGACCGTCGAGGACTTCAAAACCACACTACAGATCTCAGTGAATACACCACTGCAGAGGCAGGTTGAGGTATTTGAGGCACAGAATGAATCTTACTGGAGTGATTTGGTAGAATATGGGAAATTATGTACCTGTAACTCTCGATGTATTTGAAAAAAACCAGCAGTCAACTCCTATACAGTACATACTCCCAAAATATCCTAGAGCCAAAGCTTCAACCATTTAAAATCCAGTTCTGGATTCAGATTGGTTATTGATAACTAATTAAGAGCCATCCTGCAACATATACAGTTCTTACTTAGCTCCAGATGACAAAATCCAGCCCACTGGTTCACTACAAATCTGAGAATGAAATTTGATAAGAAGTTGAAAATCGACCATATAAAAAAAAGATTTAAAATTAAAAGATAAGCAAGGGAAGCAAAAAACCTGGATGAAATCAGATATTTTAAGCAGTTAAGAATGTATTTATTCTGTGTGTAAGACATTAAGATTTTTTTTCCCCTCTTCCTTCAAAGGTACAGGGGCATAACTGTTGAAGCCTGAAACTGCAGTTCCATACCCTTTTGCTTTTAAATTAAACAAATGATCTCAGTTTTTGGAGCAGTTTTTGACTCCAGGGAAACTATGCCATTAAGAGAGTGCCAGAAACATATTTAACTGATGCAGGTCTCAAGAACAGCTCAAAAGAGTGCAGACATACCACATATAGATTTCAAGGAAATTACTGAAAAGCCACAGAGCTTCAACAGAACGTGATATGTGAAACACGGCATATGAAAGACTCAGTATGAAAAGGGTAAATTCAGTTCAGGAGATATTAATCTGATTACCTAAGAGGTACTATGAATCGGATATGCTGTTTTGTGCACCATATCCAACCTGGACAGATGGAGGAGACTTTCTGCTCCCTTTTCCGACATATAATTAGTTTTTAAGGGATGATCAAGTTACAGATACAAAGTTTCAAACAATTTTTTCATTGAGGAGTAGCGTGTAGAGTAACCTGCCTATAACACAACATTTTCTGGCTCTATTTCCTTGCACGGTTTACATACTCCACAACTTGACTTTGCCGTTCTCATTTTCAGCTGAAAGCTCCCTACACACCTGCCTGACAGAAAACCAGTCCAGCAACATCTCTAAACAAAGTGCTCTATAGAAGGGCTCTGAAACAAGACTTGCACAGACTGAATCCAAGCTAATTTTATGAAGTACAGTTTTTTAACTAAATGAAAAGTAACTATTATATTTTTCACCCTCTCCTCCTCTTTCCTTAACATCATTGGCAGTTTCCTGGATATAGTGAAGGGGGAGGAAAGTAAAACTAAATTATCTGTTGTAACTCTTCCCCTTGTTGGATTTATGCAGTGATACCACAGTCAAACTTCCATGACTGTAAATTATTAAGTCAATGGCCTTGGACTATCAAGTCAGTAAGCTATTAAAATGTTACTACCTTATATTATAGTAGGGAGTGCTTTAAAAAAACCCCAAGTTTTTATTGTTGTTTATGAACTCCCTTTAAGATTGCGGCAGAACAAAGCTTAAAAAAAAAATCAGATGTCTAATTAGGACAACTGTAACTTGGCATTTTGTATTAAAAAGTCTGTCTGCATGGCTTTGCAGACCACAGCAGCAATTGCAAGGCCACTTTCTGCTTATTTCTCCATCAACATCCCACATCTGTAAGACTGTGCTCATTAGCTACAGGCATATGAATAACAGAATTGATTTTACAAAACATAGGGGAAGACTTAGCCCACCTTTGCTTGCACTGCCCTATATAGTTTTTAAGGACTTTGAATGTAACTTTTAATTATTTCAGCAGAGACTGTCAGTTACCAATCCCTGCATTAAGGCAAGGAGGGCTCAGAGAGAAACATTTTGAAAGTGTGGCTTGGGAGAAGCAGCAAGATGGAGAGGTGGTGGGGCAGGAGTTGCAGCTGGTACACATCCAGCAGCGACAGTCGAATCAGCCGCGCCGTGAAGAAGCCAGGGCTCGCTGCCAGCCAACTGACAGGGAAGTAAGACGAAGAGGCGAGTCCGTGAAGAAAGGCTGCGGCAGCGTGGGAGGACTATGACCTTTTGATCTCGGAGATGTTCCTGATGTACCAAAGCGACATGTCAGCTCTAATAGGCTGCACTCTCCAACTGGTGGCAGGGGCCTACAAATTACTGTGAGATCTGAAGGCATTTGTTGTGATGATCCTGGCCTGGATGGGGCATATCAGCGCTTCCCCAGCAGGACTATCTGACAGTCCACCCCAACGATTCCCAAACCAGGGGTCATAACCTCCAGCAGGGTCACAGACGCACAGAGTGGGGTCGCAAGCCTGACAGAGATGTGATTGTTTATATTAGTGTTTAGGGTCGCAAGCTCGGCTGGGGTGAGTTCACCACCAGAGGCACAAACAGAAACCATTGGGAACAGCTGGTCTAACAGATTTCACACTCAGAAACAACTTCTTGATAGTCAGCTAAAATGTGCCCAAACTACTCCCTTACATATCTATCCATGTGCCAGCCTGAAACAACAGCTCCCCTGCCAGGTACCAAACTGGCTCACATTACTCCCAAAGAATCACTGCTGCTTATATGGCAGTAGCATCTGCTTTGGGGTTTGCTTTTTCTTGACAAATTTTCCATTGTTAACAGTGGAGCTATTCATACTCAAGCCACTCTGTTTTCTACCCTTCCTTAGAAGTGAGATGCACCGAGTTAAGCAGCAGCTTCAATAGGAATTTTCTGCAGACTGCAGCTTGCCTGTGAGACACTGGAGAAACAGCAGGACATTTTAGGAGAGTAAAAATTATTATAAACAAAGTTTTCCTCTAGTTAAGCTCCAGACATTTCCCCCTTTCTACCATTTCTTCACTCATCTTTCTGTACAGTACCTTGACCGCTCTTCTCTGAATGTTCCTTTATTTTTGTTTTTTACTGTAACATATTATGAGAGGACAAGCAGGATCCAGATTAGATGAATTTTGCCCATGTGCAGCATCAAAAAGCTGGCTATACTCAAGCCGCCTGTTTTTATTAAATTAAGAGATAACACACCACTGCCTGTTCATTATCATGTTATGTTTGGGTTTAATGTAACATTCTAGGAGCAGACCATCACTGGGAAGAAGTTCATTCACATGCCAGAGCACCCAGCTTCAACTCCCAAAAAAGGCTAATAGGTTCTAAAGCTTCCATCATTTGACACAATAAATCATTATTACAACAATAAAGCAGGAAATACACACAAATTAAGCAGAAGCACCAACGTACTCCTTTTACGATTAAGGGGAATCATCAATCATAGAGGCTGCCCGAGATTAACAGGGAACCACTTTTTCAAACATCCTGCAGTAAACCCAGAGGAAACACAGCTGGAACAGCAACTAGAACATCGGCACTGGGCTCTGAAATCACCCTCTGTCCCCTCGTCCTCGTCTTCCCTTTTGGCATAACACCTGCACCTAGGGCCACTCCTATCTGATTCAAGTTCTGTGGGTGAGCCATATGCTTCATGCAATGCCACGAGTCAGACAATTCCCACAGTGATGTTTTCCCATGTACAGAAATCTTTCTGATCCCTCTCACTCCCACCAGAAGAGAGATCCACTGCTGGTACTATAAAACTCCACAAGAAATAGCAGTGAATGCTACTGAACAATGAAAAATCCATATTTTTTTCCTCAGCCTGTTCGTACAGATTTAAGGATAACCCACAGTAAGTCAAGACATCAATTGGTCATTGTGCACAGGGGCAAATACTGTTTAGCTCTTTCCTAGTCTTGAATTCATTTTTTGGCAATTTCAATTGTAATTTGAAAGATATTCTACCAACAATGGGGTACCATGTAGTGCTGCAGAAAGAATTCAGAGCCAAATCACATCTCTTGTTCTTGATGTAAACCACTGATTTGCAGGACCATGCTGGTTGATCTTGGCTATTCCGCACCGGATGGGAAGAAAGAGCAGAGGAAAAGGAATTACATAACTAGATCTCTTAATGATACTTTTATGGTATAAACAAAAGTCTAAATTCCAATGTATAAGACAATATCATTTCTATATTCACTCACCTCAAATATGAGCTAATCTTAAACATTTTTAGGCCATAAGGAGATGACCAGTTGCAGTCTTCTTACAATGTTTTACAGCTATATGCTACTGACAAACTTGGCAACTGACCCGTGTGTGCTATCAGCTTACTGCAGTTAAAGGACAACAGGAATAAGCTAGTGTGGGTACCAGGATTCATGCAAAACAATCTTACTCTGCATTGGAACATGCAACACATCCTCAGTCGCACTTTGTCTCTGCTGAGGCAGCAGCTGAGAGGTGGCAACTCCTAACCACTCAACTCTGACTGTAAGCACTTCTGTTATCATGCCTATGATTATATAGATGAGTGACTCCCAACACATGTACCTGAAGGGTTTTTGGATTACAAATTGTTGATTAATGATTGTAAGTCATTTCACGTCTTCAAAAAACCCCACAACAAAGCGGTAAAACCTTGTATTCTATCATCACGGCAATTAGGAAACAAGGAACGGAGATTCTCTTAAACTGATATGGAGGGGCCTTGGAATGCTCCTGCTGACAGTGTTCAACCCTTTCGTAATCTAGATCTACTGATTAAACATGTGTCATTCAGCTCGAAACTTCCATAGGTACGTACAGTCCTTGCAACGCTGTTTTACTGAGAGATTTACCTTTTGATTTAAAAGCCGTTAAAATTTGGCTGGATGTGATGATGTCACTACTTCCCACTTGTTGAAATATAGCACCAAAATTAGTGCAGGCTGACATGACCACTGCTATCACAAAATCTAACTGCTCCATACACCACCACAACACTGTTTCATGCTGAAACAATCACAGGATCATTTCCCCGATGGTTAATATCACTCGTTCCAAGCCCTGTAATGATGATGCAGTTCCTTCAAGGGTTCTCAACAGCCAGAAGGGTTTTTTCCTTCCACCAAAGCACTGGGGCACATACACTTCTGCCAGGAGCAGAAAGCACACACAGTGCAACCACAAGAACAAAAGCCTATTTTGGGGAGGCTCCCTCCCACATGTATTCAGAGTTTTATCAAGGTTCCTCCCTTTTTGTTGCCCACTGCTTACCTAACCTGAAGCAGATGTGCTACATGCTATCCTGACTTCTGTCAGGTTAAGAAAGATGAGCTCCTTTCTCACCTTTCAATCTACATGGGCCCAACAATCTTTTTCATGAAGGGTCTGAAGCTAGAGAAGTAACTCTAAGATAGAACAGACTGAAGGAACAAAAGGCTTCCTACAGAACAGCAGCCTGGTGGAGAGGGGTTACAGGGCCTATGCTGGGGTAGTTTCTTAAGAGATAGCTGAGACATGAAGTCCAGCAGCAAAGTAAATAAATAGAAAAAAAACAACCCTCCAGCTGTTCCATCACAGCTCATGTGAACAGGAATCAGGGAGTGGAGTAACCCTATCAACTCCTACACTACAGTCAGAGATACACAGGGCTCAGACCTGGAGGCACAATCCTGTGGTTGATGGACTCATGGACCTTTGCTGTCCCACAATGGGAGGGTAGTTGGGCTTGGGCCTGAATGACAACCAAATCACCAGGTGAGAAGCAGCAATTTATATCAAAGTAAAAACAGAGGCAAACCTCACTGAACTTACCTGTTATCATGACTGTAGCGGGCAAAAAAAAATCTTATCACTGAACTATCTCTCTAAGCCATAAACCAAGAGAAGTCCGTTGCCTTTTCAGGCATGTGTTTTAGTCTTCAGAGCTCACACCTGCAAACCAGTCGCATTGTTGGAATTCACCTTCCAAATTTCCTGGCAATACCACTAGTGTTATCTGTACTTACTGCCTTTTTGCATGTTTAAAATTCACTAACCTTCACAGGGTCTACATAAGGGGCCATGGTCAAAAAGATCATAGACTATGCCACATGGTGCTTGAGTTTCATAAACAGGCCTAGTAATATCTGTACAGATTATTCCATAATGATAACAAGAAAAAAAGGGGGGAGGAGGAGGGGGCAGTACCTATTCCCAAATATTTGGGTCTCAAAGTCAGAATTGATTAATATTGAAAAGATTACTTTATGAAATAAAAAAATGTCTATAGTTAATACTGCTGTTTGAATGATCTCCTATCAACTATCCTAACAAGAATCTTCCCTTTCAAGCAAAACTGTGTAAACCAGCCTGCTGTAGGTTTACAGAACATTCAACTAAAACACTGAAAGCCTAAAACACAGCAAAGCGTTATGGTATCTTCTAATCAACTTAAATTCCTGTCATGCTGGAGCACTTCACTATGAAATGCATTTTTCTGCATTAGCTTTGACTCTACAAGAAGGAAGTGTTTTAGAAACTTGTTTAACAAATGCTTCATTCATAATTTGCAGGTATGCCTGTGTTTTCACAGAATCTATTTTTTAATTAAGTCACCTGCAAATCAATAAACAAACAAACCAAAACCAACCAACAGCCTCCAATCTCTGGGCCCTCTCAGTTCTCTTGGTAATTCATTCAGTGTTTTCTCTTCATTCTGCACCAGGACTGGAAAAAGAGGTTTGAAGAAAGAGAAGTAATAAACTACTGCACTGGTCTTGCTCTGGGGTGAACAGCAGGTCAACTCATTATTTTCCCCACAGGAACATTGTGAAATATTAAAAAATAAAAAAGTTGCAAAATAAGAATATATCCCTGTATTTTTTTTTTTAAAAAAAAAAAAAAAAAGGTAAACTGAGGCTCTAAGAATAAAATTATTTAACCATACTCTGAAAGGAGAACAAGGGAAAAACAAAGAAGAGAAACCAAAGATTCCAGCTTCAAATCTTCTGTCCCTAAACTAAAGTAGGAAAATCCTCTGGGGGGGAGAGAATATGGTAGCTTAGTTTTCTCTAGTCTCTACAACACAAAAGACGACTTCTGCTCAACAGCTTAAAAGAATTCAAGATCAGAGCAACAAAGATGAAAAGGTCAGACTAAACTCATTGCTCACACGATGCACTAAAAATATACAATGTCATGACAAAGCACTCAATGAACACAAATTGCAGAAGATTGAGTGCTGGCCTCCCCAGAGTTAGCGCAAGTTTACGGGCAATTTTAAACACTAAATAATTCGGCCTTTTCCAAACAAATATTTGAAGGCACGAGCTGAGACTGGAGAAGCCCCAGACAGCATTCCTTCTTTTTGCCTGACATTTCGTGCATGCTGGGGGATGGATGCTGTTCTTGTTCGTGCCCACATGCCCCTCAGCTTTTTCCAAGAAAGATGGAGTTTGGCTTTGATGTCTGCAAGAGGAAGTCAGAGCTTGCAGCCAGCAGATATATTAATAGAAGAGGCACTGCTGGACTAGAAGGGACCTCAAGTAGGTCATACTGTCCGACCTCTTTGCAGCACACAAATGAAAGACACAGATTTCACCATCCAGTGAAACACACAGGCTTAGAATTCATTTCTAATGACCCTCTACACGAGGTAAAATCCAGTCATGTTAACTTTGGAAAAAATAACAAAAACAGTAAAGTCACAGACAACTTGTTTTTAAACATCAATTAAGTCATGCAAAATACTTTGTTGTCAACATTTGCATTCCATTTCTAATATTCACTTAGCCTAATGCAGCTTAAATGTATTTCATTATTGAAAAAAATATTTTAATTGGGCTAAGGGCCCAATTGACATGTTTAAATAACATTAATTATTCAGGCCACATTTTGAAGTGCAGTGATAGCCCTGGGCTCATCTGGCCATCTCTGCAATCTAAAAGAACTTTGCCTTTGACTGGAAGAGCTAAACAGGCTATTTCATAAAGCAAGGAAGAAGGTGAAACAGGAGTACTCATAACATGCTCCAGTCTATCACCTACAGCAACAGGGTTTGCAAGAAGACTACATAAGAATGGTGTGGCTACAAATAAAGACTCTGCTTGCTCTCTGGGAAAGAAGTGACAGTCTTATGCATTATTAAACATTATTAGCCTTACTGAACTCCTTCAGATGATAAACTGGCAAGTACGTAATGGCCAAGTGAGTGCAAGGGCTCAGCCCACAGGTACAGAAGCTTCTGTATTTTATTCAACACTTCAATTTGTAGCAAAATAAGCATTTTGGTTTCTGCCTTGAAGCAGAAGTATGCATAGATATGTGAATTAAGCTGGACATAGCCAATTCAAGTAAGTGGTGGGATTTTATAATCAGTGTTGCTTTTATAAAGACTTGAACATTCTCATAAAACGCTAATGTTTTTAGGAGACAAGTTTTCAAGCACTAGATTAGCATTTTACAGAGGACAAGCTTGGAGCCTGAAACAGCTTGACAATATCCTTTCAGTTTGTTCATCAGATTAACTTTCTGTCACACATCAGATGAACAGCTTCCTCGGTTTCTTGCCTAACCTAACACATAACCCAAGCAATTCCCCTCTAAAGCACCATCCGAAGTGAAAACAAAAGCCACTGTAACATTCCATTTCTTTCTAATAACACATTCCGTTTGAAACTTTCATTTCTGCCTCTAAGAAAGATTACCCTTCCAGCAAGCCATTTACAGTGACGGGACTCTGATTTCAGATAGGATTAAACCAACATATTAGACATATACAAACCAAGGGGTCTGAGCTGCTTACAGGACTAATAATGTGCTATGGGTCCTTTCACATCTAGGTCACCAGTTCAAATTCAGTGTTAGATGGTGATGAGTGAAAAGGAAGAATGTGCCAAGAAACCGGTCAAGAATCTGGCCTCTATTCCTGCTTCTGCAACATGCCCACTTTGTGCACATGGGCTACACATCTAACTGCTCTGTCCTGAAAATTATACAGTTGTAAAATAGCAGCTGGTATTAGGATTATCACACTAATCCTAGAAGACTAATTCATTAAGGATCTTTAAAGTAGCTGAGATGGGCACGCCTCTATCCTTTGATAGCAAGATAAACGGAAATCAGATGCTGAATGAGCCTGGTATTCCACTTGTTCTCACAGGTGGGCTGCACAGGTTAAAGCTGAAGCAAACTGGAAATCCAGAAGCTGCCAGATCATGGATAAGAAGGGTGAAAGGAGAAAACCAGGTATTGTGGAGCTGCACTGTGCTCTCCCACCATGCAACACTGCATGTAAAGGCCATGTCAGTGTTAGTCAACAGGAGAGAGAAGGAAAGGAGAGAAGGAAAAAGTTTATCATCCCTGCATCCCTTGATAAAACTTGATTTACCAAAGAAGACTGCATTACTTCTGTCTGTGGTGTTCTTGTTCTGAGGCTAAACAAAGGTTTCCATTCTCAACAATGCTGGCACATTTTACGACTTCAGACTCTTAACTAAAAACAAGGAATGAAAGAAACAAAGGAAAAACAACATACACAGAGAGCACCAACACATTCTAACTCATTCTTGGGTTAAAAGATGAAAAATAATGGTGGTAGAGAGTTTAGACACAATATGGTGGCTTCTTTAATAAACAAAAGTGATTGCAACATCTCTTACATAGTCCCGATTTCAGAATAGCACTGAGATCTGCCTCATACAGAACACTGAAAGTCTTTCATATTTGCAGAAAAATTCAGAAGCATTACAACTATTCCATGCTTTTTCCAAGGACACTTCAAGTATTTCAAACCACAAGAACAAAACATGTTTTACAGCGAACACATTCTGTTATTAGTTCCACTTCAGAGGCAGCCATACCTTTCTTTTCAGAAGCAGCACGTACAGAGCTATTCGGAGGGACAAAAGAAAAGTGCAAGTACCACAATCAATAGCATTTAGTGAAAAACTATTTTGTGCCAAGAAGGAAATCATAAAGATGAAAAATTATGCCTTCCTCTTCCAAACCTAGTTACCAAATTTCATCTCTTTTTGACAGATATAGGAAGTGGTATTCAGGCAATGAACTTCAGAGATACTTTGGCAATGGATGGAGCCAACAAAAGCCACAAGCACAATTCCAAAGTGATTTAATGGGCCATGCTTTGCCCAAGTTCCTATTGATAAAATTATGAAGTAAACACATCAATCAGTGTTAGGGCATTACACTGCAGTTTTCTGCTCCTCTTTGATATTCTGTCTAATCTATCTTCAACCTCTTTCTCTCGTCCGTTGAAACGAGTTGCAGAAATAATGTCAGTTTTAGTCATTGCTTAGTTTGTTTTCACAGAGTCACAGAGTTGTAGGGGTTGGAAGGGACCTCCAGAGAACATCGGGTCCAACCCCCCAACCCCCCAGCCAAAGCAGCTCCCTAGCTCATACTGCACAGATAGGTGTCCAGACGGGTCTTGAATATCTCCAGAGAAGGAGACTCCACCACCTCCCTGGGCAGCCTGTCCCAGGGCTCTGGCACCCTCACTGGGAAAAAGTTCCTCCACATGTTGGTGCGGAACTTCCTGTGCTCCAACTTGCAGCCATTGGCCCTTGTCCTGTCTCCACAGACCACAGAAAAGGGGCTGGCCAATTCCCCCTGCATCCCATGCTTAAGATATTTATAAACATTGATTAGGTCCCCCCTCAGTCTTCTTTTCTCCAGGCTGAACAGCCCCAGCTCTCTCAGCCTTTCCTCATAGGATAGATGTTTTGCCACCAAGCTGTTCATAAGACAGACAAGCCTAAGAGGACTGCTTGCAATCAACCAGAACAAAGATAAGGTGACCAGAACCAACAGAAAATGCAACAAGGATAGAAAGAGGAAATATCCATACTACACAATGTACGAAGTCTATATGCAGTCATCATGCTTTCCAGGAAAGACGAGCATTGCTTTACATTATACATTTGGGTGTACACATGAATTGAACTCTAAATAACAAGCTTCTCTGCATCTGTCCCTGACCTAAGTTACTCTGACTTCTCTTTGCAAGTGGGGAAAGCTGAAATGATTATATTGCTTTGCAAACCTCCAGAATTATTTTTCCTTTGTAGCACAGCAAGTCCTCACTATTGTGCCCAAAACATATGCTTGTCTCTAATTCTGTGCACAGAAAAGAAAAAAGATGTAAAGTAGTATACAGCATCACACAGGTTGTGGTTTAACCCAACAGGCAGCTAAAACAGCCACACAGCTGTTCACTCACTCCCCCCACTGTAGGATGGGGAAGAATTGTTAAAAAAAAAGAAAGATAAAACTTGTGGGTTGAAATAAAGGCAGTTTAATATGAAAGAAAAGGAAGAGAACAGTAATAAGAAAGAATATGCAAATCAAGTAATGCAGAGCACAATTGTTCACCACCCACAGACCACTGATGCCCCAGCTAGTTCCCAAGACGCGATCTAAACCCCCAGCCAGTTCCACATCAGTTAAATACGAAACATGATGTCATATGTCATGGAATATCCCTTTGGCCAGTTTGAGTCAGGTATCCTGGCTGTGTCCCCTCCCTGTTTCTTGGAGACCCCTAGCCTGCTCCCTGGAAGGGCAGTATGAAAAGCTGGGAAGTCCTTAACTTAGTGTAAACACTGCCTAGCAACAACTAAAACATCAGTGTGTTTGTAACATTATTCTCATCCTAAATCCAAACCACGGCCCTATACCCACTGCTAGGAAGAAAATTCATTCTATCCCAGCCAAAACTGGGATAACACAAAGCCTCATATTATGTTCACACAGCGTTGAGCCCTGCAGTTATGAGGCACTGTGCTTGAAAACCAGACAAGCAGAATGGAAAGGCCAGGGCTGAGTATTTGTTCTCCTTCATTTGTGACTGGCTGTTTCTCTCTGGAATCACTGATAAACCTTAGGCAAGAGCAAATTTGTAGCCTGTGCAATAGCTAGCAGTAGCTTCATAAAGAGGAGAAAAATAACATGTAACACATGTGAGTAAAGTATAATGCTGAGGAACATGTTACAGAACTGAACACGGCTCAAAAATTCATTCCCAGCCCTTATGAAGTGTCAGATCCTTTAAATCAATGCACTTTCTTTATTTAACAAATGGATTTTCAAAGCATCTCAAAAAGTAATTTTGTTTCCTGACTGGTTTATGTTAGGCTTGATAACCTGACTTTCACAGACCCCTGTATATCAACAGAAGACTGCAAGTTACAACATAGGTTTGTGTCAGTGTAGAGTTTCAGTTCTGATAGAAGGGATCTCTTACCTTCAGACAGGGACAAATCATCAGCTGGAGACACCAGGTCTGCCTGGATCGAGAGCCCATTGCTCAATGATGTGGTAATCTGATTTGTCAAGATAACCTGCAAACAGACAGGGAGAGGGGGAAGGGAAATTAATTTTTATAGGTACTGAAAGGCAGAGAGCAGCCCGGACAAGGACCCGAATCCTTCAGGCACAGCATCCAGGCAATCCTGTACTATGACCTTCAGCAAATTTGATACTCATAAAATTTTGAGCTACCTGCAGAAACCGAAAGAGGTAATAGCAGGAAAAGGGATACTGTTAAAAAGATTAAATGATAACAACAGTATGTTGATCTACACAGACACTTGAAATGAAACTACTGTTCTGAAGAGCTTCATTCTTCAATGAACAATCCGATGCTCTTTGCAAAAAGCATAATTTTTTTCATAGGCAAACAGGAAATCATATTTTCCACACAGCTTATACACTTCCTTCAGCTGAAACACAGTGCCACAGAGAAAGGTGTGGTAGGGATTCATCCTAGCTGACCTGAAGCAGAAAAGCACTACATTTCACTAGACACTCTCTACATAAGAGGATGTTTCAGTATTTTTCAGGGTCACAAGATTCTGATGAACAACAGACTCCAGTACCCACACAGTGCTCCTCTGGCAGACAGCATGAGCTGGTCTTGCTTGCAAGAGATGAAGAGTTTATTGCACCGCTGTACATACACTTTTTTCTACAACAGAAAGCATTAAGGCAAACACTGTGAACACCCCAGAGAGAACAGCACAGGTATAAACATAATTATTTCTAAGCAGCTGCAATTTCCACAATTACAATTGGTCTCCGCTTCGCAGGAGGACAAAAGCTTCAGAAATTACTTTTTTTAAGAATGCAAGTGATCCTTCTACTTGCACTGTGAACAGACTGCACTCCAAACTCTCTGAAATGAATGGCCTGTCTTCAACTGTATTTGACACAGGAGGAAGGAAGAAAGGAATTCTATGTGGTACTCAGCGGCCACAGTTTCATGATGCTACTTGAATAAAATAATTGCTTGCCATTTCTAAAAGGAAGAGGAATTTCTCTGCTCTTTCCTCCCTCTGATCACAGCTTCCTCCTCCTTTCTAACACTTTCAGTAGTGTGCTGTGACACACTCTTAATTTTCTTTTCTATTTCAAGATCCCACAGAAGCTGTATCAGATCGCAGCGCTGTAACCGCAGCGGTGGTGCTGCAGGGCACTGTGTCCTCTCCAGGCAGTATGACGTGAGCTGCCAAAAACGTGATGGCGTCTGTGACCTTTACCATGACCACAACTCTTCCTCTCTGCTCTCGTCAGCCCACCATTTCTCTGCTTGTAAAACAGGCACAGTGGAGCTTTATGGACTGTATCAACAGGATTAAATGGAAAAGTTTCTAAGTAAAATATTCCTCTAACTCAACAGGAGTTCCAAACCTTCAGAGCCCGATAGTGATGTCCCTCATCAGTAGCTTTTCTGCTACTGACTGCGAGATCTAGACAAACTTCAGCTGGCTACAACCACCCTGCCCCGCTTCACCATATGTTGCGCCTTTTGGGACCAGACATTTATGGCCCCTGAAGTGAACAAAGATGCAGTAAATCTAGGCTAACATTCTTAAGGTATAGCTTGCAATACTGCGAACAGTAAACACACATGTAAGACATCCTACCCCTCTGCTGCTTCCACCAGATCTGCTGCATGCCCCAAAAGCAGAGGGGGAAAAACCTGGCCCACACAACCCCTTGGAGCCACAGCAAGCTGTCCTGTTCATCAGACTGCAAGGTAAGAGTCAATAAGAAAGAAGAAAAAAACAACTTTTGCCTTTCCTGCTTTGCATAGTTACTTATCTTCCATTTCAGTGAGCAGGTTCATCCTTGTGATGGGATGAACATTCAACATTAAATGTAGTTCAAGGCAAACGAAAGGAGAAGGCAGCCAAGAGTCAGGAGGATGAAGAAAAGGATGCCCAACCTTTCCTTCGCAACACTGGTTTCACTTCATTTTCACTGTGTCACAAAACCTACAGTCTGACTTGTCCACTGAGACTCTTCTGGCAACCAGGAATAAAAGACACCACCAACACAGCACAACACTGAAGCTCTTCCTCAGCCAGGTGCTAGGAAACATGCTGAAACAGAACCAACACACTAGCAAACATATACACACATGTACTGGCAGGGTATGAAGTTTTCATTGGCACACTTCTGCAACGATCACATTATTCACAAGTGTCAAAGGCTCTGTAAGCAATGCAGTCATCCCAGACTTCTGCCAAGATAATCTCTGAACTGTGCCATCATGTATTTTATTATTTATGCACCATGTTTTAAAGAAAAGCTACCGTACTTAAAAAAAAGAGACCTAATCACACCGTATTTCATATTGTTATCTTTCAAAGACAACTAACTTCAAATGTTTCAAAGTTCAAGAGAAAATCAAATTAAAAGAATGATGCAACTACATTATTTTGTCTTTCAGATTTTTTTGGCCTCCTCTTCAACCAAGAACTCCACAACACTGTTAGCTGTACAACTGTAAATCTTTTTCACCCTTTACATTTAACTCAAACTACACCTCTGAATTTAGATCTCAATTTCTGCTGGAACCTTTAGTAATTATTCAACACCAGCAATACCCTAGATGCCGTGTTACGCTGTTTAAAAAGCGACTTTAAAAAATGCAGGGTCCTACCCAAGTAAATGTTCCTCCCTGGCTTGCCCTGAAGACGGGAATTAAGTGTATTCTTAGTTCCATGACTTCACTGATAGTTAAACATTTGCTTAAATACATGTTTAAATACTATCTTGAATAAGCATGCTTCCTCTGAGATGAAGCCATATGCATGTACATAATGCTTATTTTGGAATTAACTGAAACCCATTCTTTATTTCTGCAAGCCTGCAGAGCCAACAGAGATTCACTTCTCCTGTAAGGGGCTGTTAGCTGAGCACAAAATGTGGTGTCACATTCCCTGTCACGCTTTTGCAGCTTTACTGCAAAGTTCTTCTATTGGGTGTAGATACTCCCAGTACGAAATAATCAATATTCACCTCTGCACACCTCTGTAATACAGTTTCAGCCTTGCTCTGTGGTGTACAGTGTTTCACACTCTCACTGGCTCAGACAAGCTACAGGTTGCTAACAAAAGGAAGAACACTTGCCCTCACTCAGCTCCATTTCTGGAGAAAAATGTTAAGGCACATAGATGTATGGAATTCACAGCATCATTAAGGTTGGATAAGACCTCCAAGATCATCTAGTCCAACTGTCTCCCTACCACCTATATTAGTCATTAAACCACGTCCCTCGATACCTCATCCAACCTTTCCTTGAACACCCCAAGGGACGGCAACTCCACCACCTCCCTGGGCAACCTGCTCCAATGCCTAACCACTCTTTCTGACAAGAAATTTCTCCTCATCTCTAACCTGAGCCTCCCCTGGCACAACTTGTAGTCATTCCCTCTTGTCCTATCACTGCTCATCTGTGAGAAGAGACTGACCCCCAGCTCACCACAACCTCCTTTCAGGTAGCTGTAGAGCAGTAAGGTCTCCCCTGAGCCTCCCCTTCTCCAGGCTAAACGGCCCCAGTTCTCTCAGCTGCTCCTTGTAAGACTTGTGTTCCAGACCCTTCATCAGTTTCATTGCCCTTCTCTGGACACACTCCAGGGTCTCAGTGTCTTTCTTGTAGTGAGGGGCCCTCTGAATCCATACATCTACCTTCCAAACTTGCATTCCCTTACTAGAAGGTACTATGATTTCTTTTGTTTTCCCAGAGTAAAACTTTGGGAGTGAACAGTGGCATTCAAACATGTTTTCAGCAGTCCCTGATCCTACAGACATTCAATTTGAAGACCTTAACGTTGATACCACGTTTCCAGTGTCACATCCCAAGAATATATTAATTTTCCCCCAAAGTCCTCTTCACCAACCAGAAGGCCATGCTTATATTCCATTCTGCTATCCTCTGAAATGGTTCGATGTATTCAGAGAGTTACAAATAGGTGTCTGAGGGAACTGTTAAGCCTGAGCGTGACATGGAGGGAATCTGCAGGCAAAGGGGAGGGTATGGAGTGAAACAGCCAGGTGAGTTTCTGGTGAGTAATCACATTTGTGCATGGACAGAATCCACTGAGTCTCTGCTCGTATGTGTGTGCACAGAATATAATGCTAGTTCTGGTCTTATTGATCCTGTATCTCACGTTATGAAGAAGGCTGGAGTATCTCCCTTGGGTCTGCTAGGTGCCACACTTGAAAGAAACCACCTCTCACCGGTAAGCAGTTCCTGGAAACAGGCTGGGGTCACAAGTCCAAAGCAGACTTACTAGAAAGAGTGTGTTGCACTGAATTAGCAATAGCACTTCCTCAACTTTTCATTGGAGATCTGCCACTAAAGTACAGATCAGATTTACCCTGTTTAGTACAGGAGACCTGCCAAGTCCTTAGTCTAAGTAGGTACGGAAAAGTTGCCTCTGTTGTGGTTTCTTTTGACAGACACTGGACAATGTTACCAGACAAGCATAGCTACCGCTTGAAGAGGTTCAGTGACAGTCATTAATTTGTTATCTTCCAGCATAAGATGTAATAGTGAGAATATCGCTATGTGACATTTAATGTTATCATATTAAAATACATACTATCTTATAAAATGCCCAGTATTTTAAAATGACTTCCTATTTCAAAGAACAACTACTGGAACAAAATATTTTCACCACCATCGGTACTTTCACTAAGGCACGAAGAGTTCCTAAAACATTCCACCTCTCCACACACAACTCTGCCCTGACATGTGCAAGAGGTAAGGGGGTTGTGTTACTGCTGTTTCTTCAGCTGGTGATTCTGCATGAATAGAAAACATCCTCCACTGCTAAAGTAAGGGGCGGGGGGGAAGTGAGGAAAGGGCAGCTAGAGAGCTCAGTGACACTGGAAACTTGCCCCATGCAGTCTCCTATGGAGTTCAATGAACCATTGCCTTTAACCTTCCAGCTTACTCACTTGCAACTGGTTAAGTTAGCTATTTAACATGTGAAAATCTGCAACCCTCAGCCTTCCAATTCTGACAGAATTGCAAACACTGTAGAAATTCGCTCAGATTCAAATTTCAAAATAATTTCTGGGAAAAAGTCTATTAACTTAAAATACCACACAACTGACTGACCACACAATTTCCCAATCTTATGAAGATTTTTACTTCAGCATAGCAACCTTAGATTGTAAAGTAACCTCTTCTAACCATTAGAAGCGTTACAACAGCATGAAAAATCCTCTCCCCTACAGTTATAAAACCTGGAGATAAACACAGGAGACAGTAGGATGTTATTTTCAAGTTGCTAATTTTAGATGCCTTAAAAAAATACCTACTCTTCTGATTACTTCTCCAATTTTTAATAGGTGCTGATACCTGGAACAAAATGGAAACAAGAAATTCTCAAGGAAAATAGTGTTTATGCTCTAAACAGGTGACTGGTACTTCTAAGATTAATCTAGAAGTCAACACCACTGTTTATATCCTCTGGAAATCTTTACATGTTGTGAAAATAGAATTTCCTTCCACTGATGCAACTTCAGCAGATGCCAGTTTTTCTGGAAGCACTTTAAAAGAGTAAATATACTTATTTAAGGTGCCTAAACTCCCAGCATCTCCATTTCTTGGGAATAGCACAGTTCTGATTATGTGGAAAGCCCCTGCAGGTCCTGGGAGACAGTTGGCCTAAGAACTGAAATATCACTGCTTTACACAGAATAATAAGCAAACTATTATTTGTTTGGTTATTTATGCGGTACAATTTTTCAAGTACCCCTCCCGCACTTCCTAGGACCACACTGAAACTACAAACTACTAAATCTGACTTTGTCATCCTTGTAAATCCAGTTAAGTAAATAAGTAACATTCTGTAAACTTGTGGTGTCAGCCTCCTTGTTAGTTTATTGCAAAATTAAAGGGACCTCAGCACAGAACTATCAATCAGTAACCAGCAAAGGTATAAAGTCTTCTGGAATGTACCCAGAGGTGAAAAAAACCCCTGCTCTCTCATGAAATAGCTGTTTGTTATAGGAATGGAGTAGAATTCGCCATTTCACATGCAATGCTATTTAGGAAAGCTGTTATTAAAGGCTTCCTATTGAGCAGGGAGAGCAAGCACAAGGACGTTTGCAATAATCCCAAATTACTCCGTCCTTATGAGTCCATGTATTTTGTGGTTTTCACTGTACTCAAGTCATGTCACTAGAGAGCCCCACGTACAAATGGGGCTGGGATGCTGACTCAGCATGCTGAAGGAGAAGGAAACAGAGTTTTACCAATCCCCAGCCATTCTTCATACTGGTCCCTGAGAAAGCACCTCATTCTTTCTCTGAAGGACAGCGCTTTCCATGAGGCCTTCGATCAGTCAACAACAGGTCAACAAAGCAGTGACTACTGTCAAAGTACTAGCAAATCGAAAGGCCAGCAAGCAATACCACAAAGCCAGATGTGGCAGGCAGCAATCCTAGAAACAGAAAAAGGGAACAGGGAGAAAACTGAGGTGACACAGCATGCTTCAAACAGCTGTCAGACCCACAGCCTTCTCCTCTTACAGCTCCTTGAAGACTGGCAGTGGTCTGCTCAAGGAAGAATCCTAAATTGCCACAGGGTATTTGTGATCCTTGTCTAAGCTACACACAAAATTATGGTTTTCTGGTTCTATGATTCCATGACATTTTTCTTTGACATCAGTAGCCATTTGCCACAAAAGCTGTCAAAAGTTGTCAGTGACCCCAGCAGGACTTGTACCTGAAGTTCACAAGGAAGAAAAAAGATTTCCTTAAAAGCAAAGATTTTCTGTGAAATCAGAGAGTTCCGGACAGAAAAAGGAAACATCTTGACTGCAATACTGAAAGGTCTTAAACAAAATAAGTTTTAAAGAGAGAATTTCAAGTGCCCACAGCTGGGTGCTCGAAGCTGGCTACTGCGGCACTGCTTTGCAGGGGCTCACCTCACTGCAGAGACGGTTCTGGGCTCCAGGGCCAAACTAAACATATTTATAATCACAACTATTACTATGATAGGAGATTAAATATATACACATATCTTGAGTCTTAGAAAACGTAAACTATTTTGCCTCATACAAACCAAATAGAGAAGAGAAACCCCAACAGTTTATCACTTCAACCCCAAGAAAGTCACTGCACCCACCCAGTACCCGACCCAATAGGTGTCCTGTAACTGCCACACTGAGCGGCCACCAGCCCCAGCCCCTCAGCTTTCTGTGAGGAGGAATTCAAATAACGTCGAGTACTCTGCAGAGCCCAGCCATCACAAGCAAAAAGCCTCAGAATAAGTCACATTCCCATAGTCAAAGCCAAACACCACTTCCAGTGTCTAATCAAAGCCTAAGCAAGAACGTTCAGAGGTAATTTTACACGTTGTACTAAAATGGCGGTAGCTGAGAGAAAGCACAAAGCTTCACAGCAGGAACGCTCAACAGACAAGTACCCACATTGAAACTCGTTGCAAATCCAAATCAGCTACAAGGAAAAGCACCCCTTGCAAACACTTTGTTTAGAAATGTCAGAGGCATAGGCTGTAACGGAGATCCTCAGGATAGAGGGAAGGAGATGGATGTTTTCAAATGCAAAGGCACAGCAACTGCTCTGAGGAAAGGCAAAGAAGAGGCCTCTGTGCTGAGAGCTGTTGGGATTCACATCTCACCAGAATTTGGCATAGGTCCCCGAATAACAGACATATGCACATAAACCACTAGAAACCTATTGAGAAACACTTCCTAATCCTATAAGCAATCTAGCAACAAGGTCTGGCCTTGCCTCAGAGGAATTTAATCTGTACCTATTTTCATCACATCCAGGAGGGGAAAAAAGGGGGTAATTAAGCAGTCTAACAGCGTGGAAGTAAGAAAGTAGTGATTCTCTGGAAGGCTCACAAGCACATTTTAAAAGAAAGCTCGTTAGGGACCTGTTGCTCAGGACACATTGCTGCTAGCTACAAACTTAGAGCTCCAAGGACAGGGCTTCCAGCTCCCACTTTGCCACAGTATCTCTACCCAGGCTTCTCCTCTTTCCTCCATCACTGAGGCAATTCATAGCAGCAGAGGTAATTTTATAGTCACTGGATTTCACCGGGTATAAATAGTAGTCGGAAGAAACCAAGGAATCTTTCAGAGTCTGGCGACTGTATTTACATCCAATTTATTCTGTTTTGCATAGGAAAAGTACAAAGTTATGCAATTCTATTCCATAACCCTTCTGGTGAAGTAAAGCATCTATTCACATCTCTGCCAACTCCTTAAAAATAATCACAATGAATTAATAAAACTTCCACCAGAAGAAATAAAGAAACAAAACAAAACAAAAGCATGCTGTTCTCAGGCAGCTACACGTCTTCAAGTTGAAATAGCTACCACCCAGCGATAGCCCGAGGTCTTTAGCCTTTCCTCCTCCATGAGCAAGGAATGCAGCCAACAAAAACGTAACCTTCAAAATCCACACCGCAGCACCCTTGTGCTGTGCTGCTTGGCAAGAAAGGTTTGTGTGCCTGGAAGGCCTCCACATCCAGCAGCCTGCACAGACCTGTCTGCAGAGACCCGTGTACAGCACACCCCCTAGAGGGATTGCCACCCCCTTTTGTGCCCTGCCAGTAGCCCAGAGCTCTGGGTTAGTTTCCAGCAGACCTACCCTTTCCTCCACCCTCCCCTCCAGCCTCTGTGCAGTGAAGGCTTTCTGAATTGAGCTTACTCCTGCGTGTAGCTAGCTAGTAAGGGACCAGTCTGATACCGGTTGTGCCAACGTAGAGCACCTTGCAGGAAATCACTGTGACCCACAGGCAACTTCAACAGCCAAAACCTGCCATGCTCTCAAAGGGGCAAACCTCACTGCTTAAATATCAGTTTTCTGACAAATGCCAGATTGTTTTGCAGAAGGATAAATAACATAAAATTATTAATTCAGAGTTAGCTCTTAGATTGCGCACTGTTCTCAGCAACAAGGCTTTTGGTTAGCTTAATTTGTTTTTGAAGGATGGAGAAGAAATTGGGTTGTCTGGAACTTCAACAAAGCAGTACAGAACTCCAGTTCTGCTCTAGCATGCCCCCAGGCTGAGAGGAGAGCTGAGTATGTCACCTGCTCTTTAACAGGATTGCAAGCAAGTAAAAATTTGTGCTTACTTTTTTTCTCAATGAAAAACCCAGTTTCGTTGATTGGCACTTGCTACCTTTCACTAGCAGACCAGAAAGCAGACTTAAGGCTCTGTCTTTTCACTCTCTGAGTTCATACCTTCTGCCTCTCCACGTTGTCCAGCACTTCCAATCTACCTAGACCCACACAAACTCTGCGGCATTCAATCTCACTACCTTCTGATGGAACAAATGCTTTGCTGGCCACTATTGCAGACAGATGTTCAGACACTACTGCAAACTGACTGAAGATACCACAAAACTTTTCTACCAACAGAGTTGGAAGGGCACCTGAGCACTCTAGGATACCTCAGGACAATTTCATATTGTTGCAGTTTTGCATAGCTGGGTGCTGAGAGAGAACGGGGGGCTGCAGAAAATGGCTGCTGTATAGACACCTGTCTACTAAACAGGAATATGAACTAGACTAATTAAATACTTCTAACAAAAGCCTATTTAGGGCTCATGGTGTATTTCAAGCTAATAATTAGGGTACCAGCACTTTTATTTGATTTTGATGTTTTGACAAGCCCATCAGAATGGCTGTTTATAGTAATACACACATGCAGGTCTGGCAAGGTATAGCATGTAAGGCACAGCTCGTACTCAATGTCATTAATTCCATTAATTCCTCAGATTCCTTCCAATTAATTCCTTCAAGTCTTTGAGGGACTGGGTCACAGGAGACTCATTGGGTCTTGGGTGCAAAGTGGAACAGCTCAATGGGCTACTGTAATTTACAGCTTTGCCAAACGGTTTTTAAAACACTCTCCCAAGCTCCACCTTATCCCACACTGTGACCCTATGCCAACATTTTTAGAGGGAGGATAATGCTAGTTCAGACTGCTCCTCATTGCCTTGAGGAAGCAGCAGAAACCAGTTTTAGGATGTGCTAGAAATCCCATCAACACTTCGCTGTTCAGCTCCCCTGCAAACCTTGCCTTCCTTGCCTGCCCCACAGCACCATAACCTTTCTGTTCTGATTTTCGTCAGGCAAGAGAGGACTACAGCAATATTTGCTTCCCCTTATTCATTTAACCTTTACAGGCAGGTAATGGCTAACACCACCACCACCAGACAGCATGGCATCGCTTGGCTTATATTGTTTTATACTCAATGTGCTCTGTCAGCATCACAGAATCAGAGCAGAGCTTTTCTAGGCTACACTGATGTTAGAGATCACACCACACTTTACCCAGCACTTATTAAGAGAAGATTCTTTGTCTTGCTGTGTTGTGGTAGCTGCTGCCTGTCACCAAACACATTTCAGACACAGATGGGATTTTTATACTTATTAGTTAATCACATAGCTTTATTTCAGTGTATGTAACAGTAGATTTTGAGTATGGGATAAAAGGAATTTGGATTTCTGTCTCCATGCCCCAGTCTGCCCAATGCAATTTAGCAGGTCTGCAGAATACTAGGGTAGTAACTGATACTGCACAGAAGCCTAACAAACCAATGTATCAATAATTTTTACAGAATAAGGAGAAGGCTATTAAGAAAGCAGGAACAAACTAGGGATTCACAGCATTATTTAGTACAACTAGGGTTCATTTAGTGAACACCCTGCCCCTGGTGATTTCAGAGTTCTCATGAACAAAGTTCAGTTCTCATCCTCTATAGCTGCAGTGGCTGTAGAAAATAAAAATTAAGAAATAGTAGAAAACATGCAGAAAATACTCAGTTGCTGAAACAAGCAGCCTAAGTCACCATCAGTTCCACTTCCCTGTGATCCAGGGCTCAGAAATGTATGAAAGAACAAGTGCAAGTGAGCAGCTGCAGATTACATGTACTGCAAGCTGTAGGTATATATTAACATTACACTTTAGATATTTTCATATATAAAATTACATTTACAACCTTTTCAGCCTAACCTGCAATTTAGCCAGTCATCTATTTCTACCAGAAATATTTATAATATTTCAAAATCAGCAGTAGCTTCAGCCTCCCTTAAAACGCAACAAATGGACCAAATCAGCTGTGTACAGCTAAACACACCAGTCAAAACGCCAGGCAGCAATTTTCTGCTCTACCCACAACTGTTTTAATCATAAACATCTTTTAGTCTGATCAGACTGAGAATGGAAGCTTTACCAGAGAGGTTTTGAGATTTGTAATATATCAACATACCTCTGATACAATTGTAGTATTTTTTTGCAAAGTAAAACTGTTTGGGTATATTTTGTCAGTCTCCTAAACTTGCCAAGTTAGATGGATGGCAACAGATATAACATTCTTCTACTTACAAAGTTCAATACATTTTTTATAAACAGAGATATCCTGAGGTATTTTTTTCTTATAGAAAAAAGGCAACCTGTATAAAAGGCTCAATACTGCACTATGCTATCAAGTTTTGTTAGAACTTTTGGAAAAGGTGTATAGAATTTTAGGAAGAATTCCTACTCAGTGGTTACATTAAGTGCTTCTTCCACAAAAGCACATTTCAAAAAAATCTACTACATCTTACATAGTTCATAGTAAAAAAGAAAAACTCCAAACACGTGTGTGCACAACTGTTTTCCAAACATGTCTGATCTGATATTACCCAGAGGAAAGTCAAGTTTCTTCTCTTTAATATTTGGGGGAAAAGAAAGTCTTGGGGCTCAAGGTATTTTTGAATTTCAGTGGCATTGTCTGGGCCTCTGCGTGCTGTTTCTTCTAAATCCTTTCACTAGGAAACAGTTATTCAGTATTTTCTCCAATAAAATTGTCATTCATGTCACATTTTAAAATGATAAATTTCTATTTACCTACCTAACTCGCCTAAATTGGAGTGCACTTTCCTTGGAAATATGAATCGTTAGAAACCACCTTGAAAGTTAGGACTAAAGATGGAAAATTAATTCAGAAAAATACAAGAAGTCATTTTTGTGCTGAGACCGCAGCATGACACATCCTCCTCTGGCTTTGCCTAACACAGAAAAATAGCATTTGAGATTGTCCAAACAAAGTCACAGACCCACGAAACTGTATTCAAGCTAATTTCACACCTCTTGGGATAACAACTCAGTCCTCAAGGTCACTGCTTAAATATGTGCATAAGGCAGCACTGTTATCTCTTCTGTGCTGGAGGGAGGATCAGTCCTGCAGGGTTGTTCTGGCAAACCTTTACCCGATACTAAGACAAATCAAACGAAGAGACTGGTAACAGTGAAAATTCCTGCAAAAGCAAATCAACTCAAACTGAAAGGCGTTCCTTTTCTTCTTAAAATTTGGTATTTTGAACACAGAACAGCTCCACTGGTTCCACTGGAAATGACACCAGGTCATTGTTGCTAGTAGCTCAGTTTTAATGCAAATATTTGTAAACATAGAAAGAAGCCATTTCTTCAGATATTTGGGTACACCATTATATTTACAACTGTTCCTTAGAACTACAGAAATGTTGAGAGTTGATGTCAGGTGAACAGAAAAGTGCTGTGGCACCTTCAGTGATACTATAGGAAAACCTCGGGAATGGGGTAAGATTTCAGAATTTTCACAGTTAGAAAGTATCTGCCCTTTAAGAATTACATTTAACAGAACTATATAATTTTTGCACCTCATTCAAATTAACCCAAGTGAACAGAGTCAGGTCAAATCTTTTGAGATTTACTGCACACCCTAGAAACTATACAGACAGGCACCAGAGAAAGACAGCTAATGTCTTCTGGACAATGAACTGAAATTTTGTACAGCTCTAGATTAACCGTTCACCGCAGCTAGCGATGTTTTTATATCATCTCCTGGACTTGCTATTAAAATTCATAGGATCGTGCATTTTCCTTGGACCTCATCATAACTTCTTCATCCAAAATCCTTCTCAAGAAACCACAACCAAATCACCACTGTGGAGTTCAGTAATAAATTGCAAAGATGGTAGTGTTATGAATTTAATTAATTTAATTTAGAGAAAAACTGAAGGGGAGCAAATTATGCTTTAGTCAAGAGAGCAGTTGGGTGCCAATGGGCTTTCTGCAGCCCCACGATTGGAATAGTTTCTTCCAGTGAGGAATCACATATATTACAAAGAAATGGGACACAAGGCCTAGACTAGAAGAGTGTTTCTGGGTAAGATTGAGGTGTATGAGCAAACATGGAAAATCAGGAGCAGAAAAAGCAATAAGCTGGTTCAGGCCAGCCTGGAAGTGCATCTTCAGATCCAGGCATGGAGCAGGAGGGTAGGAGCTATTGGATGCTACACAGCAGGACTGACAAGCTGCAGATGGAACAGTGGCCCAGCAGGGACTTTCTCAGGGAAGATAGGAATACAACTCTATTTGTACAGTTCCTAAAACAAAGATAAAAATAATTCAGAGCAAGATGCTTGGACTTCAAAGCAAGATGCAGTCACAGAGCAGTGTGTGGGACAGGCTGCCTCAATTATATCTACATCTCAGTAAAACCTCTTCCATGTTTAGACAGATGCTAATTTGCAAAATGGCCTCTGTGGCACAGAGATATAGAGCTTCTGCAGGCAGAAGGGCAGTTGTGAGATATACCCCTTTCGTTCTGTTGTCTGGTTCCCTGCAATCATCCAAACATGTATCTACTTGAAAAGTGTTTGCAGCAGCAGTGGCGATATTAATTCAAAATGCTTTTGCCATTGGCTACTCCTTCAGTCTAATTAAGGAGAACTGACTATGGCTTCTTTTACAATAAATTGCTTCTCAAAGATGGGGTGGTTGTTTGTTTGTTTTAAAATAACCCTTATCTGCTGTGCCAAGGCTTAAAATTCCATGCACAAAACGAGTATCATGTAACAGACTGCTTATACTCCATCTGCTTCTTAAGACTGCTCTGCTTCTCCTTGTCCAGAACACCAGATATCCACTTCAGAGTAGAAACTAGCCTGGCAAGGTAAGTTCTCATTTTAAATTTTATTAATATTACTCAGTTTTTATTCCAGACTGAGTAAGATTTAATGCCAGCCTGGTTTTATTGACCCTAAAGAGGAGTTACAGCAAATGAAACACAATCATGAACTTGTCTCTTTCCACCCTCATCCTCTTGTCCCTAAACGCATTTGCAGAGAAACAAAGGGTTCAGCGTTTTTATTTTACCATTAACTCTTCACCTGAATTCATCCTCAAGAGGGAAGAGGAGGGAGCAGAAGTCTGGTCGCATGTTTTCTAATCCTTGTTCTGACACTAAGTAGCTGCAACTGCTTACCAATACAATAAATTCTTTGTGCCCAGTTTTCAAAGCAGGCATAATGCCTACCCCATAAGAGTGTTGTGGGATTCAGTATTTTGCTTTCCTAATGCTTTGATCTTACTGCATGAAGGGTGATTAAAACTACCAAGTGTTCTCGGAGCCTTCCAGTGGTACAGCTGGGCAATGTCTAGGTACAATTCAGCAGTAATAGCTGACTGCTACACATGATATATTTATACAGTTGGAGGTCTTGTAACAAAAACCTTGAACCTCCACCCCTTCACCCTCAAAAAACCTAAACTCCCATAGCCCTTTTTCTTTTCTTTTTGTGTTTTTTAAAGGAAAAAAAAACCCACAAGGAATGGATTGAAAGTATCACTGGTCTGATACTGCCAGTATCACTGGCAAATGGGATGGGCAGAACTGAAAAATTACTTGTGGCTCAACTTTTGGTATGTTGTACAACTTATTACTGTGAAGTTTTAGCACTGCATTTAAAGCAGAAGAAAAGAAACAAGCAGATGCCTGCTTATTATTTAAATATTAGCTGGAACCGTGTCCTGGTGAACAGCTTTTGGTCTCTCTTGAGTTTAGTGAGAGTGTTTTAAAGAACTGTTTTACAGGGTCAGGGAGTCCTGAATAGTTAAGAAGCAGCATAGACAACAGAATAAAAATGCAGTGTAGCTTCAAATTAGGCCTTTAGGGCCTAATTCTTCTTCTTTAGGGTGCTTCAAGACTAATGGATGCAGATCTTCCACTATTAAAATATAAAGCTTAATAAAGAGTCTGACACACTGATATAAGCAGCATGGGAAAATATTCTACTCCCCTCTGCAAAAGCATAAGGTGAGAAAGAGACACACACAAGCAAGTGAGTACTGAAATAAAAAACTCTCTCAGATGTAAGAGATGACCTTTTTAAACAGGCTGGAACAAGCATCAAGAGATTACCTGGATTTCAGTCCAAACTCCAAATCAACTTACCTTTAGGCTTCTGAGTACAAAAGGAATAGTTACTGATGGAACTGCTTGGTGAAGCCATTGCAGGTGACCCTGCTCTGGAGTTTTAAACATAAAAGGGAAGAAGCACAAATAACTAGGGAGAAGGCATGATTTACAAATAAAGCTTCCTGCAGGAATGCAAACTGCTTTGAAAATCAACAGCAAACACAGTTGGCATGTCTAGATCACAGCATTTCAAATCTGAAACAAATTCCTTCCTTTCTGCCCTTTCCCTGCTTCCCCCATGGACATCCCACTGACAGAGCTCCAGCACTGAGGATTAGGGAGAGGTACGAGTGGCTACTCCACCTGAGAGTGCAGAGGAGATGGTTGCAAGCATGTATCAGTACAGGCTGGGGGTTGACCTGCTGGAGAAGAGCTCTGTGGAGAAGGACCTGGGGGTCCTGGTGGATGACAGGTTGGCTGTGAGCCAGCAGTGTGCCCTGGTGGCCAAGAGAGCCAATGGGATCCTGGGGTGCATCAGGAGGAGTGTGGCCAGCAGGTCAAAAGAGGTGATCCTCCCCCTCTACTCTGCCCTGGTCAGGCCCCACCTGGAGTATTGTGTCCAGTTCTGGGCTCCCTGGTATAAAAAGGACAGGGATCTCCCGGAGAGAGTCCAGAGAAGGGATACGAAGATGATTAAGGGCCTGGAACATCTATCCTATGAGGAAAGGCTGAGAGAGCTGGGGCTGTTCAGCCTGGAAAAAAGAAGACTGAGGGGGGGACCTAATCAATGTTTATAAATATCTTAAGCATGGGTTGCAGGGGGAATTGGCCAGCCCCTTTTCTGTGGTCAGTGGAGACAGGACAAGGGCCAATGGCTGCAAATTAGAGCACAGGAAGTTCCACACCAACATGCGGAGGAACTTTTTCCCAGTGAGGGTGACAGAGCCCTGGGACAGGCTGCCCAGGGAGGTGGTGGAGTCTCCTTCTCTGGAGATATTCAAGACCCATCTGGACGCCTATCTGTGCAGTATGAGCTAGGGAGCTGCTTTGGCAGGGGGGTTGGACCCGATGATCTCTCGAGGTCCCTTCCAACCCCTACAACTCGGTGATTCTGTGATCTCATTGTGTAAGAAGCTGCATCTGTTGACCGTATGAACCATTAAGTGTATCTGCAATGACTGCTACCAGAGAGATCTGCCTTCATCTCGTCACAGTTTCTAGTCTGATTACAAACATGTAGACCCAGCCTCAAGAACAAATGGAGACCCACAGATCTAAACAGAGCCCTCCTTTGGGGAGGATACGAACTTCAGAGTTGAAGCCCATCTACTCCATAGCAAAACCTGAAGAGGTCAGAATAGCACAAGTTCCACAGATGCTACGAAGTTACAGGCTTTTTCTAACATTCTGTGGAGATGTCATCAAATTTGGGGGATTAAAGAATAATCACTGCTGGTGTGCAGCATTATCACTTGGCAACCAGAAAGATGTTTTAGGCAAACAAGCAGGGCCAAACAACATTGACATGCTAATACCATTGAGTAATACAGAATCATAATTAAAGTGTAATTTATGTATTAGTGCAAATAGTTATTCAAATCATACATATATACATTTCTATAGGAGACACACGACAAAATGATGCAAGTATATGACTGTCTCAAAAGAAAAGACATTAACATGATGAAAACACAATGGAAAAAAGGACCCTTGTATGATATTTTTCAGAAGGTGCTCTCAAAACACTATAAACACTCAGTTTCTGAATCTCAAAAAGGTAGAGAGGAAACTATTTCATACATGTTACAGACCAGAAAATAGAGACAGGAGTTTGGGAGACCTTGCCAGCAGATGAGCAGGTATCTATAAATGGCAACAAAAAGGCAGCAAATATAAAAAAATCAAGGAATGGTTAAAAAGAAATAAGAACTGCAGGAATACCCTTGCCTGATACTTGTGGGGAATTTGCAAGACATATGAGGACATCCTTTCCTGAACATCCAACCCCACCCAATTCCTCAAAACACCTCACAAAATGGAAGAAGACCCTCCCAAATGAAAGGTGGAAGACAGAAGCGTCACCCCAAAAAGCTATAGCAGAGTAAAGCCAAAGGTGTTAAAGGGCTGAAGGAACCACACACATAGCAGCTCTTTTTGAAAACAACCTGACACTTTTATTTTAGCATACTGGAAAGCAAAGCCTCTTAGCTCTGGTTCAGCTTTCCACTAAGGTCTCATAATTTAGTTTAAACGTGGAACTCAAACCAAATCCAGAGGATGCAAAGTAGTAAGGACTGAAACAAAACATTTTTACAAAGTGCCCAGTGATCTAAAAAATACCTGAGTTTTAGAAGGCACAAATTCCAGGTTTGCTATTAACTTTTTTTTTTCTATAAAGAAAACAGGACACTACAGGAGACTGTTAGAAAGAGAACAATGCACTGAAGGAAGAGCTGTAGCTGAAAGCATTAAAAATCAGAGAGTATCGAGAGGCAAGATTTCAGAGCAAAACTGACCTAAGTTGTTCTGGCTGTTGCATGATGGCATCAAACTTGGGACCATGTGGCCGAGCAAGAAAGGAGGTACTTCTGGAGAACACATTCATTTACCAAGAAGACCAGGCAAAACATAGTATACTCTAATTTAAACCTTCAAAAAGAACTTTTCAAGTTACATTTTCACATAATGAAATGGAAGAACGATGGTTCTGACTGAGGAATGACCTCTATGCTTTTATGATTTGGTATATCCATCATCCAAAAGATAATTACAAGGAACTTTTGTAGCTGAAGAATCACTGAAATAATTCTCCATTACAGGCCATGTGACAATGCTCAGTGTCAAACAGCTTTAAAAAAGCAACTGCAGACTGGCGAAAAAACAAGCAGGTTTGGTTTTTTTAAACAATATATATATAGAGAGACACTGTATATACAATGGGGGTTTTCTGCACATGCAGACTATAACAGTGTACATATACATATTTACACACACTTAAAGTCCACGTCAGTGTTTTACAAAGATAGGTGGTTTCTGATTCACCTTGTTTTGTTCATTATTACTGCAATTAAAGGAACACAGAAGAAATTCATATAACCCAGAGGGTAATAAACAGGGTTTTAATACCACGCAGATATAAGTACCTTGAAATTATTATAGCACAGGTCTATCATATCGCTTTAGCTGCCCAAGTAAAACAGCAGATATTGAGCTGAACAGAGATGAAGCAATACCACCAGAGGCAGACAAGGGAACTGCGAATCACCCTTAATAGGCAAGCAGTTTGAACGTGTGCTGTACAATACGTAAACAGTGAATCTGACACGCCCAGGACACTGGGCAGGCAGTACAGTGTCTGGCATATGCAAGTGCCCATTTATTTGGAAGTTAAGCATCTAAGACATCCTGCATGTCCCAAGTTCTCTCTTCCCCTTAGAGTTAAGAGATTTCAAGTCAGGAAAGAAAATGTGTTGGGGAAAACCCAGACAAGTCGCGTCCCTGCAGAAATTTTGCACAACTCCATACTGCATTTCAACTGCCTCAGGCTGGACACTGAAGATACCGGAATAAGCTGATAAGCAGAATTAGAAAATTATTCTAATTTCTCCAAGTGTTTATGTACGTTTGGATCAATCCAAGTTTAAAGTTAAACACTGCCTGGCACACGTACTTGGCTGTTGCTGTCATTTTGGCCCTTAGGGACTTAATTTCCTATCAATCACTCCTTTGACTACACCTACCTTCAGAAATGTTATTGAAACAAAGGCAAAATATTTCAGAACACACAACCAGGATTGGAAGCATTCTTTAAACACAGGCTTAACTAAAACTGTTAAGTCAGTAAATTATTTGCACATAACTGTAAACAGTAACCAGACAAAGGCTACCTCTCTTCAGAAACATCAAGACAGTCTTTCATTTTTTAAAGAGGAGCTTAAAATGTTCACCGAAAGCATCAAGAGACGGTAAAGAAAGCATCTAGTAAGAAACTTCAAAGTACCTTCTCAGTACACTGAAGATGGTAAAAAGAAAAAGGCCCAGGAAGAGTTAATACAACAGCATCCATGGTATTTGCAGACAGTAAAACATCAGAAAGAAGAGAGACAAAACCAAAGAACAGTCTGAAAAAGTATTCCTACTCAAGGCAGCACTTAAGCACGTACTCAGTTTTAAGTATATACTTAAAATGCTAATTAAAATATGTTTAAGTGCTTCCCTGAGTTGAGGCCAAAGAATTCAATCAGATGTTAATGGAAAAATGTTGGCAATATTCATAGTGTTCTACTTAACATTGCAATGCAAAAGGATTATTAAAAGACAAAATGCTGTATGAGGCAGAGGCTGCACATTCTTCTAAGTGTATGTTACAACTAGCCTGGCTGCTGCACTACCAAACTGCACGTGGTCACACAAAAGTTAGTACTGCCAGAGGAAAAATAAATTAAGAGCTGAACTGGACAATGGACAGGTTGAAATGACAGAAACATGGTGCTTTCCAGCAAACAAATATTTTAAATTGCACATTTTCAAAAAAATAAATGTAAATGCACCAGACCAGTATTAAGAGCTTAAAGGTAATGGTGTCAAGTTAGGGGATGTAGCAACAGAAAAGCCTTTAGGCAAAGTAGATATGCAAAGAAATGGTTATTGATAGAAGAAATAGTATCTGGCCACAGAGGAGGAACTAGGCTTCAGGTAGATCAAAGAAACGCTGTACTGAAAGAATAGCGGAGAATGTATGATACTGTGGGATCTTCAGAAATACAAACCAGTAGAATATGATGAGGTTACAAGTAGAACTGTATCTCCCTCCCACACTTCAGGAAAAGAACACTAAGCTTACAAAATTGAAACTGTTAACACCAATACTAGTAATAATAATAAAGACAATTAAGTCTATTCTTTTTATTGCTTTGTTTTCAAACTGTAACCAAGGGTTGGTATTGAGCATTTCAGAGAAACCTGACATACTCAGGAAATAATCACAAGTGTGATTCAGGACTCTGAAACCAGTGCCCATGGTTTGACAACTTGAGAAGCTGGCCTACTCATGCTAAATTCAGAGTAGAGAGATTAAGTTAAAAGCATTTCAGCTCAAAAGTAAATGTAAAGTTTTTACAGCAGGCTGACATCTCAGAAAACACATAATGGAGTGAAAGATTTAAATATGATTTTCAATACACAACTAGACTTTAGAAAAAGAACATTCAAACTAATACAGCTGATGGAGAAGAAAATAAACGTCAGCATTCAATATGTAAGAATGAAATCTAGAGAGCTATGATGGAATCAAAAAAGCAAAGGCTTAAAATGAAACAAATTCCTGAAGCATGACTAAAGGAAGTAAACAAAGAATCTGCTGGGAAGAAAAAGGAGAAAGGGAGTAAGGACCACTTAGAGAAACAATATGATTGTGTTAAATAAGTTCTCAGTTAAAAAAAGCTTAGACAAGTCCTTATCCTGATCACTCAGCTACTCTCAAATAACAGAGATGAGGCACTGCTGGGAACCTGGGGATTAAAAACATACTGAAGTGACAAGTTAAAGAGAAACACATCAACAGCATTGCCTGGAACACACCTAAGATTTCTAGCATTCAAGTGGATCAACTTCTTGAAAATCCACTGCAAACAGCTGCATCACAACATGCACACGCATAAATTCTTCCCACTCTATGCAGGCACCATATTTTTGCCCATCTGTATGCTTGCTCTCTGTACCATTACAGTAGAAAGTAACATTCCCTCACAGGCACTGGTGTAAACCACCCATCTGCAACTCTCCTGTTCTCAGGCCTCGACAGAACTCTGGAAACTCACCATCTGATGCACCAAATGTGCAATGTGATGTCATTCAGGCCTAGATATAAGATCCCAAGTATTTGGGAGTTAAACTGTTTTCCTTCTCCTTCAGAACATCAATCTGTATAGTGTATTAACATGTGTACATCTTACATTTAAGTACATGCACTATATTATATAGATCATTTGTGTAAATTTGAGGTAACTGCATTAACCTTTGAGGTTTTGCCATTTGTGTATATAGGCCCTTTCCAGCCACTGCAGATACTATCAAACACAATCTGAATAGAAAGTTGTTTTGATGTAAAAAAAAAAAAATTTTAGACACATTTCAAAAATAAGAAAACACACCACTGACAAAACTAGTGTTCCTGTCTTTCCTTGGGGACATCTTTATAGGTATCCATTATGAAAAAAGGCCCACAACTTTAATCTTTGATTTTTAGTACCTTTTCTACACAGAGCAATCATGATAAAAGACTGTAGTTTCACATATGTTTTAAATGGTGTGATGACACCAAAGGAGAAGCTACCCTGTCCTCTCTTGTCTCTCATTCCCATCCCTGAACCGCTGCCCAGTCCACGCAGGTAAATGGGGTGGTGTGGTCATAAACCGAACTGAAGGGAAGAACTGATGCAGTTTCCCAGTTGGGCTGGAGGGGGGCTGGGGTAACTCCTTTCAGCAGTCATGCAGCGTTACTGCATGTGTGCACTGTATGCAGAATCACAGGATAAAAGAGATCATGACAGGTACCAAACCAAAGTAGTGGTGGGATGTTATGCTCTATGATCTCAGGTGGTTTAAGGAGAGCAAAAGTTTTAATTGCCCTTATTTTAGGCTCTAAAATGAGGGAAAATACCATTATATTACAGCCTTGTTTGCAATCCTTGCCCACCATGACTGAAGAACAGGCTATATAGCCCAATGAATGTCTCAAACTATCATACTTTTTAAAAAAGGTGGAGGAAGCCATTACTTAATAGGCTATTTATTGATTTTAAAATGGCATTGTTTGGAGGTGTTTATGATTTTGAACACTATTAACTTTTCCCAGGGAGATGCAGAGGAGGAAGCCAAGCAGTTGCTAAACAGACCATGAGACAGCTGCACCCTCCCCATCCCCAGCCTGCAAGGTACATCTTTCACACAGCCTTTGATTGTTGAAGAATTCCAGTCACAATATACTAGTAATTTCCCAGGGAGCTTATTTCTTCAAAGGTGACAGCAAAACTGGTCTGCAGAACAAGATGTTTCAGGGCAATATGCTTACATAAATGTTCTTCTCTAGAAGGAAAGGATTATATGTATGTAGTATTTACATTGATGCACTTCCTCTAAAGATACTGCTTCACCTGGTGACTAACACACATGCCTACTCTGCAACACCAAGGCACCACCTACAAGCCCTTCAGAAACCTTCTTAATAAGCATGTAACAGTTCTACGGAAGTAAAAAGCAAGCAATCAATTAAAAGCTGAAGAAAAGCTGTAGCACGGGAACTGCCTGTAACATTTTCTGTTAAGACAACTATCTAGAGTCCCATCTCACATAGATGCATCTGTTTTTCAAAGTTCATTGAAAAAAGTTGAGCATACCACGAAACCAACTTCCAGCGAAGTAATTCTGCCACCTGCTGTTGCTTTTATGGATACACTAAGTATTTTAATGGAAAACTTTTCAATTAAAAAACCCCACACCACACCCTTAATAAAAAAAATGGGAGTACTTCTGTACTGGAGAAAAAACCCCTGTTTATTAACTATGAATCACTAGGATATCACAATCATTTTTTCTTTTTGACTTCTCAAGTGTATGACCCAGAAGACGCTTATTCTCAAAATGAAGCAGATTGAGGGTGAGAAGGGGAGCCTGGTACAAGGAAAAAGCCCAGTGGTTATAAAATAAATAAGATGTTGCAAAACCTCATAAAGTATTTTCACAAAACCTCATAAAACAAAGTATCTTAATTAATCTTCAAAATTTCACACAGGAAAAAATGTCTAAAAGCAATGCCTTTCAGTCTGAAAACTGTGATCCCAAACACTGCTGGATTATAGTATCAAAGCAACTTGGAAAAAAAAAAGAACAGGTTAAAGAAATATTGACATTCACCCATCTACATTCACTGAGTGGGGGAAAGAGAAAATGAAACAAGTGGTATTCAAAAGATAACTCTTCTTACACCTCCAGTTCTAGCAGTGATACATACAGCTGAGGATTTAGCAAGGTTTGAGAGGTCCTTTTACCAAAACCCATCAAGAATAGGGTGGACATCCCAACCTTGCTGCTGCAGTCCCTGCCAGCCAGCAGCATCCTGTCTGTCAGCACTTACTGTCAGGGCAACAATGACCTGTGCCCCCCACTCATGCCAGGCCACACGCAACGACTTCTCACTAGTATGGTTATATCATATTTTGTCCTTACATTGCTCATTGCTTTGCATGCTCTTAGAAAGCATGTCTCTAAGTGTGGGCAGGTAGCAGTCGTACTGGAGGAGTTCAGAGAACAAACTGAAGAGAATGGGACACCCAATAAAATTGCAGGGGGAAGTTGGCAGCAGGAGTGTGACTTGCTGAAAGATGAGCCACTCAAAAAATTACTTCAGATTTTTAAGTACTGTAACTCATAAGGCCAGAAAAATATCTTCTGGGAGAAGGAAACCCTGACTCCACAGAACAAACATCCATGCATCAGTCTGCTACCCTGTCCTACAAAGGTTTCCTCATATGAATGGGCCAAGAGAGCCATGGGTGGCCTCTCATCCAAACCGTACCTGACTAAACTTGCTTAGCTCATGAGGCAGGAGGGGGAATCACAAGACAAGACAGGATGGTTAACCACTCTTTGTATTAAACAGACGTATTCACTCTACTTTTCATTTAGAGCACTACAAAAAGCTTGTTTCACCTTGCAAAGCTTGGCAGCTGCCCTATGCCATTTAGAAAGACTATTGAGTCATTCCTTCAGGCTCTTCAGCCCTTTGATATCATGTTGCCTGCTAGCAGACAGGCCTACACCCCCTTTCTACCAAGCAGCACATGCATGGCAGCTTCACTCTTTCAAATGAAGCCTCCTAGCAATTTTGGGTTCCCCACCTTGGTCAAGTACAGAGATTAATTCTCAAGACAAAAGCTCTGGGCCCCAGTGCTGGTGCTTCTTGGGACAGTGCTCCACCAGCTCCCTGAATGAACAAGCATCTTCCCCACTGCAGGGAGGGAGCCCCAGGTAGCTGTACTCTCTCTGCTGTGGTGGGAAAGTGGGGGAAAGACTTGTTGGTCGAGTTAAATGAGCTCAGCAGTGGTTTTACCTCTTGCTTCCTTGATTCCTATATTTGCATCATTGGTGAGCCCAATGAGCAGGCCTGCAATGTTAATTACAGAATTTCATTCTGAAATGAAAAGTGATTTCAGATTTGTAGATCATGGCAATGAGGTTTTAACTAGATCTTGAGGCACTTACACATCCATCAACTCTGACCTCTAACTGTATAAAATAATTTACATGTGCTACGTATTATTAGCCCTATATTTTGAAGCAGGATAGCAAAAGAGGTTAAAAGGCAAAGAAAATCTGTAGCAGAACTAGATCTTAATTCAGATCTTGGCCTGTCTTTCCTTTGTAATCAATACTAAATAAACCTGCAAGAAAAGCACATGCATGCATGAAAATCAATTTTAAGAAAAGGTGTTTTTACTAGGTCAGGTTTCAGAGTTCTGTTTTCTGTACTGAAATGGAAGGTCATCCTGTACAAGCTCAGTATTTTTTCCTGTTCCTGAGTTTTGTTAGCCTTTGCTGCATGTGTATATGCAGTTGTTACATTAAGAATTTATGCAGATGTTTTATTTTTTTGCAGTAAGCTAACTTCCTTGTCTATGAAACAGATGGAAGCCAACTAGCATTTCTTCCAGCCTGTCTTGCTGTATTTTAACATGATAAATTTGGGGGTTTTCCCCCCACAAGGTATTTCCCCATAGGAATTCCCATAAGGAATGTTATTCTTTGCAGTGCCCTATTCATATAATTCTTGCCCCTTTCAACAAGGCAGATAATTAGATAGTATTCCCCTGAAGATAGATCATCTATTGATAAAACAAGATGTACTACTGAGGCCACACCCTATGATTTGATTAATTTGTTCTCTGACCTGTTTTTAATCACACTTGGGAATTCAGTTTTGAAAGGAAACGTACCTGGGCAGTGTGTAAAAAGAGAGGTCAAGCAGACAACAACTCAGAGCACTATCGTGGCTCGACTGCCCACGCCACCCAGTGATTTAAAATGTTAATTATCTTGCATTTGATAGTGACAGATGTTACACATGACAGATTCTTACAAAGGTAAGAGCAAAGGCATTTTTAACACAGTCCTCATTTCAACTGAGTGTTAACAAAAGACCACCAGAAGCAAGACAAAAGGAAATCCAATCCATCGTTCATTTCCGAGTCCAGTACAGGAATCCATATCACAGCCACATCAGGAAGAAAATCACAATTCTCCTGCCTGCCCTTTAATTTGGCCACATTGGACATATCAGCTTTTAAATTCAGCAGAAAAGCATCTCTTAAGATCTCTTTCCTATTAGTTTATTCATTGTTTTATATATACACTAAGGGAACTCAACAAGGTGGAGTAGCGGAAATGCTAATGTCTAGTGCATTCAAAAGTATTCAAGACTGTATCAAAGCTACTGTGCAATTTATCATATATTGGCAATTTGCATCGTGCAGTATCAACTGTCAAGAAGTTATTTATACTGCCGCTGAGCTGCAGACATCACTGAGTTGTTATACTACAATACAGCACAGCAGATACGAAGGGGAAAGCAAAAACCCTCCAGCTAAGTTGAATTTGAAGACTATTTTAGGGAAGAAAACAGAAAGGGTCTTTTGAAATTACCTGGAACACCTAGATCTCCATGCAAAAAACACAGAGTGCTTTGGTGAGCACAAAATGTTGAGACCACAGCTTTTTATCTAATTGATCACATACCCTTTCCAGCAGTAATCTTTTACTCCAGGACACAGGCTCAGACCTGACTCAGAAGGAAGAACACCTCTAACCAAAGTGCCAACAACAGCTCATGGAGCACAGGTTTGTTACCCACACACCCAACTTCTGCAGGGCTGCCATCCATTTACTATCCAGACTCAACCTTACCTAATTTGTAAATTGTGACAAAAATCACACCCTGAGGTGGTGTAGCTATGCAACTTGTACATTATGCACCTTTCATTAAAGAAAGAAAAAATGGAGTAACCTACTGATGAATACATCTTGCAGGGCCTGAAATATGTGAGAACAAACAAACATTTCATAATATGTATAAAAAGGCTTTTCAATTAACATCCTGTTTTGAATACATGGCTGATCCACAGCAGCCCCTGGCAATAGTCTGCCAACATCTCAGCCCAGCATGCTTAGACACTTCTGGCAGTGCTTCCAATCCTCTACGCATCAACAAGAAGCCTGTTTATTATCCAGCTTGCCTGATCTATAGTGCAATGCAGCCAGGACCTGAAGCTATTTCCTTAAGATTGAATGAGTCAGGACATGAAAATTATTAATCAACGTGAAGAGGTTTAAAAGCAGCAATAAAACTGCTTGAAGTAAAGCCTCCGTAAAGCAAGGATTGCAGCACTCAAAGTCGGGGCTTTCCACAGGCTGACAGTACTGGGATGCTTTGCTATTTCTCTCTCAACATTGTGGTAAGTGCAGCAGATAGACAGACAATGGCTATTTGTCTCTGATGCTACACTCAGCATGGGAGATCTACAGGGTACAGCTATACAGCCCTTTGAAGGTAAATACCATCTTGCTGTGCCTGTGGTCCAAGCAGAATGGAAAACATGGCAATGCAATGCCAAGACCCAAGTTAACACACAGTGCATCTTGTCAGGGTTCAAAGCAGAAGCAAAGCAAGCCCACTGCTACCCGCGAGACATTGTTCCTACTGACACAGTGTGGAGGAAAACAGCGTGTAAACGCAGCAAATGAGACAGATTTGCTTTTGCTACAATGAAAAGGCACCTTGCAGCAGCCTCCACTGCCAACTGAGAATACATACAACAGGCTAGGGGAGGTGTTGGTACCTGACTCCTGCACCTTCTGCAGCCTCAAGGTAATGAAAGCACAGGCTACATCAAAATCAGAAAAAAAATTTAAAAAAAAAATAGGATGCAAGGATGCTAGTTGTCATTCCTGTGCTCATCCATGCAAATCACATGGCAGTGTTACAGGCAGTAATGCTCTAAGGGAGGCCTGGCATTGAAACAATTGGTGGACTTTTACAGTTAGTTTCTGTGTCTTAAACCACAAAGGTGCTGCAGAGCATTGTGTTATTTAAAGGGAAGAGGAAAAGGCAAGTAGTTTTGAGGGCTTACAGTTACTCTACTGTGAAAACATGAATGAAACAAAGCACACTTAGGCACAAGTAAATACAGCTCAAAAGTATTTGCTGTCCCTCAATCAAAAAACATCCCCTTTCATAGAATCATAGAATGGCAAGGGCTGGAAGGGACCCCAAGGATCATAAAGCTCCAACCCCCCTGCCACAGGCAGGGCCACCAACCTCAGGCCTAGAAAATTTCCTACAGAAATGTTTGCACTGGTGAGAGCTATTCCTTCAAATTCTCCTAATTTTATTTGTTGCATATTTATCTACTTGTCCATGCATGTTGATGCTAAAAAATTTTGATATACGTATACACAGGTAGCTTTTAAAGCATTTTTTTAAGTTCAAATGCTGCCACTGTTGTCTAAGGCTATAACAAGAGCTTCACCATAGAGATTAATTACAGTAGGGAGGGAGCAAAATAATCTTTTCCATTCTACCTTATCACAGAACTGCTAAACTTCTGGCCGAGTTCCTTGTCTGTAAACATTGAATCTTCAAGTCTTGAATAAATGATGGCATTTGCAGCTTCTGCCAAGCTAGCAAGGCCTGAGATCTCCAACACATTTCACATGAATATGAAAGAACAACTAGATGACAGTAATTTCTGGGCACCAATCACCTGGCAAAAAACAGTGATCCAGAGGAGTATAGTTAACTGTGTTTTGGCTGAGTTGAACAGTCACTGATTAGATTATACTCTTGATTTAAACTTAGGAAATGAAATGTTTTCCTCAGCCTCTCTCTTTGCTTCCTCCTCGTGTCCTTCATATCAGCTTAACTGAGTTTCAGCAGTCCTGATTGTTCAGCAAATCTCTTTACAATTACATTTGAAATGGCCAAGGATCGTCATGTGAAAAAGATTTAAAATAGTACCTCCTACAGATTTTGCATTCTCCCTCTTTACAGCTCACAAAAGGTTGAGAAACTCAGGCTGAAACATAGATTTAGAGTATCAGTACATCTTTGGAGTATGCAACCTACCATCCACAACACTGGTCAATGTGGTTACTCCTAAAGAAAGGGACACTCGGTACTCATGAATTTATCAAGCCATCTAGCAGTAGGACAAAAAACCCACAGTAAGAAACCAGTGGTGATGATTTTACTTAAACTGGGCCTATAGCCTTCTCTTTATCAGCTGACCTTGGTGAAAGAGTCTCTTTAGGAGACTTTAAGGAAGGTTGAATTCATAATGCAAGAGCTCCTTGCAGTTTTCATCGCCTCAAATTACAAAGTGATTTCGATCAGTGCTGAGCACCCATAAGGATGAATTTTGCACTACTTTATTGGCTCCTGCTTCCCTTGCAACCTGCTCACGCAGGATCCCAGCAGGCAATTTCTCTTCTTCCAAGATGACCTTAAATTCAGTAAAGCACAATCCCATCTCCTCTCCCTGTTAGTGTCTGCACCCAAGTACACACACACGTGAGACCCTGTATTTGGGAGAGCAGGATGATACAACTCCCTACAGCTCCCTACCAGACTTACTTTCTACGAACACAGACACAAGACCCACAGGAGAAATTGCTAGGTGTCCAGCATGCCTTGCATCTTCTGTTTAGAATCATGCAATCCTCCCAGACACCAACAAAAGCCAGCTTTAGATCTGGATAAAAGATCTCAACAAAGGCAACATGCACAGAAAGAAACAGCTAGCCAAAAGGCTGATTTCACCTTTTACTGGGGGTTCCTTCCCTCTCAATGTGGAGGATTGCTTTGGAGTCAACACTGCTTTCAGGTTTATCAGCTGCAACAGTACTCTCAACTAATTAAAGGCATTTTTTACTCTAGCTATTCCCATCAGCCAAAGATGCTCAAATTTTTATCTGCATTTTAAACAGCTCTAGGGGACATCACTCAAGTGCCTCCCATTGAGGAGTGAAGATGAGATTCATACAGCAACTGCAATTATTTAATTGCCTGTTTGTAAGGCAAGTAAGACTGGCAAAAACTCACCAGGTAAATGTGCCACACACTTCTCCTCTGTGGTGTTTCAGTGTCCGTAATACTCTACATGATCACTGAGACACAGGCGCTGTCAGAGTGTTGTAAGTAACGAAGCTGTAACCCAAGTAGGGAAAAAGGACACACTATTCTATGTGGGGAGAACACCAATCTCACGTCAGTGGGAGCTTATCACACACATTGCTCTTTCCTTCCACTCTTCCAACAAACTAAACTCCTGCATTTACAGCAGCTAAGACAAAATCATAGAACACAAAATTCTCTGGAATAGTTTCAAAATGTCCCTTTTTTCTTTTTTCTGTATTTTTGGCAAGTATAAGGAGAATAGAAACACTTAATCAACTCCTTTCTACAAATCTCAACTGCAAAAATGTGGGGTTTTCAAATGTTCATAGCACAGCAGCTTTGAGTGCTAATTCTGCTTCTTTACGTTTTCTAGATGTAAAGCAAAAAAAAAACCCACATTCTTTGCCAGAGAGCATGATTTAAAAAGAACTAAAGCATAGACTTTGACCATATGTTAAGGCTGACTGAATTCAAAGTGCAAGTCTTCCTGGATCAACATTGTAGTCTACTGAAAAGATCTTATCCAGCATATTAATGTTTCCATTTTTACTTCAGGCATTTTGTTCAACTTGGACACAAGCAGAGTGGACAGCTGCACTTTAATGAATTTCTATGTATTTCTAGCCAGTTCACCTTCATACATTATCACTAATAAAGCAACATTTATGTGGCAAACTGTCAAGTTGCATTACTCAAAATCACCAGGTTTTATATAGAAACAGAAGTACTTCTTTTCACTTGAGGCCTGCAAAGAGGTTTTTTTTGGGGGGGGAAGGGGGGGAGAGGGGACAGGGTGCACCAAGTGTGTTGGTGGAGGGGTGAGGCAGTGGTTCTCAGGGATTTTTATTTGCTAGAACTCTGCTTGCGACAAAATTATAATGCCATGTTCCTTTAGGAAAAGAGCTGATTAACTGTAACCAAAACCAATGCCATATTTATGCAAACTCAGAAAAGGACAACAAAATCTCATACCTCAGAATATAAACAGTTGTTACAGTCGTCATGGGAGTATTTCCCCACTCCCCCCTTCACTGCAAGGGCAGGGTGAGTAAGGCAGGAGAGGAGGTGGTGCCTTATTCTGAGCTAAACAGAATGCAGAAGACAGACTGATCTACTGTAGTAAATCTTATGTTCCTTAGTCTTTGCCATCTGGCAAGTGATCCGTGGCTCATGTGAAACGAGTGGGTGGTCATGGTCTGGTTTGCACTAGATATTTTTCGGGATCACGGGAAAACAAAACAAAACATTGCAACTGGCACCAACTGCTGCTCTTGTTAGTGGCTCTCACCAGGCAAGGGACCAAACAAAACTGAAGACTAAACCTTTCCCTCCTACAGAACTGGTCACATTTTCAGGAGGAGATAAAAACAAGCTCGTATAAGAAAGGGAAAGTTTGCAATGCCTCTGGCTCCATCATTCTGTTCAGGATAAAGAAAGCAAAGACTTCAGCCCTTAGGACAACCAGTGACTTTACCTTCCTTGCTCTGATGATTCACCCTTTACTTGAGTATCAACTTGGGAGCCACAAAAGGCATGTGAAATTCACAGCTCTGATCTCCCTTTCTCACAGTAGGTTCAACAGAGGGATGGGTCAAGAACTACATGCAGGACACCAGCCGGGGCACTGTTACCAGCCTTAAATTTGTTGTAAAAACAGCTGTGGAAAGCAAAAATTCTTAATAAAACTGTATTTATAGATAAACAGCAATGCTTAACAGGAGGTTTTCCACATTACAGAACTATATTTCAAAGGTTATCCTGCTGAAAAAGAGCCAAATACTACAGCATTTACATTGTTTCTAATGTAATACAATGCAGATTTTTCAAGCACAAATACCTTTAAAGGAAACCATATGGTAATGGCAGACTTGCTTTTCCTTAACAACCTAGAATGCTTTCACACTGAACTTCAAGTTAAAAAGGGTTCAGAACTGGCTACGTACAACATTCCTTTTATTTCAAAGAGCACCACTCATTTAGCATATGGCAATAGTGTGAAGCAGCACAGTTTGGTATTTTTAATCTGACAGACCAACTCATGGAGCAACTTCAAATTATACTTCAGCTCTGGCTGAACAAAAAAGCAAACCCTAACTCCCTGTTTGCTCAAACAGCATCAAAGCAGCTACAAAACAGCAAGCAGGATTGTATAGTTTCTAGCATCAGGGAATGAATATTGAAATAACTTTTTTTTTTTTTAAAGGATTTGCTTAGTAGCTTGTAATTTTTAAATAAAGGATCAAAACACAATCTTGTGAGGGCTCAACAGTTCTACTTCCACAAACCAAAGTTTACATGGGAACATGAAGTAGCCAGAGAAGAATACTAATCTGACTAAATCTAAAGATTTAACATTTTAATCAGACGTGATTTGCAGTGACTGTGAAATAAACATTTGCAGATCAATGTTAGGATTTTGTTTATGGTCCGCTTCCCCAGTTATCATGGATATACACCTGGCTTCCCCAGATCCCAGAGGAAAGCTTGTAATACCAGCAGGAGAAAAGGAAAAAAAAAAAGAAAAAAAAAGCATTGTGACTATACATATTTGCCACAGAAGATTGTATGTATGGGAGATCATCATTTTTTTGCCCTCACTTTTTAGTGTGTAACTACATGTTTAAATAATCACAGTACACGTGTACTGCAGAATTCTAGGTGTTCTAAGAAAGGTTCCTAGCACAGCAGAACAGTTAAATCTACACAGATGTGCAATGTACAAATACCCACTTGACTATCCTTTAATGAAAAATGAGCAAAGGCAAGGATGTGTTAAGGTAAAATGACTGTGGTTTGCTTAGCTATGCTGTCTTTTGTTTCATCATAGCAGTACACAGTCTTGAATCACCAGGAAACCTCTTTCATCCATCTGATGACACACACCAATGATCAAGGACATGCCATATTCCTAGGTGCTTAAAATATGCTGACATTTTGACAATACATGTTCTTACCCCACGTCAGTCTATCAATAGCAGACACCTAGAAGCCCTAGCCAAGCTGCTCAAAACCTGTCTCTGCCTGACCATCAGCAAGAAGACCCTAACTTCCTTCCATTTCCCCCAAAATGTTCTTTTTAGAAACAAACTTCCCAAACAAAAGCAAAGAATAACAAACACAAGAATATATCAGTAAACATATTCTAAAGCTGTATCTTCGCTGCCATCAGGCTGCCGCACAAGCGGGCATGCTGGTGCGAGCTCTTCTCCAACAGCAGCAGAGAAGCACCAGAGTGGCAGAGGCTGGAGAGTACACTGCTCCAGTTTACTGGGAACACTGGGTACTTAGGTGTGTTGCTGGTTTAGGTGTACCTATGCACACTGCAACTATGCCTGCAGCAGTACTGTAGACATACCCAGACTGTACTGATCATGAAGTCAACGTTAGGGTTATGTATTTCAAACGCAGCAGCGTTTCCTTTGAAGCCATTAATTCTCAAGGAGAGGTGAAAAATACATTGCTCATGTCCTGACAGATAATACATTTCTTTGAATTCAATAAAGGAAAAACACTATTCATATTTGCATGACAGTTTTTCCTGGTTACAAAAATATTTCCTCCAACCTCACTGGACAAGATTAGAAGATTTCATGACTGATCAGTCAACCATGAGCCAAGGTTTATTTTTTTAAAATAAATAACACAATTTAGAATGGAATACTATAGAACTCAATTTGTTATGGCACATACAATGTTTCTAAAACCATCAGATCTGGCTGGTATACATGTATATTTTTAACCAGTAAGCAAAGCAGGAATCAGCACAATTTTGATAAAACTTGACAAATTTTCTGAAGAACAGAAAAAAGCAACAACAAACCCCAAACCCACAAACCAACCCTTCCTCCACAAAACCCCAACACCACCAAGCTGCTGAATCTCTTGCCAATACAGACACAAAGCTGTGCTCAGCAAAAGAAGGGTAAAGGAAGGTCACAGGACTGTTCTCTGCTGTCTATCCTGTTCTGTGGGGCTTGTTCTTGACGTATGGTACATGTGCAAAAGTTAAGAATGGGTATTTCTTGATTTTAACAAACCACTCATTACCTGTGGTTGTTCCAAACCCCACTGAAGCCCAGAATAATCATTGTCACCAGCTGGAGAGAAAGCTCTTTAACCCCCCCCCCCCTCCCCATTTTAATATTGAAAGTTGCTTATGTAGTAGTTATGGAAACACTCTGGATTAAAATGCATAGAATACCAAGAGCTATTACATTGCTATCTTCATTTCTACAGGTCTTTAATCCAAAACCAGGAAACTCCACAGATCTAGTTCTGTAGGCTTCCTAGGCTGGGTTTCCACTAATATTTACATGAATATAAAGTGACATTGATGCTAAGCAGAAGATTCTCATTCCCATCTGTCTTCCATTCCCTTCAAGGCAGAAAGGCGGAGAGAACGTGAGCAGCTTGTAGAAAAAGAGGATGGCACTGATTTTTCCAGTAACACTGTCCACTTAAAGACAGTATGAAATTACACCCTCAAAAAAGTGTACAAACTAAACAGATGTTTTATGATTTTTAAAAACTGGATGTTATAGGATGACTCCTGTGTGCAAACATAAATTCTGTAACATCAATGAAGTGTCACAGCACCTGGGGCTGGAAGAAAGCTGCTTTTCAACAGCATACATGTTACCAGAATACTCATCAGCAAAAGCCAAACCCCATAATTTTTATAGAAAGGACAATATAAAGAACAGGCAGGAGCTTCATGGTAACACTAACTTGGCAAGTAACAATTTGTATGAAAAACTACAGTACTTTAATCATAGCAACTGGTCTCAGCCTTGGTTTCATACTTCTTCACAAAAGCTACCTTTGAACAAATCAGGAGTCTCCAAAACTACATTCCAAGATCTACTGTCCCACCATAGTGGGGATGTCCTACATACCAAGCATTTATGTGGAGACTGTTCTTCCAAACACCATCCCAGTCCTGTTTTGCTTTTTTTATTTTTTTTTCTTTAAAAACAACCACCACCAACCTAACCTCACAGGAATGGAGGAGGTGAAGAAAAGCACTGAAGAAAAATAAACAGTGGAGAAAGACCAGTGGATGTTCAGCGCACTGGACAACTGAGCCCTACTACAGAAGGACAGAGGTTTAAGTCAACCCTGCCAGGATTTGAATTCATCATTCTAGAAAAACATGATTGCAATGCATAGACAACATATGCATTCTCCCTCTACAACCTATACTAGACATGTTGACATACCCTTCTTAACAGCAAATTATATTGGCTTATAAAAAAGCTTGATTGGGATTGTGGAAGCTAAGAGGAAATATTTAGCAGCAGTTGAAATGTTTTCCTTGTCACTTTTAAATCACATTTTCTGAGAAGACCCTCATTGAGCAATTATGCAGCCCACTCCAATGCAATTGTCCCCACTGCAGTGGATACAGAAGTTGCCTCTCTCCCTTAAAAGCTGGGTCAGATCAATGCTTTATCCAATCCCTGACCCTGACAGTGGAACAGGAAAGCACACTGTAGTTTAAAAAGTGGCTCAGCTCATAAACTTCCTTAGCAACTACAGTCATTAAATTAGGGATTCTATAGGACATTGCTCTAGCTATTCCCTATAAAAACTATTTATGACATGAGATCATGAATTTGCCTGAACTCATTTGCACCACCTGATTTCTGGATGGGTTCCCCTTAGGCTTCTTAAAATTTCAGTCATGGAAACTAAAATTTCATCTTAATTTTTTTCTTCCAGTTGCTTCTGGTATTAACAGAAACACCCACTTCAGCCATCAGTAATGCAAGGCTTCCTCTACTTGTAGACTCCTGTTATTTGCTGGTTTCTGAGCTCCTCTTGGATAAGACAGTTTATCTAATTATCCACACAGTCCCCCCAGACTTGCATGCAGCAACTTTTCTGTAATAAGATAAAGGAGCAAATGAACATCAGATTTGAGGCATTTCTTGAGCGATTAAGATTTGAGAGACAGATGCCAGGATGAATATAGCTAAGCCAAAAAAGTTGATATGGGACAAGTCAGGTCTAAGGCTCAGCTGCTACATCCTACTGTACTATGGCTTTGGTACTTGCTTAATTCAATAAAATCAGAACGAAATGTCATTATTTCCAGAGGAGAAACAGAACCCCAAAGCACTGCGTAGACACGCAGACTTTAACACATAGCATACTGTTTCCACATCAGTGACCCAGACTACAGACCCAGAATACAGCAGTATTAAGGAGTTTGTACTCCCACCAGTCATCCTGGTGAATCCATGGCAAAAATGCATATTTGGTATGCCCAGCTAATAAACATTCATATTTTTGCACATCAGCCTTTTCAAGCCACCTCATTATTCAACAGCCTTAGGTATACACATGTTGTGTTAACAAAGGACTACATAAATGCCACCCAGCTGAAGTATTCCTACATATTCACTAAATATTGCCTTATAGATAGGGACCAAAATATGAGAAGGGTAAGGCTCAGATTCACAACTCAGCCCTTCCCTTCTCAGGATTCCTTTAGAGTTATGGGGAAATAGATGCAACAGAACATCATTTATTGGGGGAACAGAGGGGAGGGGGAGAGACATCAGCAGCTTGTGTACATGCTGTGCAGCACATGTAAAGTTTTACATTAAAAGGATGTGCCACACAGACCTCAAGCTGGCAGGTAAATCAGCCACAGATGAGAGAGACTGTGTGTCATGCCATGATCTGCAGACAGAGTGTCCTGTTCTAAATTCTAATGATAAAAGAAGCAGCCCACAACTTAATGTTGGTCTAAGACTCACAGACCACCTATGATACAAAACTACCATCACTTGGTACAGTATTTCAGTCAGTCCCAAACTGGGTTGTATTTAAAATGGCAAACTACAAGTGAAGATCACATATTCCCAATGTAACACCCTGATTCATCCACCCTTTCCCCCTCTGTCTTGGCAAACACATCAGAGACTACAACAGAAAGGTTAATATTTACACTGCCCAGAGTCTCAATGACATGGCTCATATTCTCAGACTCACCCACACTAACAGTAAATATCGGTTTCACGGGTAAGGGAAGTGCCACAAAAGCAACCAGTAAAAACAACTTGAAGATGATTACTGCTTTGTGATTCCAACCCAAAGGCCTGAAACTTGAACTGATTTCATTTTACTTTCTTAAATTAATTCCTCTGCTTTCCTCATGCAGCTAATTCAACACAATTCCTCCTGCTCTGATTATTAAAAAGGAAAAGCAACATGTACAACATCTAAGAGGCATTATTGCCTTCTGGGACACCAGGATATTTTCAAAGCTATGGGTAAAAACCAACCAGTGAATTTTCCAATCCCGCTGGTGTATGCTCACTGGTAAAGTGAGCATACAGAACTTGACATAATACAATCAGTATGCAAAAGGCATTACATACATGCAGTGAGGTTTGGAGAGCTGGGACTTCATCAGACAGCACAATGACAATGGTAGAAGTACCACAGATCCAGACCACTCTTCATGGTGGTACAGCTCTGCCACCATGCTCAAAACATCAGTTCTTAACACTTTATCTTCTAGCTCTCTGTAAACATGCCTACATAGGCACACATGTTAAAAATTCACTCAATTCAATTTTAAGTCATGCTATTTCAAATAACAACAAAGGTGTTCAATCAGCTTCTCCATTGTTTATGGTACAAGCACAGGCTGTAATGAGGCCTACAGTCACCCAACAACACCAAATATCACCATGTTATGTAACAAAAATACATGTGAAGTATTCTACTACTGATTTTACCTGTCTAATTTGTCAAAACAAATACTAGTTATATGAACTGACTCTATAGAATTATAGAACGGCATGGGTTGGAAGGGACCCCAAGGATCATAGCGCTCCACCCCCCCCGCCACAGGCAGGGCCACCAACCTCAGGCCTGGATCTACACAAGGTTGCCCAGGGCCCCATCCAACCTGGCCTTGAATGCTTCCAGGAATGGGGCATCCACCACCTCTCTGGGCAGACTGTTCCAGCACCTCACCACTCTCTCTGTAAAAAACTTCCCCCTAATATTCAATCTAAACCTTCCCTCCTTCAGCTTTAAACCATTCCCCCTTGTCCTGCCATTATCTGCCCTTTTAAAAAGTTGATTCCCCTCCTGTTTGTATGTTCCCTTCAGGTACTGGAAGGCTGCAATGAGGTCCCCCTGCAGCCTTCTCTTCTCCAGGCTGAACAAGCCCAGCTCCCTCAGCCTCTCTTTGTAGGGCAGGTGCTCCAGCCCTCTGATCATCTTTGTGGCCCTCCAAAAAGGTACACAAGATCAACAAAAGTTGAAACACTTTTTTGAACATTTATTCTTACAAAAACCTCCTCAAAAACCCAAGACTATACTGCAACTTAAAATCTCAGCTGTTGTATTTGAAATAGATTCTTAGGCCAGCACAACATAAAACTTTAATGGTCAACAGATCAGACTTAAATTCTTTTCTTTCCAAAGCACTTTATTTCACAGTATCAAGCAAAAGAAAGTAGCTTAAGTGACAGGATAAACTTCCTTGGAGATTTAATTGGATTAAATTTCTACATCATTGAAGCCTTGAGACTTGTATCTGCCAACTCTAAAGGTGAAGGACCATAAATGAAGAAAAAACCCCTCTAGCTTCAGAGTCAAAAACCCCCACCAGCTCCAAACACCACACACATGTTGCTCTGTACACATAGACCTCTGGGGTGGCTTTTAAAACCTGAAGGTTTTAAAAGTCCAAACATCTATCTGTTCCAGATACCACCCCGAGTTAAGCACAATTGTGTCTAACTGCACCTGTATGTCTGATGGTTTTCATCCATCTGACCCAAGCCCACTGAAATCCTTCCTGCAGACTAAGTCACGGTCCAGCTCCACGAGCTCCTAGATGTCACCTCAGCCACATCTGCTGCAGGATGACATCCCAGAACCTCAAACTGGAGAGGAGCAGGTTAGGAATCTGTAGCTAAAAAAGTAACAGCCATAAAGCCCCTGGTATAGTATTTCAAAATGACTTGTGTTGTACACCTCGCATTCGTGCTGGCAGACGCTGCTAGCCTGGGTGATGAGCCCAGCTTTGCCCAACTGATGGCTGACCTGAGCAGAAGGCCCTTCAGTTGAAATTTAACTTCTGTACACAAGATATGTCATACGGCTCAAAAACCAGCGATGTTGCAAGTGTGGGAAAGCCCCACACCATTGGCTTGTGTGAAAGTCAGTCTACAGTCCACAGCCATGAAACAACAACATTATCTTGCCAACGGCAAACAGCAGTCAGCTATTGCTCAAGCATTCCCAGGCCTGCAGAGCCAAAGACTGGAGTTACACAATCAAGATAACTTCTCTACTCCGCCCTGCTGGGCAAATGCCTGCAAGTTTTCATCTGGGATGGAAAAAAAAAAATCCAACAACCCCGACCAAAAAACCCCCAGTATTTTCTTAGCTACACCCTTGCAGTTTCACCCTGCACTTAAGAGAAACTAAACAAGGAAATGTTGATGGCCATTTTTATTGGCACGAGACTGAGGGCTTCAATCATGCTGTAGGCCACATCCAGCAAAACCAGGTAAACAAAGATAGTTATTTTAATATGCCATTTACAAATTCATTAGCTGCACACACAGAAAGGCCTATAGGAACATCCAGCCTATTTTCCTATCAATAAAGCACTGTCTTCTCTGCAGTATATTTTCCAGTAGATCAACCTTGTCTGGACTTAAAAGTTCCAAATAGGGGAAATTTTGCCAGCTCCAAGGAAAATTTACCACATCCCTTTACTGGTATTTGGATCTTCAGCCAGTTACAGTCACATGTGCAGAACTAAGCCAAAAGGTTTTACGCTATGTTTGTATCATCCAATACATTTTTTTTCTAGATCTAATGCCATAAAGCCATTTGAAAAGCGAAGTTAGAAGAGAATGCATATTCAAGGAAAATTATTTCCATATACAAATATCTTTCTAAGGATTTCTAAGGCAGTCTTTATTCATTTCAGCAAGTATCTTCCCATTTCCATTTTAAGGTAGCTTTAAGTCTTGTTTCAGGGGGGAGGAAACCTGCAGGCACACTGACCACTGCCATTATGTAAGACTATATAGACAACATAAAACAAAGCAAGGAACGGGGCCAAACCTGCCCAGCACCCTAATCTACCAATTAGATTGAATTTTAAAGCTGAAGGTAGCAACCAATTTCAAGGGGCTGTGTCCATCCTTTCTTTCCAGAGCCAAAACTTTACTCCCTTAAGAAACGGAACACCCTATGGAAAAACTGGGCATCATCATGTTATTAAACTGTATCTTGAGGAAGTGGTAAAGAGTGTAAGAAATTTCAGGTGAAGAGTGTGTGATGCATTGTCAATTTAAGCAAAATTTGTTCTACAAAAGCATTATAAAATGCTTCTCAAACCAAGGAGGTTTTTTCACTGACCATATTGTTTTTCCTTCTTAGAGGAAGCTTCTTAAAGAGGAAGAAGAAAGAAGACACAAAAGTGCACACAGAAGTGAAATGTCTTTCTCTCTTTTTGTCACCAATTTAGAAAAACAGAAGAAGAAAAAGGCAGCTTTTTCTTTTAGAAGTCCCATCTGTGAAAGACTTTTGAGTCAAGCACAACTGGACAGATGTGCAGAATTAACTGGGTTTTAAGGATTCTACCAATAAAAAGTTTTGTGAATCACCTTTGAAGTCTCAGTTTAGTCCTTAACTTACCAATATTCTGCTTTTTGCTCATGCTTAAACAGCATTATGCTTTCAAGACCTGAAGCATAACTTCTTTCTTTAAAGGTTTCCTGATTTTCCCTCCTTCGGAGGGGGCTGATGTACAACTAGGATGATCCTCCTTCCCACCCAGTAACCAGGGATGTGATGGAAATCAGAAAATGCCTTTGAGCACAGAGTTTGATTTCAAAGTACTCAGTCTTTACCACAAGTCTTTCACTTGTGGTAAAGCCACAAGTGTTTTACCAGATCTAGCTACAGTGAAAACAACTCAATGGATATAAATATCATCACACATTTGCAGACACTGGGCAGAATCCACAAATCTTTCTTTCTGGACAGCAGCCAGTGGGAGATTGAGAGCCTGTAAGGCTTTGCAAAAGGAAACAATTCAGCCTCCTAGAACAAATGTGCTGTCCCTAAAGAATGGTGTCATGGAAATCAGAGCACATTAAGAACAGGAACACATTAAAAAATTGTATGCTGCACTACTAACCAGCTTTCCAAACAACCCCTTAAGAGTAATTTTATACTAGGCAGTTATATTAAATGTATAAAAATATAATAAATCCTCTCTTCACATTTTTAAGTAAAGTAGGTGTGCTTCTCAGAATTTAAAAGCTACTTCTTGGGAAAGATGGCTAATTCTTCCCCTCTTGAACCTAGCTGTATCTTAAAATTGCTGTTTTACTGGAAAAGCAAATGGATAAGTGACATAGCTTTGAGGCTCCATACCCTTTTTTCCCTTGGTGATGCCTGTCTAACATATGCAGTTTACAAATCCATGTGGTCAGGTGGCCTTTCTAAACACCACCAGGCTGTAAATTCTACATGAAGTCACATCTGTGACATCACACCAGGAAAGAAACTTTTTTTTTTTTAAACTTGAAACTTAAACATTAATCCATGAAAGAGAACAGCCTGGCTTTATTGTTTTCTTAATGCTGTGCATGTCCTCCTGAGCCACTCTACAAGAAAACTTACTTCTGTAAGTAAAATAAGTATATCTGATTTCCATCATTATATATAAACCAATCCACATTTTAGTCAATTTTCTGACCAAACCAACACTTTAAACACATCCCTGCCAGGGGTTGGGTAGCAAAAAAGTTTTTAGCTGAGAAGGAGAGATGTTTTTAGTTGAGATGTTTTTAGTTGAGAAGGACTAGTATTAAGTGTTTCTAATGGTGTTCCTGTCCATGTTGTACCCATATGTATTAATTAAAACTTTACTCACCTATTTGCCAATTATCAGCATCCTTCCAGGTGAAGAAGTCCACTCTGGCACATATATTCACTAAACAAGCTGAAGAAACATTACAAGGTGAAAACACAAAGCATCATCCACCCAATGCTAATATTACCATCCAGGACAAGCACAGGCAGCAAATCCAATTACTTGGCTGGCCATACTCATCCACTGCTAACACTTACAGGCACAAGCCTGATCTGTACAATTCCCCTTTTACAGTGCCAAAAGGCCCAATTCCACAATCCCAAGGAGTATTTTGCATGCTGAATAGTTCCATCACACACAAGCTTATGGATAGGACCCCTGGTTAGTTTTAACATTTGAATAAGGCACTACAGAACGGGCAGAATCAGACTCTAAATAATCTATAAATTAATAGGTGAGGAAGACATAATTCACCTCCTGTTGTGGTTCAGCTCCAAACAGTGGCTGAGCACCACATGCCACTCATTCACTCGGAGGAGCAACTGACAGAGCCTCCCCGGGTTGGGATAAGGGCAGTTTACTAACAAAAGCACCATGAAAAGAGACTAACAGTCCACGGAAAATTTCACTCACACCCAGTGGTAACACAGAGCACCTTACTGACCCAAAAGTACCACAGAGCACTGCACAATGAGAGGACAAACCTGATACACTGCCTGCACTCAGACTGCCCTGGAGGCACCCAGGAGCACCCCTCCCCAACCAGCCCCTTTTATGGGAGGGTGATGTCAGGTGCTGTAGGAATAGCCTGGACTAACTCAGCTCACCTGGGCTGGCTGCTTGGCTGCCTGCACTCATTTGAGCTGGCTGCTCACCTGTGCTGGCTTGCCTGTCCAGAGCCAGGGCATTATCCACCCCTTTTTCCATGCCATCTATATCATGCCTGGACCTTACACTTTCACTTGATTTGGGAGGCTCATAATATCATTTATCTATCATTTAGACCATCTGCCATGAATTGATTTTATTATACATCAAGAATTTAGCAGCTGTTCTCACCTAAAATTAAATCCCATTGAGGCACACACTGGATTTCCCCATCTTTTCACATCATCCACTGCATGCATCCAGGTCCCTCAGCAAAAGCAATCTCATGAATGGGTTTGCCTTTCTCTGAAGCAGGAACAGGCCAGCCTGTCTTCCCCAACAGGTTTTTCATGTGCACTACAGGGACTTTATCCCCCTTCACAGTCTGTGGGAGTTTTGATTGAGCAGGGCCAGCTCAATTGGTGAATCCACTGGAGTTAACCAGCCACGTGGCTTTGGCTAAGTGCATATCCCAGTTTTCTAGGGTTCCACCACCCATTGCTTTTAGTGTAGTTTTTATCAGTCCATTGTATCTCCCAACTTTCCCAGAGGCTGGTGCATGGTAGGGTATATGATATACCCATTTGATACCATGCTCTTTGGCCCAGGTGCCTATGAGATTGTTCTGCACATTAGTTCCATTGTTCAATTCCATTCTTTCTGGAGTGCCATGTTGCCAGAGGACTTGCTTCTCAAGACCCAGGATGGTGTTCGGGGCGGTGGCATGGGTCACAGGATAAGTTTCTAGCCCCACCAGTGGTTGCTTCTACCATTGTGAGCACATACCGCTTCCACTGGTGTGTCTGTGGGAGAGTGATGCAATCCATCTGCCAGGCCTCTCCATATTTGTATTTCAGCCATCGTCCTCCATACCACAGTTTTAACTGCTTGGCTTGCTTGATTGAGGCACATGTTTCACACTCATGGATGACCTGTGAGATGGTGTCCATGGTCAAATCCACGAGCCCATCTTTATGTGGCATCTCTTCCTTGATGACCTGAGGTGTCATGGGCCCAGCAAGCTATAAATAATTTGCCCTTACGTTGCCAATCGAGGTCTACTTGAGTCACTTCAATCTTAGCAGCCTGATGAACCTGCTGGCTGTTTTGATGTTCTTCAGTGGCTTGGCTCTTGGGTATGTGGGCATCTACATGATGCAATTTTACACTTACTGGGCAGAGATGTCTTGCCACAATAGAGCAGCCCAGATGGGTTTGCCTCTGTGCTGCCAGTTGCTTTGTTTCCATTGCTGCAACCACCTCCACAGGGCATTGGCCACCGCTCAGGAGTCAGTATAGAGGTACAATTTCAGCCGGTTTTCTCATTTGGCAATGTTTAAAGCCAGCTGGATGGCTTTTACTTCTGCAAACTGGCTGGATTTGCCTTCTCCTTTGGCAGCTTCTGCGCCTTGTCATGTAGGCCTCCATACAGCAGCCTTCCACCTCTGATGTTTACCAACAATGCAACAGGACCCATCAGTGAACAGGGCATATTTTTTCTCATTTTCTGGCAGTTCACTCTACAGTGGGGCCTCTTCAGCACTTTACTGACAAAAGCACTACAAAGGGAGAATAACAGCCTATGGCAAACTTCATTCACACCCGGTGACAACACGGAGCACTGCACAAGAGGAGCAACCCAGCCACACTCAGAATGCCCTAGAGGCACCCAGGAGCACCCTTCCCCACCAGCCCCTTTTAAGGGGGCGTGATGTCAGGTGGTGTGGGAAACTCAGCTCACCTGTGCTGGCTGCTTGGGGAGGTCAACTCTATCCTGGCCAGAACCAGGACACCTGTGAACATCTATTTAACTGTGCTGGTTTGCAGTTGGGCTGAGACCAGACCTCAAGATAAAACTGGACTTTGTTTTTTTAGTACTTCAACTTCTATCTTATGCAACTACTTCAAATAACTTCAATAATAAATGAATAGCCTATAAATATTGTTGTAACACTCCCCTCTGTAACACAAACACCTGCTTTCAGTCCTGTTGACATTTCCATTCATGCACCATATATACAAAGAGGGTGTCTGTCATTTGAGTGAATAAGAGTACTGAAATCAAACCAAATAGTAACCCCCAAAATTACACAGAGGTTTCCATTACCTGTGTGAAGGCACAGAGTCCTTTCTAGCCAACTCTACCATACATCTTTGTACTGAATTGCAAAGTAATAGTTATTTGCAACTAATTGCCTCCCCTAGTATGAAAACTCTACTACCTTAAGGCAGGCAAGGCTGAACACGTTAGAGATCTGCTATTTGAGAAGCAAAACAGTCTGCTTCAGCCTCTCTACTCCCAGTGCTCTCTTATTTAACAGAGTAAATGAACAGTACAATGTTCTTAAATGTTAGTCACAATTATTACCTTTCAGAAAGCATGAGATAAAGCCAGATCTTTTACCAACACACATAAAGCTTTTATCTTTGCTATCTCTGACACTGAATGCCATGTTTGATTTGGTTATGTGAGACTCAATTATAATGCACATTACTAGCCTTTAATGCAGTTTCCCTTGCCAGAAATAGCCCCTCAGCACTACAAATACATTACATCATTGGACTGTGTCAGGGGGCATTGGGGGATTCTGCATCAGCTGCTTGGCCCTGCAGCACTGTGGTCTCTCAGGCCCTGCTGAGCAAAAATGTTATACTTATCCCATGGTACTTTTTATCCCAATGTGTTTCCCACTTCCCTCTCACCATTCCTTACTGTACATTTTATTACAGAAGTGACAGGGACATGAGGCACGACAGCCACAGTACAGTGGCAGCTCTTGTGGAAATTTCTTCTACAATTACAGGCTGAGGAATGTCTTACAGCTAAATACACATAAGGGATATCTCCTAGACATCAGCCAATACAGTGTATTTGATTACTACCAAATAGATGATGTCTACTGGAGGGGGGAGGGCAGAATCAATTAGGAACCACATTTTCGTGCATGACGTGGAAGAGAATAAGCAACATGAAACAGGTGTAATTACATCATTCAATGCTCAGATATCACAAGGATAAAAGAATAAAATAAAATTATGTGGACCTATGTAAAGCAGAAGAGCACAGTATGGTATGTTCCACTTAACAGAAGCAGCTCCAAAGGCAAGTGCTACTGCATTTGATCTAAGTGTTATTTTCTAAATTGAAAGGGTTTTGTTTATTCTTCTAAGCTACAATCATGATGTAACTATAGTTTTATTGGCATTCTTAACACAGTACTGACCTGCTCAGTCAATATATTCATGGTATATCCTACAACACAGTCCTTCATCAGACCTTGGCACTGCTGGCTAGACTGCATCTTAGAGGTCCCTGGTTATGATTTGGATTGAGTAATGAAGTGAGTGGAAGTTCTGTGTGAAGGAGAGTAGAGGACAGCTCCATTAAAAGAAACCATAAGCTCACGAAAGCTGTCTGAAAAAAACAAAGCTGTCCAAGTAACTGTTCTTCCCTTTCAGTGATAATGAAACTTAAACCAGAGTCTCCCAGACTTGAAGAAGAACAGAAAGATCTGGAAGCTATGAAGACCATGCAAATTAATTTCTTATCTTCTGAAACAGAAGAACAAAGCTAGTAAAACCCAAAATACACATGATTTGCACAGCTGAAACAGCCTAACCAAAATTACTGTAGTTCCCAAGAATCAGAGGAGAGACCAGCTCTCCCTTCTGGTTTTAACAAAAAGCAAGTTCTCACTCATACCCTAGTGGGTGACAGTAAGGGAAGGCAGGAACAGCTTTTTCACCAGAAACCTTTGTAATTGTGCAACTTCTGGTTTCTATCATAAATAGAAGAATACAAGAGTCAGGAAAGAATTTCTTTGCTTCCAGCATTTTTTTGTCCCTCTGAAGTATTAATTTGACTACTGCCAGAAACTGCACTGGTTTTGTCAGAATGACTACATCATGCCTGACATTAATTTGAGCTCACAGAATTCGGGTAAGTGTGAAAAGAACAGGTCTCAGACATTGCTGGAAGGATCACTTTAACAACCTTCCTTAACCCCAATATAATGTCTGGGGAGGTTTCACATAAATGCAGCCTAACCTTCTCAACACAGCACTGTATGCTGTACTTCGACTCCCTGAATGTTTGGGTCTTTTTGTCAGCAGCTGCCACTGTAAAACCAGCTTCAGGATTGCAACTGCCAGTCAGGCTCTGCCTACGTGCCACAGGAGAGCATCGACATGGCCACCTGATCAAGATTAGAAAGATTACACACATGAAAGTAGTTAGAGTGGTTAATCTGCTACTACACCTACAGTAACTGGGTGTAGCTGTGCCCTTTCTAACAATGTCAAGGTCGTACTCATTTGGCCATCCCCGACATACAAAAAGACAAACAGTCTCTGGCACTGGAACCTCCCTCAGTCTGTTTAGAGCACGTGGGTACCTCCACAATGATTCAGAGCAGTAGGATGAGGTCATTCCTCGGCCAGACATGACGACTTAGGACAAAAATATTTTAACTCTCTGTGGGTTGGGTTGGTTTTGAAGCAATGCCTCTGGCAGGCAGAAAGCCACAATTCGTTTAGCATAGAAGAGAATAATTTGATTTCTAACCTTAATAGACCTTCCTCCTCAAGAGACAATTACTCAGAACAAATGCACACCATAGCTGATTCAACTGGACCTGGAATAGTAATACAGGTAATCATCTCAAAGAGGCTCAGCTTCTAGTGGCTTAAGGTATTTTTAATTGCTATTTCAATTAAAGGGCATCATTCGCCATTTACTTGTTCATGGATGTCTCTAAAAGTTTATCTGGATAAATGCCATTTGGGTTTCTGTGTTTACTCAAAGAGAGATATCAACTGCAAAAGAAGCTCCTACATTCACCATCCCACCGTGTGCTTGCCCAACCTCGATGCAGGAGGAGTTGATGTGGGAGGGGGAACAATGGAAAAAGCAGTATGATTTTGCAATTGCCATCAGATAAACGCTTCTATTTTATGCATCCCATGTGTATCAACAGTGCACTGCACATTCAAACAGATAAATGAAGCATTAAGTATAGGTATGTGGTGACGTACACTGACTCAAGAATCAAGATGCACACAAAATATTCATCATTATTACATGGAAAATACTAGAAAACAGCAATAGTGACAGTATGAGCAGTTCACAAATTTCTGATGGAGTTTTACCCACTCTGCTCCTATTACTTTTTACTAGAATCTGTATTCAGAGATATGGCTGGATCTTTTTCCATTAAGAAGAATGTCAAACTTTTCTCAGCACTGCATTTCTCCTGTACTGTTTGTCTGTATCTGGTACTGCTAGCAAGTATCATGTGCACTGCTGAACAGCTGTATTTTGTAAGTTAGCAATCCTAAGAGAAAGAAGTAAATGCTCTCAAAACATGCTCTGGTTTCTTCATGGTGTAATGGCCTACAGACCAATCATTAATAACTCTCAGGGTAATATGTTGAGTCAGTCTTTATTATTTTAAACAAACATAAATCCATAGAAACAGTCATGAAACAAAGCTGAAGCCAATGCATACTTTCAGTCAAGGACACGACAGTGCAGTTTGGGGCAGAAATAAAAAAATGTTACAAACACTGAACCTCTGAGAAGATTCAGCAGGCCTGGAGATGGGGGCATAAGACAATTAGCAGCTGTTCTCATGGGAAACGTTGTTTTTGCCAAGCACAGAAATTGGATACAGAGTAATTACAGCACTTGAGGAAACATGATTTTTTACTAAAAAATCAATTAGAAATAATTACTTTTCAGTTATGAGCTACACATTTCAGATTAAGAGGCGGTTTGCTGGATGCTTTGCAGTTACTCTGTGCATCCACATCCTCATGCTTAAACATTCTCAGAGAGTTTATGCTAACCTCCCAAACCTTAAATAAAACTGGGTGTAAGGCATTTAGGCTGCCAGAAAATCTTCTTTTATATATTATACAGCATAAATGGCAGAAATACAGTCATATATGCCATGTTTAACTTGCATGTTTTTAATGTTTGATAGTTTTCACGTATACTTGCAGCGATTTAGGACGTTCTCATTTATCAAATACCCCCACCAGCCCAGGCAGTACTTCCACAGATGCTTCCCCATGCAGCACTATCAACCTGAGCAGCTCACATGGGTGCTATATCTGCAGAGCTGCATGTTGAGCTGGGGACCTAGTCAAAACTCAAACTAACTCCACCTTTTTCCATTTTCATACAGTTGTTGGTTTGGGGTTTTTTAAATTCATGTTTCTTGACCCAGTTCACAGGTGGCCTCTGAAGGAGTTGTACTAACCCAACTGAGCAGAGAAGGGTACAAGTGCATCACAGAAGGGACTTTTAGAGGATACCAGTAAGCAGTGGGTGAAGATGCCATAAAGACTGCCAGCTATTTCAGCATCGCTTGTGGGTGGGAATGATCACTGTGGGGACAGTTAGATGGAGCTTCTGTTTCAGCAGCAAAGCAGGCTTGAAAAGATGCCAATCTTGCTTACCTTCAGCAACTCATTATTGTCTTGTGCCACAGTTTTTTCGGAAGGTTATTTTTAGCCTGGATTATTTCAGTAAACTATTTCACTGCATGACACCATAAACCCTTGGGCTGGCATTGAAGGGGCTGTGAAGCACAGCCCAGGGAAGAGAGCTAAGACCCACCTTTTTCACTGGCTCCACAACAAATACCAAAGCTGCCTCTAGATTTACCTCATTACCACAGTTTAGCAAGAAGCTTAAATAGGTATGTTCAAGTCAGTAGATCTACTTCTAAGTTCAAAGTTCAGTTTGCATTTCGAGGCAGTTTGCTTTTTAGATATTTCTTTTAAAACTGTGAATCAAAAGCTGTATTTCGGGGGGTTGGACTCGATGATCTCTTGAGGTCCCTTCCAACCCCTACAATTCTGTGATCTCTAAACACGTTGAATCAAATGCACGAATAAAAGTCTGCCTAGCAACAATCCTTTAAACAAGGAAAGTCTGTAGAAAGCAGCAATCTGGTTTCATTAGACCAAGTGGTGTAGTTAGTACAAACCCAAGAAGCCTTTCTGGCAAGCCCTTCTTCAGTTAGCTCCAACCAACACTGCTGTTGAGAACAACATTCCCTCTTTACAGGGACAGGGTAAGAATAAAGAACATAAACAATTTTTTTTTTTAATGAATTGGACTTCTGTACTAAGAAAAGCATTTTAAGGCTCCACAATCACATGCCCTATGATAATGTCGATAAGGAGAAAATATCACAGAAAGCATGGAGTGATTCAATTAGTCTACTGATCTTTATCACAAGAATCTTACTGTGTGTACTTGTACTGACATACATCCAGTCAGATCACCTGCTACCATTGCAAATCTTTGATTCATTTCAGGAATTTCAGAAGCAAATTAACTCATTTGTTGGGGAACATAACATAAACCTAATAAACCTGTTTACAGTGATGTGGAAGGAGTATCACAAGTATGAAGTAATACTAAGAAAAGTACAGAGATAAAAAAACCTGAGCTATGTGAACTAAAATCTAAATTTGATCACGAATAAATATCTAAAAACGAAATTTGGTTTTACATGAACTAAAATCACATCAACATTACCTTTTATTCAGTAGAATAAGTTAGGTAGATTTATTCATCTTGATGGTTACTGTTACAAATCATTCCAATTCTCTGAAAAATGTCAGCAGTAATTTAGTTAAGATAGTATTATGCAAGACATAAGATACCATCTGGAGTAATATGCATTTCAAAACAGGATAGGACTGCTGGACTCCAGTTTCAAAAAGGCCACTGAGTTCACAAAGAAAAATGAAATCTCAAAATAGCAGCATCAGTAGCAGCATCAACAGGCACACTCAGAATCAATTTAAACTCTTAGGCACTCTAAATCATCCCATGATCCCTACTCAAGTGTTTCCACTTGCTCACATCAACCTCTGAGCTATTTCAGTATGCTAACTACAGAAAGTTAACCACTTGTTTTGTTGCGGATACCTTCTCCTGCATTAATACATATAATGGCTCACCAGAAGACCACATGAGCACTGAAGCCAGTGCACAGGAGAAGATGAGAAAACAGTCTAGGGATTATTTCACTTTGCTGGGTACAGTGAGCATGGAAACTAAGGCAAGGTATGTCACTGGAGCAGAGCTGAGTGTAAGGGCTAGTAAGTACCTGGGCTCACTTTGCTCCCCAAAGTCACAGTACATCTGAGCTCTCCTGAAGCATTTTTATGGGAAATAACAGAGAAGTTATTGACTTGCAGCAGTGGGTAAGGAGGACTTTATTCTATAGAAAAGTCAATTTGCAGTACTTCAACACAGTCCCAACTCTGGCTTGTAATACAGTCTCGAAGGCAAAACAGACAAAAAAAGTATCCCTGTGTACACAAAAAAGCCAGACATATATGACATCCCACTTAAAAAAATGTGGTTTTTAAAAATCACCAAGATCAAGCTTCAGTTCCATATACATAAGGAAGTGTGCCTCAACAGCTGTGAACTGCTCCTCTTTATTAGCTGGCAAGCAACCCTTTGCTAGCAGACACTGATGTTTTGCAAAGCGCTCCGTGTGTGTACAAAGCAAGAGGTCTGAGTTGAAGTCACCTTGGAAAAGACACTTTTTAATAAGGAATCAATTGAGAGTATTCACACATTCAAGATGATTTCTTTCTCTGTCAGGGAACGCAACAGTTAAATAGCCAGACTCCTCATTCCTGTGGTTATTTGCCCTGACGTGTCAGTATTGACACAGAGAGATTCCAGTTACCTTTTTGTGGGGCTCAGCATAGCTTACACAAAGAGCACAAAAATTCACCCAGTCCTCCTCACCCTGCTGAGGAAAGGAAGGTTATCGGTCTGGAAGACACGATGAGGGGTTTCTCAGGCAGGCTCTTAGCAAGAAACACTATGCAAACCCTCTCTCTCGGGTTTCCACGCCACTCTCATTGCTGCTGAGCTCCACCCATCCCCGATAGATGTTTATACAGGTGAACTGCCAAGAAAAGAAGGAAACCCTTCCTCTGCACCTGAGCCTCAGAGTTCAATTCTTCACTCGCTCAGATTCATAAAATGCCAAAAAGAGTTTCCTCAGAAGTGAGCAAACAAAGGACAATCAATGCATGACAAAGAGGCAGCAAACAAGGCTGTGGGAGTTAATTATTGCCAGAGTTAAGTGTCTAATTTCTCTTTCAAAATACAGGTCTGGCTACCTGTGAATACACCCAGGTGAGCTTAAAGGACCACACACTGCTGAAATGAAATGACACACAGTGGGAAAAGAATCCAGGAGACATCCACAAGGTCTCAAGCCATGCAGCTTAGCCTGAAGCTGGCTCTACAAAAGGGGAGGTATGAACACACATGTAATTTTGCTCACCTTCTCTCCTCATCCACCTTTCTGAGAGCACATAACTAGGAATAGGAAGATTTGAGTTGCACAGGCAAAGCATCTTGCAAAGCATCGGGCATTTCCTAGAAGAGGCTGAGAGAGAAGCAGGCAGGGCAGCAGGGAAGAAAAAGCTTCTTGTATGGGATCCTGAAGTCATGACTTAGGAAAATAGCCCACCAATGGCACCGCAGAAAGTGACCATCTTTGACACTTCCACTGGGTTTCCACAGAAGGATTCAACTTCACTCCAAAAGAGAACAAATGCAGTGAGTATTCCAGAGCCCTCCTTGGGCTTGGAGAACCAGATCAGCTCGCCTGCATATAGAACAGTCGTTAATTATATAGTATAGTATTACAGCTGTCACGCTTGTAATACATAGGAAGCAGCAGCAGAGCAGATGGGGGCTGATGCATCCGGCCATCTAGTAACACCCATGATCCTCAATGACACAGAATTACTCTCCAGTTCAAACGCCCCCAGGACTGTACTTGTTTTCTTATTTCCACATGACACTTAGGCTCCCTATCTTTCTAACATTTTCCCAGTCACTGTCTGTGGCATGGATTCCCAAACCATGGTCTGGAAATTGGCAGTCTTTGGCAAACAGTATGTCCTGGTTTTGGCTACTGGCTGGGGTTACACAATGCCAGGAACCACCATTAAGAGAAAATGCCAAATGTGTTTCTCTTGTATGACCTGTTAGAAAGTCTGCGAGTTCATGGTGTTCTTGTGGTGGAAACCACTGCTTTTGTTCAATATGCATTAAAACAAACTATCACAGGATGTGATCAACTGCTGGCACACAAAGCCTGTGGTTAATCTTTGAACGTTAGCCATAATGCTGTCTGAAAAGCTGCAACTACAGTGCAGATTTCTTTCCTCCCTTTACATGCTTTATTGCACTTACATTGCCTATGCTGACTACTGACAATGTTGCAGCTGGAGTTGCCAGTGCAAGGGGTGAATGACCACTCCTCACAGGTAAACCCACTGCGTAATTTAGTCTTTCCCAACTGACCAGCAATCAGGTCTGCAACCTTGCACACTGCCTGCAATAAAGCAGGAAATCTTCAGCTGAGAGTCAGAGTTACCCTAAATGCAAGGGTGAAAGAGCTGCACATTCTATGAACTCGTGTCTACTAAAAGGAACTGCTGTAAGAAGTTGATAGCTTGAACCAAAAGCCTGCATCCTTCACCAGTCAGGGAGCAGGAGAGAGCACTTGAGTACCAATGAGGCTTTTGCCTCTATTTCCATAGAAGCAGCTGTTTGACTGCCAGCATTCCTGTTCAACTGTAGTTTCTACGTTGGCTTAAGCTGACTAGAGCAGACCATGGCCAAAAGGAGCAGCCCCTGGCTTCCCCTGCCATTTCAATTACCAGGTTCTCTCCTTCATATCAGCAGTCAGGTAGCTGACTAGTGATGTGGATTAAAACAATGCTACTACGAAGAGGTTTACAGCAAACAGCAGACTGAAAAGCTCTCTCCATAAAAGGCTTCGACTCCAAAAATCTGTACTTAAGCTGTCAACTGAAGACTGTATCTAAGACTACAGACAAGCCAAAAGTGATGCACATAATACATCACCATGCTGCAGAAAAAGAATTAATGGTGCACATACTCAACTGGGTAGATTCTTAAACTGCTACTGAAAATTTAAAATCCACAAGGAAGAGGAGTGTGCAAGGAGTCAGCACAAGTAAACAGGTGCTGGAAACCTGGATATGTAAGTTATTAAGTTGTTCTAAAGCATGTCTTGAACTGGTATTGCAAAGGCATTTAACAAAGCTGAAATAGACAAAGGCTCACAGGCAAAGAAGTCAGGACTGATATATGAGGGGGTTTTGCACAAGTAAACTCTGAAAGTCACAACTCAGCAGGAAAAGCTGGCTTTGTGAACAACAAAATTACTGTATGAAATGCTTTCTATGAATCTATCTTGGTTTTCTTAAGTAAATCTAAGTACATGAACTAAAAGACTGCTCAAGCAGGCATGATTCACCTCAACACACCCCCCACACCCATTTCTAAAAAGTCTTGTGATTATTAATTATAGTTTATTTTATTGTGTATCTGTTGAAAAGCCTGGTATAAAGACCAAGTAAAGAAAAAGCATACAGCAGTGACTGGTAAGAGATTTGGCCCACATCAGTCTATTTATAGCTTAACATGTGGACAATGGGGCAAGTATGAGGTTGGACTAGATGATCTCAAATGGTCCTTACCAGCCTAAACAATTCTGTGTGAGGAGTCTGAAAACTAATGTTACTTAAAGTGAATTCCCCTGCTGGTGTGTAGTAATGTTTCATTCAGTCCCCAGCAAACAACCTGAGAAAGGGAATGTAAACTTGAAATAAGCTTGTTTTGGGTTTTAGAAAGAAGCAAAACAAACCCGTGAGAAATTAAAACCCATTGCCTTGCATCATACAAATTCCAGCTTCCAAACTGCATACTGAAGACAGCACAGATACTCAGCAACTCAATCAGACACTGATGCATGCCAAAATCTGACCTGTAAAGCAGTGACAGTGTTTGGTTTTCTTGACTGACTAACATTTCTTCATGACCTCACTGCCACAGAAACTAGATAATCCAGGCCACTGACCACCTAATCCGTGATCTTGCTTCTAGTGATGACCAACACATGAACCTTCACAGGAAGGACAAGAAAGTTTGCAGTGTATGCTCTGCCTCTGTATGCACAGACAAGCAGTTTGACAGCCCTGTGCTCAGGACTTGGCAACCTGCTGGGTGATGAATGTTGTCACCCAGTTACCTTCATTCCTTGCTCCCTGCAGAGATGAATACAACAACATATTCCCATTTAAACCACCCTGCTGCAGGTAGTCATTGTAAATCAGGTATCCTGAGCCGCCATGGCCTCCATTAATTGCTTAGTTACAAGATCTTACACAGTTTCAGATGCAACCTTTCAGAAGATATTGGTACCTTAAGAACTGACCTTCTGCCCACTGTTGAGACTTGAGGCCTGGATTCCCTTTCATCACCACAATACAGGTTTAGTGAAATGTGTGTATTTCTAGAACTCCCCAATACTCTTCAAATAAACACCTCACTACGTATTTGAACCAGATACAAGAACACTTCTTCATTCATTCTGAACTCAGAAAACTTTGTTTTGGAGATCTTAGGGTGTTGGAAGTCTGAAACGATCTCCTATCTCAGTTTCACAAGAGGCACTGAAGCAGTGATTCTGCCTGTAGTCACGTTCACTACTGTCATGAATAATATCCTGACAGCCAGCAAGCAAAACATATAAATAGCCCCAGGAATAAATGGAAAGAACAGCACCACATCTCCTCAGGCCTACTGTGCACTGAAGTTAATTCAAGTGACAAAACAAGTATGCATTTCAGCCTTACCTGGCCTGTCACATAACGCTGCAAGAGCAAACCGTCAGGTGACAACATGAGCCTTTCATTGAACTGCCAGAGGTGTGTAAACCAGGTTTTCAGACAGGGCACTTCGACCTCTGTCTGACCTAACATGAATTTAAGAAAAACATCCTAGTGATAAACATCAAAGACTTTATAGGAGTATGTGCAAGGCACCTGTGTGAGTTGGGAAAACTCAGGATAGGGTGGGGTATTATCTTTATTTGCAGTGTGCTTTACGGCAACCCCGTAACACCTCACACACACGTACTCACTCTCGGGGATGCTGGGGGCAGAACACAGGCAGCGCAGCCAGCTAGAGCATCGGCTTCCCACACCCTCTGGATTACAGGAGATCTGCTTCATCACTGGTGACGTTTATTCAGAAGCATAGACTGTGTTATTGGAAGAGGACACAAAATTTGTGTGCCCTGGTGGCTAAGAGAGACAATAGGATCCTGGGGTGCATCAGGAGGAGTGTGGCCAGCAGGTCAAAGGAGGTGATCCTCCCCCTCTACTCTGCCCTGGTCAGGCCCCACCTGGAGTATTGTGTCCAGTTCTGGGCTCCCTGGTATAAAAAGGACAGGGATCTCCTGGAGAGAGTGCAGAGAAGGGCTACGAAGATGATTAAGGGCCTGGAACATCTCCCCTATGAGGAAAGGCTGAGAGAGCTGGGGCTGTTCGGTCTGGAGAAAAGAAGACTGAGGGGGGACCTAATCAATGTTTATAAATATCTTCAGTATGGGATGCAGGGGGAATTGGCCAGCCCCTTTTCTGTGGTCTGTGGAGACAGGACAAGGGGCAATGGCTGCAAGTTGGAGCACAGGAAGTTCCGCACCAACATGCGGAGGAACTTTTTCCCAGTGAGGGTGACAGAGCCCTGGGACAGGCTGCCCAGGGAGGTGATGGAGTCTCCTTCTCTGGAGATATTCAAGACCCGTCTGGACGCCTATCTGTGCAGTATGAGCTAGGGAGCTGCTTTGGCAGGGGGGTTGGACCCGATGATCTCTTGAGGTCCCTTCCAACCCTATGATTCTGTGATAATGTTTGATTTGTAGAGCAAGTGAGATGTTTTGGACATTATGCTCTGGGAAGTGTAGGAACTTTTTATTTTGCAGTGCTTTTAATGTAAACATTGAATGATGTGGACAACTACTGAAGCTATAGTTTCTCTGAGTTCATTTTTGTTTTAGAATTGCATATAGAATCTTGTGAACTGCAGTGTCTCTAAAATCTGCAGTTAGAAATAACAATCAGAGCGTCCCTTGTAATAGATGATGTATCTAAGAGGTCTTGTTTAACTAAAAAATAATCCTTCAGTTACAAAGAAAGCTTTTCTATATATTCTGTATTCTATAGATGTCAATATTCTATTCTACAGGAAGTTCTTATTCTTCCACAGCTTCTTTGAGAGACTGAGAAAGAACATTAACGGTAACATGCAAATCTTTACTTCATTTACAGGTATTAACTTCAATGCTTCACTACCATTTTAGCAGAAGTTGCCAGCTCTTCAGGAATTTGGAACTATCATCAGTGGAAATAAAGACACAGTACTGCTTCTCCTCTGTTCATAATCTGTACATATGCCATCCCCATGTCAGCTTTTGACTTGAAGGAGACTTGAAAGTACCTTTTAGGTCCAACCTACCTGAAAACCACTGATTGCTCTTCCTCATGCCAAGGCAGATCTTCCTGTTGCAAGATACTAATTATCTCCATAAAATTCACTGTAGAATTTTTGTGACCAGAAAGAGTTTCTGCCTGACGAATCTTTTTTCTTGCTCCAGGTTACATACCTGATATACACAGGCTATTTCCTACACAGTAGGAAAAGTACAGACACTCAAGTCTTGGCAAAAGCCAATGACTGCAATAGCAGCCTCACTACTTTTTTCACCTGGAGGCAGTCCCTACAGCACTGACACTTGGGTAGAAGTACCAAAGAGCAAGATGAAAATTTTCACCTGCATTTTAAAACCTGTCAGCTCATGTACACACACATTCTCACTAATTGCTGGTGGTACTTTTCAAATAATGGTTTTGCTCCAAAAATACAGTAGCTACCTAAATTCGTGGAAGAACTTGAGAAGAATTCTAAACCAATACATAAAAAGTTAACCTTATAGAAACATTTTAACATGACATGTAACTAATTCACTCAGTTTTTGCAGTAACAATCTAAATGTCAAAGGTAACAACCACTGTGTTTATGAAGTTACCTACCAATTTTGTTTACTTCATCTAATTTACCCAAGACATACATTAGGCATCTGAAATCTTGTGTCTGTGCAAGGAAATCTAAAGAAGTGCTATATTTTATCTATTGGTAACATGGAAACAGTCATAATTCTGATAAGGAACATAGGACCTTAGGTCAGTGTATACCAGTAACAACTGGCTGGAAGTTACTTAACAGATCTGCAAACTATTTTAACAACCACATCAGAAATGTCTTCTTAAAAATGCTACTGCAAACCTGTCTCCAACCACTATTGTCACACCTTCAGACTGTCCTCAGGACACAATCTGGATTCTGTAAAATGCATCCAAAGATGTATACAGCCAAAAATGATATAACCATAAGCTTGCTGACTCTTGGGTTGCTTGAAATTTGAATCTTACTCGGAATCTCATGACCTGACCTTCTCTCTCATTTTATACTAAGGCGTGGCACCCAGTCAAATTTTCTTCTGTGCTAAAAGCATTCAGTGCAAGAAGTGTTCAGATCACTCATGACCGATAAACTCAGTATCACCACTGCAAGAGGTAGTATCACTTGTTTCCTCCATTTATCTATTATTCATCTACTCTTTTTGAAGTTACTCATAGTTTTAACAGGCATTCCACTGACTTGTAAGAAAAATGCTATGGGGAACTGCTCCCCCACCCTTTTCTTTTTGCCTCTATGGCTCATACATTAGGAGTATACTAGAGGCTCCTTTGACCATGCATGAGGGCTACACAAGAAGTTCCTTGCAATCTGTCCTACCTCATAAATTCTGTACATTACATTTACTTTTGTCTATTTTTTTTACCACCACATCAGCAAGAAGTCCTGTACATAGTCCAGAATATCACTGTCTTAAGTGATACACAAACACACAGCAAAGCCACAGGCACCCAAAAATCACAGAATCACAGAATCTTAGGGGTTGGAAGGGACCTCAAGAGATCATCGGGTCCAACCCCCCTGCCAAAGCAGCTCCCTAGCTCATACTGCACAGATAGGCGTCCAGATGGGTCTTGAATATCTCCAGAGAAGGAGACTCCACCACCTCCCTGGGCAGCCTGTCCCAGGGCTCTGGCACCCTCACTGGGAAAAAGTTCTTCCACATGTTGGTGCAGAACTTCCTGTGCTCCAGCTTACAGCCATTGCCCCTTGTCCTGTCCCCTCAGACCACTGAAAAGGGGCTGGCCAATTCCCCCTGCAACCCATGTCTAAGATATTTATAAACACTAATTAGGTCCCCCCTCAGTCGTCTTTTCTCCAGGCTGAACAGACCCAGCTCACTCAGCCTTTCCTCATACGGGAGATGTTCCAGACCCCTAATCAACTTTGTCGCCCTTCTCTGGACTCTCTCCAGAAGGTCCCTGTCTTTTTTATGCCAGGGAGCCCAGAACTGGACACAGTATTCCAGGTGGGGCCTGACTGCTTCAAACTCTTATGCAGAAGACAGGAGACTACTAAGAAAGCATCAGAAGCGTGGTCTACAGCTGGACTGTACCATGCAATTAGCAGGTGTCATGGTAAGGGAGCTCTTTAGGCAAGAAGGGTTTTTCTTGGCAGTGCTCATGACTGATTGCACAGAACTGCGGGACTCGTCTGCCCGAGATATGAGGATCTGTGACCAAGTCGCTAACAAAGGTGCAGCCAGGGCAAAACAACGACAATAGTTTTGCCCACAGGAGCTGAAGATGGATGGGTGACTGAAGATGGAGAAGACAGTGGCACATGAACTTTTTAACCCAGAGAGTAGCCTGCAAAATATCATCAAGAAAGGCTGAGATTTTACCTAAGTCTGCTAAGCCTTACGACTTAGGAGGAGCGGAAGATCTGCCATTGTCTGTATAGAAACACAAACTGAAGAAAGATTATCCAGAAAAGGGAAAGGAATGAAGGATCTAGCTATCGGGATATCTCATAAAATGCTAGAGAGAGCATGGAGAAACATGCTCCAAGTGACATGCTAAAAGAATAAAGAGGTAAAAGGACAACTACAAGAGGCTAGAAACACAAAAGCGCAGAAAGGACAAGACTTCAAAAGGTGCTCAATCATTTCAGTTGACAGAAGCTATTATTTCAGAAAATAAAGTACTGAGATTTTGGTAACCACACTTAGAATTAAGAATAGGGCAAAGTCAGAAGGGACCTACACTGGAATCAGAAAAGAAATACAGGTAGCAATAGGAAAAGTTCAAATTCTGCAAAAGAGTGAATTTCTTCATAGATAAACTTTGTTTTGAGAGACCAGGAGACAATAAAAAACAACTGTGAAAACATCTCCTTCCCCTCCTTCAAACACAGGTCAAGTCACCTTGAACTCGAAACAGCTTTTTTTTTTTTTCTGTATTTCTTCTAAACAGAAAATTTTTATTTAGTGAGAGTATCAAATACTGAGGAAAAAAGTAAAAAAAATGTGAAAGGAGTAGTGAAAAATGGGGCTGGAAATAGAGAAAACAGAAATGGTAAACACTTACTAGAAAATATTATCAAAGTATGGTCATACATAAACACTGGTAAGCAGCTGGAACATGGTGTCATTGAAGAAAGAAACCATTTTGCTTATAAATCATCGTGCCAGGTCCTCTCATTTAATCTTGATGCTCATCACTTTTCTTGATGTTTGAATCTTGTTTGAATCATAACGCAAGGACTTAAGTTATTAAACACAAGGACTATAATTTTCAGCAATTTTTTACCTCAAAGCCACAAGCAAAAGATGGAAAATAGGAATACATAAAAACCCACAAAAAGGTGCAATATAAAAAATTGGGGTTTAGCAATTATTACTCCTTAATGTTTCTGCCTCAGCTGCTGAATGCTCAAGGCTTCCTGTACTTCTTAGCAGCACAAGTTCGCAAAGAGTTAAGAGATGATTTACATTGCAGGGGCAATGAAAATGTACTGCCAAGAAAACCCCCACAATCACTTGTCCACAACCATTAAGTCCATTATTTGGCTTATTTAATACTGGAGAAAGCAACAGGCAGTCACAGATAGTGCTGTACCACCCTGCCGAGGACTGACAGAGTAGTTCTGAAATGTCTTATTTTGTGGATTTTCTTGTCAGAACTTTTTAAATTGCTTAAACAAGAGACATTTTCACAAGTGTGTAGACAACAGGTTTTGTGTGGTTTAAGCTATTGGATCAGGGATAAAAGCTTCTTTTTCCATAAGGCACGGGATACTGAGCTGGGCACTGTGCTAACCAGAGAAGCCCCCAATTTTTGAGAAAACACTAGATCTCCAGGAAGCAACTGATCTTGTGTTTAATACAGCCAATAGCTATTCTCACTGTTGAGGACAGGTCACCTTCCAAAGCGCAAAGCAATTCATTATCTTTCAGAAGTACATTTTTTCAGCAAGACAAAAATAAAGGAAAGCATGAACTGCTCAAACTTCTGACTGACTCCAGTTTATTTTGCCTCTGAATACTGTATGTCTGAAAAAGCTCCATTTCTTTGTCAGCAGTGGTCCCTCAGCTCCTTACAAAAGGACAAAAGCAAATTTTACAATTTTGGTAAAACGAGGAGTTAATGAGAAGCACATATGTGAAATATTCTCACAAGGCTTCTGCCATACTTGGGTTCTGCACAGCAGAAGGGAACCCATGCTCTTAACGGGGAAACCAGGTGTTCTGTCAGCCATTATTTTTTGGGAAGGTGATAAGGGAATTATACTGGAACTGATGATCCTCTGGATCTGTCTATGCATCTCCTTTCGGTGATCATTATAATGTATGTGCTCTCCAGCAGGAGAACAGGCTGGAGAGATTACACAAGAGTTACTCCCTGATCAGGAAAGACAGATTCAGAGTAAAGGTTTGGAAAGGGTGTCCCCATAGAACACAACCCCAGCACACCCACACAACATGCCTTTTCTGTGCTCCAAATATTGCTGAATTAATTTCACGGAGTGAAACAGTTTATTTGTATAGAGGCTTTGGCAAGAGCTGGTCAGGGCAGCCAAGGCCATTACGTTTACTAGCATGGTGATTACTTTCACTAGCATGGCTAAAGCTGCTGTTGACTCGTAGGCATTTTCAAAACTTTCACAGTTAAGAGAATTGCCTGTGGTACAGGCTCCTATGTCTCTAAATGAAGAGTTTTAGGGGCTTTTCACAGAATCACAGAGTTGTAAGGGTTGAAAGGGAACTCAAGAGATCATCGGGTCCAACCCCCTGCCAAAGCAGCTCCCTAGTTCATAGCACACAGATAGGCATCCAGATGGGTCTGGAATATCTCCAGAGAAGGAGACTCCATCACCTCCCTGGGCAGCCTGTCCCAGGGCTCTGTCACCCTCACTGTGAAAAAAGTTCCTCCGCATGTTGGTGCGGAACTTCCTGTGCTCCAACTTGCAGCCATTGCCCCTTGTCCTGTCTCCACAGACCACTGAAAAGGGGCTGGCTGATTCCCCCTGCACCTCATGCTTAAGATAATTATAAACACCAATTAGGTGGTGGATGCGCCGTCCCTGGAAGTGTTCAAGGCCAGGTTGGATGGGGCCCTGGGCAACCTTGTGTAGCTCCAGGCCTGAGGTTGGTGGCCCTGCCTGTGGCAGGGGGTTTGGAGCTCTATAATCCTTGGGGTCCCTTCCAACCCATGCCATTCTATGATTCTATGATTCTAAGGTCAATACAGTCGTAAAAGCTGTACTAGGCACCTTGATGCTCTCAAAAAGCCAATGTTTTGCTGTACATTAGGTTCTTCAACCTTCTTCCCACATTACTGCCTGCTTTCAAAGGAATGTAAAGCTGTATACTGCAAGGCTGCAGTGGCAGGGCTTTCACAGGTGTGAAATTTCTATCAACCGAGGAAAAAAAATTAAACCACACAAATCACATAAAGGAATGAATGTCCCTTGGATGACCAACCTCTGAATTGTCTTGGAAGTCATAACTAGCCCTACGAAAGAAAGGCACTATGCCCAGCTTCAAGTTGAGAAGGGACTTTTCAGGAACAAATAAATAAAAAACCCTGATTTGTACAGTTCTGCATTTCTGCACAACTCTACAAGAAAACAGAAATCAGCTCACTCATTTAATCAGAGAGAAAATAGATCTTGGAAAGAAACTGTGCTTTGCAAATCATGAAAATTACAGTGCTGTTTCCCTTGGAAATGACATAGCATCACTGATTTCTAATGTGAAAGGCCATAAATCTCTTGGGTGGTGGAAAGAACAGCAAATTCTGGGTATTTGAAGATTTAAACAGAATTATTTCTGGGTTTATTAGGCATATCAAAATCATGACTAAACCCCAGCAGTAGGCTGGTACTTCTAGCAAAACCACAGAAAAATCCGTGAAAGTTTATATTCCTTGGCATACAGGCACCATCCTAACAAGCCCCTCTAAAATCAAGCTTCTTAGTGGAAGTAACATTTACTGTTTGCTATACCTCTGGTTGCTAGGGGTTACCCTGAAAGTCCTGTTTTTCCATGACATCAGCTGCGTTCCAACAAAAAATTGTGTCCAGGAGCTTTAGTAATGACCCTAGTCTCCAAGTACTGAAACCTTGGCCAAAACCCTGTACCCCCACAGACCAGCTGAGTAAAACAAAAAACCCCAAGAATTTAACTGGAATTTCTGAATTTGTTCCTAGCAAATGAGAAATTCCTTTTTTTTATTCCTCAAATATACTTTTGAAAGTTGTTCAGACTAAGCTTCAAGTATCCACTAATTGTTGCTTCTCATTCAACTAACTGCTTGACTGGAGACCCCACAGTTCAGTTGTCAGAAGTGCAGCAACCCCACACCAAACCAAATCAAACAGATCAAAGGTATTTCAAAAGAGGGTGTAACATATTTTCCAAAATTAGTATGCCTTACCTGCCTTGCAAGTCTCTCACTGGTTTCTTTTTCTGAATTGCTAATGAAAATATTCAACTCCCATTGAGATACCATGAAAAGCCATGAAAAGTCTGTGAAACACAAATCCTCCGGCTTTGAGAAAAATCCCAGGAAGACACAATCTTCAGAGCAGGCGTCACACTCTTTGCCAAAATAAAGTATGGAGCTACGCCCTGAACACAGAGGGAAAAACTAAATGCTGTAATAGTGGTAAGATGTTATCCTGTATGTGGACAGCATTAAAGCACATAAATGGCACCCATGGAACCATTTAGCAAAGTGTATCTACTGAGAGCAAAGTAGAATTCCTTTGGACTCTCAAGTTCCACGTATGCTACTATCTTATTAATTATCTGTCTGACACATGGACAGCCTGTGGTCTCTATACACCCTGGTAACCCTGTTACACAACCAGCAGTATCCAATTGGGGTTATTTGAACCAGAGGCCCAAACTAAAATACATCAGGATGACACCAGACTGAAGACTATAAAAAAGAAAACAGGGTTCAGACTCAATACACAGAAGAGGGGAAATAACTTTCCTTTCTTCTTTATTAATGCTAGATAATCACATTTTCAGTAATACCCTGTTACCACACTACAAAACAGGCAATTCTTAGCACAAAGAAAAAAAGCCAGTATTAGAGAAAAGGTTTGGGAACGTTTGCACTATGACATGTGACAGCTCCTGCCACTTTGTACAGGGCTGCTTCAAGCTTTTACTAAGAATCACCACAAAGGAGAGAACTCTTACAAGATAACTCAATAGAGAATATTTTGTCATCAGTGAGTAAAGAATTTGATAGCATTTAGTTCAGCCCTGTAGACACAAGAACATCCACACTGAGGGGACTGCTATGCCAAAAAAAAAGTAAAACAGCTTTCCATACAGAGTCCTTTGCTAGCAGAAGCCTACTACAACTAGTTACATGCAAAGCACACAGAAAAATTTCAAGCCCTATACTGTATTCTCTACAGAGCAGAGGGTTAATCTGGAGAGGAAAAAAAATATGGACAATATTATTTATAACAAACATAGGTGGGTTAAAGAATTGTGCCAACATCTAATGCAAACCACTCTTCCAGTCACAATGAATTCTCACTGGCCACACACTGATCGGTTATATTTCTCTGAATTTGTTTCTCAGTCAGCATATGCTCTAAACAAAGACTGTTCTCGCTGTCTTTAATTCCTTAAAGCATAAAAAGCAGGTGAAGGGCAGAGTAATCATATTTTTGTAAAGTTATCAAACAGCTGAGTATATGCAATCTTTACCTGAGTGACCAGGACGCGACAGTTCTCCAAAATTACATTTCCTGAAAGGCAAGCACAAAGGAGAGTGCTTGGCCAGCAGTCTTGAGAGCACCAGCAGTGAGAGCTGCTGAATAGAAACCTAGCAAAGGTCTGTGTACAAATCACTAATTTCCTCACTACTCCCAAAAGTCCAGTCAGTCTTTGTTAGTGTCCTTCAATTTGCAGGTTTTTGGAGAGCCATCAACTTCCCTTTTGATTTCCTGTTTTCTTTTGAACTGACATCCTTTAAATGGGAGGTGTCTTTACCTTAGTAATGTCATGGCCCCTTATCCCTTAGGTATGGTAACTGCACTAGTTTTGCTCAACTCAGCCAAAACAGCAGCTAAGCCACAGGTCCTACATCTGTATTACAGGCTTTTGCAACATCTGTCTGAAAGGACAGAATATAGTGACAACCTCCGAACACCGCTAAGACCCAGCACGTGATACTATTACAGCCAGATGACCGTCTGAAAGCAAGAGCTGTAACTGCACCTCTCAGAAGTTGAGAGGAACACAGTAAGTGGGGGATAAATCCTGACTCACAGGCATGAACCTGCAAATACCTCCAGCAGAACTGTAAGGAATGCAGACCAGTTGTGCAGAGAAAAGGAGCGGGATGCCAAGACAGTGCAGACTCCAGTTTGTGTGACAGAATCAGCATAAACTTACTGACAAACCCCAACCACAGTTTCTGCTTCCAACCCAGGGGCCTTGCTGCATCATAGTATGGAGCACTGTTATAAAGATAGAGCAGATGAATATATCTGCCAACTTTTTACTAAATTAAAATGCCAGAAGTGTATGAACAACCAAATCAATGTCTTCAGAGAATCACTGAATCATGGCAAGGGTTGGAAGCGACCCCAAGGATCAGAGAGCTCCAAACCCCTGCCACAGGCAGGGCCACCAACCTCAGGCCTGGATCTACACAAGGTTGCCCAGGGCCACATCCAACCTGGCCTTGAACACTTCCAGGGACGGGGCATCCACCACCTCTCTGGGCAGCCTGTTCCAGCACCTCACCACTCTTTCTGTAAAAAACTTCCCCCTAATATCCAATCTAAACCTTCCCTCCTTCAGCTTTAAACCATTCCCCCTTGTCCTGCCACTATCTGCCCTTTTAAAAAGTTGATTTCCCTCCTGTTTGTATGCTCCCTTCAGGTACTGGAAGGCTGCAATGAGGTCCCCCCACAGCCTTCTCTTCTCCAGGCTGAACAAGCCCAGCTCCCTCAGCCTCTCCTTGTAGGGCAGGTGCTCCAGCCCTCTGATCATCTTCGTGGCCTCCTCTGAACCCTCTCCAACAGTTCTACATCTCTCTTGTATTGGGGGCCCCAGATCTGGACACAGTACTCCAGGTGGGGCCTCACGAGGGCAGAGTAGAGAGGGACAATCCCCTCCCTGTCCCTGCTGGCCACCCCTCTTCTGATGGAGCCCAGGATCCCATTGGCCTTGCAAGCTGCAAGAGCACACTGCTGGCTCATGTTAAGTTTCTCATCCACTGTGACACCCAGGTCCTTCTCAGCAGGGCTGCTCTCAAGAAGCTCTTCTCCCAGTCTGTATCTATGTCTGGGATTCTTCCTGGCCAAAGAAGACTTAAGGAACTCATCTCTCCCAGTAAAGTGCAAATAATATTTGCAGTTATGTCATCCAAATGCTCGGGGAAGATCTTAACCCTTAAATACTGAGGCACATATGTTGCAGTATGTATGTTTTAAGTACTACCATCATTACTCTTACCATCTTTGTGCACCTGTCACATGACTGGGACTTAAGTATTTTGTTGTGGCTTTTTTTATACCAATAAAAGAAAAGCTTTTAAAGTCCATGAAGAGTGAAATATGTTGAAGATACTGCTTTAACTGCATGTCACACACTTTTAACAGAACTTACCTAATGAAATTAGAAAGTTTGTGGGGGTTTTTTAATTTGAGTTTAAAGTTCAGTCTTTGCTCTCAAAAATTGTTATCTTAGTTTTATACTGTTCAGTATAGTTGTGTCTCCAGAACCTTAGGTGGGGCAGCACGTATTTCCTAAAGGAAGCATGCTCACTCCAACCAAAACACCGTGAATGTGGAAACTGTAAATGGCTCCAGTTTTGACAGTTAGCACACAGACAGAAGAACAATTACATTTCAGAGCTTTCACTCTGTATTATGTGCCTAAGGAGCGCCTGACTCGCGTTAGTAGAAAGCAAGTTGTAACTCTAGCAGTTCAGCAGGACATTTGTTACAAAGCTGAGGGAGCCAGTCCAGGGGTTTTTTTCTTCACCATAACTACTTTAAAATACTAAGGGTAAGAGCTGTTTTACTTCCATAAAACAGAGGGCTTAGAGGTGCCAGGGTTCCACTATCTTCTGGTCAGTTTTACAGTTGCACTCCTTTGTGTTGCTCAAACTAAACTGAACTTTGCAGGGCAGGCGCCACTAGTGCAGTGTTACCGTACCTAAGGGATAAGGGGCCATAACATTGCTAAGATAAAGCAAAGATTGTGAACCACCCTCTACAAAGATACTTTCCAGGTTTCCACCACGCACACAGCACAGAGCATTAAAAATTTATGCCTGATGGCTGCAGGACAGCAAAATATCTGGGGCCAAATCAACACAATGATGTCCTACTTGTTGAGATGCTGGAGGAAACTGGTGATTAAACGCTCGCCCTTTGCAAGCTAAGGTGTGGGAGACAAACAAGGGAAAACAAAGTATCTCCACTCACAAAGACTCCCATGAACTTCTTGCAGAAACTAAAGCATTGTCAATGTTCCTGTTAAATTCATGGGCACCATGCCCACAGATTCTCTCCAGCTCTTGTGAAGCTTTAACAGTAGAGGGAATATTTGGTGTTAGATATCCAACAGGCTTATACAGTTCTGCTCTCTTGAACGGCAGCTTTGCTGCTCCCAGCAGCTGGCTCTCTTGCAGCAAGCAGAACAGACGCTGCTGCTACATTTGCTGTGATGACATGGTCCGAGGCCTTTACACCAAAATGCATGTTTCTGACTACAAAGGTGGGTAACATTAGCAGAATCCAGAACATCTGTGTAATTCCTTAAACAATACAGGCCTAGAAACACATTTACAAAGAATAATCACTACCAAAATACTGACGTCAGACTTAAGGTTCAGAGTCAATATTAAATTCGATACTTTTAATGCTTTTTATATTATTTTGTTACATTTAATGGCACTTTAATAACAAAAATCTAAATCCATATGAAGTCCTGTTGAGTTACTAGTTTTTCTTCCATGCACCGTAACTTTACCGTAACTTAAGCACAATTCCACTTCCAAAGCCACCCAATCTCTCCAGAAATGAGTTCAGTAGAATATTAAAGAATAAATCTCTAAGAGTGAAAAACAACAGGAAATTAGAACTAATCTTGTGACTATGTCTTTATGCTCTCAGCCTCCCCTATCCAGAATAAATACTTGGATATACAGCATGTAACTAAAGTGAGGGAATTGGCAGTACCTTACCTATAGGTGGATTTTTATCTCTTTCAATTTTTAAAAGGTGGCATCCCAAGGCACTGTTTAATTGTTCTCCTACACAATCATCATCGCCACCACCACCTAAGTAAGCAGAAAGGTCAGTATTTTCCATAGTCTTCTGATATTCCCAATGCTTTCACTTGATGCAGTTTGATAAAAGATGTACATTTACCAGTGGCACAAGTCTTTAGGTCTGGAAAACAAACATGTCATGACCATCTGCTAAGAGTCTAGTGGCAATAAGATTCTCATCATTATTTCCTTCAGAAATGCATCTTCAAAGCAGTACCCAAGACCGTATGAAAATTAAGCTCTAATACTGTGAAGTGTCTTTAACCAGAATTTTGATCAGCTGGTTGTCTTCTCCGCAAGATGTTCAGAAAACAATGGTTCAAATGACATCTGCTTTACTTTGTTTACACTGGGTACTTAGAGTCACAAATTTATTTTAAACTGGAGTTTGAGGTTTGTGTATACTTCAGACCTTATCCATCATTCCAAGGGATGATTTATTTCCCATATACAATCACTAAAGAATCTTATCCTTTGTCTGAAACCAGAGAAGAGTGACAGGAAGCTTGAAGAAAACACACTGGCTGAATACCTAAAGCCCTGCCCACAGTATTATTAATTACTGGTTTTGATGGCTCTGCTGCCAGGACAGTCAAACCAAAAATACTTGCCTAAAAAATAATTAACCACTGCAGTACCTTTGAAATACTGTTACACTCGCCCAGCCAGAGGTCTGCTGTGTTGCCCAGTTATGGAAATGAAAAAAACATTAATATCTAAGGCTTCAACAAAGACATATCAAATAAACTGCTGACACAGGGTGAAAGAAAGCATCACTTTAAAAAAAAGAAAATTCCACAAATGTTGTCTATTCCCTTACAAAGACTGATGATTAACCAGTCAGGAAAACAAAGAAAATAAACTTCTGTACACAGAGACCACTTCGCATAAACAACTGACAGCAGTTTACTCATCACTGTGGACAGTGGTTTTTCCACCAGAGGCCATGAGCAAAACATGCCACATGCTTACAAATGTGGTTCCTGGACAAAGTTACCTGGGCTCATGGCCCAGCTCAAGGAAACTGGAACACAGACTGGATATTAGTAGTGATTGTTACTATCTTGTTGCACTAATTGATAATGAAGTGAGCTATACACGAATCAAAACATAGTTTCCCAGTATTTAAGGTGTATTTCTGATTTCAAATTTGAGCTTTACAACTATTTTTCAAACGTCCACTTGAAAAGGATCATTATTCCCCCCACCCAGTTTGAGGAAAATCAGATGTGGAACAGAGTCAAGATCCAACTTGAGTGATTTCAACCTTGTAGATGAAGTAACATTCAAGAAATGCAACTTTACCTTTCTGATCTTCTCCTATCCAGATTACAGACTGGTTGGCTGAAGCCCAGCAGTTTTTTTGGGTTTTTTGGGTTTTGATTTTTTTGTTAAGGATTGGGCTAAATAGTCAGAAATTCAGAGGGACTTCCCAGATCACAAATAAATCGGTGCATCATTTCTTTTACAGCCACGCAGAATAAATGTCAATTCACTTTAATCTTAAATTTAGTATTTATAGACATCCTTCACCATACATTACAGTCCTGAAGATCAGAAAGAAAATAAGCACATTAATATGAGAGGGGGAAAAGGGGAGGGGAGCCAAAGCCAAACTAAAGCTGAGCTAGTGCCTCTCTGTGCAGTTAAGACAGAAGCTGTCAAGTCCAGCTGAACAAACAACTAACAGACAGAAATTCTGAATAGCAGCAGCAGTTAAAAAGCTTATTTTAAAATATAACACATTCATTTCAATCCCCATGGAAATGGTAGTCGCCGATGGGCTTGGAACAGCATCAGGACTAGTTCAGCAGAACCATTTCCTTCAATAAACACACGGCTTGCTCTCAAGCAGAGGAGGACAGAACAGCACACAGTTCGTTTGCTCTGCTCCCTCCACCTTGAAATATTTGTGTTTGGGCTAATACTGACAAGTGGGATACATGTTCCTGTGCCTCAATTCTGCTGAGGTCAAACCATATTCATACCTTGCTCTACTTCCCTAAAGAGAAATTAATTATACAGAGGGTGAAAGTAAGAATAGCAACTTTGGTTTCTAGCATGTCTTTCATGTCCAATGATCTGAAAACACACACTTAAGTAGCCCTGGAACGGAACACAAGCTCCTCTGCAGCTCACAGCAACAGCACACAACTGCCTGGGTAAAAAGTGAAAAGAATAAAGCTGTGTGCAACTTCTTCTTACCCGATCCCATAGTTATGGTAAATCAAGGTTCAGCCTCTGGCTGTTTTTCCCAATACCTTTCTGCACTCCCTGACTGAGACCTTAGGAAAACCCAATTGTTAAATCCTGCCAGAATTCATAAATCCCAGGTTGGAGAAATAAAAACTTTACAGTGATTCAGAATTATATTAATCAAAGCAGAAATGGATGAAAATAATACCTAAAATAAAGTAGAATTAAGAAAATAAGGGGAGAAAAAAGTGGATTCAGAACAGTCCTAGCAAAATATGGATTATGGATGTATGCACATAAAGTGTCTGCTTGAAAGTACAACTTCTGAAGTGGACATGCATGGAAGTAGGAGAGGAGCGTACAAAATAGTAACTGAATCCCAGATATAAAATTACTGAGAGCCAAGATCACACACTCAACCACAATAAGGGTCTAAAAGTTTCAGCAAAACCTGTCATGTACATGTATTCTGTAGTATAAACAGCCATATCAGTTGACAAGGGAAAACTGTTATAATGTTCTGCTATTAAAAGCCAAACTTATAATATAATACACCCAAGGGAAGGTTTCTGGAAAAGAGTACACAAAGGCTAGACATGACCAGCAGGTAATTATTTATTATGTCAAATTTTCTCTGACTATTGAACAGAAAGAAACAAAGAAAACACTTTTTTTAAGGTTCCCTGACAGACAAAATGCTTGTGAATCACTTTCTGAAACAGATGCTGTTGCAGTGCCACAGGCAAACTGGACAACTAAACAGGCCTTTTCCAGGGCAGCACGGAACTGAAAGTGTGGGTCTGAACTATAGCTTATTTAAAAGTCTTCAAGAAAAATATGCTTATGGTTGAGGGTAAATCCCCCTAGGAATGAAATACATGTTGAATCTCATGCAGGAAGAAGCGGCTAAAGACAACCAAGAGCAACACTGCATTCAGAAGCAGAGGGTTCTCCAGACACACCGCTTAGAGCAGCTTCACAGCCCTGGACTTCAGATTAAAAATGACAAAGGTTAGCTCTCTTGCAGCTATTTGGCTTCCCAGATTCATTCAGGTCTTTTGGACATGTTACACTGGCACAGCTGTAAAACTGGGAAGGAGCCAGGCCAAGATTCACAAGGATTTCAACACCAAACTGAGTTTAAGTTGTGGTACAAGGTCCAGGAACGGTTTCAGATGGAAGATAAAATAGCACATGACAGACATAAAAGCTGTCAGCCTTGAGACAGCGGTTAAATTCAAAAGGAAAGATATCACAGGACCACAAAATTGATGGTGAAGGGGTAGAGCCTTGAAGGACAAGAGTACATAAAACAGGGAGGTAGAAGCAAAGATAACACCTCAAGAAAAAACTAAAAAAAAAAACAAAGTGAGAACCTATCAAGGCCACTGCAACAAAATACAGCAATCTAAACTGGAAAGGAGAACATTTTTTAAAAGTACTGAAGAGGGAGGATGGAGAAAAGGTCTTGGATGAGCTCCACAGCAGGACTCGCGCAGATGGTCTGTGCTGTCCATAACAGCAGCATTCATTCCAAGTAGCTTCTCAATATACTGAAGGAAATCTATTTGTAAATTAATACAAAATTAAGGCTTTCTGCACAAAATTCCTCAAATAATTATTTCCTTGGATCATAAGTTCTAACAGATTTTTTATTTTTACCAGCTAAATGACCGCTGTGCTTTCCATTGCATCCTTTCTTCCAAGTGAAACAAATTCTGCAACCTAATCATCACCAGTTGGCTATCCTTTCAGCAGGAGAAAGGATAGCTGGCAAGAAAAAAGGAAAAAAAAAAAAAGAAAAAAGATGAAAGGGGAAAAACATTAATAAAGTGTTACTATTGCTGAGCCACTGCTAGGCACACAAGTGTGGAAAATAATCTGAATTCTTTAAATGCAATTTTATTTTAATTTTGCCCTAAAGAACAAATAGCCAAAGGAGAAAAAAAAAGACAAACCCAAACCAAACTTGCTACCAAACTACAGAGTAACATATAGCCCTGTCATAAATTTTAGAAAATAAACGGCACCAGGCTATGCATCAAAGAACAAAGCAAGTGGCAATAAAAAAAGTCCTTGCATTTTGTGTTTCCATGCAGGTTGTGAAATCAGTCTGTTAAATGGAATGGAAGACATTGTGTGACTACTACAAACAGGTACAGCAGCAGCTACGTGAACAGCAATCACTAATGTTACCAGGCAGAGTGACACTTGTCCTGAGCAACAGGCTGAGGTCAGCCCTGTCTCTGCTACAAAATCCCATGAAATCTTCAGTTTGTACCAAATTTCTCCCCAACGCAGAGCATTGTGCAATTTCAGCTGTGTAAGAAATAATGCTTCTTCCAGAGACCTAACCCAAATAAATTCTTCCTTTTAAATCTAAGTGACTCATAAAACTCCAGTTAGCAATTAAAAATATAACATGGCTTTCAAAACTCAGGATGAACTCCTGACTGCAGCAACGGTCTACCCATGCCATCAGGATCTCACAGAAGTTAAAACAGAAGGAAGATAAGGGAAACAGCAACTGAGGAAAGCCACAATGCTGTAAAGAATGAGATTTGGGTTACTGCAGCTTACACCCAAGCATTTGAGATAATACTTCGAAAAAGCATAAAAGCAGGAAAGCTAGAGTCCTTTCCACCTCAGCTCCTCAGAAAAGCAGGCAACTGGAGTTATCCATGGACTGTGTGAAGGAGAAGCAGCCAGGGATACTCTGCTGCTCTGAACCATCTCAACAAAGCCTTACTGGATGACTGCACCAACCACGCAGAAATCCAACCTGCCTCTACAAAATGGTTTTGGTGTTCATCATGCCTTATGATGTTGCACAGCATCCTGAGAGCTTTATCATAAAAAGATGCCAGTAAGATTTCTAGCGCAATCACTCCAGTTTCTCTCCTCAGTTCTTTTCAGTAGGGTAAAAAGTTGTGTTGACAATGTGCAACGTTTGCGGCGTAAGCACATCTGAATGCTACGTGCTAAACCCACCTTTTTCCCCACCTGGGGTGAGTGTGTCTGGTTCTTCTCTCACAAGTACAGTATGATTGCAGATTAAGCTAAGCAGCACTGATAGAAAGCTTGGCTGCTATTCCTTAGTTATATATCCACGGCAATTTGTCATTTTTCAAGATTTAATAAAGCTTTATAGCACATTTACAAAGCAATTCACTTTATCTCATCTGCAATCCAAAGCATACACAATTTTAATTTCAGATCCTGTGGTAACAGAGTCCCTCACTTTTGAAAGAGCTTCAAGCAAGCCAGTGAAATGGAAAACATTACCTTGACTGAAATCTATTTAACTCTCCACTAGCTATTTGACATACTGCAGCTTAAAGTGGGTTTTTGGAAAAGAATCTTTCCTTCTAATTACTACAATTCTTTTGCACCTAAGGAAAACTCACTGCTGTCTCTAGGATATAATGTTACCTAGCTTGTGAATCCTGGAAAGAAAAAGACCTCCACAAATTATCTAGGAGTGTCTTTGATGTTTCTGAGCAGGAATGAAAGGACAGAATACATAAGGTATGAAAAGGGTTACAGTAGACAGAGAAGCATCTACATCTATTTCTCACTTCTGAACCCTTCTTCTTCCGAACTCTGACAAACTGGACTCAAGAATCCCCTTTCCTAAATTACTCACCTTAAAAAATAGTCTAGTGCTGATCTATATCCTAGCTTGCTCCTTCGTATTCTGGCTTCAAACATGGGCTAAACCCATCTCTGCTTTTAAACCAAGTCACGGATCATCTCATACTACTAAGCCCCATGCTCACATCCATATTTTCTACAGAACAGTATCTGACATGCTGGGTCTGCACCGAAGGCCAAAATGCCCCTTAATTCTAGTCTCACTCATCACAGCACTGTGTCAAAATCACTCCAGCCCACCACCAATCTCTTTGACAACTTTGGAATTTAGGTTGTATTGACTTCAAAAATTGCTTAACATTGCCAACACCAAATATCCAGCTATCAATGTCCACTCACCCACACATAAATATTTTCATTATCTTTTAACCTGAAGTGTAAAATTTCAGTGCTGGACCAAAGCATTAAGCTGTGTAGAGCTTGGACATCATCTTAATTCTCCAGTAACAGAGGCAACATCAGCCATATCCTGGTAAAACACCGTAACAGCTTCACTGTTTGTCCACCTTGCCCATCTTGACTACTTAAACTGTCATTTCTTTTAAGACAGGTGCTCATTCATTCCAACAAAAATATCTGAATCTTCAAGGCTTCTACACACTTCCATGAAACACCACGCAGCAGCATCTTGCAATGTAATAACAAGGAATGATACTTTAGGAACTGTCTTCCTTACTGACCTTTCTGACTTTTGAAGGTAGAACCTTTCACTTCACCTGTTACACTTGCTGATACCAAAGACCAGTTTTAGAGACCTCGGTCTGTGTTCAGACAAGATTGAAAACTGTATTGAAACTTAGGTGATCTGAAAAGCTGCTGTGAAATCAAACCACATTTCAAGAAAGACATAAGAAACTGAATCTTTCTCCTCCACTAGAGCTGTACTGTCACATCAGAGCTACACAAATTTAAGGAATCTTCCACATTCCAATGGCAAATCTGTCACATTGTAATTGTTGAGCTTCACACCATAAGCTGTTTACTTATCTGCTTGGTATCACAGCACATAGTTTTGGGGTTCAGAAAATAATTCTGCCTTCTTAACAGGCCCTGATAATTTTCCTCTTGAGGGCAACAGCTGGAGGGTGTTCTGCAACATATTCATTAAAATCCCCAAAGAGCAAGATGCGTTCTTTCCAGTCAGACTGGCTGCTCCCACTTCCAGCTCACCTCCCGCGAAATACGCATAAGCCTTCAAAAGGAGACACCGCTGTAGATGACGAAAGCTTGGAAGAAGCATAGCATCTGTCAACTATGAACTTCAGTCTGGAGTTTGAGGGCTGTACAACAACTCCAGTATTAGTTTGTCACTAATAGACTGTCATAAGACTGGATTCTTTACTTGATAGACTTAGTCTAAGTCGTCAGGCTTTTCAGCACAAAATTTCTTGAGGTTACAGACATTGTTCCACTCAACACAAGGCCATAAATGGCTGAAGAATTCAACTCTCTCAAAAAATGGATGAGGTATTTAATTTGCAACATCTCCCTGATTTAAAAGATTTGGGGGTTTCTGACCTGAATCACTTTTGTGAATTTTATCTAGGCCATGCTGTCAAAACCCAGAGCATCCAATTACCTTAAGAAACCTGCAGCTACCCCTTTTGGTACTTTTCCACAGCACATAGTCAATCTCCCATCCAAGTATGCATTTTGCCTCCACCCAAATGCACTAAATCTAGCTGCCTCTAACCTTTCAACTACAACCATTTTGTCTCACTTCTGAAATCCATTTTTTGTTGAAAGTTTTCCAAAATAACAACAAAGTCAGATGGGATTCCATCGCAATCTGTACAAGCGTCTGATCGGTGATGTGGTTTGCAGCACAACCTTGGAAGCAGTCTTGGACCGACTGGGATAAGAAAGGAAAAAAGTAGAACAGAATGAAACCTTATCACCTTTTTCCATCTCTAGTGTCTACATATTCACATGCTTTTATGGAAGCACAGGCTTTATCATGGTGGCGTATGCACCCTCTGTACAGAAAGCCGTGTGTATGCTCTTTAATTCTTCAGTTTGATGGGCAAAATCCCCTCCATTCATTTTCTAATCGCTCACTCTCTCTCCTCTGGGTGGCATTCCAAAGACAGTTCACAGAGAAGAACATTGCTCCCAGACACAAACCAATGGTATTCTCCCACAGTGAAAAAGCTGTTACTATATATATATATATATATATATATATATATATATATATATATATACACACACATGTAAGTAAAAAAACCCCAACACCCCCCAGTAAAAAAACCACAGAGTTAAACCTCAGGTTTTGATGAAATAAATTAGAATTCAGCATGACATTGTCTGTAAGTTAATTTTTCTTTTAGGCAGGAAACAATGAGCACAAGAAATACAACGGGGTCAATCACAAATCTAACTGTGAATATGGGATGCTTCTCCTGCTTGAGATGAGAGGTTGATCAGAAAAATGTATTTACAACTTACTAAATACAAAACACACATTACAAGAGACCTCTAGGATTCACATGGAGAAAAAGCCAATTGTAAGTATCTCTTGAGATCCATTGTAACAACTCAAGCTACAAATTACAAAAATAATAAAACAATTTATTGATAAAAAGATTCTACAAAAGGAATCTTCATGTACTGTGGAAACAGTCAGTTTAAATTCCATGAAAAGTGTCTGTGGTTTAATATATATTTTAACTAAAGCAGACAAAAGGGATAACTTGAGCTACACCACCTTTTTCACCCATTAGCACCACTGCAGATGCATCTTGCAACCTCCAGCAAACAGGCAGAGGCAGCCATTCAGCTGCCAAGCACCCCAGTCATGCCATTAAATGTATCTGCTACTTGGACATTATTCATCAGCACTCAAAGTCTAAAGCTGCTTAAGTGTCAACTTCCTCCTTTCAGTGTGGTTCACTTGTACCCTAACCTGAAAGCACTTGCTCACACCACTGCTCCTGGATTTCAACAAGGAGGATTTCCTTTAAAGTCCTATGCTCAACCAATGCAGCGGTGCCTCAGTTAAAGATGGAGCCAGAAGACAACTAGAAGGCTTATTAATCTTCCACTGATTCAAGCCTCAATATCATGCAGTTTTGACAATAAACTACAGGATACCAAGAAAAAACAAGATGCACAATCATTCAGCAGCCACTGTGTTCTTTCTTCTTCTGGACTGCTTGCTGCCACATCTGAGCAGTCCAAAGGAATGGCATCTTTATTTTCTCTAGAAAACACATTCTTTGGTACTGGAGAGTTAGGAGAGAAAATTAAGAAAGAGCAGTATCAGTTCACAAGTACTTCAACTCACAACTCTGAAAATAAAGATCTGATACTTCTTCCTCAAAAACCCAAATCAGAAAGCTTCCATCCAGTTACCAAAGGAACAGAGATTTCAACAGCAGCGTGTGCATGAATTCAGGTTTGAGTAGTGGACTGAGAGGACATGACAACTGGTTTTGCTAGGGGGTTTTTCTCAATTAAAACACAAACATATGCTGAGACATCTTTAAGCAATCAAAATGAAAATTCAGCAAACTGAACCAGAGACTATTAGAAAACTCTGCATCAAAATAATTACAGCCTATAGGAACTGACATTTCCAACAGCAGCTCCTGTATCAGTTGGCAACTTATGAAAAATGTTACCCCTGTAATTATCAAATACTTCTAAATGGAAGAAAAAGTTCACCTTTACAATGGAAGCCCAAATTGACAGTGTGTTTCAGCTTCCATCTGCAGAACTTGTACATTCTCCATTTTAACAGAGCCATCAGTCACAGCTCCAACTTTCAGCTCTGCTTTCACTCCCACCCCAATCTGTTTCTCTTAGGGTATATAAGCAATGCTCCTATGTGCCTCAAACATTCAAGGACTTCATTCATGCCTAGAGAAATGGGGTTTGTGGGTTTAGCAATGAATGACCTAACTTACATTGTCCTTTTAGAAAAATCACAGCCTACTAAAAGTTTTAAATCTGTTTTGCATATATCAGATATATGACAGTTTTTAATAAGACGTGACAGGGAAGTCACTGACTGTATCCTGAACTTGGTTTATTTAAGGGAACTGACTTCTCCAGTAACCTCTGATCCACCCTACACAAAAGTCTAGCAGGAACTAATAGCTGGTCTCTTACGTATTCAGCAGAGCCAGATACACATACATGTGTTTGCATGTTCAGTCTTTTACTTACAAGCTTTCTATCTATTTACTGAACCTTCTTTCTCCGTTTTATTTATTTAGGCTCCAGAGACACACAGCAAATATTTCACAGGGCAAACAGATAAGGCAGCTTCATCGAGCTCATTAATGATGGAAAAAATTGCAAAGCTGCTGCTGCTGCCTCTCCAGTCTAGTTTTTTTAATGGAGTGCAGCTGAAATGCAGCTGGAACCCAGCTGTCAGCTTTTATTTCCCAAATCTGCACTAAAACAACAACTACAGCTTGATCATATGATAATTACGTCTGAATTAGAGCCTTGGGTTTGAGACATTACACACAATTAGAAATTAGCCAAGAGCCTGAGGATGACAATAAACACAAGGCTGAAAAGCTTGGGAGTTTTGGACATAGTCCTCGTTTGTTAATTCAGTGCATTCCTCCATCAGGCAAACATCTCAGGAACAACATTAACGCTTCGCTCTTCACCCAGTGCTTTCAAAATACTGTCATTAAAAAAACCCAACCCAAACCCAACACAACTTGGCAAATACCAGAGCACTTCAGTGTGAAGTGGGTATGTGCAGGAAAAGTGGTAATCTGAAGGGAGCCTCAGGCTTAATTTTGAAAGGTAGTGAAAGTCAGTTTTTAGTGGCCTAGTTGTTTTTACCTTTAGAAACTTCAGGTTTCTCAAGAAACTTACAAACAGGAAACAGCTAACATCCCCATCGCTCATACCCTAATAAATACAGAGCCTTAATGTGAAACACAGAAAATACATTGAGATGGACAAATGTAAAGCTTTACTTTAAAATACCTTAAAAAAAAAAAGAGAGATATTTATTAATTATATGCAATCTTTCTGCTCAGAGATATGCATTTATGAATCAGGCTCAGGATATCAAATTAAGTGTATAACAATATATAACCCCCACTTATTTTAAGGAGCTGTTTCACAAGAGATAATTTTGGTCAATACACACACGCTGACTACAGCAAAAGCATTATCTGCACTATCTCCATAGGAAGAAGTGAGATCTGTAACTCACTCTGCAACTTGAACAGATCTTCACATTCTTCACAATCTTTTCCTGTAACCATATCTCATCTAGTGTTACTTGCTACAACTTCACAACCTATAAACATGAATCTAACTCCAGAAATCAGACAAGAAAAAAAATACACCAATCCCCCTCCACTCTTCGCTGACACACTCTGACCATGAAATCCATTAAACATCCTCAGCAAGTAATTTTTAAATACTCTATCACAAGCAAGCACAGCAGAAATGAGGTGACAATGACAAATTCTACATATGTGAACATAAACCACCACTTCATCGACAAAAGCAGTTTAAAAAAATATTTTGAGATGAAACACATTTTTGGCAGATTTAAGATCTGAGCGGAATGAACTTCACGTTGATATGCAAAAGAGCAAGAAAAGTTTGATGACCTCACAGCAAATGCACTAGCACATTACAGAGCACATTTAGTTAATAGCTATTTAATAGCACAGTTTTTTTAAAGAGGACACCAGTGCCCCATTTTACCCAAGACAAAAACGAGCCTCAGAGAAACTCCTTTGGTTCAGGGTCCCTGAGCCAGTAAACAAAACTGTTTGAGGGGAAATTTGAGCTCAAGGTTCTGAGCTACTAGAATTTTCACGTGGCGATCAGCCATTAATCTTTCATATCTCTTTTAAATATCAGAATACTTAAACTATCACTACTCACATCCTGAATATGCACCCTTTCTAAACAGGTTAAGTTACAAAGCCAAAGGAGAACACCTCTTTAAGAGTTGGAGGGGAGCAGCGGGTTGTTTCCAAAACGGTTTCTTTTTCATCTAAGAAACTCCATATATCAGGATTCTGTTAGATTCCATGATGCTGATGCTAATTTTCAATTTAATTGTTTGTCACAGTAAACCTCTCCTTATCTTTAATTGCATTTTTAGTATACCTACATGTAATTTTGCCAATTTATCCTTAACACGGTGTCAAAACAGACTTCTCGATTAAGCACTGCACTTATTCCCACCCAGCATAACATCCGAATTCTGAATGCCAGCCTCCATCCAGCTCTTTCCAGCAGCTGTGCTGCACTTCATTGTTATGTAACTTTCCAAATCATTTCAAGTTCTCCCTGGGAGAATGACTGTGAATAACTAATTTTCTCTGGCTTCAGAGACATAGTCAAGACTTCATGCAACCACGTCAAGCTTCAGCCTGAAACCAGTCTCCTTTTTCACACCAATCTCCCCAGTGAAAAATGAAAAAAGCAAAATGCTTTTTCCTAGTTTAAAAAAGAGAAGTAATTTACAGCACCGGTTTGAACTGACAGCAAAGAACAGACAAAGGCCAGAGGAGAAACACAAGAGTACAGGGTAAGAGGAACTTTTTCCACAATGCAGAAAGTGCCTAGAAGCAATCAGCACAATAAAAACAAAATTATTACCCTAACACCTTTTGTGCATTTTCCAAGAAATACAAAAGCAAAGCCCATTCATAAGCATGCACCTGGACTGCAAGGCTCTGACAGAATAAAAACAGGATTCTGTGTGGGCTTTCTCCATGCAGATATGGATCGAAGTTCTTCAGCCAGCTGGTTTATGACTTGAAAAGTCTCCAGCAAAACTCTGAACCCCACTGCAAAAGCAGTATGAGCAAGAGTACACTCAAAACCAAATGAGGTAATGAAAGTCCCTGAATTTGTTTCCTATGCTTAGGCACAAAACAAATCCAAGCTCCAAAACCATACCCTGTTAAAAGGAGCTTGACATAGTAGAAGAGGAAGCGTAATGTGTGCCCGAGTTGATGAAGAATCCAGTAATTCAGATAATCAAACAATTTCAAAGTGCCTGGTAAGCAGACTATAAGTAAAGATATTTATAGAATATGTTAATAGCTTAAAAGACTGGAAAATGTCAGAAACTAAGATTATGGAGCTAACGCTCTTCAAGGTGTATGCTTTTACGCTCATGGGACTCAGCAGTGCAGATTGCAACTGCAAGGTCTGCTGAAGCCAAGTCTCTCTCATCCCCCAATTCTGAACGCGGGCAGCCAGGAAGGATGGTGCAAGTACACCAAACCAGCTTCAACACCCCCAGAGTCCACAACTAAAATTAGGACTCAGAAGAGGAAATGCAGATGTAAAGCACGACTTTGACCTTTATTTCTAAGGGGCAAATCCTTTAGATCCCAATAGAGACTATCAATTCCTGAGGATGGACCAAGGGTAGCAAGCCCTTCACACAGAGCAAGAACGCTTATTTGTGACTTCAGGAATACATTTTTGTGAAGAGAGATTGACTCTCACTGACAGTTGCACAGGCTGACAGCAGAGTCAGGCCAGCAGAGCAGCTGAAATCCCCCATAAATGATGTACAAGTATTAAGAAGACTCTGCAGAGTCCCAGGGGACTTTTCTTTACATCAGGCCAGGTATCTTTGAAAACAGAAAGTGCGAAGCTGCCACCTGTGACCTGCCCAGGCGCAGGACTGAGACAAAGGTGTTCTGGCACAGTTAAGAATCAAATGCAGGAAAAGTTAAGCCTTACTCCTTTATTCCATGCATGGGCTCTACGTTTAGATCTACATGTGGTAAAAGTTTCTTCTTTGAAGGAGAACACAAGTGAAATAGATATATAACGCTCTCAATAATCTGGTACGGAACACAGGCCTAGGGTACAGCCCTACAAAGTTCTTTTCACATCAGTAAACTCCAACTAGTTATAAAAGATGAGATTAATTCATTTATTTGTTTTGATGTTCTCTCATTTTGTGCATGTAAATACAAAACCCAACAACTATTTATTAAGCAGGAAGTTGAAATGCGAACAGTTTAATGATCCTTTGCAATCACCAGAGACAGCGGAATAATGCTGCAGGAACAGCTCTAGTTTACTTTTTCTAAAGGCATACCTCCTACTTTGTTTTCCTGGGCCTTTGGATAAATTCTTGTAACACACAGGTTTTGTGTAACAGCAAGCCTTGACAACGTCGACTGAACCTGAACTTCCAAACTCTGGAGGGTCTTGATGCCTCTGGTGGCAGCTCTTCCACGCCTGATGAACACTATGGGACTCTGCTTCTCATCATCATAAAAATGGCAGTTTCCCACATTTACACAGCTGTTCAATTCACAGGGCAGACCTTGAAATGTTTTTGAAAGCTGCTCTGAAGTTTCCTTCATTTCGGTCTTCTAATGAAATGTTTTTCTGCAGGCATCAGAAACCACGGCTAAAAGTCACAGCAATTTTCTTAACAAACATGCTCAAGAGCTATTGCTTCCCACTGCACGAGGCCAAGTGCAATTCCATTACAAGCACCCTATAGAAACATGTAAAAACACTCATAAAAATGCATTTGTTTATATGGCAAAGAGATATGAATGAATTAATACTCTACACAGAAACTAGCACAATATTATTAGAGTTTATTCAACCTGCAAGAATTTTATCGAATCTTAAATCACATCCCCTTCCTTCTTTCCTCCCCACATGCATCAATGGACTCTTGTGTTTTGGTTTGCAAATATTTGAAGTGGTGTGTCAAGCCCTGCTGCAGAAGCCTGATGGTCATGCCATGCTATGAATAACAGACTGAAAGCAGGGAAAACAGTTCCTAAATCAAATTACAACTCCTGGGGATAAACACATTTTCAAATGATGTAATTATAACAATATGTCACACTCTGCTGAAGACCTCATATAACATTAAAATAAAGAATGAGTGGGTAGGAAATATAAGCAAAGGATGACATAATATTGTTCTGTGCCAGTTTCTGCCTGTTTTCAATCAGGCCAGACGTCAGAAAGTAACTTGGGAGGAACTAAAAAAAAAAATTCTAAAAAAAAGATCTCACTAACAATCAAGGGAATTTGTTGAAGACAGAGGCCTGTGCACCAAGATCACATCTGACCTTGTAATATAAATAAAGTAACCCTAATGAAGTGTGTACAGAGCCTGGGAAAGACAAGCCCCCATGCCTACCCCCTCACACTGAGTCCCAAATAAACACACCAACATGACTTAAGACATGCTTGCAGAAAAGTTTATTATTTTATTCTCACCCCTGTATATATTCCATGCCAGTAAAAACTGCTGCATCACAAGCTCATAATTTAGTCCCTTTTAGGCACAAGAGGACCTTGGATGGTTGATCCTAAACATGCCTGCACTAAATGAGCTGACAGAAAACATATCTCAAGTTCAGTTAAATGCTTTGTGTGCTCCAGTGAAACGAGTTGTATCTGGTTCAGACCTGAGTCCTTGGTATGGTAGTAAATCACATTATCAGCCTACAAAGTGAAGTCACTTGATTCTATCAAAACTGAATAAACTCCATTGTGACTCTGCTATAATCCCCTTATGAGAACTGTGTGCATCATTATTTACCCAACTGTTATGTGGGTGGAAACAGGAGATGTTCACCCCTGGCAAATATGTGTGCAACTTCACTCAAGTCAATACAGTTACACCTGCTTATACCAGCAGTGAAGCTTGTCTCTGATGTCAATAGTGATATTCTCTAGAGATAAAACAGTTCCTGTTTTGTCTGAAAAATTAAATACCTCAAAGAATGCCAAATAACTTGCAAATCCTACCCATAAAGGAAAGAGGAAAAGCTTTAGAGGAATTACTTCCATGACAGAAGTACTTTCTGGGAACAGAAATCTCAAAGAGATTCACACCCTCCCTGCACCCCTTCCTGCTAGGAATCTTCCATGACAGCTCTGGGTCCTACCAAACCCTGGTTCTTGCTTGGACACCAACAGCCTCCTTATTTGGAGCCCAGAAATGCCCAGTACTAAAGACAACTGCCAGGCAAATAGTAGGTAGTTTTCTGCCTATTTACCAGCATCTTTCCAGGCACTGTAACTGATCAATGACATTGAAGGAAAATCACTGCTGAGTAGGGGGAAAAAAAATAAAATAAGGGAGAGATGACAAACCAACCAAGCACATTGTGTCTGCCAGGCCTCCTTACAGAATCAGCCCTTCACACATGCCCTTCAAACTCCTTTCATCTCTATCACTCCTAGCCTTATTTAAAACTTTTTTTTTTTCATCAATATGCCTGAATTTCTCCCCAATCTGGCCATTCACATGTGCAAAAAAAACCCCAAAACCAACCAAACTCAAAAAAATCCAAAGCCCAAACTCAGGAAAACCTCATGCAGTTACCTCATGCAGTTTGCCTCATGCAGTTACCTACCTTTATTTTTAATTTTACTATCATCATACTCACTACATATTCAGACTTCCTCTACCTCTTATATAGCTGAGTTATTTTTCTTATAAAGGCTTCAAAACATTTCATACGTTTTGGTACCACAACCATACAATCACCTCTTTTAAAGATAAGCACAGTTAGGATGATGAAGACTATATAAACCCAAGTTTCCTTTGGGTGAAATCCCCTCATCCTAACGAGTTTATCAAAGGAACACAGTTGGCCCTAAGATCTCAACTGTCTCCTACTAAAGACTGGTGAGCTACCAGAACTTGCATTCATACCGAAACAGAAGCCACCCCTTAAACGGGAACTGACAAGAAATACTGGAACTTCTACACTTCTTGACCTTAAAAATACCAACTAAAAATTGCTTGGCTTCATTCAGCTCTCAGCGTTGGCTTGTGTTTCTGGGACTTCTCTCAGTTTGAATGGAACACTTGCCCCAGTTTGAATGAACCAGTTGTCCAATGAAGGTGTGATGAACCAGGTATTCTGGAAGTCTTGCCCAGCTCATTCTGATTTGAGACAGATTGGGTGAGGAACCTGTTTTGTTCTGCCAGCAGCAAATAAAAGGCACACAGTGAAATCTGCAGTTAACATTTCTGGACATGCGTAATACTTTTTAAAGATTATTTTTGTATTAGCCACAATCAGGAACCTCTTTCCCTATGTGAGAGACACACTGCATCTGCAGAGAAATACAGGCACACCACAACACACAATTCATGACTACTATGGGAGACAGGTACACAGCAGTTTGTTTCATTAGTTGCTGATACTGGAGCACAGATATTCGGAGATAAACACTGACATTACTGAAACTTTGCCAAGACTCTGTTCATCCTTCCTCCTGCAAAGAATACATTGAATCCTACAAAATTAAGCATAGACACTGAAAACAACTCCCTGAAGATTAGTGACTGACTGGGAGGAGCCAAGTAACTCCATCTGGTCCTTAATCCTCAGGAAATTTGCTACAGTCAAGTGAAAGCTGCTACAAAATTAACAATCAATTTAGAAAATAAAATCCCTCATGTTTTGTCCCATATCATACACTGTGTCTTACTGGCATGCATGAAGAACAGCGAAACTTACTTTCAGCTGTATTCTACACCAGCCAAGCACTTGTTTCTGAACAGTCTAAACCAAACAATGCTATCTATATTTCCATAGTATTTTTCTGGCCAATGCATCCCAAAGCTCTTTGTTTACAAGAAGCTCTACCCCATACAGAGTTTCATAATACACCTGATCAAGCTGAAGAGGGGATGTGACGAGCTGAAGCCTGTACAGAGTACTAAGATTTTAAACACTCCTGATTCTACACAAATATTCTTGGGTTCTTCATTTACTTTTAAATGGTAAATATCTCATAGCTACCATAGAAGTAAACAGAAACTTGTCTGAAGATCATGCTAGTATGACTTAGAACAAGAGGTATTTAGTGAGCAGCAAACCTTCAAAACCTACAGACTGGTCTGTCTACCATCTAAACGTAAGGAGAGATTCCTCCTCCCAGCTTTCGTTAATGGTATTTCCTTTTTTCTTTTTTTTGCTTTAGGTCCCTGGCCCAAAAATGAAATTCACTTAAAGTTACTGAATGACACGAGCCAATCTAACAGTTCTATGATTCTAAGAAACCTAAATTTTAAAATGCTGTTCAGTGTCAAAGTATTTTGTCTCTGAAGTCAATCAAGGCCACCAACCCCTCTCATTCTGTGGGTGAATTAAGCCATATACTATCTACCCTGCATACACATAACTAAAAGATCTGGTAAAAGGAACAGTGACAAGTTTCTGGACTTGTCTGGATTTTAATGCCATGAAATGCCATTTATACAAACTAAATGTTCTTCTCTCAATAGCTTATGTGAAATGTTGTAATGCCTCACTCCAATTTAGTCATGTTTTAAAAGGGTGGACCATCCAGTGGATGGACCAGGAACTGGTTGAAAGACCGCAGACAAAGGGTGGTGGTCAATGGATCTATGTCCAGGTGGAGGCCGGTGACAAGTGGTGTCCCTCAGGGGTCTGTCTTGGGACCGATTCTCTTTAACATCTTTATCAGTGACATCGATGATGGGATTGAGTGCACCCTCAGCAAGTTTGCGGATGACACCAAGCTGAGTGGTGTGGTCAACACCCTAGAAGGAAAGGAGCCATCCAGAGGGATCATGACAGGCTGGAAAGATGGGCCCGCGGGAACCTAATGAGGTTGAACACTGCCAAGTGTCAGGTCTTGCACTTGGGCCGGAAGAATCCCAGACACAGATACAGACTGGGAGAAAAGCTTCTTGAGAGTAGCCCTGCTGAGAAGGACCTGGGTGTCACAGTGGATGAGAAACTTAACATGAGCCAGCAGTGTGCTCTTGCAGCTCGCAAGGCCAATGGGATCCTGGGCTCCATCAGAAGAGGGGTGGCCAGCAGGGACAGGGAGGGGATTGTCCCTCTCTACTCTGCCCTCATGAGGCCCCATCTGGAGTCCTGTGTCCAGATCTGGGGCCCCCAATACAAGAAAGATGTAGAACTGTTGGAGAGGGTTCAGAGGAGGGCCACAAAGATGATCAGAGGGCTGGAGCACCTGCCCTACAAAGAGAGGCTGAGGGAGCTGGGCTTGTTCAGCCTGGAGAAGAGAAGGCTGCAGGGGGACCTCATTGCAGCCTGCCAGTACCTGAAGGAAGCATACAAACAGGAGGGGAATCAACTTTCTAAAAGGCTACACAATGGTAGGACAAGGGGGAATGGACTAAAGCTAAAGGGGGAAAGTTTTTCAGATTAGATATTAAATTAGATATTAGGGGGAAGTTTTTTACAGAGAGAGTGGTGAGGTGCTGGAACAGGCTGCCCAGAGAGGTGGTGGATGCCCCGTCCCTGGAAGTGTTTAAGGCCAGGTTGGATGGGGCCCTGGGCAACCTTGTGTAGATCCAGGCCTGGAGGCTGGAATTCTATGATCCTTGGGGTCCCTTCCAATCCAGACCATTCTATGATTCTATAATATCGGTTTTGTTTATGTATAGAAAAATCTACCAGCTCAAACCTGATGTTTCCCACTTGTGATTTACATTCCAGAAATCTCCCCCGCAAAGGATAATTAATTTACATTTCACCCCTTCAGATGCTTGTTGAGCAAGTTGTCATACTTGGATTAAATCAGTTCTTCTCATTCTTTTGGCAGTCAGTAATGCAAGAAACCAAAAACTCTTCCAGTTGATTGAGTTCCCTCAATAGGAGAGCTGGCATTTCCTCACACAACTCCATTTAAGTGGAACAATAACAATATCGCATTCCCTTCTAACAAAAGCTCCAGTGTTATTTGGCATTGCTGTCAAATGTCTCAAGATGAAGACAAACTTGAGAATTCTTGGAGATTTCCCAAGAATGTTTTCTTATTCAGAAAAAAATTCCAAGAACAACAACAACATAGGACCTTTTTTCTTTCTTTTTTTTTCATTATCAGTATTCCTAAGAAATAAAAAATTCTTACATATACTCCTACCTTTAGCATTACTACACTTAAAAATTCAGTCAGTGCTATCATCAGTATCACTTCATAGTTGAGGATACTGAAACCAAAAGGACAAACATTTCAGGTTGGAACAATGACAAAACTACAAGGAAAATGCTGAACCTGAGGATCTTCATTTTCAGATCCTTGCTGCTGTACAGACTACAACAGAAGTTAATCCCACCTTAATTCAAGAATTTGGTCTGATTTCGGCTAACAGCTAAGCAAATGCACGAACCCTTATTGAACAGCAGGATGTTCTCATGCACCTGTTACAGGGGGAATCCTGAAATAAAGCAGCCTCATCATTGGTAACCATATGCAGTTGTTCTGGGTCTGGCCAGGATGGAGTTCGTTTTACTCACAGCAGCCTGTATGAGGCTGTGCTTTAGTCTGGTCACCAAAACCCAGCTGCTGGCACACCAGTGGTTTAGCCACTGCTGAACACTGCTTACAGAGCATCAAGGGCTTCTGTGTCTCACTCTGCCACCCTTGTAAGGTTGGGAAGGAACACAGCTGGGACACTGACCTGAATCAGACCAAGAGCTATTCCATACCACCTAACATCATGCTCAGCCATTAAATGGGGTGAGGGTTGGGTGGGGTGGGTAGGAGGGCATTTCAAAAGTAGCCATTGCTCAGATACAAGCTGGGTATCCATGGGCTGGTGACACCCTCGCATCACTTGTTGTGTCTGGCTTTTGTGGGGGGTTTTTTGTTGGGTTCCCTCTCCATCCTTTTAATTAAACTGTCTTAATCTTGACCCACACTTCTGGGGGAAGCTGAAGTTTATTGTCAGTGAAGTGGAATGATCTCTGAGCATCACAGTCACCTCTTTGGGAGAGGCCAAAGACTGCTGCAATATCACACACTCCAAAAGAAATCCCAGCTCTAGGCAACATGATGGCATCTGAAAACCGTTCTCCCCATGAATCCTTCTCCTCTGAATTCAGTTCATCCTGACTGCAGGATCTGGACTTAGGTGGAAAAATTAGATGCTGCCTTTTGTTAAATATGACAAATACTTACATTTCTCTGGTTCTTCAAAACCACTGAAAGAGTCAAAGAGAAGACTGCATCATTTTACCTCACTAACGCGTTCAAAGTTCCTCACAAACACAAATATTCTTTTCTCTTCATAATTAAAAGCTCTGTGAAAATTTATTAGACAGACTTTTCATTGCTTAAGGGTTCACTTAGCACAACTGCATAAACTGAAATCTTAACAGAGTACAGCTCATCATTTGCTACATCAACACAGGATCTCCTGTTGAGGTTGGCTATCACAGTATGACAATAAAAATCTGTTTCTGAATGTTGTTATTGCTTTCCTTTTAAAGACTAAACTAGATGCGCTCTCCCTCACAATGAGAAGTTTCATCATCTAATCCAAACACATTAGGAAAAAAAATAAAATCCCAAACCACAGCAGTTTTCCTCAGTGTTGCTCCATATCCTTCAAGCAAGTTATAGTGAATTACACTAACCAACAGAGGAGGTATAAGTCTAAATAAAGCTGTTTGAAAACAGATCAAAATCTGTATTTACTTCGTTCTGACCCCCATTTTTATAGCAGCCCTAACCAAGATCCAGGAGTGTCCTGTATGATCAGCAGCACTACGCTTAGCTTAGAATGACTGAATAATGTGACAGGCTGCTGATGCAGGAGTTCGCTGCCCTTCGCATACCTGTATGCTTCAGAAATGTTGCAGAACAAAATATCTCCATTGGTCAAATTACATGCTTTGAGGTACAGAAACATCAGCCAAAAGCCTAGTTTTTGAGCAAAGAGCAGCAGCATAGTTTGTTGTAAAAAAAAAATTGAAAACACACTGGCTCAAATACAACTCTCCAGACAGTGACTTCTATTAAAGTTATGTTGTCCACCCACCGTCAGCAGATGTTTCAAACAGTTGCTATTCGAACCAGGAAAACAACATTGATGGATGTTTGTTGTTTTAAACTCCTACCAGGCACAGAGCAATATGGTATTTTTCATATTTATGTAATTTGTTAACCTGTCTGTTACTCCAGAAACAGGTAACTTATCAAGACAGTCCAAAGAAAGTAGAAAAAGCATAGAAAACAAACTTCCAGCAATTTACTAACACCGTAAAGGAGCCCAAACTGATTTGTTCAGCCAAGAAGCAGTTTGAAGCCTTGTTCATTGCTTTATTTCTTAAAGCTCAAAAAATGAAGTTTTAAGCCTTCTTCAATGCAAGGAAGGACACCTGGTAAAAATAGGCAGTGGCAAGCAGAGAAAGGCCCTGGCCTTCAAGTCAGACCATTATAGATGGGACTAAACCGAATCACATGAAAAGCCTGAAGAGGGAACCTCCTCCTCCCTCCTCTTGCAGGAGGGGAGCAACCTTTTCCAAAGAGGTGTTAATGCTAACAGATGAGCTGGGAACAGCAGGGTGTGTTACACCTTCCAACAGACAAACATACAACCAATACTTCCATGTTTTGAACAGCTTTACTTGTTGTCTTCACTTCCTAATTGCTACAAAGCACACAGCAAAGCAGCACCGAAGCAGTGGATAAAATGGAGCTCAGGTGGGAAAGTCTGTCAAAGCCAAACGAAGGAAGATTTCCAAATTCAGAAAAGAAAAATACCTGCCAGCTTCAAAATCTCTACACCAATACACAAAGTGGATAAAACAACACAAACATGTCAATCTGTAGAGTCAAAGGTCATCGTTAATTAGAAATACAAGACAAAAGTGACACTAACATGGATAGCTCTCCAATTTTCAGATTTTCATTAGGAACCACAAAAAGCCATTTGCCATTAGTCAAATGGTTTATGGTTTTAGTTGCCCCCAAGGCTTCTACTGCTGCAGGTGCAGAGGAGCCAAGGCTCAGCTCTGAAGAGATTAAAGCGTATCAGCAACGGAAAAAAAATCTCTATTTAACAAAAGTTCAGAAGTGTCAGCATACAGTTTATTGGCAAAACTGACAGAGGCCGATGCAGCAACACTGGAATGCTTTCAAACACATGAAGAGGAGGAAATCCAGAGTTCAGATGCAAGGCAAACAGAGTTGAAATGGCACTTTGCACTTCTTTTGCAACCTTCTCTATTTAGAGAGGGCAGCAAACTTAGGCTGTTGATAAGTAGGCAGGTATAATCCCTATTTCACCACAGAGGCGTGCTGTGACTTGTCTACATTAAGAACTAAGTCTATGACAAAGGCAGTAACAGATTTCAGACCTTGTGATTTCTACTCTTAGACTGTCACCACAAGGCTACCTCTACACACTGTAAATACAGCCATTGCCCATGGGATCCCCCTAAAATTGCTGTTCTGAGGTGATACCTAGATTTATCTCTAGTAGGATATTCAAGGACTTCAACTCCACTGGGTGTACAGGTAGGAAATCACAGAATCGAAACATGAACCTTTAGCAAACCACAATCCACAGCTTCTGCAATCAAAAGCAAGGAAGAATCATCCCTAACTGGGTAGCAACAGGACAGCCACATGCAGGATTAACACTACATTGCTCCTTCTTGATCCTGTTCTGTGGTACTTCAACAAACCAGTGAATTGTTTGATCTTTTTGAAGGAAGCTTTTGATGGAAGTCATACACAAAGACTAATTTCATACGCTGATGTTTATAATCACACACATAAATCTGTTGAGTTTAGATACTCACCCCAAAGGATTATTTACCATGGTTTCTCATTTGTGTAAATGCTTATTAAGAAGCACGTAACTGGAGTAGAGAAGTCCTCTATACTTGGCCATACAAGAGCAGTAACGTGGTAGTGAAAAGATCACAGAAGCAAGGCTATGATCCAGTATAATGCAGACATGGTGCTTGAAATACAGAGGCAGAGGAACATGTTAAAATACTAGGTATTTTAAAAGCCATTTTTGCAGCCTTCAAAGGGAAATAAGCAACTTCCTGCAGACATTCAGAAGGTAAATCAGTAAAAGGCAGACTCGCTTGACCATTTTTTTATCCTGCCTTGGAATAAAAATTAAAAAATGTACCTAGCAGCATGAGCTCAAGTACTCTTGCACCCCACTGCAAAGGCCAGGAATAGCATGGAGCCACCTGTTACTCAGTCACGCTCAAGAACAAACCTCTGAGACCCTCTGTATTTTAACTTCCAGCTCAAGAGCTTTGTGATAAATAAAATGTACCCAATCATATATTTTAAATGATTCTAAGCATATGTATTTTTTCTGACAGCAATAAAAAGTCTGTGACTGCACATGATGAAAGAATTCTGGACTGCCTAAGGAGACGGACATTGGGTACAGTTACAGCACACACAGCAGACCTTTGCTGTTTATCCCAGCCCAAGGAGAACTGCAGCATGACTGACTGCAAGAGCCAATGCCCCAGCACATGCATTAGGTTGGTGCTGCAACATAATATCCACAATATCAGGGTATCTATAAGGTCAGGCTTGATGGGACTCTGAGCGTCCTGATCTAGTGAAAACATCCCTGCTTACTGCAGGGGAGTTGGACTAGATGACCTCCAAAGGTCCCTTCCAACCTAACACATCTTATGATTCAATGATACTGTTGGGACAACTGCATTACTTTCATAGAATGGCAGATTACTAACAAATGATAAATACAAGCTTTGAAAGTAACGTGTTTCTTCTGTTTACCAGAAAGACTTCTTTCAAAAAGTCAAAGTCATTCACCGTACCAGCAGAAAGTCTATTATTCCCAGTTGACACTGCTGGTAGGACTAAATTATATTCTGTTCAGTACTCTTCTTAGGTAGCCCGACCTCTCCAAATATACTCAAATGTTTTACAGACTGGCATTTGAAAACCAGACTCAATTAAAACAGTCAGATGCTAAGGTGGAATAAGAGGAACTCTGCTGAGCTGATGTAACAGATCAACTGTTGCCAAAACGATGTCCCATACTCCCTCCTCCTCTTGGCATTCCCCATTCCAGCCACACATTCCTGATGCTTTCCTTGTATCAGCTCCAATATTCTTGTGATCCTTCAGTGAGTCAATTCACTGGCAGAAAGTTAATCTATCCAGAACGAGCATTCTGTAAATTGATAACCTCAATCAGTTTACCAAGGGATGAGAAGAACATCAGAGCAAGCAAGGGAGGAAAAAGAAGTAGGACTACTCCCAACAGCAACATAGTGCTAATTTGGCTTGGCTGTCTCTTCAAATCTGATCTTTAATCTCCCATGAACATCAGAGAGAAGAATGTAACTTTTGTAATGAGTTATAAAGTTATTAATGTATTTTGTTGCCTAAAAGGATTCTGGTCTCTATCAGAACTCAGCTACAGATCCTTGCCACTGTATCGGTTCTGGCAATGCAGGAGGAATGACACACGTTCGCTATCTGTAATCCTGACCCTAAGCAGTCATTTTCTTCTCCAAGAAGCAGCAGTGAAGCAGATAGATCTGCTTTCAGAACATGGTGCCATTTTATGGAAAAAATGGGACTTTTTGTAAAATATGGATTCAACCATCACTGCTCTTTAAAGCACGTATCTTCTCTATATAAGTCAGAGAATCATAGTGCCTCCATAAAAAGACCGCACAGAAGGCAGAGCTGCTTGGTAATCTGAAGCTAATTTGAGTGACATTTTTCTTACAGTGTATGCAACTTAATTATAATGAATTTGTCTTCAGGATAAACTGATTTATCATTGTTCATCATGGCTCATGTTGCCTCGTCACTCAGTTTGGTTAACACCACATTATTCAAATTAATACCCTGATTCACTGCGTATGTTCTCATCAACATCACTTTTCCCATGAGAAATTGATTTGCCTTAAGAACAATGTGCTAAGAAGTAATTCTTGCCAAGTAACGTTTATGCTTATGTATGCAAAGCACGTAACTCTTATTAATTTTAGTAAGTTATCAATGCTGCAGTATGATTTGAAAATCTTCCTCAAGATATTTTTTCCTTTAAAAAAAATATACCAAAAAGGTGTATAGTTATTCAGAGAAAACATGTATGGTCATTCCTTGCATAACTAGATCAGACTATGCCAAAATACCCTCACAAACATCAACATTATGAAGTTCTTAATTTTGTTGTATGAAAAAGGTCATCTTATTTTTTTGTGATCCCTGTAACATGAAAACAGGAACTCTGTCTTTCCATGAGGACCTGGACTGCTGATCTCTGAATGTAAGTGTACTCAATTTTCTGATCCTTCCCATGAAAAACTTCAAAGAAAGTGGATAAAATTTCACAAGCTTGAAGTCTCTTTCTGAACTCTGAATACCTCTTGTTTCGGGGGGGTCTTGATACAACATTAACTCTGCTTCCTATTTGTGGGTATTGCCAGAGGCTCCTACAAGCACACACATCAAACACCAAAGCAAGCAACTAAGGAGTGTCACAAAAACCTTTTGGTTTAAGCCTTTTCAAGGTTCACTTCAAATAAAACACATGCAAAGATTCTTAAAGTAACCCCTACTGCTTTTGAGTGTCACTACATGTTCCAGGGCACCAGTGAGCTGCTGTCCATCAGCAGCACACTTTTCACACTGGAGATTCCAAGCCAAGAGGCACCCCAAATCATTACTGTGTCCAGTTCTGGGCTCCCTGGTATAAAAAAGACAGGGACAGGGACCTTCTGGAGAGAGTCCAGAGAAGGGCGACAAAGCTGATTAGGGGTCTGGAACATCTCCCCTATGAGGAAAGGCTGAGTGAGCTGGGTCTGTTCAGCCTGGAAAAAAGAAGACTTAGGGGGGACCTAATTAGTGTTTATAAATATCTTGGACATGGGTTGCAGGGGGAATTGGCCAGCCCCTTTTCAGTGGTCTGTGGGGACAGGACTAGGGGCAATGGCTGTAAGCTGGAGCACAGGAAGTTCCACACCAACATGCGGAGGAACTTTTTCCCAGTGAGGGTGACAGAGCCCTGGGACAGGCTGCCCAGGGAGGTGGTGGAGTCTCCTTCTCTGGAGATATTCAAGACTCGTCTGGACGCCTATCTGTGCAGTATGAGCTAGGGAGCTGCTTTGGCAGGGGGGTTGGACCCGACGATCTCTTGAGGTCCCTTCCAACCCCTAAGATTCTGTGATTACACATGAAGCACCGGAGCCCTCCTTAGCTCACAGGTTATATGCATATGGTTCCAGAGGGGTACATCATTCTTCACTAGAGACAGCATAAACCAAAGGTTATCAATACCGTCAATGCTCTAAGAGAGTTAGTTCAGGTTTGAGTTCATAAGAGGATGTTCAGAGCAACCAAAAAGGGGTAAAATGTACTTAGAAGACAGTGGCCCATTCTTTTACCAAATTAAAGAAATTACCAACACTGGTAAGAAAACCAAATGCTGACATTTCAGCATCAATGTAAACCTCAGTTTAAAAAAAGCCAAACCAAATCCCCAACAAAAAACATTCAAGCACATGCAGTCCCTCAAACAAAGCAATTGTTTTTGTTAGGGGAACACCAAACTACTGTTTATTAGGTTAACCGAGAGACTGTTCCCAAAGCAGAACTCAATTTAAACAATGTCAAAGCTTTCACCTCATTACAGGAAGCTACTGGCATTCCCCACACTTTTGTCACAGCCTGCCTTTTTAAGTAAGCATTGCTTCCTTTGGCAAAGCAGCTCTGCTCTTCTTCCACAACAACCCTATGAAATACTGCCCAATGAAGTACATTTGCAAGCTGCAGAGATGGGAAAATTCAAGGCCTCAACTTTCCATAGTCTTGTGCAAATACATCTTGCTGAGACGCAACATCAGGAGCTACAGACCAACGGCATGCTGATGGCAGGAAACTTGGAACCAGGTCTCTCAGGTTTCATTTTAGACAGCTTTTGATTTGCTACGTGATAGGAGGCAAGTCACTTCCCATTATTTATTTATAAGTTACGTCTAATTATCTAGAAGGCCTAATTAGCTCATCTAGAAAGTGATTTGAAATGCACAGATGAAAGATAATGTGCATTTCTCAACTCTTGTCATCTGTGCCAATAAAAGGCTTATTTCACAACAATTAGATCTAATTGTATTTTTGATAGCTGCTGCCTCATCCCTAGAAATTCCAGCTCTGGAAGTCACAAATAGCAAGATTCACTGGGGTGCAATGTTAATGTAGTGGTATATGAAACGTTTGAGTAAGGTTAATATTCTAAAGGCCTTTTTGCAATCACTCAACATGCAGTGAAACTTTTTTCCCAGTTGGGTTTCCACTCAAATGGAAACCTGAAAGATTTTTAAACATATTGAATGTATAAGCATTTCCAGCAGTGCTTTATTCTCAGGAGGGGGGAGGGGGAGGGAAATGGCCTAAGAAACTAAACCTAATCTTAAGACTGTCTAAATATTCTAGCAAGCCTTAGTAATTATGTCTTATTACTTCCTGCTGAAGCCCTCCATTCACTTTCCAAATGTTTGCAAAGCATTAATAGGGCCCTGAGACCAGAAAAGCTGGGCCCTGGGACAGGGACTGGGTGAGATGGGCTGAAGTGGAGACTGAGAGCAGGCAGTATGAAGTATTATGGAGTTACACCTCCCGTGATGTAAGTCATGGGCCAGCCCTGAGGATGGATTCTGACAGACCACAGGCAGGAGAAGAGAGTCTTACTAAACCCACCAACTGTCCCCAACTACTGTCCTTTCTAGTGTACTCTCTCTCCGGTAGCTGGTACAGGATGTTTCATCCTAAACAGTACGAAATGATGCAAGAAAAAGCTAGAGAGTAATCAATTCAGCATCTCTTGTTAAAGAAATGAAAGTTAAGAGCACATGTCCTGAAATACATGCACCCATCTGTTAAGGTTTTCTACATCCTAATCCTGATTGGTTTTAACCTTCTCTGTATGAGCTGGGATTTCTATACAAGCCCAAATTTCAATGTCCATTTTTACTGCCATCATTCTGTGGCCTAAACCACATACGTGCATAGGTACTGGAGACACATTATAGCCTAATGAGTTCCCAGCCTTAGTCACATTCTCCCACCCTATATACAAATGGAGTAAAGAAATTCAAACATAAAACTAAGTATAGTCAATCTAATTGGCATGACATTTTTTTAAAGCCAAATTATTTTAAAACATATCATTTTCAGTAACACAAAACATTCTATTTGAAGTAAGAAAATGGCACAGTACAGAGTAACCAAGACAAAGTCATATGGTTTACGATTTCCTTTGGATAAGATCCCATCTCAACACTTCATTTACTCATTTGGACAAAAGAAAAAAATAATCTTGCTTTGATTTATTCTGTCCCAACTTGGTGCTGGAAAACAGAGCTGCTGTCAGCTTCCTGGAAGATGATCTCCCACAGAATCAGGAAGGTGCTGCTGTTGAACAGGAACGTGGCTGCTGCCCACACCTCCCAAAGTAGCAGACAAATATGGCTCCATCAGCAAGTGAAAGGAGTGAGGCAGGGGAACCTGTGACTGACTTGACTGCACAAGTGACTACAGACACCAACAAACCAGCTAACCAACTTCATAGCTTTCTTCTCTGTACTTCTCCATACTTGTGTTGCTTGTTTCCCATCATATCTGAGGGAAGAAAATCAGGTTGGGGTTTTTTGGTTGGATACAACCCACCTAAGTAGTCACAGAAATTAGGGCATCAGGCTCTTTCATGTCCCTTATTGCCATACAACTGTACTAGTAGTAGTTGCACCATTTAATTCTCTTTCCTCTTTCAAGATGTAGAGTATGCCTGAAGGGTCCAAACTAAATTTTTTTTGTATCTTTCAACTAATTTCTTCTTAATATCTTTTAAACACTGTTGATTTCCCACCACATTCTACACAAAGCCTCAAGAGTGCCTTATGAGATGACATTCAGACTTCTCTTTATCTTCTAAAAATCACATTTTCCTTTCACTCATGGACATCTCTGTCCTCTCCAAGGGACTAGCCTACCCAACACTGCGTCCCAAATGATAACTTACTACCACTTTATAAAAGAAACTTTTGTTATTAGGACATAAGTTCATGACCTTGCACTATTTACAACACATTTATTTACAGTGACATTTTCCATTGAGACAGTCTTCAAGGGCATTCAACTCCTTTAGCACACTTGACTCCACCTCAGTATGGACATCTGACAATACAAAAAGAGGAACTTTCACAATACTGAGTCCTTAAACCACTCCAAGCCTAACTTCTACAGAACTGCATTTTTATGATATATTTTAAATTCCTGCATTTTAGTATGGAAGAGGTAAGAAGCTAATTGTTTTTTAAAAAGAAAGCTATCACCTATTAATATATATTTTAGAGTGCAAAGCCCAAGACCAGCTTGAAATACGTTTGGTGTTTCCCATTTCTCAGATTGAAAAAGGCAAAACTCGTAACTGTCATCTTCCCGATCCTACAAGTACTTGTTCAGGTGTTTCACTTAAAGCATGTGAGCACTACAAGGAATTAAAACACCTGCAGAAGTGTTTGCTGGATCTAAGCCTAAAGCAGAAAACTGGGATTTAAGATTCCTAGAGTTTATTTCTGGCTCTTATTAAGAGCTCCCTTTGCAATGTTTTGTACTGGACGTAGTTATATTTCTCCCATCTGTAAACAATGAATATAATCAATCTATAACAGAGGGACATTTTAAAGCTAAACTAAATGGTATTAAACTGCTTTGAAACACTTAGATGAAAGGTGCTACGTAAGAGTGAAACAGCAATATTGCTATTTTAATTTCTCTAGCAGATTTTAATAGTAAATATTTCTCCCACTCTCATGCCCTGTGTATACTAGAGATCTCTCTCCGCAAGAACCATATATAGCCACAGGTTGGGCTCAGGGGATGCTAAAACATTCAGGGCAGGCAGACTTCACCATATACGAACGGTTATTCTTCTAACTCAATCCTATCAACAAATAAGCTAACCTACAGCAATCTATAAATAACATGCTTAAGTTCTCTTTCCTGCCTTAACTTGGAAAGCTACATTAGCATCTCCTAGATATCGATAAACATTAAATCATATTTGAGTATTTCATTAATAGAGTTCTGACCAGCATCGACCAAATTTGTTCTCTTTTAAAACTGCTACAGAAAAAGCTCTGATCTTTACCAACAAGTCATCAAACAGTATTTCAAAACTCACTGTTCACACATGCCTTGCCTTCCTAGGCAATGACTTAGGCACAAAATGCCTCTTTCTCTAGTTAAGCCTGACCAAACTTGCAGCACAGCCTCAAAGACCAAAGCCAAATGCATGACCAGCTGGTTCACATCCATCTTACCCTTATACACTGACACACAGGTAACTTGGGCTACAACTGCCACCCACATGTGGGAGTTGGTGTGTACAGTACAGCCTTCACAGGAGGTCCATTCTTTCTAAAGGAGGAGACAGCAGGATACAAAGTGTCCTGCGGATTCAGCACATGAACTACCACCTGGAACACATTAATGCGTAAATGTGTTTGAAGGAAAAAAAACCCCCCACCCCTAAAAAAGCCAAAATAACAAGAAAAAGATGACAGGAGGAGGGGGGGAAGTAAGGCATTGTACCCAAAACAAATAACAGCTTGCATCAAATCTCTATTTCATCACAATAAACCTATGGCAAAAAAATTACTGATTTTTTAACCACTGTGAATGAAAACAAGATGCAACAATTTTCTAAAATCACTAACATCAAAAGGACTCTTTTATATTTGATCAGTATTCTTACATTAATTGCAAAAGTTCCAGTTATTCAACTTCTGTTTTTTACTAGAGCATGAAATCAATTCTTCAAATGGAACTCATCACTGATCTTCCAAAGGTTTAGAAGCCAGAACAGCCTATACTACACTCAAGTGCATTTTGCTTGTCGGCTTACAAGCAAGAACTTTGTAGGCTAAGAACTTTGAGAACTGGTTGGATCTGCTGCCATGGTTAAGGATACATCCTGGTTTTCAGCTAGGACAGAGTTAATTTTCACAGGAAGCTGTGAGGGGGCATAGCCAGGACAGCTGACCCAAACTAGCCAAAAGAGGATTCCACACCATGACATCATGCTCAGTATATAACTAGGAGTCTGGCCAGGGAGGAGGGATCACTGCTTGGGGATGGGCTGGGCACTGGGTTCTGCATGATAAGCATTGCATTGTGAATCTCCTGCTTTGAATATTATTTTCTTAGTACTGCTGTTGTTATTTCCCACTTCCTTTGCTAAGTCACTGTAAACTGTCCTCATCCAAACTCATAGTTTTACCTTTTTCTGCCAATTCCGTTCCACATCCCACTGGGGCAGGGAGGAGTGAGCAAGCAGCTGCGTAGTACCCAGTTGCCAGCTGAAGCTAAGCCACAACAGGGCACCTACAGTTTTTCTTCACCTTAAGTTGGTTACCTGCTTTCACCATGTCAGTAAGTAACTCCCCCCCACCTATCTTCTGTCAAATTGGCCTGAAACTGGCCAGAAGTTCAAAGGCACACACATGTGATTCTGTATCTCTCAGTACAGGAACAGGAGTTTAAACTATGATGTTTGGGGAATCTAACGCTTGGAAAACAAAAAGGTACGAAAAATAGTGGAAACCCTTCCACCCAATCCAATGCTCACCTACATTTTTCACTGTTACAGACCTGATACACAACTTTCACTTCATTTACCACCATCATCCTGTTCATATTTTTGATACAACAAAAGTAAACAGCACCAGTAAGCAGATCAATCTACTGAATAACACCCCCACGCCCCCCTTTTCCCCCCGGAGTCAGATTTCAGCAAGGTAGTCATGAAACTAAACACATCTGGTTGAGTTCCCCCACTTTTCATCCTCCTTTTCTTGTTAGCTCTTAGTATTAGTAGGGAGAGAACCTGCCCATTCCTGTTTACTAAATCTTGTGCTCCCTACTCAGCCAGCGTATTCAAAATGCTTTGATAACACTTGCGAGCGTAAAGAGATTAAATTCACAGCTCAGATCACGTGTGTTTCACAGTACTATTGACTGGTCGATCTACAGAAGAATATTTACAGACACTACAGAAAATTCATTCCAGGCTTTTGGTCATGGGAAGCACGCCAAAATATTAGTCATCTCCCAAATCCTAAGTCCCCACCAGCTGCAGGGTGTAATTAAGCATTTAGGGAACACTGCCTGCCATTCAGAACAGATCTCCAAGACCAGTCAGTCATTCCTCACATTCATAGATGTGAAAGCAGTGCTGCATGTTGAGAACTTGGCTTTTGACAGTTCAAAAAAACCAAACCAACCCACAACCAACAACAAAACAATCAAAATACTAGACCAGTTAGTCCCTGGAAGGCCTTGTGATCGTATTCCTTGAAATGTTTGATAAATATAGAAATAGTGAAAACCTTCTGACTTGCTAAACCTGCAGGCTCTTTAATGCACTTCTTGGCCCCGGCATGCCCAGACTGCTGACTTGGCACTCCCAGAAGACCTTTGCTCACCTTTCTCAACAGGCCCATGCTGATAAATCTGAGTTTCTTCAGGAGCAGAACAAAGTCATGCTTATTAAAATGTTTACTCAATTCATAAAGTAGAGCAGCTCTTTCATGAAAATAGATGTCAGAACAAGAAGAAAATCTTTATAAGCACATGTATAGAATCACAGACGATAAAAGAAATTAAACTGGAATTTGAATGATTCTAAAAAAAAAAAAAAGACTAGACTACAATGTCTTTAGGATTTGTGGAACACTGACCTCTAAAGATTATCACTTACTTATTCACACTGATGAAAAAGATTGCATTAACATAGTCAACTGTATAAAATTTAACTCACGTATCACTTTTACCCTACTGTAGAATTCACTAGCGATGAGAGCATGACAATGAACAAGGCATGTGTCCAGGTACTTAGAACATTACCTATCATTGATTTTGCATAAATATACATTAATATATTTATCAGCTCTTAGAATATTACAGTATGCACAAGTCCTACAGTATCTTTTACTTTGCCACACCCAATTAACTTTTTTTATACTCAGCACAATAGATTGCTTCAGCCGCAGGAATAAAAGATAGTAACGTAGGAGGTGTGGGAGAGCAAATCTCAAATGCCTACTCCAATGCTACTGACTAGTAATTATTTAAAAAAAAAGAACCAACCAACCACAGCTTAATGCAAGTTCCGCAGACTAAGCTGTTTTCCACGGGAGGTGTCAGGATGGTTGATTGTGTCAGCCTAGCTTTCAGGTGTCCTATCTGAAAAACAAACCATGCTTCTGACACATGCAGATTATGTGCTTTTGAAAGGTGTATGACACATTCACAACACTTGAGAATGGAAAACTGTTTCCATGAGAGAAGGTCATGTTAGTTAAAGGATTACACAAAGTCTAGTCTCTTCTGCAGTCAGTGACTGAAAAATAATCTTTTAACAAACTGAATTTGCCCACCTGTGAGTGCATTGTCTCACTGACAGAGGAAATGAGAAAACCCATTCTGCACATCATCCCAGAACCAAGATATCTGTCAATTAGTAGAGCTGAGATTGTGTGAGTTTATAAATGGTAATAACTTTAATTTATAATATTCTAACTTATATTTGCAATCTGAATGATGTCTCTAAACACGTAGCAGTCAGGCGTCATACTATCACAGAATCACAGAATCATAGGGTTTGGAAGGGACCTCAAGAGATCATCGGGTCCCAACCCCCTGCCAAAGCAGCTCCCTAGCTCATACTGCACAGAAAGGCGTCCAGATGGGTCCTGAATATCTCCAGAGAAGGAGACTCCACCACCTCCCTGGGCAGCCTGTCCCAGGGCTCTGTCACCCTCACTGGGAAAAAGTTCCTCCACATGTTGGTGCGGAACTTCCTATACTCTAACTTGCAGCCATTGCCCCTTGTCCTGTCTCCACAGACCACTGAAAAGGGGCTGGCTAACTTGCCCTGCATCCCATGCTTAAGATAACTGTAAACACCAATTAGGTCTCCCCCTTAATCTTCTTTTCTCTAGACTGAACAGTCCCAGCTTATTCAGCCTCTTCTCATAGGGGAGATGCTCCAGGCCCTTAATCATCTTCGTAGCCCTTCTTTGGACTCTCTTACTATCAAACCCTACTTTAGCCATCTTCTCAAGGTATCCCAAATTTACCCTAATATTCAGCCTTACTCTCCCAGGATTACAAATTTCTTCTTATTCTTCACCTTTACAATAACACCGCCCCTCCCCAACTTACCTAAATATAATACATAAGATACAAAATTGCTGTAATTAGCTCTGCCAATTATTACCTGCACAATATTGGAACACAATTTCAATTAAAAAATTATATGTGTGCTAGAAAACATTCCCAACAGAAACTGAAGATGATCAAGTATTTTTTCAAATGCTCCGTGGTATTTCTGGAAAATATTTGTTTCCAGTTACAAGCTTTCAGGGATAACCACAACTGCAAAACAACAAACAAGCAAGGCAAAACACAGCCTACAAGATTAAACTGATGAGTTTTTATACATAAAAAAGCATGAATAAACAAGACTGAATAACACACCATGTGCATTATTAGAGTATGTTATTAGGTAATACTAGATTCACAGGAAGCCATTCAAAATACATTTGCAATAGGAGCAAGATGGAAGGACTTCAAAGTTCAAGTTTATTCTGGTTAATAATAGTGTGCAAAATGGTCACAATTCCCCCTGTGAAAATTCTGAATAGAAGGGTGCCTTTATTATTTTTAACTTACATGCTTGGCTTTAATTTTGTGACCTTATATACAACAACAGAGACACGCATAATAAAGCAAAGTTAAAGGAATTTGACTGCAGAGAAAATTGAAACAGGTCAGTTTATTATCATTACTCAAGCAGAATTAAAGGAAAGATGAAACAAAGGCAGGCATGCAGATGGTTGTATTCTTAGAAATGCATGGTTTACCCCACTAAAACACAATTTTCTTTGTTGCACTAGAGAGACCTTCTCTGCCACTCAGAAACTCTACTGCTTGAATGTAAAAGGTAGTAGAGAGGAAAGAAGAAAAAACTGAAAAGTAGGGACAAGATGAGGCAGTAACAGTCACAGAGATAACCCAACAAGCAAAGACATTTGAAGATACTCAGTATAATGTATTCTCATTTGCTTAAGTGTCACAGAATAAGCTCCTCAAACTTGGCCTGCCTGTCTCCACACTGCCCAAGAGAACTATTTATTTTCTGATATCCAGAATGAAGGTACCAACTACTGCTGAAAGGGACCCACAGACTATGAAGCAGCTTGAAACATTAAGAGACCCAATTTCAAAGGCAGATTTATACTCTCTCTTTTGACCTTCACTCAGAGAGGCAAGAACCGGCTGGCGAGAACTGAAAAGAAAAAAAAAAAAAAAGACCACAGCCTGGTCTGTTTTCCAGATTATAAAAGTCAGTGTTGCATATGTGTAACTTTGATACAAATTTTAGGACAACTTAGGCAATCACTAAAACATAGACAGCACCAGAAGGCACGCCACAGATAACATGTAAACCCAGGAGAGCAACTACTAGATTGCAAATACTTGACCAAACCACTACCTGGCTACAAACATGGTAAAAAGTAAGATGCATATTTTGAGGCTTTTCCATTTAGAACAAATAAATCTGCTGGTTCAATTCGGAAACAGGTCAAGCAGCCATTTAAGATTTAGGTAGGTTACACAGGGACAAGTAAAACCAGAGTAAACAGAAAATTTCCCCTGCAGTTGATGGTAGGTGGTGCATAGATTCAGTGCAAGCACAATGTAACGTGTTCCAAGTTACCAAGGAGAAAAGAAAATGAGACTTTAGAATCAACAAAGAAAAATTTGGTTATTGTTACATTCCTAGGAGAAATATATTCTAGATACAGACCAGATGCCAGTGAATCTGATTATACTACTCACTCTAACGCTAACTAAAAGCTACGTGCACCAATATCCAGCAAGGAACACCACAAGATTACAAATGCCAACCAGTAGGACATAAGTAAATGTAAGCACAAAAGCCTCAGAGAAGACAACAAACATTGCAAAACAGCAGAGCTAAGCAAAAATAAACATGGAGGGGGTAAAGAGGCAGAGTTTAAAAACCAGAAACATGATAAAAGCCACCAAGACCCATATTCCATGATGTGGTACTTACGTAAATACAGAAAACATCCAGAACTCAAGCAAAGATACAGGGCACCACAAAACACCCAAGTATTTTACATTTATATTAGAAAACTCAGAGTAATACATTATGAATGCAGATATTCATATTTCATTTACAAAGGAGAAAGGTAGAAATCCTTTTCAAGCATGCATTGAAAGATGCTACCCTTAAGCCATTAATTCACTGAGTACTGAATATTTATGAATGGTCTACGTGCAAATACAAAATAAGCATATATCTAAGTGAAAGAGAGAAGCAAAGCAAAATACAGAGTATAGTAGGACAAATAGAGATCAAGTACCTCCAGGTAACTAATTTTGAAACTGTGTGATAAAGACCACTCAAAGAAAAGCTTTTAATATAAGTAAAGCAAAAAGCTGGAACCTTCACTTTACACATACTAGACTCCTTGGCACAAGCAGGGAGACACAAGTGGATACCACTTGACTCATGACTTTTTATTCAAGTAGGACTGTGAAAGAACCGTTTCTAAAGGAGCCAAGGTGGCTACAAGGCCTACCTAAATTAGGCTAGGCCATTTGTAAGACTTGAGCAAATCCAAATACACATGAAGACTCTGAAGCAGTATAAAACCTCTGCTTTACGTTCCCTCAGAAGTCTTTTACAACCTGAGACACAATTCTCCAAGTGAAACAACCCCACCACACAGCAAACCTTCTGAAGAACAAAATAGAGTGTGGAGGACAAAAGCTGATACTGACACAGAGTGTTTTCTATAAAGGCTTCAAATGAAGCACTAAAAGCTGTTCAGATATTGTTATGAGACTGAGTTGCAAGCTGAAATGTTTCCTAGAACAGGTCTTAGATTAGCCGAGAAAGTGTCAATGAGGCTCTAAATACAGGAGTTTTTTCTTGGTTTCCCTTATGAATGTAACTTCAGAGTAAACTACCATCAACAGCGCCAAAAAGGAAACAAGTAGCTCCATCAAGAAGCACGCCTAGTGAAACCAGAACCCTTACAGTTCGGTGAACAATGCAGAGTACAACTGTAAGATTCACATTCTTAACAAAGACACAGGTTGGCTTGGAAAGAGTAGCAGTTCAGAAGCAATAATATTATATGGTATCTATTATTATCAGGTTATAGCAGCCGCATGAGCACCAGCAGGATTAAGATCAAGATGAAAAGTAACAGCGGAAGAGAAGTCATGAATAGTATTTGAAATTATTAGCTAGCATTAAGATCATAGTATAATTAAAAAAACCAACAAACAAAACCTAAAAGCTGTGAACTCTGGTAAAGAGTTCACCACAGAGCAAACTGCACACAATTATATGAAATAGCACCTCTTTCCTACTCCAGATTATAGCAGGGAGACACAGTTTAGTAATTAGAATCTTGAGAAGTATCGTGAGAAAATGCCTAAGAACAGAAAGCAGCAGCTAGAAGAAAAAAAAAAAAAAAAGAGAGAAAAAAACCAGGCTGACATAAAAGTTAAAGGAATGTCACCAAGTTAATGCTTTTTAGCAGAATTTCACGCCTTAATTTTGTTAACAAGTCAGTCACAAGTAGAGAGACCTGTCAGAGGTCTAACATAAGTTTCAACCTCTTTCAGTTCAGAAAACTAGGCAAGTTGCAATCTTTCAATGCCCTCACTTCCTAAAACAAGGAAATCACAGAAACAGAAGATCCACAGATCAGGTCCTAATCATCAACCCTATTGCCCTGAGGATCTTAAGGATAGTAAATATAGTAGTTATAATCCAATAACCAAAGTAATTAGAACTCCCTTTGGTGGCCTGGTAACTTTGGAATCAATTAAGACAGACAACACAAAGGCAGAACACAGGTGTACATAGGGGAAAAATGTACAACTTTTGCCTCTGTTGTCATAAAGAACAAGTTTTTCTTCCTTTAGAGCACACCACAATCTTCCATTGCTTGACTTCTCTGGAACACCACCATTGGAAAGGGGACAATGAGTGAAACTTCCTAGTGAGTGAAAGTGTCCTCCTGATGCGTTAAAGGAGAATGCAAACTGAGAGAAAAAGAGAAGTAGGTGAATTGCTGAGTATTCTGCAAAACAGACTGAGTTAGATCAACAGGATCAAAATGAACTGGTCCAGCAGACACTTAAAACAGACAGAAGGCAGCACATTCTAGTACCTACAGTGTCAGGTGAACTTTACATCTCTCAATTCTGTGGCACCAAGATGCTCAAATAGAGTTAACTATGTATCACTATCCTATGTGCTCTAGGGGAAGGAAGAACAAGAATACACTTCCGGAGACACTAAACTGATTGGTATTATTGTGAAGTCTATTTATACAGATAATTAAGAATTAGTTGTGTAATTTGATTACTGCAAAGGCAGCTGTACTACTTCCTTTCTCTTAGCACTTCACTTTGTTCTTGATTAGCAAGTGGTATATGAAAGCTTGTGAAACAAATACAGAAAGACCAAATAAAAGGAATTATTTCCTTATAGACCACTACATGTAACCTGCCAACAGAAGACCAGTTAGTCTCAGCCTGGAGTAGCAAGATTTCAGATGACCCTAGAAAGCTGCTTTTGCACAGCCCTTTTCTTATGCTGCAAAAAACCCAAAAAAACCCCAAGAAACAATACATTCAGAGCAAGCTGTTTGGGCAGCTCCTTGATAGATGATATCCCCAAAGAAAATTTTGTGTCATCCACTATCCATATGATGTGTTGATCCCACCATCCCATGTATGAGATCAGATCCAGCCCTACAGGAATACCATCACTACTGAAACTACTACTGCACTAAAATGCATACACACAGCCTGCACCCTACCAGCATCCCAAGATAACAAACCATTACAAAATATCACATCTCCTACCCTGGATCCTCAACTTTCCAAACTAACTATTTCAGAAAGAAGAAAGGATTCAAGTAACTTTTCTGAGGTTCACTACATGCATATGCTATATAAGTACGTATGTGCATGTACATATGTATGACTTACCCCACTAACCAGAAGAGCAAGCACAGCCAGAGGCGAGCACACACCTCACTCCAAGTATTTTTACTTACAAACTTGGCAGATTGGTGAAGTTCTGTGTAAGGCTCAGAGCTGTCTGGAACATTTCCCCCCCCCCATTACACTGCAAAACAATTCACTGTAAAAGTCAGGCCTAAAATTTTTGTTCTCCCCAAAATCCTCTTATCAAACCCGAAGCAAGCACAGGAATTAGGCTGCCACTGCATCTGACCTTGCAGGTACCAATACATTTGGTGAAGGATGCATCAGGGTGAGTTAAGAGATAAATCATAAGATGCAGTAATAAATTTAGGTCCACAGCTGCAAAGTTTACAATGTTTTCATGTTATTTCAAAGAATTTTAATGAGAAGGGACTCTATTAGTTCAACATCCCTGTCATCTGGGAAAATAAAGAATTTGTAAAAGTTTTCATTAAGCCAGCTTTTATTGTAAAAAATATTTTGTCTTAGAAAACACACACTGCAATTCTCATACATGAGGAAGCAAAATTCTTGCTTTATGTACACTGCAAGCCTCAGGTTTAAGTTACATTATGTGACTGGTGAGCTGGTCTCAGAAAGAGTATTTCTTTCATATTGTGCAATTACTTGCAAAATTAAAAGCTTCTGTGTTCCAAAACAAGGTAAAGTAACAGAATCCAAACCCAAAGAAAAAGCTGCTTCAAGAAGCCTCACCCATGTTTTTTCCCCCTCGACTGAGGGATAACAATGGATAATTAAAAGTAAAGCTATTGTGGGATGGTTTTATTTTTATGTTTTAATCTTCACTCTGAAGTGATGAATCACCTACAAAAGGAAAAAGTCTTGCCAAGGGACATGCAAAGTTCCATGGGGAGCAGTATTATTTCTAGAGGCAAAACCAACTCTTTTCCACCTCTCTCATTCCCAAGGCAAAGTCATAACTTGCACAGTTTCTAGTCCCCATCTCCATTCACCTTATGATGTCTTCCTCCATCTCTTAAATAAAAGAGAAACACAAACTCTGGGGAATCATGAACATTTTAAAATCTTTTAAGGATTGAAGCACAGGAGAATGAAAATTATATCAACACCAGGTTTTACAAACACCACAGAGCAGAAAAAATGTTACACAGTATACCAATTTATTTTCCAGATCTAATTACAGTTTACAGTTTGCTACAGAAGTCAAAGACTTAGTGAAGCTGCGTTTCACTAGCATGTTCATCTAAATCAAGTTCTGTTGCCACCAACCTTACAGCACTTTGTCCATCCTGGATGGTTTAATAGAAGCTGCTAACTCTACCTACAAACCTCATGTTAACAGTAACAGCCACTAGAAAACATCACTAGATCACACAATGCAACAGGAGGCTGCTAAACAACCAGTTCTAACCACCTTCTGTCACCAAGTTCATTATATGCAAAAGGGGGAAGCTTGCTTTAATTCCTTTTGGTTTTGGCACTCAAGGAAGACCCAGGAATTACAAGGCTGCTTTATGCTACAATGCTTCTGCTCTGGGGAACGCTCAGTGACAGTATGCATTTGCCCCCTACATCTGTACATTATTTCAGGGGGGTGGCAGCCCCCTTTTACTATCCTCCTGTTACAATTTATTTTCAATCCCGAAGAACGTTCCTGAACTTGATCTAGTGGGTTTTTTTCATTTTCCAGGACCAGATTTATAACAGGGCCATAAAAGCCCTTTACACATGTGCAGGATGGCTCTCAGCAAGAAAGCACCCATTTTGTTTTCTCTTCTATTCTGAAGCTTGCAATCCAAGCCCTCACTCACTGCACACTTCTCAAGTTCTGAACACTGAATTCCTCTCTCCTAGCTAAAAAGCACTTAAAACCTAGTTAAGTGCTTTGCAGCTGCTTTGCCTTCAGAATACCTCTGTCCTGAGAAAGAGACTAATGGCATTCACAGACAGGGCAGGGAGCTCCAGGCAGAATCATGTAAAGAGTTTTGGGTGCCTGCATTGAGCCACTCAGGAGTTGTCTGTGCAGTTTGATATGGCGTGCTGCAACATTTTATTTATTGAAAAACAGCCTCTACTGAATGCAGATGCAGAAGCAAACGCTTCACTTTTAATCTCACAAAACAAAAATGAGGTGCACTATTAATGATCAGCTGTGAAAAATCTGCTTATAATGATTTAGTCATCCTGAAGTATATTTATATGTATTTATATAACCACAGGCATGCGTGGTTCTCCAGGGAATAATTCAAATGTCTCTATTACATCTTATTTACTTCACAAAAATTAACTTTTTCAACCAATGAGGCAATGATCTTGTGAACAGTCTCCTTTGCTGCACACAGACCCAGTCTCAGAACAAAATCAGAGATACCATGTAAAATACACAAAAGTGAGATTAGATTAGCTCATAATACCAAAAGGGGAAAAATTACAGTTGCATAGAAAAATTAAATTTCAAATCCTTGACTCTCCATCACACTACCCTCAATAATGCTTTCATATTTTTTAACAGTTTTATACTTGTTTGCATGTGGGTTCCAGTAAGATTACTAAAGATTATCCACTATTCTGATTCATTTGAGCATATGCTCTAGGAGTGAAGGTCTGACTTTCAGGTGAAAAGCTAAATATTCCCTAGCCAACAACCAGAAGACTGACATAGTCTGCAAACTTTTCATAGTGTATCCATGGTGCTCTCTATACTAAATTCTCCTTTTAAAATATGTCAATCAACAAACATGGTTTGCCCCAGTTAGATTATTCTCCATTTAAAAATACACACAACTTCCCCCTCCATCTCCCCCAAACAAAACACAACGGCCACAGCCTTTTTGCTATATAAAGTTACTGTCTTGGAACAAAAGAAAAAAGATGTAGCTACATCTGCTGCAAGATACTTGACAAAAACACAAGCAGAGAAGGAAATAATGTATTCCTCATGAAGCACATTTCTTCTGTAATACTGAAGTGTATGTATTGCTTTCTGACACACCACATAACAGAAATTCCATCTGTGTTTCACAAGAAAGAATATTTATGTAAGAACTACATTTGTTTGACATTTAACTCCATTTTATTACCTTGGCTCCGTGTAGCCTTGTTCTTTATACATATGGACATAATTACTTTAATTAGTACCAAATACTTTGGTAGATTCTTGAAAGTATGGATTTTTTTAAGCCTTATATATAATCACACCTTGAGAATCAGAAACTGCAATCCATAAATTTTTTTGTTTCCATTTGTACCACTGTACTTCAACAGAGATTTTTCTGATTTATGAGTTCAAAGCAGCAAATGCAGCAGTTGAATTTACTCATTATGAGCACTCCAGGCTATTAAAGCAGATTATGAAGCTCCTAACAGCAATTCAAGAAAGTTTTATGCATTTGTCTTTAAATCAAAAACCAAAAAATGACAGCTAAGTCCAGACACTTCTGCACAAGTGAAAAAGTAGGTCTCATTTTAAATGTTGCATATTTGACACTATAGCTTCATATTGCATTTAGTCTCACTGCTAACCTAAGATGCAATTCTGACATGCCTATTTCATCAATCCTGGGCCTCCCTTAGTAACCACTTAAGTAGTCATTCATACTCTCCATGCTTTGGTTATATAGCCATAGAGGAATTTATATCAAACAGATTTTTAGAGGAATGTTTATTTGCAGTGTCCTTTGAGACTCTAAGATAAAATATCTTAAGCTTTCAGAATGTTTAAAGTCTTGCTTGACAAGGTTAGGATTCAGAGTCTTCCTGTACAAATGAGTTGCAAGTCTTACTATCCCTAAATTTCACTAAACAATCTAAGGAACAAAAATTAGGCCAGTGTCCTGTAACTTCCATCACCTTGGGGTACCTCTCAGCAGATGATACAAACAAATTTTGATGTAGCCACATAAGGATGTGAAATCTTGCTTGCAAAGAATGCAGTCTTCAAGGGCAAAGAGTATCTCCAGACCACTGTATAGATACATATGTTTGTTTGCTGAGATTCAAGACAACTCAAAATAACTGATAAAACATTTAGAATTTAGAACCTTCACTTTGCAAGAAACCTTGTATTATTCTTGGCCACAAACTGTGGAAACTGGTAAGAAAACAGTCAGGATACCTTTGGATTTCAGTGAACTGGAATTTTTCATGGAACGGTTTCTCTTATAAATTTGTCTGCACCTAGTTTAATCACCAAAATTTGCAGCTGTTAACAGGTTGTGCTTCCATATGCTACTCCATATAAATACATTTCTTAATCAAGACAGAAGCTGATTCTGAGTCCAATTGTTTTAATTGGACTAGGTACAAAAATAGCATAAACAATGCAGTTCACCATCAAAATAAGTACAATCACATGTAGGTTATAGGAAAACTGCTTGCCTCTGACTTAAGACAGTGTAAATACAAGGGCAGAGGAGGTTGCTTGGCTTTGCTCACACACGCAGCCCAGACAACAGCTGCAATTAAGGCTTCCTGATCTCAGAAGATTTCCCTCATTTAGGGCCAACTAATGGAGCTCATGATGGGTGAGGGAAATTCAAGACACATTCCCCAAAACTTGAGGTAATTACTGTCACCTAGCTGGAATACACTGCGTACTGAGTACACAAAACATCTTTATAAAAAATGTCTCGTCAGCAAGTTGTTTCAGATTATTTCAGAGCCTTCACTTTGTTATGCACATTTCTCCTTGGCTGCAACCTCCACCCTGTCTTTCAAAAAAAGAGGGTGTGGAGCAAATTTGCCTGTCAGAATTTCTGATCTTTTTCAGAAGGTACTTTTGCTTAAGGCTGGCATCATTTGTTCAATTAGTTCCACTTGGCCATTTCGGACTAATTAGATACAGCATGGGTACATGGGAGCATACTTTGGGTTACTGTTTACATTCTACATTGCATTCATTATTTCCCATGAACTAGCATTATGAACAAGCTGATGTGAAAATACAGAAATGTGGAATTTTCCAGGACCTGGAATTTAAAAAAAAAAAAGTTTATATGATGTATGGGAAAAATGCTTGCAAGGCCTTTTGCTTCAAAAACACATCTGAAAAGACATTCTCTGGCAAGAACTTTAGCCTTTTTGACAGTGACTTTAAAAGGTGTCTGAGTGACAGTGGCATCACCACGGCCTCTCCTGGCACTATCAATATTGCTGAAAACTGACCTCATCTGTGACACCATCGGTCCCTGCAGAATATTCAAAGGTTGTAAACACAGGATATTCTTAGCAACATGAAGCTTCATTTTCATCAGAAAAAAACTGTCCTAACTATTCTACTTTAAAAAAAAAACCCAGGCAACTAACAATGTGGATTTTGGTACTACACAGAAGCAGAAGCAAGCCTTAGGCCTATTTGAACAACATCTAGCCAAGTAAAAACACTAACCCTCTTACTAATCCCAGTGATGAAATTGGACAGAAAAGGTAAGGGATAGGGCTGGTGCAAGAGGTAGAATGACATGTCTGCATTATTGGGTCATCTGCTATGACCTCTGAGGTCTCACCAGACCAGTGGCCCAACTGCCAGCCCAAGCCTGATCCATTTAATGGCATTCTCAATGACTGATTATTAGCTGTTTTAATATGCATCCAAACCCTGAACCCACAATCACCCTGCCAATAACATAACCCTTACCAGTGTATCATCCTTCTAAACTAACCTTTGATTTAACAATAGTAATTTCCCCTTCTACTTATTTCGAGGAAGATATCAGGATAAACATGACTCTGAAAACATGGCTGGACAATAAGATGGCTTGCCTAATGAGAAACTACAAAACAAGTATTCCTTCAAACACACAAACACATTTCCTCTAACTCCAACCAGCTGAGTTTTTACTTCAGATCACATACCAGCAGGTATAAAACCCATTATAGATAACCACTCATTTTCTGCTAGCAAACACAGAATTTGAATGGGCTAGAAAAAATAAGGTGAAAGAGCACATTAAAAGAAAGTGAGGCCTAGAAGCATTTGGGCATTTAAATATTCAAGTGTAAATGAGTTATTAAGACAAACTATCCAAGAAAAAGGAAGCCTTATTTAAAAAGTTACCTAGGGTAAATAGGAAGGTAGTGCTATATAACTACTCACCCATGGATCATTCTTGTGGATGCTCCTGTGGCCAGGAATTAAAATACCTTCCATCAAAATTACTGTGCTTTGGCATGTTTATCATTATTTATAACGGATGGTCTGCCTCAGAATGGGTAGCCCATGAAATTATACCTTCAAACTGAATACTTTAGCTCTGGACCTGCTGGAGATTAACTTCTTGGTCATTTACATTCCTGTTAGTATATCCTCCTTCTATGCACACAATACTGTTGCATGCACATCGCATTAATTTGACAGTCCATCAATACTGCTTTTTCCCAACATACCACCTGTCTTTCTCCCTAAATTTATTTTTAAAATAGTAATAAATTTATAGAAGTCTCTCCTTCAGGAACAGTTAGTATGTATTATTATTCTTCTATCTCTCAAATTTATCTCCTCCCCTTGTAGAATGCAACAACATACAAATATGTTCATTACATGCTACAAAATAAGCAATTTTAAATTTTTCACTTGCATACCCTGAGCAAGTGCTGTCGACCACAGCAGTTCAATGTAGTATCTATTGTGTTTATTTGAAAGCAAAAGGGAGTTGTTCAAACAATTTCAGATTTCACTTGTCATACTATTGATGATTCTGTACAACAGCCATATCTGTTCCTGTCTTGTGCTTTACTTTATTGATGCTTACTGACAAGTCCGTAACTTTTTGTTTCTGTGGGGACACACATTTTCCTTGGAGCTGATCCCACTGACCAGCACTTGTAGTCATTCATTTACATGGAGATGGAGTAAAAAAACGCACATCTGTGTGTATGTGTTCCTCTTCCTTCCCAAATATTTATTCTGGAAAAAGTAAAGTTGGAGAGCAGGGAAAGCCTTTTTATAGCACCGTTGTATTTAAACGCTTTGCAGAAACATTTCTCCACACTGGCCTTGCATACGTTCATTTAACAAAAAGATTAATTTTAAAATCAATTCCTTGAAAGAAGAAACATGCCTGCAGAAGAGAGCTCTTAAATCTTCTTTTGGTACCAGTTTAAGCTAGCTGAGGTATCTTGAGAGGAGATGCAATTTTTGCTTGATGATGCGTCAACAACTTCTTTCAATACCCTAGTGCTAAGGGTTTACAAAATTATGCAAACTGCATGCACTACACAATTTCATTAGAGAAGGGAGGTACTACACAGAGAACAACTCATTAAATGATATTCATGTGCATCTGTGTTTTCTGAAGATCAAGGTTGAATCTCCCAAGACATCTGTACCTCTCCAAACTCAAGACAAGCAGGCACTCAGCACAGTTTCAACAATAAAAGACCTTTCAACAAGGATCTTTGATGGACTACAGCAGTTACCTCATTCTCAGATGCATTTGTGTCTTTGGCACACAATAAAAACAACTGCAGCAAGAGATATTTAGAGGACTTTGCAGATGTGCTGAGTCAGCTATTCTGAAACAACGCCACAATTATCAGACACGAAATGGCCACATCACTAGGCCTACTGAAAAACAGAGATATTAAACAAAACCAAAATGCACAGGCCTTCATGTTAGTTCTAAGTTTCAAAGCGAGCAACCACAAGCTTGTCAATACAAAAAGATGTTAACAGCTGAGTGGGTGACAGGTTAACAGTAAAACCCAGGTCTCTCTGACACCAATCGCTTAATTGTTTTCTTCATTGTAAATCCTTAAGACTTTAAAACAGCTTGAACTTGGGGGAGCTCCTGTTTTCTGTCATTTGGCAACTCATAACCTGCAGGGCTGTTTCATTTAGAATAAAATGCTAGAAAAGTGATCAATAGTAAATCACTGCACTGTGCACTTAAAAGTCTCATAAAGTGAAGAGTTGGAAAGCAGAACCAATTTGTATAAAAAGAGGGGAGGAGATGGTTTGCTGTAAGTTAATACATCTGGGTTCCATTCTACACATGAAATGGGAACACCACCATGTGCTTCACAGAAGTGAAAGGAGGTTTTATTCATCAGCATTTGCAGAAAAATTTGAGATCAAGATAAAATATTTTAGCAAAACAGAAATTATTATTAGGGTGTTATTTTACTTTGCAAAACTTTATGGAACAAAACAACAGTTTAATAAAAATACAGCACCTTAATCCCTTGAGGTGAAAACTGGATAGTATTTTCATACATCAATGTTGAAAGTGAGGTTACAAAAACCCACCAAAACAAAACAGGAGTGAATATGCAAATACCAGCATCTTGATTTGCTGAGTGGAGAACACACAGACTCTTAACTCAACGACTGACCTTAAATATTTAGATTTCAAAATGTCAGCCTTAAGTGCTTACAAATTCAAGACTGACACTCCCAAAGAAATAATGGTTTGCAAAAACACACCACCTACTTCAGACAGGTGTCCTACTAACACCCCCCCCCCCCCCCCAAAAAAAAAACCCAACCCAACCCTAAAATACCCAAAGGAAGCCAGCTTTCCTTCAGCAAATCAACAAGTTTTCCTCTCAAATTTAAGTTGAGAAGCTTCGGTGCTGTGAATGCTAACCACAATGAAACTAGTCTGAAACAACTCAACACTCAAAACACCAAAACACATTCATCTTTCTACCTATCACGTCTGTTTTCCAATTATCAGTCTACAAGTTAATCCCTCTCCGTTTCACCCTTTTGACTTTGGCAGTAGAGTCCTGTCCTGACACTCTTCCTCCAAAGTCCCCTACAGATAAAAATTAAAGCCAGTCCATACAGTCATACTATTAAAACATCAAACTGCCTCAAACACCATGTCTCAGTCCGACCCATCTTAGCTCTCGCCGTTGGCACACGCTACTACCGGAGAAGTGAGGTATCCTTCCTAACATCCCAGTAAGGTCATTTGGAGCTTCAGCGTATGTACCAGGTTTGGGTGTTGCTTGGGTGCTGGTTGGGCAGCAGTCTGCTGATGAAAGGCAGCAAGTGACTGTCTGCACGACTTCCCCCCACCACCCCCCTTTCTTTTTTTCCTCCTTTCATTTATATTAAGCCTGTCATCATCCCTCTTCTCATGAGTTCTTCTTGGGTTTGCTCTTCCAGTTCGCTCCCCCATCCCACTGAAGAGAAGGAAGCAAGCAGCTGATGACTGCTTAGCTGCAGAAAAATATTTAGTTATTCCAGATACCCTTTGCAAAACAAAATACTTCATTTCCAGAGTTCAAGGTAGTATTTTAAAGACCACTCATATTTTCTTCTCCTCTCTTTATTAAAAATCCAACTTCAATATCAAACAAGCTACATTATAATCAGTGTTAAGGCTGTGAATCAAACTGACAACTTTCCACGAAATCCAGAGTCCTAAAAAAGAAGTTTTGTCCCAAATCACTGTTTTCAGGAGAACTGAATTTTTCTTTTCAGTCACAGAAATAAGGAGATGCCAATGATGCTTTTTCCAATTTGGTTTACATCTATTAAAAACCAACAACCACCACCACCCTAACCCACACATAAGAGCATTAAAGCACAAAACTAAGTTCAAAAACTTGAAAAATAAAAGAAATGCCCAAAAAGACAGACCATTCATCATGTTAGGTACTGAGGTAAAACTACTGTTGATTTAAAAAATCTTCTGAACTCTATTTTGAAATATAAGGAACTCAGCACAAAGTCATTCACAAACAGACAATTTATTCACAGGAGTGAGTGTTGGGATTTCGTTTTGGACCGAGGTATCCAAATGATATGCATATGCTTTGCCTGTCTTTGACAAGAGAGAGCTCACAGGTCTCTGAGCAGTGAGGCAAAAAAGCACAAGATTATACTCAGGACTGGATACATGGCACTGCAACTCAAAAGAAATCCAGTGACTGAGACGTATGTCATTTTCTCCTCCAAGTTACTGTGTCAAACATGGCCCTGTGACAAGCTCCAAGGGAGCCACCTCTTCATTTGAAACTAGAAATAAAAGGTCTCGAAAGAATTAACAGAAAGAATTTTCTGGAGGCCCCAGAAATTGCGTAATGTCACCCTGGGAGGATGCAAGGAGTTCCAGCCAGCCGTGTTACAGATGTTCAGGATATTGCTTGTGTTTGAACTGTGTGTGCGGGCAGGGGAGGGGGGCAGAGAGGGAAGCACCTTGAAAGGAACAGTTACACGCAACACAGTTGTAAACCATGGCTATGTCTTCATTCACACTCACGCCATCACAGACTGGTTCAGAAAGCCTTTGGCAAGGGATTACAAGTGCCTTCTCACCACGCACTGTACCTGTGACAAGCCAAAGTGTGTTGTTAATTATGAGCCACTTACAAAAAAAGGGTAGGACATGCCTTCGGCAAGGATGTGTGAAACCCTAGGTGAATGAAGTTCTGCTTAAGGTGAGAAGACTTTTTTTTCTCAGCAAATCCATTCCTGTAGGAGACACCTGGAGCTTATTATTAAGCACATATTCTCAAGATGGAAAATGCCAAAAAGGAGACCTGACGTCTTTCCCATCCCCTTACCTTACCTGAGGTAACAACAGCAAAGGGCAATACTCATCGATGACTGCAGAAGGCAACAACACACATTGACTCAAGAAGCTAAATATGAATTACAAGGAAATAAGACCCTGGGCAGATATCCCATCTTATGCTAGTATATTGTAATTGGATTAATTCCTCAAAGCCATAATAGATCATAGGGGCAAGACAAAGTCAATGTTGCAGAGGACCTCCTTAAATAGCAGCCTTTCCCCTAAACTGTCTCCAGGCCTCTACCGTGAGCAGCATTTTATTCCATGATTTTGTTGGCACTACACATCTGAGAGAATGAGCTCACCTTCTTCTTTTGGGAAATTAGGAAATGTATTAAGTAGGGTTCTTTACACATTTCACGGATTAAGGACTTGCAAAGATCTTCCTTGGATGTAAGGTTATCCAGCGCGGTAGGGTATCCAAGAGTCTCATCATTTCCTGAAACAGCCTTAGCACTTGTGAGGTAATACATGAATCCCAGTGAACTTGAAACACTAATTTAGGACAAAGAACATCTTTCAGGCAGGCTGCTAGCATGAAACAGAGTAAGCAAGCTGTATTGGACTGAAGCAACCTACGTCTATATAATCTTTTTCAGGCAGATGACATCTGTGCACTTATTAACAAACACAACACTTGCTCAAACCATTTTTCCCAAGAGAGTCCAACAAATGTACTCAATATATTTAACCACTGGTTTTTATTTAGGTTTAATTGAGATCAGTAGACTGTGTAACTTTGGACTCAGATGCAAATAACCGTATCTTGCTTGAGATAGTAGTTGGGAAAAGAAACATCATTACTCAAAATTGCATCTGATATAAATTATGCTCTGGGATCTTATCCTATTTTTGCACTGGATAAAAATTCTAAATCATATTGCATATAATTAATGCCTCACCACTGAGGTGAGGTGCACCTGCCTAAAATACACACAACTCAGCCAGACTAGAGATCAACCACCATGATCTTTATCTTGACTGAATCCCTAATACAAGGGGTGGCCAGGTGGCCGAAATGAATCTATCTCAGAAAAATGGCTCCTTATAGAAAGACCAAGATAATATATTTAGATTCCTGTTAAATATGATAGGATAGTTTTTTGACAGTGGCCACTGAGGCAGGTATGGGCCACAAAAGCCACACATTTGTCAATTCAACAGTTGAGGTTGTAAGTACAGCAAATAATCCAGGCAAGAAACACAAAGCAATTTTCTTTTTTCCTTCCCTGGTGTCTTTGCTCTTCAGTAAAGATTTTGACAGCTGTCCTTATTTTTCCCCAGAAATTAGGCAGATGATCTATCTATTGCCCAGAGAAGCTGTGAGTGCCAACTCCCTGGCAGTTTGAGGCCAACGTTGATGAGGCTCTGGGCAACTTAATCCAGTGGAGGGTGTCCCTGCCCATGGCAGGAGGGTTGGAACTAGGTCATCTTTTAAGGACCCTCCCAACCCAAACCAGTCTGTGATTTTAAAATACCATGAAATCTGTGATTTTTACATATGTCTTCTAGCAACTTCTAAACAACTGAAAGGAGCCTTATAGTGACCAATAAAGTCACCACTTGCAATAGAGAGTATTCAAAAGCACTCCTTATCATTACCTAAGGGACTAAAGACTACATCAAAATCAAAAAACCCTCACATTATTAACACAGCAGAAATCCTAACCTAGCTATGTATGTGTGTATATGTTTTCCAGAAAAAATCCCACCTACTTAGTATCATATGCAGTTCAAGAATATAAAATGACAAAACTTTTTTAAAAGGCAGTTAAAATCGTGAACTGTAAGAACCCAAATTGGAATGGATTTCCCTGTGTTCATTTCTAAAATGACAGTTAATTAAAACAGTTTGTCATTTACACATACTACAAAGTTGAACCACACATAGATGAGGCCTGCTAAACTCCTCATCTATCTAAAATATAGACATAATATTCCATATTCTTCTGCCTTTGCCAAACTGGCCACAAGCATAACTGTGAAGTACTGCAGGGATCACACCACACGAACTCCTCATTATTTAATACCTGTGATCTACCAAAACAAAAAAATACAGCAAGTTTTCCAGAAACCACAAAATGAGGGTAGGCAAATTCTCTGCCAAAACAGAGAGAGCGTTTAGAAATATCTCTCTCAATGGACATGAGGCTGGTAGCTATGGGAAAAATAAGCACCCAAACAAATATGTTTACACCACAAGTCGAACAGGCTGAGTCAGTGCTGCAGCAGGTCAAGATGTGGCTCTTTTATCAGTATAATACTTGACAAAAACAAGCATTCTTCACCCATACGCAGCGTTCAGCTGGTTATAAATTGATTTCTTATGAGAAGTTTCTTTAAAGTGTAGGATTTATGCTTTAGAACTATAGACATGCTTTCATTATATTTATCGTGACTGATTGCCAATGGCATCATGCCTGTTTCAACTCCATCCACACTACATATATTCTCCCTCACCCCCCTTCAGAAAGAGGCTTATGCCAGTCTTACAGAAAAAGGGTAACAGTCCAGAAAGATAGTGCTTAGAGAGCTATCTTATGAGTGTTTGCTCAACATTGGTGCTACAGAATAGAGCTTCCAACAGAACAAACCAAAAAAACCACGATCACATGCCTAAGTGGATAACACTTTCATTAGAACCATCAGTAAAAGTCCAACATGCTTATTTTTTAGATAGAAATACATTAGAAATACAGACTATTAAATGAGTTAAGATATTAACAGCAAACTGCAAACCCCTGTCTTGATCATGTTTACCTGAACGAGGATTTTAAATACCTTGCATTTAGCATGCAGGTGCCAGGACAGCAATCTAACGACTGCCAAACAGATTCATCACTAAAGTAAGATCCTGCAGCACTGCCCTCATCTGCATTAGGGGGGTTGGACCCAATGATCTCTCGAGGTCCCTTCCAACCCCTACAACTCTGTGATTCTGTGATTATGTATTCTGCAACAGATAAGACAACCTGTTTGATTAACTGAGCCACAATTCAGAAACTAGAAGGAGGTTATTTTGCATCCATTTCTCTGGGGGACAGGGGAGCTCTAGAAACACCTTGTAAGGGTTAGAAAAGAATTGGGAGGCAGGCAAGGGCGGGGAGGGGGAAGCAGGCAAAAGAGAAAGACAAAAAGGAACCTTAAAGTTTTACTCTGCACTGTCAAAAATCACCATCGACCTCTTATGCCTCCCAGCACCATCAAAACATTTGTTACCTGAACCTTAATTTTGTCTCTGCGAAAACAAATCCAATAAAAGAGAAACTAGATGTAAACAAGTGATGCTGAAAGCTTCAAGACAAAAGGGTTTATGTAAGAATAAATCTTGAAAAACAAAATTTAACAACAGTGAGTGAAACCAAGCCAAGTAGGGTGACCTTAGCGAACAAATATAGCTCATTAATACATACAGCAAACAAGCAGCTCCTTCTGAGGACATCTCTATGCACATGGTACAAAAGTTATCAGGAGCAGTCAGCATGGTTTCACCAAAGGGAAATCATCCTTGATTAATGTGATAGCCTTCTATAATTAGGTGACCAGCTGGATGGATGAAGGGAGAGCAGTGGATGTTGTGTATCTTGACATCAGTAAGGCTTCTGACACTGCCTCCCATAACATCCTCATAGGAGCTCAGGTAGCATGGGTTAGATGAGCAAACTGTAAGATGAATTGAGAACTGGCTAAACAATAGGGCTCTGAGCATCGGAGCCCCATAGCTAGTGGCATGCCTCAGGGGTCAGTTTTGTGTCTGGTCTTGTTGAGTATTTTCATCAACAACCTGGATGTGGGAACGGAGCAGACTCAGCAAGCTCGCTGATGACACGAAACTGGCTTAGCTTATACAGGAGATGGCTGTGCTGCCACTCAGCCTGACTGGGGCAGACTGGAAAGTCAGGTGGGGAGGAACTTAGTGAAACTAAACAAGCACAAGGGTAGGTCTTCACCTGGACAGGAACAACCCCATGCAGCGGTACAGTACATATGCAGTTTTCATCTGTATGAAATGGGATGAAGCTGTCTGCTGAGATGGGAACTAGGAGTCAAATTCATGGTTTGTAAAGGTAGCTGAGTTTCTGTGATGAGAACTGCAGTAACCAATTTGCACATTTACAGTATTTTGCATGGAAGATTCAGGGAAAAAAAAGAATTAGCACCATAGTGAGGCAGAGTGTATTCTACAGATTTATTTATCCTCAGCCAGGGAAGACCAAGGTACAGCAGTACACCTCTTTCAGTAACACACAGCAGCACATCACGCCAATGCTATCCTGAATAGAAATCAGACTTTGGAATCACGGAAACACCTTTCCTTCAATACATGCACACACAAGTATTGGTACAAACAGTACATCACACCCTGCAGAGCACAACGTACAAAGAACAAAATGCCCAAGGTATAAGTGTTGCACAGTACCACGTAATCATTTTATTGCTTCAAGTCCTAAACAAGCCCAGCAGGTTCTTTTGAGATGGCAAGTTCTCCACTGTAGCAGAAGTTTGTGTATTAGGGCATGGAAAGCTTACTTCAAGAACCATTCATTAAGTAAATTCTAGCAAACTAAGCATGCAGTAAAACTACTCACACCATCCTTCTGGTCCTGCCATCCTACTACTTTGGTTACCTGCTGCTTTAAGATTTCACCATAAAGAATCTAAAAGGAATGCTTATTTCTAGTTGTCTACCAGGCACCTCATTCTAACTTGAAATTTTAGTAGTCCCAGCAAGTCCCTGACACAAAAGGATTATCCTAATCTCTTTCATAAACTATACGCAGTGCACACAGTCACAGAAGTATGGAAGGAAGCAGCTGCTCATAGTAACCACAGCTCAGTGGAGACTGAAAAAAGGAATATGGTATTCAGACTGGCAAAATTCAGCACAACCTGTGTCAATTAAAACCCTATTGCAACTGAAGGGCTGTCTATGATGAAAAAGATTCACATGCATAATTACAACACTTTCATCAGAAAGCTTAATTGCAGTACTGCCAGGACTTGACTCTGGGCTGCTGAGTGACCAACAATACATTTGTTTATTTGATGGTGTACCTTGTAACCAGTCAACCCACATTAGATTTATGAGCTTAAAAAGAGTCTTCCTTTACTTCAGCATTCATAAAATACACCACTAGCACTTGATTGTATGCTTGCTGCAATATACAAAACCCTTAAATGGATTACAGTCAAGTATTTAAATGTAAAGCACCGTCACTACAGCCTAAGCTTCAGGGTCAAGTTATCAAGTGATGCTGTCTTAGTAAAGCAACAGAAATAATTGTCAACAATCAAATGGTAACTTAAAGGATCTAGTACTAGCTTCAAAAAAACCCTTAATGTTATTCCTCTTATGCTTTGCTGCTGAAAGATGCAAATTGTATTCAGAATTGAAGAGAAATTACATGGTCCTGTACATTTAGGGCAAGTCACAATACTTAAGCCTTCTCCCCATTCCAAAATCCATTCAGCAGTAACTCTATTTCTGAATATCCTATCCTTTATATAAACTAAAAGCCACACGTTTTTCTTGTATGTACTTCTTTTTTTTCTTCATTCCTATAATCTTCAATTTTGTATTTAAAAAAAGAACAACCACCTGTGTGGGCTTGCTCCCAAAATCAACAGAGATTAAACACTGATGCTAAGCATCCGAGCACACATTTTAAATAAAGAGACTTGATTTTCTTGAATGATGACCACTTAGAGCCTTTTTGCCAACTTACACAGCTGAGATAAAGTTACATTAAAAGAAATCTCACTGGACAGACCACTGTTTTGCTCAGTTCTCTGAGAATTTCAAATAGTCAGATGGATTTCATAAACTCACAACACCCATTAGTCAAACATAGCAAAGCACCACTTAAACATTCAGGAAACAAGTGATGTTTACTTTGAGGTTGACTTTCAGATGAATACAGAATCCATATAACATTTATTCTGGTTATCTTTGTCATGAAACATTTTCAAGGTTTAGCCCACTGGGCATGTTGAAATCATAAATCATCTTTGGCTATACAAAAACAAACCTCACTCAGATTCAAATGCCTACAGGGAAAAAAGCACCTACTCGAAGCAGTAGAACTTTTTTAGTACATTCCTTCAGGTTTTAATTCTTGGTCAATTCTTTGATAAATAAAGACACCACCTCCTGCTTTGTTTCCCACCCTTTTACCTACCCTTAACAAACTTTGCAGTCAGTCACTCTTCATGACTTGAATATTAAAGGTTGAGGACACTTGACAAAATACTAAAAGTCCTGCTTTGTAGTACAAAAAGTGAAGGGAGGAGGTGCTTAATCTTCCCTCTGTATATGCATTTCAAACCAAGAAAAGCATATGATTCTTCAAAATTAACACTACACTTCCATTGTCTTTCATTCCTTCTCCATTTGTGAGCTGACACCTAATGAGATTTACAAGCTCAATTTTGTCATTCAGTTAAAGGCTGTAGGGAATGACCTGCATCACTCTACCTTCGATCAGCAGGAGGACGCATGTGAACACAAGGAGAGCTTAAGTCAATTCACTATCTGATGATCTTTCATATGAGACTTAAAAAAACCTTAAGCTTCCTCTACTGACTGGACAGCAATCTCATGACATTTTTATTCAAACCAGCAGATGTGGTGAAATCATTGGTCATATTTTTGTGCCCATTATTTGACCACTGTTTCATCTCAGAGAGAACACTATGCTGCTATAAAGTACAGAATGGCATGAGCTGACCCATGTATTTGTAGATAAGATCAAGTGGCTGGAGAAAATCCACTTACTTTTGCCAACTAACTTCAACAAGTTAAAAGCATTCATAATCTAGTGAAGACAAGCACCTACTCAATAGCATCTTTCATTAGTAGAAACATTCCTCCATTGATGCCACTTGATAGGGTACCAATGCTAGGCTTGAGAAAGCCAGCATGACAGAAGTCAGCGTTCTCTATTTGACACAGTTGTATTTCTACTGTTGTAGCACGATGCAAATCCACTCCAGGGCACTATGTACTTAAAGTGAAAAAAAAAACCAACCCCTACGGATGAGAAACTTAACATGAGGCAGCAGTGTGCTCTTGCAGCTCGCAAGGCCAATGGGATCCTGGGCTCCATCAGAAGAGGGGTGGCCAGTAGGGACAGGGAGGGGATTGTCCCTCTCTACTCTGCCCTCGTGAGGCCCCATCTGGAGTACTGTGTCCAGATCTGGGGCCCCCAATACAAGAGAGATGTAGAACTGCTGGAGAGGGTTCAGAGGAGGGCCACAAAGATGATCAGAGGGCTGGAGCACCTGCCTTACAAGGAGAGGCTGAGGGAGCTGGGCTTGTTCAGCCTGGAGAAGAGAAGGCTGCGAGGGGACCTCATTGCAGCCTTCCAGTACCTGAAGGGAGCATACAAACAGGAGGGGAATCAACTTTTTAAAAGGGCAGATAATGGCAGGACAAGGGGGAATGGTTTAAAGCTGAAGGAGGGAAGGTTTAGATTGGATATTAGGGGGAAGTTTTTTACAGAAAGAGTGGTGAGGTGCTGGAACAGGCTGCCCAGAGAGATGCCCCATCCCTGGAAGTGTTCAAGGCCAGGTTGGATGGGGCCCTGGGCAACCTTGTGTAGCTCCAGGCCTGAGGTTGGTGGCCCTGCCTGTGGCAGGGGGGTTGGAGCTTTATGATCCTTGGGGTCCCTTCCAACCCATGCCATTCTATGATTCCTTTTCCCCAAATACTAAGCTTCTGAAAACTCAAGAGACAACTAGCTCCCCACCAAAACAAGGTCACTAGTGATACATACCACCTTACAATGGGAAGGTGTATTGCAGCACCTAAGTTAATAAGTGGTCAGACCCAGCAAAAGCAAAGGGTGGGAAGGTGTGCTAATAGCATGGGCTCAGAAAGAGCACAAGGGAGGAAAAAACCCCAAACCAAACAAACAAAAAAAAATCCCAAAAAACCTTCACCACCACAAAAACCTAAGCAGAAAAAATTTGAAAAAACCCACGCCACATCATGGCTCTGCTGTCTTGAAAGAGGAACCAGTGAGCAATTCCTGTTTCCTCTGCCAAAATTTCTATTAAAAAGGCTCCCATTTAAATCTTGTCAATCTTAAGATTATTCATCATATATGGGTTTAAAACTCTGCTTAAGGTTTTGCTCCTCTCAGTTCTGAGTGATCTCCACCCAAATCCACTGCTGTGTCCTCCATTAATTAAATAGGCTTTCCACTTAATTTGCATGGAGCTCAGAAGAGCTATGCAAGCTAAACTCAGTCACTGTTTCCAAAACAGAATGCTCTAAATGTTATTATCTCATATGAAAATTAACATGTGGGTATTGTTCTCAGCCAGGCAGAAAAAGGAGGCCCTCTGTTCTCAAATGATTTATGAGAAAAATAATTATTTTGCTAATATAATCTTTGAATTGCAGGTCATGTTATTAAAAAGCTCTCATGTCCTTTTTTTTTTTAAGCTGTCCTATACTGCAGCATATTCATGAAAGAAGCTAATAGTTCTCCAATATTAGAGAGACAGATTACTGTGGAAAAAGCTTACCCCTTAAATAATTGGTTTACGTTTTCCTGTTGCCTTCTAATTTATTTCATGATGGGTCCAATGGAGAGAACATAGAAATATATATGCCATGCATGAGAGAGACTGGTCACTTTATCCAAACAATCTGAAATTCACCTTTATTTTGGGAAATCTCAAATTTCTGTATTTTTGGTAAATCTCCATAATCACTCAGAATTCAGTTCTGACTTCTGTGTTAAACTGATTTTTCTTCAAGCCAAAAGAAAACAACAATGTAGTCAGTCACCTTTACTTTTTCAAAACCTTCAATGAAACAGATCCACTCAGTGTTAAAATACTGTGAACTTTTATTTAAAGGTTATTGCCAGAAAAATACTGTCCTGCATGTCTTGTTAAAAAAAAGAAATCAAGTAATCAAGATAATGATGTGCAACTCTCAATGCAGAACATAGACCTCCTCAGATCAAAACCAGCAGCGATGTTTTCTTGCTTTCTCCATTTCCAGTGTGTAGGAACGATTCATTTTACTTACAGGATCACAGGGATTTTGTTTCCCTTTTAACCCTTAGGATCTGGAACCATACATGTAATGAAGGCCTTGCAAAGGCCAAGCAGCCAAAATGAATTTTGTATTTGTACCCTTGTGAAAATAACTGTCTAACCATTGTTCCTTTGTACATCCCTGTGTTCTGCTTGCAAGCCTCCTATTTCATTGTTTTCTTCTAGAAAGTTTGTAAGAAAGTCAAAACCGCACTCAAAGAAACTGAAAGTCCTTCAAATACTTGAGGTCAAGCCTATGGCAGACTCCAAGATCAAAACAGGAAACACAAAGGAGGGAACATTTAAAAGCTTACAGGAATAAGCACACTGCACTGGGAAGAAAAAAAATAGGTAACTGTATCACTGATGAGACAAGCTATCATGGAAAAAGTCAGGAGCACAGCCTCTTCCACCTGAGAAAGAAAAAACCCCAAACAAAAACTGACTGGCTGCTTAAAGAAATCACAACTACAGCATGTGTCCGTAAGGATTTTGGTGCACTGAATTGTGCAGTGAATGAACAAACATTTTCTGCTTATTTATAAAATACAAAAGGGCACATGTCCACTCAGAGGTAACATAAGTTTAATAGTAACACAGCTTACATTAATTCTGAAATATCCAACTCCTAAAGAAAAGTTTAAATCTTACTAATGTCAATATAAAGTTTTATTTTTCCAAAGCAGATAGACCATGTTCCTATGCCATTTACCATACTTGCCCAACAGCTTTTTGGCAGGAAAATTTTCTGGATGAGACTTCAAAAACTGAAGTCTATTTGTTTTATGTTTAAATTAATGTTTTCATGACTTCTTCAAGAAATCATGATTGGCTTGAGGCCTCTGACTTAAATTGCCATTCTTTTTCTAAAGCTGGTAGTTTCTTTCCATCAAAGAGGATCTGCACAACCATAGTCTGTAATTATCAAAGCCTGCTAGAAAAACAAAGAATATTCATCATTAATACAATCAGAGTAGGCTTTAGTATGCTTCAGCACCCAAGTTGCAGATACAATCTATGTGAAAAGACCCTTGTGCTGTATCACAAAAGCAACAAGGTGATAAAGTGAGACATTGAATATATTAACATAGGAAAGGGGAATTCAGATGCCAAGATAGAAATTAAAAAAAAAAAAAAAGGAATTCCTAAATAAAAGCTAAAATTAGCTGGTTCATCCAGCAAGGCAGAGTGCAGGAAGTCAATTCCAATTGGCAGTGGCAACAGACAGCTCTTTGAATAGATGAGAAGTCGCGTGGAAAGAGTGGGAGTGATTCTCAGTGAAGGAGAGAATCTACAAAGATGCCAGAGACAGATTTCTAAAAGTTACAATTCCAAACTACACCCTAAAGTGAATGGAGAGCTGGTGAAGATGTTTGAGGATAAAGAAAGACTGGGAGGGACGAGAGGAGAACGGAAGGAAAGAGAGGATGGGAGAGATGGAAAGAATCCCAGCAGAAAATAAGGAAGCAAGAGTGACAGCCAAATCTTTTCCCAACAAAATAAAAACCATAAAGTGTACACAATATTCTTTTTACATCTCCTTTACAGGCTGAGAAGGAGAGGAGTTAAGCAATATACTGTGGCAGGTTGTTGATTCAAATCTTAAAATTTAAATCGAGAGACTAGATCAAAGGAAGACTAATTAAAACAAAAATCAAGTACAGGGTGTGCAATTCCTCTCCTTAATTACTCCAACTGTAAACCCCAGGGCTTCACTAAGTACTTCGCTTTCAAATTTCCAGATTAGCTCACTTCTTCCACAGTTGAGCTGTTGCAAAGGGATGGCTGCCTGGAATTAAAATGAAATGCCTGTGAGTTCCAGTATAGTTTGGCTTTTTTTAGGTCAATGTGGGCTTTCTCCAACTGGCAAAGCAAAAAGGTACCTCCTGCTGGGAAGTCTCAATCGAAGAGGAAAACGCTGCCTTTTGGAAGGAAAACACACCCTGACTGACTAGTTGCTAAAAGGATTTAATTACTCTCTAACCCGAATGGATCGTCTTGAATTACAGACAGATGCAGCTACAACAGCAGAGGACTTGTCCTAATCGTAAATTGGAGAGACCATGTTAGTAAGCAACTATAATCATTCACTCTCTCATATAAAGTTCCCTATACTTTTCATGTTTCTGTTCAGTAGACATCCATATAATGTCAGGAAGAGCTGTACTGAGAGATGAAATTCACTGGCAAACACTGAAAGCTAAACAAGCCAAGACGAGGTCATCTCCCAGGAAAGTCACGCTGGGCAAGCGCAGTGCCTGGTAACACCTGTTTAACAGGCACCATTGTGTTCCAAATGTACTAACAATCACACAGACGTTAGCCAAGCAAGCAAATACCTCTGCCTATTTTACAAACAAAACAAAAGATACAGTTGGTACTCTGTTCTCTAGTAAATAAGCATCCTTTTTTGGCCTTCAAACATTTCTATGAACTCTAAAACCTGGAAGCGAGTGATAAAACAACATGGGAGGAACGACATACATGAAGTTAGTTCCTGGGTTCAAGTCTGATAGTATCCTCATTAAACTAAGTATTATAAAAGCATTTGCAGAAAGGCCAAAGAATGACTCATGATCTAAGCCTGCCTACACCTTCTTAACTCTGCAATATGCATTAGTGCTGAACTGTAGTGACAGGATATTATGGGGGGAGTCAGTACCGGTGCTTCAGCTTTCAGGACTCTCAATACACTACCTAACGCCAGCATCAAAAATGTTGAGAAAACAAATAGATAACCAAACAGTATTGTCCAAGAGTACAGAACCAAACATAGCATTAAGGTAACCACTTTGGAATACTCCAAATCTTACGTTTACATTTTGATTAGCAGAACTACCAGCAAACTCAGCCTTGGTTGTCAAATTTAGCCACAGTACGGAACATTTAAACTGTTCCGGTAAGAAGATATTGTTAGAGGCCCACTTTGCTAGCAGATTTTTATCCTTCACCTGCTATCAGTGGTCACATCACAAACAGGCTGATGGAATAAACAAGACTAGAAAAAAATAAATGAGGAAACCGTATTAGAGAATATGCTGTAAACAACAGATTACAAAACCAAACACTGGCAACGTGCTTAAAGACACTATGTATGTATGATTCAGGCTTATCACTTCCTACCCATTTGTCTTCTAAAAATTCAACAAAGTCAAGGGCTTGGAGAGGGCCTGCTTGTATTGAAAAAGAATTTGTGCATGGTTTACTTTCTTCTAGGACTATTCAACTGAAAGGAAAAGTTTTCAAGTTGGTCTTTCAATAAAATGTGCATATTGTTACAAACAGCTAACTCCATAACTGTGTTTGGCTTACTTTCCTACATCCTAAAATCAATGACTCAAGTGCCATCTACTGTGTCTGCGCTCGAGTACAGTGTTTCTACAGACAACAAACAGAAGAGAGTGCCAAAAACATCATACGTCAAATTTGATACTGTACCTTTAAGTATTGTCCTCCATGAAGATTAACATAGATGCTACACTCAGAAGACTAGACAGTCACCTTTGGGGTATGGAATCCAAGTTGTTATAATGATCTAAAGCAGATCTTCAGCTTTTCAAATAAATTTAAAAAACAAACAAACAAAACCAACCACAACAAAGAACTAGCCTGGTTTTCCTCTCATCTTGAGTATGCTCTTATCATAACATCCTGTTTTCTTTCACAAGATCAAGGAAATCAGATATGGAAAAAAACTTAGAGCAAACACCAGAAAAACAGTCTTTGCCAAGAGCCGTCAGATAACTGCCATGGCAATAACGCTGTGCTTTGCTACAAGGGGTTTGGAACAGAAAACATGTGGTATCTCAACACTCCCTGGAATATCAAATCCTGTCTTTCAAGTGCATAGGTTTATTAGGGGAGAGCTCTAACACTTCTCCAAGTAAATCTTCTTCCAGAAGAAAACCACCAGTGTTCTGCTGTTTCACAACATACAGAACTTTGCATCAAAAATGACTTGCTACCAAAAGACAGGTTTTCTTGCAATGCTGCATTAAATTTTGCTGGTGGGTTCCTTTCAGCTTTGTTACATCCTTTTACATCACACTGTATTAAAGAGGGCTCATGGAAACACACATTTCTTCTACCTAAGCCCCTCAGCACACAGAGGAATGATATGAGTTGGGGCTAGGGTTACCACCACATGCATTATTAACTGCAGATCATGGGAACAGGTTTGCTGGGATATTAAGGGTAGGGGACAGATTGCAAGAAGTAGTAAATAAGTTTCTAACACTTGTTCTGCTGTAAATGAAACAAGGCCAGGGCTACAGAGCTCTAACCTTCCTCTGCAAACACAGGTCCCTTCATTTGCAATAGATGGAAGAAACAGAAAAAGCCTCCTCTCTAATGTGATTGTTGCTCTGTCCAAAATAGGTCCCTCTCTAGCTCCACTGGCATGTAAAAAGAAAAGATACACAACCCTTTAAAAACAAAATAGCCACTCTATCTCCACAAACACCCAAAGAGTTTAAGTGTCCATCAGAATCCAAGCCCAGAGTGGATGAGGGGCCATATTCAAGTGCCATCCATGTTTCAGCATTCCTTTGAATATCAATTTTTTTTAGTTCAAACTTAAACATGGTTATCAAGTAACTAGGAGAATTCATCCAGACTAATAAAGTATAAAAGGTTGCCTCCTACTTATTGGTTCCAAAGTAAACACTACAATCAGCATGTGTAACTAAGTTAAACTTCAATTCCTAACTAAACAGTGCCATGCACACAATGCAGGATTTAAAATACCACAAATATTCTGAAGGGGTCCCAAGGTATGTACAAGCAAACACAGGACCAATGTACAGTGGGAAATTTGGCAGAGAGGAGTAAGCACAGGGGGGCAAACTAGTACAATACAGCACACACCTGTGTCTACTTCAGTGCTGACTGCCACTGTATCTGAAAATGTACACAGCTAGGAGGAGGTTCCTGCACAGATCTCAAACCCAAATTATTCCAGTGTACTCCAATGTCTGTTTGTAAAAGCATCACGCTATGAATACTCAAGTGTTCATAGCTGACAACAGCCCTTTCCCCTATCAGCTGTGTTTTGGATTTTATGCTCTTTGCCAAAGGGTTCACAGCTGGGAATTACATACTGGCCATGGGAAAAAAAAAATCTTCCTTTATACCTCTGTTCTCAAGTCTTATTCTGCAGTAAGAGGGTAATATTTCAGAAGGTTATCCAACTGCCTCATCTTCAATGGAATTCACCTCAGAAAGGCAAACTATGATGTAACTGAAAGAGAATTGCCAATGCTATGCCAGTTCCCCTTTAGCCCTCCCCTCCTCGCAACTGCACTTGCTCAAGGACTACGTCCTCCACTTTCAGGCTCCAGCATAGTTCCCTCCACCAAGGTGGTCTGAGCTCGATGTGGAAAAGTTGTTGCAGTTGTAGGTCTGATTTCACAAGATGCTCTGTCAGTATACATCCTCCCTGGCCTGTACATTCTGCATTCCAGGGCCAACCTATTCATGATACTGGCAACATGGCCTGATTTTGATTTCCAAGCCACTACCTTTCTCTTCTCGTTCTGAACTTCTGAGCTTCACAGTCAGTTTCCAACCACGAAAGCTGGAAAGAATGGAGAACGATAGCATTCCCTTTGTATTTAGGGAGAAAAGGATACTCTCACCTCAGTATCTGGGCTTCCCATTTCTGCCAAGCAACAGGCCGAAAGGCAAACATGAACTTTGTCAACAATCCTTTTCCTTTCGGGTGATGAAAAGGCACCACCTCGTGGACACTGCTCTGAGAAACGCTTCACCAACCGGCAGAAAAACATTCCGGTACAGCCAATCCCCGGTCCTGTCAACGGGAACACCAAAGGGCTGTATAATGAAAAAAATATCGCTAAATAGCAAATAACAGAGCGTGTTTCAGCTAAGGAAACACCCTGCCTGGCTAAAAGGGGTAATTAAGGCTTTGTAATATTTAATCTCAAAGAAAATACTGAAGTTCCTAAGCAAAACCAGCTATGCACAATTTTAATAAGGGAAGGAATTTAACCTGTAACATGCAACAGCAAAAGCTTCTCCACTACCCACCTGTACTTACTGTTTCTCCAGCAAGCACTGATTAAGCACCTATTGCAAGGATCTAAATTAACATAATTGATTGCATGTGCTTCCTCCCTAAGTAACAGCCAAATAGCAGTCACAGTCAAAAGCAGATTTAATCAGGGGCTGTACAAAATACATGGTCACTACCTTTGTCTGAAATAAACACCCAAAATTCCCATAGGACAAGTACATTGGAATTTAAAATAAGAATACCGTACTTACTTCAGGCAGTGAGCAAACAGTGTTTGTGACAAATAGAACCCTTCATCCACAGGCCTCTTCATTAAAGCTTCTTTCCCTTTGCAAGTTAAACTTGGGCCAGAGAAGATACCAAACAACGCAACTAAGAACTGTTCCGATTACTCCAAACAACTTCTAGCTTAATGTCCAGCTACTAGAAAATACGTCCTCCTATCAAAAGACCATAAACACATTCTGAAAAGTAACTAGTGGAACTCAAATTAATGACAACAGGCTGATTGACTACAAACGCAATAATGGAATATACTTCAGAGTATCTATATACTTGGTATGTATTTGGTATACGGAAAGTATGGAAAGCAGAAAAGGCCTGTGACTGAGAGCTAGCTATCTCCTTTATATATGGCCTCCATATTCCACCAATATTGCCAGAGCATTTATCCAATTTACACAGAATAAGCAACCAAAAAAACCCCAAAAATGTAAAGTGTGCTTGGAACTCTTGGAGATGTTTCTGTAGCTAGTATTTTTATGCAAATGCTAATATGTCAATGTCTAAAATTATGAAGAAAAACGGATTGCCATGACTTACAGCACAGGAGATTAATTGTCTTCAACTTCTGATGACTCTAAGTCAGTGCCTTGAGTTTAAGTGTAATTAGGAGAACCTGGATGAAATTACTTGCTTGCAAATCACCTGCCATCCCTCCTTCATTATATTAATACAGAAAACAAAGATGAGAACAATTAGTAAATTTAAGTTTAGCCTTAACCCATGCAGCTAACACACTCATTTGCTGTCCAATTAAGACATTCTAGTGAGAGGACCTGATAAACCACATCACCATGTTCAGCGGTAGCACTCAAGTCCCCTGCACCATTCCAGCAAAATGCTTGTCAATCAGCACCATAAACATAAGGAACCAAGTATGACAGGACAGAATTAGCCCTTAGGAAAAGGTTTTGTAAGATTGGAGAAATACTTGCAAAAATTTTTTTTAAAAAAAAAAGGGGGGGGGCACAGAGGGAAAGGGAGTAGATGGAATTAAAGAAAGCACAAGCTTTCTTAAACTAAGTTTAAAAATCAAGACCAGTTAGCAACACAGGTATTCTTTACAAAGCAATGTAGGGACTATAGTGGAATATAAGCAAGCAAGGGATAATGCAATTAGGTTATTCAGAGGAAAAAAAACCCCAAAAACCAGAAAGACCACTTTTCAGCTGGATCAGTTTCCCATACTCCAATTCATTGTATTGTTGCACAAATGCTTCTGTGAGAACAAAAAAGGTAACATAAGGTGTGTATTTACATGTATATAAAGACATGCATATATATATATATAAAAGCCCACAGACCCTGTCAAATAGTTGCCAGTGAAATTTCACCTTCAATATAATAGTGAGTCTAAAGTCTGATGAGTACAATCTGAATTTGTTAGCCACACACATTTTCATTCCAACTGAGACAACGTAGTTGTTTCAGAAAATATATAAAATCCAAGAAATTCAACAGTGACTAAACTGTAAATTGACTGCTGTCATAAAGAATGTTGGTTTCTCTTCAGCCTTGGACAGACAAAATGAAGAATATGTAAGGGGGGGAAGCCAAGAATACTAGTGAGAAATTAACACAAAGGGGTGTAACTAATTTATGCTGCCACATTCTTCACTGTTTCCAGGGAAAACTCAACTCTTAATATTGAAGTTAGATCAAATATTGTGACTGGTATAACAAGATGGTAGATTTTCAGGTGTCTTTACACTGAATTCTGATCACCTATTTAGAGGGGTAAGAGAAAGAAACAAACCTGTGAAAGATAATCACCTGTTAAACCGGACTCGATTTGGAGCTATCTCTGAGGTGTGTACTGAAGCAAATGGCAAAGAAAACCTTAGGAGCAAGGCAGACATTCTCATTCTCCACTGCTACGTAGAGCAGACAAAACACCAAGGAACCATGGTAATGGCAGCAAAAACTCAAAAGAGGTTTGCACAGTGCCAGTTTTCAATTCCATTTGCTTTAAAGTTTGGTGCAGCAGGGTGATGTCCGGGAGGAGTGGCAGCTTTCTGCTTCCATGTCAGTTCCATCAAAACAAACTGTAAGCTGCCCGCTCTAGAAAATGTCTTACAAGGATTTCTAATTAAGAAAAGATGCTGTGTCTCTATTATTCTGTTAGAACTGCCACATGCTTACACTAGGGGAGTGCATACCCTCAAAAATACATCAATGCCAAACGATTCAGCATTTCAGTACCGTGTGCTTTACTAGATCACTCAAAAGAAAAGCAAATGACCACAAGTATTTGGTGTCTGTATTACAAAACTGCATATTAAACAGAGAAAAAATTTTCAGGTTAAATGACACAAAACCCCCTAGGAAAGTTTAGTGTCTGCTCATCAGAAACTACAGAGTCTAAACTAGATGAGGGTAGGTTTACATGAAAAAACACTCTCCACTTTACTAGACCAGATGACAAGCAGGTTTTTTCAAGCCCCTCTTCAGGTTTCTAGTGAAAAAGCTCCCCCTTTTCTGATTTTATCAATTGAGCTAATAAAAAGATTTCACACCACTCCCTATCAATCTTTCTTCACTTTATCCTTACCTCACCAGTAGCAATTAAAACAGGGGGGGGTTGCACACTCTGTCAGTGCATGGATTACTGAAAAACTTCAGCAATGATAAAAACCATAACATTGTAATTCCACCTACAGTTTGACAGAAGCACATGACTGTAACTGACGTTGTGTGTATTTTTAGAGCTCAGGAATACAACTTAGGTGACTTTTATCACCAATACCACAGCATCATAAACTGGGCATCTTTGCTTGGTACTGCTTTACATGAGTTTTTCTCTTCGCATAGAGCAAAATTCATGGACCAAATCTAAATCATATTTTGCCTGAAAAATACCAATGACTTAAACCATATAATCTTAAGTGTTGGGTATTTAACTACTAGAAAGCAAACTGTTTGCAAAGCCAGGGGAGCCAATGTTGCATATCCTTCAGAAGAACAGTGTAACAGACTGTTCTTTATTACATACCAAGTCCTTGGACATTCTCAGCACCTGAGGAACATTACAGTTACAAAACCCCAAGCTTACATGAATACTAAAGTTATATAATAGAATCAACTACAGTGTCTGCATGACATGCACGTTTCAGCTCTACAGGAGCCAGGTTCATGTTTTTAAGCAGCACCTAGCATCCAGGCTGCATCATTCATTCCAAACAGGTTGGGGAAATTTGCAGAGGTCCTGCAGTTTACTCCAGTAACAGCAAATCAAACTGTTTCAACAGTATGACTAGACAAATTCTCATTTCCTGGCTATTCACAGATCTCCTCTGTTCAGGAGGAGATCCCCATGCTTGGGAGTCTCTATGAAAAATAAGCAGCAGTCAGGTCACCTCTAGTGCCAAGAGAAAAATAAGCAGCAGTCAGGTCACCTCTAGTGCCAAGAGAAAGGACTCAACTGCAGTGACCAAGAAGAAATAGTACATGTTTCTGCACAAACTGTCCTTGAGAGGAGAAACACATCACTATTATTACTGGTCAATTATTCCTTCAGAAGGAACTACAAAACCATCTTCAAATAACATTAAAAACAGCAGTGTTTAATGGCAAATGGAGTACTTGAAGTAAAAACTAGTATTAACACAACCCAAGTATAAAACAGATAATCTTTTCAACTAACCCTGTCAAGGAGCACTCCAACAACCAAGCAAGACATTAAGGCAACTGAAATACAAGCATAGTAACATAACAGACAGCTCTCCAACCATTCTATTACAGTGTCTGGTAGTAGTTGGCTCTTGGCATGAAAGCAAGTTTAAGGTTTCGGAAACAGAAACATAACTTGTTGGTATGTATTTTAACAGCCATTGTATTAAACTGGTGAGAGGTTTGACATATTAGTGGTCAAGTCAGAGGTGAATGACAGAACTGAATGCAGGTGGGACAGTCAAACACACAAAATATAAAACCTAGTTCTTGGCCATAAATTGTAAGGCAGCAAATATTTTACTACATCCTATCAGCATAAATAATGCTATTCAAGGAGACAGACCCTTGTAAATATATGCAAATATTATTTGATCATTTAGTCATTTCATACTTAAGCTGACAGATTTTATCTGGCACCAAAAATGGGATCAAAACAGGTATCGATTGTGATTTACAAACTGTGGCCTTTGGAATCTGACAGTATGGGAAACATAAAAAGCACACAGAGAGGTACCAGACCACACAAATAATTCTAGAAACTTTGCATCTCCAAGTAACTAGCATGAAACTATTTTGATTTAGCAATAAACTGTTACTCTCCAGTGACTTTTCAGTATCATGCACAAAGAAATTTGGTAGTCTACATGCATATATACATACATACATACTTTCTACATCTTTTCTGCAAACAATATTCATCTTCATCCACATTTTAATGGAGGGAGTCACAACATAAAACCCCACACATACTACCCATAGTTCCATCCATCTCCTAACAGACCTCTCACTGGACTCTATCTTCAGACCAAATCAGCAATTTTAATTTGCACAAAATGTTCTTAAAACCAGAGCTACAAAAATACAGGACAACAGCAAATATGTGCAGAACTTGTAATGAAATTAAACAAACCCCTACTACTTGAAATAACCACTGCAACCATTGCAGTTTGAACAGAAGAAATGACAGGAAAAATACTGCAGGCCAAGTAAGTTAAATCACAATCACAGAACTTCACCTAGAACTGAACTTACAGTCTTGGACAATTTAGTAAGTTCTCTGTAAAATTTCCTCTTACTAGTAGACAAAAAACAGGAGCTGGAGATAACTACATTCTATAGACTTGTAAAGCAGCAGCTGCAAAAACTTGGCTAATGGTTTAGCCATAGCTTGCTGACAGATGGATAAGAAACTATTAATAATGAAGGAACGCAAGCATGTTATGAACTGTACCAGGGGTTTTTATGGATTGTTATACATTTTGTTCTGAATTTTAGTGTAGGAAGAAATGCTGCGGTTTGAAAATCTCCTATTCAGCATAGCTTCTGACCTCAGCTATAATTCATTAGGCATGGATATATTACAACTCCAAACACAGCGTATTATGATGCTTTTTAAAAGCAGCACATGCAGACTAAAACCAGAACACTGACCTAATGATGCACAAAAGCCCCAAGCAATGTAAGAGCAGACAGTATGCAGCCAGGCATTTGCTCACCTTTATTTCAAAGTACAAAGCATCACAGTAATAGCATGTAACAGAATCCTTCCTAGAGCTGTTAAAAGTTTCATGGATGTTCCAAGCACCCAACACTCTTCTGTTCCGAGTAATAAACCAGTTAGCATTTTTACCCACACTTAACACATTTCACTGAAGATGCACTTTTACATTCAAAAGCTGTGCTGCAGCCAAAGTCCCCACGCTCCTGCCTTTCCTCCCTGCTTACACTCCTGCCTGTTCAGCTACACAACTGCCCACCATATTTTTTTTCCCAGGGTTGCTTTTCAGCTGGTTTTCATCCTCGTTTGGACTCATCAACAAGTATGAACGAGTTGCAAACTCTACACTGAAATGCATTACAAGTCGGGTAAAGAATTTTAAAAAGCATAGATTGTACTCTTGTTGCTGTTTAAGGTCTGACATTGGTTGACACCTCTTGATTTGGGACTACACACACCTTCTACAACACAAGCTCAATTAACCTACTACCCACATGCCACTCGTGATTTGCACAGCTAATTTATTTTGCTTGTCACCACTGGCCTTCTTTCATAGAATCATAGAATGGCAAGGGTTGGAAGGGACCCCAAGGATCATAAAGCTCCAACCCCCCTGCCACAGGCAGGGCCACCAACCTCAGGCCTGGATCTACACAAGGTTGCCCAGGGCCCCATCCAACCTGGCCTAGAGACAACTTCAGAATGGGCTAGAGGCCAGTGGATTTCCAGGCAGCAGCTTCACCATTTTGCTGTGTGGCTCCCTTAAGCCAACTGAAAGAGGAGGCATGGCAGTAAGCATTGCTGCCAACCCCAAAGCAGCATCTGAGCCACTAACAATCTCTTTGCTATTGTCAATCTGCTCCTCGAAAATATGACAAGCCGGAGCAGGCTTCACAAATTGTTTGCCCCATTTCAGGGGCACTGTAGAAGTGAAGCAGAACACATTTATTCTAATGCACAGTATACTAGTTCAGTGCATATGCTCTATACTCAGACCTCCTCAGAAACCTTGTATTCTCTGCCCAGATGTCCATTACAATTCCAGGAAGGGTCGTGACATGGAACACTTCTTCTATGCAAACAGAGAACATTATACAAGCCCAACATATGCCAGCCTCAAGCAGCTGGTTGTATATAACCCCCAGGAACTCCTATGACAACTCATACTGAGAAGGTTTTTTTTTTGGTTAAGAATTTTCCCCACAAACAGTTTTGGACACAAATTGACCTTGAACGTTTTATCAGTAAACTGCTCTTCAAAACAAGCTCTTTGTGACCTAGCTAGAAATTTGTACAGGACAAGCCACTGAAAAGATGAGCAGCAGGCTCCTGTACTGTTCCTGAAGAACTGAAAGAACCTGCTGAAACATAAGGGAACAGTTCTTAGATGTCATTCCTAACCAAGCTAGGTAGACCAGAGAGTTTGTTAAAATAAGACATTAAGGAAATCACAGAAGCTAACAAAGGCAAGGGTCTGAATTTAAAAAGTCATCTTAGTATTTCATACCCAGCTTACTGCATTTCTCTCATGACTACTGGAAGAAAAAAGACTTAACACACATTCAGTGATGCACAAATGTAAGACCGACAGAAGCAGACACAAAGCGCTACATCAAGCTTCCAGGTATCCAGTTGAGCCTGCTGGAATTATTCAGAGGCTTTACAGACAAATAACTTCACTTTGTTATTTCAAATACTGCCAACATCTGAAGCCAGTTTGCTTAAACTGATTTTCTTGAGAAGTAATGTACCCAGAGCACCAGTATGTGTCGGCAGCCCTAAGCAAGCCCCCCTTTTCCCCTAGAGGGACCTTTATGAAGTTACAAAAAGCACCTAAAGCAGTAAGCATTTTTAAAACAATTTTCCTCTACAAGAACCAAGGGTTTCAGTTGCATGAAAAAGTAGTGTTTAGTTAACGTATTAGAGGTGATTTTGCTTACCAGCACATCATGAAAAATACAATGCCACAGTCTGCCAAGAATCCAGTCAAGACCTCAGATATCACTGAAGAGCAAAGCTCTCTCTGCCCCAGGTCAGAAGTATGAGATATGATAAATGCAAAAGTAAACTATGGAAAATACTGGAATCTAAAGACAGTGATTTGTATTCTGTGGTGGGCAATGCAGCTCACCCAAACTGAAGTATCAAATACATTAACAAGAGTACCAGGGGTGGAGAGATACTGTCTTACTGAAATTCAGATGTAGTCTCACTAACAGAAACCAGCATCTCATTCATTCCCATCCAATTAAAATTCTAAAGATGACTGCTCAGTTTTATTAAATAAAAACTACTAAATCTAATGTTGTTTACCTATAATATTACAACCAAAGCACCATATTCTCAGATCAGAATTTTAGCCAGAGGCAACATGACAGTTTTGATGCAGTTACCTAAATCACGTAGATTCTCACTGGAACACATGTTTAGAATGAATCTCCCTCAGTTTGATTATACAGAGCTTCTGCCAAATGAATTAAAATGCTTGCTGTTAAAATGCTGGCTTTCCTTCTTTAAATAGGAAATTGGAGTGAATAAGTCAACATAGAGGGCTGCAGCTTTCATGAATAATGACATGATACATACATGTTCTCAATAAAGATGATGGAATCGTCTCATAGAAAAATCAGGATGAAGTTGCTCAGGAGACCCTATGTTATAGCTCACAGATTCCAATTCCAAGCAAAACAGATGAGGGAAACCAGAGCAAAACCCAAAACTCTAACACACAAGAGCTCCAACAAGAGACAAAAGAGTGCAGACTGAAAAACCTGTCCTGTACACCTAGATACTCCTGTTTTCAAGGCAGCACAGGATCATCAACTGCCTAGTTGCAATATTTTTGTCTGGCTGTTATTACCATCCAGCTGGTAATTCTGCAGACTGAAAAAGGCAGGTTCTGCAGTTAACAGCAGTAAGCAGACTGCATCATGAAGCCTCCAGATTATACTTCATGAAAAAAGCAGCCCCAGCAACACGTCTGGCTCCACACAAATGCACTATTCCCACAAAGCAGTCCTGTAGACTGAAAGAGAGAAGTAATACAGACCCCTCTGCTTCTACCAGTCTCCAAGCAAATAAGGTTTTATTTTTCACCCCTGGGCCCATTTGTATTGTAACAGACACATGCATTGCCCAACCTCATTTTCCTCTTATTCCCATCCCTTTACACCTGAAGGGGCTGGTACAGTATTATTTAGGAGTAACAACTTCAGAGCAGGTTCCTCTTTATTCCCAGAAGCCCTGGGGCTGAGTAACCATAAAGCAAGCTAACTCCAGAGAATCTGGAAATAAAATCACTGATTAGTCTATACTGGGCTCATGCAGATAAGATTTTTCCAGCAACTTGTAGCCTAGTCAGCTATTCTTTGATTGCTACCCTGGCTAGAGACTTGAATCACTTTCGGTTACAGATCACACAGAAATATTCCTAGTGAACATAGTGTTTAAATAAAATCAAAGGACATGAGAGAGGCAGAAGAAAACATGTGAAAAGGATGGAATACTCAGAGCCTAAATACTTCTCTGCAGAGTCGCAAATACATTACTGGCTTAAAGTTTCCATCGATTTTTCAGTCAAAACAGTCCACCCTGGCACACCCTGAACTCCCAATAAAAGGCACAGAAGTCCTTCAGAACAACTGCTATTGTTTTCTATAGCACATACAGAGTAACAACATGACAGGGCATAGAATTATAGAATGGCAAGGGTTGGAAGGGACCCCAAGGATCATAGAGCTCCAACCCCCCTGCCACAGGCAGGGCCACCTACCTCAGGCCTGGAGCTACACAAGGTTGCCCAGGGCCCCATCCAACCTGGCCTTGAACACTTCCAGGGATGGGGCATCCACCACCTCTCTGGGCAGCCTGTTCCAGCACCTCACCACTCTTTCTGTAAAAAACTTCCCCCAATATCCAATCTAAACCTTCCCTCCTTCAGCTTTAAACCATTCCCCCTTGTCTTGCCATTATCTGCCCTTTTAAAAAGTTGATTCCCCTCCTGTTTGTATGCTCCCTTGATTTTGAGGGCAGAAAAATTCAAACAAATATCGTATTTTTATTCTAGCAGTAGAACACCTTATGTAGGTATGCTACTTAAATTAGATAAATGCAATCTAGATTAATCTATTACAGGACAGAGGCAAAGTGTATTGGAAAGTGACACTGCAGCTACCAGTGTTTAAAGGTTTCTTATTGAATAAAATGGTATAGTCTGCTATAGTCTGGTTTTACCTAACAGTTACATAAAGAATCTTTAAGAGAAAGAATGATCATTTCCTTTGCTAAAACAGGAAAGCATGGAGGAAACTGCATGTACACTAGAATACTAGATTACAATTCAAAACCATCTTGACAACTTAGGAGAAAACACACATTAGAAGGAGGTATAACTACCTAAGTGACAAAGTCGGTAGATGCAGATCCAGGAGCATAAAGAATGATAAATAAACAACATCAGGCTCTTGCAAAGAAAGTAAACAGCATACTATGATGCCTAGGCAAGAGGATACCCTGGAAAGCATGAAAAGAAACCCTTGTTGATAACAAAATGTTGTAGAGATTCATCTGGAATAGTTTCTCAGTTTTGGGTACCTCACTTTCAAAACTGTAAATCAGCTGAAGGGAACCCAGGGAAGTATAATAAGAATGAGGATGAGAAGATGCAAGAAACTGCTGATTTATTTTGGATAAAGTCCTTCAGAAATTCAAGTCAAAGCAGACATAAGGGAAACTGTCTGCCCTCCTCTATAGCAAGCATTGTGCATGATTGTTCAGCAGATCAGACCCAGATCTGGTAATAAAATCTTGTTCTTTTCAGCTCCCTCTCCTATACATTAATACTGGGGTGCCTTCCTTCTACATCATTTCGTACATGCAATTGTGCAGAACGATAGCTTTTGGCAAAGGTGCCTGCACACTGGAAAATGGAAAAAGCAATGGAGGGAATACTGTAAAAGAAAACTGGATTCCAGTATCATATGACTACCTCCTTTCTATACTTCAACACCACATGAAAACAGGAAACACTGCTCTACCATTTCTCATTCCTTTTCCTCAGCAGTATTAAACATTTTATAAGCATAGACAGTCCAAAAGGAGCACTATGTTGGGCCATAAACTGCAGAAACATTTATTCTCCAGACACATATAAAAGAAGTGCACAGATGGCAGCAGAACTGAAGATAGTTACAATTACATTTTAACCAGTCATTTTAAAGTAAAACAAAGTTGAGCCTTCTGAGAATAATTTTTAACATCCACAGGAGAAGAGAAAACTATCTAAGTTTGCCACTGTAACGACACTCACCGGTTGAAATAACTCCTTTTTATCAAAACTATTTTTTTGTTCAGCACTGTGGAGCAGGGGGATAATTGAAACAAACAATCTGCCAACAAAAACTGGGTTTATGAAGTTTTAGCAAGGACAAAGGACAAACTCGGGTCTGTAAGCCCCCTTTAACTATTGTTTTCCTAATTAAACAATAACACAAATTAAAATTCATTCCAAACCACACTCTACAAACAGCAGTGTTCACATAAATGAGAAATTCTGACACTTGTTTTCTTCTAAAATCTTGCTTAAAAAGCAAAATTATAACATTAGAGTATTTAATTAAAATACCAAGGCTATACGCTCCGTGCAGTGGACAAAAATACTGCTAAGGATAAGATTCAGGAAATTTATACAAGCTTTTGTTTGTTTCACAGACTACTTGTTACTTAAAGCAGTGAGGCACACTGAACACAGGTATTCCTCTTTCCACCAAAAAAGAATGTTTGAAACAAAAAGATCTAACTAGCAGGAACATAATTTTCTAATGCTGCTCAGTTCACCATATCATCAGAACATGAACACCAACTTAAATGTTGTTGCAGTTCAAATATCTTGAAGAGAACAAGAATTATTCTTTTTCACAAGAAAGCTAAGTTTTGGAAGCAATTTTCCTGATTTAGGAAACAAATTAACTTCTGTTTCCATGACTCATAACAAGTTAGGACTATTCATAAGATCATAGAATAGTGTGGGTTGGAAGCAACCTCAGACCATGGTTCCAACCCCCATGCCATGGGCAGGGACACCCTCCGCTAGCCCAGGTTGCCCAAAGCCCCATCCAACCTGGCTTTGAACACTGCCAGGGATCCAGGGGCAGCCACAACTTCTCTGGGCAGCCTGTGCCAGGGCCTTACCAGCCTCAGAGTAAAGAATCTCTTCATAGTAACTAATCTAAGTCTCCCCTCTTTTAGTTTAAACCCATTACCCCTTGTCCTATCACTACACTCCCTCTCCATCTTTTCTGAAAGCCACAATGTTTCTTTAATTCCCACAGAGTAATAAAATTCAGCAAACTTTGCCAATCTACGTTATTCTAAATATTTATGCTTCTGTGGACAGTGTTCACAATATGATTAGCAAAAGACACTAGTATCCTTTCATCCAGTTGAGTTCATGGAAGGACAAGTCAGTTTCTCCAAGAAGATGGTGAATTGTCTTTATAATAAATTCTGCAGGTTCAGAAGCACTGTGTCTTCTAAGCAAACAGTCACCATTTGGTTTATGCTGCTCTTTAAAGACGTATACAGACACTTCGTGGAGAAAAAAAAAGCACTAAGGCTATTTACATGAAAGTTAAAAGGAGGTGGGGAAGAAGGAGAGAAGCAAAGCAAGCAGCAGCCCCACACGGAAAGGGCCATTACATTCTTAGGGAAGACTCAATGTTTTGCAGCAAGCAGATGCCCAGGAGTTCAGTGTGATTACATAGAAATATAAAGATCTGAATATTAGAAGTCAGGAAATGTATTCAAGCTCACAAACATACATAAACACAAAATATGCTTGAAAGTTGAGACACTTTACATAAATGTCAGCAGCTCAACAGGAAAGGACCCATACTTTCCACTGAATTCTCACCATCAGAAACGGTTTGAACCACATCTGGCCTAAATATGGCTAGTAAAATTCTGGCAACTGAGTTCCAGAATGTTTTCTTTTGATAAGGTTAGCTCCCCATTAAAGAAACACATGTTTCAATGTGGTATAAGATAGTCCTCTTTTTAGAAAACTTCAAAATGGAACCAGTTAGAACTAAGTTTTGATATGTAGAGAAAGGTTTGCCCTATTCCAGCTTTAAATAATTTGCAAAGATAATTCAATGACTGTTTCTGTACACTGGTATTAAAAATACTTTTAACAGCCATGTATAAACAGAAAGTGCATTTCAGCAGCTTTCAGTCCAGACACAGACAAGCACACCTGAAGTCTAATGTTTCTCCATAGTTTTGGAAAAGTCATCACACTTTGTTATTCCATACTGTAACTTTTTTTTCTATATTTTCTATATATTTAGTACCAATTTAAACAGAACTAACATTTAAACAACTTTCCTTCAGAAATCTTCCACTTAGGAAATTTGTTTAGCTCTCCATAAGCCAGCATTTTCAAACATCAGAGCATCAAAGGTGCAGAGGAGCTGACAAGCAACCATCTATATGGAAACAGAACAAAACACAAGCCAAGGATGAGGCCAAGTGGCTCACGAAAAGAGAGGAAGTTTGCTATTTGAATATTCACTCTGACAACACAAGCACTTCAGTCTTGAGACACTTTACTGCAGGAAGCCAATATGACACAATTAAACACACTTTACCAAAGACAACAGAAAAGGCACTGCAGATGTCAGGTAATTTGCACATACAAGTTGATTTTGAGAAGAAAAAACTTACACAACCTAAAACCACATATATATTTAGCTAAACATTTGGTTTTCAAAAGCAAATTAAAATCCTGGGTATAATGTTTACAGGACAGAATGCACAAGTGTGAAGCAGTGAAACAAAATCACGTGAGAACTGAGTGTGAAGACAAAACAGTATGACAGCTTTAGTTGCTGTCATATTATCAATACTGATAGAGTGAATTTTTTGTTTTTAAATGGAGCATGTGGCATCTAAAAGGGAAAAAAGTATTTCCTGTGGAAACTAAGGGCTTCTTGACTGCTGTTAACTTATTCAGCATAGCAAATAAAAATATTAGAGAATAGTTACATAAGGGGTAACTATTACAGTTACATAAGGGGTAACCACCTCCCTGGGCAGCCTGTCCCAGGGCTCTGGCACCCTCACTGGGAAAAAGTTCCTCCGCATGTTGGTGCGGAACTTCCTGTGCTCCAACTTGCAGCCATTGCCCCTTGTCCTGTCCCCACAGACCACTGAAAAGGGGCTGGCCAATTCCCCCTGCACCCCATACTTAAGATATTTATAAGCATTGATTAGGTCTCAGTCTTCTTTTCTCCAGGCTGAACAGCCCCAGCTCTCTCAGCCTTTCCTCATAGGGGAGATGATCTCAAGTACAATTCTAGTCATGTTCGGCTTTAGTTTTAGCTCTTCACTGAAAGGGAAATATTCTCTCTCAACCAGCATGAACACTAACTTACCTTTACTGAATACCACTTACTAATAATAAACAGTTTCCAAAGAGTAGAAAGAAAATCCCAATAGTATTATGTTGTGTATTCTTTTTAAGAAGCCTAAGGAAGTCAGGAAGAGACAGGAAATGTATAGGACTGATTGCTGCTGCTTCAGTATGTCATCTGGTAGGCAGCATCATCACACATTGTCACAAAAAAAACCATTGAGATCCAAATGTTCTCAAGTACAATACGCTCTAAAATTGGTAAGTGTAACATACTTTTCATATAGCTCTACATATTCAATGGATTGAGAAAATACAGGGCTTTTTGTTTGATTTATAGTCAAACTGTCCTTCGCAGTTTCTAGCAACCACTTTTTATCTGACTGGCAAATTTCAACCAAATCTAGCAGAAAAGGGTAGGTTTTGGTCACAGCTGTGTGCAGGGAAGGAGAGAAAGGGACACAGGTAGATAGTGCCCCATGGAGGGGAATGCTTCAGTGACTGCTCAGTCATCATCACTACGGCTCCAGGTGGCCTGTCAATAGGCCAGAAGTGATCCAAACTTCGTGCTGCCACCTGCTGTGGCATCATTTAAAGAGCCTAAAATACCACTGGGCTTACTAAGTTAGGTGGTGGAAGGGAAAAAAAAAAAAAAAAAAAAGGAAAATGAGGCACCACATTTAACTTTTTTGAGAAATAACATGTTTTACTAATGTACATACGCAACAAAAAAGCTCTATTTCTTCATACTATGAGAGATAAAAATTTCAAAATCTATTAAATCAAGCAAAAATTTGCAATCACACAACACTCCCTTTCTTCATTCACTGGTTAGGTTGCTACCATTCAATGATCATGTTTAGGTGTGTTTTTCTTATCTCATCAGATGGGTTTATCATCCACGGATACAGTACGAGTGTGTCCTCAAAGGTACTGACCCTGTCCTCACTGCAGCCCCACACCAAACAGCTCTGGTATTCCCTTGTTACAAAGTGCAAATAGAGCTGCAGAGAGATTACCCAGCAAAGCCCATCAGTTTTGAAGGTGTTATGGCCAGCCTTCCCCCCCACACCCTCCATAATATACAGAGCTCCTTGGGTTTGAAACAGCTCCCCTTGAGTTTGGTAAAAGCTATGAATGCTAGCCACTTCTGCACCTCAAACTCAGTACCCTGACACAATGAACACACAAATATAATAAACAGCTAGAGTTTAACACACCAACAGAAAGATCTACAATAAATTCATTTGAACTTCACCATAATATGGCAGTAATACCAGGTTTCCCCAAATTTTACCCTATTTGAAGCCTTTGCAGTTTTATGAAATAAAAAAAAAAAAAAAGAGAGGGTACATGTAAAAGTACTCAAGTGACAAGTTGCTTATGTTTAGTAATGCAATCCAGTGATTAATTAGTCCAGTAGGAACATACTCCTTCTTTCAAGTCTGAACTTGCTTAATTCAGCTTCCAACAGAAGCTGTACTATACCTTCCAGAGAACTATGGTATACCTTTGTCAGCTGAAGAGCAGGGTGCTTTTATCAAATACCCCTTCCTCAAGCAGCTACATTTTGACTAAGGAAGAAACACTTTGCATTTCCTTAGCTAAGCTAAACAAAGTAAGCACCTGGTCTTAATCATGAAGACTTCTCTCTCCTTCTCCTAGTCCATGATTTTTCACCATCCTCCTGGGACTGTTAACTTCAGATGTACTGCTCCAGAAACAGTTGTAGCTAAGTAGGTAAGATGCAATCGCCTTGTTTCCTATCCATTTGCCCAACGACTCGGAGTTCTTCACAAAACCTTTCAGCTGCAGCCAAAACAACTGACTTAAGTTCAACTCCTATCAATCACCAACTGCAAATCTAATTCAGATCGACTCCTCCTACTTCTTCTACAACCCAGTATTGAGGTGCACTGATTCTGTCATGACATAAGCATGTATTGTTCCATGCATCCAATTTATCAGTGATCTGCATCACGCTGCAATGTTCTTTTACTCCCAAATTTACTTATGATTTTCTAGTTCAGTAAAAACATCTGAAACAATCCCAACACCGTTACTTACAGCAAGAACCTTGGATACTCTATAACCTCAGTTAGCAAAGGTCAACGCAACGTATTCAACAGGAGACTTCGCTAGTATCTGCCAACACTTGTGGATGCGTAACAGACTCACGTTGGATTCTGCCTTTACTCATACACAGCCTTGCCTAGGGATCCGTGTTTGCAAGAACCCAAATCCCAACCCAAGGCCCTCCTAGAATTCTTAAGTAACAGATATTACAGCCGTTTATTTACTTACACACAATTATTTCCTGGCTTTTTAAAGAAATACAAACATTACTGGGTGCACTACCCAGGATGTTATCTTTTGTACCTGAACTTTAAAGGCAGTTATATGGGGTTTAATCTTCTCCATCAAAAGACTTTATAAATTACATGGCAGAAAGAAATCCATTCCTCTCAAGTCAGCCAGTTCCACACCTCTGACGTGTATTTCTGGTATGATAGTTGCTGTGACCTTAGAAGCATCAGAGGAAAAAGGCCTCACCAGTCTTAAGTTCTTGCCAGTTTCCCTCCTCCACTGGAGTAGGTTTTCCATAGTAGGAAATACTTCTAATGTTATCTTTTGAGTTGACACGATCCTGTGTGACTCATATAATGAAGGAACATACACACACTTACAGTTTACATCTTTTGAAGCATTTTTTTTGATTAGTTCCACCCAGTCCACGCACAGGGTGCCCATGTCCTCCTTTGCATTTTATGAGCAAGGATTCAAGGCAAGAATGTGCTGAGCTGTTACCTTCCTTTCTGCATTAATTAGCATACATTAGCAGTCACAAAAGGATTTTGCACTGCTCCCTAGCATTAAGTTCACAGCATCTCAAAAGGCCTTAGTAGAAGGGACAGAGGCAGAAAAAGATCACCTAGTCAGAGTTCGCACCACTTAGTCTAAGCACTGCATTACAAGGGAACCATCAGGGTAAGCAGTATTTACTGGTAGCAATATAAAAAACAAAAACCAAGAGAAAACAAAAGCACTGAAACACAGCTGGAGAATCTTGTAAACCCTTGTTTGAAGTTCTAAATAAAAAAAAGAAAAAAATTAACACCAACAAAACCCACCAAGTAAAATAGTTACTGTTCCCCCATCCCCAACTGTTTTCCAGCTGATAACTTCTTGAAGATTCCTGCTAGAAGCTTTTTCTGGTTTTCATCTTCCTATCATTTTCATATTTCTGATTTTATTACTTGATATTGTAAGGAAAAAAAATTAAGAAAGGATGAAGAACTTACTGGTATTGAGAACTCCTCTGCCAGATACTTCAACACTGATGCTCCTCTAGCCAAAAAGTTACTTCTCTCTGCCAAGTTGCCTTGGAGTTGTGTGTCAAACTCCTTTCTGACAACTGATGCAACAGAGTCAATGATTATGAGCTTAACCTTCTTTGAAATAATTTCTTCTTCCAAAGACATAATCCTAAAAAAAGAACAAAAACCCCCACACCAGTCATTGATTTACACAACAGAATAATTTTATAACCGTGAAATTGTTTAAATAAAAGGTTTACTTCAATAAGCTGGAAGTCAGCTCCTCTTCCCGCCTCCCGCCCACACACCACCTCCACTAATGCTTGCATGTGTTGCAGAGATTTGGAAAGGAACCTGAAGTTCCACTGGCCCACATAAACCATGGCAGGACCTCTCCAAAAATGGAGATTTGGGAGGACCTCTAAATTGCAACACCATGTTGTACTTCCCCCGAATAACAGAGAGCAAGTTAAGTGGGCATTGAAACTTTAGCTTTTCGTTCACCATAGCTACATCCCATGACACCAGAATCCTTGTTGTGGATATGCCAAACCCATTCCCATATACCTCCAAAGACAGCATGCCAAACCTAACTAGTCCTTCTCTGATAAAGCTGCACTAGTAGAAACTATTCTTAGAATAATTCTCCCACTAACATACAATACACAAGATGAACATAAAATACGCAAGATGATGCTAAAATATAATTTAATTCGCTTTCTCTTCAAAATGTGTTGACAAATTAACATAAAGTAACAACATGACAACACAACACTGCATCCACACTGATGACTGTTAAATGTTTCCTTCCTCCCACTGCCTGAGGGGTCCCAGTCTTACTAGAAGTGAACTGTGCTTTGGAGGAGCCAAGTCCTACCATGGAAAATGTAGCTCTCATACTGTGGTCTCTCCACATTCCAGGACATGACCTGTCACATGAACACTCCTCCTCTGAAGGCTTACTGAGATCAGATCATATAGAAATTGTCTATCAGAAATTAGAAACCATCAACTGGATTAGTCACATGCTATGAAGTGAGAAGACCAATGCCAGACTTTCTTTAACAATTTTACTTTGTTGGAGACCACGCTGTATAAACATGAAAAGGCCTCAAATAAATGAATTAATCTCCATCAAATTACAACATAAACCAAATTAAACAATCCAGCCCAAATGGTCTTTAAAAAACTACTCTGGAGAAAAATACCTCTTTAGTACACTCTCACAGGTCAGCTCTCGATACAGGTGAACACTGCGGGTCATGCAAACCAGTTTTTCATCTGAGTCAAAGTAAGTGGGGAACCTGTTTCCTGCTATCTCAACCAACCTAGTAAAAAAAACAACACAGAAGGCATAACACTGGAAAAGGAATGATGTGGGATGATAAGTCATCAGGTATTCACAAAGCAAACTGCTGAATAATGGCATCCCAAGTATTACTGTCAATCTTTTCCAAAGGAGAAGCATACTTTTGCAGTCAGACTGAAATACTGGAAGTAAGAACAGCCAGGACTCTGCCCAGTGGTACACTAGGGCAAGAGCTAATGTGTCTATACAGAAAGAAACAGCACATCTCATGTAGAACCAAACTCCACAATTTACAGTTACTGAATGCAAAGTTCTTGTGAGTTTTATACAAAAAGTTCCATTCAATGGCCAAGCATTCTCCTTTTTTAATTATTATACATAAATATTAAAGAAATGTACTCTCTGAGTCAAACCATCTTCTCTTCCACCTTTGTCTTGCAGCAAAGCCATAAAGAGGACTTCGTGTCATTAGCTTGTTAAATTTCTGTGGTAATAAACAGAAGATCCATTACAAGATCCAGACAACATGGAAGCAGGACTGCAAAAAACTGAACCCAGTTCCACTGCAAGCACTTATACGAGCAGTACATCTATGGAAAGTATGCTTGCCAAAGTGGAAACAATCTCTCCTTAAAAACAAGAATAAGAATCACAGAATCACAGAGTTGTAGGGGTTGGAAGGGACCTCGAGAGATCATCAGGTCCAACCCCCCTGCCAAAGCAGCTCCCCAGCTCATACTGCACAGATAGGCATCCAGATGGGTCTTGAATATCTCCAGAGAAGGAGACTCCACCACCTCCCTGGGCAGCCTATGGGTGATTTTTTTCTCACTGAAACCATTTCCATTGTGCCAGTGATCTCTTTGTGAAAAGCGCTTATAAAATTTTAAGAAAATGTATTTTTTAGAATGTAAAAAAAAAAACCCCAAACAACCAAACCTGTGTTGTGTCACAAAGTGACTGAGACTCCAGCTGCTAGGTAGTTACAACTGAACATACACCCACTCAGCTAAAGTACAACGGGCATGACTTGATACAGTGAAATGACTACAAAGATTCAGTGGCTGCTTCACTGATAGAACTGAATGTGGGATCCATGATTAAATGCTCTCCATTACCTTATTAGCAAATTCATGACCCCTCAAAACTTTGAATGACAATGGTTAAGCATACCACTGTTTATTATCAGAGTAGACTAAGGAAGCATATCAGATAACTAGCGATAACACCAAAAGAAGTCAGAGGAAGTTGGATATTTATTATTTGTTGTCAAAATAATTTTATATTCAGAAACTATGCTTTGAAAAAAACTCTCACACAGATGTAAAACTAAACAATTTACTGATGAAAGGGGAATATTTTTTATTAAATGAGATTTTATACCTAAAATCATTCGGGACACTAAATGGTATATATTTTAGAAATGCTGACTGCCTGCAAATTCTTCAGAGGTCAGTTGAGAGACCACTAACCCCTCTGAACACAATGCAATTTTATCTAGGTCCTTAAATAAAAAATATAAGAATTTAACTTACAAACTCCTAGTTACAATCTGAGCACTTTTTTTCCAGAATAAAGATTTTGGGGTTTTTAAATAACAGAAAATGCTTAATTGTATTTCAAGCAGATATATCCCACTGCCTATAGCTTGAGAAGAGTGGCATCTAGTGGATGGTATCTGTGCGCACAACTTACCGGCTATCTTGATGCTGTTTATTGAGGCCCTCATTAAACCCCAGAATGTTAAAACTATTTTAGAGAAAAATATTTTAAATCGGTTTATTTGGTTTAAAAAATAGAAACACTAAGTTCAACAGTCAATATACCGATCCTAAGCAAGCCATTTCATTACAGTAGCCTGAATCTCATTCCTTAGGTGCATTTGGATATGACATCTAAACTACTGCTGTAATTCTCCAGTGGATACAGCCCATAGCATCTCCTGTCCATTCAGCAGGTAGAACATACCCTGAAGTGCACAACTGAGCAGTTTCAGCTGCATGGGCAAAGGACTCTGAGATATTAGAGGAACCAGAGATGTTATAGAGGTAAAGGAATATAGTACTGCGTGGCCACTCAAGGATATAGGAGAGATGTGAGGTTACTACAGAAGGAAATTGGAAGTGCAGAAGGAGGGCAGGGAGCCCCACTCAGCAGAAACAGGACAGGAATCTGAAGAAAAACTGGCTGTGTTCACAGAAAAACCTCCGTTTCCTTTAGATTCAAAAAGCTTGCCCTTTGCATCCTCAAATCCTTCCTGCTAACTCCACAAACTAAACTGCAAAGAAATGGTCCTGGTACAGGACCATTAATACAATCTATAAATAAGAAAGCATTCCATCCACCTCATCATACCACAACTGGAATCTGCAACATCATATACAGTAGGAAGGTGAGGAAACCATTCTATTAAATTAATTTAATCATCTATGGAATAACTGCATGTATCAAATGAATGCTTAACAACATAGGGATTTACTAGTAAATGCTTAATTATTGCTCAGGAAATGATTGAAGGCTCAAAGATAAAAGGTGCAAAATAAGTTGCAAGTGTGTATTTTAAAATTTTGCATCTTACCTTTCAGCACTGAATGCAGACTCTGTGTCAATGTATATAACAGCCCCATCTAGTCCTCCCATGCTTACAGGCAGCGTAGCCAAAACACTCACCATAATACAAAACTGAGTTTTGCCACAACCTGGTGGGCTAGTTATCTGGAAGAAAAAACATTAGTAACATAAACAAGAGATGTCACATTCAATTCCCCCTAACTCTACTTATAACTAAGGTCCATCAGCCAGAACTCAAATTCTGCTCTTCCAGCTACCAAAGGAAGAGGCAGCCACAAAATGACAGCACACAGCTCGCAAAGAGAAACTTGCAGTTACTCTTAGATCTGTGCCTTCCAGTCAAACTCATCTACTGAAGAATTAATAGTTCTTCAGACATAGCATTATGCTTGTAATTTATTGCTTTGACATTCTTTATTACCTATTATATTTGGGGTCCCCTACTCTCCCTCTCTCACAAGATCTTCCCTAGAGCCACACCTCATTCTCTTCCACCTCCTTCACTGTGTCACCTTCACAACAAAGCAGAATTAGAAGATTCAAAGTTGAAATTCACATGACATCAGTGGCCTTTAGAGCTGAAAACAAAGCCCAGAGCTAATGAATCCACAGATGTAAACGACTTCTTGGGAATCATCATTACCTTAGTTACAACCAGATTTCCCTTGAAAATCACAAGGATAATTGCTTATATAAAGACTGAAGGTTCAATATGAACCACATACATAAAACAGATTTTATCTGCCCCAGAGACTATGCTGTGTTATGCAGCAGATGTTTTGTCATTGGCATTAACTCCCTATTACCATATTTCAACATGACCACCACTGAATGATCCAGACTAGCTTGCCAACTTTAAGCCTTCACCTGCACTTACTGAAAACCTACTGCGGTTAAGCAGTATTCAAAAACAGCTCACTCGACTTGTGTGAAATGGTTCCAGTATGATTTTGATCCAAGAGAAAAACCACAAGGATCAAAAGAATACATTGTTTGACAAGTTCCCCAGTTACTGAGTGCAAGATTTTTCTACTAGAGATGGCAGTATGCTGGTCCTTATCCACTGCAGATCTTGCAGAGATAGTAAATGAATGCTGGGCTCTGTGTTCAGATAACCATATGTTCATTACTACTACTGTGGGTCGTCAACTACAATACCACATTCTCATTGCTTCTGTGAGGGGAGACATGACATCTTAAATACTAGGAAGGCAGAAAACCAGCAAATACAAAATTGAAGTGACTTCAGACACTAAAAACAGTGTGATAGGTTCTTTCTGATGCTTGTAGGGACTAAATAATCCAAGACAGAAGTAAGCCTCTCCAGGGAAGTTATGCTGGAAAATGAAACACATCTTCTCAAAGCACCTAGTATAGAATCATAGCAACACACACACAAAAAAAGTATAAATACAGAGCCTTCATTTTAAATTAAAAAACAAACTTAACAGCCAGACACCCAAAATGAAACTGGATTTTTGAGCTGAAGCACACAACAGTTTGATTTTAAATACAGACACTCTTTCACCACAGGATACCACCTTATAGCTATGGTTTCGCTTCCAGCAGCTACAGCAGGACTTGAATGACAGAAAATTCACAGGGAAACACTGGGGACTGCATTAGCTACAGTTACACATTAGCTACTATCAGCAATTGGTTAAAATCCCTTTAATTGCTTTTGTCTTTAAAGAAGGCCTGAAAACCCAGTCCTATCAGTCTATCTACTTGAAAGCTTTAATGCAAGAGAGGCATTTGCTTAGAAGCACACACAGAGCATTCAGTGAATTACAGATCAGGAATCAGGTCATGTTTACGTGATTACCTGTCTTCCACCCAGTGTAATGACATTATAAAATACCACACCAACAAGAGCTGCCACATTTTAATATGAACCAAAGGAATATCTAAAAATTGCAGAAGCAATACATATTCCTTAGACTGTGACAGCCACAGAATCTCACCAGCTTTCTCTAGTTAAAAAGATTACTTGAAACAATGGGAGAACATCAATCCACTTAAAATGTTTGGAGAAATGTGAGTTCACCTCAAAAACATCTGCAGTTTAAACCTTGTCTGGGAGCTGCATTGGAATCAACTTTTATTTCAGTGGCTGATGCAAGAGCTCAGTCAGCAGAGATGCTCTAATAATGTCTGAGGACACAAGCATCATATCAGAGAAAGACAGGGAATCCTGAAGTACAAGCTAGTACAAGCAAGCAAGCCAATGGCACAGGAGACAATTTCTTTCCCCAAATACAGCAATACTTCATCTTTTATCAAAATTCCTTTGAAGGACTTTAAAATAGGATATTAAAATAATCAACAGTGAACAATTTTAAAGAACCACCATATTTTTTTTAGTTACCATTGGTTCAGGAAGTATTTTCAACAATACAATCTTAGTTTAGAAAAGACCTGAGATTTCTCTACTATATTATAAATCAAATGTCTGCAAAAAGTTTGCTTAGACCATTTTACTGTAAATTGCTCAGCAAAAAAAAAAAAAGAAAAAAAATCAAGTCCATCCAGATAGAAATGTGAAGACTACAACAGTTTTTAATTTATCTCTGCCTAATAAAATACACTTTTATTTTTCACTAAGCTATATATTATTTTCTCTGGCACATCTGCGGGAATTGGATGAAGTCACAAGGAGCTAATTCTTCTTCAGCTACCAGGGAATTAAACTCTTCAATATCCACAAAGTCATTACTTTAATTTTTCCTCAGAGGAGTTGGCCAAAAGCTCTGACATCTGACCACAAAATTTTAGCTATGATTTAATTTCCAACTTTAAACTTAATAGCGGTTTGGGAAAAAATGGTCCAAGACAGTGTAACACAAATCAAATCCCTCTGGCACTCAAAATGCAAGCAGTTTTGGCTGTAGAAGATACCACCACAAGGCTGAGCCCTGTGGCTCATGGACTCAAATTCCAAGTTTCCAACCACCCTCACTGCTGGGTAAAGTAACAGGAAGACAACGATTAAGCCACCCCAGTCAGAAAGTAAAAGCTGCACACAACATACTTTTGAAGGAAAAGTATGTTCTCTCAGACTTAACAAAAAAAAAATTACCAAAGGGCAATCTGCTGGTCAGCTATGCCCCAGTAAGTTGCAAACCAGCAAATTATTAAGTTCCAGAATCACTTGAATCCAAAAAGGAACATGTTCCAAATGTGTTCACAAGCTACAGTACAGCATCAAAGCAGCAACAGACACTTGATAGCTTTCTACTAAAATTTCACTTAACAGTCATACTGCAGAACACTTGCAGTGTTGCCAACCTTTGAAAATACTTCTGCTCTCATGACTCTTGCAAAAATGACTCTTAAAAAACTCCAGAGCCAGTCCTTAAATGAGAAACTGAGTTTGTGCATAGTTAATTCTTCTCTCCCTTTACATTTGCTGAGAAACCCCTAATATGTGCCCTAAAGGCTTTCCACATTTAATAACTGAAAGGCAAATAAAAAGCAATACTTTTATTTAAGACACCTCTGATCTCTTAAGTTAGTCACCCTATTTCTGGTCTCTACCTGGTTCTCCCTATAATTAATTTCTCTCTATAATTAATTTTTTATTAAATAGTTACTATGCATCAGTCTTGTCAATATGACATGAGAGTGCAACCAAGACCAAGCCACAGGTGAACAGACCATAGTGCTTGCACTTCTGGTCTCATCCACTAGATGTCTTGTACAGACTTCAACATCACTGTCACCTAGTGAGATCACCTATAGAAGGCACCTGCATTAAGCAGGCGCCTACTTTTAATGAACCTATGTTAGCATATACAACTTACATCCAAAGGTAGGGTGTCTTTTTCCAAAGAAAACAAAGAGCAAAACACCTTTCTTGGCTATATTGCTCCAAATACCATTTCTTGGGAACTGGAATGAGTGGTCTGTCTCAATCAATCTGCCTTGCAAGATAACAGATCCTGCAGAGGCAGGGTAATGTTTTGCGGGCTGGATCTCGCCTCACAAGGGGCTCGATCCTGCAAGCATCTGCAGGGCACTGGGGTAGAGCCCCCGTCATCCAACAGGCTGCAGGCTCTTGATCTCACAGAATCACAAGGTTGGAAAAGACCTGTAAGATCGAGTCCAACCATTCCTGTCCTAAGCTAAACCATATCCCTAAGTACCTCATCTACTCTTTTTTAAACACATAGAACACACATAAACACATCTCCAAGCAGCTGCTCTGCCAGACTGGACATTATGCTCAGGCAGGGTACTCATTCAATAGCCTATCTGGACACTGTCCCTGCAAGGGCAGCTCCTCGGGCAGTAGCCACCCTGATAAACAGGATCTTGTCCTTATCAGACAAGGAACAATGACAGATAAGCAGGGCCCTGTGAAAGCAGAGCACCTTCTTGCTCCATCAGCCCAGTCAAATGACCGCCTGGGACCTCCGTTCCCCAGTGACTCATTTCCACAACACTCTACAACTCAAGACTGAGTCTGCACAAGATATGCTCGGCCTCCCCAGAAGGGTGGGGCCAGGGAGCATAATGCAGATTCAGGACATCTGGCACGTGCCCACCAACCTGATGACAATCTACACTGCATCCCTGGGTGGTGATATTCTCTCTTTCTCAATCTCTCTCTCAACTTCTAACTTCATATTCGGCACATAAGGGTAACAGAATTTCTAATGTTGCCAAGTTCTACTAATTGTAACCCATTGCTCTGAACATAGTGTGGTGTGGTTTTGTTTGTAAGCTTTATAATCACACTCACTTAAAGTTGTACTTTGCTTGGAACTCCTGGGTAACTGTTTTCATTCCTGAGTACCACTCAGAGAATCACAGAATCACAAGGCTGGAAAAGACCTTTAAAGATCATCAAGTCCAACCATTATAGAAGCTCATCTCACCTCTGTCGTTTTCAAAAGAGACTAGCTAAGAGAGGGTTAACCTGGCCCCTGGGGCAAGTAGAAAAGGTTAACTCTACATGTACTCATCTGCTGAGATGGGATGGACAGACTGGAGGGAAGAATTGGATCCAGCCACACCTAGACTCCCCTGAGAAGGGGTGTAGAAAGCAAGGGGATCCCATCTGAATCTCCCCGGTTTGCCCACCTGGTGGGATGTGACACTGGTACAGTGCTTTTCATTTACAATCAAAGCTCTGCCTACCTTTGAATATATTCATTTCCCCCAGCAACCTTTAAATACATTGATTCATAAGGAGTATGACCATTCTTAAAACAGAGTTCAGCAACAGTGTCACGTATTTTCTCATACCTAACAATAAAAAAGTTGTAAGGAAACACCAGGGAAAAAAAGAGTTAAAAATCTAATATTGTGATAATCAACCAAAGTGAGAGAGATTACAGAACACATTGCTCTGGAAAACTAAGCATTGACCTTTATTTCCTGAAGTGCATTATTTTATACCATCTCAAGAAAATTCTAGTTGTCATTCATGTTGTGAGATCAACACCTTACAGAACTTAATTTCAAATTAAAAAAATAAATAAATACAACTTACAAGTGAAAGGTTAGTTACACTTCAGTAAAACTCCCAGCATGTCAACCACTGCTCTTCCCAGATCTCCCTCTTGAGCAATGCCAAGAACATGGCAATCAATGAACTTAAATTCTAACAGTGCTCCCGGAGCCATTCTACCTGATCTTCAGGTAAGAACATACCAGATAAACTTCACAGATAACTGAATAACAGCTACACTTGGGATTAAGAGAAAAGACAAGAATTCATGACATTGTCATCAGCAGCCCTGTAAATTAATTGCATGGCTCTTCCAATCCAAAAGGATCGCATCCATTTTTTTTTTAGTTGGGAAAAGATATTCCAGAATTTTACGATGAAACTTACACTCTGATAATCTTTTACTCAAAGTTGCCAAGCCACCAGGAGGGCAAAATACACAGGGTTATCTGGGTTGATCTATTAGAAGGGCAACATCCTTGTTTTGGGCACCACTCGTGAGCCAGGCGCAGACTCAAGGACAACAGCATGTGATAGAAAAGGCACATCTCTATCCTACCTCTTTCTCCTACCTACACAGCAGTACTTCTACATTTCAACTAAAAGAGCAAGACTCAGAAGGTTAAGCAGCATAAACATGTGAACAGCTATCCTCTGCCTCCATCAGGGAAAGGTTAATGGACCTGATGGAAATCCCAGAAAGCCAGATCCTAGACAGAAATGACCACCATTTCTTGTCACATATGGGCTGTGCTATTTTGCCAGCTGACTGCATGAACAATAATGCAAAAGAAAAGGAGTCAAACTACATCTAGTGTCACTGCTGCTTTGCTGATAAAAATGTTTTTAGGAGTCAAAACCTCGTCTCTGGGTGAAGGCACTTTCCTCAACAGCAACACGCTTAAAATCTCAGGATCCTGCATACCCCACTGCTTGCTTCCTGTAAGAACAGCTTGATCTTCTTCAATGGAACAGAATTCACCCCACGGCTTCCTGTAAGAACAGCTTGATCTTCTTCAATGGAACAGAATTCAGCAAGACTTTCCCCCAGAATTGAAAGAATTGCAATATTCATCTTAAGTTTTTCCAGTAAGATTTTCCTACCATAGATTGGTAACAAAGCCAGGCCTAAATACAAATAAAATATTAACTCTGACTACCAATGTAATTTAATAAATGTGTTCTTAAAACATTTTTATGAAGATCTCAATGGTGTATATTCCTGTATGTCAAATACAAAAAGAAATAATCAGATTTTTTAGAAGTAATATACCCCAATATCTAAGAGTTTACTAGAACAGAAGAAACTGTTAGTCTAAACTCAGTGTCATTTAAAAACTAAGATGTTTTAAGTCACAGTCTAAACTCAGTGTCACTTAAAAACTAGGATGTTTTAAGTCACTATTGGATTTCATAAGCGATTTCTATGTGAGGTCAAAACTAATCTAGTTTGAGTACAGTATGTGAAAAAAAGTATTTTCCTTGTAGTAAGATCTTCATACCTTCTCACTTGTACTGTGGCAGACTGCCACAGCAGACAAAGAAAAACACTTAGTAAGGACTGCTACAGGGCTCAAGGGAAAATTTCAACCGGTCTTAATTATGAGTACAAGACACACAGTATATATTTTTCTACTCATATCAAGTGGGCAGCTGAGTTTGGAACTTTGAGAAGTCAAGAACAGCCACACTGCATAAAACCAGAGTCTATCTAGCTCTGGATTTTGTCTCTACCAAGGGCCTACAACAGATGGCTAGGGGAATAACGTAAGAACAGGGCACACATATATTGATACTGCCCCCAATATAGATGTTTCTCCATCGCCATTTGTTGCTCAGCAAATCCCTAAGACAGAGATCACATCTTTGTATTTTTACAATACTCAGTGATTTCCATGAGCATCCACACAGATTCAGAATTCCATTCCAGATTACAGAAACCATACAAGTTCCTGACACTTTCTGCAAGGCCACAGAGAAATCCAGGTACTTGTTCTTAAAAGAGAATTCTGAACAAAAAAGTAGCATTGTATCCAAAGTCCATAGATAGACAGTTATAGACAGACAGATATGCAACTAACAGTACTTGCATGTACATGCATATAATACCAGCCCTAATTATAATTTTTTTAAAATGCACTAAATACATTTATATATAAAAGCTCTGTAAGTTATTCTCATACCTATATGCTTCACACATTTGTCCTAATTGCTTATTGAACCTTCATAAAAGCTAATGACTTGGTAAAGTCAGAGTAGTATTAAAAGGGCAAGCTGTTGATTCAGCACCTTATGTCTCGATGACGAAACCACACTGCAACTTCCCCACTGCAAAATCCAGCCAAAATCCTTCCCAAATTTCTGGGGAAAATCTGCACTTTTATAAAGGAAAATAGGGTCACCACATTTTTTTTAATTCCTCCCTTTTCTTACTTACCTGAAGTGTTACAGAAAAGAAACCCCACTAATCACACCACTGACAAAGCACAGCCTCTACTAACTAATGAAAGCACTTCGTAAAAGTGTTGTGTGTTTTTCAGTTAAAGTACCAGACAACAGGAAACAGTCCAACCTACCTGTGACTTTTGACATCTAGATGTGATATGGAACTGCAGCAAATACATTAAACAACTTACCTCTGTGAGGGACCCACAGGGCACTCCACCATGTAAGACTTTATCCAAACTATGCAGTGTGGTAGGTAAAAAGGCTGAAGAGGGATTGACAGACTTCTTCAGGTTAATTTCATAAGCCTAAAAACGAAGGAAATAAATGTAAAGAAATACACAAATCAGAAAATGTTTGGTTTGGGTTTTTTTTTTTTTAATGGAAATAGCAAACTCACTTGCTGTCATCAACCTGGAATGACTTAACACTTGCCAGTGAGCAAATTACTCCTATCTTTAGCTCACCAGGCTCTGTTCAACACGATTCAGTACCCTCAAAGGTACCAGAAGAGCGAGCCATGCTGGTACCTGTTGTTCTTATGCCAAAGAAATACACAAAATCAGTTTGCTTAGTAACTGATGACAATGAACCTGGGTCATCAAAAGAACAGGAGGAAGAGGCAGAACCAGAAGCAATCACTCAATCCCAGCCCCTCAGAGAGCTGTGAGATATGGGAAAGGATGTCAGCTGCCATCCTTCAGGCAAGCACATTACCACCTGGCTACTCCAATGCTGGGATAATGGAGCCAGTAGCCTACTAGGGCTACTACTTCCCTAGGGTAGGGAAGCCAAGCAGTTGGGGTCCTTGTCTAGGGAAGGGGGTCTTGACAAGGCAGCTGGAAAAAACATAAAAGCCCTCAGCCTCTAGAGGTAAGTGCTTATAGTGTAAGGGAAAGATATCCCTTCAAAGATGTGATAATATATGTCATCCTTGTTCTAAGAAGACATAATTTTTGACATCTTTTCATGGGAATTAAAAAGAAAGCAAAATCCAGGCACTGCATTTTAGCAAACAACTGTTTCCTCCTCTCACTCTCCCCAGTTAGGCTACCTGTAGCTGAAACCATACTATGGTTCATTTGCATGGATGGAAAAAATCCTCAAGAAATTATTTTCATGATTATTTAATGTCTTGGCACCAATCTTATGTCTAAAAACAGTTTATACTGTATCAAACTGAAGTGCCTCAGGCACGAAAATTTAAAAATAGAAGCATTATTTCTTTGTGCAATCAAACTGAGACTTCATAAAGCTCCTAGGTAAAAAAAAAAAAAAAAAAGGTGAGTGATGCTGTTTAGCTTTTTCCCAGATATTGTATCAAGAACAGAATCAACACAAGCATACTTACTGTCTGCATTTTCGGAGCACAAGCTCGGCTGACTTTACAAAGAAGCTTCTGCACATCATAGTAGCTCTGTCCTGTCACTTTCATTAGCTCCAAGAGGGAAAGACATAAAAAGTCCTGAAAGATGATTGGAGATTTGAGAGAGTTCAACCTAGAAATCCAGACTGGGGAGTGAAGCGATGCAAATACACAAACAGTACACAAGCCACAGGCTTACCAATTGTGCCATGTTATATACACTATTATGCTATCTCTCTCCTATCTTCCTCTCAAACCAATACATTAAAATACAGCAAATTCATATTTTAAAGGACATGGAGTCAAAGGACCAAACATCCAAGAACTGTGTGATGGAATTGCAACTTTTTTTTTTCCCCACAGAAGCCTCTATCTTCCTAAAAAACATTCAGAATACATCACCTCTTCTAGATTGCAATCCCAGGGCCAGATGCTGTATTTATGGTAGATACTACTGAAATATATAGGGTCTCTTGGCTCTCTTTGGGCAAGCATTTGTATGAAACAACTTTAGATGGTACTGCTAAATGAACCCACCAGACTATGTAGTATACGTGGCCCTGTGAAGCACTCACAAATGGATTTCTTACTCCATACAAGTAGTAGCTGCACACCCCTGCTAAAATAAAGCATCTTCAGGTTCTTCAGAAGTGAAGGCAGTAAGTACATACAACTTTAAATGCTTTATTTAAGCATCTATCATTTTAAAGCTGTATTTTTATGAGGCAGCGGGGCAGATGGAGCCTGAAACACTCCCAACTTTATAGCTCCCTGTAAACTACAAAAAATGTAAATAGCACATGCATTAAAAAACAAAACAAAAACCAACCCCCCAAAACCACCCCACACAAACATAAAATAACCCTTTCACCTGACAAGTAATGATCTGATGGCGACTCAGCCTTTCACACAGCTCCTGAGACAACCTTGCTCTTCTTAGTTTCTTAGAAGCCATGCTCCCCAATCTCCCCAACCTACAGGGCAAACAACAATAAAAAATAACATTTTGAAAGATGCTTGGACTATGACTATGGGGACAATTACACTCACCCATACTTTTAACATACATACATATACAAACACATATGTAATTTAGTGCAGTATAGAATCATAGAATCTGTAAGGTTGGAAAATATCTCTAAGATCAAGTCCAACCATCTGTCTGATACCACCACATCAACTAAACCATGTCCTAGAGAGATACATCTACATGCTTTTTAAAGTCCTCTAGGGACAGTGACTCCTCTGCTTCCCTGGGGAGCCTGCTTTCAATGTCTGACCACTCTTTCAGTGAATAAATTTTTCATAACAACCAATTTAAACCTTCCCTGACAGCCTGAGACCATCTCCTCTTGTCCTCTCTCACTTGTTACTTGGGAGAAGACAGCAAGGCCCACCTCACTACAACCTCCTTTCAGGTAGTTGTAGAGAGCGACAAAGTCTCCCCTCAGCCTCCTTTTCTCCAGGCTAAACAGCCCCAGTTCCTCCAGCCACTACTCATAAGACTTGCTCTCAAGACCCTTCACCAGCTTTGCTGCTTTTCCCTGGACCTACTCCAGCACTTCAACGTCCTTGTCCAAAACCCAACACAGCACTTGAGGTGCAGCCTCACCAGTGCTGAGTACAGGGACACAATCACTTCTTTAGTCCTGCTAGCTACAGTATTCCTGCTACAAGGCAGGATGCTGTTGGCCTGCTTGGCCACACTGCTGGTTCACATTCAGCCAGCTATCAACCAACACCCCCAGGTCCTTTTCCACCAGGCAGCTTTCCAGCCACTCTTCCCCAGGCCCGAAGCATTGCATGGGGTTGTTATGACCAAAGGGGACGACCCATATATAGACTGACAATATAAGTCTATGTCACATTACATTTCCACTCTGAAAGCAGTTATGTTAAATTATATCTTCTCATATTTTACCATGTATGAGATCATGCCAGTAAGAACAGAAAAGCCAGCAATGTTTATAGGACAGATATTTCTGGGACATAAGGCAGCCAGAAAATAGTCAGTGGTGAACACTATACTACACTGGAAAGAAATCATGTTATCTTTGGATGCCCAAGCACAAATAATAGAGTAATTGCAGGAAGCATCCAGTCCTAGAACATATGCTGCTAGAACACACCACATGGTTCTGGTGACCCAGGGCTCATGAAAGGCGATTAAAGAACAGGAAAGCGCCACAAAGGAGTCACCAGAAAGACTAAAGGGCTGGAAACATACTTGGGCATACAAGACTCAAGACGGGCAAACTAGTCAAACCCATCTCGTAACGTCCTATGTAACAAGTTATGAAATAAACACAGTGTATAAAGAGTTCTTTGATTTAGCCAACAGTATAAAAGAGACCAGAGGCCAAAGCTAAGCACGTGAAGAACTACAGTGTATGTATTTTATTTGAAACATGAAAACAAGACCAAACAAAACCACTGGACCAAGGTGGAGATCTGAGTATTTCAGGTGAAGCCCCAGATTACTGCACCTGTCCCATCAGGTTACCCTGCCACGACAGATTCGCCCTTCCATCCCGCTGAACGGAACCCCACAGGATGGCCCTCAGCTCAGCACCACCTCAAGCCGCGTTCTCTCCTACCCTGCGCCCACGCTGAGCACACAGACACTCCACATGTATTACTTCACCACCGTGCTTAGCTACTTCCCCACAAGTCTATGCGAAGTAAGGAGGCTTTTAGATGATGTGAAACTGCCACAACCTTTTGGGGATGCGCTGGCCCCCGCGCCTTCCCAAGACAGTCACTTTATTTCCCCCCTCTACGAAAGCCTCCTCAGGCCGGGTAAGCCCCCGGGCTTGGGAGCGCGTGACCCCTCAGGCCACCCGCCGCACTCACAGCCCTGCTGCGGCGCGGGCCGCGGGCCCCGCACGCTCGGGGCTGCGGTGGCTTCCGCCTTCGCACGCCCGCGGCGCGCGGCCTCTGCTAACCGGCCTCTCTGCGCCCCGGCGGCAAACGCAGGGGCCCGTCGGCAGGGACTCACGCCAGGCGACACCGGCGCTGGACGAAAACGTGACGGTACCACGTCATCTTAAATGAGATCAGGAACTTACGGCCCCAGCAGCTGCGGCCTGCCCGGGTCACTCAGGCTGGAGCCCGCCCACCCTATCTCTCCGAGACCCCGGGCCGCGGCCAGAGCCGGGCACCCGAAAGCCCGCTCCCGCCGCACACCAAGCGCGCCCCTCCGAAGTTTTTCAAGGGTCCCGGCGGCGGGCACGATGAGGCGGGGCCGCCGGGGAAAGTCCGCACTCCCGATTGGCTCCGCTCGCCCCGCTGCCCCAATGGATTGGTCCCTCCGCACAGCTGAGAGCCCGTGGCGCGCACGGCACGCCGGGAGCGGTGGTTCCCGGGGCGGGCGGGAAGGCAGGCGTGAGCGCGCCGCCTTGCGGTGGCGGCAGTGCTCCGCCCCGGGGCCTCCCGTATGCCGCCCGCGGGAGCGCCTCTCCGGCACCCGCTCCGTTCCTAGAGAAGAGAGCCCGAGGGGGTGCTCGGTGTTCGTCCCCGCTGGTGAAGGCGAGCGCCTCCGGGCCAGGCTGTTGAGGCAGAGCGAGTGAGCGCGCTGCAGGCACGGAAGCGGCCGCGCGGCTGTCCCCCGCGGGTGCCTTCCGCGGGGTTTCCCGGCCAGCGCCTCCCGCCGCTCTCTGCGCCTAAAGCGGCCACAGAGCTCGCACGGCTTGGGTGCGAGGAGCGCTACACCTGTGTTCCTGTGTCAGTGAGGCAGCCCGGGTGTTCGCACGGAGGGCTCACAAGCGTCCGCGGGCAGTTGGGGACTGAAGAAGCTGTCACACGTGACTGTAAGGGGAAGTCGCTTGTCAGGTGGCACTGCTGCTGCCTGTAGGACGAGCTTTCCCGCGGGCTCCAGCTCCTACCAGAAGTACTGAAACTGGTGTTGTATTTGTGTTGTCCGCACAATCTTCACCGTTCTAGAAATCAGCCTAACTGAAGAGAAACGCAGACCAAGCCTACCTGAGACATTCCCTTACCAAAGGCCCGCGCGTTCGGCCTGCCTGGCTGAGCTTCTGTCTGCACTGCAAGAGCACTCAGAGCCAGGCTGCAAGCTTCCTAAGCTAACCAACAGGAGGAACACGGCAAAAAGCTGCCCGGGATGAAATGCCCAACAAACATCGTATCAAAACGTGGCGGTGGCACTAGGGTTTCGTGCGTACCCCAAAGGGAATTGGCACGCCAGCACAGCCGAGGCGGTTAAAGAAGCTGGGCAGGGAGGAAGCAGCCCATCCAGAGCTCATAACCTCGCTGCAGGGAGAGAAGAAACAGAATGGGTAAAGAGCTCCTCCTAGTGTAGTTGGCCTTTGCAAGTTAAGTCACAGCAGCTAAGGGGAGGGAAATGGTGTCTGTTGCTGCAGTTTGGTTTCAGTGGGAACAGAAGGGTGACCACATTACAACTGTCATGGACAACTATTTCCTGCTCGGTACGGGGAGCCCTACCTAACTGCTGGGCAGGGGGGTGGGGTGAAGCAGGAAAAAGTAGCAATGCCTTGATGACTTTCTTCCCTCCCACAAATGCAGCAGGGCTTCTCCACCTCCAGGACAGCAGGCTACCTTCCCATCTTCTACAAAACCAGAATAACTGTATTAAACCCAAGAATCGTTTTGGGATGTTGAGCAAGGCAAGAAAATCTCATGAGACAGGTATCTTAGAAGACTTGTGAGCAAAACCAATATACCCTGGTGCTCCTCCTGGAAGTTCTTTGCATCTCTCAGTGAAGTGTCCTAGTTCTGGCCAGGCCAGAGTTGACCTCCCCAAGCAGCCAGCCCAGGTGAGTTAGCCCAGGCTGTTTCCCACACTACCTGACATCACTCCCCCATGAAAGGAGCTGGTTGGGGAGGGGTGCTCCTGGGTGCCTCCAGAGCAGTCTGAGGGTGGCTGGGGGATTAGGTTGGTCCTCTTGTTGTGCAGTAAGCTCTGTTATCATTGGGTCATACCTATTCCATTCTCTACCTTTCAGATATGCAGATGCACCCTTCACCCTACTGACAAATAATTGTATGTCATCTTATCTGTGTGACTGGAGAAAGTTAATGTTATATATCTAGAGGATAACCAGAGAAGTGTCCACATACGCCTGTTCACCAGTAATGTTCTCAGGCAGCAGCACAGCAGGCAGCTTCACAGCGTCCATATGTTTGCCTGGGACAGTAGTCTCAAGGGAGTCCGGGCACCCTGCAGACAGCTCTGCTCTGTGACCTCGGTCAAGCCCCTTAACCACGGGGTATCTGTTTTCCTTCTCACTTTTGGTTTCACCAATTTAGACTGTAAACAGAGTAAGCAGTGCCGGCCCAACAGGCTTATGTGTCACACATAGTACAGCAGAGAGCTGCCTTTGTCTAAGCCTATAGCTGCCTCTGGAACTCATAAAAAGAAGAGATTAATAAAGCTGAGAGACGATTACTTTATAAGAAATGAGCTTCACCACAGTAATTTAAGTATGTGCTTTAAAGTGGCAACACTGGAGCAAGACTTACAGAACAGCGAAGTGTAACAGCAACAACAAATGAAGTCTCACAGAAGCAGAGTGCTTTAACATCAAACACACCAATTACAATAAAACCAGGAATGGTGATTAGCTTGCTGAGGGGCAAGCCAAAAGGGACAGAGTTTGATTTGAAGGGCAGAGGATGAAATACTTATCAGTTCTTATCCAAATAAATATTCAGCAGTTAAGTAATTCTGCAAGCCTTCAGAACTGGAAAGATAATGGCCTTTTTTTTTCCCTTTCTGAAACATAATCTACAGAAAAGTTTCTTCCTCAAACCCAAGACAGCCTTTTGTGTGCATCCTGAGATAATAGTTTCACATTCTGGAACATTTCAGATCACTCAATTACTAACACAGCATCAGTTCACTGATACTGCCTACAGTCCTCAGGTTTATTACTATTTTCCAACCATCAATTCTTGGCTTAAAATTAGCAGTGTTCCCTTACCCCTGTGAAAAGAAAGTCTCCCCAAAAGAGTTCACTCTATGAGAGCACAGCAACAACTCTGACTCACAGGGGTAATCCAGATATTCAGAGCAATTTCCTACCTTATGCTTGCTGAATAGCATGTAATTAGTTAAATATATTCGTATTGTTTGGGGCTATCTACTTAATGTTTACCACATTCTTTAAAAAAAAAACAAACCCCAAAACACCCACCCGTGTGCTCCCGAGACAGGAAAGTGAGTATAGAGCAGCCCATGCCTTCCTAGGATTAAGGTCCCTAGAGGCTGCTTACTAACAGTACACAAAGGAACCTCCAATGAAGTATTCTCTGCCTTCATCACTCCATCTCTTCCAGCCCTTTGAGGTTCCCCCATCTTACAAAAGAGAATTAAAAGTATCTCACAAGAAGGCCTGCCTGCACCCTGGTTAAAAATGTTTTCTTTTTCCCAAAATGCCATCTGTACCAGGACAGTTCTAGTGAAGCTACTTCATTTGAGACTTTCCCAGCTGCATCTGCTCCAGGGGTGGGCTAAAGGGAAAGGAAACTGTCTTTCTGTTGTTTCTTCAAGCTGCTCAGCACCACCTCACTGTTATCAAGAACAACAAACCTGGGAAAAATTAGCCCATCTTCTCATTCTGAGCCTCTCCTAGTCCTCTGAACAGTCTGTGGACCAGATAAATGCTTCTCCCCAGGCAATTAACCTTTTTCCTCCTGCTCAGGAAGGATTAAACCCACTTATAATGAATCCTCTGCAGGTATTAGTGACCTGACCACACACATTTAGACCCAGGAAAAAGAAGCCTTTTTTTATCAGGACAGGCAGAAAACGTGTCTCTTGTTTTCTACATCTTCACACATGCCACTGTGGATTCAGAGTTATCTATCCATCGCTCTCAAAACCATTTCAGAAACACTCAGCAGCAAAGTAGAGTTTCTGAAAGGGAGCATCTGTACCTCCTACCCTTTTTACAGAAAAGCAGACTGGCCACCTTCACCGCTCTCACAGGCAGAAGGACAGACCCACCTGCACATTTACAGCTTTGAAAAATTCAGCTGCATTTGCTTTCTACCCAAATACAGCAAACAAAATGACAGACTGCAGGGATTATTCCACTTTTAGCCTGTACTCATCTAAGCAGATTGCCCTCCAAGATCAGCTTCCTACTTCATTTAGCTTTTTCTGGTTAAAGGGACAGCAGGAGTCATTCAAGTCTTTGGGCTTTTTATATTTCCCTGTTAAGTTTCTGTTAGATGAGACAACCATGAATGGGTAGAGGGGCAGCATAATAATCAATGTGGAGTTGTTACCAGAACAGATCTTTACCCATACATGCTAAATCAAATTTACCCTACATAAACCAAACCTGGCCTCCTGCCTTTCACCTGTGCCCTACCATCACCCCTTTTTTACTGCTTTGTCATGGGTTTCTGTTTACTGAGATGCTGGGGTTGTCCCAGTAGTGATGTCTGCAATCACCAGGCCTTACCACTCTTACCACAAAATTCCTGCAGCTTTCCATGGGAAATGACATATCACAGCAGAAGGCTTTTTAGGAGCACAAAGCAGATAATAGCTGACTGAGGTAATCCTTAGGTCCCCACTGCAGTTTCTGTCGCTAAAGCACAGAAGAACTGACACATACACTGTTACTCAGAAACTGGAGCTGTATTTAGGCTTTTGTCCTACAAAGCAGATCTGTTTCACTCTGACCAGCTATCGAACTCAGTAGTTCAGGGATCAGCCTTTGATCAGCCCTGCTCTCCGGGGATGTGCACATCCAGCATGTCACTCTGGGATCCTTTGCAGCAGTCACCCTCCACTGGGAAGCCACAATTAAACTAGAAAACTCCAAACACCTTGGGGCGACCAGTAGAGAAAACGCATTATGCACCCCTTGTCATCACACAGTCAGGCACCATGAAATCAGTACTGATGGTGCCTGATTTTAGCACTTGCAGTAGGACATCTGTTGCTTTCAGGTACAGCCCTTGATCCATCTGCAGAATTCTTCAGTGGAAAAAGGAAACAACAGGAGCTGGTGGACTTTACCAAGCGATTAGCTTTTTTGCTTGGATGACACCAGTAGAGATCCCAGACACTCATGTCCCTGCAGTTGTCAGAAATGGGGGTGCTCCCCCAGAAAGACAGACCCATTCACATACAGTGTCAAAGAAACCAAACCCTGATGTGAGTATTTTTGTTCAGCTCATCACCCAAGGAACATATTCCAAGGTAACAGCAGTGAAAGTGCCTTGTTTTTTAGAAAAGAAATCTTCACTTTGTGATGTTATAGATCAATTTCTCCAGTAACCCAGCAGCTGAAGTGAAGAGCCCAGTAGCTCTTATTTCAAACAACAAACAGACAAACCAGCAAGCAAACAAAGCCTGGAACATTTCATTCCATTAATTGTTTTAGTCTGGGGCCTTTGGTTCTTGCATTCTTTTCATTCTGTTTCTTTTTAAAGGGATGAATGAGATCCCTATGGCTGGGACTACAAAGGAAACTGCTCCAGATGTTCTCACCATACCCCCCAAAAGATGTTGCTGAATGGTTTCCAAAGGTGGCTGAGTGGCATGGAAGAGAGAAGAAACCACCAAATCAGAGGAAGGTCTCCACTCCTACAGTGTTTGTGCCTTACAGTTTTCAGCCTGGCCCTGAAAGAATGAGACAGCTTCATACCCTGCAACTGCATGTTACTCACTTTCCCACACCACCTCCAAGGAAGTCGGTCACCTCAAATGAGATCAAACCAGATACCCAGCGTCCTGTGTCTTTGCAGTCTTGGCGAACAGATGCAAGAGATTTCTTCGTGGATAATTATAGAAGACTTTACCCATGGAGGTAAAAAGACATCAAATTAACTCTGTGGTGGATGGTTTTTACTTTGAAACATGGTGCTCCTTATCCACTGTACTGGGATGAGCACACAGCGATAATATATTCAGTATTACCCCAGGACTCCTCTCCCACAAACCCAGTTACTACAAAAAGTGTTACAGAATCACAGAATCTTAGGGGTTGGGAGGGACCTCAAGAGATCTTCGGGTCCAACCCCCCTGCCAGAGCAGGCTCCCTATCTCATATTACATAGATAGGCGTCCAGAGGAGACTTGAATATCTCCAGAGAAGGAGACTCCACCACCTCCCTGGGCAGCCTATTCCACTGCTCCGTCACCCTCACTGGGAAAAAGTTCTTCCGCATGTTGGTGCGGAACTTCCTGTGCTCCAGCTTACAGCCATTGCCCCTTGTCCTGTCCCCACAGACCACTGAAAAGGGGCTGGCCAATTCCCCCTGCAACCCATGCCTAAGATATTTATAAACACTAATTAGGTCCCCCTTAAGTCTTCTTTTCTCCAGGCTGAACAGCCCCAGCTCTCTCAGCCTTTCCTCACAGGGGAGATGCTCCAGACCCCTAATCAACTTTGTCGCCCTTCTCTGGACTCTCTCCAGAAGGTCCCTGTCCCTGTCTTTTTTATACCAGGGAGCCCAGAGCTGGACACAGTATTCCAGGTGGGGCCTGACCAGGGCAGAGTAGAGGGGGGGAGGATCACTTCCTTCGACCTGCTGGACACACTCTTCCTGATGCATCCCAGGATCCCATTGGCTCTCTTGGCCACCAGGGCACACTGCTGGCTCATAGCCAGCCTGTCATCAACCAGGACCCCCAGGTCCTTCTCCACAGAGCTCTTTTCCAACAGGTCATCCCCCAGCCTGTACTGATACAGTTGGTTATTCCTCCCCAGGTGCAAGACTTTACACTTGCTTTTGTTGAATTTCATCTGGTTTCTCCCTGCCCAGCTCTCCAGCCTGTCCAGGTCTCGCTGGATGGCAGCGCAGTGTTCCTGCGTGTCAGCCACTCCTCCCAGCTTTGTATCATCGGCGTACTTGCTGAGGGTGGATGCTATTCCCTCATCAAGGTCGTCAGTGAAGAGATTAAACAGGACTGGATCCAACACCGAGCCCTGGGGAACACCGCTAGTCACAGGCCTCCAGTCAGATTCTACTCCACTGATCACGACCCTCTGAGTCCGGTCTGACAGCCAGTTCTCAACCCACCTCACTGTCACTCATCTATCCCTATGTTCAGGCAAGCATATTTGCCACTCACTGCTTGGGCATGATGCCATAGCTGCGTTCACATTATCCTCACCCTACGCTGACTGCCCATGACAAATGGGCTTTACAGAGTCATAACTATTTTTTTACATCACTACAGAAAATTATATGAAATGAACCATGCAGCAAATTAAGCCTATACTTAATTGGGCCAAATAGGACATTTGTACAAGAAGCTGAATGCATGATTAGCTGTTTCACTGAACCAGGGTCCTATTAATTGCCTGATAATGTTTCTTTCAGTGGTCTTTAGGATATAGGCTCAGAGATCTGCAGGAAGTGCCACAGTACAGTGCAGACCAATCACTGGAGGCATATTTTCCCAAACCTCAGGAATCTTCACACCCAGAAGGGAAAGGGCATGAAATGAGAACACTCCCAGCCTTGCAAAGTAAAGTGCACCACAAGGAAAGGTGCCTCTGAGCTGACAGAAGATGGAGCCATCCCACATTTGTCACTGACTTTCATCATATCTGTGCTGTCATGGCATCCGCAGGGGCAGGTGTATCCTGGGCTGTGTGACTCAACAGCCTTAAGGTACCAAAGGTTTAATTCAGCCAGCTCTCATTCAGCTTCCACCGGGGCCTTCATGTTTCCAACACTTCTCAGCAGGGACTCACCAACTCACATACAAAGACCAAATGATCTTCAAAAGCCTCTGATTTTGAGCTGGCTTGCAGCTGATTTTAGGGCTTCCAGCTTGAAATACTTTCAGCCCCAGGGGTGCACAGCTGCCAAACTTTTAACTGGAGCCATCTGAAGAAAATCAGGATAGAGATATCCCAAACTGGTAAAATTTAAATCCCTGGAAGTCTGGGGTCACTTTTCAGATATCTGGAGTTGAATAAGATCAGGAATAAGGACAAGTCCTTGGGGCTGGGAAATGGGCAGATGAGCGTGAGACTTGTTTGTCCTAACTCAATGTTATGTTTAGATAGATACATCATCTGACTTCCTTCTTAGGTTGGTGAGGATCCAGAATAAGGTCAGGGAAATTGATTAAGTTACACAAAACAAGACTAATAACAGAATCATAGTTTTAGATATTAAATATATAGACCATAAACACACAGTTTTGGCTGTTTCTTTCTCTCTGCCTTTAATCTGACAGGAAAAAAAAACCCAAAAAAAACCTGGGAGGGTGAATGAATGTCAGATGTGAAGAAAATCTTTGGGCTTTCAATTTCCTATTATAAACCAGGACTAGAATAGTAAAAAGCAGCAGAGGTCAGGAATGAGATACAGTGAAAAAAACCCAGCATGCACACTCTTATTCTAGGGATAATGGTCTCAGTCTGCTGTGTATGAAAAGAGATGCTGGGAGAGAAAGGCCAGAAATAGCAGAGGGTTTAACAGGGCAAGGGAGGGATACTGTTATTTGTACTAGATCTGCATATGGTTCAGTCTGAGGTTTTGTAGCTGTAATTCTGAGAGCCTGGCATCTGCCACCCCGTACCGCAGTCTCTTACCTAAACCACAGAGCACATGCCCTGCTTTGCCTTCAGGGAGGGGTCAGAAGATCAATTCTGGAGCCACCTCAGAAGCCAAGACCTCTGTCTTCATCCTAGAGTGCCCGAGGAGGGCAGATGTTTGGTTTCTGTTGGATTAAGCTTTTGGCTGGAGATTAAGCTTCGTTGTGGGTTAGCTGCTGATCTTAACTGGATAGCTTACCTACATATCTGCCAAAACTGCCTAGAGGAATGCACTGGCTCTTTTCATGCAGTCTGTAAACAACCGAAGTCAACATATAACATCAAAACAACATTTTTTTAAAGAAATGGGAAAAAAAATAGGTTGGGATGGGCATGAATTCCCTCAGGCTCTCCTCCCCACTGCTAACTTCCCCTGCTACTCGTGCCTCTGTTCCTCCTGCCTGTTCTAAACGTGGAGAAAAAGAGAAATTGCTGACACCACTTCAGCAATATATTCCTGGGTATTCAGGGACTCCAAGAAGAGCAAGGCATTGCTGGCAGATGCCAAGGTGGGAGGGCTGATGACTTGAATAAAGTGACATTTATTATCGCATGATTTCTGAATATCTGTGCTCCAGACGCACCTCTCAGACACTCACATACTCTCAGAAGAGGTTAAATCTAGAGCCAAACATCATGGCAAAACATGGCACTTCTATCTGGTTTGCTGACTGGGGGAGTTCAGAGAATTCCTGCAGACTTCTTGTTCCCCTAGGAGATGTCACAGGGGTGTCCTGCCCCGCCCCCCCCCCCCTCCCCCCAACCCCTTGAGGCTGGCTTCTGCAGTGCTGCTGATCCCTAGCAAGGGGGTGGGCTAGGTGCCAGGAAAGCACATCCTGACAGGCATCCCCAACCATCCCTGTCTCATTGCTAAATTTACTTTCCTGTAAGGGGACTGTAGCGCATGGCAGCTGTTTGCAGGGTAAAGAGAGAAATCGGGGCTGTTTGTGCCATCCACTCGTTAGTATACACACAGCCTCTCATGTGATCGCTGTTTTATCTAACCGTAGTTCCTATGTTCCAGCACATGGACACTTCCTGACATTTACCACTTCTGGCACCATCCAACTCAGTGCATGAGGGTGGGGGGTAATGGTGGGGCAGTTCATGTTTGAAGGCCAGGAGCCGTGCAAAGCCAGGCTGATGCCCCATGTGGCTCTGCAGGCTTTGGAGGGCACCTGCTCAAACCAGCTGCTTTCTCTGACACAGATTTCAGCACTTGAGGTAAATCCTATTTTCCTTGGTTAACATTTGCTGCTTCCTTAGGAAAACACTCATGGAAATTAGAAGCAGCTTTGTTCTCACCTAATGCTCTTACTTATTTCAACATCCAGCAAGCATAAAACATTCCCTTTGTGATTAAGCAGCAATTTACCCTGAGCCTGCAAGCTACGAGTCACTGCACGAGACACAGAACAGCAAGGAAATTAATCTGGACCAAGTATACTACCTTTTGCTCTTACTCAGAAGCTGGTGGGGGAAGGCCCACGTTGGTGCTGGCATGTGCTTCTTGCCTTGCAAAGTCCAGCTTCACCACAGTCAGGAGTCTGAGAGTGCATCACCCACCTGTACTGGTCCAGGCTGGTGCTGGGAGGGGCTCCACTGGCTTCTGAGAACCATGGCACCACAGCTGTGTGCTGGCACCCTGGAGTGCCTATAGCTCTTGTTGAATTTCACTGATAGTTACTGATATTCTTGGGACTGGATTTGAGAAAGTCTGGTGTCAAGGTTTGAGTATTTTAAGTGTTGTGGAATCGGAAATTATCATCGTAGCGGGGCTCACATGCTCTTAATCATTCAGTATCCCAAGCAGAATCACAGAATCACCGAGTTGTAGGGGTTGGAAGGGACCTCAAGAGATCATCAGGTCCAACCCCCCTGCCAAAGCAGCTCCCTAGCTCATACTGCACAGATAGGCGTCCAGATGGGTCTTGAATATCTCCAGAGAAGGAGACTCCACCACCTCCCTGGGCAGCCTGTCCCAGGGCTCTGTCACCCTCACTGGGAAAAAGTTCCTCCGCATGTTGGTGTGGAACTTCCTGTGCTCCAATTTGCAGCCATTGCCCCTTGTCCTGTCTCCACAGACCACAGAAAAGGGGCTGGCTAATTCCCCCTGTGCCCCATACTGAAGATATTTATAAACATTGATTAGGTCCCCCCTCAGTCTTCTTTTCTCCAGGCTGAACAGCCCCAGCTCTCTCAGCCTTTCCTCATAGGATAGATGTTCCAGGCCCTTAATCATCTTCGTAGCCCTTCTCTGGACTCTCTCCAGGAGATCCCTGTCCTTTTTATACCAGGGAGCCCAGAACTGGACACAATACTCCAGGTGGGGCCTGACCAGGGCAGAGTACAGGGGGAGGATCACCTCCTTTGGCCTGCTGGCCACACTCCTCCTGATGCACCCCAGGATCCCATTGGCTCTCTTAGCCACCAGGGCACACTGCTGACTCATAGCCAACCTGTCATCAACCAGGACCCCCAGGTCCTTCTCCACAGAGCTCTTCTCCAGCAGGTCAACCCCCAGCCTGTACTGATACATGCGGTTGTTCTTCCCCAGGTGCAAGACTTTACACTTGCAGATGAATTAATGGTTGTACGGGATTGGGGTAGGACAAGACCTCTTTGTAAAGAAGTAAAGCTTAGATAATCTCTGGCTTGTCAGTGTGCACAGCTGACAATTACCTTGGCCAAGATACCTGCATCTCAAAGCCACCAGTGTTTCAGAGCTCCCATCGCTGCCTGCCTTTCCAGAGGAAGACAGTGTTCCCCAAGCGTGAGCAACCTTTCTCCAGTCCAGTGAGCAAGCACTGCTCTGCTGCTCAGCCTCAGCCCCGATACTCAAGCTGCAAGGTGGAATAGCATGGGGGGCTATTTGATCAACTGTTATTATTATTATTATAAAAGCTCTCCCTGACAGAAGTGTAGGTAAAATCTCTCTCAGGGGCAGCATTTCCTGCTGACTCCATACAGAAGGCTTGGCAGAACGCCCTGTGCTTTACAGGTACTTTTTGCTGGAAACAGAAGAATCCTACTGTGGGGCTGTACAGCCAGCTCCCCAAAGCCCTTGGCCCTGCACGTGTAATCTCCCTGGAGACCCACTGTACGTGGAGAAATATAATCTTCTTGAAGGATCTGCTCTCTGCCTTGTGTTAAACTATGACTGGGGCGCAACCGCCACATCGCCAGGTCACTCGCTGCAGAGTCCTTTCAGGGGCAGTAAAACCCCCCAACCTGCCCCAAAAGGAGCTCTTGCACACAAAGGCATCTCTCTGTATTGCTTTAAGGAGGGTGATTTTCCACGGCTGCAGCCTGCGAGGTTTCCGTGGCATCCGACAGACGTGTCACCTGCTTTTGTGCCCCGGGAAAGTAATAGCACCAACAGATGGGAAACGGAGCCGAGTTTCGGGCGGTCGCTGTAACGGCATCGCACGCAAATCTTTTGCCCTCTGGGACCTGCACAGAGCGTGAGCTGTGCTGGGGGAGCTGGAAAGAGCTTTTATGGCTCACACAGGGGTACTGGGTGAGGAGGCCTGAGAGGGCTGCCTTCACAAATAGATCGGCCTGGAAGATCAGCTTTCCCACTGGGGCAGAAGGGTTGTCACGGAAGGCACGGGGAAGAGGGTTCTCTGCTCAGCTTTTAATTTCTCTATACATTTTTTTGAGTCATTTGGAGGACTGAAAGACAGAAGGTGCAGGGAGCAGGAAAAGGTGAGAGCTTAAATGCAGCAGTAGCAAGGAAAGCGCATCGCTGAGGCTTCTCAGTGATCCTCTCATCTGCTGTTTCAGTTGTCTGCGCTTTTTTTTCAATACTGTAAACTCACCTCCTTGACATCTGCCCTGCCCTTGTTCCCAGCCTCCCCTTCCCCCACTTCTCCCTGTAATGCTGGTGTCCTCGGTTCCCCTTTTGTACATATGACCCTTTCACTATGCAGGGATTAGTATCTCACTCATAAATATGTGAAATAGATATGCAGATGATTTAATTTGCTGGGTTTTGTAGGGCTGGTGAGACAGACTGGCATGGGAAGAAGGGTATGTTCTAGAACATCAGCTGAAGAAAACATTTTGTGTACAGGATAAGTAATAGGAAACAGGCATGTGGGACACCAGCACCAGCCCAGCAGGGTGCCCTCAGGGGATGGGGATGAGGTGGCAAGACATAGAAGCCACGCAAATAAGGAATCACAGAAGAGAAGGTCAAAGATGTCTCTGCCTCCCTCATTTGTTGTGTATCTGCCAGGGAGACAGGACAAGAGAGGCCAACACAAGAAGCAAAAGGGGAGCAGAAGTCTGCTCTGGCTATGGGTGGTTTATGTTGCTGGTAAATCATTTGGGAAGAGATGCCGGAGGAGCTGAGAAAAATGCAAGTGTGGAGACATGGTGACAACCTAGGAGGGAGGCAGGGGTCTGAGATGTGGGGAGGAGATGGCAGTAAAAGCTGTGTAACTGGCTGGGGGCACACCAACATAGCTGAGCTGAGCAGGGATTCCCAGGGAGAAGGAGAGACAACAGAGAGGCCATGAGAAGGTGACAATGAAGAGTTGGAGATGACAGTGTTGTAGTGCCCTGGACAAAGAAAAGTTGTCAAGTGGCAAGGATTAAGTCAGCAGACCCAAACAGGATGTTGAGGCAAATACCAAAGCCCTAACATGCACCTGAGACCTTGCCAGGAGGCAATTGGTGAGGCGGAGAGGAAGGACAGGACTCAGGTGATGGAAGATATATCAGAAAAATAGGGTTCAGTGGGCCATACATGGCAGCAGCCAAGGTCAAGCTTCTGTGCGGCTTTGCAGGCAGCTGTCAGGTCACAGGCAGCCTTGTTGGGGCATGATGTAGTCCAACACCACCTTCACCACCAGCATCATTCTAGATACGTCCCCGGCTCTTGCCTAGAGACCAGTGGCCAGGACAACTATAGCCTCTGCTGGGCGTTTGGAGATGTCCGTGCTGGTCTCAGCAGTCATGCAGCACAAAGCCCCCCCATAAGCGTCGTGCTGGGGACCATGCTGTGTTTACTGTGAGATCAAAGGGCAGCTGTGCTTTGTTGGCACATTTGCCAACAAAAAAATTAATTATAATTACCATGCTAACTCAAATCAGCCTCTGCTGAAGAGCCAAATGACTTTCCAATAACACTAAAAATCTGTTTGCCAGAGCATGCCAGCATCCAGCTGATGTGAGCACCCATGTGTCATCTGCAGAGGAGTCCCAGGGGGGAATCTCCTAGTGTGCCAACAGCCATGCTCCCCTCTACTGGCACCCCTGGCAGGCTGGGTCATCAGCAAGGATTTGCCTTCCTGTGTGACCCTGGGAGACAAGGCTGGACAGAAAGGGGTGACAGAGGTGCCTCACGGACATTTCAGCGGAGCAGCTTTGTTAGTGGTCCACAGCTGAGATGCTTCTTCTTACCCTTAAAGACCTCAAGAGACATGGTTTTTTAACGTGTACTATGGTATCACAGCACCCACAGATCCTGCTGGGGACAGGTTCACATCAATGTTACAACAAAAAAGGCAAGTTCCAACCTGGAAATCTGGCACATGACTGAATTAGAGATGGCAGATAGCAGCCAACAGATGGAGCAGCACCAGAACACAAGGATGCCCAGGATCAGGGCTGCAGCCTGGGTGGGAGGCTTGCCTGAGCTGAGGAAGAGGAGTGGATGGGCCTCACTCAGGCTGGGTACACACTGCTCTCTCCTTAGCAGCAAGAGGGTGCAGACAGAGGGGAAGGCAAACCCTAGCAAAGACATGAGAAGATCCCCAAGGCAATAACTCCCCTTTTGTTCCAAGATGGAGCAGGATAGTATGGCATGTTTGCCTTAGACATTAATCTGATTTTAAAACCTTATGTAAAAACACATTTGAAAAATGTGGGCCTAACCCCGAGAGCCCAGCACTCATTGGTGAGAGGCTTGAACCCAGTGCCAGCTCAAAATGAGGCCTTCCCACACACCAGAGCACAGACACACAGCTTCCAAGGTCAAGAGCTCTTGCCCAGCTTCATGTGTGTGCAGAGCTCCATTTTGAGTCTTCTCAGGATCTCATATGCTCAAGAAAGTAGCAGTGAGTGGGCCCAGGCTGCTGTCAGCAGCTAAGCAGGCGACGGCTCTTTGCCAGGAAAAGTTGCGGAGCCATCAGTGGCGCAGCCTGGAGGCCATCATCTATGTTTGTGCAGCTCAATACACACACTCACTATGCGTGGGTGCATTTATATGAAGGATCAGCTGAAGTTATGTTTTATTCCACTTACACTGAAACTCAAGATTGACCAGGGAAGCTTTTTCTGAATCGAGCCCTGAAAGCCTATTATGTACCCTTCTGTGGATGTTACAGCAAAGGCACTGAGCAGTAATTGCAGACTTGCTGCTGTACTTGGGCCTGCAGGCAAGCCTGTAAAATGTTTTCTGCTCTGAGCTTCCACGGCACTGACAACTGCAGCTGTCACAGGCTCTAATGGAAGCTGCAGCTTCCATCAGCCTGTTTGTGTTACATTGCCAAAGGTGAGGTGCAGCCTGGGCTGGCCGTGGAAGTAAGGCATGGGGCTAAAGGTGCTGGTGGACAAATAGGAGCGATGGGAATTGCTGTGGCATCAGAAGGGTGGTCTGACAACAGAAGCAGCAACGCAGATAAGCTCTGCGGGAACTGCAGTGACATGAGCTGACAGAACAGATGGTCACCTCAGTTTAGCCTCTAACATGGCTTGTTGCCCCTAGCAATATTTACCCAGAAGTACACCACTGATGGAGGTGGATTATGTAGCAAACAAAGGGAAATCAGTCCCACTTTGTACAAGATGGAACCGTGCTGTCTAGCAGCTCTGATGGTCCCTTCATACACTGGCTCAGGTTTGGGCAGAGAGAGTGATGTGATGATGTACAAAACCATTTCCAGGACAGCACAGATGGTGGAAACTGGGCAGCACTTTCCCAGTTCCCCAACCTTCTTGGAACTTTATTAACTCCCTCCTCGAATATGGAAACTGAGTGAACACGCAGAATGTTAAAATTGCCTTTCCCAGGTCTGAGGTGACGTTACTGGAGTTGTCAGGACATTTCCATCAGCTCTTGATCAGTGTTATTTGGGGTTAGTGCTTACCTACATCGAGGTCTGGGCTGAGCATTATTTAACCAGTTTGTGAAAAGCATTCAGAGATCCTTTAGCGAAAACCAGAAAGAAAGGCAAATGCTGTTATTCTCCTCCCCAGAAGCTCAGGTAAAGAACCACACAGGAGTGGCAATATTGACAACTGCAAAGGGGAGAGAAATTCTGTGCTGGAACGTGTTCCATGGGTGAAAGGCCAGAGATCTACAAGCACTGTGCATGTCTCAACTCTCATATTTAATAAATAATCTCAACTGTGTGCATTTATTTATTTTTATTAAAGAGCAAATTGCTTTGTATTTCCTTCTCTTTCTTCTTCATTATAGCATCAAAGCAGGACAGCATGCCACACAACAGTATAAACACACAGCATCACCAGATACTTAAGGGTCTTTAGCTCCTAAATTGACTAAAGCATAAATACAAACTGACGTCAAGCATTTGGGATTACCATTTAAAAACCGCTATTTTCTGAGACGCTAATGAAGGCCATCCACATTAGAAAATCCAGTGGCTACAAAACCAGTGAGCAGCCCAGACTCCAGTAAGGAGTCGAGGGAATGGTCTACTTGCCTCAGAATTAAAAACCTGCCAGTTTGCTTTAGACCTGCGAGAAGTCCCAGACACCGAGAACACGTAAAGGCTGCTTCCAGCCTGTCCAGCTCTTGAAGATTTGGGAACACAGATGTCACCACCAGTCCTCGCTCTGCCGGCTTTACCAGCAGCGCTCGTATCACCCCATCTACTCATCACAGTCCTCATACGGCAGAAGCGCGTCCAGGCCGTGGACACACACCACATGCAATACAGTCTGTAGTTGTGTGATGCTAGCGACCTGGTCCAAGGCTGTGACAAGACACCTTCCACATTTGGTCTCCAGTGTCTCAGTTAAGTAGCTGAAACGTTAAAACAAGATGCTCTCCAGCAAGATCACAAGCAGCAATGAAACTCTCTCCCTCGTAAGCATGTCAAACGTTTCCACTGGAACCCATGGAATTAGAGAGTACATTTTGTAAGGCAAATGCATTCCTGAGTAGGTGTTTTTACTAATTCAGGTGCTGAAGTGGTATAGCCACATGGTAACACTCTCAGTGGGCCAAGGTATTCTGCTTCTCAGCATGATTAACTCAGCAGGATGGAACACAGCGCTGTATGGCTTTTAGTACCTACACGGGTTTAACAAGCACTAGCTTGCATATCTCTAGGTGATGTATTTTTCAACAAAGACCTAGAGAAAAAGAGGACTAGAGATTTTGAACATCCCTTCTACTTCAGAGTAAGTGCAGGCAATCAATCACACATCTTGGGGCAAGCAGACAACTTCTGTATTTCCACAGGTAGTAAAGATCTCAAGGGGGAAAGTGCAGCTTAGTATTTGAAGCAGTGGTGCCTTTGGACACAAACCAGGCAGTGCATCCCCTGCCCTTCCCTAGCACTTCTTCCTTTGACATCTGTGCTAGCTGCCCAGGGGCCAAAAGTGGAGCAGTACAGGGGGCACCACATGCTTCCAGAACTCCCCTCCTGTTCACAAAGCAGTGAATCAAAAGGCCAGTAAACCCTTGCCATCTTGCAAGAAATAAGCCTTTCCACATGGTACAAATTCATCCTTAGGCCTGTGGATGACTTCCTAGGCATGAGTCTTGCAGCTTGTAAAATTAACGTTCCCCTGCGCAAGTGAGACTGACCTCTGTTAGCAGCTTGCAACCTTGAGTGGCATCGAGGCCAGGACAGTGGCAGAGCTTGCTCCACCCTTCCTTCCCAGGTGGAAGGAAAATCCCTTTTTCTCAGGGGCTGGCTCACTCTGAAGGAAGCGAGGGAATGCAAGTGCAAGCAGAGGCTGTTTGCCAAACAAGGACAGTGGCTCTGAGGTCTCACCAGCTCTGCGACCCTACCCAGGCATTAGGTGCCAAACCCTCCGGGTGAGGGGATGCACAGTGGGAACAGCTTCTGGCTTAGCACGGGTTGCAGCAGAAGAGAGGTTTTCTTCTACAACAGGATTGCAGAAGGATTTGGCAGCTGCTAATGTGCAGGAAGGGGAAGAGAATAGTTTCCTTCTCAGGTAGAAGGCGGCGGGTGGAACTGAAGCAAGGAACTCAGGCCTGTAAGCCTCTCCTATGAATACAGGGCGTTATCACATGCATTCACGGTCCAGGATAAACTAAAATAGAAAAACATTTGGTTTCAGTTCACATCTTCACGGTGGCTGATGTTTTATTCATAAGCAGAAAGGGCAGAAGTTCCAGTGAACAAAGAAATCCCCTTTCTTTCCATGCAGGTTTCAGAAAACCAGTCAGCAGCAGCAGCAGAGCAGTGCTACTGACCTCAGGAGGACTTCAGTCACCTGCTTCCTAATTCTTAAAGCAGTTAAAGCCCTCCAGTCTTTTTTTACCTTTTATAGTCAGGGGACTAGTCAAGCCAAACCTCGACTGGATTATTCTGCTTTAATTACAAAATGCACTCTGACCCAAGGCGCAACAGCACCTGGTACACATGGACACGTTTCCCTCAGTTATAACTCTGAGGACCAAGAGGCAGTCTGGTCCTGCTGTAAATAATCAACCATTTCCCTCTGGCAAGATCTTCAGAGCATCAGCAGACATCACAGTAATGCCTGAACCGCCTCTTGCGTGCAGGACACCAGACTGCGCTTCACTGCGTACTTTGAGATTCTTTAGGGTGGATCATACAGGAGACCACCAAGGGAAGCAAAACTGGAACCTGGGGGTAACGGGAGTCCATATCCCCCCCACTTCCCACCCCCATCCCCCCCCCCCGAAAACAAAAGCAGCGATGGGCCACTCTCCTTGCTGCAGTTAGGACAAGGTAGATAAATCACAAGATTTTTTTATTGCTGGTGAACTCAAAACAGGCAACTTTAATCTACTGAGGAAGATACACGTACAAACAAATGTTAGGCCTTGTGCGTTTTTTGTTCTCCTTAACGTAAATGTCTCTACAGCTTCAGTCCAGCTCCCGAGCTCTTGCTGAGCTGCCACTGAGACCCCAGTAATGTGCTCTGGGCACTTCTGTAAGACTTCATAAGAAGCATCTCACATATTAAAAAGGGAAGTTTTGAGGAAAAGACAAAGCTCCAGCTGTAGCCACGTTGCTCAGAAAGAAGTCTGGCTAATCCTGCTGCATTAGGTACATTGTATTAGGTATAATTAACTGATGTGAGAATTTGCTGGGTCGGTCTCTGTTTCTGGTGTGCAAGCTGCAAGTAAAGTGCACTTCTGGGTGTAAATTGCCACTCCATGAGGATGCAATAGCTGGGTGGTACACCTCTGACACAAGTGGAAAGCAGACAACAATCACTGTTACAATGGCACAGGCAATACAGATAACGGAGTAAGGTACGAGATGCTGCTGGGAAACCCCTCTGTACTTTGATCATCTAAATATTACATCACTGAGCAAAAGCTGCATCATTTAGTGGGGACCTTCTGAACTCAAGACGTGTGTCTGTTAGTGTGCACCAGGTTAGTTCTGTGGACAGCAAATCCTCCTCTTCCTTCCCCAGTCCCAGATGCAGCTGGGAGTCACCAAACCACATTCCTAGCTCCTTCTGACATTTTAAAAGAGCTTTGTGACAGCTAAGGAGAAAGCAGGGGTCCTAAGGATGTTTCTATGAAGCTGAGGGTTTCATGTGATGCAGAGGTGGTGTGGGAGACAGCACACCACCACAGTTAAGGGTAACCCAGCTTTAGATGCTGCATCCAGCAACCCTGACAGTATCAGAGGCAAGCTATGGAGATCTTGGCTCTCAGCCACACCTTGCAATTCTTGCTCTGGTTCAGCAGAGCTCGTCTGCACTGTTCCACAGACAAATCTCATCTCTCTGTACCCCAAAGGCAACTGTTGTGACTGGGCCTACATGCCCAAGCTCCTCAAAGCTGATTGCTGCAGTTTTGTATAGCTGTGCTGCTGAGATGGTTTTTGCAAGCAGCAGCTACTGCTTGCTGCAAGTCGCAGACAGTAAACATTGGCCAGTTCAAGGCCAGAGTTGCTGCTGACCAGGGCCAAGCCAAGTGGAGCTGGTCACAGCACCTCTGTGAATCACATATAGAAAAAAACTGCTGGCAGGTGCACTTTGCCACCGGAGCGGGAGAGAGAAGATGTAACAAGCTGCGCAGACACCAAGGCCAGGCCCAAAGGAGAGGGGGGGGAAGAATGCGGAAAGAGAGTTTCCCCTGCAGCTCGTGGTGAGGCCATGGTGAAACGGGTGTCCCCCCGAAGCCCATGGATGAGGACAGGAAGCAGAGACATCTATACCCTGTGAAGATTGATCCACACCTCAGCAGGTTTGCTGGGGGACTTGTGACTTTGCGGGGGACCGGGCCGGGGGGGTCTGGACCCGAATGTCAGCACCTCATGGAGAGGAGCCCTGCTGAGAGGCCTGTGGTGAGGAGATGGCTCCCTGATAGAGAGGGCTCACGCTGCAGAAGTTGTGGATACGACTCTCGCGTGGGTGGGACCCCACGGCGCCGCAGGGGAAGGGGGGGTGTGTGGAATGCCCCCTGCCCTCCCCCTCTCCCCACTCCCCCCAGCCAAGAAGGAAAACAACTTGGGCAGAATGAACTGAACACCCCCCCCCCATTCCCTGCCTGGGAGTGAACTGATGAATAGTCAAGTGTGCGAAGAGGCAAGGGGTGGTGGGTGGGGGGAAGTACAAGTGTTAAGATCTCTGGAAGGAAAACAGCTTGTGAGGAACTGCCAAAACCCCACTCCCCATTCCCTGCCCCTCCCCACACCAAGTTGGGGGGGAAGAAGGGAGTAAAATCATGATGAAGTTTAAGTCTGCTAAGAAGGGGAGAGGTGGGGGGAAGGTGCTTTAAGCCCTGGCCGATTCTTATTATCTCAACTCCAGTTTCACTGGGTGTGTAGTTTTAGTAGTAATAAATCACCTTTCTTTTATTCTGTGCTGAGTCTGCTATGCCCACTGCACTAAATGAAGACTGATCCCCTTGTCCTGATCTCAAGTCCTAAGCCTCCCAATATATATTTTCTCCCCTTTTTGGCGGAAAGGGGGAGTGAGTGAGCGGCTTGGTGACATTTGGCCTCTAGCCAGGGCCAAACCACCACACTGATAAACTTCACCCAGTTCCTCTCATTTTGTAATAACAGCATCACAGCAGGGAAAAAACTATCTGGTTTTGTTTTTTTTCTCCTGTTTGTTCTCTTTTAATTTAATGAGCTATAAAAAGGGAACTCCAAACACCCATCTAAGTATTCTGGGTGCTTCAGGACATATTGCATACCCCAGGGCAAATCTGATTAACTCCTTGCCACCAGCATTTTCATGTGTCCACTGCCAGCAATGGATGCCACATGAGAATAATATGTACTATGAATAAATAATTGCCCTCTGTGTGGTACAAAAAGAATTAACACTGCCTTCATAGGAGCAGAACCAACAAGCAATTCTCCTCATAGAGCCAGAGTCCTCTTCACCTCAGGAACGGATGCCCCCGGGGCAAGGAGGAAGCTCACAGCTGAGCACTCCACACCCTACCAGAAATGGGACTCACACAGAGACAGCATGGCTGTTTTCAGTGCAGGAGTGGAATCCCACCACTGCACCAACACGTTTGCATTTTAAGCCACACTGACCCTGGTACAGCTGACTATGGTGGACAAACACCTAAAATTAACCTGGCTCTGCAGGGCATCTACAACAAACCTCCCCTCATAAAACACTTAGGAGCGGGGTACAGCTGACAGCTCCACGGTTGTTGTGAACTTCAGAGGCCGAGCCTTGCCAGAACAAATTATGAACCTGTAGCTGCCACTATCAAGCACTTCCCCTGCACTACAGCTTTCCCTTTACTCCTTAAATGTTCCCCCTCAGGTTAAATTTCAAATGGTCCCTGGTGCAGGTAGTTCTACGATGGAGCTGCAGCACTCCCTTCTGCTCCACCTCTCTGCTGCTGCTCTCGCACTCTTTAACTTGGAAGTCTCACTCAGGCAGAGGATGAAGAAGTGCCCTTCAGAGTATAGTGGGGCTTTTTTGTTTTCTTTAAATAATATATCAGGCAGCACGGCATATGCCTTGCTGCCTCCAATTACTGTCGTGACAACATGGCTGTGGCTATTTAAAGCAGAATTTGGAAGGAAAATCATCTTGATACGCTGAGAACACTGGGCAGAACTGAGCCAAGACCCACCAGTGCCGAAGGCCGGTGAGTCAGTACCAAAAGACCGAGTCCTGGATTCCACATTAGCCACACGAAGGTTCTGACCTTCAGATACAATGGGCTGCAGCCAGACTAAGTCATGAACATCACCAGAAACAGAGGAATCCCTGGGAAGGAAGGCAGAAAACTCTTGTGGCCTGTACAGTCTTGACAAGGTTTGCACAGCTGAGATGGGAGCCGGAATCTGCAGCAGACCCTCAGAGCAAGGTGTGCTTTGGGGGGGACAGAGGAGATGGGAAGACTTAGGCTACTTATTGAGCCTTTTGCCAAGATGCAGATTGCACAGATTATGGTAAAATTCACTTGGCAAAAAAGGACTTTAATAAAGAAAGAAAAAAAAAAAGGAAAACATAATTCTAGTGAGTATCAGGACTGATATTTCAGAGTACAAGATCTGTATAAACTCAGCAAGATGTCCAGCACCAGATTATTCTGTGGTGCAACAGAGAACCCAGGGAGAGGCCAATGGGACCTCCTGAGTGGAACACCATCAACCACCCCAGGAGACTGCCAGTCTTAGGTTCTTCTCAACAGCAGACGGGTTTTCCTTGTTCCTGCAGCATCTCAGGTCCCACAGGAGGTATTGGTTGCAAGCAAGCACCTGAATATTGCCTAATGGAGTAAGCCAACCACTACCTTAGCTGGTGTGTCCATGCCCATCTGCTAATTAGTTTTTTGTTTCTTGTATGCATTTCTTCTTTTTCCACATAAAAGTGTAAGCAAAAGGACTGCTTTCACCTGTAATAAGTTAAAATCAGAAATGACCTAACTAACAAGTAACTGATACTGGTCCTTGGAGCCCAAAGAGTAAAATCCATAGAAAATCTATTGGTTCCATTTTTTTTTCTGGTATATCCCATGCACACCCCCATTAGAAAAATGGGGTTTATGAATCTTATCATACAGCAAGGAGCAGTACCTCAGAGCCAGAGCTGACAGTCTGTGGTGGAGGTCTGGGCTCTCTCAGATTGCTAAGTGTGGTTCTGAGTCACTGCTCAATCAGTCTTCACGTGGCCATTGGCCAAGGCGATGGGGACGGTGGGGGCCCCCGGCTCAGCAGTCTCGTCAAATCGTAAGCGCAGGGTGTTTCTGATCACCAACTGCTCCATAATGAAAGACGCGCAAAACCATGGGATTGCATACTCCAGGGTGATCAAGCCCATGAAGTCAAAATCAAACTGGGAATAGTCCCACGGGCAGGCATTAAACTGGCGTAGGATGAGGCCGGTGGTGAACTCCCAGAGGTATGTCCAAAGCGTGTAAATGAAGCAGCGCACTAAAATGTTACACTTGTCTTTGAGATACAGATACATCTTCTCCACAATGAGGATGGAGGTGCCATAGATGAAGAGCGCCCACACACTGGTAACACCTGGAAACTTCCAGTTAAAGTTGACCACAAACTCCCAGGCAGCTGTGAACATCACCTCACAGAAATAGCCGTGGATGGCATAGAGGTACCATCGGGAGAAAGCGGTCAGAGGTTCTGCCGCAGCCATTCTTCTGCACACACCCCAGCAGGCACTCTGAAACAGGGGGAGAGAGAGAGAGAGAGAAAGAGAGACAAGTCAACGAGGATGTCATGAGTCCTTACGCCCCAGATGGCAACACACACGAACTCCTAACACCCACAAAGGACAAAACTGAGAAATAGGTGAATTTTAAATCATCTCATTTTTACCACAGCACATTTTAAGTCCTAGGGAAAAGTGGCACCTTACCAGGCTCTGAATCTCAGAATGGGCCCTGCTCTGCCTGGGAAGCGGGACGCAGGTGGAATTGCAGTGTAGGTAAGGAGGGAGCTGACAGGTACAAGGGCTTTGCCAGGGGTGAGGCTACCAAAGAACTTACTGGTTGCAGTTCAGCAGAAAATCGCGGTCATGTCACAGGGAGTGGAAACCACCTTTTTCCTCTTTTTAAGAAACAGCACTGTCCCCTACTTCTCCAATTCGTAGGCAGAAGAGCTCAGATCACCACAGTGTTGAAAAACTGGGCCCTTCCAGCCATCTCCTACAGTCTCTACACAGAAAATGCTACTGTAGTGAAAAACTGAGGTACAGAAAGGTACCAGGGGAGAAAGTTTCAGAGGCTTACACTTTCAGACCCCACACCTTGCGCCCATCATTCAGTTGAACTGCTATTTCTTCTGTGAAAGATCTCACCCAGCGTACGCCTTGGATTTGGAAAATAGTTTTCTTACAGTGTCAGACTGCCTGATACCAAGTCAAAAAGCACAAGAGAACCATTGAAATCCATTCAGATTTGGCTTTGGGACAGCAAAACACAAAGGACGAGAATATAACAGGAACAGCTGAACATAGAGAGAGGTGGTTAGTCATGATAAATAGGAAATGAGAACAAACTCTAATTGTCTCTACAGGAAGAAACTTGATGACGATGTTTTGAAAGGGCACGATTTGCTTATCACTGGACTGTTTCAGCACAATTAATTTTTACATTTTTTGTAGAGATTTACAAGGTCCTAAACACTGCTCTGCCACACTACCCACCAGTTCAAGCTGATTTTAGGCATAATTTTACTGAAGCATTACAGATTTACACCACAGGGTGAACGTCCTCTTTTGTTCTCAGAAACTTACTGTTTCAAGTTGGTTTTTTCTTGGTTCTTCATTAGGTTCTATTCAACTCCTTTGCTCTGCACTTGTCTGGTCTGTGAAACGAGGTGCTCAGAAAGGACCACACTAATGTTATGTGCAATTGTTCCAGTGCCATGTGCACAGAGACTGTTCCTGCCTTGCCCTGTAAACATGGTGCCTCTCCGAACAAAGTATTAACATGCAGCATGACTGAAACTCTGACAGGAGGTGAGAGAAATGTTTACAAGGAAAAAGTAATTATCAATATTGAACACAAAGAAGACAGGCAGAATTCACACAAGGAATACTGAAAGTGGAAGAGACAGAGCTGTATCCATGACCTGTTCACTCCTCTCAAACTGACACCCAAACAACCAAAGCTTTGGCAGTTCACATGATGTGAACAAAGACCCACTTCCTAATGGCACAATCCATTTTACACAAGACACTGAACTATCACCAGATGCTGCATACCAGTGTGGACAGCACACTGCGAGCTTGTGTGCAAAAGGCTATGGAGTCATGAGGAATTACCTCCTGTTTCCTAAGAGTTCCATCCCAAGAGACCCTGCAAGACAAGGTTGCACAGAGTGTACCTCCACACTGTCCACAGGAATGTATAAGGACACTGCAAACTTTCTCTCAGAGGGGAATGGAAGTTTGTCAACAGAACATTACTTACGTAGCTTGCCACCGCAGTTTGACAGCACAGAGGTAAGGGAAAGCAGTAAGAAGGAAATGGACTGTACATATCTTTGTCAGAATAGGGATATGTGGCTGCAGCAGGAAGGGAGAAGATTTTATATCTGAGGAGACAGATGTCAAAAGATGCAGAGGCTTTAGAAGTTATACCTATTGCTAGGCAAGGCACTGAGGAAACATGGAACATCATCCTCCAGGGAAGAAAATTATTGTAAAGTTTTTACTACGCTGTCAAGGGATTGTATATTTTTCCTCTCTTTACAGTAAGGCTTCCTAAGCTTTTCCACTTGTGATCCTTAGTCCTTCCACTTCCCTCTTCAGCTTTACATTAAATGAATTAGAACTGTTAGCTGGGAACATCCACCGCATGCAGTACCATCTGCAAGGCTTTCCTTGTAATTCTGAAAATATGTTCACAAAGTTGGATCAAATACACAGAAGATCCTTCCCTCTCAGTCCCTCCCTCCTTATTCCAAGGATCCCATCCCCAACTTTTTCCGTTGCTTTACACATACCCACCAAAGCCAAAGACTCACACAAATTCATCCAACAAACCATGTTCTACCCAACACTTTCCCCTATGCACTGAAGATTTCTCTTTCCTGGTTCTATAGCACGTGCTTAATAATTAACCTATTTACTCTCTATTTCTTTTTCACACTTCACAAAATACCTAGTCACTACACCAGAAATCTAATAACTGAATCTACACCAGGTCTGGGACAACATCTACAATGCAAATTAACCCATTGCAAAGACCACTGTTGACTTCTTTTGAATACTGAGCCTGTCACCACAATGGCAAGGAGACAAGCATCAACCGCCTGACACCATCTCAATATTTGCTTTCTACTGTCACATGCCCAGTCAGCCCAGCCAGCCCTGATGGGAACTTCCTTTTCACATTATGCTTGAAAGAGTCCTCACAGGCTGCCTGCTGACAAAGAGCATCCCTCAACAGGGCAGATACTGAACTGTGGTAGCCCAAACATAAACTGGTCCCACTGCGCTGGGCACTAAGCAAATCCATGTATCACAGCTCCTCCTGTAAAATACTCCATTTCAAGAAAGGCACGTGCACAGTAAGACATAGAAGGGAATGGAAGACACCTAGGGAGACTACAACAAGCTATGGAACATTCTTGCACAAGTTGGTGACTGCACAATGGAACAGTTACAAGTTACCTGAGCATTTACAAAATAACTAAAATTGCATCTTTTCTTATTTCCCAGCCACACCAAACTGGCTGGTGCCTGGTAGGCAAATACAGCACAGGGAGGTCTGGAGGGTGAAATGAAAGAGAAAAGCATTGTTTTATCAGGCAGCAATTAATGATGAAAGGATCAATCTAAAAAGTATCTGCAGGATCTTAGTGGGAGAAGCATCCAAACAAAAGCCCAAGACTGGCTTCAGTAAGAGATGCGGATTTGTGAAAAGCCTCAAGTAGATAATTGAGCCTGATGATGCAGGGCTTTTAATGGAGTGACAGTAATACAGCCCAAAAAGCTTGGAATGTATGATAGCTATTCAGTCTCCTGAGGAAAACAAATTACATTCATCACTGAGGTAGTTACAGTGGGATGGGCAGCGGCTTCCTGAAAACCAGAAACAGAGCTGCCACCTACGCAGTTGTCTCGGCAGAGAGCAAACAAGTCCTGGAGGCCACACACGGATGGCCGTGCCTGCACTGAGGCTGCTCCCACAGCATTGTTTTATGGCAAACAGGGAGCTGCTAAATTCAAAGCTATGAAATTTTTTTCCATCATCAACAAATTATATTTCAAGAAGCTAACGTAGAATATAGTTCCTCTAATGCAGTATTATTAGGAAGACTGTGCTAAGCTGGCCCAGGAACACTCCCCCTTTGTCCAGTAGGCCCTTTTTTCCAGCCTTGCTGATAGAAGAAAAAAAGCAAGTCTATGGAAACCACACACCAGCCTCAGAGGAACATGAAGTCCTTTCCTTGACTACCCTGCCTGTGCAGTTACCACTGCCGGCCATGCAGGGGCCAGGAGCCCCTCCTCCTACAGCAAACAAGCATGGGCCTAACGGGGTGAGGAGTATGAAGGGTCATATGCCTCTACAGAACTCTGGTTCAGAGCATCAGGGCAAGTCTCTGGCTTAGGGCTGCAAAAAAGTAATACAGTAACACCACCAAGATTTTGTATTTTAGAATATTAACTCTGAAATGGATATTAATCCTCCCCTAGTTTGAGGTAAGACACAGATAAACCAGATGCACCTGGCCAAGTAAGGAAAGGAGGCACAAATCCCAGGCTGTTCCGCTTCGTGCGCGAGACCCTTCTGCAAGAGCAGCACTTTCCTACTCACATTCAGTTCTGCAGGTGTCGCAGCCTGGGCAGGCAAGAGGCCAGGGAGTGGAAAATGGGTTGATGGGAGACCAAGAAATGATGGCGGATCTGTCACACACCAGCACTGCAGGGAGACATCGGTGCATGTCACACTCATGCCTGATTAAGTACTTGAGCACTGCCCGGTTCATTTTTCTTCAAAGCTCTCCGTTGCAGTGGCTTCCTGCCCGTTTCCCTGCTACCAAGCCAGACTGTGCTTCAAAACAGCCTCACCCAGATCGTCTCTATTCCCTCTACTCCAGCAGAATTATTTAGACTTGCAGCCTCCAGACAGGTATAATGAGACCTTGTCAAAAACCACCAAATTAACTTTGAAGTACTAATAAAAGTAAAACGCAAACAAAAAACCATCCATGAGACAATTCCCCTGATTAGCAGTGGCCTGAGGCTATAAATCCTGTCAGCTACTTGATTCACCGCAGGTGAACTTGAAATACTGGGGCAAGTTCCCTATTCCTACAGCCTGGCTGCTTCTGCCAGTTGAAAAATTAGCACACAGGGTTATTTTACAAACTTGTCTTTCAAGTACTTATTAGTAAGATTTTGTTTTGTCACATGCATGTTCCTATTTCTAAGAAATGCCTTAGATACATCTATAACCCTATGTTATGTGTCATAATTACTTTTTAATTTGAAAGAGTAAGTGCAGACAGAGAAGATGTGCAGTAAGATACTTCAAACAACAGGACCACAAGCAGCAGGCAACTGTGAAGTAGAGGGCACCTGTGCCCCCTGACCATAAGCTCTACTACTTCGAATATTCCCCTTCCTAAGGCCCTTCTTACCCAACCTGTACTTACGTTAAATTAACTATTCTTCATGACTTTTTGAACTGCTTTCACTGGCACACCACTGAACTGCTGCATTCTTCCTTAAGATTGGGAGAATCAGACACGTACCTGCTTTTTTCCCCTTAACTGAGAGTAAAGTCAACACAGGGATGCACTGATGAAAACTGCCATGCATTTTTGGGCAGTACCTTTTAAAATGCAATTCTCCCTCGCTGATTTTGCATTTCTTCCAGTGAGTAAACACCAAATAAGCATGCCTTTGCAACCACAGACAACATCGAATGAACGTGCTGCAAATCTAACTTCAATATTTTCATGTAAATCCCACACAAGCCATTAGGAATAAAGATATACAGAACTATCGTGCTGGATTTGGCCCCAAGACATTAGTTCATCAGCGTTTAAAGATTTATGCAGAAAAGTCTTAGCGGTACTTATGTGCTGAAGCCATAACTATGAGGAGATATTCATCCTTCAGGTAACTGAGAGCCTCAATTAACTGTGGCTCAGAAAATAGAATTTCGACTGCACCAAAGCGTGGAATAGTTCCAACAGATCGATTAATCAAGCCCTGCAATGAAGCTAAAAGCAAGCCACAGACAGATGTCTCCAAATACAGACTCAATGTCTATTCCTTACTCTTAGCGTTTTCAGGATGGATCTGGAGCCCTGGGATTTTGGTCAGTTCTGAGTGTATTAATCCTCTGGTTTTGTTACTTCTCTCTCTGGACTGCACCTCCATCAGGATGTGTGTTCTCTTTCCTCCTCTGAGTTCTACTTGCACCATCATGTATCACAAGTAAGAAAGCACAGCCCATTTCCAATGGCATTTTCCCTCATTTATGTCTCTAGCTCCTTTCCCTTAGGAAGCACATCATTTCCCTGCCACTCCTCATTCCCTTGCCCAGCTCACTCTGTACCTGCTGGCAGTCTCTGATCCCTGCCCATCTTTCAAATCTGTTCCAAAGAGAATTGGGATACAGTAAAAAAGAATGACGACAAAAGGAGATTAAATGAATCCAATTACCAGGCTAAGCCAAAGGGATGGGGAAATGTAGTTCTTACCGGTAATGCCTGTGTGTGGGCTGCCCAGAAAGCACCACTTCACAGTGGGAAGGAGAAAGGTAGGGTTTTTTTGGGGAAGGGGGGGGGAGGAGGGAGCTTTTCAGAGAAAAAAAGAGAAAACCTGAAGACACTAATAGTTTAAGTAAGTTTTCTTACTAATATGATCACATGAATGACCATGGAAGTCAGAAAGCTGACTTCCTGTGCCCTGCCTCAGGTGTAGCATCATGTTACTGGTACGCACCTTAGCCCACAGTGACCACTCTGACCTGGGGTCAAATTAAGGCAGCAGCTCTTCACTTAATGACCAAGAGCGATAATTCCTATGTTCCCAACAGAAGTTAAGACCCCTCAAGAGTCAAGCAAACATCAGATTTGCAAGACAAATAAGTGAAAAAAGACTGAGTCCAAACTGGGCTAATAATCCAGAAGTATTATCGCCAAATCTCCCCACCTCTTTCAGGTAAGGTCATGTCCCTCTCCAAGCCTGATGCTCAAAGACTCCTGTGCCTTACCTGCTGCCCTCCCCTGTCTGGAAAAGCTGCCCTGCTGAGTCCCTGACATCTGCAGATGCCACACCTCTCAAACAAGTAAGCAGAGACTTTTAAGCTAGAACCTACTGTGGGAGGGGGCACAGAGCCCCACTAAGATTGTGGAGGAGGGGACCAGCACTATGGAAGGTCAGCCCTCAAGGAGATGGCATGTTTATGGGGGGGAACAACCTGCTCTGAGAATCTCTATCAGCCATCCTCCTGTTTTGGGTGCTCAGTTGCTGGATTCACCATTATCTTAATCCAGACAGTAGATCCAGGCTGACTTTATTCCCGGCAGCGAGTGCAGAACTGGGTTCCAAAAACCCATTTACGAAAGCAAGTTTATAGCCCATGACTTCAGGCCTTGGTCTGAGTGCTCATAGTTCCCTGATGGGCAACTGCCTGACTCCTGCACTCCTGAGGGCTGGGCCTTTAGTCTCAAATCGTGCATTCGGTGAAAATTCATGGCCATTTTTGAAAGCTTGAGCATAACATGTTGTATTAGCCCACTGAAGCAAATCTGACATTCAAAGGACAGAATGCACATCATGCAAAGCCACCCAAAATAGAGTGAAGAATGGAGACAGATAATTTATCCTGAGAATGTGCTGAGAGTCTACAAGATTTTGCAGTAGCCGGTATGCTGTCACTAGAGAGCCAAAAGATGTAAAGGAAAGACTGCCAGCAGGTCAAGACATTATGGGTCACCCATCTCACACTGCTTCTTAAAGCTGTTTGGAAATTCAGGCAGTTCTTTCACTAAAAGATTTGATTGGTTTTTTTCTTACCAAATGCCCTTATCTTCTTTCCAAAGCAAAATGAAAAGCAAATACACCAGTCCACTCCAATGCTACAGTAATGAATTTGGACAACTCACAGAGGTCAGTATCACAACAGTAACAAATAAACATACTTAGTCCAGCTCTTCCCAGCAACATCCAGTAACAAGTCAGAATCAGCAGGCAGTGGAGGAAAGCCAAGTTGGGAAAAAAAAACCCTTTAAAAGCCCTCCCCAAAATCCAAACACATTTCACATTGAAAATGAAACTTGGCAGAGAGGAATATTATGATCAAGGCAGTGAAGTAAGAGTATCTAAAATCTTAGCCTGTTAATACTCTGACACAATCCAACTCACTTAAACCTGTGAAGAACAGCAGCGTGTGTAAAAAAACCCAAAACAACAAAATTAGAACTGACAGCTCCAAGGCAGTCTCTCCTACATCTCTGCAGGTAAAGCTCAAAGCAGCATTTCAGAAAGCTACTGGCTTCTTTTACAGGAAATTCTTGCTGCATATACACAACTGTAAAGAACTGTTTCCCTCTCCTTGTATTACCCTCTACCAGCACACAAGCATTTCTAAAATCCCAGCATTCAACTGGTGGTAAGTAACTGGATAGCATGAACACCTGCAGCTAGCAACTACAGTCACTCTTCATGCAGGAGGGACATAAATGCTGCTAGCCCAGCAATCTTGGTCTAAGCTAAATCTTGAAAGCAGAAGGCACTGCACAAAGACAGATGAAACAGGAGGGAGCACACTACTAAGCACCATCAGAAACACAGCCCAAGACTGTAATAAAAAGTTTTCTTCTCTCTTTCCTGTTTTTGGACTTGTCTTGATGGCAATTCTACAGAAAGTAGCTTTTCCTCCTCAATATGTATTTTCCTTCCTAACATTACTCCTGAGATGTGAGAGCGCCAAGTCTTCCAAGTTACTATCTGCTATTTGCCAGGCTGTGATTGCTCAAGTTTCCTCCTTAGATCCCTGGAGGAGAAAACATGGGCAGTGTCAGATTGTTAAATTATTCTTTTTCACCAAAGGAATCCTTGTGGAGCCTCCAAGGCAGTGACTACCTCATCTTCTTAATTTCAAGTTCAGACAGGTCCTCAGAGGTAGAAACATTCTAGAATGGAAGGGTAGAAGAGATTAAATCTTAGAATCCTACTGACCACTTCACCGCATGTGACAAGATCCTCAAGTAGGCGACCCTGCCTGCAGCTGCCAACTGCAACTCTGAGCAGTTTCCAAGAGTTTTACCCACTAGTGCCCACCAATTAGTGTACCATGGGGATTAATCATGCCATTATTGGCTTGCAAAGTATGTCATCAGCAGTGGAAACGTATGGGCAAATAAATCAGTGGTGAGTTTTGTACTCCATTGTTCAGGCTTATTTCAATTCAGAAAAAACATCAGCCTGTAAGTGAAGCAAATCCCTCTTCATAGACCAGTCAAATTCCTCTGCCCTGAATAACAGATCAACAAAAACGTGGGTTTAGGGCTTAGTTCCTACACAGCAAACATACCCCTTGGCTCTGTTAGGTACTTCATTGCTATTTACATCTTTGCAAAATAAGGCTTACATTTTACCTTCCTCAAGGTACCAGGAAGCTGAGCATTTGGGTCACAAATACAAACACACCAACTTCACGTTTTATGCTTTCCTGCCCTTTTTCTCATCTGTAAACCTGGAGCATCCAGTCCACCATAAAGTACTAAACATGAGCAGCTGGCTCCCCTCAAGTCAGACTCACCCATCTGATTACGTGCTGTGTCCCCCAAGAAGGCAGCACCAGAGATTTCCCACAGGGGAATGTGACTGCAGCTTTCAGCCTTCTGAAAGGTGGAAAGCTGAACACTCAACAAGCTCTTTTAAATAAAGCAGTAACTCAACATGTGCACTCCATGCAAGATTGCATCTGCCAGGCTGTTTCTGCCTGCTGTTCAAGCAAGCCCCTTGTCTCTTCAGACATCTATTGGTCCGTAAGCTTTTAGTGCTGCACCCTACAGCTCCCTCCTTTTCCAGTCACTCAGATTATGAAGGTATCGTCTCAGGGGTGTTTCCCAGCACTGCTCTTCCAACTGAAACAAGTGCTCCCAGCAGCAGCTCCCTGAAATCCAGCACATGAGCGAGGGGGCTGGGTGATAAGGGTGCCCTGTGTCTCTTCTGACTACAGCCAGTGTCACCCTGGCTCTTTTCTAACTCTGAGCTTCTTGCTGCTTCTGTCCCAAGTCACAGCACTGGACTGTTCTCTCATGCTCCGATTTTGACTGGACTACAGATACCTGCTTTTACAAAAGCAAATCAAACCCATTATTTCAAGGAGAAACCAGATGAAATTCAACAAAAGCAAGTGTAAAGTCTTGCACCTGGGAAGGAACAACCGCATGTATCAGTACAGGCTGGGGGTTGACCTGCTGGAGAAGAGCTCTGTGGAGAAGGACCTGGGGGTCCTGGTGGATGACAGGTTGGCTATGAGTCAGCAGTGTGCCCTGGTGGCTAAGAGAGCCAATGGGATCCTGGGGTGCATCAGGAGGAGTGTGGCCAGCAGGCCAAAGGAGGTGATCCTCCCCCTCTACTCTGCCCTGGTCAGGCCCCACCTGGAGTACTGTGTCCAGCTCCGGGCTCCCTGGTATAAAAAGGACAGGGATCTCCTGGAGAGAGTCCAGAGAAGGGCTACGAAGATGATCAAGGGCCTGGAACATCTATCCTATGAGGAAAGGCTGAGAGAGCTGGGGCTGTTCAGCCTGGAGAAAAGACGACTGAGGGGGGACCTAATCAATGTTTATAAATATCTTAGACATGGGTTGCAGGGGGAATTGGCCAGCCCCTTTTCAGTGGTCTGTGGAGACAGGACAAGGGGCAATGGCTGCAAATTGGAGCACAGGAAGTTCCACACCAACACGCAGAGGAACTTTTTCCCAGTGAGGGTGACAGAGCCCTGGGACAGGCTGCCCAGGGAGGTGGTGGAGTCTCCTTCTCTGGAGATATTCAAGACCCATCTGGATGCCTATCTGTGCAGTATGAGCTAGAGAGCTGCTTTGGCAGGGGGGTTGGACCTGATGATCTCTTGAGGTCCCTTCCAACCCCTGTAACTCTGTGATTCTGTGATCACTTTCAATTATATCTAGAGACGTATAGATATATAGACACATACATATTCTGTCCTTACTGTTTTGCTTATGTGCCTCCTCTTTTCCCCTACTTCAAAGGGATGGATTTTTTTCTTTTTTTTTTTCCTGTAATTGCTTCTTCTATGTTCATTTTTATTCTGAGATGACCTTTTACAAACATTACTATCCCTGTTCAGGATTCTGACCTGCAGCCCGCCAATCATTCATCGCAGCTTCAGAAGGCATGCTCAGTTCCAGCCTTTACAGAGCCCCTCTGAAAGAAGATCCATTTCACGTTACAGCTGTGCCTTTCTTCCACCCTTCCTTTTGTGGCTGCAGCACATCTGAACAGCCATGCTTTATTGAACAGGCTGCTCAATAAAACAAATGAGCAGACTTATTGCTCCAATACAGGAAAGCACGCTCAAAGCTTGCCTATGGATATTTGTCAACATAAGTGTAAGGCTTTAGGCTCCTTAAGACAGCCAAGCCTGTATGTATGTGCACAGGGATACTTCAGATGCTTCTGAATGCCTGGAGTCCAGCAATTCATCTTTCACAGGGTAGCCCAGCTCAGTAAAGCAATACCACAGCTTCAAACAGCTTTGCAGGTCTAGCAGTTTAGGGTCTCAGCATGTACCTCAGCCATACTCACATTCATCCCTTCTCCCAGAACTGATGTTCAGCCCTCTGAAAAATTCTAAACCATCTCCTGTGAATTGCAGCTAACATGCATCTGCTCCAGGACTCAAGGAATTTAACTGCATCTTGTTAATACCACCTACTTGCTAAACACCTGAAAAAGGAATTAAGCTTCCACCTCAGAAAAGAAAATCCTTAAGAACTGCTAACTCTAATCCTAAACTCAGCAAGGAGGTAAAAATACTACTCACGTCTTCACTCCTACCAGCTGTCAATCTGCACAGAAGACATTTTCCACTCTCAGCTGGAGAAAGATGGCACAGTCACAAAAGGTCAAAGCTCAGTGATAAAAGGAGACTTGAATTTAAGTCCACACACATACACACACAGCTGCCACAGTAGAAGGCAGAACAATTTTCTTGCTTGGTTTTTAAAATTGCTACCATATTTATGTTGGCCTCTCTAGAACTCAGTGAGCAAAAGCACAGAGAGGAAAAGCTGGTAAGAATTAGGGGAAAGCCTTACAAGAACCTTGCCTTGAGAACAATGGGACTGGAAAGCAGCCTGGAAGAGTGAGACTATTTTCCTCTCATTGCTGAGGTGCTGAGCAATTGCTGAGAAAAGGCAGCGTTCAGGTAGAGGCAAGACATCTCAGTCAGAAGAGATGGAGGGATGGCACATAGAAAGTCTCTTGGTGGCCAAACAGGGCAGCAGATGAAAGCCTCATGAACGTTACACTGGAGCAGTTAAGCCACGTCATCTTCCTGCACCAGCACCTGTAGAATCAGTGCAGCTGGGACAGAGAACTGGGAGTTTTGCTCAGGGGCAAAGCTAAACTGTCCATACAGATCTGTGCTTGGCTTAGAGCAGGTGTGCTCTTTTTGAGTCAGAAACTGATTTCCAGAAGAATGGTGAGAGGGAAGATGGTGGGGTATGGACCAAAAAGGTGCTCTGGGATGAGAAATAATCCTGAGAGCACTGGGAGAAAACTGAGATTATGATTGGTTGACTGCATATGTTGTCAGACAGCTGACAAAACCCCACCTATAAAAGGTACCAAGGTAAGTCAAGACTCCCTCTCTACCAGTCTCTTGTCTCAAATGGCTCGGCTTAGAAGGCTATACCAGTAATAGCTTCTCTTGATATAAGACACAATTTTAGTTTTACTAAAAGTAAATTCTACTCTGCTCAGCAGGCAGGGGTTCACAGTGCTTCTCTAGTTCAGCAGTCCCTTCTGTCTGAAGCCAAGCAGCTGCTGCATGCACAAAGAGAATAAAACCACTGAATATAGCTAGACTATCTGCACTGACCTGTTTTGCCCTTATGAAAAAGCAAAGACAACCATTTTATAACTTGTCTACACTAACCTGGCACTGCAGTGGGGCATGGCTGTCATTTGACTGGCACCCCGATGGAGTGATCAGCAGCAGGAAGGGGCTCTTCTGTATCATCTCCAGCAGTCTCAGCCCTGGGCTAGCAGCACACACCACTGGCTGAAGGCTCCAAATACGCCCCTCTGCCCCACATAGTAACGCTACAGATGAAATCGCACATCCTACCTTTCTAAAGCAGGAGATTAAGACAACAGAATTCACTGCATCTTCAGCTGTGGCAGAATACTTCACAGAAAGACATATATTCCCTTAATATTGCTACCAGATGGAGTGGGCAGGTGTTAGTAAATCAAGGTACCACAGGTTGGTACAAACATACACAGAGAGCCAGTTAGTGCCTCAAAGAACAGGTCATACCATGTCACCTTTCTTACTTGCTGCTGCTGAGGTAAGATCCATAAACCAGAATCCTGTTTATTCTGTTTTTCAGGCTTCAAAAAGAAAGTGTTCCACAACACAGCTCTTGTTTTTTCTCATACATATTTGTTTAATTCCCAACAAAACATCCTCATAATCTGGGCACTACTTGGCCCAGATCCTCAGCCATCTCTTCTGGGAGACCAACAGTCAGCTCTGGATTCTTCTACTTGCCTCCAGAAGCTGCTGTTTTCAAAATAGATAGCTCACATTGATGCACAACACAGAAAGTTCATGTTCTCACTGCCAGAGCTTCTCTTTCATTTACAAAAGCACAGATGTCCCTCTGGACAGTCCAGACAGTACCTTTGCCCAACTCTGAATTCCCCTTACAGAAGTGTTTGTGATGGTCATACAGGGGCCTCAAGAACATGTGAGGACACAAGCACAGAGTAGGAATAGGAACTGGTGGCCCACTGCCACTGCCCAGCTGGGTTTGTGACATGCACCATCTTTCCCCACTGCTGGGCTCCACAAACAAAACACTCATGCCAGGGAGAATCAGCTTCTGCAGACCCAGACTGTTTCCATTAAGTTTGATCTTACTACTGTGGTCAGGTCAGACAGAAAGAAACCTGATACTCAACTTCAAACAGCTTCAAGTCCAAAGACAGGCCAAGTACCTGAAACCCTTCCACCCCTCCGTAGTACCAGTTGACCCAGCAGAACATACAAAACCATACCGCAGCTGATCTTTGAGGAGAAGGGAATACTGAGCTAACAGGCTTCACCTGGTTCACAGAAGTCTCATGGCAACCAAGTGGCCAAATCCTATGAAATACAGGATACTTTCAGCTGCAACAATGGCAGAGGTGCTATCTACCAGCCTACTTCCTACAGAGCCACTTACACCAGATAGGAACATATAAGGGGAAGCAGTAAGACCGCAACTTCCCATCCACAAAGTTCAGCTCATTCTCGACACCTCCCGTAATGAGTTTCTCTTTCTGTCCAGTACCAAGCTTCCACTAATTTTTGCCAGCTTGTCAGAGGAAGCTCACTGCACTCAGCACCTGGTTGGAGGGACTCAGTTTCCCACAGGGCCTGGCAAACACAACCAGAAAAGAAAACAACCACAGCTGCGCTGTCTTCTGCAGCACAGAGGCAAGCCTGCCATCCTGGAGTCTCATGCAGCAGTGGAGGCCTTTTAGTAGAAGGCAAATTCAACTGGCTTCTTTCCACCAAACTGTAACATAACGATTTACACAGCTACCATGTAATTGTCCTTCTGTATTTAGACAGAATGGCCTTGGCCAGAGGTGACAAGAGCGTCCTGCCCCACTAATGACTGTCCACAGAGGTCCCAAACAGGACTGGGCTTTCCCAGGGTCACACTGTTTACTGCCAGGGACTTTCTGTCCAGTTCTTCATTTGTGGTGCCCTCAACTCTCAACTTACATTGTCAGCTTTTATTTTGCCATGTCCAGAAGGTAAAAGTTTAAAGATATACTCCAAACAACTGCTTGTTATTTTAGGAGGCGCAGTTGTTAGTTAAGCAGTGAGGAGCTGATCCCTCCTTTGTGCTGGCACTGAGATCTCATTGCCTGAAATGCACCTTTGACAGCAACTTGTTCTATGACATTCAGCTCCAGTAATCTGCTTTGCATTGTTACTGCAACAGGATTCCACTCCAACAGATTAATTATTAGCATGACACACTTTTACTGGCTTGTGAATTTCATACAAACATTTCACACACACAAACGCAGAAGCCCAAACTCATTCATGAATTTCAGGCACGTTAACAAAAGCACTTTCGTTACAAGCTTTGTCTCTGCACGCTTCCCTTTGTGGCTACATCCTGGGATGCATCAGGAAGAGTGTGTCCAGCAGGTCGAAGGAGGTGATCCTCCCCCTCTACTCTGCATTGGTCAGGCCCCACCTGGAATACTGTGTCCAGTTCTGGGCTCCCTGGTATAGAAAAGACAGGGACCTTCTGGAGAGAGTCCAGAGAAGGGCGACAAAGATGATTAGGGGTCTGGAACATCTCCCCTATGAGGAAAGGTTGAGTGAGCTGGGTCTGTTCAGCCTGGAAAAAAGAAGACTTAGGGGGGACCTAATTAGTGTTTACAAGTATCTTAGACATGGGTGGCAGGGGGAATTGGCCAGCCCCTTTTCAGTGGTCAGTGGGGACAGGACTAGGGGCAATGGCTGTAAGCTGGAGCACAGGAAGTTCCGCACCAACATGCGGAAGAACTTTTTCACAGTGAGGGTGACAGAGCAGTGGAATAGGCTGCCCAGGGAGGTGGTGGAGTCGCCTTCTCTGGAGATATTCAAGTCTCGTCTGGACGCCTATCTATGTAATATGAGATAGGGAGCCTGCTTTGGCAGGGGGGTTGGACCCGAAGATCTCTTGAGGTCCCTTCCAACCCCTAAGATTCTGTGATTCTGTGATTCTGTGATACTAGAACCTGTGAAGGTAGCTAGAGATGGATGCATCCTGGAGACAAGAGTGGAGTCTGAGCATTTCCAATGCTACCATTCCTGCATCTTTCCAGTACCCTTCTTAGAGCATGTACAACACTGATTCATCCGCTTCAGTTCAACACCTGAGGACACATAGGGTCATTTCAGGTTTTACAAAAGAAGGTATTTTTCTTTATCTTGTTTTCCTTCCGGGCAACAACAGGTACTTGTGTGCCTCTGAGCAAAGATCCAGCTGAACAAAGATGCCAGCTCACATCTGTGTGTTGGGAACTGTCTTGTGATAAGACTAGAAAAGAATTCCTCGGTCTCAAGTAAAACAGTTTATACTGCTTACACTGGCCACCCAAATAAACCCCAAAACAACACCCTCTCCAAAAAACCCAAACCCTGAGTTCTTGTTAAACCACCTTGAAAAATCTGTTCAACAGAGCATCAGGTGCCCCACAGCAAATGGCACCGGAGAGGCCCACGATGTTACACTGCCCTTATTTATGTAAAATGCTTAAGAGCTGTCATTTTTGTGCCTGAATCACGCATCTGCTATCAACAGTCCTAGAAGCACACGTTCTGGTCAGCTTGCCCATTCCTTCCTACAGGTACACAAACCTGCAGCATGTAAGGACTTCAGTGACAATCACTAGGTGTTAAGTAATACACAGGTGGCAGGATGAGTAAGACTTAAGTTTTTATCTCCCACCATGAGTAAAACAACCTAAATATGCTTCCATTATGTAACTAATCTTGATACATGCGACAACAAACCTGTCATGTTACACACATGCTGAACAGCATTATCTCCAAAGCTTTGCACAACAGCTCATAGCAATGCTGGGGTGTTCAAAACCAGGTACCTTGACATTTCTTGAGTGTGCTCGTTGTGCACAGGCATGTAGTAACTTAGAACCTGTATGTATGCTGCAGCTTATCAACTTGCCTTGCTGTATCTTCACTGTCTCTCAGACTTCCTGTAGCTGTAAAGATATGCAAAGTTAACATAAAAGCTGCAGACTTCCCTCACCATCTTCCCTGGTAGAGCTATGGTGTGTAAAGAATTCCAAGAGTCTGTCTAAAACCAGACTGAGGAACCAGACTGGACATCAGAGGATATTGCCAAAAAGCAAGCTACATGAAGGCTCAGCATTCAAAACACAGGGAATGCTTGAGATCCACTCCAACACTACTCAGCTGGGGAGTACTATAACTGGAATATCATCTAGAATACTGTAGTGCCATCAGAGAAATTGGAAAAGGCATTGAAATTTCTACAATAGGGGGGGAAAAAAGGACAGAAGTATGTAGCAGCCAGGACTCAGGTGGAAAAGCAAAAGGACTTTCCTGAGTTGGTGCCAAGGTGGATACACAGATGTGGTTGTCGAGCAGCTGTGCTGCCTCACGAAGCAATATGCAAACTGATGCAAGTCCTGTAGAGAGGTATGCTGCCCCTCAGAGAGGCACAGAGGGACAAATAGTGCAGCACACTAACACAGGACTGACAAAACCTCTGCTTTATTACCAGGTTGGCCAAGATCTGCAACATGACCTTGGATGAGTCACTCCACCTCTCTGTTCGTGCCTCTGGCTGCCATCTGGCTAATTAGACTAAACTATTTGGGGTGAGGGCTGCATCTAACTCTAGATTAGTTTGGCAGGTAGCACAATTGGTTACTGATACTGCCAAAAGCAGTCAAGCAAAAGTAGAACACAGAGAGCAACCATGGCCAGCCCAGCCACTTGCAGAAGCCTGGAATTCACATGGAGGTGAAGAGGCTGGACGACTCGGCAGCTCTCAGCACCACTGGCTCAGTCACCTGTGTCACACCGATTCCCAACTTGACCAAAGCATTTCTTTCCAGGAGCCTGAAAGCACACCTCTAAGCCAGATACAAGCATTTGTATTTAACAGCATACTCAATAAGCTTCTCTGTACAGCATTTAAGGGTGAGTAATTAAAGGCAATATTACTGCAGTAGAGCTCCTCATTAGCAACCTAATTAGCCCTCTGAAAATAATTAACATTACTTTCTAAAAAGGGAGCAGATGACCCATTACATCCATCAGACAAGCAAAACAAATGCCAAAGGTAAAGGAGATTTGTTCAGGGAGACAGCAGGAGAAGCATCCAGAAGCAATACAAGTAAAAAGGAAGAGGATGAGTCACAAATGCCCGTGTCTCATGAAGACTGGACTATGCAAGTGAGTGTGCAGGACTGGTACACGCCTGTCTGATGTGTGCATCCAGCATTCACATTCTGCATTTTCCTTCCTCTACCTCTAGGACCCACTGATAATCAGTCACCTGAGGTGCTGAAAAATTCTGCACTCCAACTTATTTTGGAAGCTGGATTTAAAGGCCCTGAAATTTAACCATTCACGGTCAAAACCAGCTCCTTCCATATGCAGAAAATCCCCAAAGGTCCTGTGTTTTTGCTATTAAAACATTCTAAAATGACCATTAAAATAAGCCATGATTTAATGCTACATCTCTGTGGCCCACGGGAACAAGTGAGGGGATGGCCACGAACAGCACAAAGTAAACCCCTCCAAGTTTTGCAGGGTGGTGCTCTGACCAGTTAGCATGCCCTGAAAGAGCACAGGTCTCTTCATCAGTGCACATCTGAAATCGGCATAGAAGCACAGAGAGTCACAGGCATCAGTGTATGTATGGAAGACAGAAAGCAAAGGATACAGGTCAACATATCCCTGCCTGATGCAGCAAGAACTGCCACATCGTGACAGTCTGATGCACTGTTTCAGTGCAGAACAAAAGACAAAGCAGAAATAAGCTACAATGGAGCTAAGCTTCACACCTCCCACATGTTCAGGTAACACAGCAAAGACAAATTTACGAATATGCAATTGCATTTTCAGCCATTTCTGTGTTTGATGTATATTTACATTTCCCTGGCAGGGAAGCAGAATACTCATACCCTTCAAGTGTGACTGCAGTGAGGGCGAAGCTCAGCCATACAAAAGCTTCCCCAGCTACATCACTATGGAAACCACAAATCCACTGCCTGCTCTGTTTGTCTACTTCTTTTGCGGATTTTTTTTTTCTTAAAAGTATTCTTCCAGTTTATCATCTTCTTACTTCTATCAAGAGCACAGGAGCACTAACAGTTTTACCAGCTTCAGGACCAACCCCTTCTTCCTTGAGAACCCTCTCTGATACCTACCCCACCTCTCAACCCAGCTGAACAATCTTACCCCCAGGATGCTTCCACCCTTCCTTTCAGTGAGGATTCTTCAAATGTAGTCTAGGATTTTTAAAATAGTCCCCAAAGCTTCCCTCCACTTCTGGACTAGGGCACATCCAAAGGTGACTTGCTCCAGGGTAAATCCAGCTAGCTGGCATAATGAGAAGCTGAAAACTTTTCTGGACACATGTCTTGTTTTGACTGAAGTATCATTCACTTCCTCAAAGCTCTTGAAGAAGTGCTCTCAGAATGTGGTAGGGCATATTACAAGATAGCTGTAAACGCAAGGTTTAAGCTTTAGCTTTAAGCAGCCCATCATTTCTACAGTGGTTAATAGTTACAGGTAGTTCTTCCTGCATTAGAAATCTGAGTATCTCTCAGCAAAAGTCTAATAGCCAAGAGCAACTCTGGAAGATGCAGGAGGGAAATGAGGAAAATTCTCAGAAGTCTGCAATATGGCATGCACGGTGCAGCCTGGGTATGTGAAATGGCTGAAGGAATCTTCATCCAGCAGGAAGAGGGAGAGTGGGGAAAGTAAAAACCCCTCCATATCTAAGTATGTGCATTCTGTGCTGAGGAACTGCCTCCAAACAAACCTTCAGCAATGCCTTCTCTCATACTGGGTACCCTTTTACCTGACCTCAGAGCAGTTCATGGAAGAACTGGAGGAGAATTTAGTCTCTGTAGCTCTAAGTCCTCAAAGCCCCTCTGATTCAGCTGCCAAGCGACAACTATTACATAGGCAAATGCCCACTAGCAAACAAGTTGAGAAAAACTACATATTTCACAGACATTCCTGGATAGCCATTTAAATACACTCCTCTCCACTAAAACACTCTGTTTAGACAGAAAAGTCCTGCTTGTGCTGAGGGAACTTTGAGCAGATGACACTGGTTTCTCAGCATGACAAAGCTAGGAACACATGGAAAAGGGTGTTAAGTTCTCTACAAACCCCAAAGCAGTACTATACTAAAGATGCAGCCCCCCTCTCACTCCCTTCTGCAAAATGGGCCAGAGCAGTCAGTACTTCCACCTCAGTCCTAGTTCACTGCCCTCACCTCAAAGCCAGTTCCAGGCTGGCATCACCAGGTGTGTGCCAGTTTCATCAGTGTACAAGAGTCCCCGCCAACAGCCCACAGGATGATCAAAGCTTACTTTTGTGTCTTCAAAGATATCACAGCAGTGCACAAGCCAGTTTCATGGGGGACAAGCTGAGTAGAGTGGCAATCGCAGTCTGCAGGGTTGTGTCCCTGTGACTTTGGAAGCAGATCTGTCTGCATCTCCAGCAGACAGCATCTTGAACAGCCTGAGTGGATGGAACATACAGGAGGCATTGGAGGAATGAATAATTCATAGTCTTGTTCCGCTGCCAATGGATCTATGTTTTCTTGTGCCCACACGGCGCTCAGTTTTTGTTTTAACAGTAATAGGAGACATCTGCACTTCCTTTGATGGTTCTTCAGGGCAGGCGATAAGCAGCATTTGCTCTGTGCACAGCAATGGCACCGTACACCAAAGCACTTGCCAGACACAGCTTTTTTCAGAAGTATTCATGGCTGCATCATTGACAAAACGGCTGGACTCATTCCAAGGCTCAGTCCATCACCAGCAGCCTCCCTAAGAAGCTGCTGACACTTGCTTTGTCATAACCTTGCAGTACTCGTCTGGATTTTACTGTTCAGTAGATGACACACTTTGACAAACTGAAGCCCTGTATTCAGCTAGACAACTGAGCAGCAAGATCACAGGTGGAGCTCCAGGCAGCAGCAGACCCTCCTTATCCCCACCATTACCACCACCATAATTAAGTCTATTGCTTTCCTTTGGCAGCTGATTGGGTCTGCTCCCCTGTCAGGGAGGGACAGGGGCCTATCAGAGCAAGAATACCTACAAGAGTGAGAACAGGATACTGTAACATAAGATCTCTTGGGCACTACCCCTCAGAGAGGGTAATGAGACCCCTGAGACCAGATAGGCTGAGTGAGGAAGGTGCTACATGAATCTGAATTTTATGTATGTAGCACCTACGTATTCAAAGCAAATTCCCAGTTGGAGATGAAGCACTGGGCACAACCTACCCACGAAACCTTACCCACAACAGGGAAAACAATACTGTAGCCTGAACTGCTGAAAGCTGTACCAGAGCACCGGCGCTTAACCTTCCATTAGGGCACCACACCACATAGCACACGCACACACACAAAGCACTCTGAAAATACTGCAGGCTCTTGTCGTCCAGCCCACCTACCAGGATCAATATAAAGTTTTTCTCCAGGATATAACTCGCACTTTCAGTTTGATAGCATTTTACATCTGCTCTGCACCAGTGTAACAGACCGCCAGAGAAACGGGAGAGTGGCAAGATGAGCCTAAAAAGATTAGTGGAGTAACACACTGGTGAATCAGGTGCAGAGACTGCATTGCTTGTCAGGGCTAGGAATAGATTCCTCATCATCCAGCTCACACCTGTGCTTTTACCACCCAAGAGAGAGAGCAACCCCTCCGCTCTTTACCTACTGCTCTGGTTTAGCTCAGAGACACTGCTCCACTGTCCTGATTGTTTTAACTGCCTAAGGCTATCAGAGTGGGAGGTTTTAAAGAGACAATAATGCTGGAATATTGTTAAGCAATATAAATTCCGAGCAATCAGAATGATGTGGCTCATAGAAGGCAGAAATCAAGGGCAATGAGCGCAAACAGCGATCTTTCCTGCACTTCCAGAAAGCAACTTGCAGTTTGAACCAATGGAGCTAACTTTTCATCTTGACCATCCTTTAATGCAATCTACAGATTTAAGTTTCAGAGGTCCTACCTACACCACAGTCAGCTCTGTACTTAGAGAATGGCTCTATTTTTTGGTCTACAGGTGCACCCCCACCAGTTTTACCCTTCAGCCCTTACCTTTTCCGAGAAGGAATCCTGGAGCTCTCCTGCTTTTTGGTCAGTGCCTGGCTCACAGCATACGCGGGGTCCACCAGGTTGCCTCCAGCAAGTCTGAGCCGTTTCAGACGCCAGCCGTTTTCAGACCAGGTGCGTGTGACCAACAGCTAATACACCAACCAGACAGCTCTCCTAAACCAAAAGAAGCACAGCGCAAAAGAGGCTTTAGACACTGAAAGAGCTGTGTGTATGGATAGCTTAGCTCCAGTACGCTGGGCCCTAGAAGACCTGGCTTCTTCAGAGCCCCAGGCACCTGCCCCTCGCCCGGGATGGCTCCCAGCAGCTGTCTCTTCTCTAGTGAGGCTGAGCCTGTCAGCTCTTCACTGCCCTTCTGGATCCCAGCCACAGAAAACACACAGAGCAACTTCACTGGAGCCAGTGACCAAAGGTTGCTCACTGCCACCACCTCAGCCAAGTTCTCGGTTAACCCTTGAAGGATCTACCAGAAAGTGCTTTATTTCTGTTTTCCCCTGCAGTCCTCCAAATTCTGATTTCAACACTGACTCCTTTTCAGCCCCATCCTCCCTCTCCTAAAGTTGCCTCCCGGCCTCCCCCACCTCCTCTCCTCCTCACTTCTCCAGCCATCACACTTTTCATCTCCCTTCCTCACGCCGGTACAGAGCGTGGCCTTCATGTAAGCAGACCCTTGCCACTGCCACCCACCTGCCACCCCAGCCTGTTCCTGGGGGCACTGGCACTGCCTCTTTACCCTGCTCTGGTGACCCGACTGCTTTTCACCACTGCATCAGGCTCCGGCAGCCCAGCTGCATGACCCAAACAAGCTGAGCCTGTGAGCTGGGACTGTACTTCTCTTCAAGTGCTGACATTCAGGATGCCAAGCTCCTGATTTTCACAGAAGTCACGCCTCAAGGTGCTAGCTCCAACACACAAGTATCTAACATCGTACTCGCACCAGCCTCACAGATCCTACACTCTGAGGGCTTGTCTATACATAGCATTTGTCTGGATTAATTGTATGTGAAGAAGTTACAGCAAGGACTTTCATGTGCCAGACTGTGCAACAAATGTGAATCTCGGAGGTTTTGAGCATCAAAGTCCAATGGGAATTCAAGAGAAATGTTTTTTTTTAAACAAACGAGCAAAAAACTATACTGTTTTTATTTAGATAATACTGAAAGAAAAAAAAACCCCTCCAATTTAAAATGCTGATTAAATAACTAATCCTACCCCAACAAAGCCTTCCCACCAAGATTAACTGGACAATGAATAGCATAAAACCACTAATTAAATCAATGTAACATGGGTATTAGAGAGACACATTTAGCACCTTCTGCCTATGCACCAAGGCTTTGGAATCACTCTTCTTATGAGAAACAGTTGCTATTTTAATAGCTAGGTATTTACATCAATTTGGGAAAGAACTTCTCAGTTAGCTAGCTATGGTATAATTTATTCCAAAGTTGATGTTCTAAAAAATTGTCTGCACACATTCTATTTTCATAGTACACATTTTGTCCCAGTTGGATATAAGTTTCTACTGAACTATTTATCAGACACATACAAAGTTTTTAAAAGTGTTTTCCCAGAATCACAAGAACACTGAGAAGACTTTTTACACAGTCAGATCCATTTGTCTATAATTTGTTTTGTAAAGGAGCAAGGAACAAAACCATACAAAATAAGCAACTGCAACATACTCCTGACTCCCTCATCACACAAATAGGAGTATTACAAAAGGCTCCAAGCCAACCTAAATTTGGGACAACCCAGTACTGCTCAATTCAGGCCCTTCCCTGGCACCAGCACTCAGGCCACACATGGGGTGACACAGTGAGCAAGACCAAGGAGCTCATCAGCTATTTCAATGCTACCCCCAAAAAGCCGTATCACCTTCCTGATCTGGCTCATCAGCCACCACACAGCAGGAAGAAGCTTCATTTTCTCAAAAAAGTCTTCATTTCCATGAACTCAAAGTGCTGGAGAAACCATTCCTTTAGTTACATGTTTATCTGCACTTGAAAGAAAATACTCATCGAAGAAACTCTTCATCAGCAAAGACTATGTCATAAGACACATAAGCAGAGAGGTAGAGCTCAAGATAAAGTTTTGACTTTAAAGCTTACATGATTAACACAACACTTCAGGGGATTTTTTTCTTTTGTAGATAAATAAACTTTCTGTGTTGAAATACAAATGATTTTAAAAGAGTTTGTAGTAGGAAAAAAAACAAAGAAAAAGCCAACAACAGTGGTGTTTGCCATTCAATTGAATATACAGAAGTAATTAAAAGTCTAACATCCACCAGCAGTCCAGACCCAGGCTTCCCTGCTGTAAACTAGCACTAGCCCATATTCTAACCATTCCTCTAACAGAGAGACCAATATTCCTAGCATCAGCAGGTTGGGAATTGCATGTTAGCATACTTTAGCAGTAGCACTCATCAAATGAAAATACAAAGAGCAAGCAAGAAAAAAGGAAAGCAAATTTCTGAATGGGAAGTAGTTACCTGTGTATTCTTCCAACTGTGTATTTTAGTGCTTACAGTTCTTCATGATTTCTAAAGTGCTCCAAGAAAGAAAACTCACGTCCACGCAACCACCTGGTAACAAACTGTCCTACCAAGAGTCACAACACTGTTTAGGGACTTACGTGGGATTCTCCTGGGAAGAAAGTGCCAAATTTGGAAATAGGAAGCAATCATCTGTCTTCTACAAAACTCACCCTGTTCTGGCAGGACTTAGATGGAGGGCGATTTCACTTTCAACTGAAGTCCCACCATGCCCTGCCCTGCTGCTTTTTGATGAGGGCTTTCAAAACGGCACACAGACCAACTGGGATCTGAACATCCAGACTGGTAGACAGAACACAAAACATGGTACGTGTGGCTGAATTTCCTTACCACCTCAGAGTAATGCTTAGGGCATGCACTGCTATGCAACAGCCACCTCCTGAAATGGAAATGCCTCTCTTCTGGAACAGCAACAAAACCAAAATTGCAAAAACAGCTCCATAAGGCAACAACTTGCAGCTACCCAACAAGAACCATTTCCAAGGTTAGGTGCATCCTTTCCCAGATATTTCTAGATCAGCCCCCTACCTCCACTGAAAGCTTCTAGCAAAGCCTTGAGAAGCACGTTAGACCTCCACACTTTCAGATTTCTTTTAAAAGCCACACCACCACGCAATAACTGAAGAGGCTTGGGCAAATGCCCACATCCCCACACAGCCACTGTATCTACAAGTGCTTCTGTGGCCATTTATCGCCAACAGCAGAAAAGCGTTGAGAGTAACTGCCAAGAGTCTTTCCTTTTTGTTGTTGAAATCCTGCAATCTTTTACAAAAAAAAGCCCCAATCCAACAGAACACCCTACCTAAAAACCCCAACAGAAACCAAAATGAAACTTGGGTCTCAAACAGACACACCACCAAACTCCCTCATGTGCTGCTTCGTCTGTCTTCCATTATAAGACTCTCACTTTTTCTCCATGTACACTCTCTCCTGCTTATGTTCCTTCCCCTCTGTTCCTGCTAAAGCAATGAAAATGAACCAGCTGGCTTTACATTCACATTTTCATGTATTACCACAGCTCTCAACTGGCCACTGAGTGCTCAAGGTTTCTCACACCTTGCCACACATCCCTGCCATCACTTTTTAACGTGAATCACCCATTTTCTTATTTTTTCATGTTCCCAAGGATGAGCTACAGACTACTTTTTGTAAGCTGGTGAACCATCAAAGAAAGACCCCCAGACCGATGTGGTTGTTTTCTAATATACACTTAGATACACTACCTTACTCTTAAGAGCTCATCTAACATTTTTTTTCTGTCGATTTCAGGTTCTGTGAATACATTTCTCTACAACTGGGGTCAAATCCGACCTCACAATATGGCAGGGTAAGCAGGAGGTGAGTTAAAAAGGAGCAACTCTTACGAAACTCCACCTACACTTGCTTTATGAAGAAGTACAGAACACATGTTACATCATGAAAGCAAACTCACTGGCTTTTTGGTAATTGAAGGCAGGGTACTGTTGCCTAGCAACTTATCTGATTACCATTTTTTCAAGTATCACATGCACACTTAGATATGTTGCATAATAATGTCTCACTTTTATGCTGCCTAACTCAATGGCAAGAAAAAAAAAAAACAGAGGGAAAGCTACCAAAATTAATGCCTTTAGTCTCTTTTCTGGCAATAGAGAAGGTACAAAATCGTAGCTCAAGAAGTTCAAACATTATTATTCCTGAATTTTATTCCTGCCTTTCTGGCTTGCTGAATGTGCTTATACAAGCATTTTATTGTATCTACTTGTCTGCAAAATGACACTAATAATACCAGCCTCACAGAGACACACTGAAAATTCATTAAGAATCGAGAGATTCTCAGATGAAAGATGCGGTGGAAGTGCTGGTGTTAGCACTTAGAGCTTTTTAGTACTCCAAATCTTGCTAAGCTGTGATCCAAAGTGTAGCAAATTTTAATCATTGTCATGACATTGTCCAGACCTTGTTTCTCAAACAAGGATATCCAATCACAAAAACTGTATTTCTCCCATCAGAATGCAACGCTTTCCTGCCTTCTACGACCAATATGTAGCTGGGAAAAGAAAAAAGAAAACAAAAAAAACCCAACCCCCACGCACCTCACATCCAAGGTGGCATACCCCAACTTGAAACTGGAGCACTATTGCATCTCTTGGAGCTTGTATCACAAAAATTAGGGGTGATTCAGATTGTGTGCATACAAAACATTTTTAGAAGTCAACATGCTCTACTTATTGATCTGAGCTCTCAAAAACTTATTAGACTCTAGCTAACTGATGAAAGAATTAAGTGTTCAGCTGCCTTTTGGGTGAGTAGTAATACCTCATAATACAAGCACCAAACAGAGACACTGTTTCTGAAAGGTTGTCACTATCTAACAGGAGGATTTGGGTTCTAGAAGTTGATTTTTGCACACTTAAAAGTTATATGCCGACATTAATAGAAAAAAATATAATATAACCTACTTTATATATGCACCTGTTTCTTCCATTGCACAGAATGGGAATGGCTCAGCTGCCCAGGGCACTCCTGATACCACGCGAGCCTCTGTCAGCTGAAGTGACTGAAGCTGTTTTGGAAACTCAGTATCTCATCTCCATGGTAAAGTATTATCCAGCAAAGGAAAACTGAAAGCAACCACAGCCAAGCTCGATATTGCGAAGGAATCACGACATTACCTTCACAGTGGCTCCTCTCCTCCTGGCAGACATTAGAGCATTTTTATAAACTGTGCCCTACATCCTGCGGCTCTTGTGCAAGTCCACTTCCAATTAAAAGCTTAATTGTGAGATCTGCCGTGGAAAGAACCTCTGGATCAAAATAAACCAAATCACATGATATCTATCATGCCACTAGGGGAAAATATATACACATCTTGAAAACACCAGAAATCACAAAAAAGAAATAACTCTTCCTCTAGGACTTACCGTAAACCTCTGCTGACAAAATACAGAGAAAAGGTGTGGGCCAAAGTGCACCCTGTAGATTAAGCAAGCCAGGCTTTGCTCTTGCTGGATTGGAAACAGCCACATACACCACTATCACTCCGACTGCAAGCACCGAGAAACCACTCTACCTAGAGCTCTGTACGGACACAGTCCCAGCCAAGATTTCTCAGCCCAGATGAGGCTGGTGGAGCTGAATGAGTTGTCTTCAAGGATGAAAAAACCCACAAGCCAAAACAGACTCCCAATGCCCAGAAGGCACTTCACAGTGCCCACTGCGCTATGTCACAGCTACCCATGCTAGAGAGAGCTGCCTCCTTCAGAAATGTTTCAAAGCCTCCTTCACGCACCCAGCAGAGAAGGATGACAGGACAGAAAGGTGCTTCGCACAAGTCCTTCTTACAGGCTGCTTCAATATACAGGGCACCTGAGAGCAAAGATCCAGCAAGGAAGAAGTCAAACACCAGCTCTGTGCTATCAACCCTTACCTAACGACTACTAATGCTTGAATCTTACCAATGAAAGCAAGACAGCACGGAAGATTCCCTCCAGTCCTCTAATCCAGCTTTGACAGAAGCCATTGAGAGCAATGAGTCTTGGAATAAGGTTGTGGCAAACTCTTGTGCACTGACACCAATAAAGACCCAGATCAAAAGAAAGGGTATGCAATGGTTCAGAGCCATCTAACTAGTAACTGATAGGTATTCCCATTCAGGTATGCCTAGAAATAAATCCCTACGGCAGTCTAGCTTTTATGAAGCCTCTAAGGGCATGTTAAAGAGCAGCACACACCTGCAAATACATGTCTTTTACACTTGTTTTAGCTGGACTGTGAGGCACATAGGCTCTGGCTCCTGCTAGACATTATTGGGTGTATCATTTACAACCACGAATGCGGTGCTCTGACTAACCAGACAGAACACGTTGTTCCCAATTGGCACAGATGTGGGTAATCTGCTCCTGTGGAGCCAAAGCCTTTGCCCAGTCTGGCTTTCTTTCAGGACTCTTTCTGGTTGCCTGCACAACCACCTTACCTAGGAGCTCAGAAACCACCTGGATACTCCTGCCTCATGGACCGTCACAGAAATGTGAAAAGCCAACCAGTTCATTTCTCACATATAAGGTGAACCAGACCTCTGCTCCCCCGCCCAGTCTGTACTGAGCCTGCAGAGCTACAAGCAAGCAACACGGTCAGGCAATAAAGTCACCAGAGAACACTAAAATGCATCCAGGAAGCAGATCCGAGAAGTAAAATGGGATCATTTACAAACACATACCAAACAAGCCACAATCAGATAATACCTTTTATGTTGGAAAACATTAGCTACCTAGATGATCTGTCTTCTTTCAGAGGAAGTAGGGAAAAATACCATACTTCAGCTTTCACAACTGGCAGATTTTATTTGGAAAGAGAACTCCCAAGTGTGTTGTTCATCTTCACATCTTTCATTCCAGACCCAACCCAGGAACACCTTTGTTGGACACTGCTTCATTTGCAGCTATACAGGAATACACAGGACAGAAGGAACCACATACACATTTGCTCAGGTGCCACTTCCCATGGCAAGACGTGGCTCTGGCATCTGAAAGCTTACCAAGGTATTGCAGCTGCCTACAGATGAGGGAAGCGTTTCCCCCAAAAGGACGTTGAGGAGTGGGAACAGAGGCTTTTCCTGCCTCATGCTGACTAACAATTTCTCTAATTGACCCATTTTCTACAGAATAATTAGCCCTAGGGAATGAAGCACTGCTGCCCTTTAATTAGTCATGTCGTTACCTCTCTTGTCTTACCATGTAATAGCAGGCTGCCTGAGAAGAACCAGCAAAAAGAAACAAACCAAAACAACACAACTACTTAATTTCATTTTCTTAAATGTGGCATTTATTAAAGGCAATCCAGAAACAAAAATCCTAAGGTACAATTTGCCACAATAGTATTTCCCATTACTTCTATGATTTCATCATCCAAACAAGCAGGTCTCCTTCATGCCACTACCCGTTAAGCCTCCTCAACTAGGCTTCTTGAGTTTAGGAGCTTGTTCAGGGAACTTTCCCTTCAACTTCATCCAAGAAAAAACTTCTTTCTGCTGTCAGAAAGTTTAAGAACAGAAAGGAGTATCTAGTCAAACCTCCTGTGTATCACACAGAGTTTGTTAAAATTTCGTGCAGTTTCTTGCAACAGAGGTCAGTAAGTTGGATAAGAATACATGTCCGTTAGTTTAAGGAGATTAGATTTGCATACCATGAAGAAATAGCACAAGAAATCACACCACAGCCAGCATGGCAACTCTAAAACTGGCAAAGGACTGTTCATGGCCATTAGTGACTAATCCCATGCTGCAGAGGAAAGAGAAAAACCTATGAACTGTGGCCTCAGACTCCGTGGTAAGTACAATTCTGAGGATACAAACAGGAGTTGCCATCAAAGCATGTCATGATAGTGGAGAGATGGGTTTTTTCCCCCCTGGGAAAAGCACAGTCTCCTCTCCCCCACTTGCCCCCGAGACCTCCTCCTTCCTGGCGTGCTCAGTCCCCGATTGTGGCTCATTTCTAATGCTTCAAAAGGAAGGCAAAAACTAAGTTAATCCGGCTAATTACACCATGAGAGGAAATACCCTTCCCGGACATGACGCAGTGACTGCCAGCAGCCCTGAAGCACTTGAGCTACATACAGTCATTGTCCTAACCAAATGGACAGGTATTACAAGAATATTTTTAGGACACTGCAAAACAGTTCCTCTTCTCCAGAGCTCTTGATGTGTGGAAATAAGTAGATCCTCAAATCACAAGGCCAAAGGGATTCCTACATCTTCACTCCTCAGGACTTCTCAAAGATGCAGAATTGAAGTATATAGATTGTAAAAAGATACCTCACTTTAAAGATTCTGAACGCTACTGAGTCCACCACCTTACCTAAAAAACCTCTTCCTGTCCCACACTCAAAGCCAGGAAGCTGCATATCCCTTCAAGGTTAAATTTGCCTTACACTGCTCAGCACCACATCATGTTATGACACCGTCAGCAAAACTGCATAGCCTCCACTACCAGGTATCATTTCCATGTGTATGCACAGATCTAGGTTACTGTCAACCCACATGTCAATAAGCTATCCACAACTCTTGTTTTAGCCCCCTGGACCGTTTCTGTAAGCTGCCATGGGGCCTGCTACAACAATGCCAAGGCTTGAACTCTCCCGATGAAGTGGTCTGTTTTCTGCCCTCACCATCACCCCTCAGTAGAGCAGGAACAGAAACACCAGCCATGGCTACAGACGTGGCTCTTGGCTAAGGGAAGCTATGCAGTCCCAAGCAGTACTACCTCACCACTCGCTTGCCCCTCTACTTCCCTTCCCCCAGACTATACTACTTCCTTTTTCAATACGTGCCTGTGACCAGAGGATCTCAAAATGTTTCACAGACACTGAATAAGCTGCTTGTGACACTTCTGCTGACCTTTGCTTCAGAAGCCGCTGAAGCTACTAGTTAAACCAAACAATTTGGAGCTAACTCTTTGTGTCTCAATCTCACACCTTGCCATGAGTTGCCACCTTTCCTTCACAGAAAGCCTTTCCACGAACAGAGGGACACCCATGTTCTTCAGGTGAGCCTCAACAGAGAGCTATGAAATTTGCAAACATAGGCATAAAGCTCCTTGGGGAGAAAATACCTACTTTCATATTAAGTGAACAATCTTAATTTATCCACAGTAGCAAGCTGTTGTCACCACACACACATAAAAAGTGACACCCCTGCATGAAGGAGCTTATACCTTCTCACTCGGATGCGGTGCTGGAGTTCAGGAAGGACCTTCAGGATGTGGGCATCAGAACATCTTACAGACTCCCTACATGGCTTTTCTCAGTGCTGGCTGGCAGCAGCTATGGGCATTAATGATTCCACAGCAGTAAGCCTTCCTCTTCTGTTTCCTAATAATTTTATAGCAATTGTTCTTTTCAGGACTTCCTATTTAGCACCAAACAGTAGCTAGACCCATCTCTATGTGATGCCCTATGTGTATTAATGCATCTGTGTTCCTGGAAACCACAGGACAGAGCTCTCTGGGCAAGATGTTCTTGCAAATTCCAAACGCACGCAGCTCTAGCGTTCATGGAGTTGTTACCACCTCGCCTGCAAAATAATTCAGCTCCTGCAGGGACTGCTTTTTCCTCAGAATTAAGAAGAAAACAGGACAAACCTGTCAAATAAATGATGTCAGAAAACAATAGAAAATATTTAATCTGACAGAGTTTTACTGCTTCTGTGATGTAATTAGGAGCCTTAACAAGTTTGTACTACCCTGGCAGCTTTGGACCAGCGATGCCAAAAGCTCTCGAGGAAGTCTCAGAGTAACACCCCAACTCAGGATGAGCAGGACGGGCCAGCCTCCCAGCATCCCTACTTCTAAGTATCCTAGGGACAATTCTCAAACCCCTAGTGCAAAGGATGGGGGATAGAAGGAATCAGATTTTCCATTTCACCAAAAATCAGCTATTATATTTTTCCATACCAAAAATGGAACAAGAGCAAAGAGCTTGAGACTTATTTACATTAAAAACAGAAAAAAGAACAGAAAACCTCCCCATTTCAGCTGACCGCAACATCAGGGTCCCTGACCTCCGAGCACATTACACACGGGTAGTTCACAAGGTTGCAGAAAAGTCACGGGAAGGATCACAGCCAGCCCCCCACCTCCCAGGGCTGCTTCAGATCTATTTCTGCTGCCCTGGAATAAAGCTTCACTGAAAGAAAAAAAAAAAAGGTATAAACAGATGTTTCAAAGCTCTTAATTTTGGTAAAAAAACGGGGTACTCTTCGGTGAAAATCTGAACGACTCTTCCACCCTGCTCACACAGAGCCCCGAGCGCCTCCCAGCTGGGCCGGGGCTCCCGAGCAAAAACCCCCGCGGCCAAGGGGAGGGAAGGGAAGGGAAGGGAAGGGAAGGGAAGGGAAGGGAAGGGAAGGGAAGGGAAGGGAAGGGAAGGGAAGGGAAGGGAAGGGAAGGGAAGGGAAGGGAAGGGAGCGCGGGCGGCACCCCAGGGGACGCCGCTCCTCGGGCCGCACCGCGCGGCCCCGCTCTCCGCCAGGGGGCGACACCCCGCGTGCGGGCGCCAGGCTCCGCCGCACCTCCCCGGGGCCCCCCGGCGGGCGAGAAGGAGGCTCGCGCTCCGCCGCCCGGGCACCGCCGCCCGCCTTTGTCTCGCTCAGGCCGGCGCCGGCACGGCTTCCCCGCGCGACGCCCGCCCAGCGGGGAGCGCGGCCGCAGCCTGGCGGAGGCGACCCGGCCCTCCTGCTGCCAGAAAGCGAAACCAACGGCGCCGGCCGCCGGCACCCGCCTTCCGCCCCGGGCAGCGCATCTCCCGCCGCCGCTCGGCTGCGGAGAGGCCGCCGCGGGCGCCGCGCATCTGCCGGGCGTGGAGGCGGCGACGGGCCGCGGGCAGGTGCTGATGCCCCGGCTTGCCCCCCCCCCCTCCCCGTCTCGCCGCCCTCCCGGCCGCGCCGCGGCTCTTCGCCTCACCGGGGTCCATGGGTGCCCTGCGGCCGGCGGCGGCGGGAGGTGAAATGTGCCGGTGACACTCGCCCGTAGTATGGATGCGGTTGCAATCTGCACATGCTCGCTTCCGACAGCCGGCCTGCCCCGCCACCTTCCCTTAACTCTTTCCCTACTGCCCCGCACTGCCTCCTCAGCGGCGGGGCGGCAGCGGCCCAGCCCCCGCCAGCCTCTCCCTGGGGCGCCGGCCCCGCTCCCCGCCGCGGAGCTGCAGCCGCTTTGCTCGTTCCGCAGCCTGCCGGGGAGGGGGGGATCCAGCCGCGTGGTTCCCCCCCTCCCCCCGAGGCCTGCCGGGACCCGGCGGGGGGAGCTCACGGAGGGGGAGCTTGCCTCCCCGGAGACCCAGACTTTGCCGTTGCGGGTCTGTGTGAGCTCAGGCGTGTGGCGGGAACAGCCTGCTCAAAAGCTCCCCGAAAAGCCTGAGGTGTTTGCTGTGGCTGTGCACAGGATGTGGCGACTCTGCTTGGCTGCTGAGCCCACGGTACAGGTTCTTCGTATTTGCTCTTCTAAAGAAATCCGTAACAAAAACAAATGTGAAATCCCGGGCAGCTAAGGGATATCACCCCCGGCCTCCTGTTGTTGAATCTGGATGCTGACAGGACATCCCTGCCGTGCAGGAAATCAAACACAACTATCAAAGGAAATATTTGCAGCTTCAACTGCTAAAAGAGTGAAACATAACCCCTGCAAGAAGGGTTTTTCCATCCAGAAGGATCTCAAGATTCAGAAAATTGCCCCAGGAAGAGGAGCAAGAAAAAATAATCTAAAGCATAGGTCATAAAATAAATTAAAATCACTTCTCTTTCTGCATTAATTCTTCATTATCATGACAATACAGGGGGAAAAAAACCTTTCTGTGGGATTAGAAACCAGGAGATTGCAACCCTGAACCAGGAGCAAACAAATGATCCCTGTGTCCCTCTGGCTCCCTCTGAAAAATAGAAGGAAGTAGCAGCAGTTCCCTGCAGCCAAGATTAGTTATTGCCTCTGGAGTGTCTTACTGCCCTCCCACAGAAGCGAGGGAGACTTTTAGTTCTGTTCCTTTACAGAGAGAGAAATCAAAGTATAGTGGGGTAAAATTGTAACCTAGAGTGACACAAACTCAGAAGTGGCAACTGAGAGCCATGTGTTTAAGGAACACCCTGCCCTTCCCTGCCTTGCCTTTCCTAATTAGCTACTGATTTGGGGCTCTACTCTAGTGTTCCCAGGCCTTTGATGCAGGCCACATTTTCTTTCTCACAGGCACCAAGTTTCCTGGTCGCTCCTGCCTTCTCTAGTACCAGAAATGATGAGCTAATGTTTTTAACAGAATAAGAATGTTTCTACGACCTCTGTTTAATGACTCAGCATTTCTGATATCAATAATAAATGGTCCCAGTGAAGAGGCAACATCAGACCTGTGTGGGCCCTGAGGCAATTATAAGGAAGGATTCTCAAGATGTCTGGCCATGGCGACTCCCTCCAAGGCAGATAGTCCCTTGAGAGGCTGCTCCCTCAGCCCCAAATAACGCAGGGCCAGCAGATGCTGCACACTGGAAAAATGCCGCGGCATTGCATAGCTCTGCACAACCCCAGAGTGCCCGCGGGTTACTGGCTGGCGTGGCTGTCAGCGTTCCTCGGGGAGTTCTGTGTACAAACCGCTGTGGCTGCTCTGAGGGTGCCACAATGCAGCAAACCAGCCTGTCACCGAGTCACCTGATTGCACAATCTCAGTGAGAGCTGGAGTATCAGGAAGATGGAGCATTTTAAAGGGGAAATGGAGAATAATGCACAGCTAGTCCCACCTCAGCAGCCAAGCTGTGCAAGCTAGGACAGTGCTGCATGTGCCAGTGACCTCAAGCTGGATGGAAAAAAAAACAACCCAGTTGCTTTATAGATATTTCAATAGAGCTGTGAAGGAAAATGCTATGATAGCTAAGGCTTCTTTGATGTTCTTAGAGGCACCTTTAAAATACTGTATCTGATTAGCAGCTACAGAGGACACCAGCCTAATGCAGTGCTTATGTATTTGTTGTGAAATAGCATCCCTTAGAAGGTACTGAGGACCACACTAGAGACACGGTCGAGAGAGAGCGTGAGAGAGATCATTTCACAGTATGAGGCAGCATGAACATTTCACAGTGTGAGAGGAGAGAATGGAGCAAAGGAAAGGTCAATGTGAAAGGAAGAAGAGAGCCAAGAGATACTCACCTATGAGAAGGAGAAATCAACAGCCAGAGATGGACCGGAAAAAATTAGAAGCACATGTAGGGAATACATAAATCTGTATTGTCCTGTCTACTCACAGCAAGCAGAGAGAGGAAGGAGGAGGTGAGGAGAAAGGAGAGGGCTCACAGAATGAGGAAGGAGGAGGCAGTGAGGCAGGGATGAGGGAATGAAAACAAACACTGTGCTGTGCTAAGAGGACAGGCAGGAGGGAGGAATGTCAGAGCGAGCACCTGGTGGTGCTGCTGCACACCTGTGAGCTTGTTCAGCTCTCCCCAGCTGCATTAGCTGGTCCAGAAAGGCTGCTAGTTTTCTGTCCAGCTTTGTTCCTTTCAGACTGAGCTAGGAAAAAACCCACCAAAAACAAACGAGCAAGCAAAAAATCTTACAATGGAGTTGAGATTATAATATGACAAAAGATGGAGTGGAATGACCATCAGGGACAAAGGAGCAAGGATTTCTAGAACTGCCCTTTTGTCAGGCATTCACCAGGAGGCTTAAGCTCTCCAAGGCCTGGTGCTGGGCAGGAGCACCATTCTCTGCAGAGCATCCAGGCCTGTGCACAGAAAGCTGGCTCTCAGATGAAAAGTTTCCAGTGACCTAAGTATCCTCTAGCCCCTCTGCAGCCACTTGTAAACAGGCATGGGAGATGTAGCTGATCTTGTTAATGATCTCACAGTCCCTGTGTGTGTGTGTTGCCTTTGGAATAACACAGATCATATATAACACCTCATCTAGTTCTTCTATATGCATGCCCAAAGCTAGCTCAGACATCTCTGCACCATCCTGTCTGGTTCTGGAAGGATTTCGGCAGCAGCATCACACCTGACCATATGGAAGCAACTTGGAAAGTAGCATAATCATATTTGCTCACTACTATTATATCTGGGCACACCAAGGAGTGCAGTGCAGCAGTACCCAAGCTGGTTCCTCACTCATCCATTTTGTGTCCGCCAGAGCTTATTCCCTCACCGTAATTTGTGTTTTATTTATGGCACAATAGTCACACTGAAAAAGAATGACTCATTTCTTCAGGAGCTCTTTAATGTGGTCGTTACACTGGTGTCTGAGTGCACCACAAATATTGCTGCCAGTGTAGTCATTCCCAGTGAGGTAAGATCTCACTGTGAAGGCTGGAGTTTGAAGCTCAGACGCATTACATTTAAAAGGAATCATAAATTTGAGATTCGTAGCATCTCTTCCCCCCCTCCCCCCCCCCCCCCCCCCAAGAATTTAGTTTTTTATGGCTCCTTATATTTACATTCCAGTTGTGAATGCTCATCCCTTCTGTAAATCCATCCCCAGTCTAGAAAAAGGAGCACCTGGAAAATCAGAAACCACTGTTAGTCATGCCAGCTTAATCCAAGTGACTTGTCTGACATTGCTTAGGAGCTAGAGGGATGGGACCCAGCTTTCCAGAGCAGGCTTTAACCACCAGGCTCATTAAATCATTCTCACCCTCATTTCCCACCTCACTCCCTACACATTAACGGGTTCTGCAACAAATGAAAGGGGAATTTCACCTTCATTTTCTATCCAGTCCTGGTTCAGACTGACCCCAGACTTCATCACAATTGTTTAAAACCTCTCAAGCTGAAATCAGGGGGCTTTCCCTCCTTGGGGAGATTTGGCTTTTTCTCTCATCTTTGCCTGAGGTGGTCCTGCAACTGGGAATTGGGAATCTCATGTCCCAGGGTGTGTAGAATAGAGAGGAGATGCTCTGTGCTTATTTATTAAACCCGTCGCAGATGTGAGGCTTCTCTGTCAGGAAACTGGTGAACAAAGAGCAGTCTTAAAGCTTCCAAAGAAATTAAAGGAGGAACTAATTTTATTTTTTTTTTCCTCAGGGACTCCCCAGTCGCCGTGGTGACAAGTGTTCTTCAAATCCCTAAAAGGTAGGAAGTGCATTTTAAAGAACATCACAAATCATGTGCTGTCTCACATCAGCATAAGTCTTCATGTGGTAACAAGGAAATCAGCTCCTTTGTCTCTTCCTTTATTTATTTTCCCTTTTGTGAGGGTAGAAAAAAAGTGCAAGCCATGGGTTTTTCACTGCCTTCACTCTTTTTGTAAGTTCAGAGAAGAAAATTTGAAGGAAATTTTCAAATATGATTCCTTCAAGCTGGAGGTGAGACATTGGTCTGATGGGTTCCTTCTTTCTTTTGCTTGTAGCACAGGTTTTGTTTTCCCTCCATAGGATATATCAAAATACATTTGGGTTCTTTTTTATGGCCTCAGACACGCCATATCCATCACTCCTGACAAACTGCTTGATTCACAAAGGTACTGAGAAAGGAGTCAGGTCCATGTAGGTATCTCTGCCCAAAATTGCAGCATTTGTTCATTTAACCATGCACATGCTGGCCTCTGCTAGTACAGTGCTGTCCATGAGATCAGCCTCAAAACATTAAAGGTTGAGCAGCAATCCCCACAGTACCCAGAGCTATTTTTGAAAACTCTGGCCTTTCTCTCTGGAATTGTTGAAATCACTCCCTTACTCAGAGCATATTCTTTGCTCTAGATACAAATTTCAATAGTAACATTTGCATGAGTATTTGGTTTGTGCTATCTGCTTTTCTTCAAGACATTTTTCTGTAATAAATACCTGCCATATTTTATGGCTCGGTGAGAGCTTGGCTCTGAAGCTACACACAGCAGACAGGAAGCTTTTACTCCTAAGAGATGCTACCAAAATGCCATGCAGCAAAGCATGTCTTACTGTCAAAGCAGCCTGTTTAGGAAAGCCATGCCCAGGGGTGTTCCCAGTCAAAGTATCCATAGGTATGACTGTTAGCAAGACATCTTCACAGAAACTGTCAAAGCTTTTTTGAGTTTCCTCTGGATGCTGTCCAGGGATCATCTCTTTGGACTGACAAATTGCTCAGCAGAGCTCTGATATCCTCCAGTACCTCCTGCTGCATTTGCCTTCATGTGTCAGATGGGTCCTTCAGAATGGAGGAGCCTGAGACTTCTTCTAGAACAAGCAGCAGGCAAGACTTACCAGGAGCATGATTGATGTCTGACTAAGTAAGCCTGTATTTACTTGGTTTTTAAGTAAAAATAAATAAAAGAATCCCTCATGGTTTCTATTTTGGATCCAGGCACAGAAGCAAAACAAATACCATATATGTGTAAATACCAGATTCTGAAGGGTTTGGAGGCTTCTCTGCTTTCTGTTACTATGTCAGGTATAACAAAATGCAAACAAAACACGCGGTCCAACTCAATCCAATAATCTGTTTTGTGGAGAAGGGTTGCCTGTCAAAAATGCCAGGAGGTTCTGGAGACTTGGATAGTGTTCTCAGACATGCTTCAGGCCTTCTCAGTCCCCTCAAATTCACCTCTTTTTTTTTCCCCAGCTGTAAAAGATGCAGCACATTTCCTAGAAAGCTTTGAGACACACCGTCAGAAAGCAGGGTAAGCAAAGAGGTGTTACATTTGAAGGGTTTCTAGAATGCCAAACAACACAGTGCTAGCACTTCACTTCCTGTAACTCTGAGCTAGCAAAGAAACTGAGACAGAGAGAAGACAGAAGGTACATGATTTACATAAAATACTTTAGAACATCAGTACCAGAGATCAGATAATTACGATAAATAATTCTATTTCATATTCTGTCTCTGGTACATATTATACTGCAAAATATAATTGAGACACTAAATATTTCTGGAGCTGTAGGTTTTATTTATACGACAGGGCACAGATGCAAAGTGCTCTGCACAGCAGTGAAATGACAAGTGTCTGCTCTAAATCACTTACAATACAATTCTAAAACATTAGTCAACTACTGATGATAAACCAGGGATAGGAAGGGAATGGATGAGGGGAAATGATGGAAGAGGCAAGAGTTACAATATAAAAAGAGATAAATGAAGAAGGTTGGGAGCAATTAAATAGTATGAATGAAACGAAGTTTTCCTGTGAGATTTGAAATTATGTGGAAAGTAGATGAGTCAAAGGAATACATAAAAGCAATTCAGAGCTTAAAATCACAGTTTGTTTCTCAACTTCCATGTATCAAATATTCACAATGAGCTGCTCGAGAACATTTCACAGGGCAGGGGCTTTTTGAACAACAAACCCACCTGAGATTAAAAAAACCTGCTCACAGACAGTGCTGAAGCAACAGAAATGGCTAAATGTGTCTTTCTCCAGTCTTCATTCCCTGAATTTGCCCTGAAGTTGCATTGGTGGTGAGATTCTTCAGTTTCTCATCTAAACTGTTATTTTGAAAGGCTGTGTGCTATCAGCAGTAAGCCAGGGTTTTCCCTAGAGCCACGAAGGCCTCCAAGATTCTTTGGAATTACATAGGATTAAAGCTCTCGTGGGGCTGATTTTTATAGAGCATTTAGGCACCCAGACAGGCAGGTCGCTACTACAGGGATTCTCAAGATCAAATTAGCACCAATTCATGGATGTTCATTATGGTGATCCAGAAATCAAACATCACTTTTGCAAGGGAGGTTCCCATATTCAAGCACCGGAGTCATGTTAGAAACACTGCCTCCTGTGGCAGTGTCGTGGTTGGGGTGTTTTTCCAGTTTTCTGAGTAAGAATCTATTTTTGGTTCCAAAGCCAAGCCAAAACGAGGCTCTTCACCAGCATCTCCACTTCCATTCATGTCTTCCAAAAATGCTTTGGCTGGTTTTGTTAATGCAACATGTGCTTGAGGCTAGGTTGCTTACTTACTATAGGTGCATGCCACAGGAAGTTTCTAGACAGAGAAAGAAGGAGAAAGGAACATACCCAGCAACTTACATTTTCCATGTATTATGCTAGTCCCAACTGGTAAAGTGACCATCTAAAAGAAAGAAAATCAATCGTGGACTTTTACAGTCCTCCAGTTTCTTTCATTAGTTATCTTGACAACCTTAATTCTACTTGTTATCATTAAATGGCAGCACTTAAAGGGCAGAACAGGGGGAAACTTGCATGTTTTGCTATTGCTTATTGACATAATTGTAATAATGAATAAATATACATCTCTCCTACAGCATAATGGATCTCAGAGATCATTATCGCCTGGAATGACCTCTTAGATATCACAGACCATTAATTTTCATGGATATATTCCAGTATTAAATGCTGTAACTCATGCTTGGCAATTTGTAGTTGGCTGTAGGCTGATAAGAAAGACGTCTAGTCTTGATATGAAGACATAAGGAGATGAAGAATTCACCACATTAACTTGTTCTAGCGGTTAATCATTTTCTGTGTCTCATTCTTCACTTGAATTTGCCTGGCTTCATAATTCCTGTGCTCACTCCTCAGTATGGCTTAGTCTGTGCAGAGCCTTTTCCTGCTAGTGTTTTATGCCTCTGACAGGACCAATTCATTAATCAAGCCATAAATCAAGTCATCTCCTTTTCAGTAAGTCAGACAGGTTGAGCACAGTAAGTCTTCTACAATAAGACATTTTCTTTAGATCTTGAATAATTACTCAGCTTCTTTTGCACCTTCCCCAGCTTTTCAGCAACCTTTGAAAATAAATATCCTGCATATGATTAGTCTCATGAGTACCACAAAGGGGACAAAAGCAACCTGGTACTTGTACTCACTATTCCCTTGTTTATGCAGTCAAGGATTAATTTCACCCTTTTTGCCACGGTATCTCACTGGAGTGAGACTACTCTGACGAGCCTGATCCTTTTCAGACCTCTCTTTTCCAGGGTAAAGTTTCTGATTACACACCTCCTAATCTCCTATCTGTTTCCCACATGCATAACTTTGCATTTGGCTGTAGTAAAAGGCTTCTTACATGAACGTGTCTGATCTGCTAGGTGATCCAGCCTGCTCTATGTAAATGCTTTCCCCCCTCACCACTGCCATTCCGCCAGGCCTCCTAATACCTACATATTTTATCAGCAGTGAATTTATATTTACTTCTAGGGCAATGACAAAAATGTTGAATAGCACAGAATTTAAAATTCTTCCTAATGCTACTTCCACAGCCTTTGCAAAGCACTGGCCACATGACTTTATTCCCTTCTGCTCTAAGTCCAGCAGACAAACCTGGCTGCATTGTTTTCCCTATGCATTAACCATCCTGTTGTTTGATGTTTCTCTCAGTGTAGTCACCCAGATAGAGAGGTTCAGTGCTGCCCCTGATCTGAATGCTAGACACAAAGAAACATTCAGCAGAAAAGCAATTTAAGGAATAAAGTCCTGTCCAGTGAGGACTCTCTGTTGTTAACCATGTCTTCAGGGAACCACAGAAGGTAGGGATAGAAAGTACTTTCAGAGCATCTGTAGTCATCTTCCTGCTCATGCCAGGGATGCTTAAATTACTCTTTTTTTGGGTCAAGATTATTTTAATGCTGGAAAATACATCCCTAGATTTTCTTTTTCTTTGTCAGAGGCTCCTCCATCAGTTAATACTTTTTCCCCTGAACTGCTGGTAGCCTCACCAGGCACATCTATTGGGATTATTGACTTGGCCATTTTTTAATATGGGCATGGAGCAGACACTCCTCTCATTTTGATACTTCCTCACTATTACAGGGTATATGAAATATCACTATCAGCAAGCTAGAGATCAGTTAAATAAACCCTATTAGCATTCCCATGTAAGCTATCCAGTCCTGCTGATCTTAAAATATTTACGCCCAGTACATACTTTACATTCCTCCTGGTCACTAATGGAGTGGAAAATTTTTCATCAGCCCATGTGATGTCAGTGCATCATCTTTCTTCCTTCCAAATGCAGAACAGAAATATTTATTCAATATTTGTCTTTCCTGCAACATTATCATTTTATCATCTGCATCAAGCAGCAGCATGTACCTTTGTTAGAACTTCTGTTGTTCTTAATATACTCTTAACTCATTTTATTGTCTTAAGCCCTGCCAGATGATGATTTTTCTGTTGTAATTTTTTTCTTTCCTATTTTTACATTATATAACTTCTAATTTATATTGATTTCTATATATTTCCTGGTTTATCCATTTGCTGTGTAGGCTTTTTCTAACTATGCTTTCACTCCATACATTGACCCAGGATGGCACTTGAAAACAACATCATTGTCTATTATGCTTATGAAATTGAGATTTTTTTTTTTAATCCAGTGACCCTTAAACAGTTCCCAGTTATCTTTCAGATTTTTCTGTCTTAGCATCCCTTCCTCAGGTTTGCTGTGTTTTGTTCTGTTCTCTAATCTGATTCAGTGGCCACTGAGAGATTTTCTTCCCCCACAGTATCCTAGACTGTGTTATTATTTAGTACATTGGGCCATTATGCATTAAAGCACCTGTGGCTCTGAGTTATTAATAATTCCAAAATACTCAGTGTTTGTCCTTAAGAGGGAACATTTCCTCCTTACACTGTCTCCTTCTTATACTCTTTTATTCACTCTCTTGTTAGAGACAAATTAAACCAAGAGATTTTACAGTATAATTTGTTCCAGCAAGTTTCAGAACGCTGGTTAAATTAATTTTCTTCTTAAAAATGTGTATCTCTGATTTTGGGCTTCTACCTCCACTCTTAGCAGCAGTATAGAAACAGCTGAAGAATTCCTCCTTTCTCTGATTTTGTGACATCAGTTCCATTTGTCCATAAGGCCAAGTTACATCACAGTTGCACTAGAAATAGGGTTCTTGCACATTTTTCATTGAATACCCTCTCTGAGATGTCATTGTCACCTTATTTTTATTATGTCACTTTCAGAATGCATTACAGATGAATCTCAGGTACACAGGAGTTTGTCTGAAGTTCATCACACAGGCCTCAAGACAACACCCAGAAGCCTGGCCAAGCAGCCACCTAACTTCACCACCTATTTCAGATGCCATATACATGTGATGAACCCCACTTTGAAGTGATACACCAGGAGGTCACTGCACTTTTAAAAAAAGTATTTTTCCTTTCACATCTTGTCACTATCCCAGTAGCAACACACGATCCCAGCAAACATCAGTGGGTCAGGTGAGGTAGAAGCCAAATGGTGCCAAATGGTCCCAAATCTTCTTGATGACTAAGACTCTACAGATACACTAAATAAATAACTACTTCATCAAATATTCATCTGTGTCTTATACAGCAAAGTTCTGCATGGGCAGGCATTACCCCAGTATAGACTGCGTAGAGATAGCCATTATATTGTCTAAAGAGTAAGTTTTCATTTTGGAAAGTTATTCAGGAGACCTCTTGAAGAATGTCATGGGATTATGTACCTAGCCCTGGAGAATGTTTAGTTCATGGCAGGTGAGACTTTGTCAAAATGTAATTATAGTTACCAGATATTTTACACTTACTACAAATGCCAGTTTAATATCTAGCCAGTGAACTTTAAAAATCATCATTTCTAGAAAAGATCAGAAATTATGCTCTAGATACCAAATAATTCCTGGTCATCTTGCAAAACTTCAAGTTACAGCTAACATAACTGATGCTGGTAATGACAGATCAACATCAGAAATATAAGCACAAAAATAGATCAGGAGCAGAAGTCCAACACACCTTTCAGCTCCCCAGCTGTGGAAGCCATCTGCACAATTAGTTGTGAGTTTTCATCTATGGACTGATCCAGTTCTTAACAGTTTGGCAAACATGGAGGGCTATCTGAATTTCTTAATGTGCTATACTTCATTCCCAGTGATGGAATATTTCTCTCCAGTACTGTGCCCATTGTTAGAACAAAATTTATAATGGCTTTGAATCGGCCACTTCACTCTTTATTAACTATTCTCTGCCAACAAGAATATTGTGAACCTTTGCTTTCCACCTTTACTCAGTCATGAGGCATGGACACCTCTGGATGATGATGCACGCTCCATCCTAAGGAGATGTAACACTGACAATGTTGTCTCCACTGACAATAGATGGAGCCAGATGAGTAGTTCAGGCCCATTTCTTGATTTCTGGGTAGCTGAAGTCAGTCAGAATAATCCCAAACTGATGGTCAAATTAGGTACTCTTTTTCATAACACCCTAACTACATGAGACAGATCCTAAACTGGTCCAATGAGAGTCAGGAAGAAGTCCAAATTATGCTCTGTTTTATAAGTAAAATCTCACTTCTTTCATAATTTGACCTCTATCACACCTATGCCATCAAATGCTTTCCAAAGTTTCTCATAGTTGCCTTTGCAAATGGGAACTAAATCCCCTCTTTTACGTAATTGCAAAGGAAAAATACAAGTTAATAGAAGGGGAATTTGAGGGTAAAAGTGCCAGTACTGAATTTTGCTTCTTCAGAGGAAAAAAAAAAGAAGCCATAGTTGCTTTTTGATTCAAAGCCATTATAAATTTTGTTCTAACAATGGGCATGCTATTGGAGAGAAATATTCCATCACAGTTTAACACAGCCAAAGATGATATCAGCTTATACAATCCTTTGGGAGTCATCTACATTTTCAGTAGGCTTTTTTCTTAAGGGATATCTATACAAATACCAGCAATTAAGTGTTCTTTATTAGTCATTCTCAGAGGTACAGGCTTAACCATCAATTGATGTTCTTCTCAACCCCCTAATAAGACCAGAGGACAAAGAAATAGTACATCTTCCCCAAATGAGCTGTTTCTCTAGCATGATCCTAGACATGAACCACCACTAACTATATTGCACTGACTATAAAACTCTTGTGCTCATAATTCTGTGAGCATTTAGTTGTTACTTACCTGCAGACACTGATGTGACAAATAAAACTTGGATAGAGTAGGAATTCACAAGCACTGCTTCTGTGGTCAGACTATGTTGTCCCTCACTTCTCCCTCATGCTACAACAGGTCTGTCACCTCCTTCTCCCCACTCAATTTTTACATCCCCTGTATTCTCAGTGCCCTTGCCCCATGGTTGGGATAAGGTAAAAAGACCAAGGTTCATTACCAGGTGGGAAGATCAGCAGTCAAGTTAACACTTTCTGGCAGATCAACTTCACTAGGCTTGTGCTAATAATCTCTTTTAAGACATTTTTGGCATAGCAGAACATCTGGACATCCTGGGAAGCTAGGCTTACAGAAGTAACCTTAGAAGTGTCTAAAACCAGTGGGAAAACAACTACTGTAAAAATGCAGGTAGAGGAGTTGATGTCCACCCTGTCCTCACCTGCTGACAACAGCCCCATAACCCCAGCTGGCAATTCCTAGGTGCAGACATCGCTGGGCAGTTCTTGTGTCCCTTTGTTGTGATCCTTGAATATTGACACTATGACACCCAACTCCTTTCTTTCCAAGGGAGTAAAAAACGGTGCTGTCATGCTCCCTGGGACTGGCAGATAGTAGTATGAAAATTAGGGCAATTGGATATGCCCTGAGAAGTTGTGCACAAGCAAGATCAGGTATCCCTTGGGAACAGCTCACCCCATAGCCCTATATGTCAGTGTTTGTGTTGATCTCCTCCCACCTGCTGGATGACCGAGGAAGAGAAAATAATCCACAGAAAGGCCTTACAGCATCAAAACAACTCCTCCATGACCTCCATCCAGACTGATATATAGATATACAAAGGTTTACCACTTTTTAAAAAAAGTACAGGTTACCAGGCTGAGTAACAAATGCAAACTCTGTTACTGATAGAGCTAACAGAGATTTTTGCATAACTTCCAGCAATCTTATCTGGAAGCAATCCCCAGCAGCTAGCCCCTGTCTAGCTTTCAGAACCAGGTAGTCACATTCTCTTTTAGCTCTATCATCTGAGGCAAATACAGTAGCTCTGCAGAGCTGTCTGCCATCCACACAGAGCAGGAGATCAGGGGATGCACTGATGTATCCTTCATACCTGCACCCTGCTGTGGTGGTTTAGCCCCAAACAGCAGCTGAGCACCACACACCACTCACTTCCAGAGGAGAAAGAGACAGAACCTCCAAGAGTTGTGATAAGGACGGTTTACCGACAAAAGCACTGAGAAAGTAGAACAATAAAAGCCAATTACACTCACACCCAGTGGTAACACTGAATACCTTACCAACCTCACAATTACAGTGCTGCACAACACAAGGAGCAACCCACCCAGCACCTCAGCCACACTCAGACTGCCCTGAAGGCACCAGAAGCACCCTTCCCCAACCAGCCCCTTCTATGGGGGAGTGATATCAGGTGGTGTGGGAAACAGCCTGTGCTAACTCAGCTTGCCTGGGCTGGCTGCTTGGAGAGGTTAATACTGGCCTGGTCAGAACCAGGACACCTGCATGCCATTGAATTTGAAAGACCAAAACAGGTTGGAATTATCTCAACAAATTTCAGTCCCTGCCTCCAGGGCTTTATGGGCACAGGGATCTGAAAAATAAAGCTTTGCTAGATATTACATTTCAGGACCAAGACCAATTGAATTTACAGTGCCTCCAGTATCCACTCAAGCCTGCAGCCTTAGGTTTATCTGAGCGAAGCTCTCTGAGCAGGTTTTTTTTTTTTCAGGTTGCATACCTACAGTGGTTGGAATGTGTCATATGATAGTAGAGTTTTTCCTTTAAAATAGGCACCAAACCCATTTCAAGAAGGGATTCTTTTGTTCATTTTAGCAGAAATAAAGACTTCTTTTAAACAATGTGAACACACTGGTTGTGCAACTTCAGAATGTACAGAAAGAATGATGGATGTAACCACAAAATATTAGAACTCAAAGCAAATAGACCTATTTGGGATCATGCAACCTTCATTATTATGAATAATGTTTTCTAGGGGAGGAGATTTCTGGGATAGAAATTAGGTCAAAATTTCAAGGACAGTAAGTGAGATTGATTGTAAAAGGTTGTTTTGAAAGTCTGAAAACAGTTTGGCCTTGTCACTGTATGTATCTTCAGATGGCATCAGATGACAGGCTTTCCTTGAATCCAGAGACTTTCCCATAAGTTGAGGAAAATACTTATAGTAGCATTAAAAAAAAAAGACCAAATGCAAAACCTCGTGTGAATGATCCTCATTGGCCGTTGGCATTTATGGTGGGCAGAGCTGCGTGGGTCATCTTGTTTATTTTTTGTTCTAGGGAGGTAGATCATAGAATCATAGAACAGATAGAATGTGTTAGGTTGGAAGGAACCTTTAAAGGCCATCTAGTCCAAGCCCCCTGCAGTAAGCAGGGACACCTTTATCTAGATCATGCTGCTCAGAGCTTCATCAAGACCTTGAATGTCTTCAGAGATGAGGGTCTCCACCACCTCTCTGTGTCAGACCACCTCTCTGAGACCATCAGAATGAAAAACTTCTTCCTAATATTTAATCTAAATATTCCCTGCTCTAGTTTAAAACCATTGCCCCTCATACTATCACTACATGCCCTTCCAAATAGTCCTTCCCCAGCTTTTCTGTAGGTCCCTTTGGGTACTGGAAGGTCACAGTAAAGTCTCATGAGTCTTGTCCAGGCTGCACAACCCCAACTCTCTCACTGTCTTTGTAGGAGAGGTGCTCCAGCCCTCTGACCATCCATGTGGTGCTCCTCTGAACCTGCCCCACGACATTCACGTCCTTCTTTTCTTGAAATCTTCTGAGCAGTACTGCATGTGGGGTCTCACCAGAGCAGAGTAGAGGGGGGAATCATCTCTTGATCTGCTGGCCACACTTCTTTTGATGTTATTGGCCTTCTGGGCTGCGAGTGCACGTTGTTGGCTCATGTACGTTTTGTCTCTCAGTACCCCCATGTCCTTTTTCTCAGTGCTGGTCTCTATCACATCATCCTCTGTATTGGGCATGAGGACTGTCCTGACCCAAGTGCGGGACCTTGCACTTGCCCTTGTTGAACTTCATGAAGTTTGCATAGGCCCACTTCTTTAGCTTGTCCAGGTCCCTCTGGATGACATCTCATCCCTCTGGCATGTTGACTACACCACTCAACTTGGTGTCCTCTGCATGGCTCCTGATGTTTTCTGCAACTAATTCTCAAGGCCTGCAATAATAAATAAATAAATAAAAAGCAGCCAGCCTTATGTATTCAGATGGTCACACGTTTACGTCAACGTTTTTAAGGTTTCAGTGTAACTTCCTCTCCAGTGTTTGTGTGTCTGCCTATATGCTTGTCAACAGCTCTTAACAATGGATCAAATAAGCAGTCCTCTACCTGATGGTAGAAGCTTTATCATCAGAAAACACACTAACATTGCAGTGAGACATGAAACTGCATCTATTTAAGATACAGGGTCAGATATTCCAAGACCATAGTTCTTTTGGAAGAGTTGTATAGTCTTAGCTACTTTTGGTACTGAAAGTGTTGGGAGATTTTGGAAGTGTTTGTGCAAATGCAAAAGGTGGCTTATTTGTATGTGTGAAAGTTGCTCAATTTCATACATGCTCGCTGACTCCCCAGTGAGTAAATGATACACATTTTTCTCTCCAGCTGAAAGAAAAATTGGAATGAACTATACCACCTGACCACTTATACCCAAGTTTTACGTCTAGCATGCACCACTGATGTTGACTTTATGACACTGCTGAATTTTCCAGAACTCCTTATGATAGTTTTGTTTGCTTACATTGGGCTGTGTTTGGTTAGTAGTCTTTGATTTCTTGAGTGTGACTTATACAGGGTGGCTCAGGTTTAATATACAGGACTACTTCACTCTTTAAAAAAAAAAAAATTAATTTCACAGAAAGAGTCTTGAACTGCTTTGGGCTTGATATGAAATGTTTCCCTCCTCTGTAGCCCCAGAATATAAGGAGCTTGGCACTCTGAGAGTGGTACAAAGTGGTATTGTTAAACTGAAGCTAATTAGGATGGGATTTCATGTTGCTAAGAGCTAAGTCTTTGGTATGCAACAGAACCAAATAGCAAGGGCAAAGATTTAACTATTTAAGGCTGAAGTTTGCTATTTAAAGGAAAATTATCATCCTGGCCCAATCGTTAGCTGCAGTCAGGAGAGTGTTTCTGCACCGATGATAAGATGACGGGCTGTCACGATTCCACCCAGTCAGTCCAGATCAAATGTGCTCAGGATATAAGCCAAGAGATTATTTTTTTCCAACCTGCCAGCATCAAAAGCACCATCTGTGATCGATTTTCTGATAATGGAGTAAACAGCTACTGGAAATTCAGGGCAGTTCCCGGAGATTTTGGTGTCTGGGAGGAATGAATATGAGCTTGCAGGAGTAGCACAGCAGCTGCTATTCAAAACCTGCTGTCTCTTCTGCAGAGGCTGAGAGACATGACCCAGTCACAAAACCCCTGTGACCATAACCTCTTGCAAGCAGGGGTATTTTGCCTGATCTGTGCAGGAAAATTGGTGGAAGATGCCCTGAATCGTCTCTCCTTTTATGCCCATGTGCCTACAATTCACAGAGTATTTTTTTAATTACAGCAGGTTTACCTTAAATATAAATCTAGCCAATCTAAGCCCAGATAGTAAACTATGGGCAGTGATTTCAGAGAAGACTATAGAAATCTGGAATCAGCATTCTGCATCGCTGTGTGGCTGTTCTGCATGCTTTGCAGAGGGAATGTAAAGCTAGCAGTACAGCCTTAAAAGCTCTCCTTAACTGAAAAGAACAATCCTTTCTTGTGGTAATGGTGGCATTACTTTTGCCCATTAGAAGAATTAGCTTACAATTTTGATCCAACAGAAAGATATTTAGCTAAAGTTTTTAATTTCTAAAAGGTTTACTATAAAGCTTTTGATTTTTATGATGTCTTCTGAGAAGTGAAATAATCTGGGGGCAAACACAAATGGTAGTAATAGCTCTAATGTTAATTTGTCTTTATGAGAAAAAAATGAAGGCTGAGACAAGTAACTTGTACAGAAACATCAGACCTGTTGTAAGGGTGGGAGTGGGTCCAGCTTCTAGAAAATAAGAAAAAAAAAATCTTAAAGTGCTCAATGGATTTGCACCAAATAGAAAAATGGTTCTTTGAACTAATGCCTGAACTGAACACAAGCATGCAGCGTCTTCTTGGCCTAAGAACATAACTTCCTATTCCCTGCACAGTCCCATGTGTTTTTCTGGCAAAACAATCAAATGTTTACCTTCTTTTTAGGAATAATTGCCCAGGTGCCCCTGGGCCAGCATTATACATTACTGTGTGCATCCCATCTGTCAGAGGCATGGTTTGGGGCTGAGTCTTAGCAGGCCTCCAACAGAGAGCCAGTAGCAAATCTGTAGCCATTCAGTCATTCCTCTGACTCCTCAGAGCTGTAGCACCACAATGCTCCCTAGGAGTGGCCTGGGAGCAGCTCACGTTTGTCTGAGCCAAGCCTTCTGTTTATTTCAGCTGAAGAAAACACTCTCTTAGCTGTAATCAGCAGAGAGCCTAAACATGCAAATACACAGTTGTGTTCATGTCTGTCAGAGAGCAATGACTGACTTTCCCAAAGGGAAGTTTGTTTCCCTGCTAAGACAGAAGTTGCTGAACCATAAAGAAAGAAGTGCAGAGTCGCTAAGCATTCAGGCCAGTGGCTGAGTGCAGTGCCAAGGAAGCACAAGGGGTTGCCCGGTGTAGCCTTTGGTTTGTGAGGCAGCTCAGGTTGCTTGGCTGATGAGAACACTTTGTTGGATGTAATTAACTGTTGTGCAGGGAACCTCCCTGTTTAAAATGTGAAATCTTTCTTAAAACATTGCCAGATACGTCTTTCATGCTTGCTGGAGTTTGAAAACCCATTTAAGAGAGTGTGAGTTAGCGGTGGTGTGTTTTAGAGGAACGATGTGCTTTACAGGCACGGGTATGCACAGCTGGGCCTGGCAACACAGAATGGATTCCAGTGACTCTGCACCCAATTTTCCCTATATGCGGCCCAGTTTCCCATGTGAAAACGTGCCCTGAGAAATGTTAAACCAGACAAAGGCCTCACGGCCATCCTCAGGACACCCGGTTTTGGTGGGTTTCCTCTGGATCAGGGCCTCAAACCAAACACCCTGCGGGAGGAACCCGCCCGCCGCGCCGCCTCCAGCCACCAGGTGGCGCCAGAGCACAGCGGAACGGGGCGGGGGGGGGCGGTGAGCGCGGCGTGGGGCGGGCGGCCGCCGGCTGTTACCACCCGCCCTCCGGCAGTGCGGAGGATCAGGGCGGGCCTGTGTGTTCCCTCGTGTTATCGCGCCTTTACGAAGTACATCTCTTACTATAACGTGTCAGGCGTTACGCAGTTACATTACTGCACATGCATGCGTACCTAAGCACGTGATACCATCAGTATGCTGTAGAAGAAGGACAAATGTAAACACGTTTCTGACCAAAAGAAAACCCCGAAGGGAAAAATGAAATTTAAAGCCTTCAATTTACACAGACACCGGGAGGGGTGCCTGCTCACCTGCCTCGGTGGCTCCCCTGCCAAGCTGCCCATCCTTTTTGTCCTCCTCCTACTCCCTATGCTCCAGAAAAAATGCCTGAAGTTTCATTCTCCTGCTGCCCCCACCATCACATGGGCACCAAGTGCAAACCCCCCCTCCTCCTGCTCCTCGACCAGGGTTTCCAGAATGGCCAAAGAACTCGTGCTTCCCGGCTGAGTGAGCATTTGCAAGCTGAGTTCTGACCTCCTCCTGTTTGCAATTAACACTAATTAAGAAATAATTAAAAATTACCCCATGACATCCTTTGCAAAAGGTCCCAACTCAGTTTTGTGTTGGAGCTGCCTTAGCCAATTTAATTGTCTGTCTAGTGCTGTTCTGTCCCCTGATGTGGTTTTCTGAAGGTGCAAAGTGACATGGCCCATCTCTGTGCCAGGACTGAGGGGAGGCAATTGCTGATGGAGGGAGAAGGCCAGCAGCAACCTCAACTCCAGAAGCTCTTTTGCAGGTCAAGGCAACTCCGGGCAAGGTAGTGTGGTGTGAGGAAATAGGAGGGAGTCTCCCCATGGCAGCAAGCAGCACAATGAAATCCAAGTGCCATTGAAACCTATAGTCAAGGTGACGGATTTCTCTTAGAAGAATTTTTGCATCAGAGTTAAAGACAAGTGCTAGATCAATCCCTGAGCCTCCCAGGGGGAGCTCATTGATAGGAAATTAAAAAATAAAATAATAATTAAAAAAAGACAGTTTAAAAATTGGCACTTTTGTCTGGTCACCTTATTGCAGGCATCCTGACACCAGTTTTCAGAGATACCCAGCCCATGAATTTCCCAGCACCTTTGAAACCAATCCAAGAACATTTTGCCCAGGGGCAGAGGCACACAAAATTATGTTTCTTTTATAAGATGCTTGTTGGCTGTGTTTGAAAGCCATCTTATCCTTTATCAATTTTATTCCTCCCCTCCTCCAGAATTTTCCAGAAATCTCAAACTGCATCACAAAAATGATGCAGATCAGAAAAGCCACCACTCCACCCATCTCTCCACGTCCTTTCATCCTGGCAGCTGTGCTGTTTGGCAGTTGTTGCTGTGTACAAGGGGGTGGATGGGTATCAGGGAGGCAGACACTTCCAAACGGCACAGGCAAGGGTGTGCTGAGTAATGCCTGCCATTTTTGTAATGGAGAAGAGGGCGGGATGAGACCTTTAGGCAGTGGGTGAAGGCTTGGTGACATGATACTCTGGTGAAAAGACTGGATTTCTTCTTTCCATGTGGATGGTTTCCCCCTGTGACCAAGGTGGAAGGTGTGAGGTTTTTTCTACGTGCTTTCAGATGTGACAGAGGGCAGTGGGCATGTTGTTTCTGTATGTCATATCTCTGTGTGTGTGTACTTGCACACTGGTCTGTGTGGTGGCATCTCCTGGGCTCCTCATCAGCACTTCCCACTAACCCCATCCAGTTGCAGTACTATCAGATGCTGCTTGCTTAGGCTGTCTGCTGACATAATTTGCTGTCCATTAAAACCAATTTGCAATGTCATCTGAACTGTCCGTGGCAGCTTGTAAAATGGACAAGCAGGAGTTATTTCTTTGAGCTGTCACTGACCTTTAGGAAATGAATAGTAAAGCAATGTTTTCCTTGCCAACTTGGGGGATAGAGGAAGCCCCAGGACTGATCCCAGAACGCAGTTGAGAGTATAAAAGTGGGGTTGTCTGCTCCTCTCCAGCCACCGGCACTATCACATCCTATTGTGATATGTCTTTGAAAAAGAGACTCCCACTTTTCTGCTGGTTTTGCAGATCACCATGGAAACTGGCAGGAACAGAGCTGTCAAGTGAGGCTCAGTGGCTGCTGCTCTCAGAACACTTTTGTCTGGGGATCTTGCCTGTAGAGAGAGAGAGACTTCTCCAAGGCTGCTCACCTGCAGGTGACCTCTCCTGGGAGAAACAGGCAGACGGATGTCCACGGGGGTCTTTGCCATTTCCACCCCCCAAGTGGGAGGGAATAATTTGTCTCTTTATGTGATGCCTTGACAAGCCTGAAAGATCTCAGAGCAGAGATCAAACATCTGGGAGTTGTGTGCCTGGCTCCGGTGTGAGATCAGGAAAGGAGCCAAAAACCTCTCCAGCTAACGTGACCTCCCTCCTGCACTCCCATGGAGGACAGCCCACCCGCTAGTTCCTGCAACAGAGCCTCTGTGAGTAGGAGTCTTACGGCAGGGAACCATGTTCTTCTACACACCCCGTCCTGACATCTGGCAGCTGTAGGCCTGACTTCAGTGCAAGGCTGGGAAGGTAGCCAAAGCCCTTCCCACAGGCTAGCCTCATCTCTTACTAGTGTCTTCTTTCCTCCCCTCCCAGCCAGTACAGGCCACCTGACTGATTGTAGAGAGCAGTGTTTTGTGCAGCCTCTCCTATGCCGACCACAGAGCTACCCCAGGTGCCTGTGCCAAAGTTCTCAGATCAGCACCCAAACAGGCAGCAACCTAGAATCCACTGCACCAAAAGTATTGATTTAACAGTTCTAGGAATGGAATTTCCCCCAGCTCTGTCGTAGGGATACAGCAGGGACAAGGATAACCCCTTGGCCTAACCAAACCTCTCTCATCCAACAACTCTTTTCACAGATCTGACGGGGATCAGACACAGGTTTGCTCCCCATGGTCACTTGTGGTTTCAGTCTCTTTACTGAGACGCTGTTTGCAGTGATATGTGGATGCAGAACTGTAATCAACAACAGCAGTAATAGAGTCTAAGCCATACCATGGAGCTCTTCTGTGGCAACCTGCAGCACACACTGTTATCTCCTTAGTGCTCACTCCCAGTAACCATGCCCCTCAGGTAGCTGATATTTAAGAATGGGGCTGAGATGATCAGTCTGTCACAGCTGCTTGCTTGTTAGAGTGGGAAGAAGAGTTTTATTTCTTATTACTTGGCCTGAACTCAAAGCAGTAATCTGTCCCCTGCTCACCATGTGGTTTGGGTCTCTTTCTCTGGTGAATCTTTTTGCACTGTTTCCAGACCCAGCTCTGTAAGTAGGTATTTGCCTGGCATTTCACAGGAAACCAGTGGAAGCAAAATCACCATAGGCTGCGGCCTACTTTGCTCTTCTGAGAGGCCAAATGTGCTGCTGATGTTCAAGGAGTGGTCAAGGGATATGGTCTCTCCCTTGCAGCAGCAGAATTGTGGCCACACCTCACATCACTGGGACTGCAGGGGCAGCAGGTCCAGCTCTCCAGGGCTCTCCCTTGCTCATCCCAGCACCTTGTCCTAGCTCCATCCTCCTTTTTCTTGGCAGGAGCAGCCAGGATCCTCAACCTTAGGGTAGCAGCATTCAGTTTTGCAAGTGCTGTTCAGCCAGTGTTTTGCATAGTTGTGGCATCTGGGCTTGATACAGTTTTCCTGTGAGATATATCATGTATGGCATCACTTACACAGCAGTTGCCATGGTAGTCTGTGGACTCCGAAAAAGACTCAAAGAGCACCTTGGTATGTGGGAACCTTGTGGGCTGCATACCAGCCAATGTCAGACACAGAAACACCACACAAAACAAACATACTTGAAAGGACTGCTTTCCTCCTCCTTAGCCTGAAGACTCCCACATGCTGTCCTCCTTTCCCCTCCCCACTGGAATGGGAATTTAACAGACACACACAGGCATACTGATAACAACCTCAAATTTACTTTTTAAGCTAAAGTTGTCTAATCTATGATCCAGATAAACCTATGAGGATACAACATTAATAATTCTGAGAGATGTTAAATCTATGTATTTTATAGATGAGAAAGCTTTTTGTCACAGACTAATGTGCTTCTCAATCTAGCACAAAAAGACTTCATGCAATCTGGTACTTGGAAGGCTGAAATTGGAGAAATCCAGAGGTGAAACAAGGCATGAGCTATTAATAGTGAGAATAACACTGGAGTTACCTCTGGGATGGCTCCCTAAGGAAAATGGGAATTCTCCATTGTTTTGTTCTGTGCCAGTCAAGACTGTATACACAAAACATATGCTCTTGCTCAGGTTCTGGTTTGAATAGCACACACAAGTGTCTTTATATCCTGTGTGTGAAGTGTGACGAGATGACCATAACACGATCAAAACCAGCTGACAAAGTACCGGAGGGCAATGGTTTCCTGGCCCTCCCACTGGGTCCTCCCACGAGCAACTGTTTTATGCAGTGAGGTGATCCACAGCTGCCAGTCTCTTATTTTCTGCTGCATGAACTTGTCATTGCTGATTAGAAGAGAAGCAAGGCAGGGGGTTGCAGGTCTGTGTTGTGTCTGTCGGCACGCTGCAAGCCCAGGAGAAATACAATAAGGGATCTAGGTACAAAGGCCATTTTCAACATCTTTTAGCCTGTAATGTAGGTGGAATTTTGAGAACTAAAATATGAAGCCTAAGTTCCCTGAGGAGAGAGACATGTACCTCAAACAGTTGTTTCAAGGTACTGCCTTGGTTTTGGGCAAGCTTCTTCCTACATAGGACTGAGCCTTCAGTGGGGCTCTGATATGTGGACTTGGTCTGTCTGCTGTCCTTGCCCTTTTGGTAAGTGTTCATTTGTGCTGTGTCTGGAACATGCTTTCTCCCACCTGCAGAACTATGACAACTTTGCTTGCTAAAGAAAGAGTTTCTTCTGTGGTCATCTTCTGATACCATGGTCTCATTTATCTTTTTGCCCTTCTGTTTAGGTATCTGGAATATGGTGCTCTTAACAAATCAGCCCGTGCTTGTGTTGTGATAACGATAATCTAACAGTGCCAAGCGAGTTCTCCTCAATCTGCCAGAGAGTTTATTTTGTCAACAAGTTATCTGCTGCTTATAGTAGATTTTATTTTTTGCTGAATGATTTGTTTGCAAATTGTAAAGATATGACATAGTGTGCTTAGGCAGACATATTAAAGATAACATCCAAGGCAAATCACTCAAGTACTGTGGGATACTACTGGCTCCTCTTACAACCTTCTCCCTCTGAAGTCAAAGCTATTTTTCTATTTGCATTATTTAATGGAAGCCATATTTTAATTAAATTTTAAAAATAATTGTTGAGTAATTTAACAGAAGTGGCAGGAGGCATAAGGAGGCACAGCTTTGTAGAATGATCGCATTAGAGAAATAGCAGCACACAGCTGTATCAGTGTTGATGTGGTTCTGGACCTCCAGGGGTTAAAGCAAGGTGTGTGCAGGCAATGCTTGGGAAGGTACTTTGTGTAAAGTTCAGTGGCTGAGGAATGTCCTGGCAGTCAAGCTTCATTGCCTGGGAAAAACACAAGACCAGATTGACATTTCAGTGAGTGATACAATCCTGTTGGCCTGGCTGGTGCAAAAGGAGTGAGTTTGACCCGTGTCTTTAAAGGAAGAATAAAAACACTTCATAAAATTCAGATTAAGAAATATTGTGGTTGAGTGTTATGCTGGTTTTGGCTGGGATAGAATTAATGTTCTTCTAGTAGCTGGTATGGGGATGTGTTTTGGATTTGCTTTGAAAACTGTTGGTAACACAGGAATGCTTGCGCTACTGCTGAGCAGTGCTTACACAGAGCCAAGGCCTTTTCTGCCTCTCACACCCCCACCAGTGAGTAGGCTGTGGGCGCACAAGGGAGGGTACACAACTTGGACAGCAGGCCCCAGTTGACCAAAGGGATATTCCATACTGTATGACCTCATACTCAGCATATAAAGCTGGGGGAAGAAGAAGGAAGGGGGAGACATTCGGAGCGATGGCTTTTGTCTTCCCAAGTTATGGTTACACATGATGGAGCCCTACCATCTTGGAGAGGGCTGAACATCAGCCTGCCAATGGGAAGTGGGGAATGCATCCCTTGATTTGCTTTGCTTGTGTGTGCAGCTTTTGTGTTACTTGTTAAACTGTCTTTTTCTCAGCCCACAAGTGTTCTTGCTTTTGCTCTTCCAATTCTCTCCCCTATCCCACCCAGAGTGAGTGAACAAGCAGCTGTGTGGTGCTCAGATGCTGGCTGAGGTTAAACCACAATACATACTGTGGCTGAAAGGAGTCAGGAAGAGGATGGGCAGCGTGAAGTGGATAGCTCCTTTTCCCATTTTGTCTTTTGGCCTGCCTCTGTTCAGGGAGGGAATCTGTAAAGCTTTTGCCCTCTGAAATACTTACAGGGAGACACAAATCGGGCTGGTTCTAGTTATTTATTACAGTTATCACTGTGAGTAATGATAAATAGAGGCATACACACAACATACATACTGTTAGCACCTGGAGTCTCTCTGCTGGAGGAATCTCTCTGGGAGACAGACAGTGGCCCAACGGCCAGCTCCATCTCTGCCTGTATTCCTGCCTGTTCCTGATGCACTGGCCGAATGGCAGAGCTCCTTGCCAGATGCCTGTTTCTTTTCAGCCCTTTGGCTGTCTCCACTTGGCTCTCTGGCTATCTCTGTGTAGTGCTATCCCACTCTGCCTGAACCAGCTCTGTAATGCATGCTTTGTCTTTTAGCTAGAGAGGAACAGGCAGCTTCATTCAGCCAAACTCCCACGAAACTGGAAACGGATGAGAAATCTAAAGTGAAACAATCTTTAGGAAACTGCAAGCTCCACAGACACTTTGGAAATTGGACTACTTATTTGGATAATGAGGTATAGATTTCAGAGTTTGCTTTTAGTCACTTCAGTGTCCAAATCTTGACCGTATGTTTTTTGTTATATTTCTATATTTTAACCAGTTACATCACATCAGTCTTTTTATTTGTGTATGGAAAGTGATTTGATACTCACTGTGTCTCTGTTGAGACACCACTGCAAGCACACTATTTGTGTGAAGAAAGAGTTTACATTGGAAGCTTAATAAACAGCACATCTCGGACCAGGCAATATCTGTGAGCTAGATAACCAGCCATACTTCAGTGCTTGTTTAACCATGCCCAGTGAATAGTGGTGCTTATAGAACTAGGAGACAATTTTGTTCAGTTCCTCCACCTGCTTTCTCCATACATTGTTGCAAGCCTGTTTACTTCAGGGTGCTTTTTTGTGTGGGTAGGCTCATAGAGACCTTTTAAAGTATCTTTGACACAATTAGGGCCACTAAAGATGGAATGAGTAACGAGTAGTTGCTAAACCTGAAGCAGAATGAATGTCACACACATTGAAACACACTGATCTAAGACCCAAAGCCCTGGAAATGCTGGGTCCTGGAACCCCTAGTTGGCTCTGGTGCCTAGCGCTCCTATGTGCCTCCCCTTGTCTGCTCAGCTCTGTAAGACGAGGTCCCCGGGGGTGGCAGGGCTGACCTGCAGCAGAGGGCAGTGGCAGGCAGGACAAGGCTCTTTGAGCAAGCACACTCCTCAGCGGTCAGGAGAGATATCATGACTCTAACTTGGTTTTCATCTCTACCTTGTCACCAGCCCCATGCCCCGATGCTGCCTACAACCAGTAAAGGGTGCTCCAGCTAGAGCCTGGGATGATCCACCAGCTTCTCAGCTGTGAGGGCAGCACGAAGCTGGGGATGCACATTCACCACCTGGCTGCTCTGCAGGGAACACCACCGTGCCTCGGAGCTGGGGACAGTTTGGGAACATCAACACTGAAGGCAATAAGGGCCCAAGACCAACACTTCCTAGTTTGGCGGGCCCGAGGAAGAAGCAAGCAGCCGCCAGAGCTCTGCCCACGGGGTCCTGAAGGCTGTTGCCTAAAGGCGGGCGCTTGGCAGCACCAGGCAGTTGCCCCGCGCAGGGAGAGCGGGCGCGTTCCCGCCTGAGGGGGCAGCGGGCAGCCCGGCCCGGCATGCCCCCACCAGCACTCACGGCCTCAGTGGAAGCCCCCGAGGGTGCAGGGTGGGGGGAGAGGAGGGATGTTTCCGCCAGGGTCAGAGCGCAGCCGTGGATCCTCTCCACCCGGGGCAGGGCGCTGCCCGCCCTACCTGCCTCACCGCCGAGCCTGAGAAGGGGTTAAAAGCCCGGGGCGGGTGATGTCAGTTCCTGCGCTCCTCGGGAGGGCTGGCTCTGATATTTGAGCCGGGCTCTCCCGCTCGAAGGAAAACGGAGAGAGAATGGGAAAGTGCTGAATGGGACAGAAGCCGTGCTGGGCACCTGCCTGCTACCCGGCGCTGCGCAGCCGCCCGCGGTGAGGGCCGGCCCCGCCGCGATCCCCGCGACCGCTCGGGGTCAGGAGCCTCCGGACGCCGCCGGCCGCGCCTGTCAGCGCCCCGCTCCGCCGGGGCGAGACCCCCGCGCCGGCCAAGGTGAGCGCAGCGCTCCGGCGCCCGGGCCCCCTCCTCGCTGCTGAGGGAGGTGTCCGCCAGCCCTCGGGTGGGGAGAGGGCGGTCGGGAGTTTTGGAGGGCTGGTTTGTTCGGGGGTGGCTGTCATGGCCTGCGCCCCCCCCCCCCCCACCCCCCTTTCCCCCCGGACTTCTCTCTTCAAGGTGACGGTAGTGGGACCGACGGGAGCGTTCTGGGGGTGATGTTGTGTCATCTCTCTTAGCAGAGGTTTTGAATAAGTAAGTTTCCCCTCGGATCTGGGACTTTGGTCCCTGTAGGCGAAGGAGGTGGGGGTAGGCACGGCCGCACGAAGGGAAGAATGCAGCCCAAGAGTAAATATAAGTCCTGCGGTCGCTTCTCTCTCTTCCTGGTGAGCCTGGGTGTGTGGGGCAAGACTTGCAGAGGCAGAATGGCAAAGCCCGGAGCCTGCTTTCTGGCACCTTTACTAGTCAAGCCACCTGCACTGATGTAGAGGGAATTTCTTTTCTTTCTCCCCTGCAGCTCCCCCCGCCCCTTCCCCCTTTCCAAGCGTTTCCCATGCTTGTCACATTATTTTTCCTCAAGCTCTGCACATCCCGGGCTGCTCTTGTGAACTGGAAATGACCGTATGGCTGAACAATTCCAATGGCCTCAGGGTGAAAAAGCTGGAGGGCAAAACTGGTTGAAGTGGAAAATGAGGTGACTGGGGGCAGGGAGTTGGTTAATAGTACCGGGTTTCCACACTGGCTTTTGACCGCTGCCCATACTGCTGACTCTCTTGGTGTTGATGCGGTGACATGGGAGGAAATATCTCTCCCTTCGTGTGTTACATTTATCACATTTCTACAGATTCCTTTTGTCGTAGAATGGTAGGAAAGTTAGACCAGAATTAAGCTGTGATGTTCACGTAGGGTTTGGTGTATTTTACTGGCAGGTGTGAAGAACTGCACTCCTCTGCTGACTGAATGCTCTATAGCAGGCTGGATGAACTGATTCCTGAGCTGAGAAGACACTAGCATTTGAATTACAGAAATACCATTTGTCTGTGTTGTTTCCACTGAATGAACAAAGCTGCAAATGCTTTCCTTACATTCCTATCTGTACCTTAAATTCTTCATGCTGATTAACTGCATTTTATTCTTAAAAGGGTTTTCAGATGGAAATATATAAAGTCTCTGAAGTATTTTGGTTTCTAGTCTGGTTCCATTGACGTCTGGGACATCAGATGATTCTGGTCTAAAACAAAAAACCACTATGACATTCTGGTATAAATTTTAGCTTCATCAGAATTACAGCTGGATATGGGCACTCCAAGTAAATATATTCATATTTTGCTTATAGCATTTAGTGTCAGAGTTGTCTCCAACTAGAAGTCTTATGTTTGCATTTAGCAGTTGGTTCGGTCACTTTTCCCTCACTAAGTCTGCAGCTCCTATTGTCTTCACTGGAAGTTGTTTGATACTTCACACTTGCTACTCTTTAAGAAGCATATTTATGCATTTAAGGATGATGTTTGGAAAATCCCAGCTTGCTTTGAAAAGGGCCTGCCTCCTATTTTAAAAGTTTCTAAAGTATCAGTGTTGCATCTCAAAGTATCTAATTTCCAACTTCTTCATATGCCAAAGGGGAAAAAGAACCAGTTTTATATAAACATATAAATTCTTTATCTGATATTAAAAGGACCAATATCTGTGGGAGGAGGGGAATCAAAGAACTTATTGGATTAAGACAGGTAAGCAATACTAAATAGGCATGTGGAGTGGCATATCCAGTAGCAAAGATTTAAAGTCAGTCTGTCAAAGTAAAGTTAATACTGTAATTCATAAAGTACAGTTGAACTGCTTATGTTTAGCAAAATGGGGGAGAAGGAATGATGCATTTAACAGTAAGTGAGAATTCAAATTTGAAGTTGTAAATAAAGTTGCAGTTTAGGGGTAATATGAGATATAATACAATACCTTTATTTGAAAAAGGGTAAGGTTTTTGTTAGAGAGAAGAAAAGCCACAAGTCCCATCTCTGGCCTTCAGAAGTCATTTGATATGATGGCACATGGGGGCATTATTAGCTAAAGTGGAAGAGATGGGGGTTAATAGAAGTATAAGATAGACAAATGATGGAAGAGAATGTGAAGACTGTGCTGAGGGGGGTCTGTTAGAAGGTAGATATATTACTGAAAGAGTCGGCTGACCCAGGGGATTTGTAAGGGTGACATAAACTCTAATCACACAAAGAAAATTAACGCATTAGAAGTAGTAATAAAGTGGGCACAAAACCTGGGGAGAGACTATTAGAAACAGCAGAGTTGGAAAAGATCTGGATATACTACTCAGTCATAGGGTAACCGTGGGCCTGTTAAATTTTGTAATGGACTGTAGTATAGAGATTCTTGATCTTGTGGAGATCTGGCACAGACCTGTGTTTTGTTCATCTGATCCAGTAGCATTGTCATGGCCCGCCTGCACAACCGTGTCTGGCATTTGCAAAGGTGAAGCCAGCTGGGATTCCTCTGCTCCAGTTGAGTTGGCTTGTCTGTGAAGGTCGACCACTGGTGTAATGTGGTTGTAAAAAAGGCAAATGCAACCAGGGGAGGTAGTACCTAGGGGAGCAGAAAGTATTAAATGTCTTTTCACAAGACTTTGGTGAGGCTGCGTGTTGTGCAAAGGAGTGAGAAAGATAAACCACATCTATTTTATGATGCACACTGAAGCTGGAACAGGTGCAGTGGGAGAGTGGTGAGCTTTTCTTACGAGACTAAAAGAGCCCCTTATCTCTATCTAGCCTTGCAAAATGAGGTCTTCAGGGAGAAGCTTTTGATACATATAGCTTTTTGATATATATAAATATACCAAGGGGTAAATATGAGGGAGGGTATAAACCTAGCTAAGCTGAAGGGCAATATTCTACAAGAATGAACAGATGCAAGCTGATAATGGTTACATTTATGCTGGTAATTAGAAGGTGGCTCATTAGAGGGTTGAGGTTCTAGAACAACAGGAATAGTGGGAGCAAAACTGCCTGCACGGTTCTAGGGAAGGGCTGCATTTGTTTATGAAAGGGATTGTATGGTGCCGTTGTCTACAGTGAGAAGGAATGAGATTTAATGATTCAGGACATCTATCCCAGTTTTAGACTTCCTATTCAGAACAGGGTATTTTAGTTCACTCAGAAGCTACAGACTGTCTGAGGAAATTACCTTTGCTCTGGCATAAGCTACGAGGTAAAGCAGATTCATTTCAATTTGTGCCATGAAGAGTTTATCCTGTTCGCTTGCATGTCTTCCTTGGACTTAAACTCTATAAATAAAGACTAGAATATCTATAGCTATATGAAAGAGAAGAGAATGACATATGAGAGTTGAAGTATTGTGTCGAGAACTAAGTTACCTGTAAACAAACATGGTGTTGTAGGACCCTTCCATGAGTTAGTGCACTCTTTCAGCTTGAGAAGGACCTACAGTACTACCTTGGAGGGACACCCTACAACATTGTAAAGTGTGCCAAAAGTAGTCTGATTAAATGCCTAGCAAGGAGCTAGGGCTAGAGATTAGATCACTGTGTTAGACGGGGGTCTGGAAAAGGATGACCTCTATTTCTGTAAAGCTGGATGTATGCTGCTTGTAGAATACTAGTCTCCCTATGGCAGAGTGTTTTCAGTGATACAGGAGTGAACATGAGCATGCTTTTTCCTTGTTTTACTTTACCTTCTGAGCTGAAATAGGATTTTACAAATGATTGGAAAGGCAGGCAACTCACTGCCTGGAAAACTTTCTGTTACTGAACAAAACAACCCGTATATAAAATAATTTATAGGTAAAATTTGTAGCTAAAAGGTATAGGATGTGTCTTTCTTAACTCAGAACAGCAGTGATATACCTGGCCAGAGTGGCTTGCTGTGTTATGTATACTTACACTGCTATGTATACTTAGAGTAACTTGAATGTCAGGGCTCTCACATGCTAAATACGAGCCAGATGTCCTGACAAGTGGGTGCAACTAGATGGACAACTTAAGCTTTCCCACCCTGCAAAAGCAGATGTGAAGGTAACAAAGCCGAGTGACTTCACTGCTCTCTCCCAAGTCTTGGTCTGTAACTTTGGTCCCAGTTCAGGAAAGCACCAAGTTTGCCTGCAAGCAGGTGAGAAGTTCCTTGAAGTATGGTTTTCAGTGTTCTGGTGAAGCTGATGAACTGTTTAGAGCTGATGATTTGTTTAGAGCTGTTAATACAGCCAGCTGCTGGACTGCACACACTGAGTTGATATAAACCTTTTTTTGGTGAGTGCTCATAAACACCTGAATTTGGTTAAGGACACTTATTACCTATATTTTACATATCTTCTAAAATCAGCACAAAGTATCTGAAATGTCTAAACAGGAGTAAGAAAATAAAACAACTTCAAAGACCATAGCTTTTTCTACTTTGTGGATTCTGTGTATCTCTTGATGTCTGCAAGGACTTCAGTAGACAAACACACACACACTGTGTTTTGTCTTCAGCCCTAGCTTATTCCTGGATGGGATCACTCTCTGTTTTAACAAAGTGATTGTTCAGATAGTGTGGTACAGCTGCTCTTACTGCGGACTGACTGTATCCAGTAGTTTGGGTTTGGAATCCTGTTGCATTCTCTCAATACAGTCTGCTTGAGATAAGGCACTGATACCCCAGGTTAATAATGGGTGTGTGACCTGAGTTTAAGAGGTTTTAGTGACTTGAGAGTTTACAGTGATGTGTCAGAGGAGGCAGGAGTAAAAATACTCCTAGTTTATAGGTAGCTGCTGGGCAAGGTTGGCAGTAAGGCTGTTTGTGGAATACACAATATGATGCATTATTAATTATTTACTCTCTCTAAAGGCAAAAGGTTTTTTACTTTATCTGTTATTCATTGAAGGTGACCTCTGGCATAGGGCAATATCAATAACTTGGGACAGTACCATTTCAGGTTCTGCTCGCAGAAGAAATAGCCTTTGTTACCAGTCCTGTAAGACCAAGAAAGTCTAGGAACAAAGGATGAAGGTTTGCCCATGTAAAATACGTATTTTTCCCTTCTCTTTTCTAGGATCTTTAGAGCACCTCAGATGACATCCCAGGTGGATGATTAACTTGACAATGGCAGAACTCACAGTGGAGAATGGCAGCTGTACGGACTGGCAAAAGCGGTGCCTTGCATTGGAGTCCCAGCTCTTCAAATTCCGCTTGCAGGCAAGCAAGATCCGAGAGCTGCTAGCTGAGAAGGTGGGGCAGTGGTGGTGGTGGCTTCTACTTTGCACTGAATTATGGCATGAGAGCAAAAAAACCCCAAATACCTACATGCTGAGCCATCCAATAAAACTGGTACTTGTGGTAGAGATAGCTTTCTTGATTAGAGGGTGTCATTGCACTCTGCTTATCACATGAGATAGAGAGATGTGCCTGTTAGTGGTGTAAAGTGCTATTAATGAAAACAAGAATTTGGTCTTGTTTACGGGAAAATCACCACATAGTCAGATTGTGATGGAAAACACTACCAGTAAGATTCTGGGTATCTAAAGTGACTGAGGCAGCTGCAGAGCAAAGATGGATATTTTGGATAAGAACAGCAGGATCAAAACTTGACTGGCAAGAGAAAAGTTTACAAATTATGCTGCAATGTTAAGGGGCTGGACAGGGGTACATGTACTGCCATAGTGTTAGAATAACACTGCATATCCAGCCCAAACAATCTGGGGATACTTAGAAGCAGGACTGACATATTTTGAGGTCTGGATGTTAGAAACTTGCATGGCATCTGTCTGGTTTTAGAGGCATCTCCTACTAATCTTTCTAGTGCTCTAAGCAAACTCATTTGCAATCCTAGAAGAGAAGACAGGACTGACAAAGGTTTGGGGGGCTTATTGGTTTGTTTGTTTGCGGTTTGTTTGCGGTTTTTCTATCATGATATGACTTCTCTGTGTTTTTTCTGTACCTTAAATTGAGTTACTTTTCCAGTTTGAATGAAAGCTTTTCCACTAATGTGTAATTTGCATGAAATCCAAGTTTGTAGATTGCTGTGGGATTCCTTCTTTGTTTCAAAATTTGGCTTATCACAGTCTGGTGGAAGATTGCTCAGAGACTCAATTACTGTTGGAAAGAGAAAACAGTTTATTTCAATGGCAGTTTGCTAAGTGCTTCCTTGCCTTGGAAAACATTGAAAGTGGTCGTAAAGTTCACTTAGATAAAGGAGTATTAAAAAAACCAAACATGCATGGGTCTGGTGAAGACAACAGTGCTCACATGCAATACTCTATGTTGGCAGCATTATGGAATCTGTGGCTTTGTGCTTTATTAATTCCTGCTTTGAGAAACTTCCTGACTATCCACACAAAGCAAAGAAAACCACCCATCAAACTTCCTTTTTGGAGAACAGACTTGCCAGAGGCCTTCTGACTGTCTTCTTAGGGAGGTTTGTGGGCCATGGCAGAGAACAAAGTTGTCATCTGCTTCAGGGGGCTCCTCAAGGAGAGGGCCTGACTGCTGTTAATTCAGCCTTTCAGTCCACGCGATGTTCCCTTTGCTAAGATTAAGGAGCAGCTTGGTTCAGTGATCAGGTTACTCTGTAACTACTTGTATGGTGGCCTCATAGGCTTACCTGAAGGGTCAAAGAGCTAGTGCCTTTGCAGATCCCTACTCCGAATGTTGCCTGGGAAGGGGAGAGCCTCAGGGACTGTGGGGCAGCTCTGGTAGGCTCTCCTGACGCAAGTGGACTCGAGGTACTAGAGCAGGTGCTCAGCATGCAGCCTTCATGCTCAACACTGCTGTTGGGATGTGTTCTGAGCCTCAGGTTCCTGACTGCTCTGCAGCAGCTTGCTCAGAGACCCTCTTTCCCTTCTCCTCAGTGGTTGCAGGGCTCCCCAGCAGTCACAGCACGGGGGCTTCTCTCCACACAGTGTCCTTCTCCCCCTCAGCTGGGCAGTGACACAGAACGAAAGGAGATACATGCTTTATGCATAGTGATGCCAACTCCAGGGATTTTTATAATCTATTTTATTGTAACTGATTCCAGTTTTTTTCCTTACAATTCTATCTGTGAGAATGAAGAGATTCAGAGTGACTTGAAAGATTACTGCATTTTCAAAAAGGTTTTTTTTGGGGTAGGAGAAAAGCTCTTGAAAAACGTGAGGTGGGCACAGTTTGAAGCTGTGTGGCCAACCTCTGGTGAGCATTGCCCCTGAGATCCTCTGATATGCTTTGCAGTGGCAGGAAGATTAATTACAAAAAAATGACTTTGCTAGGGAAAGTGAAGAATAATGTTAACAGTGGTGTGATACTTGCTCACCAGCTAGGTTGTCTCAGGGGACTGGAGGCTACTGATTGAAAGGCCTGGAAATCTGATCGCCTACATTTTAAATCAGTCTTTATAACCAATTTTCTGATTTTTCTTTTTAAAGGCACATTTTACTATTTTAACTCAGAAAGAAAACCCCAGCTGTTCATGCCTGGCACTGGTAATACAATGTGTGCTAACAGTTTAAATACTTCAAATTTTTAAAATCTGCTTAGATTGAATAATCTACACTGCTGTTCAGAACGTGAGGAATTTAAAGCCCAGCAGTAATGCCAGTGCCCTAGTTCACATGGTGTGAACTTCCACGTTGGTAGCCCAGTCTCAGCTGTCGAGCAATGCTGCCCAAGCTGCGTAGAGTTCGACAGTGGGTTGGTGTGGCAGAGGGACTGGAGCTCTTCCAAGACAAAGCTCTACTGCCCTTCTGGATCCCTGCAGGGCATGAGACCTCTGGGTCCTGCCTTGCTGGGGACATCAGCAGGAATCTGATCCCTTTGGAAAAGGGTAGTTGTTTCCACTCTGACTTTCTTGTATGCACACAAAGAAAGGGATATTCCTCTGTTGGTGCTCGACATAGCAGTCCGTTGCCTTGGCAGCCAGATGACCTGGTTAGGAGTGAGCTCTGGAAGAGAACAACAGGAGGAAAATGTGGCTGAGACATGCAGGAAGTTTTTTTTTTCCTCCTCAATTCTGTTTCCCTGGTCTGTGCCATCAAGAGAGGGAAGGCCTGTGTGAATAGTTGATAGGAGGATCTTTTGCAGCTTTAAGGAGGCTTTTAGAAGAAATTTTAACCTGCCTCTGTCTTACTTAACAAACACATGGAAAAAGCCTCTTTTGTCTCATGAAGCTTAGCTATACAACCAGGCCTGTTTCCCTCAATACAAGCTTTCTGGGCTAGTGTTTGGGAGAAAAGTTACTTGAATTTGGCTTTGTCACTAAGTTTTTTTTATGTGACCTGGGTCAAATTATTTAGTAGCATTTGTCAAATTATAAAGCATTTTGAATGAAAGAACCCATGTAAATACCAAGCATTGTTATTAATTCATTGAGGGATTTGAAAGAGCCTTCCAGGCATAGATGTATTAAATCTGAATGTGTTACAGTGAGACAGCTGACACTGGGGATGGGTGAAGTAATCGTTTTGTGCACATGAGAAACACAGCCGTTATTTAACAGGGCATAGTAGGACAACCCAACAGTGTAGTGCAGGAAGTTAAGAAAAGTACAAGTTCATGTAAGGCTACAGAGGGAATTAGGGTGACAAAAGTAACTGATTTGACTGGAACTTTTCCAGGTCACCCTGCTTGTACAAGAAGTTTCGTAACTTCAGCAGTGGTCAGGAATGGTCCCAACATACATTCTCAGTCCTGGTCAGGAACCAGGGACTTCTAGCAATGCAAAGCAAACTGTCATGAGGCTAGGACAACAATGAGTTTTTGTTGGAACAATGCTGTTTTTCATGGAATCTGTTCACCTTGTGCAGGACTGAATTATTAGTCTAAGAGAATCGAAAAGGCCCGGGGATTCATCTAAAGTCTGGTGAGTGTGTGTGTGTAGGCCCTCATGTTTTTCATCAGAAAACTAGCAGAGGCCAGTTACTGTCATAAGCAGTCTTTGTTTCACAAGGTGTATTATGTCTGCAGTTAGCATCTGTCTTTCACCAATACATTTTGCTGCTACCTGTCTGCAGCCATAGCTATCCAGAGACCAACAGATAAATGTGAGGGTAGATCACTGTTCCTAATGGACACACTCACGTTGTAATGCAGACTCCTGCTGTCGGTGTCAGATTACTTTGAGCTCAGCCTCTACCAAGATTCTCACCGGGTCTTCAGTCAGAGCAGCTTTGGCTGCAGTCTTCTGTAGCATCTCTGTTCCTCTGCCAAAGGAATGTCCTTGATTTGGATATTCAGCTCTCTAGATTGTGCTGTCCTTGATTGCTTGACTAGAAAAGCAAACCTGATAGGTCTCATTCTGAATGTGGCATTTTCTGATCTTCCTGATTTGAATTTGTTATGGCATGGCTTTTGCAGTTATATGACTACTGAGGTATCTACATATATGTACCTTTCTGATATGTTTGTCAGTGGTCAGTCTGCTCTTATGATCAATGTGTGTGTACAAAAACAAGAGTTGTCTTGTTGCCATCTGAATGAAGGGAAATAGAAACATAGGAGTGCTGACATCTCCGTTCTGGGTGATCAACCCAAGAGGATTAAGTCCCACTTTCAGAAGTACTGGTTTGGTCTTCATAGTGACTAACTTGGCTCCAGTGTTTTATCAAGAATTGTAAAATGCATTAGAGAGAAAAGGAACTCAGTTTCCTTTATGGTTTTTCTGCTTTTTAAACACGACGCTTAATCTTCTGAAGCTGCTTCAACATTGGTCCTTCATTAGTAAAACACAAGTAAATGCTGGAAAATGTGAAGCATTCTTCAAATTTTGCAGCTTGGTGGATGAGACTTAGTGTCACTGACTTCATTACTGGGCTTAAATCTGAGACCTGTTGAAGCAGTGTAGGTGATGGTAGGTGACCTTGTAAGCACTGAATAAAATCTTAAGTTGCTATTAAAAAAAGTCTGGGTTTTAGTGGTAAACTCTTAGAGGAACCCCAGCTACATCTACATTTCACTGAGAATGAAGTGATTTACCTACATTTAGAATAAAATTCTATTCCACCTTCTTGGTCTTCAATAGAAGCAATGCTTGTCAGTTTGCAAATCTCTTTAAAACAAAGAGAAGCATAGGAAAATTAAGATCATTATTAATCTTGTCAGTTATGACTCCCTGCTTTTGAAGCCAGAGCAAAGTATTCGTTAGTTATAATGTGGCATCATAGAGAAATTGCTTTTGAGCTTTCCAAGACGAGTTAATTTTTATCTACCATTGTGAATGAGTTGTAGCTGAAATAAAACCAGGAAAGAATGGCACACTGTAGATGGGCTTCTAGCAGGGCAACCCATGGTGTGTCATGGTGTGTAAATTGTAAAGATGGGGTCAAGACTTTAGGACTATTCCCTTGACCCATGTAATGAATGATGAAGTTCGCTAATGAGAAAACAGTTCCGGTAAATTCAAAGTAGGTCAAAGGCTTTTGTTTTTTCTCCTGGTCAAAGTTGTCCAGTTAACCCAGAAGATGCCAAAGATCTGTAGATGTGCACAAGAAATGGAAGATTCCTGACTAAAACAGGTGAATATCCAGTGATGTTAATTTATTTTCTTTCTTTCTGTGTTTCCCTCCCTTCTCTTCTGTCTGTGAAGATGCAGGAATTGGAACAGAGAGTAGTAGAAGCAGAGCAAAGAGCTGAGGATGCAGAGGAACAGGTAAGAGATTCTCTTATGGTTGCTCTGGTACAAGTCCAGCAGTAACTTACTCTCCCTCCAGTCTAACATACAGACAGCACTCTGCAGTGCTGTGCTCTGCTGGGGAAGCATTGATTTACAGTGGTGAATCCTAAGCAAAAACCAGTGTATGATATCTGGCGCTCAGCTTCACAGCCTTTACCCCCTGATCCATGGTAGGTATGCTTGGTTATGGAAAAGTAAGGGGATATTGTACCTCAGGATTAAAGTGCAGAGATGGAGCTGCCTGGCAGCTCAGAAAACAAATACTTAAGAGTACTGGTAAGGACTTGTCTGCAAGTACAGAGGTTCTGTGAAAGAAGTAAGGGTGTGTCTGCAAAATCTACTAGTTGTTCTGGCCTTTCTTTTAGTCATTACTGCTCTGGCTCAGGAGCCCATAGAGAAGAGCATTAAAGCTGAATTTGTTGCATATTACTGTAACCATATAAAAGGTAGGCATATTGTCTAAGCTACTCCTTCCTTGCTTCTTGAATAATCAAGAAAGAGAGACTTCAGTGGGTGAACAGGATATAAAGAATAATGGATTGTTGTACAGACTGCAGTGTAAGAAGTATTACAAAAACAAAAGAGCCAGGAAAGACCAGATGGTGTGACCTCCTGCATCACTGCAGGTCACTGCTGAAGGGAAGGTTTGAAGTGAACTGGCCCCCTCCACCTGGACAAGAGCTGCAGGACTGAGCATCAAGTCAGAGATTAAAGTGCAGACCTAAGAGCTGTGCAAGATGGCCACGAATGGTCAAAGAGGACTGAAGGACTGAGTAGACAGTGTTATAAACATTGGGGAAATATGTTGCTTAGGAATCAAGGACTTGAAGCACCTGGGCAAGTATTCTGTCTGAAGAACATACTATTCTGTGCCAGTCTGATGTTGATGTCCAAATATTTTCCTTACCAGCTTAAATATAGGAAAGATGCTATGCCTAGTCACTATGCAGTTGACTATTATAGCAATTGCCAACCAAGAATGAGAGGTAAATTCTTGAGTGATATTATCAGTAAGTCTCCACAAGACTTCACCAACACAGACAAAGGTGACATTGTCAGTGTGACAGTACCAAGCAGGAAATAGTTATTGCCACAGGCCAGAGGCATCATACTAGCAGGTACCTAAATGACAGAAGTAGAGTGTCCATTATATGGTTAGATGCAATGACAGCAGGGGAGCAGATGTCAAACCCAGGTCAGAGAATGGGCAAGAGATGAAGAACTTGGCTGGGAAGATGTAGGAGAAGTTAGGTTTGCCTTCACTCACCTGCCACCAGCAGTTCTACAGTCATGTGTTGGGGGGTCTTAAAGACTAGCAATCCTCAAAGTTGTGGGGTCTGTCTTTCCAACAACCTTATCCTCATCCAGGGGAATATGTTCCTAGAGAAATACTTCATTGCTGCCTGACAGGCTGAAGAACTGACAGCATAAGGAATAGAACCATTCACTAACAAGTATATTCACCATGAATGAGAAGCAGCTGACAAATGAGAGGGCTCCACATCAAGTGTAAAATCCCTTGTTATCTTTCTCTCCAGGAGTCTGGGGGAGTTGGATTTGTTAATTCAATGGACTCCTGTAGCTGCCAACCTCAATTAAGGAAATCACATGTTTGCAGTCCCCTCTCTGAGCCTCTAGTACAGAGTCAGCATTTAGACATCAGACAGAAAGGAGGGGGCATTTATTTTTACTATAATCACCCTAAACTCTAATGAAAACACATGCAACTCAGAAGGCTTAGTTTTCTGGCTCAGATGTTGGGTGCCTACCTTTCCGATTCCATATGAAGAAGGGGCAACTTGCTTCTCTGCCTAATGCAGGCAGACAGGAGGACAAAACACAGCTTCTGCAAGTATGAAGTGTAGGCTGCTCAGCAGAGCATGAGTAACTCTCTTGCACAGACACTGAAGTGCTCAGGTCACCGTTTGCATTCTCCCTCCCTGGTTCCAAACTCCTGCCAAATGAATGGTATCTGGAGTTGGTTTCTTTGCAGATTTAGTCTCTCTGGGATGTGTTGGAACCGGACGTTTTCCTGTCATTAAGTGCTGCAATTAGCAGGTTTGAGTTAAGATGGCAGAATTCCATTCAACTTTAGAAATGAAGTCTTATAATCCAGTGCAACAGGATGAGGTAATAATGAAACAGATTGCCATATTGTGAGACATAGATTTTGTAGAAAGCAAAATGATTTTCAAAACTTGCTGAAAACCTGAAAGGTTTCAGCAGTGGCTAGACTTTAGTGCATTGAAGCATTGTAGTGAAGGAGCTTTATGTTAGTGCTTCTCCTGCTGAGATGAGAAGGTGTTAGCACTGGCAGGAGCTCAAAGATAGGTAAAGCTTCCGAAATATCTGACATGTAACTGCTTGGCAGGGATGGGGAAAACACTTGTCAGAAAGACAGAAGCTTCCAAATATTGTCTAAGTGGGGGACAGGAGGAGTAAGGAACTCCATATGACATTTTCTTAAAGAAATCTTGATGTAAAGCTAATGGCTGGTGTTTTGTGGCATGCACCTTGGTAGTGAATGGGGTAAAAAGCTGACCATGGTATTGCAAAGGACGAAAGTATGGTGTACCTTGCCCATATGTCTCTGTAGGCTATAGTACTGGTAGGGTCTGTTTGGCTAAAGGTGTGCAAATATTTCACAGTCCACAATGTGTTTATTTCTTACTGCTTCAGCATTTCATATGAATGGACAATGTTCTTTACACATATGTGTATATAAACTAAGTGTGACTTGAAGGATGGTTGGGTTTTTTCTTTCCTTTCCAGACTTAAAAAATATGAAACACACAATTAGTTTCAATTAGGCTCCTACCACTAAACAAGCAGCTCCTTCATTTGTATTCCTCTGATTGTCATTACAGGTCAGAGTTATGGAAGAGAAGATAAAACTAGCCAATGTGAAGACTGGTGACTCAGACAGCACCCTGCACAGGAAATACCAAGAGCTGATGGACACAGTGCAAAGAAAGCAAGATCTAATCATCAGGTTGGAGACACAGTTAGCAAAACAGGTAAAGATATCTTGTACAGTGAGACCTGTAGCTTTCATGAGTTGGAAGGACTGTGTAATGTTTCAAAGGTGTAAACTATATCTTCATTACATAATCAGCCACTCAGTTGCCTTCAGATGAGCTGTAAAATGATGTCCTGCTTAGTGCAAGATCCTCTCCTTCCTTTCTCTTTTCAGGCAAAAACCACTCATTCAGCCTCACTAGCACTTGTCTCTTCATTGTAGGAGTTTGGTCAATGTCCTTAAAGTGTTTTCTTCTGTTAGTGTTCAGTCAGCATTTTGATTCTTAATTGTAATGCTAGAGTCTGGCCATAGTATTTCTCTGACTTCTTAGCATATAGATTTCTCTGCAAAATCATTATGTAGCCAATCTCTAACTTGTCTTATGCTCTTCAACAATCCTTTAGCATGTTCATATCTTGTCACATGTCCTCATTATAAGAGAACAGCTGTTTCCCACTATGGATAGTTCTTAGTCTCTTCCTTTCTCAGTTGGTGGAAGGCAGGAACTACATCTACAGCAGGGCTTGTATTTTGACTCTAGTAAAGGCCTTGTCCTGTGGTCTTTATAACATGAGAAATGAGGTGGGTCTAGATGTTGCTAAGTATGTTACTTTTAAATAATAATAGCTCATAAGTGGGCTTTTTGTGTACAATTCTATGCCATTTGAGTTACACTTTACACTGTCACCTATTTTAAGGGCAAAGTAGATTGGTAAGCTGGTCTGGTTTGTTGTCGTTCTTTTTACTTGCTTTCTTGGTGAGAATACTGTGTGTGTTAAATACCTTGTTAGTATTAGTTTCCATCTCATTCATCTACAGGTCTATACACTTGTACATGCACCAGTTGAATCCCTTTTGCTTGAAAAATTACACTGTTTTATAAATCACTCACTGTTCAACCAACAAAGTGTGTGTAGGCTGGAGAAACACTACAGGTGCTCAGCAGCAAACAGCAGTGCTGCAAAAGAATCTAAAACTGGAAAAGTTTCAGACTTTACACAAAGGAAACTGGTAGGTGGGCAATCGATAGCTGATTGAAACCTGAGCTGGATTTTGCTCTTCCACAACAAGCTCTTGAAACAACCCTCTGAATCTGACTCCAGGAACCACATAAGACAACTTAGAGCTTGATTTTATTTTTTTTTTCCTACAAAATAAAATAATATCCAAATAGCAATCTTAAATCTTATGCCTGGAAAGGGAGCTTCAATGTTTAAGTCACTCCTGATGCAGTAACTTTCTCAGAAGTTAGCTGTACTCTCCTAAGACATCTAATCCTTTTTGACACAGAAACAGTTGAGGACTGAGGAAGCCAAAATTGTTCAAGAGAAAGCTGCCAAGATCAAAGAGTGGGTAACATTTAAGCTGAGAGAGGTGAGTATTCAGTTTGCTGCCAGGTTCCAAGGCCTATGACTAGATATTGTGGCTGCACTGCCAGTGGGCTCCTATGTTGGGACAATAATCAATCTTCCACAGAGGCTTTCTGCTTGCTTGGCCCTTCAATTGCAGAGCTAGGGTCATCATGCTTACTGAGAGCTGCTGGCTGCTTTGGCCAAACTGTAAATGACTGGTCTGAAAGCACTCCCTGAAGAAGATTTACTAGTCAAAGCAGCTTTCACCTAGCTTTCCTTTGCCTTTCCCTTCCTTTCCCTGGGTGCAGTTTCTGGCTTTATTTCTGACAAAGCAGCTTTAGCACAAATACATGTCCTTTGCTGTTCTTTGATCTGCCATCTCTGAATAGTGCTCTTTTTCTACTGTCCAGCATTTTCTAATGTCTAACCTCTTCTTCCTGTCTATCCTGTGGACTTAAATCTCTCTCTGGACATAATTCAATGCCCACCAGAGAAACAGATAGCAATGGGTCAGTGTGCAGTTTAAAAGATGCAGTAATAGTTTAACAACTGGGAGTGGGTCTTTCCTTTTTATTTCAAGTTAAAGCCACAGATTTCCCAGTTAATTCCAGAAAGGGAATTTGTTGGAGTTGGAAGAAGCAGTCCTTATGAGCACTAATTGTGTTACAATGTGACTTTGTAATCTCATGAAATTGCCTAGATAATTCCTTGAGATGCTGTGCTTCTATTTTGTTCTCCTGTGTAAGATAACTAAAGGTGAGCCTACACAGCTGACTGGTGCAGCAGGAAGAAGGAAGTGCAGGGGTTGGGGGTTCACCTGCTGTGAACCCAGGACCATACATTCACATTGTGTCTGTACTGTCAATGAGGTTTGTACCTGGTGCACACCATACATATGTGGACCACTGAAGGACTTTCCTCTGTGTTGCAAATGGGTTGCTTTAGACAGTGCCATGGGTGCAATTTCAACATTGATTCCATCAAAAGAGAAGCCTCTCTGGGTGTACCACTGCTGCATTTATAATGTGTATTGAGACACTTCAAGCAAAGACATCCTTTTGTCCCTTGGGTCTGGGGGATCTCCTTTTACCACATACAGGTAAAGAGAGGAAAAATGCTCCTCTGTTTCATGACAGTTATTTAAATTATAAACAATAGCAGGGAAGGCAATAAAATACCTATTTGAAAAGTGTAAATACTATATACAGAGACTATTTGAGAAAACACAGCAAAATGTTTAAGTGGGTTGTCTAGTGAAGCTGCTGAGGAGAAGGATTTCAAGGCAATTGGTAGATTACCCATCCTTTTTCCCTGTTCGGACTCCTAAATGTAATAGAAATGAAGACATGTTCTATGTAGTGGAACATATGCACACACAGTTTTGAATTCTTTCCGTTTTTTTATTGTTGTTTCATAGCTTGAGATAGAAAATTACCACCTGAAAAACTGCAATCAGAGGCTGACAGAGCAAATTGAAGCCCTTCAGGATACATTGCAAGGTAAATGTGTTCACCTGGCATTGCAGCTGAGTAACCACCACAACAGTGGAAGTCAGCATTCCTAGGTTGTATTCTTAAGTTTGTAATAAATTAACATTTGTGACAGCAAACAGTAAAACTGTTCTGTTCCTCACTGGATCCATTTTTTCAGATGGAAATAATGTTGCTTACCTGCCTTACAAATTCTTGTTTCCCAACAGCTATTGAGCACAGACACACACCTCCCTTTTTTGTCATCCCCGCCCAGAGTCTGGTTTTGCCATTAAAACAAACCACTTTGCTCACAGTAAGATGAGCCAGTCTCCCAGATTTCTCTGGGCATACAGGCAGGGGACATTTCTTTCCTGCAGAAGTCTTTCTGGCATTCCTATCTCTCCACAGCAATGGAATAGGGCAAAATTCCTTCTAAATCCCACCATGCTTCTAGATACATGCTTTATGACTGGGTTTTTCTCATCCCCTCTGGCTCTGGCTGTTTATAAAAAGAGAATGGCTGGTAAGCTGCGTTAATAATCTGGTATTAAGTGTTCCCTGGATCCCAACTCTCTGGGCAGTAAACAGCTCTGTTCCTCTTTTACCCCACTAGTCTCATTGTGCCAGGCTGAATTCAGTGGCCTCTGCAGAGAATAAAATCTCTTCTTGCTTGCCATGCTAATAGTAACAGCTGTCTCTGCTTCATATGCTGTCACATTTAGGAAACTGAAAAAACACCAATAATATTTAAAAAGAATGGCCTCTTTTCACTCCACACTAATAATTTACCTCAGAGTTGGGGGAAAATGTGTGCCAGGATCAGTGTGCAATAGTGCTATGTGGTGTTAATAGCTTTGTTACTGCTCAGTTCTTGTGACTGAAGTGCCAAGGTCAAGCTCTCATGGTTGTCATTTTCTCAGCTGTGTTTGCAAGAGCTGGCTCCATCCTCTCCACAGCCAAGAGTGATTTATTCTGCTGTTTGCCTTTCCCTCTGTTACTTTGTGTCTTCATCTTGTTTTCTACTTCCTTGTGAAAACCATTAGTGGTTAAGCAATGCCTGTGGAGTTCCGTGTTCAGGCAGCATTTTCAGCAATAACTGTGCAGAGTCACACTCACCCATATTTCTGCAGCTTCTAAAGCATCTTATGACTTGGTTCTCAGTCAGGCAGCATATAAATGCCAAGGTCAATCAAAACCATAAAAGGAGGTAACATCTTCTGCTTTCAAAGTTTTATTCACACTTTCTCATACCCTAAAGCTACTATTCAACCTGTAGAACTGAGATAGCATTTAAATCTAGTCATTAGAAAAGAAGAAATTAGAATTATAACGGATAAGTAATAAATAGATAAAGGACAATGGTGGCAGCCTGGGATCTCTCTTATGTGTCCTTCAAGTAGAGCAACTGAAAGGCCAGAGGAAAAAAATATAGTAAAGGATTTTTTCACAGCAAAGACATCTAAACTGTCAGAAAGCAGTGTTCTGGTTATATAGTATAAAAGGGTAGCAAAAACCCCTAAGGAAATTCTTGAAAAGAGACTAACCTCACTGATTGGTGAGATGGTTATGAAGGTATGTATGCTGGAAGCCTCATCTAGCCCTTGGTATGGGAGGAACCATAAGAGCTTATTTGGTGACTTAAATAAAAAGTCAAAAGCCACACTAAGCAGTGTTCTGGCCATTTAGATGACTTTTGACAAAGTATGATGTTGATAGGTGCACTTCTTCCTCATGGAACTTTTCAAGAGGAGACATAATCATGGATAGGTAAAAGTAAGAATTTCTATATTGAGTTAGACTTGAAAGCTTGTGTAGGCCAGTATCCTGTCCCCTGGCTGGCCTTGGATATTTCAGAAAAGTGTATAAAATACTGTAAGTAAATCTGTCCTCCCCTCTGTACCCTTCCAGCTTCTCCTGACAATGTTTTAGGCCAGCACTTCTCTAAACTGTTATTTGTATCACTAGTAAATGACTTTTTCTGACCTATCTTTTGGACACCACAGCATTCTATTTCATTTATGAAAAAAAAAGCCAACAAGAAAACCCTTCCTTGTGTAAATTTCAACCACACTCCCTGATAATTTCATTAAGCACTCCTTAATTCTACTTTTGTAAGAAACAGTGATTAATACTTTTCTGTTTGTCTCTTCTATACTATTCCCAACTATAAATGTATAGCACTTCTCTTATACCTATGCCCAGCCAACTTCTTTCTATCCTGCATAGTCCTAGCCAGGCTGTGGTGCCATTGAAATACAAGTGACATGAATGACATACCAGCAAGTAACAATGTAGACAGTAAAGTATTTGAATGCCCTAACCTTATGTTCTCCTGCATTGTAGATATGACCAGTATTCCTCCATTTGAGTCTCTTTGGAGCTGTAATTCTCTGAAGGCCAGAGCATCACAAGCCTCTTCTGTTGAGAATGTAGACCAGAAATCTGTGCTCCTTGCACCTGGCTTCAGACAGGTGTGTCAGACAGAACCTACCAAATGTGTCCTCTCTACAGGTAACATAGTTGTTGCCAGTGACACCTTTCCTGAGGATGGAGAGGATAAGTCTCCTCTTTCTCAGAGTGTGCTGAGGTTCATGTCTGACCCATCGAGCTGGAATGTCTCCACAGACAAAGATGTATTCCCAGTCATAAATTCTGAACACGGGGTAGGGTGCTCTGATCCTGCATCACTGGATCCTCCAGCTGAGGCCAGAAGAATCCTTGAGGCTATGTCCTTCCAGTCATCTTTGGATGGAAACTGTAGCACTATGAGCACCTTGCAACAAGTGGCTTTGGATGGCACCCGCTTCTCTGGTGACCTGAGTGCCAGGTTCCGCTCCCACCGGCTGGACTCCTCTTCCTCAGGAGAAATAATGAACATGTTTGAGGGCCACCTCCAACCTGCTGAGCCACCCCTGGTTGTGTCGACATCGGCTGTTACAGCACGTTCCTTCTGTCCAGGGAGGGAACGTGGCCTTGGCAGTAGTATGACCTTTCCAAAAATACGAACTCCCAATACACCGAGAGACAGCATCCAACTAGCCAAGAGACATTACAGCCAACCACAGCCAGGGGCTAATTCTTCCCACTGTGTAATGAGCTTAGAGGCTGGCACCTTCCAGCCCATAATAGACTCTCCAGTCTGCCACAGGCAAGTGAAGGAGACAGATATTGATGATGATGAGTTACTAGAGAAGATGGAGACAGAACGTGGCCTGGTGAGGGAAGAAGCTAGAGTGTGTGAGGAAATCAACCACTTACCTGCAGGGCAAAGAGAAGCTGTGAGTTCTGAGACTGGAGTACTTGATGCAGAAGGTAAACCTCCCACACCACCGCTGCACAGATTCCCATCATGGGTAAGGAATGCAAGGACAGCAGTCTAAGTGCTGCTTATCTTTGAGTAGTGCCCTATAGTTAGGCTAAACCAGCTCTTGGTCCCAAGCAATTGTTTCCTGTGAACATCCTTCACATTTCTAGACCACCTAGCCTGACAGTTCCAGGCTGTGGGGCATGCTGGCTTCACTGACCATTCTTTTGTTCTTTTCTCTTTGTAAAGGGAAAAATAAAAGTCTATGGAAGAAAATGGTACTCAAGAAACATATGAATGAAAATCAAAGTCAAGGGTACTGCATTGTGGTTTATCCCTATGGGTGATCAAAATTTAATCCTTAGTTCTGTAGTCATGTGTTTAAGATAGAAAAGCAAGCCATAAATGTAAGTGAATGGACTAGACCAGGGTCAGAAAAGGCTGTGGATGCTAGAATACATATATGGATTAGATCTCAGCATTCCTATCTCATGGTATATTTCTGCTATCAGCAAAGTTTTATGAAAACCTTTGGTAAAATGAATACACATCTTACTGCTTACTTCACATGAGACAGAAGTCTCACGTGAGAAGTATGAGTCTCATGTGACTTCTGTTGTTATCAATATCAGTTACTTGTTGGTTTGATGGTTGGATTGTTTGTTAATGTGTCAGTCTAATTGACAAAGATGGTGGAAATCAATATATACTTGGAATCAGTATTGTATCAAAAGAGATAATTCCATTACTTGCTTTTTTAAAGTAATAGGCAAACAAGCAGCAAAATGAAGGTGCAAAGTCCAACACTCATTGTTAATCCTCATGTTTTAGAACTTTTTTCTATGAAAAGGGAACCTTATTTGTGATCTTTGGCTGTGTCTTTTACGATAGCAATTTAAACCTCAGTATTATCACAGCTGTTTTTCCAAAGGAATCTCTTTTCATTCAGTCCATAGTATGGAACTGTGCTGGGGATGAAGCTGGATAGTGCAGTAAAATAAACTGCAGTTTGCAAGATGCCTGGGGGTTTTTTGTTGCAGTAGTCAGAAGGGTATCGTGAACAGTGTACTCATTTGGAAGAAGGGAAATGCATCTCTGACTTCTAGTCCTTTCTCTGATCTAGAGTTCCCATAGTCCCAAGGGAGACCTAGAGTTGTTCTAGTCCCTTTAGCTAAATTTTTCACAGTTGATAACCATCTCTACACACACCTTCTGAATGTCTAATTTCTCTGAATGTTTGCACTTCTCAGCTGCAGTGGTATTCAGCTGTTTCCATTACAGTGTTGTATGATGATAAATTCTCAAAAAGTCAGATCTTGAACATCCTGAAATGAGTAGTCCAAAGATATTGGATACTTCAAAGAACCTATATCTGAGTTTCTCTTCTAGAAAATAGTGATAGCACCCATCGATGTCCCTCCCAGGGTTTTTGTAAACTCTTTTATTAGTGTTAGTAAAGCATCACAGTGTTAGTCAGGAAAGCCACAGCAAAATCCATTATTTTGTCTTCAGACCAGGGTTGAATAAGTGTATCCAAGTAGGGCACATTTAAGTGTATCAAACACTAAAGCATTAATAGAATATTCAGTGGCAGCTTAATCATTAAGAAATGTACATTAGGTAGCCTGACTATAAGAAAGTCTGGGGAAAAAAACGAGCAAAAATTTCATCAGAGACTAAATCACAATGCATATACATACAGAAGATACTAATTATATCTTTGTGTGTGTGTGTGCTTGACTTTGCAGTACTTTAATGCTTATGCATTACATGTGTAATCTGATAGTCATTGATTGTATGCTTTAAGGAGCAGGAAGAGGATTCCTGTCTTTGATTTTTATCCATTATAGACTGATGGATGTCATAGTCATAACATTGCATTTAGTTACAGGTTTGGGTTACCTCCACAGAATGTTTATCAATTTGTGAAGCACTTGGAGATCCTTTTGAACTAAAAGCTCCATATGCTGTTATAACAGACACATGTTTACCAAGATCATTCCAGGCATTTCTTTCATTCCGTTATAGGAGAATGGGAATCCTTTACAGATGGTGACTTTATAAATTGTCCTGGTTTAGGGCTCTTCGTGATTCATTTTAATGCATTGTTCATAAAGTAGAAAATAACCCAGCTTTTTCCAAACTGTGATGTAGTCACTTATTGATAATTATATGTAATTATATGCCAGTCTGAGGATATCATCTCTGTAGCATTTATAAGCTACATTAATAAGTCTGTTGTGATTGAGGGACTTCTACACAGATGCTCATTTCCACTACCGGTCATTCACCCAACATCTGGTGGGAGAGAGCTATCTTTCTCAGAGAGGTCCTTCCTTCCTGCCCAAAGGCATGACTGTGATACGATTCTGTGGCATGAGTGTTTCTTTTTGCAGGAATCATGTTTTTGTCTGACCATTGCTGTTCATGGTTTAATTGTTCCAGGAGAGTCGAATCTATGCTGTGGCCAAGTCTGGCATGAGGTTGTCTGAAGTGGCCATTGTGAATGATACTTCCAACTGCTGTAAGTTCTAGACAAGATCCATCCTTAGCGGGAGTTTGCAGTGATGGTGTGGGAATTGAGCTTCTGACTGTTCAATTTCTTCCTTTCTTTGCCTGTTTTCAAAGTAAATTTGATTTTGCAATAGCCATGGTAAAGAAAGGAAGGGAGGAGGATATGTCTGATCTCAGGGGTGGTTAGTGGTGGGCTATTTGAGCCCATACATTCAGTGACATCTTCAGGGACTTTGTTACCTCCTTCATCACTTTTGCTAACACTGTCCTGCCTCTCCATGTCTGTGACTCACTGTCACCTTCCCCTGTTATGGTTTTTACCTGTTTGAACATGGTACATGGGATTGCCATTGTACAGTGGGGAGCACAGGGTGGGTGAGATATCTTACAGGCTAAATGGAGTGTTGCAGCTGGCTTTGGGAGTTGTATGTAATGAATAACACATTGGTCTTTCTTAGGCCAATCTGTCCAGGATGACAGTCCTCTATTATTATGGAGAAGGACCTGGGGGTCCTGGTTGATGACAGGTTGGCCATGAGCCAGCAGTGTGCCCTGGTGGCTAAGAGAGCCAATGGGATCCTGGGGTGCATCAGGAGGAGTGTGGCCAGCAGGTCGAAGGAGGTGATCCTCCCCCTCTACTCTGCCCTGGTCAGGCCCCACCTGGAGTATTGTGTCCAGTTCTGGGCTCCCTGGTATAAAAAGGACAGGGATCTCCTGGAGAAAGTCCAGAGAAGGGCTACGAAGATGATTAAGGGCCTGGAACATCTATCCTATGAGGATAGGCTGAGAGAGCTGGGGCTGTTCAGCCTGGAGAAAAGAAGACTGAGGGGGGACCTAATCAATGTTTATAAATATCTTCAGTATGGGGTGCAGGGGAAATGGCCAGCCCCTTTTCTGTGGTCAGTGGAGACAGGACAAGGGCCAATGGCTGCAAGTTGGAGCACAGGAAGTTCCGCACCAACATGCGGAGGAACTTTTTCCCAGTGAGGGTGCCAGAGCCCTGGGACAGGCTGCCCAGGGAGGTGGTGGAGTCTCCTTCTCTGGAGATATTCAAGACCCGTCTGGACGCCTATCTGTGCAGTATGAGCTGGGGAGCTGCTTTGGCAGGGGGGTTGGACCCCATGATCTCTCGAGGTCCCTTCCAACCCCTACAATTCTGTGATTCTGTGATTCTGTGATTTAATGTTCCAAGAGGCTACATAAGTTCTTACACACATGTGTACCTCTCCACTGAAACCTCCTCCACTTCACCAGTTTGTATTATTTTCTCTCTTGCTGTGTCTCTGAATTTTCTTAGTTTCCAATTTTTCGCGTTCGACTTCTGGGCCATTTACGTGTCTTATCTACAGAAATGTCACAGTGCCAGTCTACACCACACTGAAGGGGGTAAGGAGTTACTTCACTTTTCCTCTTACAAAAGCGTGGGCCGGGGCTGCCAGTAACTCGGAAGAGAATGGGATGAAGCTGTGCACTGACAGAAAAATGGAGCATGCCAGGAAGTACTGGGCACCAAAAGAAAGCAGAAGGAGGAGCAGATGATAAATGTATTTAGGAATACAGAACACTGCAGTAAGTTTTGGTCCAGGAAGCTGCAGTGTGCACTACAAGGCTGTAGAAACCTAGGAGGGTGATAGTGGCTGTAGCCTAGAGAACAAAAGGGAAGAGGGCTTTTGAGAGCTTATCAGGAGGCAGGGGGCTTGTGGAACAGTAGGGGCATGTAACCAGAGGAGATCCAAACAAGTCAGACTAGGAAGTCCAGCTTGGAAGTTCTCAGACTAGAAAGGGAGGGAGTGAGGAGCCCTAGGACAGTAGTGAGCAAGGCAGAGTGAAAATCAAGGCCTGCATGGATTGCTCTGTCTCCTCATTGAGCAGCAATTGTCCTGGGAAAACTATTGCCTCACATACTGACCATACAAGTCTGTTTTCCAGAAAGCCACACAGATCAGCAATGTGCCTTTCTTAGATGAGTCTTCAGGCTCTGATGACGACTGTAGCTCCCATGCCAGCTTCAGGACTTCTACTGCTGGATCTGAGAACAGGAAAGCCAGCATGCCAGGCAGCCCTCGTGCAGTGAAGAGAGGTAAAGCAGGAGTACTACTACTGAGCAGCATGAACTTTGTCCTCGTGCGTGGGGCAGGATGTCCTGACCAGCACCATCAGTGACAGGCAAATGCTCAGCCTTGGTGATGCTACTAAGAAGTTCTCCCAGGATTCATGCAGACATCAACAGCTCCTCACTAGAAACCTGTTCTCTTAAATGGGCTTTTATCACTGGTAGATTTCCATCCAGGTAACTGCTAGGCTAAGATCATGGAAGGGATTGATTTCTCAAATTCATCACATATCCAGTGAAGCCATCCATACCTTCTCTGTGACTTCTCCTTATTAGCAAGCTATTACCGATGCATTAAAGTAAATGTTTCTGTCACTGATAATTTATTGACTGGTAAGCAAATCTTCCCTATCTTTAAAAGGCAACAGGTAATTTGTGTCCTAGCTAGGACAATTTTTCTTGACTGCTGGGAAGGTTAAGCTGAATCCTTGAGTGGAATTTTCAGTACCATTGGCAGTCAGTAAAACAGAATCCCATTTCTTGTAGTCATAACATCCCTTGTGATGCATTGGCTGGTGTCTGTGCATTGCCATGGACCAGTGGATTCATGGATTCAGCCCCATTGCTGGTGAGGGAGTCTTTTCTTTAGTTTCAATCAGAGGAGCTTGAGGCTTTATAATGGCTGTTTCCAAACTGAAAACAGCATGTCTGCTTTAGGTGACACTTCTGTTGATTTTTTCTAATCTGTTCGGCAACAAATTTATCTCACTATTGATATCCAAAACTCACTCTTGCTACTTGTCTTTCTAGGAAAAAAAGGTCTCAGAAGTTTGGTTAGTGGGGTTTGAGTTTCCAAAGTCTGATCTGATTTGTTCTACTTAAACAAAGAAGTCTTAATGGTGAACCCAAACTTTTTCAGAGTGTGCAGTATGCAGTGCATGCTGCTGTCTAGACACGAGTCTCATTCTTTTCTTATTTTAAGCAGGTGTATCTATGTCCTCACTGAGCTCTGAAAGTGACTATGCCATTCCTCCTGATGCCTGCTCCTTGGATGGTGACTATTCAGAGCCAGAACACAAGCTACAGCGAACATCTTCCTATTCCACTGATGGTGGAATCTGCACTGTAAGTCTTCTTCTACCTCACAGCTGTGAAGGGATGCAGAGCCATGGCCTGGAAAGAAAAAAATGTGTAACTTTAATACATTGAATTTTTCCCTGGAGAGGGATGCTGTAATAGTCAGGGCTATTGGTCCAGCTGGTTTGTATCAAAAAACACTATCTGATGCTTCAGAAGAAGTTGCAATTTCTGTTACATGGTTAGATAAAAGCATAAGCATCAGTCACTGTACTCTTTCTTGATGAGCTGCACTGGTTTCCTCTAGTCATATTCTACTTTCTCTTATATTTTGTGACAAAACAAGTTTGGAAATTCAGAGTAAGGAAGGACAAAGGATGAAGTATTTTGGTCTAGAAAACAACCCCTCTCAAATACAGGCAGCGTTAAATTCTGTACTCATGAATGTAAGAGATCAAGGAGACCAGGAACAGGAGTCTAATCATGGCTTAGAGCCAGACTTCACATTTATTTGTAAAATCACTGCTACGGTAGGAAGACAAGTCTTCAGTGCATTTTGCTGAATATCAGCAAAATGATATTCAGATCCCTTCTTTACTAAAACAACACAGTGTGGTGTTTGCAGCTACACAGATAATTTAGAATTATCTCCAAACTGAGCAGAGAGCACTGACCTCAGATGGCTGTGACTCCCATCCAGCAGAGTAAAGTGGAAAATGATGGAGATGCAGCAAACACTTGAACTTGACTTCAGCGCTCTTGTTTGTATTTTGAGAGGTGCAAAATATAACCTCTTCTCCCCCTTGCTCTTTGCCTTCCAGGAACCCATAGAGAAATCAGGTTACTTACTGAAAATGGGCAGCCAGGTGAAGATGTGGAAGAGGCGGTGGTTTGTTCTAAGAAACAGACGAATCACGTACTACAAATCTCCGGTGAGTCGCTGGGACACGTTTACTCCTGTGTGGAGGCACAGGGGAAGGCTGTGTGGAGAACTGGTTCCAGGCTGATACCACTGGCAGAGTGGGCAGCAATGGCAAAGCTTCCCCCAAAATGTCCTGACAAAGAGCTTTGACCCACAGGTTCAACCGTAGGTTCCTGCTTAGGCGGGGAAGCTCCTTGCGGCATTTTCCAGTAGATGAAAGGTTGTTCACAAGGGCAGAAGATTGACACCTCATAGTTACTTTTGTTCAGATGATGAAAAGCAGAAGAGGCCTACCATGACCCAGCTTTGGACATATTTAAGATGAAAAAAAAGGAAAAATAAATTCCGGGAAGGCACAGATACATACTCATCAGTCAGTACATGGGTCCCTGAGGAAACTACAACTTGTAGAGGGAAGAAAGACAGATTCTTTCATTTTTCATCCTCCCAAATAGATGTGGATGTATTAGAACATTAGAGTAAAATTGAAAATAAGCTTTCATGCAAAATGCTTAACAGTGATCAACAAAACAATATGAAAGTGTGCATTCAAATGCTCCCAAACACTTTATAACTCACAATTGCTTCAGATGAACTTTGTTATTTCCAAACATTCTAGCAGTATGCGCTCAAAATTTATATATACAATAAAATGCATTTATTGCTGCTGTACTTACCTACATTACAGAGATTTATATTTAGGGATATTCACATTCCAGTTTTTTCTTCTGAACATGGCAATTTCTATTATACCTGCACAATTGCACTGTGTTTCTGTACATATAACCCATCTTTGCTTACAAGTCAGGAATATTGAGATTTATTTTCAACTTTTTATTTTTACAGCTGTTGTCATTTTCTGACAAGACAAAAATATTCCTGAGGGCACACTGCATCTTTATTTCCGATACTAGGTTTATCCATCAGAATTCACAAGCAAATTATTAATATATATATGTAAAATAATTTAATAAATATGCAGAATTTAGGCTGTTAGTTTGAAGGGACTTTTGGAAAACTTTAGTCCAAATGGCACATTGTAGGGGGGCTGTTATCAGCTGTAGAACAAACTGCCCATGGCTTTGGCAGAATCATGAATACTTCCAGAGGTGGAAATTCAGCTATTCTCTGTGTACGTGATGGGTGTTGTATTGCCTTTCAGTGAGAAAATGTTGGGCTGGGGTTTTTTGTTATGGGGATTTTGGGGGGAGTTTTAAAAAAAATTTTTTTTGGTTGTGTTTTTTTTCATAGTGTCCAATCTGAACTTTGTATGGCAGTGTTTGGCACCATTACCTTTACTGTATTTCTTGCTACTGAGAAGACTTTTGCTTATTATTGCAATGGGATCATGCTATCATATTCAACCTGACAACCTTCAGCTGTCCTTTTCAGCTCATGAATGTAGACTGTGACCTGCACATGCACATCATGCTGTGTTTAAACTCAGATGGGTCCTAGAGTGTCTTTTTACTACTGAACAGTTGTTTGCTTTTCTCTCCCTAGAGTGATGTCATCCGCAAACCACAGGGGCAGATGGAGCTGAATTCCTCGTGCCAAATTGTCAGAGGTGAAGGGTCCCAGACATTCCAGGTAAGTGTTGCTTTTTCATCCTGCAAATAATACAACACTCAGTGGCTGGGTGAGAGAGCACTTAATTCAGGCTGAATGGTACTGTATGTCTTACTTAAGGTGAACTAACTTTATCTGGTCCCTGTGTTTTCTGGCACAAGCGAGGCAGTTAGTATAAGCAATAAGTGTGAAAGAGCTAAATTGTATCCAAATACAGCTCTTTGAAATTGAAAGGAAGTCTTTTTTATTTCTGTTTGGTGGGGTTTGGTTTTGTTGGGTTTTTTTACACCTTAGCAATTCCCCCTTTTTTTTTCTTTTTTTTTTTTTTTTCAGATAGGACTGAGAGCTTTCAGGAAAAGACTTACAAGATCTCCAGCCTGATTCCTAGTAGAATTAAATTTCTGAAATGTTAGAAGTTAGCTCATCACTGGATTCAGTTTTAAGTCATTATTGCTAGAAGGCTTTGTTATAAAGGTGGCATTAAAGTTTCTCTTATAGTCTGAAAGGCACGTGGCCTTTCACGTGGCAGCAAAAAGGTCATCATGTAATGACCTTTAAAATGAAAAATTAGTAGTGGAGGCAAAGCCATGAGATCTAACAGAAACAGTAAGAGAGCTCTAAGAATTTGATATATCTGAGTTTCAATTCTTTCACTTAGAGTTTGAGGTTTAATACCTTTTTTCTTACCCCTCCAAAATCTCTCCTAAACCACAAAAAAAATCATCTGTATGGGATAACGAAACTCAGCAGCTGAAGAATAGACCTGTGAGTGTGCAGACTTATACTTCCTCGCTTCTTTTCCTTCCAGCTCATGACAGAAAAGAGAACTTACTTCCTCACAGCAGATTCTCCCAACATCCTGGAGGAATGGATTCATGTCCTACAGAGTATCCTGAGAGTGCAAGTGACGAGTCCTATTGGTGTTCCTCGTAGTGATGCTAAACCTACTGTGAAAGGTTGGCTCACCAAGGTAAAATGATATTTCTTGTTTCACTCAGTATTGATAGTGTACTAGCTTCTTGGCTTGCACAGTAAACATTAGCAAGAAATTAGTATTTTAATACTCTCTAGAAGAGTGGGGAAAGAAAAAAGTGGCATTAGATCTCTGTATTTCAGAAAGGAACATTTGTATAAATGCTAAGGAATGGGAAAAACAAGGCTACTGAGAGATACTTGAGATACTTGAGACTTTCTCAAAGAGTAATAACAAATATCTAGCTTACATATGCTTTTATTCAACAGAATATAGTATCATAGTTTTTAAAAAAAGAAAAACTCAACCAGCAAAAACCCACAAGAGGAAACACTGTTAAATGTCACATTTAATTGAACCTGGTGATATAGGAGAGTTTCAAAGAAATGGCATGTATGGTTCTAGGTTAGCATTTATTTCCATCATAACAGACTGCATGTGCATTAGTACAGAGTGCAGTGGCTGAAAAATTTCATGATTGATGCCACTTCTGTAAATAGTTTTGTACACCACGTTATTATGAATCTTCCAATATAATTCTGGTCACCATCTAATGATGACTAAAGAAAACCTGCATCTGAAGCTTGTTCATCTGCAAGAGGAAATGGCTCCCTAGACTACATGTTGACCAGTCTTTTCCTGCTGACATGAAATTATTTGGTTTTTTAATCTTAAAGTTATTCTTAATTTTTTTTTTCAGGATACAAAAATGATGTGGTGTTATGAATGAGTAAAATACTTCACAAAATATTAGACCTATTTCCATAAGCACCTGTGTCCCATCTGCTTAGGCAGGATATACTTACCTGCTTTTGGAAGTGATGCCCTGGATGTATTTGTTTGTATTAGTGTAGCACAAATAATATATGCAAGGTGTGAAATCTTAGAAAATACTTCTAGCACACTGCTGATGTTACAAAAACATAGAATCACAGAATTGTAGGGGTTGGAAGGGACCTCGAGAGATCATCAGGTCCAACCCCCTGCCAAAGCAGCTCCCTAGCTCATACTGCACAGACAGGCGTCCAGACGGGTCTTGAATATCTGCAGAGAAGGAGACTCCACCACCTCCCTGGGCAGCCTGTCCCAGGGCTCTGTCACCCTCACTGGGAAAAAGTTCCTCCACATGTTGGTGCGGAACTTCCTGTGCTCCAAACATGTATAACTTTGGATATGTGCTCCAATATGTATATCTTTGTCCTACTTACAGGTCAAGCATGGTCACTCTAAGCTGGTCTGGTGTGCACTGATTGGAAAAAACTTCTACTACTATAGAAATCATGAAGACAAGGTAATACCTTTTCCCCTTTTGTTCCTGAACCCCCCTTTCCCACTTCTCATGATGCTTTCTTCCCTTTTACTGCTTCTGTGTCTTATGTTTCAAGCTCTGCCTTGCTTGTACTTCTCCCCTTCTAACAGCATCTGCTCCACAAAGAGAATTAATATTTTCTCTGATTTTCTATTTTGTTTTAAAGCAAACATTTCAAAAAACTTAAGACATGTCCTGGTTTCAGCTGGGATAGAGTTTTCTTCCTATCACTCAGTATAGTGCTGTGCTTCGGATTTAGGATGAGAATAATGTTGATAACATGCTGATGTTTTAGTTGTTGCCAAGCACTCAAGGGCTTCTCATACTGCCATGCCAACTAGAATGCAGAGGGTGCCCAAGAAGCTAGGTGGGGACACAGCCAGGACAGGTGACCCAGACTAGCCAAAGAGGTATTCCATACTGTGTAATGTCTTGCTCAACCAAGGGGGTTGGCTGGGAGGCGGCACAGGTCAGATACTAGCTGAGAATCAGCTCTGGATGATGAGCAATTATGCTGTGCAACACTTGTTTTGTATATTCTATTATTATTACTATTAATCATCCTCTTCCTTTTCTGTCCTATTAAACTGTTTTTATCTTAACCCTCAAATTTTCCCTTTTTCTTTCCAATTCTCTCCCCCATCCCACTGTGCATGAGTGGTGGGTGAGTGAATGGCTGTGAAGTTGTTTTAGCTGCCTGCCAGGTTAAACCACAAAGCAAGTGACTGCTCTCTCAGATCACTCTATATGTTGTTTCTCACACTTTCTATTTGGTCTTTTGTGAAGCTTTTAGAGCAGACTCTTATATGGCAGCTGATACATCCTGCATACTGTCATGAAAATAAGTAGCAGCCACAATATAGGAAGAGGGAGGCAATTTAATCAGTGTAACATGCTTCCATTTCTGGAAGCTAGGCCCAGCGGTCCATTACTTTGTCTTGGTGATGTTGAAACCTAAGTTTTACAATATCAAGGAACACGCTAACTCATACTGGGGATTGACCTCCAGAGTTACCACAGCAGACGCCCTCTGTTTGTCTGAATCTACTCATTTATAGAACTGTAAAAGTTCTTATTTTCCAGTAGCCAGCAGAAAGTCTGACCAGGTTGGGAAAAGAGAGGCTCAAGATACTGTGCAACTGACCATCAGAAAACACTTTCTCCCTTGTGGAACCAACGATATAAACATAACAGACAAGTGAATGGCAAGAATACAGTATCTTATGGAAAATATTACCTTTTTATTTGCATGTTCTTATTTTGACATGTAGATGCTCTCCCAAGAAAAATAATAATAGTAGTAACATAACTATGTAAGTACTTTAGTTGATGAAAGAGATGTTATAGAAATGTAAGATTATCTAATTACATTAGTTTAACACTGACTTGTTTATTTCTTACATTTTACAGAACTGCTATCACTGTGACCTGGGTTTTCTTTCCCAGTGTTCCCTGTCCATAGTGGGAGATTAGTTATACTTAAATAATTTGCTTCCCCTCCTTACAGTGTCCCCTAGGGCACCTGCCTATGCGGGAGTCCAAAGTGGAAGAAGTAGACCGTTCCTGTGACTCTGATGAAGATTATGAAGCCACTGGTGGAGGACTTCTCTCATCCCACTGTACACTGGTGATTCACCCACAGGACCAGAGTCCCACGTACTTACTCATTCGCACCAAACAGGAGAAGGTATGAAAGGCAGTATTTTTTTGAGACTGAGTCTTTTTTGTATCAGCAAACAAGTAGGGCATACAGATTGAACGGGGCTGTGAAAAACAAGGTCTGAACTGACCCATACTCTTCTTATCCTTATGCCTAGAATACCTGGCTGTACCATCTGACCGTAGCAGCTGGTAGCAGTAATGCCACGGTAGGCACATCATATGAACAGCTCATTGGAAAACTATTGGATGCAGAGGGAGACCCTAGTAAGTAAAAACCACAAACTGTTTTCCATGGTAGTGGATCATAAGGAAGGATAACTTCAATTCTTAGCTTTAATCCAGCCAAAGGTGAGGCAAAGAGCGTCTTGGTAGAACAGCGTGTGATATAGTGTCATTCTGCACTAGTTCTGCAGTCTCATCTCCTGAGAGTATACAGGCATTGCAGTGAAACTACACAAGTCTGTCACATTGTCATGTCGTTTATCAGAACACCTGAAATTTCTGTAACATTAATTCCAATTAAAATGAAGAACTGGAGCTTTAATTTCTCCTGTTGTTGTTGGTCCTGACTTTGCTTTCCTGGAAATCTTGGCAGTAGAAATGCATGCTCTCTCCTCTGAACACACACTTGCCTTCACATCTGTTCCTGTCCCCACTGTTCTCTTTTCCTGCACACTCATATATCCTAAGGCCTGTATGTGAACCTTGCCGTCTGTTGAATAGTGACTTTCACTAACAAAGACCCCTATTACAGGCGGCTGCCCTGGCAGTTTGTGTCTCTTTGAACACACAGCTCACCTGTTTCTCACCAGAATCCAGCTGAGAAGCTCTGACATAGCAGGATTGTGGATGGCAATACTTATTTCTCCTGATGACTCCTTGTTCATGGCAAACTTTCTTGAAATTAGTGAATTGACACAAAAAATAAACATGGTCTAGTGTAGCGCTGCTTCCTCAGGTGTTTTTCACTTCAACAGGGCTCTCTTTATTCTTCTTTTGACACTGCACATTTTTGTCCATCTGCTACCTCAGATTCTCCTCTGTGGAAACATCCTATGTTGTGCTACAGTAAAGATGGCTTGCACACGTCGCTCACCACTCTGCCATCTGAGGCTCTGCAGACTGAAGCTCTGAAACTTTTTAAGGTATTCAAAGGGATGTTGCATGGCTTTTGGTTATTTTGCTCTGTTGGGCCAACAACATTGTTTCGTCATGCTGTTTGTCACATTTACTGCCACGATCGGTTGCTTTAGACAGGCCTGCTGGGTCATTAATTACAGCAGGGCAGTTGGCTGTTAGGTGTCATTCATTCTTTGGAAGTTTAACTACTACTTGCAGGGAATCTGGGTTTACAACAGTGCCCCCCACAGGCTTTATGCTTCAAAGTTACCCTTATCCTCCCCTTTCCCCTCCAATAGTTGGATTGAAGGAAACAAACAATATACTTGCCAGCTCAGTTATGTCAGCAAGACCAACAGGGAAGCCATTGGAGGTTTGATTCTTGCACCCTGGAAGTCTAAGATTGGCAGTAAGAATGGGCAGCCTTAGCAAGGTAAAGCACAGGCATGGAAGGCTGGAAGCACATTTCTCCCTTGATTCTCTTGCTGACTTGTGAGCTCCTTGGGCTGGGGGAAGTTGAGTGAAATTTCTAGTTGCCACAACTAAAGAGGCAAGGGTAGGAGTTAGGTATTTATTATTCTCCTTCATCTCAAGGTTATTTAGAAGAATTCAGTACTTGCTATAACACATCTGGGGAACCTGCCCTGGAAAGTAACGGAGAAAAGTCACTATACTTATGGCATTGACAAAGAGTCACTGTATTCATGGCACTTATGAACTTTCACTCTTTTCCAGTCCTGTCAGCTGTTCATCAATGTCCCTGTGGAGGCACCCTCTATTGATTACCACGTGTCACTTGCCCAGACAGCACTGCAGGTCTGCCTGACACACAGTGAGCTGCAGAATGAAATTTACTGTCAGCTTGTTAAACAGACCAGCTGCCGACAACCCCAGAACCACTCACTTATTCAGGTCAGTTCCTCTTTTGTTACTGCCACTCTGCAAATACTTTCTATTTAATTCCATGGATTTGATAATGAGCAATGGGACTGATTCTCATAAAATTGTGCAAATGCTAAAGGTGTGCAGGAGGGAAGAGAGCCTTGGCACTTTTGTGTAAAGGAAAACATTGAGAATGTAAATACTTGCAAAATAAATTTTAGTTTGAATGTAACCATTTAGCAGTTGCATGTGGTCTATTCAGCTCATATTCAGAATCAAAATTCATAGTTGGCTTTGGCTAGCTATCATTGTCACATGTTATTAGCTTTATTTTCCATTTTAGTTCATCAACAGCATGTAAATCATGAAGGTTGCTATTAAGCATGAAATCTGATTATTGCCCTGTAATTATTGGGTAAATCAAATGAATAAGTTGCAGTGTAAATGTTGATCCTTAATTTTGATCTTCGCGGCTCAAATGAGAAAATAAAACCTGGTTGAAGAATAATGGGTCTAGTTTGAAACAAAATTCCCCAGTGTATCCTTTATTATGATTTGCAGTTGCAATAGGAAAAAAAGTATTATTTAAAGTCTAAACTGTTCACTTAGCTGTGGTCAAAATTTTCAAAAGTGCCCAGTCATTTAGAACACCTCTTCTTAGACTCCAGATTGAGATATTGAAGAGCAGCCTGTCCTCTGATTATCACTACCCTTTGAAGCATCTTGAATCTCATGTCTAAGAATGGTTGCTCCCAAAAGCAGTGGTCACCATCCAGCACTTCGGTTGCAGTATTGTATGAAAGATAACAGGCAAGAAGTACAGAACAAGAATAATGTTCAGTTTTATGTTCACAGTGCTGGCAACTCCTGGCTTTGTGTGCTCCTCTCTTCCTGCCTCAACATCACTTCCTCTGGTACATCAAACAGCACTTGCAGAGGCATGCAGACCCCAGGTAAAAACTGCAACAGCGTTTTCTTCTGCTAAGCTGATTGCCTTTTACATCCACTACAGATAAAGATGGAAGCAATTTTGCAACTCACACCTGCAAAAATAAGTTGAGAGAGGGGACAGAAGGTTCCCAGTGGTATAAAGCTGTCCCTGACCTGTACTAGCAAAAGAACTTTTTGCAGATATAACTAGAGCTACGTATGGAGTTTTTTGCTGATGTAGCTACCTTCTTTTATTGATAGAAAGACAGAACAAAGTAATTCTTTAGAATGAATTATTAGAATTTCAGGTGATTACATTCTGCTGTCAGGTTAGCAGGCATACTGACAGAACAAATGTGAGGGGAACATCCCCAAATGTCCTGGGGAACAGTAAAAAGTTAGGAAAAGCTAACAAACATGTAATATATGATGGTACTGTTTCTGTTACCTCTTTCATCTGTAATACTTTCCCCTGTAAGAGGACAGTGCAAGATCTACTGTAACAGCGCTGAGTTGTTCTCCAGTGTCCATGCTGTGTTCTTTGTTTCCATGGTGATCTGGTCTTCAGCATTTCTCTCATTAAACTCCTTGATGTTCAGGCTCTCTCTCCATTGCCTAAGGCAACATGTCAGAGATCTTCTGGCTAGTAATAGAAATCATCTCTTCAAACTTGTGCGTTACCAGCTTGCAGACTCACCCATTCAGATTAGTAGTGGAACTGCTCTACTGTTGGGGACTGTTGAATTTCATGAGGCTGTGTCAGGCTGTGAAACTCATTTAATCCATTGGTTTCAAGTATTACTATGCTGATGGTCTGCCTGGTGCTTCACTGAAAAGTGCCTTTATCAACAAATAAACTTTAAGCAGAAGCAGAGGAAATCTATTTATACAATCCAGGTATGGAACAATTATTGGACCTAGAAAAAAAACCCCCAGAAATTACAGCAAACTATTCTTGTATTTATCTGTATCTTAGATTAGATTTGGAGCAGTTGCTACATGGGACTTACCTCAGCTCCTTCTGCCTAGCTTTAGGAATACTTAAGTCTCTTTAGATGGAGCAGGTATGACTGTTTTTGACCAGCTACATAGATATGGTCTCCCTGTTTCATAGCAAACAAAACACTGAAATGTTTACACTGAGCAGTGCCTGGGATCTAGATTTACACTACATATTCATTCAAGGTATTGCTTTTTGTAAAAGTTGAACTTAAATTATATATCCAGTCTCTAAGAGAGGAAGAAAAGTGGGGCACAGTTCTAGGTTAGAAGACACAGGGATCAGGAGCAGACACAACAGCTTCTTGCTGTTTCTCCCGAAAATTGTTCAAACGGGGAGCAATATATTGCTACAGTGAAAAGCCAGAGTTCCTGACTTTCATGTTGCTTGCAGGGATTTAACTGAAGATTTAATCTGGTACTGAGCTCCTGAAGGCATCTTGAATGGACTCAGTTTCCCCTGCAAAGTAATAGCATGGTTATAAATCCATCGAAATCCTTCCATTTCAGAATTTACTCTGTGTATACATTCTTAATGTTTTTCCAAGGTGTACACAGGGTGCAATTGACTGTTCCTGTCTGGCTTTAGAGAGACTTACATCCTTTTGGTGCTGTTCAATGGACCACTCTCTTCAGTAGACATTAAAATACTCATATTAGTAACTGTCCCTATACTGTATTGAACTATCAACAAATCTGAGCCTGCTCTGAAACTCTGATGAGTGTCTTGATTGGCAGATAGGGTTAATACATGGAAACTTACCATTTGTATAACCATGTAAATTGATAAACACCATTTACACAATCCTGTAAGTGACATTAAGGTATTATGACTTATTGTTAATACTTCTTAGGATGTGAACTAAATTCCACTGGCATTGACAGCAAGTTTGATGGTGAAGGGGCCTTGGTTTAATGGATAATATGATGGCAACGGGCTACAAAAGAGGATATTCCTATATTGTGTCCAGTCAATCTAGGAGCAGAGAATGCTCTAGTGCTTCCCAGAGAGTCTACTGTCTACCATATTTACAGATCCTTGATGCTCAGGTTTGTGTTGTAGCTTTTCACTTGAGCTGTTAATCTGTTGAGAGGAACTAGGATATCTGCCCAGAGATGTATCTTTGCTTGAGCAAAAACCTGAGGGAGGAATGCTCTGCTACAGCATGAGAAATGGAAGAGGACATGGCATTTAAGGCGTATTTGTGGCTTTTTCACCTCTTTGCCTAGGAGTGAAATAGGCAAGTATGCCATCTACTGCCAGAGATCAGTAGACCGTGCTGTGCAGACTGGCGAGCGGGAAGCCAAGCCCTCCCGGATGGAGATTGTGTCCATCCTGCTGAGAAATCCCTACCACCACTCACTCCCCTTCAGCATCCCAGTGCACTTCATGAACGGAACCTACCAGGTGAGCTACTGCAGCTGCCTGCCCTCTGGGCAGTGAATACTGCAGTAGAGGGCAGGCAGTTGTAGATACAGTAGATACAGCAAGTTACTGCACTGTAACTTGCCTCTTTCATGTGGGTGGGTGGCACCATGGTCAGCTATCAGATATTGGGAGATAGACCTCCTTGCCATTTTAGCCACTTTTTCTTGAGAAAATGAATCCAGCACTAAGGAAGAAAAGGTAGTTGGGGAAAGGTTGCAAGAAAGAATGCAATATGAATGGAGACAGCACACAGTGCAGTCACTGGAGCTGGTAGTCAGTCATGATGCACTGATCTGTAGGAAACCAGGCTTCATTAGCTGTGATACCCATCAATGTCGTGTTTCTTGGAAGTTATCCTCAATTAGCTCCTCTTTTCATTGCAGGTTGTAGGGTTTGATGGCTCCTCAACAGTTGATGAATTCATCCAGCGACTTAACCAAGACACAGGAATGAGGAAACCATCCCACATGGGTTTTTCACTGTTCACAGATGATCCTTCTGGCAGGAATTTGGAACACTGTCTACAGGGCAACATGAAGGTATTTATCTTTCCCCTTTGCTACAGTCAGCATACAGCTTTGAAGAGCAGCTAAATGGCTAATAATCTTTTCTTAAAGCAGCAAGATTAAATACACTTAGATATTATCTATCTAGTTAGTTCAAAGATCGCTGCACTTGGGTTACAACAACCCCATGCAATGCTACAGGCTTGGGGAAGAGTGTCTGGAAAGCTGCCTGGTGGAAAATGACCCTAGGGTGTTGGTTGACAGCCAGCTGAACATGTGCCAGCAGTCTCCCAGGTGGCCAAGGAGGCCAACAGCATCCTGCCTTGTAGCAGAAATAGTGTGGTCAGCAGGAATAAGTCCTCCCCCTGCACTGGTGAGGCCATGCCTCAAATCTGTGTTCAGTTTTGGGCCACTTGCTTCAAGAAAGACATTGAGGTGCTGGAACATGTCCAGAAAAGTGCAACAAAGCTGGTGAAGGGTCTAGAGCACAAATCTCATGAGGAGCAGCTGAGGGGAGACTTTATCACTTTCTGCAACTACCTGAAAGGATGTTGTAGTGAGGTGAGTGTTGGCCTCTTCTCCCAAGTAGCAAGTGATAGGAAATGGCCTCAAGTAGTGCCAGGAGAGATCTAGATTGGGTATTAGGAAAAATTTCTTCACTGACAGGGTTGCCAAGCACTAGAACAGGCTACCCAGGAAGGTGGTTTAGTCACCATCCCTGAAGGTATTTAGAAGATGTGCTTAGCTTGTATGTGTGGTTGACTTGGCAGTACTAGGTTAACAGTTGGACCTGCTGATCTTAAAGGTCTTTTCCAACTGAAATGATTCTATGATTCTTAATTACCTGTCTAGTCTGAGATTCTAGTTAAGACAAAGCACATTCTGTTTTAGTAGGTGATAAATTGGTCTATTTTAAAGTCTTAATTCAGATTTTAGCACATATTAAAGTTTAATGTGTCTTGACTGCAAAACTAAAGCATGTCTGAGCTAGCTAGCACGATCAGATATCTCAACTAACATCAAATGTGACACTCCTAATTGAGACAAATTTATATTAGGCTGTAAGTCTCTTGGCATGTCTATATAAATCTCATCCATTGGATTATGAAGTATCTCCTTGCTAGATAACTCAGGCATTTATTGCTGATGAGTGTACTTAGGGAAGAAGGCTCTACTGAGTATGCTCACTTTAAAAAGGAGTGCCTCAGATCAAGGGGAAAGGAGACCAGATAAAGTACTAACATCTGTGTTTTTCATATGAAGATTTTTGTGTATGACTGCTGTAAGGTAGTAGGTTAGTGGCTGTGAAGGTGACATGTCAGATCTTGGTACAAATCTGGGAGAACAGTAGTCATACAGCATTGATAGAGGAATAGTGGTAGTGGCAACTTTGAAGAGGCTCTGGTACCTGTAAGGAACATGAACGTTCAGTTTCAGACAGCATTAAATTTCACATTGGGCAACGGAGGGAGAAGATGCCAATAAGTTTAAATTAAATGAAGGAGAAACTACAACAGTCAGTGCCAAGTCATACACTTGGCTTTCATGGCCTGAGATATATCAGGTAACCTGGAGCATTGCTGGTAACTGAACCACATTTGGAGAGATGAGAGATTAAACGAAGGAGCTCGAGACCATCAAAGGCATTACTTTTGCTGGTTATTAACTGGTTATTATTTACTTGTCAAGGCAACCTTAATGGCTTTTTTAAGAGAAGATTAGGCTATCTGATCATGTATTTCATGTGGCTTCATATGCTCACATTCCTTTTAATGAGAAGTAGGGGCCTTTATTAGACCACTAGTAAAAAAACTGAAATAACCAAGATAACCATATGGAACCAAAGAGATTAGCTGTATTATTCCTAAAAACTGAGTTACAAAGTTGGAATCTAGAACCAAATGTTCCCAAAGTTTGCAGATTCACATCCAAGGGTTTGGTTTAGCTAAGTATATAAACAGTCTGTAGTCAGAGGATGCTTTAGCCTGGCTCAGGAGGACACTTCTGAAGCAAACCTCTACCAATCATTGCTATTAACCATGATTCATGTTAAGGAGCAACCGTGGACAGCATGAAAAGGATTCTTTTTACAAGAACTGGAAAGTGTGACCCAATCTAGCAGGATTTCAGGCCATTTGATCAGACTAAAGCTAGTCCAAAGGAAAATCCTTTGAAACTCATGAAGTGTGGCACAGGCTCCTAGGAGAAATTATTTCACTGTGCAGATCTGCTCCTCATGGCTGCTGCCAGACCAGAATTCACTTACAAATGTCACCTTGCAGATTAGAGCTGGAGTTCTCAGGTGGAACACTTTAATTTTTACATACTGTGTAACAGAAAAAGGAATCATTTTGCCACTTTGTGTTTATGCAGATTCATTCTATTTCTTCCTCTTTTCCACTATACTTTTTCCCCTCAAGCCTTGAATATATGTTTCACCTCAGTTTGTCTCTCCTCTCCCCATAATATTTTCTAAAGATCTGTGATGTCATTTCTAAATGGGAACAAGCCTTAAAAGAATTGCATCCTGGGAAATATGAAGGTGGCACAAGAATTGTGAAGTTGACCTACAAGAACAGGTAGAGTGCTTCACTGGTTGGCTTTACTACTGCTGTTAATTAAACATTTCTGGACTGCATGTAAGTCTGTAAATGGCCAGTAATTTATAGTACCATTAGTGCTAAAAGTATATTTAGCTAAGATGTGTTTAAATCCTACAGGTGATTTGACTTTTGTGTGGGGTACGTGTCTAAAAGAGTATATGGCCTAGAAGTAAGAACCAAAAAACACCCCTGCAGTAGCAGAGTAGCCTTAAAATGGATTAAGAACTACCTGTAGCACAATAAGACATACTTGGCACAATTTATTTTGCCTAAATCCTAAATCATAATTAAACAATGCGTGTTAGGTGAGAGGAAGAGAGACCTGGGGGATAAATCACCTGTGAAAATTAAATGGTGAGACTTCTAATTAAGTGAGGAATTGCAAAGATGGAAAAGATACAAGAATAATGGTCTAAATGCCATGAGCTGTAGAAGAGACATGTAGTAGCAGTGCCCAGACTTTATAAAGAAATAAATATTAAAAGTTAGATGACAAAAGATAGTAGAGAATGAAAGTACAAGGCAAAGATCTAAACCAAAAACTGGAACAAGTTCATCACTTATAATACAGACAGGAACTCTGAATTACAGTGAAAGGAGAGCTGTGTAGGTGAACATGGAATGGCTTTCTGCATGTGAATTCTGTCTGCAGGTAAAACAAAGGCCATCCCAAAACCAAAAAGAGACCAAGTTCTGTATTGAATGTAAGAAGATTTTATTGTCTGTAATAGTGGAAACAAATTTCTGTGAACTTTGTTAGTTGGTGTAACATATGTGGAAGCTTTTGACCCAGAAAGTAGGTTTTTTTTTCAGGAGTGAAGTGTAGTATTATCTTGTTGGACTGGAATGTGCCTCAATTGGACAGCAAGGATGTTTTGATAAGGTCTTTCCAAGGTTGGGCTGTTCTAACATCAAGGACTGATAAGGCATGTGTAAGGTCACTGTGGTCCCAATGGGTGGTGTTAATGTAAAATTGACATGAAAATAAACAAACTGATCCACTGGAATGAATATCTTACATGGTGTTGTGGAATATCTAGTCACAGCTGTAAATTAATATTTGAATTAGATGGTGTGGGCTGTAGATAGGTATGCATGAGGAATGGTTCTGGGAAGCATTCCCCAAGCTGGTGTCTTCAACCTCCACTAGACATCTTGTTATACTATGTCAAAGAAATTGCAAGTGTGAAGGGAATAAAAAATAGTAGGAAGCTTTGATTTACAAGAATGCTTCTTCAGTTTTTGAAATAAATCCTGCTGATTTGGTGTCTTAATTCCTGCCAAAACAAACCAAAGTATTTTTTATAATGATATCAGTGCAAGTCATCAAAACAAAGATGGCAAAAATAACAAATCTCTAAGGCTATCATGCAGAACAGAGGCAGTTCCGTAGTCTGTGATAAGCAGAGATGGCCATATCTTAAGTATTAGCTGTCTGTGCTTGATGGGGGTGGATGGACACTGATTTACCTGGGTTTAATAAGGCTTCAGCGTCTCAAAGTGGTTGGCACTCACTGCTCCCTTTGGAATTCAAAGGGATTCCAAAGCTAGGAAGCATATTTTGAGTCTCTTTGTCCAAATCTTGTTCGTAAGGGAAGCATCTAAGCTTCCAAATGTCTCTTCAGTACACCCTGCAATACACAAAAAGTCATTTTGGAGAAAGAGCAAAAAACCCCACTTTCATCTTTACTCACACTGATTAAAGTTCCCACCTGTACTCCTGGTTGACAGTACCTTTTTACCTTCACAATCTTCTCTGCATTTTAGGCTGTATTTTCGGAGCCAGGCCAAAGGTGAGACAGACCGGGAGCGATTGCTGCTGGCCTTCCAAGTTAGCAATGAAATAGCCAATGGAAGGTTTCCTGTTAATAAGGAATTAGCTCTGGAAATGGTAGCTCTAATGGCTCAGGTGAGTATGGCTATGGGCAGAAATACTCCCTTTTGTCCTGCAGGGACTTCAGCTGTATACAGAATCTCTTACTAAGCTGCTACCTCTTGCTTCACAAGTGATATTTCTTATCAACATAGTGTGAGATCAACTACACAATCCACCTTGTATCAGCATATGTACGTTGTTAGAACATGCTTTGCTGTAGAGAAATTTGCTACGGGAGTGCCTCTCCTTCCCTTCTGAAGTAAAATATTGGAAAACAGTGAGGCTGTACTATCCTCAGAATTGCTCTGAATAGTGCCTTACTAGAAATATGGACATTGTATCACTTACTAGAATTCCACTTAATAGTCAGAATTTTCCCTATTGCGTTGCCAGTGGCCTCTCACCCAGGAAAAGCATCTTGTAGGACCCTCCATTAGACCTCCAGGCTTGCATTTAGCATCTTACTGCATTAAATACACAGCATGGGCTGTGGGCATGATAAGCAGCTCTTGCTGAGCTGAAACTGATTGTGGCATTTGTTAAAGCAATGTAAACTGAGATGAAAAAAGGGGGAACGTTGTCCAAACTATTTACAAATAGGTTGCTGGTTTAATTGCCAATTGAAAATAAACCCTAAAAGTTTGGCAGTTATACAGAAGTGTCTCCCTAAAACAAGTAGCTGGCTGAGGTCTTGTGTCCCTTTCTTGGATCAATAAAGAATTCCTTGGGTAGTCATGTCCTCAGTAGTTGCTCTGTTGCATACAATTAACATAGTAATGGTGTAGACAAAATTCCCCCACCTAATGGTGTCCTTTTGCATGACTAAGAAACTTACCTGTGTGGAAATCCATGGAACATTCTATGATGTAGGTTCTGGTTCTACTGCACTAACCCCTCCATAGTTCTGTTGCACTATAAACACCACTATATGTAGAGAGAGCGATATATAAATGCTGTAACATTGTCTTAGGTGGAGTATGGGGATTTGGATCGACCAGGATCTTCAAGTTCTGGGGGAACATCACAATCAAAAATGCAGCATCTTCTCCACCAGGTCTTAGATAAATTCTACCCCAAACGCTACAAGCAAAACATTACTCCTGAACAGCTCAGGTAAATTTTTTGTTGTTCTGTACTTGGCACTGAAAAGAAATCTTACTTTGAAAGCTCTGTCTTTCTGTATATGAAGTTTCAAGGAGCCCTGTCAATAAAACAAAAATGTCAGGAAAAAAGGTTCCATTAAAAGAAAATAGCAGTTAGCTAATATAAAAAGATCACCAACTAATTTTCCCTTAGACAGGAAGCTTAAGCCTTTCACTTCCAAACTGGACATCTTGGTTCCAACAAACTCTAACCCAAGATTAATTCTGTTTCTGAATTTTTGTTTTACCCTTCCCCCCAAGTGTCAATTGAATCCAGATGCCTAACACTTGCAATGAGCTGTAAGCCAGCACATATGGGCTGCTTCAGGCCCTGCAGCAGTTCTGGTAAGATGTATTTTGGCAGGGCTTTTTGATGTTCTGACTTGAAATTCTCACCCACAATGCTGAGATCTCAAATACAGAATTCAGATGCTGTCATGAGCTTTCAAAGAGAAAGAATTGTTATCTTCCAAATCCAGAGCTACTTAGGGATGCAGTGATGGAACTAACACAATTACCTCCTTTTGGAAGCAAATTCTATCTGCATGTAGCAAGATAGCTGCCAAACCATCCCTAGTGAGCCAAATCAAGCATGAGTTAATATATATTGTCACCCCATGTAGAGCATAATACAGACAAGTTAGGAAGGAGAGTATAAATGAATGTGAAGATGAGGTGAGCAGGATTTTACTGCAACAGCTGCCTGAGTGTTCGTCATTATAGTTTCTTAATATGTACACTGACCTGTGAGCAACCCACGTGTGACTGGGTTTCCTGGGCACTAAAGAGTAACTAGTAGTAAAATAATTGTGATCATAACTGTCAGTGCTAACAGTCCTGTCTGTAGTGCTGTGTAGAACTGCCCTTTTAGAATAAGAGGTGCATATAGTAGCTATTATATTAACTATTATGATTTTACCTTCCCTTGGGTGACATTAATGACTAATGCTGTCTTGTGTCTTGGATTCTGAAAGGCAACTGTCTGACAGGCTGGCAACAAAGTGGATGGTGCTGCAGGGATGCTCTCTACCAGAATGCATTCGCATTTATTTGACAGTGGCCCGGAAATGGCCTCTCTTTGGAACCAAAATATTTGCTGCTAAGGTAACAGGAGCACACTTTTTTTTTCTGTACCCAAGAAGAGGTGTACCTGTGATACCTGGTAACAGGGATTGAAAATGCTTCTACTTCAAGAAGGGGGAAAAAATGAATACTCTGTCCAGCACGAACAACTCCGGTACCACGTGGGTTTACAAAGAAGGGAAACATGTTTTAAACACTAGGGGTTGCTAGCATTTAGTCGGTAAATACTGAAGGCTCCCTGGCTGCATCAGTTGATCATAATACCGGGTACTTAGAAACCTTGCCAAAGCTTTCTCAGGCAGGAATTTCTCTGGTCGTCAAGGCTGCAGTTGTAGTTTCAGAAGTACTCTTTACATATTGCCGTGGGGGGTGGAATGGAAGAATCCCCCGCACTGGACAGCTGATGGGTGTTTCAGCCCTGAGACAGAGCTGGCTGCTTTCCTTGCCACAGAAGAGGCAAGAACTGCCAACATCCTCTTGCAGAAACAGAAAAGCTAAAGCATGTATTGGGTAAGCTGCTAGCCCATGAGCATTGGCAGGAGAGCAAAGAACTGGAGAGAGTGCTTCTCCCAGTAACTTGTACCATTCCTCAAGCCATCCCAGGCTAGAACTCTGTGCCTATTACCCTAGTCCAAACTAATGTGGCTGTCTGAGAAATCTTGTTTTGGCACTAACCATCTTCTCCAGCCCAGCAGAAACCTCCACTATTGAAAGTTTGGGGTGGGTCTTGTTCATGGTTACGCATCTCTTGCTTTGAGGTCAAAGCTGGTATAGTTATAGACTAAAGTCTAAGGACAAAAGAGACCTCTTGAGAAAATATACAAGGAGTTTCCAGAAAGACAATTATTCCCCCCCAGGGTGGTTGGCTGTAACTAAATGATCTTTGAGGTCCCTTCCAACCCAAAACATTCCATGATTTCTAGGATTTCCACTGTCAAGAGTAAAAGCAGATGTTATTGGCATTTGATGTAACTGACCCAGAAGGATGAGAATATAGAGTAGTTCCACTGAGACTTTAAATAATGTTGCTATTTCTGATGATTAACATATTTTATAACTTCAATAGTTAAACAGCAAAGCCTATAGCATTAGTCATGTCATAGTAAATAACCAGGAAAAAATTAGTGTCATCAGCCATAACACCACATAACTCATCTCTAACAGATAATTCATGCACATTTTTCAAAATCCAGAGGAAAGCAAATTGCATTGATGTGACAGCACTGGGTACACTGATTGTATAGAAACCAAGAGGCTTCACTGCCAGCTGCCTGATGGGAGTAGTGTAAGGAGCAGAGCAGAATCACCCTGTTGCTCTGCCCTAGCATTTCCTTCAGGTTTAACGACCCTGATAGAATTGAACTAATCTCAAAGCCTTCATAATTACTGTATCTCTTGTGCCACTAGTCCCAAAATTCTATGTAAACCCGAAAATCTCATTCCAGATTTTGGGAAGTTCTAAAATCAAACCAGATCAGACCAGTAAGCATATAGGATTCTCTCTCATCTTCATTTTATCCTTTAAAACCCAAAATTTATGTCAGAAGCACCTTTGTGTGATGTAACTAAATTAATAATTTTCTTTCTGTAGCCTATTTTACCTTCCTCGTTGGAAGACTGTCCAGTCTGGATAGCTGTGAATGAGGATGGCATCAGCATACTGGATTATAACACTATGGTATGGACACCATTTAAGAAAGATAACTTACCTCCCACAGAAAGACATTCCCCTCAGTCCACTTAAAGTCACTAAAAGTTTGTCTTTAACCTCAAATGGATCCAGAAGTTAATTTGTAGAAGTCAGAGATGAGGGAAGTCAGTGCTATGTTTGAACTCTACATAAACAAAGGAAAATTACAGCTACGGTGTAAGGTAAGGTCTCACAAAATAGCTGACTGCCTCCCTGGGCAGCAAACACACTCATGTGTTTTGCAAAATCTCTGTGGTATGTGCTTTGCCACCCCCATCTGGGATAGAACAAAGTTTGGATTCCTGCTCTGGAGCAGCGAGGAACCAAACAAGCTAGGAGAAGACAAGAAATGTGTCTCTCACTTGAGATTTCTCTGCCAGTGGTTTCCTATCGAGCCAAGTACCCACACAGTCTGTTACTGCTGGACATCCAGTGTGCTTGCACTAACGGGCAAGTATGTTAGTTTAAGGTGGCCATTCTTTCTTCCTATGACTCTTTCAAACTCTGTTGTCTGCAGCACTTGAAGGTCTCTTATTCATACTCCTCTGTGCTGACCTTTGGAGGCTGTCGAGATGACTTCATGATTGTAGTCAATCAAATGAAAGAAAGAAGTTCTGGAAAAAACAGCACTGAAAAACTCCTTTTCACAATGGCAGTTCCAAAGGTAATTACAAAATGAACCCTGAGCTTCTCTCCAGCTGGGAGCATCACAGCTGGGCATTTTGTACAAGCCCTGGGGACTGGGACTTGTGGCTGCTGCACTAGCTATATACATGCAGGATGTCTCTTGTAAGCTGGAACCTTTAATCAGGAGACTTGTTCTGCCTCTACAGACAGATCTTGATTTCAAATCCAAACAATTCCATGCGAGACAGCCATCTGCAGAAGCTATGCAGGTTCTAAAACTCAAAGGGCACTCTTACCTCTAATTGACTTATAGTTAATAATTTTCTTTGTCCCTAGATTGTTGAAGCAACACTTCTTATTGCCAGCTATATTAACTACCGTTCGACACCTCCAGTTCGATCTTCTGCACAGCCCTCCCGAAGCAGAACACCTGCTCACAAGCTCTGGGAGCCTGAAAGTCGGTGCTTTTTCCCTTCCGTGCCTCGAAGCACTAAGGGGCCCACCCTACTCTGAAGGCTCATTCCAAATGACTTTGGGGTTTTGGGGGGTTGTTTTGGGTTTGTTGGGGGAGGGGGGGTTCGGGGGGGGTGTGTGTTTTTTGTGCTGCTCTGCACTGAATTGGAGACTATGATTTTGCTGGTGACACACCTTACTTTAATAAGGGCTCTGACTCTTTTTCCATAATAACAGACAAAGTTTCTTAGTGTGGGTAGAGGCAGTGTCCCTTCTCTTCAAAATGTTGATTTTTTGGGGACTGTGCAAGAGTTTCCTTCCCATGCCACACTCCATCCAAAATACCATGCCTCAGGCCATTTGTGGCACAATGCTCCAGTCACAGTAGCTGTCCTGCTCTCTTTCTTTGCACCCATTCTTCTTCTCCTGATCTTAGTGCTTTGCTTACAAGCACGTGCTTTCTTTTATCCCTCCCACTTTCAACTGTGCACCTGCATTAAGATCACTGTGTCTACCATCTCAGTCCAGCTCTTAAAACTCCTAGTGACCTCTCTTTCTTACCATAGACCCTTTCCATTATTATTTCCAATAATCTGTTTGCATCAAACCCTAACTGGCTGCCTGAATTAGACTGTGACCCCTGCAAGGCAGATTTGAGTGGTCTTTAGGCTTGAATCTGACTGCAGCAGGCTGAGGACAGTAAAGACAGGTGGTAATGGATACTGTGGCATGTGGCACGAACCCTGCACAAGGATGCATCCTGTTGAGTACTACCTGTATTAAGAGCTGCATATCACGGCACAGTGAACTACATATACACTGAAAAGGCTATTACCAGAGTGTAAAGATTAACACAGCATAGTCCAATCAGGTAGTTTAGATGTAACTTCAACTCTGTGCTTTGGTTGTGAGTAGCCATCATATAAAGTTTTTACCAGTGTTTAAATTCAATGTTGCCACTCCCAGAACAACTATTAAGGCAGCCTTTTTGCAGAGGCTAGAATAGTCTTTATGCAGCTGCTTAACACAATCAAGACAACAATTTCATTTTCCCTAGAGCTGTAACGACTCCTCCCTGAGGCTGATGCTAGAATTGAAAGACACAAATTTTCCAAGTCCTTGCTCCAGCTGTGAAAGAAAGAAGACACTGTTAAGAAGAAAGAGTAATTATTCTTGTCAGTTTAGGGTAATTTCAGACCTGACGTAGGGAGTATGGAGTCAGAGGTCAGTGGTACTCAAGAGTATTTTCAGTGTTAACTAAAGGTGGAAACCTGGTGTCTGTGCGTGTTGAGGACTCAGGAGGACTGTTCCAGTCCCAGCACCAGGTGATGCCTGAGCTCCTACAGGACTGGTGCTTTGCAGGAGTCGATGCTGTTCTACGTGGTAGATGAACATTCAATCTCTGCTGCAGGACTGAATGCATCACATGCTCTACTGTCAAACAAGCACTTTCAAAGACTCTTTCTGTTAATCACTGTTGTAGATGTTTAAGGATGTGTTTGAAACTGCACATGTCTATTCTATGGTTCTGTATCTCAGACAAAGGAAGACAAGGCAAGAGTTCTTGTACTTTTTCTGTCTTTCAGCAACTGGACAAGATCTTCCCAAACCAGTTCTGTTGGTCTGCCTTGACAGAAGCTGCTCCTTTCCAACTCCTGCTTCCTTCGTGCTACTATAGCAAGGTGGAGGTAGTCAGCAACTGTGTACTCAAGTATTGCTCTTCAGACTTTTCTAAAGTATGTTTGGGTTGGGTTTTTTTAATCTCTTTCAAAGGGACTTCATTATGATAGAGAAGGCTAATGGATTTTAAACAAATGAAAGAAAAATAGCAATTCTTCTTGAAACATCTACATCAACTTGAGTTCAGCTTGAGTTCAGCTAAAAAAGCAGAGGAAGAATAACTGTACTTTCAAAAGTACCAAGTGTAACTTCATAATTGTGCGTTCATGGGCAACTGTCCCAGTTTGAAGCAGTGTGAATCCAACCATTAGAAGGAATTCAGCAATAGCAAACCAAAGCTATTTACAAATGAACAAACCAACCATACCAGTGGCTTTACTCCTAGTACCTGCCACCAACCTTGAAATATCCAAAAAATATGCACACAGAGGAGCTGATACTTCAAGAAGTTCTTGTTTCGTGCTTCTGGTAGGTGCAAAGTCACAACTTAAGAACATGGAACAGACAAAAATTCTTCTAAGCAATCTTTTCTTGACATCTTTGTAGCATTAAAAACAAACAAACCACCCAAAACCATCCCATTGTGTGTAGTGGAAACAATCTGGCAGACATAAGGCAGGAAAAGATTGTATGAGCAAGACCTGATTTGCACATTCTGTAATGTAGCCACTTGTTAGGAATTTAAGGACCATCCCCTGAAGTTATGGAAAAGGATGGAAGCTTTCTGAGCCAAAAACAAATTTGAGAAGGTATTCAGTATTTTTCTTGGATACTTTTAAGTGACTGTCCATCCTGATACAGCTGGCTTGCTTTCTCACAGTCATCTTACTGTCATCAGTTTGACTAGAGAGCATCATTCCTGCACGCTGTGTGTAGCAATTCCCCCTGTACTGTGTCTGTCTGGCAGCCTGCTGCCTGTATCCCACCCGTGACACAGCAGCTTTGGCACAAGCAGAGCTGCCATTGGTGCTGGGGATGGATGCTCAATGCATAAAAGTTTCCATTTCACCATTCAGGGGCTGTACTTACTTTACTGTGCTAACGCTCATGTCCTTAGAGGCTTGTACCAGGGCAAAAAAGAAGCAGAGATGGAAAAAGTGAGAACTATCCTGAAGCTTATCTTCTGCCATAACTGCACTTTAAATTGAGAAGTATGGCACATAGAACCTTTTTTCTTCTTTCTTTCTTAAAAATATTCACCAATACTTGAGTATTTCAGGGGCTACCCACTATGACAGATGCACATATACCTCTTATTTATAGCTTACCTGACTTAAAGCAAACAGAAAATGCTGTGTAGATTATCTATTTTGTAAGAGTCTTGTAGAGAAACCAATTTGTATTTTAATTGATGCTTTTGGCAATGACTTGCTGCGGCACAGAATGAGGTGACAAAAGCCTTTTGGTTTCCTAACTGCTGTGTGTACGTAAAAGGCTGTCTGGGAGATACTGTGAAATTTCTGTTGGTTCTTAATAAAATGCAGACATGAACTAAACTGTAGTATTCTCTGAGTGAAAGAAACTATTGCAAACCAAAACAGTCTTGATGTAAACAAAAACGAACGAAGAATGAGTTGGTTAACCAGGCACGTACCTGGTGCAAACCTGCCCTAGTCTGATTCATTGGTTCTTGCTGCTCTTCTGTCAGCTTTAGCAGATGACTACAGTGCTCCTATTGGCACATCACACCTTCAAAAGAGGGCTAAAACAACCTTCCAGGCTTCCTCCTGTGACACAGCCACTCGGTCATTTCTTCAGTGCACGCTTCTCAGGACCTCACAGGGCTTTTATAGCATAGACACTGTTCCCAACACAGTCCAGCCCAAGACTCTGTCCACTCTGCTGCTGGGACAACACTGACCCCAACGTGTCAAGTATTTATGAGAAGCAAAAGCATCAAAAATGGAATAACCTAGGCAATGTTACCCAAAAGCCTCTGGCACACCCCAAGCTGCTGCCTTTCAGCCGGAAAACCAGAGTACTGCCTGTGACATGAGCTTATCTCTGTCTTTCAAACTTCATGGCATCATGGAGGGAAAAAAAATTAGAAAAGCCCCTTGTCCCTACTGTATTGCACGATGGTGTGTTACTCTGTGTTTTAATTCTAGATTATGTAGACAACCATACAGTACAACACTATGCAACCCCCTAGGCTCCTGCCAGCTCACTTGTTCTGACATTTCAATTGTCTCAGCTACATCACTGAGAAGTCATGGGGAAAAAAGAGAAAGAAAAATGCTAGCTAAGGGTAAATTTTTGCTCATCAACAAAGAATGTCCCAACCTTAAGTTACTCCTTAAAGCACAGATTGGTAAAATTCTATTCACACAATCATTACCATCATTTCCAACAACAGATTTTTCCTCCTCCACCCCATTCAGCAATGGGTCCACATCTCCAGTCTTCCTTTTGCTACTTATGTACTCGTAGAAGCCCTTCGTGTTGCATCTGACATCCCTTGATAGATTCAATTCCAGGTGGGCTTTGTCTTTCCTAACTGCATCACAGACAGCATCACTATGTTCCTCCCAGGTTACCTGTCCCTGCTTCTGCCTTCTGCATGCTTCCTTTGTATGTCTGAGTTTTGCCAGGAGCAACATACTCAGCCACACAGGCTTCCTGGCATTTTTGATTTGACTTTTGCCTCATTGGGACGGACTGTTCTGGACCTTGGAGGTGATCCTTGACTAGCAATCAGCTTTCCTGGACCCCTTTTCCCTCCATGGTCCCTTTTAAATGGGACTCTTTCAAGCAGATCCCGGAAGAGGCTAAGGCCTGCTCTCCTATGTTTATTTCATTAAACATAATTGAACGCAACAGGCTATTTTAATTTTCTATTATTAACTCTGAAATTCACCTGTGGGTTAGGAAGATTATCATCCCAGCCCACCCATCAGCTCTGCTATTTAGAGTGGTACATACTTTTTTCAAACAAAGGGCTAAATAGAAACAAAAAATGCACATTTTTGCAGTCCGGCCAAGGTTACATTGGGAGTTTATCAGTATTTTCAGATTCACAAAAAAGTAAACATCTGATGCATGTTCTTGCCTCCTTTTGCTCTCCTTCCCCATAATTGTTTTCTGGAGGGACAAGGAAAAAGCCTTGTCTGCCTGAACCTCCGAAGTTCTGCTCACCATGTCTTTGTAGCTGGGGATTTCACTTGTTTTCTGTAACAAATCTGTGAGTCTGTGCAGGCCTTCAGCCCCAACATCACTCTTCTGCTGCACCCCTTTCTACTCATCTAATTAAAGAAAAGACACGGGGTGGTTTAGCTTGCTTTTCCATGTGTCTCTTCAAGTCCTGACACGTTTGTTGCCTTGATTTTTATTCTTTTTTTTTTTTTTTTACTATTTTATATCACTTGATTGTGGAGTTGTCTTCCTCTGCTCCAGGATTTCTTGACAACTCTTGTACACTTCTATCAAGCAGTCCAGACGTGGCTTGGAGCTCTAGAATTAAGTCAAACAACAGAGAATGAGGCTCTCAACTGGCTGTACAAATGTTGGAAAGCTTTAAGTTTCTCACTGGTGAGATTTGCAGAGAAGGGAGTGCAGGGACAGCTGACACAAAGCTGACATCAGAAGCATATATATAGAAGTTATAAAACAGCAAGATACAAGCAGTCCATTAGCCTTCTCACATTAAGCCAAGGGAGAACAGATTTCCCTCTTACACATTCATTGCAAACTAATTGCTTAAACCCCTGGAGGTGTTTGATGGAAGCTGGTGACATAGGAGTAATGGCTCCTGTAATCTCCCTCTAGAGGTTTACCCAACGGCAGATTTCCATACAGTAATCCACCATCCCTGGAGACCTCTAGGCTGAAAAATCTACCTTCAGGACAGGGAATTTAGACACCTGGCCCTTGGCCTCTGCTAGTACTGTCAACAAAAGCACAACAGAAGGTTAACTGCAAACATAAATGCATTTCACACAAATTGTCAACAGTGGTCAAAGGATAATGATTGTCCATCACTTCTAACCTCAACCAAATTAAAATCAGCAAGGAGGTGAAAGTTTCCCAGTCCTGCAGTCCCTATGGTCCCATGACTTTTGAGCTCCCAAAGCAGCGTTACTGTGTAAAGTCCATCAAGTGCCTCTCCTTGCAAGTGTTGCTTAAGAGAACAATAGGTCAGATCACAGCAGAAGTTCTCCTGGGCTCAGTGACACGGTAACTTGTATTTTTGAAGGTTGACATAACTTAGAGGAACCCAATGAAGGAGACACAATCAAGTTACTAATTACTGGTCCTTCAAAACTAAGTAACATACTAAGTTGCACGTTAAAGTGAGAATTACTGACAGGTAATGAATTGTGAACTGACACAGCTCTTTATGTAACCCCTCTGCTGATGGAGTCAACTGTGGGAACACTAAGATACTCCATGAAAATAGAACTGTTCAGAGTTGAGCTAGAATAAAAAAAGAAAAACTACACCAATGGCAGGCAGCCTCTTTGAAGCTGGAAAGGAGCATGTATAACTAAAGCCACGTTCCTGACTGCAGTGCTCTGGAATTTGGCTTCTAGCAAATCCATCTTTTTCCCCCTGTGTGTGAAATAATTTATAATATTGTTAGTAAGCACCTCTACAACCACGGGACTGAGCCAGCAGCAAGTATCAAGTGAACAGTCTACTCATACCCACAGGTATTTTAGCTGATGACTAACTATCCAGGCATAGGCTGGATGTGGACTGCAAAATGCCAGACGAACTAAGAAGGTCGGCGAGGGCTCTAAACCTCTGCAGTCTGAAGAGGTACCTCTGCATCGCTCACCACCACTCAAGGATCAGGGCTTTGTTGTGTGTGGACATGAACACACAGAAAGAAAACCCATCCCAAAAATGGGATTACGAACAGGCAGAACAAGTTAGCAAGAGAAGAGGAAGGGAAGACAGGGTAATGTTAAGCAAACAAGTTATTATACATTAAGCAAATTGCCCACAGCTCGTACTGTGATCTTTGTCAACGTGTGAGGGAGGGGAAGTCATCCTAGTGCCAGGGAAGTTTTAATGAGCGCTTTTGGCACGCAGAGCCAACAGAAAAATCAACTGCAACACAGTGCTGTAGCCAGGATGGTAACACTGATCATAAGGCTACACAGAAACCTCTATGTGTCCTCCATTCCCTGTGAGAGCCAAAGACTTCGAGTTCATGCAGACTCCTGGCTCTACACAGTTCTCTGAATGGAGGGCAAATGAAAAACACATCCCCGCAGGTGGTTCTAGGAGACTTCTAATACCACCAGTTCCACAGTGCTGGAAGACCCACCTTGAAGACCCAGCCAGGGAAAGGCAACTGTAATCAGCTACCTGTGCTGGAACAGGTAGCTGGGGCACACACACACAGACCACAGATCTGGATTTCTCCACCATTCACCCAAACTCACCTGAAAGAGCGGCACAACCTCAGATACTCCCAGAGGATCTCCAGGGTCCTGGAGGAGAATGCACAGGTAGTAGATAACTTTTTGCTACAAGACAAACACACAAAATCATCAGAGTTCAAAAATGTTATCCAAGTGCCTGGAGTTACCACAGAAAGAGAATATGTTTCAACTCATTGGGCTGAAGGCCAATCACCTCAGGCTGCAGTCAAGCCTACAGCTTTGTATCTATAGCCTTCCTCCCTAAAAGGAGGATATAGATATATTTTTTCCACCATTAAAAAAAAAATTACCCGTGGGTTTGGTTTTTTCCTATTATATTTTTAACCTGGAACAAACACACACATGCTGAAAGGGTAAAGTCTGTTTTTCTACAGGGGCTTTGCAGAAAACCCCAGCAACAGGAAAAGTCATCTCTTGTGTTTATCATCTTATCTCCATCTTGACTACTTATGGAGTTTGCCATCAGGATGTGTAAGAACAGGACAACACAAAGAACTAAAAATACTAGGTCGATGTCAGTGGCATTAGGATTATTTTTTGCCTTGAGTTCTCCTTCAAAGGTGAGAGAACAGACGAGATCAAAGAGAGAAATCTGAAACAAAGCTCCTGACATCACTACAGCCATGGATGGTGCTGCATTTAATTGCTCCGGTAAATCACGCTCAGGAAAGTACAGTGGCAATGAGCACACCCACGGATGGGCAAGAAGAAAGACTGTGTGTGATTACCATATAGATGGCTTCATTGATGACCACATCCTTCACTTGACCCATCTCAATGAAGGTTGTGCTCTCCTTCCCTGAAGCATAGGACGAAGTCACCTGAATGCCGAGTGAGCCGATGACCAATAGGGACTCTTGGTCAATTTTCACGAAGTGCAGGTATACGATCAGGCCAACCAGTGTGATGAAGATAGCAGCAGAAAGCACCATACTATTCTGTGACACAAGCCAAGCAAAGATAGAGCTCTGAACACGGCTTTAGAGAAAGCTGTATTGCACAGTGATAATGATATTAAAGCTACAGTTACAGGTTACTTAGGTGGGGACATTTTATTTGCCTGGCTGGCTGATATATGTGCAGTGAGATTTAAAGTATTCTTCACAGTATGGTCTGAAGGGATTGGCTGCTGAAACTGAAAACTGTTTCCTTGAAAATTTAGTGCAGAAATCTCAGCAAAACCAGCCAGTTACATCAATGACAGCATACTATACAAGTGTCTACAGAGATGATGTCTCTGACAAGAGGAGTGTTGTGACATGTTTACTAAAACTGAGGGTAGAGTCTCACAGGGGAAGAAAACTATTTTAGGAAAAAATTACTGGCCCAGTAGTTTTCTTCTTACAAACTGCAAGTCTAAACTTGTTCAAACCTCCTCACTCCTACTGCCCTAAATACCCATCTACAGAACATCTGCTTTCTCCCGTGCTTTGTCTGAGGACAAACATCTGCATGCTGTAATCTTGGGACTGCTGTTTCATAAAATAATATACAATTGATGGAACTATAAGCAACAGTAAGTCTTCTGAAGACTTGGCAATAAATCCTAAAGGCCCAAAAGCCACAACCTATTTCTGGGACATGTTTTAGAGAGCTCCGGGCTGTGTACCCAGGCATCACAGTTGGAACTGACACTTCCTCAAGGACCAGAACCGTGAGGTAAAGCAGTCATGGCCACATTCAAACAGAAATGACACAGGACTTCTCCAAAAGTTTGTCATCATGGGGAAAAAACAGCAATGAATTGCAGGGACTGAAATCCACAGAGAGAGAGACTTTCAGATCTGGTGTCCCGACAGAAAGCAAGGATTGCAGTCACTTGCACAAAAGCTGCAGGAGCACGTGTGAAAACAAGCAGGCCAGTGGGTGGTAACCCCTGGCTGGGGTGTAAGTTTTTGTAACAAAACTCTAACGCATCTTCCCTTTCAGCTGGAGGAAGGTGAACCATCATTTTGTACCAGAGACCTGCCAACTGACACTGTCTCTGTCTTCATTCCCTGGGAATGATTGCTGGAAAAACTGAAGTGCAGCAGTCATAGCACTGGTCACCGTGATGAGCTTCTTCGGTCAAGCAAGCTACTGACTTCTACCTGGAGATAACTGGTCTGCATCTACAAGCTGATCCTGCCCTGTACATATGGGTCACGGATCAGATACCTAAATTAACACTTGTATTTATCAGCAGCTTTTGAAATCTGCACTGCCGAGATTTTACTGCCTCAGCTGTGAAACACGAGCAAACAGATGACATTCATGGTGCAGTGCTCTCTGAGTCACCGGAGAAGATTCCTTTGGGGATTAACAATCTCTCACCTTCTTCAATAGATCCCTTACTCCCAGTCCCAGCAACTCTCCTCTCCAAGTAAACAGCTGTTGTCTGGACTCACGAGGATGCGCTAGGCATCACTCACACCCATACACACATCCACCCTATCTGCCAAGAGGCTACAAACCAGCGCAGGCATCCGAGGCACCGAGGGGCCGCAGGGCCGCAGCCGCTGGCGGGCACAGCCCTCCCGCCGCGCCCCCGGCGCACGCAGGAGACCCACGGCACACAGAGCCCGCCTCTGCTCCGGCTCTGGCCGCCCTCCTCGTCCGCGTCCTAGGAGCAGCTCGGCGGAGGCCGCTGCCACGGAGCCCCCGGGACGCCAGCCGCGGCCCCTGATTTACACTGCCCCTCCCCCGGTATTTCCGCGGGCTCGGGGGCGCAGGAAGGGGCGACGCCGGTGCGTCGCGGCCGGCGGTGGGTGGGGGCGGTCGGTACCTCGCTGAGCACGAAGAGCCCGTAGGCCGCCAGCCAGACGGCGGAGGTGAGGGCGCTGAGCGAGCGGAGCTGCAGGCGGGGGCAGCGCACCGCCAGCTCCCGGCAGGAGGCGCTGTGCTGGCGGCGCCGCAGCGCGATGGGCGCCCCCGACGCCGAGCGGTACCGCCGCTCCTCCATGCTGCCCGGAACCACCGGCAAGCGGCCTAGGGCAGCCTGCTCGGCTCCATGGTACGGCCCGCGCACACACTTCCGCCGCGGGAAGGGGTGGGCGTTGCGGAGCGGCCCGGCGGGCGGGTGTCACGCCTCCCCGGTGCAGTGAGTGTGCAGCCGCCTGGCAGGGCCGCGGGGTGCCAGCCCCGCCGCGCCCCGGCCCGGCCCAGGGCAGGCCGCCGGCTGGCCGAGCACCTGGAGGGGGTGCCAGTGGGCTGGCTCGGCGTCTTTTCTGACCCCACCAGGAGCTCCTAGGGATTGCCGGTGCCGGCGATTCAGGACCCGCTTCCTCCCCTCCTTCCTTGGCTCCTCCGGCGGCGTGCTGCGCGTCGGGTTCTAGGGCCGTGTGGCGTGCCTCATGCGCTGCGAAGAGGGGTGGGCTTTTTCACCCCGCGTGCCTCTGTCAGTTCCTACTGCACAGAGCCGTACTGGTCCCTCTGTGCCGTCCGTTGCGCCAGGCATTTTCCCCACAGCTTTATGTGGCATTCTCCGGTTCCTCGCTGTCTTAAGTATATAATAAACTGGAGACTTGGCTGCTGTGCACAGAGAATTAATGAGCCTTTGTGTTGTGTTCTCTGTTCTGCACAATGCTTCTTGGCCATTCCTCAGAATGGCTTACCTGGCGCTGACATAACGCTTCGGCTCTGTAATTTCCAAAGCATTACGCTACCTTCTTTGCCTTTTTTATTTGTTTCCAATCCCTTGGAGTGTGCCTGTTAGCTTTAGTTGCAGATACCATCTTTCTGTGAGCAATTTACCTCATTCTCAGCGTCTTCAGGGCTCCTGGGTGGGTATAATGGCTCTACGTATAAACCTTTTACCTTGCACTCGTCAGGGCAGTGAAGGAGCCTTGAGCAGGCATGAGACACAAAGGGGTGCTGAGGAATTGCTGCTGAGATCTTTGCTCAGCATAGAGGAGCGGGTGGTGGTTGGCACAAGCGGATTTGTGCAGTACGCTTGGGATCTCACTGATGCAAGAGCCAAGGTGAGGGATGGGCAGGAGCTCTGACTGGTGAGCTGGCCTGGAGGGTGGGAAAATAATGCAAATAATGGCAGACAACAAGCTGCGGGAATGGAGAAAACATTGAAGTTAAAAAGAGAGTGAAATAATTGAGTGAAAGTGGGAAAAAAACCCAATAAATTGAAGCTGGAGTTGCATGGTGTTTGTAAAAAAATGAAGACATGTTTGAAATGACAGGTGGGAAGGACTGAAGTAAATAAACAGGAGCTCTGGTGCAACAGCCTGGGAGGTGGGAACAGGGAGAAGGGGGAAGAAAAGTCCAAGGTGGCAGATGAAGAAAAGCAATGTGAAGACCAAGAAGGTCAGTGACAGGAGAGAAAAGAAGCTTGAGCTCCTGGGGGAGTGGTAATGGCAATCCATGCTAACAAAAAGACATGGGAAGTTACTGGGATACAGAGGGGAGAGGCGGGCTTGGGAATCTTAAGAGGGAAAAGCAGAAGTGCACGTGGGTTTGTTTATTGAGTGTGTGTTAGCACAAGTCCCAGCCTAACCGTGTTTGCACCCTCATGAACGCCGCCAGCCTGCCTTCCAGATGTGTATGTAATGAGCACCTGGGAGCAGGAGTCGCGCTGCCTTGTCGCAGAGGGCAAAGATGGGGGCAGTTTTTAAGTAATTCCTTAATCTGCAATCCTTCCAGTGTGCTGTGAATAGGAACAGTGAGAGCTCCCAGGACGTCAGCACCATCTCAGGCCAAGAGACGGGTACCTGAGGCAGGTGCTGGAGAGGTGGCTTTTTTAGCGTTTCACCGAGGCTCTCAGATGAAGAGCATCACCCCAGGTTCTCTTCGGTGAAGCCAAGAGGTAGCGTTCCTGCCAGGTGGCTCAGCCCGGGAGCTGGGCCGAGGCGGGACAGTTACATGCGGCACCATTTCACGCCAAGACCTCTCCCAGCCGCCAGCCCCGGGCCCGAGCCGACGCTTTGCGCCTGTCCTCCATCCCTGAGGCGCGCCGCGTGGGGGCGGCCGTGAAGGGACCGCAGCCCGCCGCACGAGGGGCGCTCGGCAGCTCTGCCCGCCGCCGAGGTGAGGCGGCCCAGGCTCCTCGCGGGGACGTGGCGGTTGGGAGTGGAAAAACCCCGGCGGGGAGCAGAAGGGCCGGGCGCCGCGTCGCTCCGCGGGAGGTGGAGGCCGGCCGGGCGGGGAGGGAAGCCAGCCGGCGGCGGCGCGGGGCGTTGCTGCTCCCCCCGCACACACCCCTCCCCCGCCCCGGGCCGTCGTGCGCTGAGCCGCGTGCGCCGCGGGGGGCGGGACACACCTCCGGTCGCGCGCGCTGCCGTTGGCCGGGCGGCGCGGGCGTGTGAGGGGCGGGGGGCGGGGACCCGGCTCCTGGCCGCGGCGCGCGCGGGGCCGGGGCTCGTTAAAAGGAGCGGGGCGGCGGCGGCGGGCATCGCTCGGCGGCGCTTGCATCATGGCCCTGCGCAGCGGCTTCGCCCGGCTCTTCTGCAAGCAGGCGGACGCGAGGCTCCAGCTACCCAAGCAGGCGCACTCCGTGGCGCTGGTGGGCGCCCCGCTCTCCCGGGGGCAGGTAGGCATCGCGGGGCGGGGGGAGGAGGGTGGTCAGGATGGGGCGCCCGGCCCATCCCGCAAGCGGGTGCCGCAGCCTCTCCCCTCCCCTCCCCGGGTCTCGCGTACCTGACTGCAGGCAGCGCCGGCTAACGCATCGCCCTTCTCTTTGTCTCGCAGAAGCGGCGGGGAGTGGATCACGGCCCCGCTACGCTCCGCGCCGCGGGGCTGGTGGAGCGGCTCGCCGGGCTGGGTGAGGCACGACGCGCCGTCGGGGACTCCACCGGCGGGGCGGGGGCTGGGGACTGCGGGTCTGCCTTCGGCTTCCCCCTCCCTTAGCCGGGCATCCCTTTCACCGCTCGTTTCGGGAAGGCGTGACTCAGCCGCCCGCCGCGGGCCCGGGGGAGGGGGCGGGGTGGGGTGGAAGCGGTTCTTTCCGGTGAATCACGGAGCCCGAACCGCCGCCGGTGCGCGGGGGAAGGTGATGCCTGCCGCCGTTCAGCGGGTACCGGGAGCGAGAGGCTTGCCCGAGCCTGCCGCACGTTCGGCCGCCGCTTGTGAAGCGCCCGGAGGAGCGGCGGCCGCGCCGGGGGCTGGCGGGGACCCCCCGAACAAAGAGAGGCCGGCTCGCCCGCCGCGATGTGCTCCGGCTTCCCAGAGGCTGCCGGGCGCGCCCGTCTCTCTGCGCTGGGACCCGAGCGCGCTGTTGGCGTAGGCGGTGGGCGCGATTCCCGGGTCGCGGGAAGGGGCGCGAGGCCGTGTGGAACGTCATGAGCGCTCAGTGCCCCGCCTCAGGGGATACCTGTGACTGAGTCCCTTCGCTGGTATCACCTTCTCTTTCCTCGTGTTCAGCACCAGCTCCTCAGCTTGTTCCTAAAACGTGCGTGCTCTTTCCGGCGGGGAGACCCAGAACCCTGAGGAGGAGCCTCGGGTTTGCCCGTGAGGCCTTGTCTGCAGTCTTGTTTTGACAAGACTTGCAAAGAGCCACGGGAGGCGGAAAGCTTCTGGTCTCTTCGCTGTCTCCACTGCAGTGGTCTGAGCAAATCCGTGGGCTTATTTGTACTCTGGCTTCTACAGGTCAAGACCTGCAGAAAAGTGTTCCATAGCTATTAGGAACAGGGCATGAGGGATGGAAACCTGGGAAGCTGAGCCTCTTGGAGAATCTTTGATCTAAAAAGTGTTACTGAAAACTCTACTATGGGGATGGATTGTGGAGGGGCCACAGAAAGAACTCTGCCAGCTCCTCTTTGTGTGCTTAGTGTCAGTGGAGTTAAGATGCATGTAGGGAAAAGATAATTGCCTAATGACCTTCTAGCAATTTTATTCTGAATGATAAAACCACTTTAAAACAGAAGCTATTGTTCTATGCTGCCCTGTAGGCTTATCCTGCGTATCTTGGTATTCACAAGCTAGAAAGTCCCAGTTGGAAATCAGATGAGAAGACATGTTTTGCCTCATTTGGTGCAAATGTGAGACATACACCGTCCCTGACAAAATTTGAGCTCCAGTGAGTGTTATCTACGACCTCTATAAGCATAGAAATGGGTGTCTAAAAGACATCTTGAATACTGAAATGCAAGCAGGTCCAGATGTTCCTGAGCTTAGCATTTAGTTAGAACAAACAGGTTACCAGGTTTGAAAGGAGAAGGGCATATAGAGAGAAGCTGTTTATCTTGCGAAGACAATCTGCTTGAGGGTAGGGTGGTAGATTGAGGAGAACACTACCATGTATGTAGCCATTTGTATTGTGCATGTTTGTTGTTCATGGAAACTTAACAAATTATTGGTTTGGGGAGGGGGGGCCTGTTTATTTTCCTTCCCTAGTCTGGCAGGATAGCTTGTCTATGATACTGTGAGAATGCTGCCATTGCTTGGACTCCTCTGGTACACTGAACTGACAGTAAAACTTCAGCTGCTTTCTTTCTAACACTACAAAATTTCCTTTCATACACTGAAGAGGGCAACAGAGCTACAGCATTATTATTAACTTGGATGTTTATCTGTTATGCTCAAATAATAATTGTCATGGTAGGTTGTTGCTTGCTTTCCAGGAGTGGGAAAGTAATACAGCAGCAGAACAGGTTTCTCCTTTGAAAAGTCAATATATTTATCAAAGAAATAGGTCTTCTTTTCACCCACCTGTATTGGCTGCTTCTGAAGTGTTTGTGTATGTGTGTGGGAGTGTTTGCTGCTGTTGTGTGCCCCCACTCTCCGCTGGAATGTGAGGGAGTGCTGTAAACATGACTTTCCTTGTCATCACAAGCTTGGAACCAGGCATGAGGACAGCTGTGGAAGGATGCTTCTCAGTAGAAGGGCAAGGAGGGATTCTGAGCAGTCTAAGGAAGCGTAGATGGGGGACAAGGCTGTGTTACTGAAATCATGTATTAACAGTAATGTCATACCAACTTGCCCTCACTTGTTTCAAGTGGAAGAGACTTCTGGTGATCAGATTCTTCTGATTGCCTGAAATTGTAAAGCTTGATGAGTTTGAATATAAGAATGATAAATAAAATTTGAACTGCATGAAATGGAGACACTCTGAAGTGTCTTCAGAAATGTAGCATTCAGGTAGCAAGTTACAGGCACTGCACTTGTTTGGTCTTAAGCATGTGTACTTTGTTAATTTCAATACCAAGCAGCCACAGGGCTGTTCCTATGTTTGTATGCCTGATTTAATGACTGCCATTGATACTGCTCAAGCCACACAGAATCACAGACTGGTTTGAGTTGGAAATGATCTCGAAGACTGTAGAGTTCCAATCCCCTGCCACAGTCAGGGTCACCTTCCACTAGACCAGGTTGTGAAAAGCCTCATCCATTGTGGCCTCAAAACAGAGTGACTGCATCAGAGGGAGAACACTAGACCTTTGTTTTCTCCTTTTTGTGCTGTCTTGCATTTTGCTTTCACTGGCTGCTGTCTTTGGGAGGGCATTTTTATTGTTCCTTTTATCCACCCCATCCTAATTTCTCCTCTTCCATAATCCTGTTGTGGTGTCCTGAGCTGCTACTCCACTTTCTATTTTTGCAGGGGGACTCCCTCTCTTGAAAGAGACTGTGACTATACCTACATGGTATGATAAGTTTTTGGCTGCCTAATAGATGACTGCCTGTGAACAGTTTATGCTTAGGCAGAAATATGAGGAGGGAACTCTGAAGCAGATGGTATCCCTAGTTCATGCCACTGTTAAGAGATGAATCTGAGCCACTAACTTGACTTTTATCCCCTTGTTAGAAACAGAACCCTGTCATGTGTTGGTAGTAACTCAAGGTGTACTCGGTAGGAGAGTTAATGTAGCAGGAGTCCAGCTCCTAAGGCAAAACCAGTGGAGATGCAAGTCTGTAGCAGGGATAATTTAAGATGTAACTAAGCCTAGAGGGCTTTTTATTCATCTCCGATGTTTGTCTCTTGGCTTTGCTGCTGCTCCTAAGGGGAACTAGAATATTAAGCCTTAAAGGACTTCCCATCCTGCCAAACAAGAAAGCGCATCTGAAAAGAGGGGCCCATAACTCCCTGGCATGGGGGAGGAAAGGGTGCAAAGCTTGCAGGGCTTTGTATTGCTCTAGCAGTGAAGAGAAATGGATGCAGTATGTGGTGGGAAGGCATAGGAAAGATAGGTGACAGATGCACTTGACCTAAGCTATAGAAGATATAAAGTACAAAGCTCTTCTAAAGTGAGTTTCTTGGCCATCTCCTGTTTGCTGCAGATTAAGCAAAGAATCTGATCAGCCTTCAATCCTGAATGGTACCTAGTCTCCTTACTTGACAGAGAGGAGGACTGCTCTCACATCTTTGAGTAACAGATAGCTGTTGTGTTAATAGCTGAAGCCCTTGAAGTGACTTGGAGAAGCTCTGCTGTTGCTAATGTGGGAGCAACATTGGTATAAAAACCCCAAATACTTATTCTTGTGTGTTGAATGCTGTTGATTTTTTTTTCTTCTCCTTTGTTTAGAGCTGGATGTGGCTGGGGTGCTGAGTTTAACTAAACTTGGGTTTGTATTACTCTAGAATTGATTAACAAAGTCTGGGTCTGGGTTGCTGGTTTGACAAGTTAGTGGACTGCAGAGACATGGGGTTTACAGACAGAAGTAGAGATGGACTTGTCAAAGATAGTGACCATCATATTGCCACTAGTCTTCTGTTTTACTGGAACAAGGCTCTTCAGTAATAGGATTCAGGAGGTCAGTGTAGTGACTCAGAAAGGAGTAACCTCCTCTTAATGAGGAATGGAGCTGCTAATCCCCATGTGACTGGGGATATGCTCCTGCTTTGCCTAGAACCATTGGACTCCTAACTGACATCTGCTGCCAAAAATAGCAATTCCACTTTGCCATCTCACCAGTCTTGCTCATATGGTTAGTTTCAGTCTTAACAATAAATCATGAAACAGCTTTTACATGTATCTAGTCTTTAACCAATAAGATTTAGGCAGAAAAATAATTTTAGTCTTACAATTGTGCACAAAGGTATCTTCCTCTTAGTTATACATGAAGTACTGATGCTGGGGTTCAGCAGATGTGGGCTGGCAGGTTACAGCTGCAGTGTTGGGAAAATTTTCATCAGCCCAGCCAGTGAATATGTTTAAAGAATTGCCTATACCCCTGAAGACTTTGTCAAACTACAGTCTGTTAGTCCAATCTCAGTTCAGATATAGGACAAGCAGAATGGTACAGTTTATCAAAGATACATGTATGTTAGAAACAAGAAGTGTTAGGAATTCCCTATTCTTGGGTTAGTTTTTCTAGTTTAGCTTTGCACAAACTTAGACCTCAGTTTAAAATACTGAACTTTAAAGAGAAACAGCTTTTTAAGACTTTTGAGTTAAGTGGAGCCAGTCAAGTCTGGCTAATTTGTAGAATTCAAATGAAGTCTAAATTTATTGTGTGTGTATATATAACATCAAGATCTGTCCTTTTTAGCTTCTTGCCTAACATTTTCATTTCAACTTTATTGTTGATAAAGTTGACATGGGAGACAGACAAACCTCTGCAGCACTTTAAAGCAGTATGTTTAGTTAAATCTCTGCACTATTGAGATGAGAAATACTATTGTTCATGGGCTCTTTCTGGTCATGTCAGCTGTCAGTACTGTCAAAGCTAAGTCTATTAATTTGCTAGGAATAGTCTCAGGAAAAAATCTGTTAGGATATAGCATAAAGTTTCTGGACTAACAGCTAGGTCTTCTACCCTACTAAGCAGAAATGGGAGTGCCCTTTTTACCCAGGCACACTCTTCCCCCCCTCTTTCTTCCCCCAAAATGGTACAGGTAGATGGCAGTCCTCTTCATTTCCCTTTCTCTTCCTTAGGCACAGCATGCACGAACACTTCTGTTTAATGATATCAGTAAAACATGCTTACTGCAGCTTCCAGAACTAGAATAAATGACCTGTTTTCTGTTTATACAGAGAGAGAGCCAAGGGACTCTGTTTTTTGTGTTTACTTCTTAAATGCTGATTAGCCATGATTGGGTTGGCTTCAAAGCCCAGTGGTTTGACATAAATCATGGAACAGTCAAAGGGGCTGGTTGTAACTGGCATTTACAGTGATCCTTTGAAATCATGTCAGTCGTCAGAACACATCATGGGGAGGTGCTGCTCCTCTCTGCAAGGGAAGGCAGCCAGGAGCTGACTCTGGTAGCCAGGCAAGCATAAGGAGCCTTGCTGGGGCTTTGGAGGAGAGCTGTTCAGCAGAGGCCTCCACAGAGGCCATTTTTCAGTCGCTTCTTCACAGCAGACCTCCTCTGATAGCTTGCCTGGAGCCCAGGAATCTAAGCTCTGAGATGTGGGGGAGTGTGCTCTGACAGCAGGTGTGGTTTATCCTTTTGCATGTTGGACCCTTTGATATTTGCATGATTGCACCTAGCCTTAAGTTGCTAGAAAAAAGCCATCAAGTGAAAGTTGGAGCATTCCTTGCAGTAGGTCAGTTCCAATTTGCTTCCCTTCCCTATGCTAATGGAGGACACCATCTGCTTGGGTTTACTTCAAAATGAAAAGCTTTGTGTCAGTCATTGATTTGATGCTTGTTTGTTTTTCCCTCTCCCATTTGGCTGGTGCACACTCCAGCCTGTGCACTGTCCATGAAGTTGGCTTTAGAAGAAACTTTGTGACCTTTATCCTGAGTTCACTACGTGCTTTAATTGTGACTGGTCCTCTTATCACTTTAAATACATCTAAAAATTTTTACTATGCAGATCAGGAAACCCCAGTTGATTATTTCTTCCAAAGCTTTCAATAAAGGGTGATTAGATTCAAGGACCAAAGAACAGAGCTCTTGGGAGTTTTGTATTTCTTTAGTTTTATGGTGATCTCCTTCATCCTTAGTAGTTTCATATAATAAAGTTAGGGTTTAATACATGACTTGGCTGCAGAAATTCAGCTATAAAATTATCTCTGGATTGAAATAAACAGCATGAGATCTGAACTTGTTTTTCTTTACTGTGAATGGTGTCAAAACAGGAGTTACTGGGGAGAAGCACAAAAGGAAATGACAGAGGGGAAAAAATGAGGTAATGAGTTGGGGCTTGATCTGCTTTCTGGTGCACAAAATCTGTTGCTACTTTCTCATTTGAAACGAATTCTTTATCTCACTGTGGACTCACAAGATCAAGATGCCTATGGCAAGCATGTGCTTCTGTGAATATGGTCAGGTGGTTATTTTTGAATGGAAGGTGAAAACCTAGGTTGTAAAACCATGTGGTGAGAAAAAGGGAAAGAGGCACTGAGGTCAAATGGAAAAAAAAGGCAGGTCTTTCACTTCAATACAAAGACATGAGCTGGTCTGATGTTAGTTTCCTGTAGCTGGTAAGAGGGAGGAAGAGAGAACTTCAGCAACCTGATATATGCTGCTCTCCCTTACCTGTTTGTGCTTTACTAAGAATTCATTCTCTAGCCATCTAAAGCACAAGGAGCTGCTTGAGGGGAGCTGTTTTGGTATTAGGACTTCCTATGGCTGTAAGAGCCTACTTGTGTTCTTGTTGTTGGGAACTGGTTTTGGGTTAAGCTTATTTGGAGGGAATTGGAACTTGCACAGGGTTGGGTGGAGTGGCAGACCTCAGTAGGTGCACCCTTGTCTCCTCTGATGTAAGCCACAGTGCAAATGTTTCTCAACACCTAATACTGACGTTTTAGTAGACCTCTTCAGGTCAAGTGCACTGGATTTCATAAGAGATTGAAGTTATGAATTGTTATCAAAGGGAAATAAGGTGGATGCTCAATTGGAGTTTGGGAAAAATATTTCTTGGGTCATTTTATGCAAGGGACAACTTGAAACTTCAGACTTGGGGTAGCAACTGGAATTGGGTTTGTTCTTTCCTGTTGTATGAGCTGAGGTCTTTTAAACATGCACAGAAATGGGAGCTTTATCATAAACTGTATCTCTCAGAATTCTAAAAGGCAGGGTGGAAGTGACTGGAACTTTGGAGCTGGCAGAAACCTCCTGAATAATCACGTGCCTGTATCCATAGGAGATTTCTTCCAGCAGATGCAGCTTCAGTTTGGAAGTTCATTCCAGTGTCTGTTCTCTCCAAGTGAGAAGCTTATGATTAAACTGGGCTGCTGAAGTCTCAGTCTCTTGGAGTGGGAACCTTGCTAGCTTAATTTTACATTAACATAAAACAAAAATAGGTGCTTTGAATAGCTTCTACACACCCCCTGGATAATTCTGGAGGGTTAAAACTTTCTTACAAAAGATTCAGAACACACTGGTTGTAATGAATTGAGTCATTTGTTTGCTGTTGTGCAACACTCTGACAGTGTCTGGGAAATGGTACGGACTTTGTAATCCTAAGGCAATGAGTTTATGCTCAAGGATGGTAACAGCTTGTAGCCCCATGTTTTGTTAAATCTGTCTGTAAACATTGTTCCCAATACTCCTTGCTTCCTGAGAAGTCTGGCTGTGTCTGTGGTGAGTTGCTAAATGGGCTGTAATCTGAGAAAACAGTTTGCAGAAGTGATGCTTTCATGTGAGCAGTTTTATATAACACATAGTATGATGTAAGATCTATTAAGTGTGGTATTTCCAGATTCCTTTGATAGTTCAGCAGGATTTAGAAACCTAGAGGAAAGATTTAACTGCATTAATTTAGGATTTTTCACCTCTAGCTCACAAATGCCCAGTGTAAACAGGCAGTGTCAGGAGATCATTTCTATCTCCCCTCCCTCATGCTTTTGTTCCAGTTCCTCTTTGCTGCCTTGGAGAGCTGTTTCAGTAGCATGCCCTTGGGTGATGTCAGCAGGCAGCCTGAGTTTTGAAAGCTGAATCTCCTACTATCAGATTGCCACTTCTAGCTCTGGTGCAATATTGTAGTAGAGAAGAATGGGATGAAGGCTTTCCCTGCTGCTGCTCCTCAGATGTTGTCCTGTTAAATGTCCCTAGATACACAATCCACCTGCTCTTACAGAAGAAAACTCTCTAAATCTGTGTGGGGAAATGACTTCACTGTAGTAACTGCTGCCTTCTGTGCATGCTGAATAAATAGACTGTATTTTGCTGTATTTTTGCATCTGCCAAGCCAATCTTTATGATATTTGAAAAGTCCTGCTGGTCAGGTGTAGTCCCTAGTGACTGGGAGAGAGGAAACATCACAGCCATTTTTAAAAGACGTAGAAAGGAGGGCCTTAGGAACTGCCTCACCTCTGTGCCTGGGAAGATCATGGAACAGTTTCCCCTAGAAGTTATGCTGAGGCACAGGGAGGTGGTTTGTAATGTCATGCTGGCTGTCACCAGGGAGAAGTCCTACCTGGCCAATCTAGTGGCTTTCTACAATGGAGTGACTGCATCAGTGCACAAGGGAAGAGCTATGGATGTTATCTGTGTGGATTTCTGCGAGGCCTTTGACAGGGACCCCCACAACACAATTCTCTAAGTTGGGGAGAGATAGATTTGATGGGCAGACTGTTCAGTGGATAAGGAATCAACTTCTTCATTATGAGGGTGGTAGATTACTGGAACATAGTGGAGGCCCAATCCCTGGAGACATTCAAGGTCAGGCTTGATGGGGCTCTGAGCAACCTGATCTAGTGAAGACGTCCCTGCTTACTGCTTACTGCAGTGGGGTTGGACTAGATGACCTCCAAAGGCCCCTTCCAACCTTACACATTCTATGACTCTGCTTCAGGAGGTAGTAAGTGAGCATATAGCATGCTGAAGGGCATTCTATGTCCCAGTCACAAGCATCACTGGGTTGAGCCTGAGTACTATGTTAATAGCTTAATTGAGAAGGCATGCAGGAAATTGCTTTCTTAACTCGTATTTCTACCCTTTTTTCCTGATGTGTAACTTAGGCTCCTAATTATGAAAAATGTTGGTTTCTTTTACCAGATACAGGTAACATTCTGGTTCTGGCTGTGCAGGCTGAAGAAATGACTGCCCTTGGTCCCCTTGTCTGCTGAATGCCTGCGTGACCTTTCCCAATCTGTTCTCAAATGAAGCTGACCTAGGACAGATCAACTATACACACTCTTCCAGGCTAATTTCTTATTTTTTGACTGAAATGTGCCTCCAAGCAGCTGTTGATGAAACTAAGCCTGAGAGGAGCAGGGAGTTAAGCCACTGAGGATTGTGCTCCTGAGTTGTAGAAGAGATACAGGCTGCCTTTACACACTCATCATTTGTAACAGAACTGTTTTGTGTATATACATCTTAGTTATATAACTATACTGTGTAGTCACATTCAGATTGACACCCTTCTGTGTTAGAATGACAGAATCATTAAGGTTGGACAAGACCTCCAAGATCATCTAGTCTAACTGTCCCCTACAACCTAAGTACCTCATCCAACCCTTCCTTGAACACCCCAAGGGACAGTGAATCTACCACCTCCCCGGGCAATCCATTCCAATGCCTAACCACTCTTTCTGACAAGAAATTTCTCCTCATCTCTAACCTGAGCCTCCCCTGGCACAACTTGTAGCCATTCCCTCTTGTCCTGTTGCTACCCATCTGTGAGAAGAGACTGACCCCCAGCCCACCACAACCTCCTTTCAGGTAGCTGTAGAGAGCAGCAAGGTCTCCCCTGAGCTGCCTCTTCTCCAGAATAAAAGAGGTGCTTGAAAGAGATATGAGGGACATAGAGATGAATCAAGCCTTTTTTTGTCTTCCTCACTTCAAATAGTGATCTCATCTTGAGCTAGAGTGCTGGTGGAGCTGACTCGGGACAATAAATTTTCTGTCCTATTGATAATTGAGTAACAAATAACATATCTTTCATTTGGGTGTGATTTGTGCTAGAGCTTAAAAGTGGAACAAAACCTTCTTTTGTTCACATGCAATTTTGTATTATTTAGTTACTAGCAAAGTGCCAGGTGCTTTGTCTCTAAGTAATGGGTAGCACCACTTCACTTAAAACCAGCTTCACTCCTGGCTACAGGCGAGCTGCTGCACTGATGAATGGGAAGAAGCTGGCTTTCCTATGTGCCCACATCCTTCTAGTTTTCAAATCTGGATCTTCTGTCTTTTAGAAGACCCATGTATTCTTCATGTTACCTTTCTGTGCTGATAGAAAAAGCTGTTTGTGTGCAGCTATACACTCTATCTTAAAATAGAGTGCCCCAACTCCCAAACAAAGGAAGTGCACGTTGCTTGGTGTGGTGGGTTAGACAAATCTTTCACTAGTGCATAAATAACAGCTGGGTCTGCCAGATTGCCCTGCACTCCAGGATGTCTAGCCACTGAGCAATTCCTGTGTTGGGCAAAATACTGAGAAATATGTTTTAATTTCTTTAAATGAAAACTGTGTGCAAGCAGAAAACAATTCAGGTCTTTAAGTATTAGACTATTACCCAAGGCACTCTAGAAGCAAAGAAAATATATCAATAATTACTTCTAACAATTAGATAAATTATTTTTCTTTGTTTAGTATACGTTAAGACAAATGTACATGTTGATTTAATCTTTAATATCTGGTCATTCCTAATAAATATATGGGTACACACACCTCTAATCACTTCAGGATACATGGCTTATTTGTGTACTGCCAATTTTTGTGGCTTATTCAGTAAGCTTTCCTTTTGCCTTAAGCTCATAGAGCTTTGAAAACTCTAGGAATAATTAATATCTTCCTGCTATTTTTTTAATGTTTGAGGGTTGGATTAGTGCATACTTCTGAGAATAACTGTATCTTAAGATAGCTATTGGATACTTGGCTGAAAACTTTTATATCACCTGGGGAGATCTGAACTATCCTCTGCAAGCATGCAGAAACACTGGGCCTAAATAAGGAGGAAGCACAAAGCTGAGGAAAAGCAGTTGCTACAAGGGTTCTCAGCTCTACCTGAACAACAGTAACTTTTGAAGATAGCAACAAAAACTGGAGGTATGTGTTGTCTTTAACAGACATTAGACTTCTCTATAAAAATAACTAGGTAGGCAACTTGATGCAGGAGATATGAGAGTACTGTTTGCTTAAAAGTTGGACAAGATCCCAGAATTCTGGACCCCAAAATTGTGTGTCTGTGCATCCATCTCTAACAAACCCACATTGTCAGCTTATGAACCAGATGTGATTGTACAAAACAAATTACCTTTTTTTTTTATTTATTTAGAAGCTGGACTAAGTCTTACAGAGGGGGAGTGGGAGGAGGGCAGGGTAAAGGAGGAAAAAAAATCCTTGATCACAGGAGATACTTCTCTAAACATCCTTGCTAGAATCTGCTGTGTCTGCATTGAATGTACCTGAAAAGGTGTAACTGATTCCTTAAAGTGCTGTGAAAGATGGCCTGGCCAGTTCTTTGTTTTACATTGGTCTAAAGATAAAGCTTTGATATGATTCCCTTTCATTCTTCTTCATCCTTTAACGGGTAAAACCACTGTGTGTGTGTCCTTTGTAAGAGAGACCAAAACATAAATGGCAGTTCTTTCTTCCATCACACTGTGTAATGTCCTATCCTGCAATGTGTAAGTCACCCTACACTTACTGTATATTTACTTCCCACAGGTGTTAGAAGCATTAGATCAAAAGTATTATTAACTGGTACAATTTATGATCCCTTCTGAATGATGCAGTGTGTCTTAAAGTCTTAATTCCAAAACTTTTCTCCTGGGCACACAAGCATATTTTCATTATAAAGCTTTGAACTACTGCCCAGGAAATAGGCAAACATACTTTTAATATCAGGGACACAGATGGACACGGCGGGGTATTTGCTAGGAGAGGACGCGTTGGCTGAGCACAGCCCCTAGTCACAGCATTCAATCAATGTAGTCTCAGCAACTCTGAGCGTGTGTGAGAAGTAGGAAGACACAAGTTTAAAAACCCCACGGTTTTGACATTCATTGGACATCTTTTAGATCTCACAACTCTTTCCTGTTCTGCAGCAGAATGAACCAGAGGGTAAAAATATGTAGTGGTCAGCGGGAGATCAGATAGCACGTTCAAATCTGAGCCTCATCCTTCCAGTTAGCATTGCTGGAGGGAAGGAAAGAAAAGTTAAAAACCCAACCTGTGAGTGTCTGCGTTGCCTTTAGGCCAGGGAGTGTTACGCTACAGTCCTGCTTACCCCCTTCAGTCTCTGCAGATAATGTGTTTTCTCAGAGTTGCTGAGACTACATTGATTGAATGCTTTGTCAAGGGGCTGTGCTCAGCTAACGTGTCCTCTCCTAGCAAATACCCCGCCGTGTCCATCTGTGTCCCTGGTATATAAAGTATGTTTACCTATTTCCTGGCCACGTTGCAACTCACTGACTTTCCTTCATTCTTTTTACCAGCCAGAACTCCATTGGAAGTGGAAGTCATGTTTTTCTCAACGCTACTTTCATGTTTCCACCAAACAAATTCACGGAGCCTGTTTCCTAGACATTAGACTAGTGGCTTAATGGAAATTAGGAACCCCAGGGCCCCAAGTGGGCTCTTGCTTCATGTTGATGTGCTTGCCTTAATTTTTCTAATTGTCCTATTAGACATAGGATGGCTAAAGGCAAACATCAAGCTCTAGCCTGGGTGCTTTGAACTGCAGACTGACTAGTGATAATGAGAAACAAAGGGGACAGGCAGGACTAGTATTCAGGGTGGTCTTAACTTACAAAGGTAAGCCACTGGTGTAGCCATAAATACCATGGGGCCTGTATGGTCCTCCTTGTCAGGTATTTGCATCAACAGGCCCATTGGGAACTGAGAGGCTCTGGCCTGGGAAATCCTGCTAGAAATTTTGTTATCTAAATGACTGCTTAGAAAGCATATGGTATTGGACTGCAGAGCTTCAAAGGATAAGCTCTATAATGTGTGTGAAAGGGAATTAAACTTCAATTGCAGCCAGTTAATAAATATGTTCCCTGATGAGTGGAGTAGAAGAAACACCACTCAAAAATTTTCCTTTTTTTCCTACTCTGTGAAGTGACTCCTTTTCAGGGAAAGTAAACAGAAATGCATTCAGGAAAAGCTGAGTCTTACACCCAGAACATGGTCAGGCTTTAACAGCCAGTTAAGTTGTAATGGGCAATGGTAGGATCTCAGAGTGGGTTGGGATCAAAGCTCCAGAATTAAAATAGCTTCTAGAACATCTTGCACTGAGAAAACATAGAGGTTCTCTTACAGGGCACAGTAGTGCAGCCACCATGGAGCTGCCTGTAAGTACTGTAAGAAAATTTCCATTATTGGTAAACTTGGCACTTTTATGCCTAGATTCTTGTGAGGTTTAAAAATGGTAAAATAACTGTTAGGCCTCAGCTACAGTTAGCAGAATGTGTAGTTGTAGGCATCTTTGAGTAACTGAGCTCATTTAAGGCTTCTATGTGTTGCAACTGGGAAGGAAGACAGCAACACAAGCTGTGCTGTTTAATGTTAAAATTGCCAAGAAATAATTTAAAAAACCCAATCTGTTTTTCTGGGTGACTTTCTATGACTGGTGGAGCTAATAATATCTTAAGATTTCTACCTGCAAAGTTCTGACATGGTTGTTTGCAAGAGCATGCAGATAGTCACATGCATCCATTCCCTTCCTGGTGTGGCTTTCATACTTGCCCAACTGATTTTCTGAGGGGACCATGGTTTGAACATATCCCTGGGCATGTACTTAGTTCACTTTCTTCTTTTGCTGCTCTTTCCAGGGTGCCAAGTGTACGACTTTGGAGATCTGAATTTCACTCAAGTTCCCAACGATGAACTGTACAACAACCTGATTTTATATCCACGGTCAGTGGGTTTAGCCAGCCAGGTACTGGCTGATGCTGTAAGCAGAGCAGTAGCTGCTGGACACAGCTGCGTGACTATAGGAGGTGACCACAGGTGAGCTCGCCTAGAAGCCATTGGTGGTGCAGGTGACACTCAGAGTTTAAGGATTTAATTGAAACATAAGGGGATGGCGGGAACTACTTGGGGTTATCTCCCTATACCCAGAGGGTTGCAGCATTTGGATGTTATTGCTGTGATGAGTGAGCATGCTAGATTTCTAAGAGATAATTTGGAGCTTATAGAGATTAGAGTGTGGGAAGGGTGACACTGAAGGGAGAAGAGCTCTTTTTCATCTGTCAATACTAGTGTAGTCCTGCAGAGTTATTGGGAGTGACCTAAAATCAGGATATTGGCACGCTACGCAGTTTGTATGTATGCACCCTTTGTTGTGACTGATGTCTGATGTGTTGGAACGTGGCAAGAGACGGTTACTAAAGACTTTGCTACTGTACTTCCAGCTTGGCGCTTGGTTCGGTCAGTGGCCATGCACGGCAGTGCCCACACCTAGGTGTGATCTGGGTGGATGCCCATGCTGATATCAACACCCCTCTTACAACTCAGTCTGGAAACCTCCATGGACAACCTCTCTCTTTCCTCTTAAGAGAGCTTCAAGATAAAGTAAGTATCTTGCTTGTACCTTTAGCCTGTATTGAAATCCTCAGCCTGCTTTATATGTTCTGGTGTGAGGTGCTTGCTTATCCGCTCAAATGATGACATTTTTAACTGAGTACAAGCAAAAATGCATATTATTTGTGTGTGCATACATGCACATATATACATATATATAACATGTGTACTTACAAACAAGAAAAAGATTTTCTTTGTGTTGGCACCCTTGCTGTACGTAACACCTGACCACGGTGCCATTCCTGTGTAGTAGGCGGAGGCAATGGAGCAGAGGAGGGAACCTCCCCCAGCTGAGCCTGTGACAGCAAAGCTCACCCCCAGGAACTGCTGGTTCCTGCATACCTTGCATGCTGCTGCTTCTGCTTAGCTTGGCTCTTCCGTGTTTTGACAACCTTGGGGCCTGACAGGGGCTGTTCCTGCATGATCTCTCCTAACTGGCTGCTCTGGTGTCCGCTCCACTGGCAAACATTACAAATCAGAAGGGCTGTGCCTGCTCTCAGGGTGCTTTTAAAGAGATAGTCTTTGTCTTACAAAATGGTCCAGTCATCCAGAAGAGCTCTTTACTGGGTCATACAGAATGTGTGTCGCCAGTTTTTGCCACTGTGAAAATGCTCAGCAGTAGGCTGACCTAAGGCCTACACACCCTTTTGGCCTGGCTGCAGACTGTATCTCCCTATACATCTACTGGAGACACTGGTGGCAGTCTGAGCACTGTTAGCAACTGCCTCTGGATCAGGAACTTAGGTCTGCTGAGGCTTAGGCTGGACAGTGGGATCAGGATCAGCAGCTGCATGTTGAGAATTGGTGCTGGGGCTGCAACAAACCTGACTCGATTTATTCTGGCAGTTTGCTCTGCTAGTCACGTCTCTGAGGTTTTCCTTTTTTTGTCTGATAGAATCTAGGGTGCTGTGTTGATGGCAGTGTGCCTGTTTAGCATAGCCAGACTGCTTTTCAGCTTGTCTCCTGCAAATGCTTTTGAATGAATTCCATCCACAAGTCAGTAGAGTCATTTGGTGCTTTTACATAATTGCCTCTTTCCTAATAACTCTTGTGTGGTCCCTACAAACATGCTAGAGCTCACAATATAATGCAGAATTAATGGGGCTTCCCAAAACATCACCAGGTGAGAAGAAGGTTCCTATCAAAGGTTGCTGTATTTCTGGTTTCTTGCCATAAGTTAAAGGGGGTGATGTTATTTTATTTTTTTTACTTGTGGCAACTGTGTCCACTTCTGCAGGGGGGAGAGGGAGAACAAAAGAAAAAATTGTGAATTTTGGAGCTCACCTAAAGTGAACCGTTTGTACTTGGTGAGAACAGAACAAAGCCAAGTGCTTTGATAGCTGAGGGAAGAGGCCAAAGGTTGCTTTGCTCTTCTGTCAATCAATCAGACAGAAGTATTTAATCTCCTTCCTGTATATACATTGTTGGTTTCTGGTCTGCTGGACTCCTGCTCTTGCACAACACAGAAAAGCAGTTGGTTTTTTTGAGCTACTAAAAGAATACTGAGAGCTTTCTAGGGGTGGGGGGATGTAACACACGACAGGTCTCTTGTCAGCAGCGGCAGTAATGACAAGTACGATTAGGCTCAACTTAGAGACAAAGGAATCAGGTATGGTGCTGTGCTGCTGATGGGATCTTGTTACAAGCCCATCTAAATGGTAGCTGTTTCCAGCTACAATTGGAGCCTGGGCAGGAACAGCTGACACAAACGTCTCACCTGTATTTGCAGCTAGGCAAACAGGCCTGTGCTGATTTAGAGGGGCTTATTACCTCATTGTACTCCTGTTAGAGGGAAGAAAATGAACATCTGTCTTGGTGATACAGGTCCACTTCTACAACAGGAGGTATTTTTAAATAGCTGTTTAGCAGAGGTAGAATGTGCCTCCCACAATGCTTGTCTGACTAGGTATCACTCACTGTGGGGGGCCTTCACGTATGAACAGGGGCGTGTGGCTCACTCTCTGGCTCCCCTCCAGTAGGACAGTGGGGTTGGTAATGGGAGAGAAAAATTTACTGTCTTGTCTATTCCTAACTGCTTTGCAAGGACTGAGCCCTAAAAATGCCTGCCAGCAGCAAGGTGGCTGTTCTAGGCCTACACTCTGCCACACACACGTTCTTTCTCAAAGCAGCAGACTAACCAGTTGCACTTGGCTTCTCAAGGTTTCTACCTTGGCAGAGGATATGTAGCATAGTAGTGTGAGGGGACAAGATAGACTTTGTGGTGAGCCCTGTATTTCCTCCTTTGCTCTCACTCCTGCTGTGAAGGGGGCTTTGAGTGACCTCTCCACCCCACAACACAGCAGTGTGTGCACTTCTCTGGGTGGACCACAGTAATTCCACCAAACTAACCTCAGAAAGGCCAGTTAGCACTTGACTCCCTGCCTAGACTGTCCAGTAGAACCACAGAGAAACAACAGCACCTCTGAGGGTATAAAAAAAGGGAACAAAATAGCCTGCATGATTCAGGTTTATCTTCCTGTTCCCTGCCCATCTCTACTAACTGGTACTGCTCATGTCACATCTCCAGGCTTCTCGTTCTTCTTTCCTGAGTCAGATGACGTGAGCCAGTGGTAGTGGTGTAACATACCCCTCTCTGGGAGGCAGAATCCATTCACTGTTCTTGACCCTGTGCCAGCAGCTCAGTTTAGCTGCTGTAACCTGTGGGACTGCATGAGCACCAAGTCAGGTGCACTGTTTGTCTGCTCAGTGTGTGCGTGTGACACCTGTCAAGTCCTTGCCCTCGTTCGCTCTGTGACTCTCCGAACAGCTGTCCTGCCACAGCACAACAGGGGAACTGATGTGCCAGCAGCCACTTACGTTGGCACCACTGCCATGAAGTGCCCTGGCCTGGCTCACGTCCTGCAGCTCTCTCACCTCTTCTCAGAAGCCCTTAGCCATGGCTAACGAGCTTGGGCAGTGCTCTCCTGAGTGAACAGTCCCCGTGCAGCAGGCAACGTGAAGTATGAAGTGATGCATCTGGCTACAAAATAAAAGAAAGCATTTGGCCAGGGTGCTGCCCTGGTGTTCCCAGGCTGTCAGCTGCTATGTGTTTGGCCAGGTGGCTTCACAGGAGCATGGCCTGGTACTCCTGAAAGTAAGGTGGCACTCCAGGGTTTGTTTTTTTTTAATCTTTTAAAGTTATAATCCTGTGTCTAGTATCCCTCTATCTGAGCAGTGGTATCTGGACTCCTGGAACCATCCAAACTAAGCTCATAAACTGCTGTTAATACCTTCCTGTGAATATGCCCACACCTATTCCTGCTGCCTGTTTGGCTGTTCTGTCAGTAGCTCCTGTTCTACTGCAAGGAAGTAAAAACCAGAAGGAAGGTTAAAGCATTCAGTTTTCTTTATTTAAAGAGGCAAAGGTATAGTTAAAAATGGTAGTACTGACTCTGCTGAATCATTGATACTAGAAAGGATCTATCAATATTATCAATGCTCCAGTTCATTTACCCCTCTTCTGAATTCATGACTGCAGAAAAGTTTCAGGTCATTGCCCAGAGTAACAAATACTTTTACCATATGCACTTATTTAATCCTAAGGTAATTAAATTAGCTCTGGGTGTGTTAGCCTTTAGAAACAAATTCAAATGTCATAACTAGAATATAATTAGTAATTGAGAAGTGTGAGAGGGAAACAAAGCCTTCTGGCTGCTTGACAGCTGTGTTTGCTGTAGCCATTTTCAGAGCTGGGAGAGGAAGAACAGACATTTGAGTTAATTTGAAGCACCCCTAAAATTAGCAGGTATTAACTGAAGGATTTTTTATAACTGCATGACATAACTGCTTAATTCAAAGCTGGAAAATTATGACCTCCTCATCCTTCATTTGCTGTCCTCTGCATTAAAAAACTGGTATGATGTACCCAGTGTGGAGTGGAGGCCCAACATCTTCTCATGCCTTTTAAAAATTAATTATTTCCCTTTTTGCCCATCTTTAACATACTTTTTTGCAACAAAGCTTACATGACTTTCTGGGTTTTATTGTGCCATTTAAGAATGACGTACTGGGTAAGTTACACAGCCTTACCATTACATACACTGTATGAGTCATACACATCCAGGTATCTAGTTTCTCCTTACATTCACTGATGCTAATTACTCTGTGCTTGTGGGTTTGGGCTTTTTAATCTTCCTCTTCAAACTGGGAAACGTAGAGGACTTTTAGCTTAGAAACTTCATCCTTCAGCTCAGGTAAAACACTAGGACAAAGGTAAGGCCTGAGAAATCAGGAGTGAAACACTCAAGTTTCTCTTGAAACTCGTCCAAACAGAAAAAGGGTTCTGCAGCTAGTGAAGTCAGCATTAAATACAGTTTTCCTGTACCTGCCATTAAACTAACCTGTTCCCAATCCTTTGCTTGCAGGTACCACAACTTCCTGGCTTCTCCTGGCTAAAGCCCTGCCTTTCAGCTTCGGATATTGTGTACATTGGTTTGAGGGACGTGGATCCTGCTGAATAGTAAGTTGGTTTGGATTAAAGGGGTTTTGTGAAGGCTGAAATCATGTGCTGCCTTCCACTGCAGGCAGGTCACAAGGGTTGCTAGATTTACATTTAGGCCAAAAATGATTTTTTTAAAAAATTTTCCTTCAACAGCTATATTTTGAAGAACTATGACATCCAGTATTTCTCCATGAGGGATATCGATCGCCTTGGAATACAGAAAGTTATGGAAAGAACATTTGAACAACTGATGGGCAGGTAACAAACTATTACCTAATTTAAACTGCTCTTATCATCCCTTTGTTGAGTATCTGCTTTCCAGAAGGTGCAGCAGGTGTCACGCTGTGAGAACTGTGACAGCATCCAGTAAAGTCGCAGCACTGACTTTAGTCCTCAACTTCCCATCTTGAACTGGAGCCATTTCACAGCGCGTGGCAGAAAGCTAGGAGATAGGTCACAGTAGCTGCTACAGTTGTGGCTGCTTTATATGATTTGAGCCAATTCCTGAGGAATTCTGTTTTCCTGCAGTTGGACAAGGTGTTCAAATCAATTCCTAGTCTAGGGTATACATTGTACTTTAAAAATATCATAGAATCACAGACTGGTTTGGGCTGGATCAACAAGTTCCAAGCCCCCTGCCATGGGCAGGGACACCTCTCGCTAAACCAGGCGGCTCAAGGCCCCATCCAAGCTGGTCAGGGATGGAGCAGCCACCACCTCCCTGGGCAAGCTGTTCCAGTGTCTCACCACCCTCATAGTGAAGAGTTTCCTCCTAATATTCAGTCTAAATCTCCCCTTCTAGTTTAAAACTATTCCCCCCTCATCCTGTAACTATGTGCCCTTCTAAAAAGGGCCCAGAGCCTTCTCTTCTCCAGGCTGAACCCCAACATATATATGTGTGTGTGTGTGTCTGTATATCAGCTTGCAGTAACTTGAATTCAGCTGTCAGTACACAAGGTAGAATAATTTGATGGCTTCTCCTTAGACTGTGCTCACATATGCTCTACTGGTGATAACTGCTACTTTCAGTTCACTGCAGCCACCTCCCTTCAGTTCAATACTGAAGGCTCTGGAAAATGCAGAATGCCCCAGACAGGCTGGCTGTGAAATCCTCAAGGTTCATGCTTCCTCCAGCCTAGATGCCATGCAAATCAGTGTTTCAGCCTCTCACCCTGGCTGTCTGTACAAGAGTAGAAAAGGCTGGATTATATCCTACATTTCTGTATGTTTTTCCAATGAAGGAGACAACCACTGGATGAGATGGTTAGAACAAAAGTATATCTCTTCAGCCAAACCACACCCTGAGCAGATGCTCAGTGAAGCTGGAAGACACACTTCTGTTTTCCCACTGTGTGCTGGGGAAAGGTCTAAGCTTGGCCAGTAAGAAGTGCCTGTAGAGAAAAGCATAAGGTTCTGAGGCTGCTTTTCTTGGTTTGTTTTGTCACAGGAGACAGAGACCGATTCACCTGAGTTTTGACATTGATGCTTTTGATCCCTCATTGGCTCCAGCAACTGGCACTCCTGTTCTTGGGGGACTGACTTACAGAGAAGGCATGTACATCACAGAGGAAATACACAACACAGGTAGGTGTTGCCCAGCAGTAGTGACTAAGTGAGGACAGGACAAACTACAGAGAGTTGGTTATGTTTTTCCCATGGAAGTAGCTAATCAATGTAGTCAAAGCTCAGGTGTCTACAAAGTCAATTCAGCCTTCATTAAGGGAAAAAGGAGTGCTGTGTTTGGGCAGTACCCCAGGTGCTGGAAGCACCTTAACTATCAACACCTTCACCCTACCAAAAGTAGATAAACTATGTAATATAGTGACAAGTGATGCCAAAAATTACTTGGTCATCCTGTATAATACTGCCCCCCATTCATAAAGACACGAGGTAAAATCTAAAAGTGGGCACCTGGAATAAAGAAAACCAGAAATGGATGCAAACAAATTCCAGCAGTTTGAAGTTCCATTCTAGGACTGAAGGCTAACAAATCGAGCTATCCCTAAGTATACTGCAGCTGGCTCAGTAGATGAGGACTTTCCTCCTGATGTCATGCAGTTTTTAATTTATGTGTTTAAACAATGAGTTATTTGCAGTAAAGGAATGGGAAAAAATACCACCCAGCAACAGATTCAACAAAATCCTGAGCAAGATGCCAAAAAATACTAGGTGAGAGTATTTTAGATCCCCTGTTTTTGAACTGGAGAAAACAAGCTTAAGAAACATTCCTCTTGTAAGTATGTATGGAACATCAAACTTTTTTTTTCCCTGAATGCTGAAAGCATGAGGTAGTGATGTAAGAATGAACCAAATTAAAAACACAAACTTGCACCTAGGAATGATAACTGCATCCCTCACAGGAGAGCAAATTATGTGTCCCAAGGGGTAGAGCAGGTCACAAGCTCAAGCGTCATCCCTGTGCAAGGAATGGAAGGCTCAGAGGAAGCCCTGCTAGAGGCGTTACCCTTTCTCACAGTAACAAAGCTGTCCATAACTTTCACAGGAATGCTTTCCGCTGTAGACATGGTTGAAGTCAATCCCCTGCTTGGAGCCTCTCAAGAAGAAGTGAACGCAACTGCTAGTCTTGCAGTGGACGTGATAGCAACGTGCTTTGGTCAGACAAGAGAAGGAGCACACACTGCTTTTGATGAACTCCCAACACCCAGTTCTCCAGATGAATCTGACAGTGAAGAGCAAGTGCGGATTTAAGAACTCAACATGCTGGGCACACTGGACATTACAAAGCTCTGCTGAGGCACCTGTGTGGATAGTCGACACTTGGCAAATACTGTTAACTTCTCAATTTTTAAATAAACTAGCTTTTCCACTGATCAGTGGCTACTTTATTACATACCAAGATTTATTCCTTTAGTTAAGTATATACAAATTGAGACAATAAAATATTTATTACCTTCTTATTCATCTTACCAGTAGTTCAAGTTTGTCTTTGCATTTTCCTTTTACTCCCACATTCTCTGTCTTTCTAGTGTGAGTACAGTTTCAGTTGAACACACTGTCTGATGAGACAGTTCACTCCTCAGGCTGGCAAAGGGCACAGACATCCCCCACACCTTCCTTCCTCAGCGGTGGAAAAGCTCATCTCCATCATGAAGATTCATCTGCTGCGAAAGAACTTGTAGTAGACGACACCTCCTAGGATGGCTATTTCCAGGATGATGATAATTGACAGCAACAACTTATTAGTGGTTACTCTAGAGTTTAGAAAAAAAAAAAAAAAGCTTTTTTAACCCCCTTGAATATAAGAGCAACTTCCTGATAAGTTGATCCCTGTCTTACCTCAGTAAGTGTATGTCCTATTTCAGTTAGCTATTCAATAGCTCTTAACCAGCAGGGAGGCACAAACTCAGTACACATGTGTTCCTGGCAATTCTACTTACATCTTTCCCCTTCAACAGTGGCTGTTCTCTTCCCCAGCCCATGCCCCGCATAGGGCAGATCATTCTGCTCCAAACATGCCTACTCATTCATGGCTCAAAACCCACCTTGTGGTGCTTTTATTGGAAAGGTTGAGGTGTAACAGTAAAATCCACAAATAATGATGTACTTTCACTACTGAAAATGACACACTGATCACAACGTCCTTTATCAATGGGCATAAAGGGCAGGCTGTTGGGCCAGAAGTACTAACTGGAAATGTACTCCATGTACAAGTTTGTGTGGCACAGCTTTTTGCAACCTCAGTAGCAGCAATTCACTGTTAACTTGTGCTGATGTCTTCACCATGCAGGATGGTTGAAGACCCTGTGTCACCCTAAATAAGCAACACACCTTTGGTGGTGTTCAGCTCAGGGTCTACACAGGGACATACATTCATATTACATGTTCCCTAAAGCCTCCCCCCAGCTCCAGCTGACACCTTGACACATTATTTTGCCTGAACCCAGCTGGCAGCAAGGCTACAGTCACACGCTGCTCGAAGATCAGGATTGCTGCTCACCTCCTGGACATAGAACGTAGGATCTTGCGACTCTTGCTCAAGTTCTCACTTGTGTTCACCAACTGAGAAGAAACAGAAGTTATTTGCCAGCTGAATGAGTACTGAATCCTGTAAAGATGCACCTGGTGTTGAAATCCAGCAATTCATAATGGGACCATGACTAACTCTATATTCCCCAGATTCCTAGAATACAAGCATTGTCTCCTTTCTAAGGAGGAAACATTTCCCTTAATTATATAAAAGGACAGGCAAACTAGGATCGTTTTCTGCCCCTTTAGTTAACCTGCAAGTATTAGAAGTCCTTTCATTAAATCTCATTATTCTAGTTGATGCCAGAAGAAAAGGACCAAGGTGCTGTGTTGACAATGCCCAATGCCTGTCTGGAAAGTCTGAAACACGCTTCAATTTCTAGCAAAGAAGGAACTGCATTGCTGGGTCTAAGTGACCCAGCATGTCTGAGCTCTGAGCTGTTAATAGCTCACCCATTTCAGCCCTGCAATGCTCAGAAGTGAACTGTCAAGTAATTCTCAGTCAGCTGTTAAGAAGCACGCGATTAAGTGAGGTTATAGACAGCTAAAAAGCTCCTGTCTCACAGTCAGGCTCAGGATTCACAATGTACGGACACTGGAAGCTCCAGGTAGGATCTTCTGCTTCCCATGGAGGTTTGGAAGTGAAGTCAGATCACTTACTATGACAGACACCTGCCAGTACAATTCCTCTGCTGTTGAAGCAGCTGTCCTCAACTGTAAAACTGCCCTGTAAGTGTGTTACTTTGCACCCAGATGGACTGGACCAAGCTGGGAATAAAACTACCAAGTCTATTCCAAGTATACTAGATTTCCTGGCTTTGCTTCCCGTTGGAACGTGTGGCTCGTGAAATTCAGCAATACAATGCCTAAAAGGCTCACAAGAGATCACACAGCTTCAGGAACAATCTGTGGATAGCATGGTGTGCTTGAAGGACTGCAGGATTTTTTTATTAGAAAAAGAACAGACAAAAACTGTACCTACAAACCTACAATCACATTTCCTTTCCTGCTTTCAGCCCAAATTTAGGAGCACAGCAAACTGAATTCTGACTAAAATTGAAAAGCTACTTAAATGAAAAAGCTACAGGCTACATTGTAACGAGCAGAAACAACTCCCAAGGAAAGGGGGTTGCTTTTTGTTTTGGCTAAGCATGCTTAATTGCCAAACTCGGTGTCATCCTGCAAGTAACACCTAAAGCTTAACATTCAGGATCCCCTGTAGACACAGAAAATCCCATCACTCTGCTACTTCAAAAATCAAATTCTCAGTTTTGCATTATGTGTGTAACAAAATGCAAACTACTTCTTAAAGCTTCCACAGCAGAACTACTTCTTAAAGCTTCCACAGCAGAACTACTTCTTAAAGCTTCCACAGCAGAAGCAGAGCTTCTTGAGCCAAGGATGAGGTAGAGGCATCTTGTCTGACATGACTTTCTCCCACCTCAGCTAACCTACAAATATAGGAAGGATAGTAATTAAGTAACTAAGCTTCTATTAAATTTCATTTCCTTGGAGGAACCTACTGCCTCCCAAACCTACACCTTTACTAGTACCCTAAAGGTGGGCTACTCCTTATCATTATTTTTTTTTTTTACATCTGTGATTTTTTCAGTAACACTATTTTTAGCAGGTTCATAGGTCTACTGCCCAATCTCACACAGACACAGCAGCAGACATTTGGCCATTGTGCTTTGGGCCCTTCTACAAGAAGTATTTTTCTTTTACGAGCACAGCACAGAAACACATCAGCCTGGATTTGGTCTGTAGAAACATGGATCGGATTACCACAGCTAGGGAGGTCTCTGAGAGTCATGACCGGCACAGAGTTCCCACCGAGCTAAGGTCACGCCCACGTTTTCTCTGCTTACTCTGTTCTTGGTGCGTTCCAGCTGCTCCCGCTGCTCCCCAAGTTCTTCAATTATATCGGTGCCGATCTGATCTGTTTCGGCAGCAATTCGGTGCGAACGCTCGATGCTCTGACTGGCTCGGTTCAGGCTGTCTGTTCCCTGCAGAAGCAGCACCCTCTGTGACTGCAGATTCGTCTGAAAGAGAATGTATGCTTATCTATTAAGCACAAAGACAGAGGTATTAGGCTTCTGACATATTAAAAAGTTAGGACCTGACTCCATCAGCTTGTACTAACTGTACCTTCTTACAGCAACCAATGCAGCCAGTTAATTCTGAAAGAGTTATTGTTCCCATTGTGAAATTACCACCAAATCCAGCTGAACCTTGAAAAAGAGGGATGCACAGCTAAAACCAGCTACAAAAGATTCTTTGCACAATTTACTATGAAACATTTGAAGAACAGTTACCTAAAAAGGGTATTTGTGCTTTCCAGATGCTAAGTTTTCCTTCTACTGTTACCTAAATTCAGTCTTATTTGTGACTTCACCTTGGTTGCCAAGGGGGATCATTAAGAGTTTACAGTCAAAAGGATTAGGAACAAATAGCACTAACAGATGGACTGCTAAGTGACAAAGATCCTCTTTTCCAGCCAGTAGCCTCAGCTAGAGGATAAGAAATGTTTGCTGACCTTGGGGTCAAAAGGTAGCTCAAAGTAAAGAGTTTTCTTAAGCTTCAGGAAGTCTAATCCGACACCCTGCTCTCAGGTTTTAGAGGAAGGGGTCAAGAGGAATAAAATGCAAAAATTCACCAAGCTACTGCCGAATGAGATACTAAGGAAAGAGCCTCCCTCAAACCTTCCTTATTTAAGGCAGACAAAAAAGCCCACCTCCACGAGCCTTACGTACAGCTGACAGCATTCTGAAGATAATAAGCAGATACGGCCTCACTAGCTCAGATATACATACCTCTACGTATATATAAGTGTATCAGGTAAACAAAGAAATTGGTGTCTTTCTTCCACTGTAGCAGCATGTCCATAGGCAGCAAAAGCAAAGCTCTAGAGGATGACTTTTCTATTTTCTACAAATTATTTCTACTGAGATTGCTTAAAAGATTAAAAATTCCTTCAAAATTCTACCAAGGACCCTACAAGGTGCACGATTCACACTTTGCTGGTTTTGGAGATAAAAAAATAGATCAGCTAACTTTTCTTCTCAGTCAGTAGCATCACTTTGGTGTTTTCACTGCTGTAGAGCAACGACTGCATACAGCACTTCAGGACAGAATGCTGTGTAAGCTAACAACTGCAAGGCACTGAAGGAGTTCCACTTTGATTATACTAGCTCTGTGGTACAACAGAAAGCTCTGCTTTGAGTGCCGGGTGTTCTTTCTCCTCCCTGAGGTATTCATGTTACATGCAGAGATATATACAGGGAGTTAGTAATCTGAGCACAGAAGTGAAGTGGATTAGAAACAAAAACACAACACACCTGAAATACTGTTTTTAAGCAATCACAGCAATTTTACATAAGTAGTAATAATATAATAATATCTAATTCTCACACTCTGTTCATTTTCTGTGGAGAAGATTCCGTATTTTATATCGCTTTGACTTCCAGGGCCCAATCCCAAATCTGTGCTTCTGATCTCCCTCTGGAACATGGAGAGGTCTCTTCTGTACGCCCGGATTTTGCTCATCATCTGGTTGCGGAAAGGCAGAGGAGCATACTTCAGTTCTTCCTCCATTTCCCGCAGCTTTAACGAGAGAAAACAGGTTTATTTTTTAAAGCACCTGATCCATTCTGAGCAGCAGCTGCTCTCAAAACTCACCACTCACGTATTTTTATGTGACTGGGAGAGGGGGATTAACCCCGAACCCTGCACCCCTCCTCTAGCATCGAGTACACCATTCTGCCTGCTGCTGTTCCACCCACATGGATTTTATGATACACACACCTCAAGAAAAAAATGCTAAGCTTAAACACTTGATTTTTCCTGACACATCACACTCTAGCTTCCAAACTGGCAGTTCTCACTTTCATACAGTTTAAGCATTTAGAGGGGGAGTACCGACTTCTCATCGCATCTACGCAACAGAGATCTATCGCAGAGGTAGACATGCCACTAAATTCATACTCTGAGCACCTGGATTTGGCAACTGGAGTTCGGATTTGTAAACCCTGAGACTCTGGATGAGTGAATTTTCACATCAGCTTTTAGTGACAGCTGTTACAAGGCTTAGAGCTGTCTGCCAAATGAGCTCGCTCGCAATATGAGCTCTACATCTCATGCATCACCCACACAGATCCACCTCAATAAACCCCAGGAAGTTAGAGAAACAAAGCACCACGTTCAGCTGGGGCTCGAAAACATCCTAACAAACGGCACATTCAGATGAAAACTTAATCCATAATAACTTGCTTAAAAAAAACAAGTTTACATGGGGTTCCATGTCACCTGTTATCCAGGAATTCTGTACAACAGAGGTTTCAAATATTTAAGTTCCCTAATATTTAACCATCAGGCTATGACAGGGAGATCAGGTGGGCTAAGACCAACGTGAAAAAAGACAGTAGGGCAAAAAAGGCAAAAAAAGCAGCAGTACATGCCCTCCCCACAATCTCTAGCAATTTTAAGTGCACGTCTATCACTCTCCTTTGTTCAAAGGGAAGGCAATAGCCAAACTGAGCACTCAAAAAATGCCACAAACTCACACAGGAATATTTGTCTGCAGCTGTACATGTATACAGATAGATAAGACACAACAAACTTTACAAACACAGACAAACCTAACAGATCAGTTAATCAAACATTAAAAAATATACGATCTGCCTGCCGGGACAGGATCCCTAAAGCAAGCAGAAGCTGGACGTGCTGCCCTTTCCAGGGCATCAATATTTGAGCCGGTCAGAAAGGCCGGAGGCCTCGACTCGTCTTTACCGTTTCATTTGCTTCGCGCTGTTTCTCATCAAACTCTCGAACTAATTTTTTCTTCTCTTCTGTGAAAGAAAAAAAGTTGTATGTCAACTACAGAGAAATGACAACAGAACGCCAACTCAATCCACCACAGACAAGGAAGTTGCCATAGACAGCTGATTACAGGAATGCCAGGTACAAAATTTACCTCAAACAGGAACAGCCTGTTCTTGGGACTACTTTTCAGAGAGAGGGTTGTGGGGGGTGCATGTGGAGAATGCAGAAACCACCCTTCCAAACACTGGCTGCTACTGCTGGTGGGCAAAAGAAGTATTACTTTAAACCTGAAATATTTCTTCTGACCATTTATCCTCCAATCTTCACCAACAGGATTGTGTGTAAAAAAAACATTTAACATGAAAGAATAACAGCTAGGACATGCTGGTAAACAGCTTATAAATATTTCTCTTTTTTTTTTTTTTTTGCACAATTTTTGGCAAGATTCCTCAAGGCTAATTTGAATTTGAACATAACATCGAGTCAATCTACATTTCCAAGTGAGCCCTGAAGTTCCTGGCAGGTAGAGCATGCTGCATTCCTCTGGTCATAAAGAAACTTAAGGTAAACGGGATAAACATTGTGGAGTACTCAGGAGATTAAAGACGCCATCAAGATACCACCTCGGGTTCACAGATTAATGCCCAAATGCTTCCTCTTGTTGTGGAATAGCACCAGTTGTTTGAATCAGCTGACAAATCTCTATGTTGCAGCTGTTTGAGAGTGTCATTTCCCAAGATCTTTGTGACAAGGGAACGAAGTCTCACCATAAGACATGTATTTTGCTTGTGGTAAAAAACATCATACCTCTCTAATATGCATGACCAATGAAAAGTGTAATGTTGAAACTGCTCTTATCTCAATGGAGCAAAACCACGTGTTTTATAAGCTTTTGCAAAAGCTCTGAAGATGACCAGCCGAGGACTCTTGTAGAGTACTGCCAGAGAGACCAAATTTTATCAGAAGCCTGATAAATACACACTAGCCTAAGTCACCTCTCTCAGTCTTAAATAAAAACCTGGGTGGCAAAAATCACAGACGGTAAAAACTCTCTGATTTGATTAAAGACAAAATTAAAGGCAACATTATGAAAACATCGTTGCAGTAAAAAAAATGACTAGATGACATCTTTTGTAAATATGGCCCTCCACAAAAGAAGCAGTTTTTAAACCTCTGAGCTCTCAACAGAGAATGGGAACAAAAATTGTAGCAATCAAAACACTTTTATACAGCTCATCTCATACCACAACATCCCTAAGCTGTAGGCTTTCCTTTTCAGTTCAAATTCATATTAATCCCCGGAATCTGAACCACAGAGGGCTTAAGAAAGAATTAATTAAACCCCATCATCTAACAAGAAGCTATGCTCTCAAGTAGCACAGAGCTACTGCAGACCATGGTACATCCGTTAATATACTACAGACCAGCTGGAATTGGGGAAATGCAGTTTCACATCCCAGCTTACTCAGGAGGAAACGCTGACTTACAAGGTTCCTACTGAATACACTCTCCTCAACTCCTTCTCTGATCTGCCACCACGGACATTTGTGCTGACGCAGTTATTTCTGTAGCTGGGTTGTAAGTGCAATTATGGACAGGAACTGCGTGAAAAGAGCCTTCAGAAGTCAATATTTTGTTTCACCCAGGTCATTTCACAAATCCAATCTAAGCAGTGCCCTCTAACAGCTGCTGCTGCTGTCTCACCTGAAGTAAAACCAGGCACCATGCTGGAAAAGCAGTATTTTGCCTTCCCTGTGCCTCCCAGGCAGGTTAAAGCGACGCTTCAAAAGGAGCAGACAAAGAAATGCTGGTTTCCAGAAGTCAGGCAGCAATGGCTTAAGGCGTTTTTTAATCTATTTGCCAACAAGAAACGGGGCAATTTGGTTTGAAAGCATAATACTAGACCTGGCTAGCAGAAACGCCAGAACCGAGCAGTTTAATTCACATCACTCCAGGTTGAACTGTGATTCACAGTATGTTGATACAACTTCTTTAATGAGGTAAAAGCAAAAAGCACCTAAGCCACAGTAACATTACCCATGGGCTCATCAACATTTAGCCACTTCATTTCTAATCGATTTAAAAAGAAATAAATTAATTTGAAAAGTACAGCCAACTGAATTCCTTTAGAGCAAAGTATCTGCGTTTGAAACCAATCCAGGGTGTTTAAAATGCCTTCTCACACCTTTGGAAGGAATTTGTTATCTTGTTTGTTTGTACAGAATGAAACAGCATTTCCAAACCTCTGCCCCACAAAGATGTCCCAAGGACTAAAGTCTTCCCTCAAGTTTGGGAGCATGCCAATCATCTTAAAAGCATTTACAAGATAGCTTTTATCCCTTCCTGAAGTCTTCAGGACCAGGTAACTGGAAAAGTAAAGACACAGCCCACTCCCCCTAAGTACAAGAAGCAAACAAAGCACACTGGGAGAGTAGAACACCTCTACCAGATAGACGAATTCCTGACTGATCTTGAACTCTCTTAGAAATACTTCCAAAATATAATACCAGAATGTTTGGCTTTACTTCACCAAGAAACTGACCCCTCTCCCTTCTACAAGGAAATAAAGATTTCCTACAAGAAAGAATATTTCTTCTTTTACACTTTCTGTACTTGTTGACAGCTAGTGAAATTAAGTCAGCTTTGAAAATTGTCACTTGTGGGTTTGAACATCCTTCTTGTACTGAACTTTCTGGAAATGCTGCTGATGAGACCTGTGACCCCAAATGTAACTCCTTATTAAATGGAAAGCCAGGTAACAAATGCAACGTTAAAGCTTTCTATAGCCTGTGTTACCTAGCACAGAGTGGTACATTCTGAACAAACCATTTTTATGACTTTAGACCTAAACACATGAAATGGATCAATGACCAGAGGAGAATGACAGGACTATCACAGAAGGTGCCCGACAGCCCCTACTCGTTCTCGTGTTGCAAAGCCCAAGCTGAGCTGCAGCAGCTCCTCACGGTAACTGTGGAACATGTTTCTGGTATGAAGGAAGTATTTAACGCGAGATCTGGTGACCCTGGTGAATTTCTCCTCCTCAGATCACTTCCCATTCCATTTCTCAGAATACTGCCAAGTAGAAGTACAGAATCAGAAGCACAAAGCCAAGTCCTACAGAGAAGTGCTCTGTCAGGAGCATTTTACCCACTGGGACGGTATCAAGAATACCCATATAATCGGGTTTTGCTTCTAACGTGGCTTTGTGTAGCTTAATAGCTGTTGGGGTTTTTTCCCTCATCCATAGAAAGCGGTCAGTTAGAAGGAAAATCTTCCCCGGTACGTCCACAAGTGGCTGTGGGCAGCAGTCGTGACAATACAGGCCGCTTTAACTCTGACAACGAGGCTTCAAACAAGAGCCAAACAATGAAAGTCAGGGAAGACTCGCACGCCGTGAAGCCAGGCCGAGCGAAGCGCCGCACCAAATCCCTCCAGGGCCCCGGCAAAGCTCCTTCCCGCACACCGACTGTCGTACGGGGACCCTGCCCTGCCGGCGGCAGAACCAGGCCTGTCCATGAGAACCTCCCCACCCACCACCGACAAGCCCCAGCTACCCCGGAGGCCGCCCGCGGAGAGCCCCCGCCCGAAGGCCGGCTGCCCGCACGGGGGGGAAGGGAAAGCATCGCCAGAGCCCGCGTCCCCGCTCCCGCTCAAGCCCACCCCGCCCCCGCCTCACCAGCCGCGCTGCCCCGCAGCCGCTCGGAGACGCCCCGCAAGTCTCCGTGCAGCCCCCGGAAGATCTCGTGCAGCCGCTCCAGGTGCTCCGAGGACCCGGAGCCGCGGCCCGCCATGGCCGATGGCTGACAGCCGCCGCTGCCCCCCGCCCCCTCCGCTACCGAGGCACTTCCGCCATTGGCGGAGGCGCGGGCTTCCCCTTCGCGCAGCCGGGCGCCCGGAGCGCCGCCCGACCGCAAAACCGTCCCGTGGCGGGCGGCTTCCCCAGGGGATCGGGCTGCCACATGCGTCGCGACAGGGCTGCCGGTGACGCCGCCCGGCGGACGCGACAACGAGGCGCGTCGGGCGCTGGCTCGGGCTGCCGCGGGCGGGAGGGGAGGCGGGGGCCTCGCCGCGCGCACTGCCTGCTGGGAGCTGTAGTCTCCGGGGGGAGGCGGCCGCAGAGGCGCGAGGCAGCACTCCCGCTCCGGCCCCGGGCCTTTCCCTTCCTCCGCGCTCTCGCGAGGGCCGGAGCGGGCACTGCTGGGCCCGCCGCTGTGCTTCTCCCAGCCCTCAGCGCGTGCGTGCGGACACGTCACCGCACACGCTGCGGTATCCTAAAGTCTGGCGTGAGGGTGTGAAATCCCTTCTGAGTGGCTTCCCGGCCAGCCCCGCGGCCTCACCAGGCGTTTCCCGGCTCGTTAGTCGGGAAGCGCACTTTCAGATTGCTCCGAGCGCTCTAGTAGCGTACAGCCGGCCAGCTCCCTGCTGCCAGCGGGTATTCCCAGCGCGCTGGGAGGGCTCGACGGACTCCGCACGCCGCGACTAACGGACCGACAGCGCAGGTGCTGAGAAGGGCCAGTGCGCAGGCGCGCCAGATGTACCCCATAGCGCGCGCGCGGGACAGCGCCGCGCTCCGGCTCCCCGAGCCGCGGCAGGGGCGGGGCGGGGCCGGGCGGGCAGGGGCGGGGCCGGGCGGGCAGGGGCGGGGCCGGGCGGGCAGGGGCGGGGCCGGGCGGGCAGGGGCGGGGCCCCCGCCGGCGAGCGCCGGGCCGCGGCAGTGTGCATGGAGCGGGCGGCGGCGATGCTCACCTGCTGGGGAGCCGCGCTCGGGGCTGCGGTCTCCGTCCCCGTCCTCCTTTTCGTGGCTGCGCCCTACATCAGGTGCGTCTCACCGAGCGCGGCCCTGGCCGTTCGCGCGCGCGAGTAGCGGCGGCGGCCTCCGCCCCGCGGAGGGGCGGGTGGGGGCGCGTGGGGCCGGCGCGCGCCGCGCATCAGGAACAGGTCTGCGGCTTTGTTCGTCCGAGGGGAATACGAATGAAGCGGATCCCTTCTCTCTAGCCCGCGCGTTATACACGCTTCCAGTCGCCAGCGCCTCAGAAACACTACCGCGCTCATGACAGGAGATGGGGCGCTCCTGGGGCCCGGCTCAGCCCTGGCGCCTCCTGGCTCGGTGGCCTCTCGCGGCCGCCGGGAACTCGCTGTGCGGTGTGTGCCGTGCCATCGAGCCGGCGGCACTCGGGGCGATGCAGCCGCCGCGCCGGGGAGCGCGGGGGGCGGAGCCCGCGTTCTCCTCACGGTGCTGCGGCAGAGCCCATTGGCCAAGTCTCCGGAGTTGGCGACGGCAGCCAATGGGAACCGTCGTCCCACTTGACGCCGGGGCGGGGCGGCGGGTCCCTGGGGCGGGGCTTCCCGGGCTCACCCGGGCCCCGCCGGTGTTTGTTAGGCAGGGGGGCGCTCGGCGGGACAGTTCCCGGTGGCTCGGTCACCGCACGGTAGCGATCAGGCGCTTCAGGCAACGACGCCCGTGACTCCCCGGGACGCCGAGCTCAGCCCGACCGTCGGGGCAAACTCTGTGTGCTCGGCCCTGACCGAGTGCCCCGAGGAGGGACGCTGCCCGCGGCCGGTGACTGCTGCCGCCCTGTCTTGCAGGAAGTATGTCGCTGGAGGACAGTGCAAGTCAACAGCCAAGCTGGAGGGGAAAGTGGCGATAATCACAGGAGCCAACACGGGCATTGGGAAGGAGACCGCCAGAGACCTGGCCCGGAGAGGCAAGTCACTGGCCTTCGTCAGCAGGCCTGCCCGCCCGCCCGCTGTTCGTGCGCCTGGCTGCAGGCCCTTTGCTGGATGGAAGGGAGGGCGGTGTATGCTAACGTTTAAATGAAGTGGATTCCAGAGTTATCTCAGATGAGCCCAAGTGTTGCTCCTCCAGAGGCTGTAACCACCGAGGTGCAAGGCCCCAGTTCCTCAATCAGTTTCAGTGCCTGAACTCCAAAAAAACACTGCAACTGTGTTGAGAGGACTGGGGAAGTTCCTGGTGTTGCTGGGTGCTGCTGGTATGAAGCCATCAAGTACCACAGGTCCACTGCGGTGTGCTTCAGTTATTCATGTTTCAAGCTCATTTAGTTTAAATGCTTTTTGGGTAACTGGTAAGGAGATTAAACTACCTGCTCACAATCCATTTAGAAATTACTCTGGCTGGAATCCAAGTATCTTCATGTGCTCCTGACTTGACGCTCCCATTATAGGGGCAGATATAACCCTATCATGCCAGGGTTGTGGTGCACACTCCTGGGAGAACCTGGACAAAGGCACACAAGATGTGCTTGTTCCTGGTCCGAAAACAGCTTTGAACTGGATCGGAGCTAACAGCTTAGTAGGAAAGGCTTTATCTCTCCCAACTACTCACCTGACTTGATGTAAAGAAACATGTTGTTAGTAAGCACTGTGCATAGTCAGCCTATTTGTCATAGCCCTGATCATCCAGCATGCACCCACTGACTCTGTTGCTGCTTTTCCCCTCTCTCTTACAGGTGCAAGGGTGATTGTCGCTTGCAGAGACATAGTGAAGGCAGAAGCAGCAGCCAGTGAAATCCGAGCTGAGACAGGGAACCAGCAAGTCATTGTGAAAAAACTGGACTTGGCTGATACAAAATCCATCCGGGAGTTTGCTGAGAAATTCCTAGCAGGTACAGTCTCTAGATCTTTCTTCTGAGTGACAATATTTTACCAAGGACTGCTGTCTGCTCTTCTAGCAAGTGCCAAACCCCTGGCTGTGTATCTCTGTGCCATGTTGGGTACTCTGGTTCAAAGCAGGGACTTGTCAGAAGCCACAATCTAGTTTGTGGTAGGAAACTTATCCGTGTTTCATTGAGGCAGTGTGGCTGTGACTGAGACAGGTGTGTGCGGTTTTTTGGCCTATTTCTTGTCTGTCTTTGCTCTCTCCTTCCCCACTTAAGGCTGTCTGTTTCTTGCAGAGGAGAAGGAACTTCATATTCTCATTAATAATGCTGGGGTAATGTTATGCCCTTACTCCAAGACTGCTGATGGCTTTGAGATGCACCTGGGAGTCAATCATCTTGGTAAGGTCAATGGAGTCGTATTTGTATTCAATATCCATGGCAAAATGCCAGAGGAGGATCCTGCTTTCAAATCTTGTCTTCTTCATCCTTCCTTCCTGGGGCAGGATGGAAGCCCAGAGTTAAAGAGCCCTGGAGATGCATGCAGTGTATTTGCTTACCACAGACCCAGTTTAAGTACCCATACACATTACCCGAGACACTGGAAATGTATGACACCTCCAGCTTTTTGAAGCTGAGGAACAGAACTGAATGGCCCCCTAAAGGTTTAGCACTTGATTCAGGGGAGTCTTCTTGAAATGCAGGTAGCAGTAAAATAAAACACGTTGAAGTAACGTGTTGGAAGTACTTTTTAAGTCCAGCAGGGGAGCCCTTCAGAGAAATATGACATCTCCTCTCATCTCTAGGTCATTTTCTGTTGACCTTCCTATTGCTGGAGTGTCTGAAGCAGTCTGCCCCAGCCCGCATAGTGAATGTGTCCTCACTAGCTCATCACGGAGGCCGAATCCGCTTCCATGATCTCCATGGTGAGAAGAGCTACAACCGTGGCCTCGCCTACTGTCACAGTAAACTGGCTAACGTCCTCTTCACCCGGGAGCTGGCGAGACGGCTGCAAGGCAAGTCCCAGAGGAGAGTGGAGTGCTTTCCCATCATTTCTGGACATTGTGGATGAGGAAGGTGCATTGAAGAAGTCTGGAAATTTGCTGCATAGAAGTGAAACAGTTAGAGCCAAGGGTTGCTGACTGATCTTTGATGCAGGGAGAAAATATCTCCTGCCTGTGGAAGCAGGAGACTGAAAGCGCTAATAGTCTTTAGAGCAGCAGGGCAGAGGAGTTTAGCAGCCTGGCACAGCTGAACAGATTTCTTTTTAATTTGGTGTCTGTAGAAAAAAAAACACTAGCTACATCCGCACAACTGCAAACACAGGAGCTGGACTACAATTGCACTCTGCAATGGAGAAGCTGAGGGATACTCAGCTGCCATAAGTGGCCTGTAAAATAGAAGCACAGAATGAGGCAGTATCTCTTAAGTCATAGTATCTGTCATAGCTGTGTCATTCAGACTTTTTCATAAACATACGAAGCAGCATCTTCCCTAGGAAATTAGTATTATAGTAAATCAGAAGAAGCTGCTGTTCTCAAAAGCCTGGTGGGAACTGCTGCTGGTTTAGCATCCAGGCCCTCTAGCACGTTGCTCTGTAGAAGGCATGTAGTGACTGCAGCGTTTGGCAGGGAGTGGGGGATGGTCCAGCAAGCACTAAGAATTTAACTGACTTTTCTTGTATCCATGCCTGGATTCCTCCTTTGTGTTGTAGAATATCTGCAGGTAGAATAGGGGACTAGGTTACCCCATTTTGGTAAAAGCAGTTTGATGCATGCTGGTTTATCCTGAACTACTTTCTTTTGCCACAGGCACTAAAGTCACAGCAAATGCTCTCCATCCTGGTTCTGTCCATTCTGAGCTGGTCCGGCACTCGCTTGTAATGACATGGCTGTGGAAGATATTCTCCTTCTTTTTGAAGACACCTCAGGAAGGAGCTCAGACCAGCGTCTACTGTGCAGTAGCAGAAGAGCTAGACTCTGTGACAGGGCAGTATTTCAGGTGGGTGCAAGCTAATGGAGTGATACACTGTAGAAGACAGCCTTGTTGGCTGGGGAAAGAGACCAATTGTCATCCTTCATTAAACAGGGACTGGGCAAGAGGCTAGCTGGTAAGATTGAGGGTGACAAATACTACAGCATTACCCCTTCCAGGTTTTATGCATCAGACATTGTGTTAGAAGACATCTCTGACTGGTACAATACTTCACACAAGAGCTGGTCCTTCAGTACTAGGAATGTCATCATGCTGGGAGTGCAGGAGTGGCTGTCACATGCTTAGAACTCTGATCCTGATTTGCCTGAGACAGGCAATTCATTTTGTTTAGTTAATGAGGTAACTTGAGCCAATCCTGGGAAGACCACACTGTTTCTCTTTGTAGTTTTACCCCACTGGAGCAGAAGGGTCCTGTGCTCCCAGGTTGCTGGGAGGGCTGATGGTGCTGCAGAGCAAGGTGGTGAGACTTTCAGGACTTGCACATAACAAAATAACTTGAGCCTCCAGTGTGACAGACCCACCAGGTGGGATGGGGTCCTGCTGGGGTGCTTATCTTTCTGTCCTGCAAATGTCCTTTGTAGCTCCCCCTACAAACCCTTCTGTTTTTTGACTTACTTCAGGACCGTGCAGAGTCATGCCTTTTCCCTGCACCAAAGCCCAGAGCAGTCTCAAGTCAGCACTGTCCTAGATTTGAAGCCTGACATTTAAACAGCTTCCTTCAGATGCTTCTTGTCTGTCAGCTTCCCACCCCACCGGGTGTGCAGCAGTGTAACAATACTGGCTTTGGGAAGAGAACATGGAGAGGTGTCATTTTATTTTAATTCACTGGGATACTGTTGGAGCCTTTGCTTCTTTGCAGAGCTTCTTGCGATAATGAGACCGGATTAGTCTCTGTAATGACTTTGTCAGCTCTTCACTTGGGAGTTTGTACCCTCTTAATCGGACTTGCATGTATAAATAGATGTCTTAATCTTCCTTGGATGATTGTCTATCCCAGGATATAAATAGAGAATTTATGTGCTGGTGTACAGAAAAATTTGGTAGATTTTAAACTCATGAAAGAAAGGAGTCTTGAATAGTTTAAGCAGTAATTCCCAATTTGCATTGGACCAGCCGAAAATCCTTTTCACTTTCCAGGCAATATAATATAAAGCACAAGTATAGACATTAAGAATTTGCATACTACAGCAAGGCAGGTGGAGTCCACTACAGTCATTTCAGGAACATGAGAGTCTGTACAGTCTCAACTCTAAAAATACTAAGCTGGGCAGAAATCTTGAGATTAACAGAGGAAACTGTTTAACTCCCACGTTACTGAGCATCCAGCCTAACAGATGAGAATACATGATCTCTATTCCAGACAGCGATGTCTGATTGCAGGAGCTGAGAAGAAAGGAGCCACAGTTCAGAGGATAATGGAAAAGGGGATAACCTTACATGGTTACAACAGTGGTGACATTCGGAGGCAGCTTTGCCTTTTGTGTGATGCCAATATAGTGGGATAGTTTAGAATGGAGAGCTGTTTTGAGTGTCTTTTTTGTAGTGTTTACTAGAGGATGCTCCTGAAGAGGTTTGCTTAGCATTTTATAGCCCTTTTTAATGGTATTAATGAGAACATACACTGAAGAGTATATAGCAGAGCACATGTAGGTTTCTTGAAGAGTTGAGACAACAGGTAGTGCAAGACTTGCTTGCCAGTTCTTGGTGCCATGGGATAAGACTCTTCCCTAGCCAGTTGGAACAAAAGCTTTCTTAAAGTGGCTTAGCACCACTCCTTGCTCATTTGCTATATAGCTTCTCACACCTCTTCACTTGGTTTTGAAGTTAGGCCAATAGAAAGCAACTCCCTTATCTTCCCACAGATATCCCAGTGTGCAAATGGAGGTCTTTGACCTAATAAAAATTAAAAAATGTTCCTCTTACAGCGATTGCCAGCCAGCATATGTATCTCCACGGGGTCGGGATGATGAGACAGCAAAGAAGCTCTGGAGTGTGAGCTGCGAGCTCCTCGGCATCCAGTGGGACTGAGCAGTGCGGACCTGAAGCGTGCATCTGGCTGAGCCCAGCGATTCTTCCCTGCGAAGAGCACTGCTACGAGACCTCAAGACTAGAAGGCAGATACTTCAGCAGCCCTTACAATGGCTCTGTGAACACAATCTAATGTGACTTTTTGGAATACTGCATTTAAGGATTGAGATTAGTAAGCAACCAGTCCCCCTTCCTAGCTGAAGAATTAGAGCACTGATGGAGAGAGGAACCTTTGCTTGTTATCTCACGCAGCAGCCAGAGGCTACTGTTCCCTGGCTCTAGAATAGAAATGGAAGTTGCAGTCTTAGGTTTAGATTATGAAGTAACAAAGAATTACCTTTATTTTTTCTCCCCCTAACAGTAATAGTAAGAAGGTAGGGCTCTCAACTTACAATTTATGAAGTTATAGTTCCTACTATTTGACCTGGCAGAGTGAGAGTACTTTAGGATATTAGATTTTTTTTGGCAATTACATGCAACACAAAGGCTCTCAAGCACACAGAAACAGGTGGTGGCTTTTTGTGCCAAGCATTAGGCAATGCTTAAGTGGAATCAAACTTTTTTTCCCCCTCTATATTCTCTGTAAAAAGCTGCACCCTAGTCACTGAAGTACCTTGGCCCCAAATGCCCCCTGATTGCAGTAAGTTAACTGAGGATTGGCCTATCTTTTGAGAACCCAGTCTCAGTGCAAATGACTGGGAGGTTAAAAGCTAGGGCAATGCTGCAATCTTATTTTAAAAAATTAACAGCTCTCCTGGGAAGCATTGAGCAAAGATGGTGTAAAAGTTGTCACAATAAACAAGCCCAGCTACACTTTAAATTACTTTAGAACCTAGAAAAGAGAGCAGAATGATTAAAGACCATCTCAACTATGTTAAAAAAGCCCAAAACCCTGAACAACGTCAGCTTTGAATGACAGCAAGCTACATAGAGCTAAACAGCTGAAGCAGAGGTCAGGACTATACTGATATTACAGTCAAGTTAGCTAGAGGACAGGAGAGCAAAGCTTGCACAGAAATCCGTACATTTGTCTGCCCAGCAGTTGCTGGCCAAGGCTGCCAGCCTGGCCTTGCCATACCACACTGCTTGTGCTTCCAAAAGGCAGCTGGGTCAAGCCCTGTAGTAGTGGGGCTGCTCCCTCAGAACTCCAGCGCTGTGTTGGTGCAAAGTGCTAGAGTGTGATCCCTAAGCAGAGATTAATTCTGGAGGAGTTAAGCAGTTAAAAGACAAGTGCTACAGCTCACAGGATTATCTTCTGCTGATGAAAAAGTCCAGAAGCTTTTGGACCTGCATATGAGTGTGCCACTGTGACCAACTGCCAGTTTTGGGAAACTAATGCTAATGTTACAATTAATTCTTTCTGTCTGGATGCTGTCTATGCAGATCAGTTCTGTGCTACCTCTGACCAATAAATGAAGCCGTTTTCTTTATACAGCAAGAGACTATACCTTCCTTCAGAAATGCTGAATCAGTTTATTTGGTGATGCTGTTCTCTGCACCTGCATTACTAATGCGGATAACTCAGTTTGGATTACAGTTTAGAGGCCCTTCGGGTCTCTCCCTGTCACTCCACCTTTTTTCTTGCCTCTTCACACTTCATCTTGAGTATGAAGCCAAATCCACAGCATAGCTGTAGAATGTTGCCTGGCATCACAAGTGTGGCCTGCTTTCTCTGAGTGTGATTTCTCTCATCTTCAGAGTGGCTTTTGGAACCAAGAAAAACTGTCCAAAAAAGCAGAAAGCATCTCTAGGTTGAAATATTTTGTCCTTGTAGGTCAGTGCTTTTCTCAAAGAAGTCTGACTAGATTTAACATGAGGCATAGAACTACACGTTTCCACAGACACACCCCCACTCTTTTTGACCTTGGGAAGTCAATTTATGCATTCTTCTAGGCTGATCTGTAAAATGAGGGAGCTAAAGCTCATTTAGCTGTCTCAAAGGGAGGCTTGTCAGGGAGAGTTCGATTAACTTGCAAAGAGGATTACTGGTCTGTGAGAGTACACGTATGAGGCTGAGCTGGCTACTTAGCTACTGCAAGGACTTCTAAAAATGTGATATTCCAGTTGATCTGAGTGTTGAGGACACTGCAACAGAGAGACATTTTGCACGACAGAACAATTCTCCCCCTGCTAATTACTCTGCTAAGTGTAGCCAGAAGCAAAATACAGATCTAGAAAGAGTTCCCTAGCTATACTCACACAAAAAGCAAACAGGACGAACGTTAACAGTTGTAATACTTTATTCTCTTTTTTCACTGTAAACAAACCTTGGTCATTATTAGATAAGTTCTTTTAAATTGGCAGTACTCAATCCCTTTTTTGATGCTCAAAAATTCAAAGCCCCTTGATAATTGCACTATTTGTGACACAAGGCAGTTAGGATCAAAATTCCAGTTCTGCTGGTAAAAGGAAGATCCCTACTATTCCAGGTTAAGAACATCAAGTGACAACAAACACTATATAAAGTGCATCAGGTACAGTGCAAAAAGGTCAGGAAGAAAGGCAGGTACAGAACTGACTGGTCTGCATGGCAAACTCCACTCTCTCCTCTATACAGCTGATGGAACCCGAGCAGAAAAGTAGGTATGACAGCAATGCACAAACCCACAACCAGTAAAACCTCCTCCCCATATTAGAGGTTTGGAAATTACTGAAGACATGGATAGTGTCACATTTTAGGCTTAGCCTAGAGGCTCTACTCTTAACAGAAAGCCAGGTCAGTCTAGCCAGGAAAACAAAAGCAGCTTTCATTAGTACTGCTCACTAATGAGATAATGCAAATCTGTGGTCAGGAGATTCTGAGAGCTAGTTGTGGTCATTTCTGACTGCTCTGCTCAGAGACATTCTGGCCCTGCTCTAGCATGGAGCACCTCCAAGTGAGGTGCTGGTGTCAGTGGGGCACTGCTCATGGAGCACTAAAGGAGACAGACCTTTTTAAGACCACGCAAGTCTGTTCTGTCACTACAGTGAGCGTGGGGACAGTGCAACACTCTTATTTGACAGTCTCAATTATTTTACCTACTAAACCTATTTACAGTTTTATTCCACATCAGAAAACCTGCTGTTTCTTTTGAAGTAAGCAACTAAACTTCTAAACAAAAAAGTGAAGTAGTTTTCCTACTGAAATACATGTAAACTGCAAACACACTCCTGTGGAGTGCCACGTTTTGTTGTTTCTTTTTGAAGGTCCTACTACTGTCTAACTCTCTTCCGCCCATTTCTCATACCTCTGTCATGGCTGCAGAGAAGCAGCTGCTTTTTTTAGCATCCCTGAACACAGCCATTACACAAAGATTCCTGGATTTCAATAAAAATCTAACACTTCTAGAGCAAAGCCTGTCAACAGAGTCTACATAGCATGTCCAGTTAATAAAAAATTAGTTTGGAGTTCTACTGTACCTGACAGGAGCAGATTATTCTGGTAAGAAACAGGTGACAGGGCTACAGACAGACTGTTGAAATTTACCAGCTTGCTCTATCCACATTTTCTGCTATACCTGATGAAAAACTGGAAATTTACTGGCAACTGTTCAGTCATAAAGCTGCATTGCAACAACAGATTGGGTATTACCATAGCAAAGAGCGAGCTATGTGATTTTTAAACTGTTTAAAAGGATTACTTTCCCTTTGTACTCCCCTCACAGGATATGACCTCAATAGCTGCATCCACCTAGTAAGGGCTCAGGTGCCAGATGTAGGGCACACATCAGACAGCATGACTGCTAAGTAGAAACCTGGCTTGAAGGATCAGTTTCTACCTTTTCAAACTAACTAAAGAAATTGGGCACGTTGTAATAGTCGGGGGGGGGGGAGGTGGGAAGAGAGAGTAGCAATGATTTGTATGGAGGATTAAATAATTTCTGAATTTCAGTCTTTGTAAGAGAATGTTTCTCCAATCTTGAAAAAGTTTACAGGAAACCCATAATTACAAAGTTTCATACTCAAGGCTACACTGAGTTGATGAGATTTCTCTGCCCTCTCTATACAGGTTTTCTGGATTAAAAATAAAAATACAATTAAGTTCAGTGCCTTAAAAAACCCACGAACAAACCACCAACCAAAAACTCCCCAGACTAGGAATAGAAGTGGTCTCTTCTACACACCTAAATTCTTGCTTGTTCAGTTTGAAACTACTTCCCCCCTCCCCCCCATCAAAAAAATAGCCAAAAAACACCCTGAGGTAGTGACTGTTTGTCAAAATACAGGTCTGGCACTTGTAATTTAGTTCCCTTCCTTTCACTTGCAGGCACATCAGCAGCATCCATTAGCCACCAACATCAGTCAAGAGGCTTCCGTTTTACCAAGAGATTGCTGAACCACACGCTTTTAAGCTGTCTTCAAGCCTTCCCCATCCATATGATGGTGAACGTCAACTACTTACTACTTCCTAGTGCCCTGGGGAATCCGGTTTCTCATTTTGGGCTGGTGCACGGAGAGCCACTGGGCACAGATGGCCTTCACAACGTCATCCCCGCTGGTCTCAGCCAGCTGCCGCACATGCTGAACTAGCTGCACCGCTCTGGTCTTCTCCTGCCTCACCGAGACCAGGTAGGCAGAACGCAGCTTGTTGCACATCACGTAGGCCTGGATCTGAAGCAGGAGAGGCAGTCAGAACTTGGTTAGAGAGCTGTAGTAACCTAACAGGACAAGCTTAAAGAAGGATTCCGTGGAAACACCTAGCTCAGAAACCTGCTGTACAAGGTAGAAGCAACATATTAATGAAGCAGAGTACGGTGTGGAGCAGGTCCCAGTGCAAAAGACAGACAGCTGTATTTTAAGTCTGTCACTTGTGAAAGCTCCTTTACTGCATCACCATGAAATTCACATCACGAATCCTATCTTGTGCATTAATTCACCATATCCTCCCATCAGAGAGTTTAAACCAATTGTTTTCTTCCATTGAAGGTTCTAGAACAGCTCAGGTCTTTTAGTGACAGATCTTACATAAAGGCAGCATGGAAAGCACATTGTTCAGTCTATGTACAAGACCAAGTTGGCCAGTTGGAGCAGGACAGAGGACAGTCACACATTTTAAGATTTTATTCCCAGCTACGCCACTCAGGATCTACACCAATCCACAAATGCTGAGCCACAGCCTCTTCACCTATAAATGTGCACCTACAGCTCACATATGTATTTGTGACTGTCCAGTGGCTTAGCTGGCTGGTTGAAAGCCAGCAAACCAAGTACCTCAGGCCTCACTTCCTCTAAGAAAAAAAGTGTATAAAAATCGGAGCAGCTTTATCATTTAACTCAGTCACGATGGTAACAGTATCGTCCTGAAGCAGTGAGCTGAAACGGTCATCTTGGAGGCACGCTGATCCTCATTAGCTGTCTGCCAGTACTAGAAACTCACACACCCCTACGTGAAAAGCTGGGTTACAAAAGCAACAAGCCCACCAAGAAGCAGAGCCTCTCTGAAATACCTTCCCTCCCACTATACTAGATGCCTAGCCCTCACTCTCAGGCCTGTCAAGGAACTAATAACATCAATCAGTACCTTCATGTCACAGACCTAGTCACAAACACCACAGCATTGAGGAATTCACTTTAATTTCTACAATCTAAGGAGTGGTCTTCAAAAGTCTAGCTTGAGCAAGGATGAAAGAGAAGATAGTGAAAGAGAGCATGCAATTTGCAGATCAAGACTGGACTGTCAACCTCTTGCTAAAGGAGTTCCTCTACTATACTTCTTACCTTGTTTTCGTCACTGTCCATATCCTGAATCAGGTTATCGAGATCCTGCATCCAAAGAAGGGAAAAGGTGGTTACATTTAGAGCAACTATAGTCTGCAAACCTTTACCCATCAGGGACCCAACCCCTGCATGGAGGAAGGGCTGCTGAGGTCACAGCTAGATGGTTATATCGTTCCAACTCTGAGTGCTGCAAATCATAGAATGTGTAAGGTTGGAAGGAACCTTTAGAGGTCATCTAGTCCAACCCCACTGCAGTAAGCGCACGGGCATCTTCACTAGATCAGGTTTGCTCAGAGCCCCATCAAACCTGACCTTGAATGTCTCCAGGGATGGGGCCTCTACTACATCCCTGGGCAAGTTGTTCCAGTGATCCACTACCCTCATAGTGAAGAACTTTTTCCCACTATCCAACCTAAATCTCCCCTTTTCTAGCTTAAAACTGTTACCCCTTGTCCTACTGCTGCATGCCCTTGTGAACAGTTCTTCCCCAGCTTTCTTACAGGTACCTTTCAGGTACTGGAGGGCCGCTATAACGTCTCCCTAGAGCCTTTGCCAAGCTGAACAAGCACAACTCAGCCTGTATTGACAGGAGAGGTGTTCCAGCCCTTTGATCATTTTTGCAGTCCTTCACTGGACACACGCCAACAGGTCCAAGTTCTTCTTGTGTTGAGGGCTCCAAAGCTGGACACAGTACTCTAGGTGAGGTCTCACCAGAACAGAGTAGAGGGGAGAATCCCCTCTCTTCATCAGCTGGCCACAATTCTTTTGATGCAACCCAGGATGTGGTGGGCCTTCTGGGCTGCAGATGCACACTTGTGACTCATGTCCACCTTCTCAGCCATAACTACTCCCAAGCCGTTTTCTGCAGGGCTGCTTTCAGGCACATCATCTCCTAACCTGTGTGGGTAACGGGGATTGTCCCAACCCAGGTGCAGGACCATGCACATGGCTTTGCTGAACCTCATGAGGTTCACCTGGGCCCACTTCTCCAGCCTGGCCAGGTCTCTCTGGACGGCATCCTGCCCCCAGCACATGGTAAAGATACTGCAGTAGGCAATGGGAATCTTAAAAGTGTTTCCTCTGGACACAGCTTTCTGCCTCCACATGTCCTCTGGGGAAGCCTCACTGAAGGGGACACCTACCACTCAATCCAGGAGCATTTGGCAGGATCCTGCAGAACAAAGGTTCTCTCCCCATCATGGGTACTCAATTGGGAAGCACAGGAGCACTTCAACTCCCTGTTCCTTCCTCTGAGTAACTTGCATAAGGCAAGCCATGCACTCCCATCTTTAAACAATGCACGTAATACAGAGCCAGAAGATACAAAGGACTTGCTTAGAGAGTGGCACAGGATGGTTTCCCTCTAGCCTGGACTGTATATACCCATTTTCCTTCAAAAGGGGCACAATGCAGGACAGAATTACCTCAGCAGGAATGTTCTTGAACTCATTTAGACAGTTTAGGATAATGTTATCCCCATCATTTTTTGCTGCAACTCCAGACTCGTTGACACACTTGAGGAGCTGCCGGATCTCACTGTACTGCTGCTGCTTCACCAGCTGCTTGGCCACTTTGCTGTACACTTCTGTAGCCTCCAGCTGGAAGTCCTAGAGGTAGTTGGAACATCAGAGCAATATGTTAAATGTTCTCAGCAGGTTCTCACAGGGAGTCTAGACAACTGAGACAATCTCTCTTAAGGACACAATACCACACTATGCTCCAAAAACTCAAAGTTGTTTTGGGGGCTTTTGATTTTCATTCCCCAGCCTTCAGGGCTGTCTTAAAGGTTTTCTATAATCAGACTGGTAAAACTCATTTCTGCCTAAGAGCACTGTTACAGCCTCATTTTCAGGGATGGCAAAAAAATCAGTTTTATTTCTTCTGGCAAAAGATATTTCCGAGGTCCTTACCCACCTCTTCCTCACTTAGCAAGCTCCCACTTTATTCCTCCAGCCACCTTTTGTGTACCCTCAGAAACAAGAGGCAACTGACTGCTGACTCCTACACCTCCCATATGAAGGACAAGATGATAAAAGCTGTGGACTGATCCTGCCATGAATAATAGAAAAGAAAAATAAAAAGGAAGGCAACAGAAGTGATGCCAGGCAGCTGGGCTCACTGCTTCATTTTTACCAGGATAGTGACTGCTGTTGCTGCCCAGAAGTGCTACTTTTCTAAGGCTCTCTATCTCGCTAGAAACAGACATTCGGCCTTGTACTCCTGACCTGAAAGAGGGAGCAGGGCCTGCTGTATCCACAAATACTCTTCCAGTGTGCCACCTCTGTCCAGAAGTGGCCCTGACAGGAGGCAACTGCACACTGTAGTGCTTGAATGCAGTATCTTCTGGCAGCTTGTATCGGCTTTGTGTCGCAAGGTGGGTTTGGTAGTGGGGGGGACCCGCTGCTGGCCAAGGCCGAGCCCATCAGCAACAGTTACAGTATCTCCGGGATCACGTAGTTAAAAGAAGGGGAGGTTGGGGGCAGGGGAACAAAGTAAAACCCAACACAAAAACCCCCCAGCAACACTTGCAGTAGAGAAAGGAGTGATAAAATGCAAGAGCAACAACACTGCAGACATCAAGGTCAGTGAAGAAGGAGGCAGAGGAGGCACTCTAGGCACTGGAGGACAGATTCCTCTGCAGCCTGTGGAGAAGACTATCGTGAGGCAGGCTGCCCTGCTGCAGCCCATGGAGGACTCCAAGCCAGAGCAGGTGGAGGCACCCAAAGGAGTGTCCCATGACTGTCCTTATCTAGACCTTTCATTGTATTTTCTCTCCCCTGTCCAGCTGAGAAGGGGAGTGATAGACTGGCACTAGCAGGCACCTGGCCTCCAGCCAGGGTCAAGCCACCACACATCTCCTAATACAAGGATGAGAAGCACACAAAAAAAGCTTGGAGGCTAATGAACTGTACTGGCTGGTAAGCACCAGACAAGAGGAAGGAGAAGTCCTCAGAAAGGAGCTTCCTGTTAATAGGCTTTATTCTCTCTCATCCAGAAAAAAGCAGCTAGGCCTATCCCTGTGCTAATTTATTCCCTATGTCTCTGCATGGCTATCACGAACCAAGTCAGAGCCCTCACATCTGTGATTGTGATTTTCCAGAGTTAAGTCACTGAACAAGGTACATAGCAAAGGAAAAACTGTACTTAGGTCCTTTGTAGGACTCAACTAGTTTGGAAGTGTTCTACTGAGGCAGCATCTTAATTTCCTTAGCAGGCTTCCTCCAAATACAGGGACATTTAAAACTTGAGCTATTCTCACAGCAGTTTTTAATTTTGGGGAAATAAATGACATTTAGCACAAAAAATCTTTTGCTTAACAATTGCTGCTTGAAGGAGTTACTTTTGTGATAACAATGCTTGTTACATCAAATTTTTCCATACCTGAAGGACTCTAAATGCAATCCCAAAACCCTCCTCAATGTTTTTGCCTTCTAACATGACCTGAAAAGAGAAGTACAGGTGAGTTTGGAGATGCACATTCTTTTTTTATTACATGCAGATAAATTTCCAGATTTTGCCCAGAGGCCAAAAGCCAATGTATTACTTCAACAGAAAACAGCACCACCCCAACAAGAGGGGCAAATTTGAGTCTATTGTCAAACACTGATTCTCTGTGGGACATTGGGCAAGCTACAGATGGAGCTGAGCTAAGTTAAGAAGGGTTAGAATAGCAGCAGTATTTGTCTTGCTTCAAAACACAATAGCATGTGTAGCCAAAAGGCCTGTTGCTATTGTATTCAGGATCCTCTGCCTCTGAAAGCTTGAACTCTGAGAAGAGCTCCACGTTCTCACATGTTCTCTGCTACTTTGAGGAAAACCATGAATTTTTCATGAACAGTAGGTTGCATACATGCACAAGTAACCTGCACCTGAAAAGTACAAGAGGCTGCTCCAATCACAAAGTATTTCAACCTGTATATCAAGTTAGCATTCCTGACAAAAACCAAACAAACAAACAAAACCCCAGCTGTGTTTGAAATAGCACAAAGTACCTTGCAAGCAACATCCATTTTCATGTTATTGTTTCCAAAGAGTGTGGGTAAGGAGGAACCTGTCATTTGAGATGTTCCTGAGCTCTCACATCGATGCAGGAACTTTGTTACTTCCATCTGCAGATCAACTGTATTGATGTGCCTAGACAGAGGAAAAATTGACTTCATTTTGAAATCAAGTATCAGTTATTTGTGTGAATTCATTTCTTAAACACTTTTCAAAATAAGACATATTTCCAAACAATAATTATTGTAGTTACTTCTTGACTTTGTCTTTCATGTCTGCAGCAATGAGATGCTTTACAGACCTGCGCACTGAACATGCATCACAAGCCAAACATGAGCACTTGTTCCCATTATTTCAAGGTGAGACAGAGAGTCGTGGATTCCAAATAAGTATTGGCTCTCTCTTCTCCACCTCATCACATGCATTCCTCCCACCCTTTAAAGTCAGAGTCTAGCCTAAACAAAGAAAGAAAATAGCCCTTAAGAAAACCAAGATATAAAAGAGAGTTCTGGGTAAATTTACACTTCAGCTTTTGAGTACAGGGATTCAGTTATGTCTGGCACTTTGTACATACTTGCTTGTTGTGAGTTAACCACAGTAGACAGATAAGCACCACAACGCTGCTTGCTTTGTGGAAAGGAAGAGTACAAGTAATAGAACTTCTGGATCAATATATAGTTGTCTATATAGCTTGTTGTGTTGTTTGGTTGGTGGGGTTTTTTAAAAGTAAAGTAAGGTAGATGATACACAGACTGGTATTTTTAGCAGAAACAATTGCTCATCTCCTGGGTTGGGTTGTTGGAGGCAAAGGTAATGGGAATGCTATACTTGGAACTACATAAATGTCAGATTTAGGTCAGGCACAGCTAGCATGTGTTAGCTAAAGCCAACTTAAACACAACAACTAAAATTAAAAGAAAAAACCCCACATAACAAAGTTACAAAAGCCTGAATTTCCCCTTTCTTATCATTTGGCTTCTTGTTTATAGATACCTTGACACATCTGTAGCAGACATCTTCTTTCGAAAAGTGAATGTAACTTTTTTCCTCCCTGAACTTCTTGAGACCTCCTGCAGATACACTTTGAGATGGTCCTTGATCTTTAGAAGCCATGTCTGTTTGCCTCCAAGTTCAGTATAAGACTTTGCTCCATGAGTGAAAAATCTAATGCAGGTCATGGCAGCACGAACATGATCCTAGAAGGAACGTACCAAACACTAAGATGGTTCAGAGTACACCACCTTCACTACCTGTTGTCTGTACTACAGCGCTCACACAAAGCGGGCAACGCTCTGTTTTCTTTTAAAACAGTAGTTAAGCTACTACAAGGTACTAGATTCATGACAAATACATAGCAGGTCAGCTTCAGTGAGGCTCAAGCCTTCCTGCTTTTCTTTTTAGAATTAGAAATTAGCAAAAATATACATGCCCATCATGCATAACAAAAAAATCTGATGGCCTTTGACATTTCATGGAAGGAGATGGTACTGACCCCCATCTTACCTTCATGAACTGTTGCAGCTCATAGAGAATATGGTAGTAGTTCTTTCTCTGCAAGTATTTACAGGCTGCAATCAAGTAGACTCCCCAGCTCTCCAATCCAGGATCAATGGTTTCCAGCAAGTTCTCCAACATATGCAGTTTTCCACTTTCATAACTTGGAATGAAGATGCCTTCAATGAACACTTCTGATGGGGATTCCTACACAAATATCAAAAAGGCACCTTGAAGCAAAGCCACTGTGGCTTGCTGATTTTCATTACCTAATGAGTAGTAAGTGACAGAGCTAATAAAAATAATATGGCTTGGAAGAGATCTTTGGAGGTCATTTGGTTCAACCCCCCACTCAAAGAGTGGATTCCAAGTTAGGTCATATTGCTCCGGAGCTTCCCAGTCAAGTTCTGAGTGTAACCAAGTAGTGCGATTCAACAGCCTCCCTGGTGTCCTGTTCACATGTCTAAACATCCTTGCTGCAAAAAATTCTTCCTGATAGCCAGTCAGAACTTCTCTTGCTCCAAATTGTATCCACTGTTTCTTACCCTTTTACTGTGCCCACAAGAGATAAACCTGATTCCTTCTTCCTTACAATCACCCACTTGGTAGTTGAAAACAGCACATAGATCTCTCTTTGCCTTTTTTTGGATCTCAGACTAATATATAAGCTACAGAGCCTGTACACGTTTCCAAACAACCCTGCAAAATGTTTCATCAGAAACCAAGTACCTTAAAGCTTTAAGGTAACAAACCCTCCTCTCTAGTTTTCATCATCACTATCAGTCCCCCGGTACAAAACTACCACATCAAATTGTATGTCTAAAGTATTTTCAACTATTTTTTTCCATGACATGGAATTCTTGTCAGTCACTAGACAGTCTGTATAACAACACTAAGGACCTCAAAACTCACGTGCAGAAAAACCCCCATAATGCCCCATGATGTTCATGACAATCTTAGACTGGCCTTGAAGTTGCCTTAGCAACTTTTCACATTTCAGTTTAGGTGATGACTACTTAGATTACTCACCTTATTTAACAAGTGAAGCAGTGCTTCTCTCATGCAGTCATGCCTCATGTAAAAGCTTATTATCGCCAGATTAGTGCCATAGCTATGTAAATAGAACAAGCACTCTTGATAGTAGCTATTGTGTTGAATCTTCCCCTCACACATCACCTCCAGAGACAGGCTTCTCGTTCTCAGTGTTGCTTCAAGTTCCTTCAGTGTGGCAAAGTAATCATCATCCTGCCATTAGAACAGAATCAGTCATAGATGATGAGTAAGAGGAAAACTTTTTTGCTACGTGTCCCTGAAGCATTTCTGTTGCTACTTCAAGAACAGATAGTGCTTTAGAGGGGTGAGAATTCAGTAATGTTTTTTTATAAACACTAGATTGGAACCCTGCTATCAACAGAGGTGCTGAATGTTGCTGTGGCTAGCATGCCTCTTCCAGGACAGACAGGAGGCTTATTTATTTAAGCACAATTCCGCTGTCAAGACCTACTCCAATTACATAGTTCAAACAGGATTTTTTTTTTTTATTCTCCTAAAACATTTAATACTAGGAAGTCTTTCATCATTATGATACTGCAGTTATTTAGTACTAAAAGTCACTTTTGGTACCTAATCAGAACTCCAAACTATGTAACAGTGCTTTCTGACAAGGAAAGAAGAGTGGGACAGCATTTATATATTCTCCTTTGAATGCCTGCAAAGTTACCAGTTTCTGTAGGAAAACAGCATCACTGCAGCATCACAACATAATGTTGGGGTTTAGTTTCCTTAGACAGCAGTAATAACATTCAACCACGTAGTAACCATCATGTTAGTTTCTTTTCCCTCCACTAAGTATGCCCCTAATTACTATAAAATCCTATGATCTGGTTCAGCCACCAATTCACTGTGATGAAACAGCTAACAAACTTCTCAACAAATTCAGTTTGCAATATGTAATCGTGATAAAAGAAAGAAAACCCCCTCACACCTGATACTGTAACATGCGTTGCTATAAGACGTGTATTAAAACATCATTACTTGGCCTTGCTATGTAGCCTCTCAGAGCAGAGAGGACTCTTACCGCAATGAGTATGGGCTTCACTGTGGACTCCAGGTACTGTATCACATCCTGGACCAGCCTCGAGCCGTGGTTCAGCTGGTTTAGATCCATAGGTGGCTTTAAACATCGGTTGAACTTCTCTCTTGCTGAACTTAAATTTCCAGCTTTAAGGCAAGCCATGCCCCAGGCATGCCATGCTCCGCCTGGATCCAAGCCAGATTTTGTAGAAACCTAAATTCAAAGTGGTTCATGTTACAACACAGTCCCAGTAAACAGGACTTATCACACAGTCTGTGACTGGGAACTTCCACTTCCCAGGGCACATCTCCCATTAAAAACAAAACACAAAACGCTGATTATTTCCACATTACTGACAAAACACACTAACTGCCGAAACACCCCTGATCTCCAAATGAGGAAGGTTTTTTTTAAATGCACAAGTTTAATCAACAACTTATCTGGGAAGTTTTAAGTTCAGCCGTTTTAAAACTCAGGACATTTTTACATCTGCTTTGCTACAGCAAGAATACAATTCATCAGGTTTGTGGTTTAAAGAAAAACAACAGAAGATGCTTGGGGCACCACAAAGAAAATTTTCATTTCACGTAACTTTACTGATCAAATTTATTCCTGATTTTCTTTAGAACATTTGCCTTTAAACATGAACCATTTTTATTGAAATAGGTCATCTATTCTTGCTGTTTATTACCCCTTAAAAATCCTAATCCTGTTTGTAGGAACATAATCCTGTTCTTAAACTGCAATGCCATAAAACAGCAGTTTACAAGATCCTAGAAGCAGGAAGAAAACAGAAGATGCTAAAGCACACCAGACGAGCTCTAACAGATTTGCCACATTAACAACACTGACAATCCTCCATTGTCACTACCTCTATAGCTAGTTGATAGTACTCCGCTTCCAGAAGCCGATTTCTTAGTCTTGTTACTGCTGCAGGGAGAAAAATCTGATCCAAAGACGGTACTGGATGGTAGGCAGCAGCAACCAAAATACTCAACACATCCACTTTGCTGATGTAGCTAGGAGAAACCAGATACATACACATTCATTGTAGTGTACCCTTAAAGAACTTTGCTTTGAAGACAACGCTTACAACAGTGGTTCCTAATCACCACAACACCAAGTTGCTCTACCCACTTTACTATCCTCTTCAGATTATTTTTAATGGGGATTTTTTGCCACATTGTGGAACATGAGCACATGCTGATCGCGAACACCAGTAATAAATTGATACCAAATCAAAACAGTATGTGTGTGAAATCCATGTATGACACCTGCCACCTCAAGCTCTGTAGGACAAAGCTTGAGGAAAGTGTAAAAGCTCATTCTCAGGAAGTGCAGGTTTAAAATCCTATACTGAAATATAGATTGAAAGCAGATACACAGTATCAAAAGCAGAGTATTTACCACAGTCTGTGTGAATTATTTCTCCCTACTCTGAGAATTTTCTGAGCAATTATGTAGTCACATTAATTTCTACTATTTGAAGTCATAGAATCATAGAATTGTAGGGGTTGGAAGGGACCTCGAGAGATCACCGGGTCCAACCCCCCTGCCAAAGCAGCTCCCTAGCTCATACTGCACAGATAGGCATCCAGACGGGTCTTGAATATCTCCAGAGAAGGAGACTCCACCACCTCCCTGGGCAGCCTGTCCCAGGGCTCTGGCACCCTCAGTGTGAAAAGGTTCCTCCGCATGTTGGTGCGGAACTTCCTGTGCTCCAATTTGCAGCCATTGCCCCTTGTCCTATCCCCACAGACTACTGAAAAGGGGCTGGCTGATTCCCCCTGCATCCCCTGCTTAAGATAATTATAGACTTTAATTAGGTCCCCCCTTAGTCTTCTCTTCTCAAGGCTGAAGAGTCCCAACTTACTCAGCCTTTCCTCATAGGGTAGATGCTCCAGGCCCCTTATCATCTTCGTAGCCCTAATCATCTTCATAGCCCTGTGAAGTCTTACATAAGTCTTGCATTATTCTTATATTATGAACTTTTCTTATTTAAAATATCCACCGTACAATCACAAACCAGCCCTCCCACCTTCCACTCCCCAATAAAAAAGGGTATTGGTCTCAATAATACTTCAACACATCCTAGTGAACATTTCATAAGTCACCTGTCACAGAGAGCTAGATCCTGGCTCCTTCCAGCTTTTACAAACATCATTTTGGCACTGAAGAGCAATTGTTTCATGATGTCCATGAGGAGACCAGCATCCACCTCAGGATTAGTAAGCCCTTGGGACAATCTGCAGCAGTGCTCTATCAGTTGGTGGCCACACACTATGCTGTCGCTGTGCAGGCTAAGGATGGCAATACACAAGGAAGCGCTGGGAGCCTGGCAATTTGAAGACAGACAAACATAGGTACTGAGGTAGTCCTCTGGGGAGCTGCTTATACTGGTACTCTCTTTGTCCAGACCTCACCTGTTCATAGTAAAATTCACTGCGTACAATTTCATTCTCCCCTTCATTCATGGAAAAAATCCATTCGAGCTCAGTTGCCTTGGGTATTTGCACCACTGTGGAATACTCATTAGAAGTTTCTGCAGCCAGAAAGAAGACACCAGGTCAAATCATTGTACACGTAGCAACAAACCTGGCTAACACAGAATGCAGCGCAGTCCTACGCTCTCATACACAGGCACCTGTAATACTCTCATTGTGCCACTTCCTGACAGTATCACACGTCTAGCACAGACTACAGAAACACTTCCATTCCTCAGCAAGCTGCCAAACTGTGTCTAAACTTACTCTCAGTTACCCTGCTGCTAAAAGCTGGCTCTAGTAACAAGTCTTCAAATGATTATCCAGCTTTTATCCTGCTGGATGTCAAGCAGAGCAACTTCCTCTCTTTAGCCTTCCCTCAGGCAAGTCATTAAATATCTCTGAGCATGAGGGAAGCTGAAACATGAAAGCTGTGGGTTACAGCCAAAGCAACAAACTGGAGAACAGCTGTAAAAGAAAGCTTAAAGATGAAAGATTGTGAGAAGATGAGCTAACTCCTTGTGTTAATTTTTCATATAAAACAGTACTGCCAAAAATTTGGGTTGTAATTTCTGTGAAAAGCTGTCATCTCTCCTCCAGATTAAGGAAATTTCACTTTTGAAATTAGTAACGTGGAATAGCTACAAATCAAATACTGTCTGTCATCTGAGTGCAGCTGGGATTGCATAAGCCCTCTGATACTCAAGTTTGTGATTGTGGCTCCTGGCAGAAAAACAATGGCCAACCTCACAATGCTAAGATATGGAGAAAAATGTCAATTTGCTACTCTCTTCTCTGATAAAAACCTTAAAATTAAAAAAAGCCTCAAAATTCACTGTTCTAGATTTCACAGAAGGATTGTTAAAGAGTGTTGACTCACTCTAAAACTGCAAGGTTAATTAAAAAAATCACTTTTTAATAGAACTGTAAACTGGAATTAGAATAAACTAGGCATGAAAACATTTGATAAGCCACCTTCACAGTCTCAACAGGTAAGTTAGCAAAGCAGAATGAAACTTTCCCTCTTCAGCCTTATAATTTCCAGTGTTCTTATTCACTTCTGCTGAATGAGTCGTAGGGGCCAGAGATGTGCACCAATGCTGGAGGCAAAGTGAAAGATCTAACCAGAGGCACCAGCTCAGAAATTGCATTTCAGCTATTTCAGTCTTGTAACAAATACTTGCAGTAAAGCAAATTTCTGTCAACAGGGGGGAAAACCCAAAAAGTGCTCCACTAGCTCATCATACTTAAAAAGGGACAAGTAAGGAAAAATATCCTCAGCTATTTTGCAGCATAAGTGCAAATTTTGCACCATGTTTCACATTGCTGTTATAAGCACTTCAGATATTCTGGGAGACCAAAACATAGGTGTCACAAATTTTGCAGAATCACCTCAAACACCAGACTAAGCATTGATCAGTAAAACCTTCTGAAGAAAAACAGTAGAGAAAAAGCCAGCTAAATTGGATGTAGAAATTGAGGGATTGAAGAGAAAATACTTCTTCATATTCACACAACCAGCAAAGGATATAGAACTCCAGACACCAGCAGACCTATGAGAGGGGCCTTGTCCTGTGCTACCCCCAGCAAGCATGGGTAATCAATCACCAAAGCACATTGCAATGGCAGAGTTGTACAATCATGGTTTGTAAAAAGAGCATCACTCAGCACAGCTCTGTGGTCAGCTAATTCCTACTCACACCACAGCCTCTCACTGTTTCTAGCATGCAAAGTGCATTCTCCAAATGCTGTTTTTCAGTTCCTTCCTTTAATCCCTACCCAGCATGTTTGATATCAACTCAGATATCTCTACATCCCAATTCCATTCATAGAAGTGGGGAACACTCAATTTCAGCCTGACCATGCAAAACCCATCAGTGATATTTTATAACTCAAGTTTCCATCACCCATCAACTGCAACTAAACATATCAGTGTCCTCATCAGGCACTTAAAAATACAGAAATTGAAGTTTAACATTATTCCATTTCTTACCTTCCATTTGGTCCAGATCTTCTTTTCTGCTGTAATAAAATGACAGAAGGAATTATGCCTACTCCAGCCCACTGGGGAAGACATAGCTTAAAAAGAGATCATTATGGCTAGTCTTTTCAGAACACTGCCTTGTGAAAATCTACATCTCTTCCCCTGCCCTCTCTGACCCACCACTTTGCCCCTATCTCCTGGAAGTCTAAGATCATGCCTCTGCATTGTTGTATTTCAACTACACTACGTAATTAGTTCTTATAACCCTCTGTAGCAGTAGCACTGTTGCATATATCATAAAAAAGCAGACACTGAGAACAAACACTGCCCAGTATCAGAATATGTCAGGGCTAAAATGACATTTTTGGCAACTAGATCTCTGTCCTTACGATTTAGCTGGTTTTGATATAAAATAAGGGCATGTATTAAAAATGCAATCACTTAGGCAATTAAAACATGACAGGTAGAATTCAAGCTCACTGCTAGGCTCTGCTGACCTAATCTGACAGTGCAAGTAATCATTCTGAAGCAAACTGGTTTAGCTAGAGTCAACTGCTTGTTTGTTCAGAGGTTCCTTTTCAGAGCTGCACAGTATATCTCTTTTCCCAGCAAGCCAGCTCAAACTGCCATAGCAGATACTGCTGTCTGCAGGCTTGCAAGGAAGAGGAAATGCAGCTGAAAGCCTTGTTGAAAAGAGTTTGATACTTTGTGACCCTGTCAGGCCTGCTGATACTGCCACAGCCCTTACTGCTACCAGCAAGTGTGACAGGGTCAGGGAGAGTAAAACACACTCTTTTCAGCTACACTTCCCACCACCTCGTCTAACATAAACACAAAGAATTTTGGTCCAATTCTCAGTTTGAAGCAACTACATCAAAAAGAGTCTGTCATCACAGCTGTGCCTTTTACTAAGAGCAGCTTCAAAGCCTATCTAATCATGAACGTGCTTTTGAATCCCCAAGGGTTCATGGAGTTGTAATCAAGGGATTATGGAATAACATAAAAACACTGCTATGTTCAGCAGAGCTAGTGAACATGTGATGTTAATCCAGAAACTGAGTAAACTGCAAGAAACTTTGTCACACTGCAGTAATTTGTGTTGTACGTTTTGCCAAGCATTCAGTTCTCAGGTTTAAAGATAATTCATGCTTTAAGAATGAAAGATTTTGTTGCCTGGCTCTCTAGTGTTCCTTCCACCATGAAAAGTAAACTGAGGCATAAGAAACAGCCCCACACCCAAACATGAAAACCCCAACAGCAACAGCTGGAGACCAAAAAGCTGCTGCTGTTATATTATCCAGATAACCCCCAAATGCTTATTTCTTTCTCATTCCACTCAAGTACTCTACTGTGTACGTGAAAATTAGAGGAGAACTAGAATGGAAGGACTTACATGCTTGTGTCAGGTACCGAGCCAGGCTGATGATGTCTGTTGTAGTAGCTGTAGCACTGGTCGCACACACGAGAGAGATTCTCTCTGCACGCCTCCACCGCCATTTTCTTGGTGGAACAGGAGCTGCACACCAGCCTGCCACAGCGCCGGCAGTGGTGGCGCCTGTTAAACTGAGCACAGGAGGTCATGGGTAAGCATCAGAAAGATCTTACTTCAGTTCCCTCCTACAGCTGCCTCCATCGATGACAGGAAATAACATGCATGATAATAAAGCTTTACAAAACTGGGATTGATCCTTCCTGTTACAACTCCTTTCTGGAGAGGCCATGGCAAATAAAAAAAAAACAAACCACAAAAAATCCACCACAAAACCCAGAGTATTTAACATGTTTGGGCTTTCCACTATTTAAATTGTCCCAGTTTTGCTCACAGCACTATTTAGATCACCTCCTGGAAAAGCCAGAAGACTGTCTACAGCCGTGGACTGTCTTTTTGACACCACCATAGTAATTTCCAAAGCAAAAGCAACAGATACTTTGAGAAAACAGTTCTGCTTCTAAGCAATAGAAGAGGACAGACTGCAGCACACCTGCATATATCAACATTAATTTTCTCCCTTAGAGCAACCTGGGTAGTTGCTCAAGTACTCTATGAAACAATGTTCTAGGGGAAAGTATAACCAACAGCAAATACTACATTTTCCATATTCATTACCTGAATTATATGATGCTCATGTTATTTCCTGCCAGCACAGTTGACTGTGCAGCCTTTTGAAATATTAATACTGCTATTACACATTTGTGAGATATCACAATTATCTTTGATGACCAGATTTCCTCTGTAGGCCCTACCACTACACAGAGCTCTGCACAGTCTCCGTTGCCAGTCTCCTCAACTACACTGCACAGAAACTAACAGTTAAATACCAAAACACTGGCAGTCTTGTCATGCCTACACTGCTGCAGTTAAATTTGCTCAAGTAATCTGTTTCTTAAGAGACACTAGCTACTTTAGCAAGTGTCCATTGCAAGGTCACAGCTTGAGGAATGCCTGCACTTTGTTTTTGCTCCTTACCATACTAAAGCGTTCCGTTTTGCAAACCATACATATCGTTTCAGTGTCATCAGGAATCCACTGCTGCTTTGGTGGAGGCTTGTCAGGAGGCACAAATTCTTGAGGAAACAAATTCTGTTGCAGACTTCTGTCTCTGGGACTTGCACCTAAATAAGAGTCAGGTCAAGAAGAAAACAGAACAAGATTTAAGCTCTTTAATGGGGTCTTGAATACCAGAAAACACTACAGACTTACTGAGGCTTTAGGATCATTTTGGTTCACAAGACAACTACCCTTATCTTTCAACCAGGCATGCCAGAGTAACGTTTCAAAGGCAAATATATGTTTTAAGCTAAAATGGTACGATTGCAAACTTCTAGTTCTTCAATACTGACGTGCAAGAGCACATACTTATACCTCTACTATAACAATTAGAGAAGTCTAAGACAACTTGTCAGCATCTGTTCTTTTATCATAAGCAGAGAACTAGAGGAGGAAGAAGAAAAAAAACACTTCAGTGTATGGATATCAAAAAGTGATATAACTTAAAATACAATCTTAAGGACACCCTGTGTTGACATTCCTGAAGACTAAGACTTTTCTTTGCTGTCTCATGAGTGGTATGGCATGGTTAGCAACAGCAAATTCCTCCCTTTTCTGGTCCACTTTACAATCTACTGTGGTGAAACCACCTCAAAGAGGCAGGAGTTTAAGTCTTTGGCCTTCAGGATCTTTGATCTTGACAATTACATACTCATTGAGTCAAGTTTAAAGTATTGGATAGGTTTTTAGTGCATACAATGCAAGGCAGTCACACTACAGGCTAATGAAAAAGTTCAACATGTCACTGCAGACCTGCAAGCCACCCTCTGTGTACATGAATACTAAACCAAAAAAGAAAAAAAAAATCTCCACTCCAATAAAGCTAACTCACACTCATCCAAGTAGCTACTTGGACATGTGTACTGCACAGGAACATCAGAGGAGAACACATTCAAGTTTTGTAACAACACATAGCTATTAAGCTAACTATTACAAGAAAACCCAGAGAGCTACACAGCCCAATCTAAGATGCTGCTGTCACTTCATGTGGGCTGAGCAAGAAGAGCCTTCAGTTCAGGACACAGAATCAGAGAACAGTTCAGACAGCCTAAACTGTAGATGAAGATATCACTGTGCAACTCTAGTTCAGGCCCATCACTTGCTGAGGATCACCCCACCTTGGAGGTCTGAGGATAACCTTTGCTAGTCATTCCCTGAGAGCACAGACTCTGAGCCTCTTACAGTGTGTATCGCTCCAAAGTGTGCATCTCTTGCATTAGATGCTGAATGGAATATACAGAAGGAATTGTGGTTGGTTTTAAGCCACAAGTATTCTTCAGTTGTTTTGGCTAAAATTATTTTGTTTCTGTTTGTGTTTGAGGATACAAGGTGTGCTTGTGTTTGTCAGGTCACAAGAGGAATCTCAGAAAAAAATAAATCCAAGGACCAAAATAATGATGAAAAAAACTACAGCACAGATGAACTTTCCACTGTAAAACCAAAACTTTTACATCTGTGGGTTTGTTATTTTTTTTTCCAGAAGGAAAAAAAAAGTTACTGAGTAAAGAACAGAAGACAAGAAGTACCACAGTGACAGGCTTCCAGGCAAGTGCTGCCTGTATACCCAGAGGGAGTGTAAAGAAATCAAGACACACAAAGATTAACCCGCAGCACCATTAATCCACTAATAACCAAGCTGTGGCAAAGTGGTGATTTATTTTTTTCCCCTGCAGACGTAGTCTTGTTTCTTACAGTCTGTTCAGGCTTGGTTTTTTCTGTAGGGTCTGGAAAGGTTTTGTGCTTTTTCATACACATAAGTTTTCTTTTAATTGAACCCTAAACATCCAACTGTAGAGATCTACTAACCTGTATTAAATGTGACCCAGGTTACTACTAAACACTGGGACATACACACATAGGGGATAAAACAAATAAGAACAGCTTGAAAGAAAATGGCACTAAGGTCTTAACCTTACCAGTAAAGCTGACAGGAGATAGTTCTGATGATCCTGATTTAGACTGTGCTTCACACTCCAATACCTGATTGAGACTTTCTTGGACACGTATCAGAGAATCTAAGACAAAGGGAAGCAAAAAAAGATAAGAATCAGAACAATACTAGCCATACATCTGCATGTTTTTACAAGAAGTAGAGGAAGCCATTCACAGGAGTACGTAAGAATGACAGCAGAAAACAGAACTAGCTGTGTACTAGATTACAGATTACTAGCTTGTACTAATTACAGATTACTGTGTTTTCATGAGAACTAGCCCACAATAATTAATGCAAAACTATATAAAATTAAATCTAAAGCAAGGAAAACAGATTCTTATCAAAGCAACAGACTACTGATAGGCAAGGGAATAAACCAGCCAAGGATAAGTATCAGACGTGAAAACAATTAGTTGATACAAGATGCTCATGGAAAATATTGGGAGGAACATACTTGCAAAGTTACAGGTCATTTGGCAGAGAAAGGTAAGTCAGTCTGATGCTTTTATGTTTGCAAGAGCTACGTCTTTAAAGCATGAAACAAAACTCAGCATTTGGAAACTGGCATAAAGCAAGTTGGTACTGTATATGTAGGTACAGAGACAGTTAGGTACACGCTTTTAGCACAGGGAAGTACTGGACTTGATCTGCAGCACCCTCTGTTGTTGCAGTTCTAAAACCCTAAAAGGAGAACTCCCAAGTGCAGAGAAATCTAAGACAACACGGATGAGAAGGGATTGGCAAACCACAACAGAGAACAGTGCTGAGACTGTTAAACAGAACGACAGTTTAAAAGTCTTTTATATGAAAAAAAGAAACGGGACTCTGGTAGGAGGAAAGACTATGTAAAGTTAAATCCCCGTTCCATTTTGGGGAAGATGCAGTTGGCTGCAGGTTTTAGAACTGTGTAAATCAGTGACAACTGCAAAAAAACCCCTGAACAGTATCATATATGAAAAAAAGACCCCAAAAAGAAGCACCAAAGGACAGCAAAAGAAACTTTGGAAGCTGTTGGTCCTTGAGAACATATACTTATGAGAAAGCAGAGACTTGAACAATATGTTCTGGGCTAGAGAGAGACTGGAGGGAGGCACACATCTAAAAATGTTGAGGCACAACAGGTGAAACGATTCTGGGAGAGAACTTGGCCCTTCCTTCCCAAGTGAAAAACAGCATTCCCACAGTCAGTCACCTGATCTCTTTTCTTTCAATGCGAAAGGGAAGTTGAGAGCTTTTTCTGCATACTTGGAGAGCAAACTGTCAATGTCATCTACAGTGAAACCAATTTCCTGTCCAGCTAAGAGGTGGTGCAGTGTGTGCACAGCAACAGCCACCCAGTCCACCTTCATATTCATGAGGAGCTGTTCCAGCATGAGCAGTGGCCTGGATGAGAGGTGGAAGTAGTTAACACGGGAGAGCTCAGGCAGAGTCAGCAGCACCTGAGACACAAGGGAAAAAAGCATATGTTAAAATTATACTCATTCAAATCTGTGTTTCTGTCAGATTGAAGACAAGAAATTAGCACAGTAGCCTATGCAGAGAACAGAATACTATATAGAGGACAAAAACTGGTGGTGGGACTTCTAAGATAGTCCTGTTTCAGCTGCAGAATTACTAAGTGGATCTACAGTAATTACTTGGCTCCCACTTTCCCATTCTATACAACACTGCCTGATCTCAGAGGTGGTTGAAGAGTGGAATTTTCCTATGAAAACCATCATAGAAAAAGAGTATTATCCAAATCCTCATCCTTCCATTATTTGAGAAGATATCAAGAGGATAAATAAAAAGCAGTTCTCCTAAAGATGGACAAGAAATATGAACGCTTTCCAAATTAAATCATGTCTTCAAACATGACAAGTAAGGAAACACAACACCAGAAAAATACTGTTGTGGCACACACTGGAGCAAGCTGCTATCTGTAGCCCTACAACAAAACGTACATTATCAAAAGCACTGCATTTTGTGTACATACAATGAATTTGACTAAGGTAATCTACTGGTTAATGCACCTATTCCCATGCCAAATACAGAACCTGTATAACTTCTGTACAAGCAATGGCCATTCAAAAAAGAAGCCATACTGCCTGCTTTTGGAAGGCACTGGGGAGACACGTGACAAGTACGCGTCAAAGGTGACCATACATGTGAGAATATGTTTGTTTACATTGCTACACAAGGAGGACACCTGATGTTTCTGATACAAAGAATATAACGAGGACACTCTTTTCCACTAGGGCAGAAATAGCAACCGCCCCGATAAACACAATTTATCCTTTTCCCCTCCACCCCAGCCTGTGCACTCCTCCACTCCATACAGCTCACACACAAGGCCACTCTGTTCATATTGGGAGCTAAAACCACCTCATAATAGAGGAACTGTAAAGATGAAGGAGGAGAAGAGACATTTTAAACCATCTCTAACCCTCCTTTGGATCCTTGATATGGCAAGAATGCTCTGGTAAAATCTACAGTCTTTATTTATCATGTGTATATTATATCATACATAATTCTATATTGCTGTTAATCTCACAATACAGAAAGTTTCCTCACCTTTGATCCTATGTAGAGTGCCTGGATTTCATTACGGCGTGCTGTTGTCAGATTGGTGTAGAAGTGAGCTGTGAGGTAATCAGCCAAGAAGTGAGATGCTGCCAAGTTCGGATGCTGATCCAGGGACTGTTCACTGATGGCAAGGCAAATCCCAGGGTCTTCAATTCTTTGTAAAAGCTACAAACACAAACAAGACCCAGTGAATTCCTGGAAAGCAGCCTTTATAACAGACAATCCATGACCGATTACTGCCCTACAATGGTCCAGCAAGCATATTAACTGGCACAAGTGTCTTACACGTAAATATTATTTACATAATCCATTTATAGACTATTTTCAGAATATTTTCAAAGCTCTGTGGTCTTAAAGAGCCTGCACTTTATGCTGTTATTTGCAACAGTTATTAAAACCAAAAGAGTTCACACTTCTAATTTGGGCGCTGAAGCACCAGTGACCAATTCCTGCTCTTAGTTTCACTTGTTTCTTCTACTTAAGCAGCACAGAAATGATTCATTATGATTTTTCAAATAAAAGGGTCTTGTATTTCCATGTAGGTAATGTTTATGCTGTTAGGCCCAACAACTAGATTGAAAAACTGGATTTTTCACTTAAGTGGAACAGAGGAGAGCAGGAATCCTAACTGTATCACAGCAAATAGGGAAAAGCCAAAAAGGCCATGATAATGCATATGAAGAAGGCAAAGAATATAGTTCTCAACTTACTTGACCTATGGATATAATGCTGAAAGAATCCTGGTATTTACCTGTAATGCTTTTTCCATGTCACCCATCTCTAGTAAGTGGAGAAGGTGTTCACGGTGAAAGTTGATCAAGTCTTCTCTTGGGACAGGATACAAATGCCCCCATTCCTCACACAACTCATAATCCTAAAGAATTAAAACAAAAAAGTAAAAATAAAAAACTCTACAGTCTCTGACACAGCTGTTTCTCCCAAAGTTCTGATCAACTTCTCAAGAAATTCTGTAGCTTAGACTCCTTTCCCACATGCAGAAAGTAAATAATTACACTGACAAGGAGATGATGATAATGGTCGATTCTGTCAGTCACAGCCTGCATTGAGAATATCTTCTCAACTCACAATAAGCAAGTTAGCTGTTTAGACAGACACTTCTAAAGCCAGCCAGATCTAAAATATTAGTATTTAGATAATAATCAGAGCTGTATTATGCCAAAAGCCATGCTATTCAAGTCATCAAAAGTCTAAGAGAAAAGAACACACTGTATCTCAGATTAATAATTACAACTTAAATTTAAGGATTATTAACTACATATAATTATTGACATTAAACACAGATCTGTATTTGTTTCTGGAGCACAGAATTGAGTAAAGGAATCCTTTCTTCCCACATAATCTCTGCTGATCAGTGTTTTAATATGCTATTTCAACAAGTCTATGCAAAGTTTAATGCATTCTAATTCAACAAAATTCACGTGGTAATGCCTAACCTTTGCTTTCAGAATCATATTCATGATGGCCTGGGGGTCATCAGTGCAGGCTTTTTTCAGATCCTGCCAATCACTCCACAATGGTTCATTTTGCACATTCAAAATCTGAAAAAGTTAATAGTAGGTTAGCACAAATTGTAAAAGCTTTATATACAACAATCATTAAGTCTAAGAAAACAACCAAGTTGATCAAACCAAGCGTTGCTTCATACAAAGAAAAAATGTCAATGAGGAGACTTGCACTGATCTCTGGCCTTTTTCTGGGATGATGCAATGCACTTGCAGTGCCTTTTTCTCAAAGGTATGAGTCTACAAAGAACATTCATAAGGGAAGGTTTTTAAAAAACTGGATGGTAATGATTACAGATGAAAAAGTACATGTATGCTGCAGACATCACTGACATGAACAGAGACAACAGAGGAAACTGCCAGTCAGCAGTACCACCACCAGACAGAGCTCAGTAGGGATTTATGATGCCTTCTTTTGCCCTGTTTGGCTTTTCAGTCTGTGCTGAACTCCAGGCCAGCTAGTCTGACTTTGCTTGGTTACCTACAGCTAGAAGAACCAACTGCAAGAGAGATATGCTCATTAGACCACCAGTGTGAGATACTGTGCCCACCTGTTACATCTGCACCTCTCAAGCTTATAAAATGATGAGCTGCCATGGAAAGCTTCCAGAAGCTCTCATGTTTGTAGAGTGTAAAAACATTTTTTGGGGGGGGAGGGAGAAAAAAAACACCAAAAAACCAGCCTCACACAAATGTTTCTATAATTTTGTCTGCAAACCTGAGTGCTAAAAGGAGAGTGGGAATATTATGAAAGATGGAAGCAGAGTGCTAATTGGAAACACATGAAAAACACATGCACTGAAAACACATGAACTCTTTTGGATTAAAGACCTGAAAAGTTATCATGGTCAAAAATAGAACCAAGGGCAAATACTTTCTCAAAGGGCAAACATATTTGCTCTCTACTGCCTATTTCATTTTAAAGGTTACTTAAAGAATTACTTTGTACCTTTTGATAAACTTCAAGTTCTTTCTTCTTGCTTTGCAGACTGGCTTTGAGTTCATGGGGTATGCCCAAATCAGAAAGGCAGTAAGCTAGGATTTCCAAACTGGCGTCGAGGGGCCATTTCTCCAGACAGCGCAGGGCCAGCTTACTTCTCAACGTTGCATTTTTTACTGGGAACAAGTATTGCCAACCAACCTTATCTGTGGAGGAACCAAACAGCTCATTTAAAACTCAGTTTCTGTAATTTGGAAAATAAAAAATCCTTATCCTCATTGGATCACATCACCAAAAGGAACAGTACAGTAGGGAAAAATCTGTACTACATTTATCCCAAGGATCAGATTCTTGGGAAGTAACCAAAGTTAATGTGGGACACTCACTATCTTTAGACTCCAAAAGGCACCCCCTTTCACAGGATACATCATCCACGTGACAATGACACTGGTGTAAGAGAGGTTTCATTAACAGTAATCAGCTCTTCACTTAAAAATAACATCACAGCTGCCTTCCAGTTCTCTTGTACTGAATTGGTCAGGATTTGCACATTTGCAAAACAGAAACTACATCATCAGAGGAAGCAAATCTTGGATGAAGAGAAGGGATCTGTTTCTACCTTTGGATTTGCCTAAGAACGACTCATTTCATTTCCATCTACTGATCCAGGCTGTATTCTTCATTAAAAAAACCCAAACACCACCAAAAACACAAGATGAAGGAAAAAAACCCTGACTTAATCCTTCTTACCTTCAGCAGCTGCACAGCTCAGCACAGCATCCTTCACATTGACCAACTCATCCACATCCTGACTATACAGATCCAAGACTTTCAGAGCTCTGTCCCAGTCCTTTGCAGCAAGAGCTTGCTCAAAGACTCCCATTAATACTGTAACAGCTGTGGTGGAATGCAGCCCTAGGAGAACCAGAGATATATACGTCTTGCCAAAGAAGACAGTAGCCAAACTGCCACCTTCCTCCTGCTGATTCTGAAGCGGCTCAAACATAGCAAGAAGAAATCGTTCCAATATTGGGAACTCCTTCAACAATGCTTCACACTCCCTGGAAATCTGTTCCAAACCTAATGGCACCTCCCGTTTGCCCCGAAATTCCATCCAAGATAAACTTGATTTGGGAATTTTCTGTATGTTAGATGCACTCAGACATGCCACTGTGGCCATCAGCTTCGACTGAGACTTGAGGAAGTCCAGGGAAGAAACAGTGAGTGTGTGCTGGCTCAAGTCATTCACAGAGGATAGTGCCTGAGTTGAGATATCCTCAGAGGTCACTGCAGAGCTGTGAACAGGCATTTCAACATCTGGCAGGTAGTGGCAGGCACACCGATGTGCTAAGTTGCTGATGTTTGTCACAAGAGACTTTGCCTGGCTGTTTTGCCTGGCGCTGCACAAGGACAGTGGTTCACAGCAACAGTTAACAATAACTTGCTGCACATTCAAGTTCAACTCTTCTTTAGCCAACAGAGAGGAAAGTCTGCAAGATTGAAAACAGAACCAGCTTACCCAGCTCATATAAAAGATACTTTAAAGTTACATATTTTCATAAATCTTCCAAATGTTTGATAAAGACAGGTCCCCTAATATTTGTCACAGGTACATATAGGAAGAGTGCATATCTTATGTTTACTCAGCATGAGAAAAAGATGTATAGAGCATGTCATCACTAACTCAGAGCTTATAGAGCCATTCCTTTAAAGAAAAGGAACTGACTCCTTAAACACCGACTTTACCCAAGTGTGACATATTAAAGCAGTTCACCATTAGTACTCATCTTTTTAAGAGCTATTTTGACAAACAGAAACTTTTGATGCCAGCCAAATTTAGTGATCTGTGCAGGAAAGACCTCAGATCATCCAGTTTACCAAGGCAAGAACCATGCTAAGCTGCAAGTCCACTGCTCTGGACCATCACACATTCAGTTAAAAAAAAAAAAAATCCACATAAATGTACTCTCTCTCTACAACAGATAGCAACTTTTAAAAACATGGAGTCACAGTTTTCCCTATCAAATATCTTCAGGTGGGTAGAGGAGTCGCTGTCTAAGCTCCTCCTGGCACACCGATCCCTGCAGCACTGATAGGCTGGTGGGACACAGGAGGCTGTACTACCTCTGTTACGTAGGCAGAGAATAATTTAATCATGGTCCCAAAGTCACCGACACCAAAATAACCTAGAGAAGCATGTAATCTGAAAAGCACCAACCTGTCAGGATGAACCTGTCTCTCAAACACAAGCTGGGAGAGCAGCTGAGATGGACTCTGCTGTAACAGTATGAAAGGGTTCCCCACTTTGACTTTTGTAGATACATCTTTAAAAAAACCCATAAAAAAAATCAGAACATTTATTATAATACAAATCCATTGAATACACCAACCAAGTCTTTTTTTAGGAACAGGAAATTTAAGAGCCAGAACCTGAAACCTCTTTGGCTAAATTCAGAGGTCCACATTCACATCAGTATGGTAAAAATCCAGAGTAAATTGCAAGGCATTTGTGGTTATGATATGCCTCTCAAACTTGTTGGCTCAAATTTAACTGGACCTAAACATACAGACTGGAGAGTCCTTGGCCTTTAAGTGAGACCTAGGTTCAAACAGTTTAGTAACTCTACTTCAAAATTTCACCAAAAACATGTATTTGTGGCGAGACACAAAGTGCAGTACTGGTTTCTGGGGAGTCTCTGGATGTACTCAGATTACTGAGTCCATGCTCTATTCAAGTCAGGGTGAGCAAAGGCAGAGGGAACTCAGAGATGTACAGCTACTTTTAGAAAAGCAATGAACCTCTGGACAGTATTGCAGAACAGCCTTTGTACGCACTGCTCAGTTACATTAACTCCAAACAGATTCTCCTAAGTTCACCTTTTCATCTTCCAGTACAATAAAATTTCCCTAAAACTTACTCAGCCCTTAAATATTGTGCATTTTTTTGACTTCAGCACTTACTGAGGAATGAATCATGTCCATACAGAAGTTACAGCTGGCATGGTAGCGACCTGAGCTGAACCAGCATGTCTGAAAACAGATCTCTGCTCTTTTTTCTTATCCTCTGAAATATCTTATTCTCTGAAATCAGTAGTGGTATTTTGCATTAGTGCAGCTCAATTAGTAGCAACTTTAACAGACATTTGCTTTTTTCTTCTAGCACAGTGAATTGTTCTGACAGCTTTATGTGCTGATGGTGCATTTCTTTTCATTGACCACCATTATCTGCTGATTCTATGAAAAAATTCTGCCTGGTTACTTCTGCATAGCCTTCTAAAGACTATCACCTTAGCCCTGTGGAGCAGCAGGGCACTTGCTCCCTCTAAGGGAGCTGAAAAGCGCACAGCATGCTGATACACTGGATGCAAAAATCAATCTTGCTTTACATCACAGTGATCAGAATTTTCGGAGGTTGGGGGGTGTTCACTGTGTCTAAATGAAGTGCAGAATCTGGATCAGTATTTAACATCACTGCTCTCATTCCCCTACTGCCATTAGCTATTACCTAAGTTGTGGGTGGCCTAGAGATTAAGAAATAAAATTCTAAAAGTAATGGAATAATCAGTTGAAATCCACAGATATGACTGTGCACAGATAGGAGGCACACTTGCACAGAACCTTTTTTGCACAATTACTTTCCAGAATCAAGCCAGACTCCATAGCAGGGTAGGCTCACAGCTAGGCTCAGACTTGGCAGCACAAGCCCCTTACCCAGCTCTGCATTCAGACTCCGTAACACAACAGCAGCCAGCGTATTGACGTAGTCAAAAACGGCCTTCACAAAGTTTGACTGCATCTTGCTCTCTGGCATGGCTTGGACATGTTGGTCAAGTGTTCTCAGCAGGAGCTGTGTTTGATTCCAAACCAGGTGCTTCTCCAGCTCTGCAGGTTTGAGAGAGGCCTGGTCCACCAAGGTGCCAAGCAGGCTCCCTTTAGAGTCTGGTTTAAGAGAACACACACACATCCAAGATTCAAGTAAGTATTAAATACCAAAAAGAAAGCAGGGGAAGGGGAATAGAAAAAGAAAAAAAGAAATTAAAAGAAGAGATAAATGCTTCAACCTTTTCTCTCTGTAATTACAAATCTCACTATGGGCATTATAATTTTACTGAAAGCAAGAGAAATTTTCACAACTAAATATATCGGCGGTTCACCTAAATTGGTAACCATGGCTCTGACAAATTACATTATTACATTAAGGCAGGCCTAAAATATATCTAGCTGTGTGTCATTAACACATAAACTTATTCTAAAATGGGTGTTGACCAGTCTTTGTGCTTAGAGCTCTCCTAAATTTTTGCTCATTAACCATAGCAATCTCTTTAAATATTTTACAAACTCCTACGTGTTATTTATAAATTGGGTGAATGAAGAAAAAAAGCCCCAAACACATAAAAATCCACTCCAGCCCTATATAACGAAGAGAGCTCTAAAGCCAACTGTGAGGACTTCAGAAAAGGATGAGATGTTTTATGACAGCCCTATGGAAAATTGGAAGGTATTATGTCAAAACAATTTTACAAGTTTATCTCCTTTTTGTTAAAAAAACTCCCATCAACAGTAAGGATATATCTATTTATCTGTAAGCTGTCAGATAAAAATATACTTACAGAATTCCCTGTTTGGACTGAAGAAAAATAGGATAACCAACCTCAGTCATACTCATTGACATTTTCCTTTCTTCTCTAGCAAGTTTTTAGCTCAGAATACAAGAACTACTTTGCATTTATGTTTTAAAATATATACATTTATGCATATATCAAAGAGCATTACTATTAGATTTATAGTTATCTGAACTGGTTGAAACAAAAATTTAGATCCATTTGTCAGTGCTCATGATCATAAAAATAACTTACCCACAGAACGTTCAACATGTGTCAGTGCTTTTATGATTTGGTCCAGATTTTGTGATAAAACCATTTCATTAGTAATACTTTCTTCAGTCAAGGTAGGGTAGCAACCTTGCAGGTGGTCTACAATACTGCATCTAAAATGACTCCCTATTTTCTCATCCGAGACCTCTACAAAAAGGGAGAAAGAAACAGCAACTGTAACAGACAGAAATATTTTTGCATAGAAAAGGGCACATTGAACCAAAATTAAAGATTATAATACATCTAGTTTGCCAAATTCAAAGCATTTAATTTTACTCAGAACTGAGTTTGGGTGCCCCCTGCTTTTTTTTTTTTTTCTTTGAAATACTAAGCTAAAAGATGGCAAATTCAAATTTCCATTGCCACATGAATTTGATGTAGGACATTGCAATTGAAAGTCTTAGCAGCAAACCATACTACCTGGCTTGGACTGCCCTGGCGACGTGCAGGTATAGTTGAGAATTTTACTTATTTGCTGGAGAACTGCTGGGAAGCCCTTTACAACTTCAGTGCTCAGTGAAACGAAGTCAGGTCGATGGCCTAGAAAAGTCATTGCACAAAATAAAAGTTAGGAGTGGAAAAAGGAGAAGCTAACATAAAGTATAAAATGAGATTTCATTAAGACTCCATATGCTGCATTGTGTTTGCTAACAGAGAGACATATTCTGCTCCCAGACCCATGTTGACAAACACAAAAATCAAAAGCCTACGCCGAGTTTCAAGGCTGCTGCAGAGTCTTCTTTCTGCTGTTTCCAACAGCTGTTTGCATGTCTTCCAAAGATGGCACTGAGTACAAGCTAGATCAAATGCTGCCATTGCTGAAGGACTGAGGTCTTCCAGAACTTCTCGCAGAGGATCAGTATGCTCCAGCTGGATGTTGCTGATCCAGAAGTTATCTTGGAGAGTAGGGGCAAGACTTCCAGAAGTGGCAAGCAGTTTATCAGTAACATCCGAGATGGAATAAAACACCATGCCTAGACACATGAGCAAAACACATAATCACTAATCAAGCAGTGTATTTATCTCCAATCCAGTCATGGATAATTATTCTCTAATCCTTAAGGAAAATAATTCAATAGGTGGCCTGCTTCATGGAACAATTACCACAGAATGGAAAAACTAAATGCTGGGATTTATTGTTAATACCCAGTTTTCATCTTCTTTTAAGTCAAAAGAAACACCACTTACTCTTCTGACCAATTCTTGCGCTCTATGACAGCATTCAAATTGCTTTCTCCTGTTTTCCATTTGCCCCATACCTTTTATGAGAAAAAACCTCAAAAAATCCATCCCTTACCAGCTGCTGCTGCATTCCCAATAGCCTGAAGCGTGGACCGGCCGCTGCCAGACTTCCTGATGGCTCCAGCGCCATCTGATGCCTGAGTCTCAATACTGTGCTCCACTTTTGCCATTTCTCGTACCGCCTCTTGATAGCGCTCCATGAAAACCAATTCACCATAGCACGGGGACGTATCCAGGTTGAACATCAAAGCCACCTTTCAAAAACAATGATAGATGCAGTCAGAAGACGTTTTCGCAAGTCAAAGAGCTTGAGGGGGGAAGGGGGTTTAGAGGAGATGACAGAGTAAAACAGAATAGATACTCTTAACTGAAAAATGTCCCCACAGACACAGCAGGCTGAAATGGTGGGCTTTCTAGAATTTTAAGTTCCTGAAGAACAGGACCTTTGAGATATTCTTCAGCTGTTTTTATAAAGCTCTGCTTTTATTTGCTGTAAGGCTACAGCTGAGTTAGTTTTCCTAAACCACACCTATCAGAATGCCTCTTAATGATTTCAGTGCACTATGTAACTAAGGAAACGTATCAAGTTGTGCCTCCAAAGTAAATGTTTTCCAACAAAATTCTTATTCAGCAGATAATACCTCCTAGAAATTTAAACACAGAATAGGTAAGTACCAACTGTGTGAGTTCCTATTATCAAACCAGCAACAGAATAGAAACAAAAGTTTGAATTCTTTATCACCAGCGACACTGGAACTCGAAGTAGAAAAGCAAACCAAAGCACTTTTTTTTGGCCTGTACACAGGGAAAAGATGACCCCTGACATCAAACAGAACTAATGAGCTGAGCAGTAACCTGTTGCTAATGCAAGGCTTAAATTATATTAACTGCTCTGATATTACTATGTGACATTCAGCTTGGTCACTGCTTTTTGCAGAGGATAAACCACTAATGGCAATGGGTACAAACCTGAACACAGAGAGTTCCACCTAAACATGAGGATGAACTTCTTTACTGAGAGGGTGGCAGAGCACTGGTGCAGACTGCCCAGAGAGGTTGTGGAGTCTCCGGAGGCATTCAAAACTCATCTAGGCGCTGTCCTGTGCTGGCTGTTCTAGCTGATCCTGCTCTGGCAGGGGGCTGGACTAGGTATCTCGAGAGGTCCCTTCCAACCCCTGCCATTTTGTGATTCTGTGATGTACCTCATGATGTTTTTTTCAGAGCATTAGCCCAAAAGCCACATAGAGAAAAGTATGCACAGCTGAGAGGGGGCAAAGAACTACAAATGTGCAGACTGTCCAGTTTCAAGTCTTCCTTCATACTTTCAGTACCCTGAACCAAACCTCAGAACACACTGCTTTTTCAAATAAACATAATCACCACTTTGGCTCCACTTTGGCTAAGGACCACGTTTGCATATTCCTGCTGAGCTTACAAGTGGTAAAGTGGCATAGTTTAGATTCACTGACTGAAGTAGTTCAGATGCTGCTTCTTGTGAGGATTCACGAGCTCTTAGTGTTCTAGCTGAACGAAGAACACAAACCTTGGCCATCTCTCATCAAACCTTTTCACACTTTGAGAACACAGGTTTAGAGAAAGCATTTTTATATAACAAGGACAGAATCTGCAGCATCTTTGGCATGTTGGTGTGGAATATCTGTGTTCCTTTCATTTCTGCTTCTGAAGTGACGCTCTCACTTGGAATGCAGATGCTTCAGCTCTATGCTTGCTAACACAGAGCAGTGGGAATTTCATCAACAACACCAGAAGTATAAAATGTCAACAGCAAAGTGCATTTTTAATGGTACAAGATACTCGCGACTGACTTACCTGATGGGCTTCTACAAAGTTTCCTCTCAGAACACAAGAAACTAACAGTGATTCTGGTGGGGAAAGCATCATAGGAATGAGGGAGTTTTGCTGATGCGGCCTCAGCCTGGTTTCCAAATCACTTGAGCCAGACACATTACTGGTACTTCCCTCTGCAAGACAAGAGACTTAGTCTGTACACTATTATGGAAAAAACACTTCACCAGGTAACAGTACTTCACAAATTGAACACAAAAATATAGGAGCAGAGTTGTACTGAAGTTTTAAGGTAAATAGGTCAACATAAACACATTGTTAAAAACTCTGGCAAGACTTCCCTGTTTGTTCAGAACATTCAGTTTGGATCTCACCCAAACGTAGCATTGGATTAAGAAAGAAGTCTGTGAAGTGAAAAATTCTAATTCTGTCCTAACAGAGCAGTAATTCACATTAACTAGTCAAGAAAATACTTCATCCTGCACATTGACAAGACAAAGAAATACTACTGTTGTAGCTTAATACCTGAGGTACTGGTACTTAGCTCGCTACTCATACTTTCTAATGATGAACTGGAAGTTCCATCTTTCCCATCTAAAATGGAAACAATCAAAACAAAGCACATTAAATACACTTTTTCTAGACAAGGCAATTAAAAATTTTCTGTAAGGAACAGTCCAAGCAATTGCAAGAGACCTTTGAGAGTATCTCACAAACGAGCCATCACTGCTGTCTATCATAAATGCAAAACTGCTGATTTGAACAAAATGCTAGGCAAAAGACTATGTTGGGGTGACTCATCAGTGACACTTTAAACAGATTAGAGCTGCTTATTTAGGAACATCCCACTCCAAAACCAGACATACCTTTTAAAGGTTCAACAAAAAAAGGGTGAGGAATCAAACTTTCTTCTAAGGCTGACAATTTAAACAACAAATCCCTGTAAATACACATTGTAGACGTAATTCCTTTGTAATCCGGATTAAAATATACAAAGCAGTCACTAGCCATAGTGGAAAAAGGAAAGAATTGGTACTGTAGCTGCAAAGTTCTCCCCACACCTATGCATGAAAGGAGGTATTTGCTAACCTGAATTTAAAATTCATTAGTTTTTAGTTCTGCAGGTAAGCTTTAGGAAAATAACCTCAATCCAAGCAGAACTGGACTAAGACACTTCAAACCAGTTAGAAAGCTAAAGGCAACAAATCTAATTCTCTAGGCCATTAAATTTAAATGCATTCAGCTCAGCAAAATTATTACAGTTCAGAGATAACTTTTCCAAGTCACTTTTCCAACCCACCTGTCTTGTATCTTTGAGATCTTCTTCGCTTTTTAAAGGTGGAGCACCTGGTTAAAGAGCGGTATCTCCTGGAAACCACAAGCTGACGTTCTGGGAAACATTTAAGCAAAAACATTATCAAACAGCTGGACAGACCATCAACAGTTATTTGTCTACCTTGAACCTATCAGCACATCTACATAGGTAGAGCTACATCAAACCTCTGAAGGAACATAGGTGATCTCAGCTAAGAGCTCTTCTGCCATGAGGTTTAAACCAGCACCTTGACTAATTTTGATGCAATTCAACTAACAGTGGTTGTGACATCCACATTCAACATTTCTTTGAATGTACTATACATTCTACCTACCCCTGAGGAGCACTAAAGGTCTTTTCCAACTTAACTGATTCTATGATTCTAGCCATACAGAAAAAAAATGGTGTAATTCAATAAGCAGCTAGAAACAAAGCAAAAAGATTTAAGAATTAAAATAGTAGAAGGGAGAGTTTGATTTGTCATTAAGGTTTTGCTGAAACAAGTGTGTTCTTCAGTAATGCAGGGTAGTAGGAACTCTGACTCAGTCAACAGTTCTGGAAGTGAGCAAGTAATGGTGGTGACAGTCCTTGAGAAAAGCCAAGAGACATGCAATGTCTTTCCCTGAAAGATGTTACCAAATAGTTGTCATCATCTGTCAGAAATTAGGACTCAAAAGGATATGGAGAAAGATAGAAAATCGCATCCCAAGTGTGCGGCTCTAGCTACTCCTGAGGAATGGTCTGCATCCCAGAATAATACACCATCCACCAACACACGTTCTTAACATGTTTCTAGACTAAGCTAAATCAACACTCTGTTCACAAGTCTATTGCTGGATCACACACCACCATGTCCCTTCACATCACTGCACTGTCAACATAACTTGTGACAAAGGGGCAGAAGAAAGACAGACAAACTGAAGCAGTGCGCCTACAAAGGGGAGGGGAAAGAAAAAACCCAAGCTTTCTGACTAGATTAGAAATCACTCCTACTGGAGAGTGGTGCAAGAACCAGGTGATCTCCAAATAGGTCACTGACCTAATACCTGCCAAAAGATGCTCCCCTCAATAAGATTATTATTAGTCCTGAGACCACTGTCTGGACAGATGTAACAGAACAGCATTGATAGAGCAGAAAGCTCCAAACACAAAGTCTACCTGCATTTCTGTTACTCATCACCACCTTGTATCGCCACTGAGCTTCAGAAAGGTATTTGGAAAACAGTAACACACGACTTCCAAAGACATCTCTGCTTGTGGAAAGATTTAAGCACTCAACAAGCTCCAGCTCTTCACGAAGCACATTACTGGAGTCCCATGGGAGAGAACTTTGAATTTCCTCCAGATGGCTGAGAAGCAATGTGAGGAAGGCATCCATGGCCATATCATCCACTAAAAATCCTGTAACGCCACTGGTGAAGTGTTTCAGATCCAGGTAGCTCAGCCTAGAGGTTTCACAGCTTTTGCCATCCAACATCAAGCCATGGTGGTCCTGGGTGTGTGTGTGAACTCGAACTGTGTGAGTAGCTAGCAGATGACTCTCCGATTTCTTTTCATCCTTGAGTAGGTGCTGTGGACTTTCCGAGGTGGAAGACCGCCGACTAGCACTGCCTTCCACACCCACAGCAGTACTCCTCTTGTCAAGATCATCATCCTCTGCATAGTCCTCAGGTAGAACAGTCTCAGTATAGAGGTCACTGTAGGAAACTAAAAGCAAGGAGAAGATGTTCTCCAAAACTTCCAGGCGCAGAGGAGCAGGAACACTCCTTAAAAACTGCTGACACTTCACAAGGTACTGAGGAAATATTGAAGAACAATCTGTAGAATTGAAAACAAAGAATGTTTACATTTTCCAGGAGTTCCTTCCTCCAAACTTTACCCTTTAAGAAAACCTTAGAAGATGAAACTGTCCCAGTGACTCATTCTTCCATAAACCAAGTAAAAACATGTCTGGTATTTTATATTTTAAAATGTAGCTTGCCTCCTCCCTCTCAGTAATGCCAATTATCACCTTGTGCAATGATGTGTAAACTGAGATTGTACCCATTAAATCAGTTTTAGCTCTGGAAAATCACAAGCTCTTATAAAAGCATCTCTGCCACTACCATTCTATATCTAATATCACCTTTTTGCACAATATTTTTAATGCAATTACTTGAAATGCTTTAGAGCAAGGCAGGTAGCTTATTCATATCCATTATTACTAAAGGTAGCAACACCTCAAAGAAATGCCATTATACTTGTTTGCAAAGCATTCACAGCCTACTGAATAAAAACATCCTATGAACATGGGGTGCAATACAATCCCAACACCAAGCAGTAATTCGTAGCCCAGTGAGTGGTTCTGTGAATGGAAAAGCACAAGCTACTGAACCAGAGAAAGGAAGCAAATCACCTGCTGTTTCTCCAGAAGCTGCATCTTCAGGGATATCACCAAGAAGGCTGTGTACACAATCTTTGCACTTGGAATATTTATGTGAATTCACACAGAGAGCATAGATGGCATACTTCATAGCACAAAACGCTCGAAAGAGTGCCAGATTGCGCTGCTGATTCAGGGTGTTAGGGAGTGTTGCTGCTGTGAGGGTAGAAGGTAGACAAGGAAACAAGTTACATTTTCTCCTGCAGCTCCCACATAGCAATATTTATCTGGTCTTTCTTCCAGAGTGTTCCCTCCATCCCAGATTTGCTCTCACTGCTATTTCACAGCATTTGGGGGAAAAAAAATAAATCCAAAACACACAACAGACAAGCACAGAAAAGTCAGGTCTGGATCCACTTCTGAAAAGGAAATTTCCTCTGAATTTGGTTTACAGGAACTGGCTACAGCACAGAATGATCAAAATCTGCTCATGACAGGGACAGACCCTGTCTTGTTCCAGCATCTTCTAATTTTGTGTTCTATCACACAGTAGACAAGTGGGGAGACACTACAGACTGGCTCTGACCACCATGAGGCTAGAGTACCACCACTACTAGCAGTGGCTGGCCATATAGATCATACACAAACCACAACTGATTAAAGCACAGTCACACAGCTTCCTTCACAACTTAGAGAAGTATTACAGCCACTTCTTCCCCCTTTTGCCTTTTTTTTTTTGGAGGAAAGAAGGTGTCACATGCCAGAGACACGATCCCTTCTTAGTACCACAGAACATTAGAGTTGCAAATTATGTAAGAATTTCATTATCATCACCCCTTCCACTGAAGAACACAATATAGTCATGTAGTTGTTATGCTGGGTTTAGAGGAATTATCCAACTACTGTACAAAAGTTAAAAACAAAACCCAACTCCCCTCCCCCAAACCAAACAACAAGACCCCAAATTCCAGTGTTAATTAGTGCTTGAATCCATTATCCTATATTCTTATATAAAGGGTAGATGTCCCTCTGCCTATTGTCACAGATGGGAAGCATTAGAAAAGTGTTTTGCTTTTTTAGACAAAGCACTGGTGTGATGCACTGATAATGTTCCCATCCAAATTCTGGGACTGAATACCTTTACCTAGAAAGTGTTTCAGTACTGTACTCCACAAGGCTTGAGCATAGTTTCAAAGAAAAGCACTGGCCTGAACTCTTCTGAAAACTACAGAGGAGGCAAGACAAAAGCCCCAAGAGCACAAACAGTTTGTAACCAATTATTCCTTTTCACTTCAATTCTAAACAAGAAGGGTGGAAACTACAATCTAGACAGCAGCCATAACTAGAAAGCATCCAAGTATGAATCCTTTGCAGAACCCACACAGCCACAGAAATGCTATAGTTCATCAGAAGCTCTACATTGACATGCAGCACCTAAAAAGCTCTCAACACCACTGCCTTGAGAAGACTTCAGGCAGGTGAAGCCAGAGATCTGATAAATACAGTCCTCTGAAAAAGAGAAATCACTGGCTGTAGGTAGTACAAGAATGGTAATCAAATGCCAGTTTAATACACTTTTGCCTCCCATGTGGAAAGGCTTGGATGCAGCAAGCCCATATCAGTATCCACATCTAAACCAACCCTTCTCCTTGTAACCAATAACCAAGAACTACTCTTTAACTATAAGCACTTGTTCTTCCTACACCAGAAATATTAACACCTTATTACTGAATTCTGTAATTCATGAGGAAATTTCTTTTGTTAGTGTAATTAATCAAAGCTGGTCTGGTGCGACGGGTGCCTGAACACAACTGTCAGCCAGTACCACCGCTTGGGTTTCACTACTGCAGCTGACAGATGTGTCAGAAAGAAGGGAAAGAAGAAGTAGTATATGGGGTGAGGGGAGGAAAAAAGCCTGCTGACACCACCAAGTCAGACAACTCAAAACCTCGTGAATGACTCCTACTTTTAAGTTTCAAAATAGGGAGATTCTATTAAACTGTGTTTATAGAATTCTCTGAATTTTTACGATAATCACTGGGCTGAAAGAGAGGAGGACTTGTCGCCTGTTAACCAGTTCCAGAAATTAAGGTGATCTATAAAAAGAAAAAGAAGAGAAACAACAGCTACAGTTCTTTTGTTGCAGTCATGCAGCTCCCAGGAGATATGATGGGACTGCCTCTTCCCACTTTTGAAAGGTTTTGACATAATTTAAGCAGAAAAGAATTGAAGTGTAGGAGTCAGTTAAAACACACATCAGCAACAACAAAACAATTAATTTCAGAAAGCAGGACACTGAAAACAGAGATCTACATACAGTCTCAATCATTATACCTCTTAAGGCTATTCAAGACAACTATCATAGTTTTTACAACAAAAATCTGTAGAAATAGGACTGGAAACCAATCTTAACAATACATTACAGGAAGGAGAGAAAACCGCTTCCCATTAGGCGTCCTGGAAAATCTGTGCAAGACACGTTACTGAGAGCTCTTCACACAACGCAGGTTGAAATGACACATGTACCAATTCCCATCCACAGAAAGAATAAGGCACAAAACACTGCAGATTTTTAGGTTCTAGCACACCCAGAAGGACCGAGCTTCTGTATCATTATTAAGGGCTCTATCAGAAAACAGCATTATACAGCAGCAGCTGAACATGGACATGTATATTCTTTTGATTGTGGCCTAAGGAGAGTCACTTCTTGTGACCTAATGTGTTTAGTAATCTCAGGTATGTGGAGTCTCCATCTCTGGAGATATTCAAGACCCGTCTGGACACCTATCTGTGTGATCTGTCCTAGAGAACCTGCTTTGGCAGGGGGGTTGGACTCAATGATCTCTCAAGGTCCCTTCCAACCCCTATGATTCTGTGAATTGAGGCAAGAGGGATGTAAATACTGATTTTAATATTGGAGTACATTTAGTAAGATGCACTATTAAAAGGAAAAAAAAAAAAAGAAAGCAGCAGACATTTTGTATCTTTAAAAAAATGAAGATGTCAGAATATAAGGAATTGTCAATTTCATCTAGCTTTGCTCTTTGATTTTAAATTTAAGCACACAGATGGCTGGCATCTGAAACACATTTTTGAAGCTAAGGGTGTTATGGAGAATGTAAGTTACAATGAATAGCACATATTATGAGCCATTTTGAAAAAGTTCTTTCAGAGATCTGTCCTTGTGAAATCAGAGACCTCACACCATCTTCCTGGGAGAACATGTACTTCTGAAAAGGGATTCTAAAATAATTTCCACGCTTTCTAGTTTTCTTCCACCAAACAGCCCATAAGCAATACCTTACTTATTTACTGAAGTAGGTCAAAAGACTAGATTGTTCCTGGCAGAAATACTGAGTAGCACATACTTGATGGACTGAGGTTTTCATGTGTTCTCATGACCCTACACATTTACCCTGCGTCTGTTGGTCTCTAGCAGGAACTTTTTGAAGGAGCTCAATAACATCATCTTCATTCAGTGCCAGAAGATTAGTCAGATGATGAAGAGAGTACACTGCAGTGTGGCAATCTAGGCTGTGCAAGTGTTGCAAAAGAACCTTCCTTGGGACAGTAATACTGCAAGAGAGAACAAAGAAGTGGCACAAACAGATTTAAGTGTCTCAGTCATGTTTAGAGAAGTATCTCCCACTAATACTGATTCAATTGAATTACTGCAGTTAAAAAGAAAAACAAATAGCATAACCACAAATCGTGTAACTCTCTACAGCTACCTGAAAGGAGGTTGTGGTGAGCTGGGGGTCTGCCTCTTCTAACAGATAAGTAGTGATAAGACAAGAGGGAATGGCTGCAAGATGCCCCTAGGGAGGTTCAGGTTAGAAATTAGGAGAAATTTCTTGTCAGAAAGAGTGGTCAGGCATTGGAGCAGGTTGCCCAGGGAGGTGGTGGAATCACCGTCCCTTGGGGTGTTCAAGGAAAGGTTGGATGAGGCACTTAGGGACACGGTTTAGTTAGTAATATAGGTTGTAGGGGGACAGTTAGACTAGATGATCTTGGAGGTCTTGTCCAACCTTAATGATTCTGTGATAACTAATGCCCATGAAGCAAATTCAAGAGCTTGTGATATAAAGTCCCTAGGAGATAATTAGCCAAGATTCACAGAAAAGAACATAATTTCAATTTGCATACACAAACTGACCAATTGGCTAATTTGGCAAGACTGCTTAGAAAGAGTCCTACTGGGTATTTTACCTGTTTTGCTGTATGCACCATTCAAGAACTTCCACCTGAGCCCACAGCCCATCACAGAAATCTTTCAGTACTGAATCATTGCACAGATCCTAAATGGAAAGGCAAATAAGAATCCCTTTAAAACAAATCCTCTAGTCAGACAGCAGAAGCAAGCCCATGTCACGTATGAGACATTTATAAGACTTCTTTATCCAGACAGTAACTTTGAAGTACAGAAAATTGCTGGTTTTATTACAAACCAGCAAGGAAGGGCTATTCTGAAGGAGCATCAAAATCAGCCATCCCTCCACTCAACACACCTACAGACCATGGGAAGGTGGCTACATGCCTTCTCAAGATTAGCTTTCAAAATACAATTTAATGCTTCTTAGTAACAGTCGAAGATGCCAACCTCTAGAACTAATCATGTACCAGAACAGATGGTAGCTGGGTAGCAGAGTTATTCTCCTTTTCCAGATGCTTTTCTACTGCAGATGCCTGCCGGTTAAAAACAGATGTAGCACCATTGCTTTGAGAAGGTACTAACTAGACCTTCAGTTTATTATTATTGAAATAGTTGGTATCTCCCTTAAGGCAATAGCTGCCTAGATCTGCCCCAAAGATCCAGCAGTGCAAGGCTTCCTGTTTCCCCACCTCTGTTGTCCAAGCCACTTGCCTGCAAGCAGACATCATCCGAACTGCAACCATACCTGCTGAGTTAAGAGCTTTCTCCCTTCAAAGATGAAGACTGCTCCAAAACAAGGTGGATCTTTGAGTCAAAGCTCTTGTCATTTATCATTACATTTTGAGATTAGATATGGGCAATTTCCAAGCCACCCTGTTGCTGAGCTCATGTTAGCTGTGACCAGTATTAGTCACTATCCCAGAGATGACTCACTGCCTGAAATGACACAGATCAAACATCCCCCAGCTCTCCTCAAAACTAGTCAACAACCGTTGCTGCCTCTCCCTCTCTTATGTTAACAGCAAAGGCTGAAGAGCTTCTGCAAGAGAAACTTTCAGAATCTCCTTGGGCAATCATACTCCCTTCAGAGCTGAGGAATAAGAAGACAGACAAGTGCTCAACAGCATTACCTACACACAACTGTAACAGCTTCTTTAATTCCATTCTGAGAAAGATTAACATTCTCACTGGAGACTTCCTGTTTTATTTCTTTACTGAAAGAAAATCTGCAGTTCAGATTATCACAATCTGAGGTTGTAAGCTGGGGGAAGGGGTGTGTTTTTCTGGAGTTTTTCTTGTTGTTGCGTTTTTTGAGTTGGTTGTTGTATTCTTTGTTTATTGCAAGCCAGCAAAGAAATCAAATCAAATTCCTGATCAAATCAAAAATCTAACAACTTAAGCAGACAAATTACATTATCTGGATTCAGACAGGGATACTGCCACTTGCTTTTTGCTGATTTACCTGAGTTTTGTGAAGAGTCCATAGCAATGCTTTTGCTGATTCCCAGCTTTGACAATGAGTCCATCCCAGCAATACCAAGAGGCGGCTAAGAGGGCTGAATTCCCTCCTCAATAAGCTGTTCAGGCCAGAGTAGTCTTCTCTTTTCAGTAAAGTTAATGCAGTCATCTAGAAAACAAAAGGAAGAAGTATTTATCTTTCCAGAATGCAGAGACCCATAATGCCTGGCAGGTTATGCAAGCCAATAGCCATTTCAGTATCAACTTCACTAGAACAGTGAAATGCTGCTCCTGGAAATTCCCTATCTTCCAAACCATCCAGGCTACTCTTCAGTAAAATTTTCACTAGGAAAAAACCCCCATCTAAGCCAACTGACATTCCCTCACTACATTACCTTTATGTTCTTTCTATTATGTCTCTGCCAAGGGCAGTAACTAAGAAACTTGAATGAGCACGTTATCTAGAAGTGGACACATGGCCAGCCTTAAAAGCGGTGACTGTCTGCATTCTATTTCGTCTGCGTAAATACATTCAAATCATTTAATTCACACTAGAGCATTTTTCATAAGGTCTTTGAGCTCTTTAATCCTAATTTTACTGTGTAAACTAGTCTCACTGTCCCATGTCTACCAGCATCAGAAAGGCAAAGTAACAAGTTGAAGGTCATGGGGTAAATCAAGTGGCATATCCAACAAAATTTCAAGCAGAAAACAGGACTTAAATCCTGAAGACCTAATTTCAGTGAGCTTTTCCAAAAAGTCTCACTGAATGTTTTGAGTTCATTACACAGCTGAAAGTAGGGAAGTTGTCACCAGATACCAACGTGGTCCTGTAAGTCATTACCCCTCATAAGAACTATCTGAGTACAAAATGCTTCTGTGCACCACTGGGATATGTTCAATAAATGGACTGACTTTTGCCACCGTTAGGTTTCTCTCTTAATGATTCTATGGCCATACCAAAACCTGTTCCAGAAAGTGCTTGCTGCTGCTCAAGCAGTAGAAATAGGCTGTCTTCCAAGAAGCAGCCTCTTTGGGATCTGCAAACAAACTCATCATGGTGCGCTCCATATCCAGCTGCTCAGATGAACCTAAAAACCACCACAAACAGATTACATTCCTGTACAGAGGTGAGCCTTCAAAAGCAGCATAACTGCTGGTAATTCAAATGGAGAAACACTCAACATTTCTCCCAATACTAGCCTGCTGTTACATGTTAATAGTCAAGACTCTCAGACACTGTTACTAGATAACAAGAAAGTGAAGCAGATAAATTTGATAGAAAATAAACAAGTCAGCAGGAAACCAAGAGCTTGTTCAGCACTTGGGTTGTTTGCTTTAGCCCAGGTCACACTACCTTTCTTTTTCTATTCATACGCTTCTTGTCTGTACGTTGCATGAATTCTCCTTGTGCCCCAAGGCACCATGCTGCTTTGCAGGGCAAAGCCTTGTCAGCACAGGAATTTCTCAGATCTGTGCACAGCAAGAACTGAACTACTCCCAGTGAGAGCAAAGGTACCCGTCTCTCCATTTCTCTTCCCCCACAAGAAAGCACTACCTCTAATTATTATCAAAAATACAACACATCAGCCTGAACTCCCTTTCAGCAACCCTTATGAGTGAAGGGAGGAAGTAGGATACAATCTCCACTGGCTTACACCTCAGAGTACAGATGAGCAGAGAGGGTAGGCATTCCAGCTCTTCCTCCCTTGCACACCTCCCCAAGAGCATGGACAGCACTTTCCACTGAGGTTCAACTGAGATCCTCAACTAAATGTACCAGTCATAGAGGCCACAGCTGGTACAAAACCTGCAGCTTAGTTCTGACAAGCAAGCAGGTAATCAAACTGCATCTTTTTCCCAGACAGAATATTCACCCACTCCACATCTTCTTCCACAAGTTGTCTTCTCCAATATTAAGGAGTTTGAATGTTTTGGGATTACTGAGGTCGTTGAACTGTTCCTGGCCTGAAATGGAACACTCTTCAATACAGACAACCCTGAGCTGGATTTGAACCAATGAAGACTTTATATACATACGGAGAGTCAAGTTTCTAGTTACAAGCAAGATCTTCAGGGAGAAATGCTGAGCAGATTAAAATACAGCAAAAGGGGTGGATAAAGGAACTACTCACAAAAGGCAGCAGGACAGACAGCAGAGACATGGGGAGAGCCCTGGGGTTCCTATGCCAATTCCTTGCTTTAAGTCTTTTTAGCTACATCTTTTACAAGACTCCAGGGCTTGTTAGGCTGCCTTAGCAAGAACGCTGCCCAACTTCTTGACAACTTGCCTGTTTAATGCCTCAATGGCTTTGTTAAACAAGAAATGAAAACAAAGCAATAAGTGAAACATACCTCTTTGTATTGGTTTTGACACCATAAGTTTTTCTCTTGTTCTTTCTATGAGAACACTGCTATATAGACTTAACAGGCCATGGTTCTGCTTCCTCAGCATACAGCTAAGTAGCTTCTCCTCCCTCAGTGGACTACCCTCAGTCCAGCACACATCCAAGAGCTCCCTGAATAGGTGCCGTACTTCATCTGCCTGATGCTCCACATCGAAAGTCACTATACTAAGAGCTGCATAAATTGCATCTACAAGTTCTCTTTGATCTAGTTCTGCTGAAAACTCAGAACTGCACTGAAGCCTCTGCAGAGATTTCAAGGAGTCATGAAGAAATTCGACAAAGATATTTTGTATAGAGAAATCTTGCTGGACTGAGAAGCTGTGTGTGCCTTGTTCCTCCTGGAAGAACTCCAGCAGAGCTTTTGCCCTCCGGGGGGCTCGCAGCAAAAGCTTCCTGAGAGCAGAAACAACATCCAAACTGAATCTGTAAGAAGAGCCATCTCTTCTTTTCCTGTCTGTAATGTGCTTATTCTGGGTGTACTCAAACGCTTCAAACAGCTCCTGGTAGGGAAATAATAAAAGAGTAAGCCTTTCAGACTCCTGTAAAATAATTTATTTAATATTTTTTAAAAGGGGAGAAAGCAAGAAGATTCATCAATTTGAAAGCAACATATTACCTAGGAAACTCATTAATAATGGGCCACCTTCTCCAATATCCTTCCTAGAAGAGTGGATATGTCTGAATACATAACAAATTATAGAGAATCCTATAATACACAACTACAGTACACAGGCCATGTGCTCATAAGCAAGTTACTTTAGTTCACAGGCTCCTATTGGATGGTTGAAGCACTGCTGTATTCTACCCCTTAGGAATATATCAATGTGTCTGTATCTTCATAAGTCAGTAAAAGAATGATGATTACTGTCCATTCTTTTTTTTTTTTTTTCTTTTCTTAAATCCTGCTTTCCTCAATTCATACCATCCATCTACCAGCTACATCATTCTTATCAACACTAACTTTTTCTGTCTTGGTTAAAACTGGCCAAGAAATTTACAAGCCATGTCACAGACTTCTTTCTTAAGCAACAGAAATTTTTCTTGCTAACTGAAGCAAATGTACAATTCCAAAACTAGGAAGGGGAAAGCAAATAAAAAAATCCCAATTGGCTCACGCAGTAAGGGGTGGGAAGATAAGAACATGACTGAATAGCAATTAAGCAGCACTTGTGGCACTTCTGGAACTATGTGCGTGCTGTCCTTGGCTGGAAGAGACAAGTCAGGAATATGGAGGGGACTGGTGGCCAGTGTGTTCAAAACCAAAACAATTACCAATAGAAGACAAGTCCACAACATTGTTTTTTTAATTTTCTGGATAGAAACATAACTCTATCTACTAATATGCCCCTGACAGTAACGCTGATGGTGACATGAAGCTGCCGAATCTCCTATTTCAGTGCAATGCTGCAGGTAACAGTGGAATCTTTCATGACCTTAAGAGCTTAGGTGGTAATTTACACAGACTTTATTAGCCACTAACAGACTTCAAGTAGATATATTCTAGCGAACAGCCACGTTACTTTGCTTGCTTTCATCCTGTAATTGCCAATTCTGTATCCGTAATTGCCAATTCTGTATCCTCATAAAAGTAGTGAGCACGTTTTCCTTATTCATATTTAAAAGTTGCAAACAGCCTCTGAATAAGTTTTTGATTTCCTCTTAAAAAAGGGAAGCGAAAAAATCTTTTAAGAATTAGAACTCTAAGACTAGAAGATCAGAGGACATTCCACACACAACATCAGAGCTAATTCTATTGTAACCAGCATCAATTTAGGACAGCTCTACAGTTAGTAATTCTCCTGATTTTCTACCCTATACTTGCTTTTGATGAATCCCTCTTTGCATATTTCCATGTTTTTCTCAAAATAAAAAAAATATTGGTCTGCATGTATTAATTAATACTGGAAATACAGGACCCCAGAGCACACATACCAACTGCCAGATAACATCAAGTAGTAAGAAGATAGACATATAGTGTGGTTGCTGACTGTAGTCTATTTTGGCTCACAGTGGGTTTTAGCTTTATGATCACTAAAGACATCTACAGATACAAGACTCCAGCATGTAGCTGCAGTAAGGAATTAAGTGTGTTAGAAAGACCACATCGAAAAGCTTGTCCCTTGCCTGCCTACAGTTTCCTCTTGTCAAAAACACTTGCAGACACATTGGATTAACTTCAGAACAGCATCTGAATTACAGTCTCTTTCAGTTGCCTAGAAGATTAGTAACACATTAGGACCTCAGACAATTAACCTGGTAAAGCTGGACAACCTGCGTAACTAACAAGAAAGAGTCAGGCAAAATAAGTAGCTCACTTTTAGGACTTCCTCAGAGACATCTTTCTGCAGTTCTTCCAAGAACAATAAAAATTCAGTTTCTCTCTGAAGAACAACTGGAACAATTTTCTGAAACAATACAAGAGAATGGAAAATATGTTAGCTAATAAAACTTTAATTTATTTACGTTACCATGCTAACCTAATCTCAGCTACTTCATCAACATTTTGAGGCAGACCGAAGTATCCCTCTGAAGATACCTAATTCTCAGTTAAAGGCTACTGCACAATCTGGTTCTGCTCCTGCACCAGTGAATTCCATTTATCTCTACGTTTGGAAATTGAGGCAAACAAAAGATAAGTCCCAATTTCTCTCTCCAGTACGAAGAAAGTAAAGCACTGGTGAACATTAAGTTGCTTCTTAAAAGTTTGTTAGAAGTGAAAGCACCTCTCCAGTAACCTTGAGAACTTAATTCTACAAAATGCAGGGAAGCCTATAATTCCAGTAAGCAGCTAGACAGACATTTTGCATTTGCAAGTCTGCTAGAAAAGTCACACTTGGAAGTCAGGTAGGTATTTCTGTACCTGATTCCTGGCCAGCCATTTTTCCAGCACAAGAAGCCAGAGCCATGCAGTTCTCCACGGGCTGGAATTCTGTCCACATCTGCAAAAGTAACAGGTATAGACACTGGATTATAAAAGGTCTTGCCCATCTCTAAGAACCTGGAAAACACTGTCAGAGTTAATTTCCAATTTTGTATTTCTTTGTGTAAGGTTTAAAAAAAAAAACAAAACCCAACCAACAAACAAATGAAAAAGACCAAATAGCTGAAGACAAGTCAGTCAGGAAGGGAATGCAGAGAAACCAGAACACTGGTACTACTTACACATTAACTCAATAGTTTCTGCTGTGCAGAGAACTGCTTTTTGATCTGCCAAGTAACAACATTACTGTCACAGTTCTTTGCTTCAAAACAGTGAAATTTACTTCTGGTCTAAAGTTCAGGCTGTGTAGCCCCTCTCTGAGCACTTCAGCAGATTTCTTTGATATCTGACTGCTTGCCAAACACCATTTCCTGTCCTGTACAGTTCTACCCCCCAAAAATGAAACTAAGTTTTAGGTCTCAGCAGCACAAGCACGGCTCCATGACCAAACTAAAAGTGAGCTACTGTACTAATTAAACAATTACTTCTAATTTGCATAAGCTTTTCCTGTGCTCCAGTACTTAAACATATTCCAAAACTTACGGAGTTAGGGAACATTTGGTACTGTCAAAGAGACTAGGGAGAAAATGACAAGATTATTGGCCAAGAGAAATCTCAGCTGTGCTAACTAAAACATTTAGATGTGATAATCCAACTATCAAGGATAAAAAGATCAAAAATCCTGATGTTGCACGTGGCCATTAACAATATTCATCTAGCCATGTGCACATCTTTCTCCTGACTCCTTAAATTGCTGTCAGAGTAAACTGTTTCTTATAACCTTTACCAAACTTTTACACAAATTTTAATGTGAAGAAGTATGACAATCAGCTTGGAGAGTTGGAATACTATGTGCTAGAAAGTGCCCTTTCATATGCACATAGCTGAAAAGCAGAGATTAACACTAACTAGGACTGAGTAAAACCACTGCCACTACAAAATGCAGTGCAAGAAAAGTAAGTAAACAATAGCATAAATTGAATTTTTTTAGAGTTTTAGAGTTTTAGAAATTGGAAGGTCTTTCAAGAGCCAGAAACAAGAGAGTATTTTAAATAACTACAGTGCTGATCTTTGTGGTTCCATTTTTAACTTAACCACAGCTGCGGTGGATTGACCCTGGCTGGAGGCCAGGTGCCCATCAAAGATGCTCTATCGCTCCCCTCCTCAACTGAACAGAGGAGAGAAAATACAACAGAAGGCTCCTGGGACAAGATAAGGACCAGTGAGAGATCACTCACCAGTTACCATCATGGGCAAAACAGACACAGTTTGCGAATTTAACTTATTAACAATAAATAGAAATATGGCTGCAATTGCTTCTGATTTTTATTGTTCTGTTGTTTTGGGGGTTTTTTTCCTTAAATATGTTATCCCAGAAGCGCTACCACCATCACTAATGGGCTTAGCCTTGGCCAGTGGCAGGTCCATCTTAGAGCTGGCTGGTATTGGCTCTAATGGACCTAAGGGAAGCTTCCAGCAGCTTCTCACAGAAGCCACCCTGGTAGCACCCCTGCTATCAAAACTTTGCCACGCAAACTCAATGCATAAGCTCACTGTCAAAGGAATGTAAATTCAAGATAAATTCCTCCTCCTACTTATCCTTCAGTAAAACCTCACAAAATCAGTTCTGAATGCCTCCAAACAGTTTTAAGCTTGTATCAATTACCACGTCAACATAAATGAACACAGCTTGTTAACCCATCGGGCTGGGCAGCCTGCTAAGTGGTTTGGCAGTGATGTCAACATTGAGACAACTGCACATCTAGACATATCCAAGCCACCTCACAACCGAAACAAAAGCTCTTTCACAGATTCTACCTGTCCCCCCACAGTCACCACCAAATTAACTGCTACCCCTTATTTCTCACTTGAGCCTACTGAGCCAAAACAGTACCTTCCTTACCTTACCACCGTGGGACAAGCTACCAGAGCCTGAAGAATTGCTTCCACCTTCTCGGAGCCATCTCCATGACACTGGCTCAACTGTGGGATGCAGGCCTGCACAAGCTCCCAGTCTCCATGCCGCACACACTCACAGAAAAACTCAAAGAGCCGCTCCTGAGAGTCCGCTTCTTCGTTTCCAAAAGGGTGCATCTTCCCAGGACGCGCAGGTGACCTGGAGCAGGGTGACACACGCGAAGCAGATGCCGTGAAGGAGCTCTGGGGCACCACCCCACATTTCTTCTTTGCACGGACAGCGCGCCCGGGCCAGAGCCTGGCCGAGGGCCAAGCTCCGGCCTCAGGGGGCTTCTTCCCACAGGGGCAGGGGGACAAGGCGCCACAAGCACCACAGGCTGACAACGCGGCTGGCACTCACTCGGCCACGACCGCCCCACCACGGGTGCACCGCGCGAGGGGAGCCCAGCTCAGCAGCCCGCGGGATGCCCCCGCCGCTCCCTACCGCTGCACAAGCCCCCGGGCCGCCTGTCCCAGCGGGGAGGGACTGTCTTTGGGGACGGCGGCGGCTGCTTGCCCCAAGCCGCGCTCTGCCACGCATCCGCCCGCGGCCTCGTCCTTCTCCGCAAGGGCCGGTCCGGCCCGGCCCGACCCGACGGCCTGTATTACCTGTCGGGGCAGGACGCGGCCGCCCCGGCGGCGCTGGGTTCTACTGCACCTCCCCGGCGACACCAACTCTAGCCGCTGCCGCCATCTTGGGCACCGCCTCAGCTGACCGCGCCGCCGGGCGGGCACGCGGGCAGGCGCCCACCCATTGGCCAAGCTGGGGCAGAATGTAAATAAACCGCCATCTTTCTTTGGGGCGCCTGACGCCTCCTCAGGAACCCGGGCAGCGCAAATCCCGCCCTCCCCGCCCACCGATACGCCGTCCGCGCTTCTGATTGGCTACCTCGTGAAGCTCCGCCCCCAGCACAGCCCAGTGGGACTGCCCTGCTGCCGGCTCACCGAGGCGTGCGGCGTCCCGACGAGGACCCGGCGCGGCCGGGGGGGCGGTCCCTGCGGAGGGAAGTGAGCGGCGTGGTTCTGCGCCTCGTTCTCAGATGTCTCTGTGTACGGCTGTTGCATGCCCCTGTGAACACAGGCGGTATACATATAGGGGTGTATACGCGTGGGTGCATAAGCCTACCTGTATACCTCCCTTTGCATAGGTCCTCTATATAGTGTCCCTTTGAGAGAAGGCAGGAATGGTATCAAATAAATCACATGTTATTGGTATGTATCAAGAGTGCAATGTGTTATGTGTGCGCACACACACACACAATGGCAAATACTTAATACAAAACCATGTAGGTACAGATACAGGTACAGACAGAGGCCTGCCAGGCACTCCTGTGCAGGGCAGCAGGGCCTGGCCCACCTTCGCCCACATGGGCTGTCTTACTTGGGATCTTCCTCGGCAGGATGAGGCATGGAGGGCCGTGACTCAGCTGCTCGCCTGGGTGGTGTCCAGACGGTGTTTGGTGGAGATAACACACACACACACACACACACCCCGCCCCCTCAACATCCTCCCTTTATTCTGGGCTTTGTGTTTGTTTTTGTCCTGGCACACAAAACAAAAACTCCTCCAGGGACTGCTGTGGTGGAGGCAAGTGTAAGAGGCAGAGCGGTGATGACAGAGGAGAGGTGTCCCAAAGTAAGTGACTGACTGAGTCTCCAGGGCTCCTGAACGGAACATATGGGAAGGGGGCTGTGTCTGTGTGCGCGGGTTGGCACCCACCGATAGACCATGTAAGATGCCACAGGAGGTTGTACCATTACCTCCTGCAGCATCCTGAGTACTTTGCACTTGTACTGTCACCTTTAACGTGTGCAGAGAAGTGGTGCGTGCCTCTGAACTTACTTCAGCTGTGCTGGAAGGGCTGTAAATGTTGAAACCATGCGGTTGTCGTTCCATCTATCTAGTTTGGGTTCTTTGTGCCTTTAATGATGGTGCAGCTCTGTGCAAACCATTTGTCGACATGCACTTTCAGTTTGGGGCATCATTTTGTATTGTGTCTCTTGTGTGGGCAAGGAAGGAGCTTTAGTGGGAGGAAGGACCTACATGAGGATGAAGTTTATTTAGCCCGGAGTCTTTTATGCTTATTACCACTGCTCTAATTTCTTTATTCAATTTAAAGTAGCCCCTTAAAGTCAGGCTTCTTATCTGAGGAACAGCTCTCTCCTGTAAAACATCTCAGGTGGTTGAGGCTTTTTTTTTTGTTACAAAGGTGAAAGCATACCTGCTTGAGTCACCTGCACACTTCTGCAAATAGTGCTGGCATTTTTAAGGCATTTTTAAATTTATTTCTGTTTTATATTGAAATCGGGGAATGGAGTATGGGCAAGATGTTTTTCACCTTGAACTTATATTTCAGTTAAGCAAGCTGTCATTCTTTAATTTAAAAATTTAATTTTGGTTATATTTTCTAAAATTTAAAAACACATATGGAACAAGCAGAGCAACTGACACGTGAATGGAAGATCATTTGCTGTGAATGGAAAACCATGGGTTTCCATGCTAATGCTCGTCATAGTCAAAATACTAAACTGTGTGTATAATATGCAGGTCTTCTAGCAAAAAAAAAGGTCTGCATTTTTACTTTGTAACAGTGGAATGATAAAGCACTTTTTATCTAAAATAGAGCCTGCTGTGTGTTGCCTTGCAACATTATCAGTGTTAAGCAAATTGCTAATAGCGCTTAGCATTGCATAGCAGCTTCTCTCTAAGTGACTCTGCATAGGGAGTGATTAGATGCTACAGTGCAGTACTTTGGCATTTACCTTTTAAAGCCATTTCTGAAACTCTGAAAGTCTCAAGATGTCCCTATTGCTTGTTCCCAAGCTTACTCTATTTTTTCACTTCAGCCATAGCCTGTATTAGTTTTGCCACTGACCATCAAAGCAGTGCAAGAAGGAGATGCAGCTCTGATCTTGGAGTGGAGTTTGCAACTATAGATCTCTGTGAACAGGACAACAGCTCCACTGAGAAGCCATCTTCTGGCTACAGACAAGCGGTGGGGACAAGTATGGCTGGGATCAGGTTGCATTTCCTCTCAACGCGCAGTGGGGTTGCAGTGCTTGCGCTGGCTTTGTGCTCTTATGGCAGAGGACAGAGGCCACCCAGCCCAGTGTGATGCCTGCTGGCATCACGTTAGCCTCCCAAGTTAACGAATCTGAGCTGGCTACATAAGTTCACACACAGCCTGTGCTCTGCGTCATGCTGCCACAAAGGTTTTGATCTGCTGCATGGAGCACTCTGCAACCGTATTTATTAGGTTGCCAGACTGTAACAACTGTCACCAGCTCATCCCAGGTGTGTCAGCTATCTGGGCCCTGTCCCTCTTGAGATGTATGGGTCACCGGAACACTTACAGTGCCTGATGTGGTCTTGGGGCGTGGTATCAGTCACTTGAAGCCAGCAGTGGCTGTTCCTAGAGCCACCCAAGGCACACCATCAGGGTTGTCAGCCATGGTCAGACAGAGCATTGACAGTGGCTGCTCACCTTGCTGAGAGCAGTTTCGGTCAGAAACTGCCCACCGGTTCTGGCAGTCCCATCAGACAGCCAACGTCTTGTTACCAGCCATTTGGTTACAGCGCCCCTCTCAGTTAACTCAGATACCAGAACGAACAGAATTTGTACCAAAAGTGCTTGAAGAACTTCAGACCAGAAATATTTTTAATTTCTTTTGTACGTGCAAAAATAAAATCAAGTTCTATGAGGTGACCCAAGCACCTGGTGTAGCTGGTTTACCCATGGTGTGACCTAGCACAGCACATTTTCACTCTTATCTGCAGATGGAACAGTATGTTGGTGAAATTAAAGGTGGCCTGAGACCAGCCATGAAGCTCACAGTTATAGGAATGGTGCACTCCAACCCCAAGAGGTAAGTGAAGGGGCTCGTGGGGGCTTCACCCTGTCATACACACTCCTCCCAGTCTTCTAAATTCAAGATTGCTTGAGGGTCTGTACTCTTTGGAGGAAGAAAGTCAAACAGATTCATAATTCCTGGCTTTATTTAATTTTCCCGTTCTTAAACTAAGATTAAAAGGGCAAGAAAGAATTCACTGTTCAGTCATTCTGACTGCCTTGTCAGCATCTTCTGCTCCTTGCCCTTACCTAATAGGAACTGGAGGGGGCACACAAGTGGCATTTCTCCTTCAGGAAAAGGTGTAATTCTGAACCTGCATCTTGGCTGACTGCTGGAGGCTACAGGCTCATTGCTGTGTTTAATCTGGACAAACAGCAACTGTGCTTACCATTACACCTTTCTGCACCTACACCAACCAACTCCAGTGCTTCCCCTGGTGAAGAGGTTGCCATAACCTCTTTTGGGACACAAATTAGAATTGGCTCACGTGTAAATGCTGGCTTGATTTTAGTCACAAGAGGGAAAGCAACACCAGTCACTTAGCTACCTACTGGAAACTGGAAGTGAAACTAAGACCAGCCTGTTTTCATCCCTTTCTGCACCTTCTAAATCTGTAGAAGTCCCGTGTTTTGGTCTGACAAGAAATCAATGTCTGTCTGTAGTCTTCATAGGCATCTGCTGTGTTCGCCATGTCCTTTCACATCTCTGAAAGTCTCAGTCATTTAATTGTTTTTACAGCTTTTCAGTGACTCTGCTTTGTGATCCAGTGGATGCAAACAAAGATGTTGGGCTGTTATTTACTGTTAACTTTAGTGACAAATCCATCACCCGAAATGCACGGATTGCTGGGAAATGGGGAAGAGAGGAGAAGACTATTCCCTACTTCCCATTTACAGCAGGAGACACATTTAAGGTAATTTTTAGAGTACTATGAATTGGGTGAAAAAAAAGAGGGGAGAAAGGCTGAAGGCTACATGTAGGACCACGAATAGCTATTGACATTGCCAGGTTAACTAGTTGAGTATGGCACAGAGAGCAACAGTTCAAGCCCTGATGGGAGATCCATACCTTTCTCTAGTCTTAGTGGGAGTACTTGCTACAAGGGACTTTATAGTATCATCTCAGCAGAGGATAGGTTATTTATTAGGGGCATTTCATCAGAACTAGTAGACTTTGTGCTTCACTATCCCCATCACATGGGGTTCTAAGTCCACGCTAGTGAAATTAACCCTGCTCCTGCTCTCTAACACGCTTCTCGTCCTTTTCCATTGCAGATGGAGCTCTTATGTGAACACCAGCAAATACGAGTCTTGCTTGATGGACGGCAGCTCTGTGACTTCACTCATCGCATTCAGCCCCTGAATTTGGTGAAAGCTTTGCAGATCTCAGGGGACATCAAGCTTACCAAAGTGGCTTGAAAGAAAAGAGACCACAGTATCACCAGGGGACAGAGGCAAACCTACTTTCTTCTGTCTGAGATATTTTATCTTTTTCCCCTGGCTGATTCTGGAGAGTGGGAACTGTGTTTTATTTTCTGTTGTGTTTGAAATACACACTCAGCAGTTGGTACAGCTGTGTTTGAAATACACACTCAGCAGTTGTTGGTGCAGATAACTCAAGTACAGGCAAATGTGGCCGGTCTAGGAAAATCAAGAGAGCCTTTTCTGGAATACTCTTTTGGTCTTCTAAACAGCAAGATTTATGATGCTTATGCAGTATCTCACATCCTTGTGGTCCCTTAACCCCCACAGGCCTGCCTGGTCATGGAGCTCAGTCCTTTGCAGTGGGGTGGCTGTTACCCTTGTGATTAGACCTGAGCAGTATGCAGGTGGTTTTGAGACTGAGAAGAGAGAAGCAGGAGATTTTCTAAGTGAGTAAGGGAGACTGGTGACCAGCAAGGCTCACGTTATCAGGAGGGAATTGCTTTTCCTGGAAGATCTGCTCAGTCAGCACAAAGCCACCTGTGCTTCCCAGTACAGAGCAATAAATGCCTTACCAGCATCCCGGTCTCTTGCAGGTAGCATTCTTGTGAAATCAAGGGTTTCAACAGTTGTGGATTTCACAGTCTTCTCTGGACCAGTCCTAGAAAATGGTATCCATGGCATTGCTCATTCTTGTATCTAATTAAAATTGCATCTTTGCTGGCATACTTCTTCAGCTCTGTTAAATATTTGAATGCACATGACTTGTGCTGTCACTTCATTGCTGTAGATGCAGAAAAAAGTCTTAAATAAATGGCTATTTTAATATGTGTATGAGCGTGTATCATAGCTGCTGTCTTTTGACTCTCATGATTGGTAGGTTTTAACACAGGATGAAAGGGAAAGTCTCTAAATGAAGAGACTTTTTTCTGTATATAACTGGGAGAACAAAAAAGTCTGCAAAGAGGTGGTTCTGTGGATGGAGATATCACAGTGACTTCAGGGAAGATAAAGTGCACACAGTCTTCAGAGGGCTTTTGGAGGCTCTGTGGAGTCTGGCTGTCAGATACAAACACTCAGATAACATGAAGAACTTTATGAAAATTATGTATCAGCAGGCTGGTTGAGTGTTTTAATCATCTCACTTTACCCTATGGTGTGGTGAAGAATGTCTCAGTTTTTACATAAATCTAAATTTACAGTGTAGGATACCATTATTTTCATACACTTAAACTGCTCTGAGAAAAATCATGTCTAAAGACCACAGGAGATTCAAATGCACTTTTTTCTGTACATTTAATTATATCAAAGTCAAGTTTACTAGACAAAAAATGGAAAACATAATGGCTTAAAATAAAAAAAGCCATAGAACTGCTACTGGAGTTCTCAGTCTCAGTGGTGCTCCACATAAATGGACTTATGGTAATAACCAGGAGGAAGTGGCTTGCTTTTATGGCTGACCTGATTTCTTCCAATATAGTCAGCACCAGCAACTGTCTGGAATAATTGCCACTGGTCTGATTTGGTACTTAGGATTCTATACTGCTGCCGGCCATTACCAGCACAAGCATAATCTATATACTGGAGAAGGGGATCCTTTGGTCTTTTCCAGCCTAACAGACAACCAAGAAGTAAAGCAGATGGATGGACAGACAGACCCCATATTTCATTTCACAGTAGTGATTATCCTGGCAGCTGGATTGTGGCTTAGCACAAGACTCTTTTGCCTCAGACACCAGGACCTTTCATAACTTTGATTCAGTCAGTCTTAACTAATTAAATTTGTGAGCCCCTTTATAAAGGGGAAAGGAGCAAGACGTTTCTGCTTTAGGATAAAGCACAACCTGGATCTGTCAGATATAGACTGAATATTTGTACAAAAGAATTATTTTCTTCTGTCTTAGGATATTATAGCTATTAGTTTCTTTGTAAAGCTCTGTCTGTATCCTCCTGTTGTCTTTTGTCTCTTGGTTACATGGTAAGTTCTTGGTAGGATCTACATGACTCCTAGGCAGCTAGGATGCTGGTCTTCCAGGAATTGTTAAGTACTATGGCAATACAAATAACAACAATTGACTAAGGGAAAAAGAACATGCCCAGACAATGAAAGCAGGAAGCTTGGTCATTTGTCATGGAGTCCCTCTTACTCATGTCAGTGGTTTGATTGCTTCAATCCACTGTGCTCGCTCTGCCTTGGAGCTGGCCTGGATATAATAATGAATGTCATTTTTGGTGATGATTTTGAAGAGGTTTCCTTGTACATTGCCCTTCACTCCTGCGGAGCAAAAAAAAAAGGACAAATCAGGAAGGTGCACAAAGAAATGCTCTGAGGCAGATATGAAGCTTAATAGGAAAGAATTTTAATTTCATGAATTATGGTATCAGACCTTTCCAGATAGGTCCTGCCTATCTTCAGGTTCCTCTCAGCAAGGAGCTCTATTGTTCATCAGTCTCAGTGGTGCTCCACATAAATGGACTTATGGTTATAACCAGGAGGAAGTGGCTTGCTTTTATGGCTGACCTGATTTCTTCTTCTGTCTGGAATAATTGCCACTCTGGACCATATGTTCTTCAGACCTCATCTTTTGTCTTTAGGAAGATGCTCCCTATTTGAGATCCAGACATTGTGCAGTGACATAAATTGCTTTAACAGCAATTCTAGACAAATGCCCAAGGTGAGCATATTCACTAGCTGAACTGTGTTTTGCCTTGCTGTATTTATGTCTTGCTTGCATTTGGGTTCTAGCAGATCAAAAAGATAACAACTTAAGTAGAGAGAACACCCAGAAAACGGATGGCGTTGGGAACTGCCTCAAGACTTTGAGTTAAACAATGTCCAACAAGAAGGTGTTTCCTCTTTCTCTGTTAACTCCAGTGTCTTAGAACTGCCTCTGACTGAGAAAAGCCCATAAAAAGAGAAAAACCCAAGATAAGTGGAAATAATGCTAAAAAAATCCCCTCTGGTATGGACAGCCAGTCGGTATGGAGATTTTTTATGATATGCCTCTTCCCTTGCTTGCAAGGGCAGAGGAGAGGCCAGCCCACTTGTGCCTACAGCCAGACATACACACAAGTTCACACCTAAAGACTGTATCGCTATGGCATACATATGTATGTATGGAAGCTTGGAGGGTCATGCTTACCTGCTGGGACTCCGTTGTCCTCCAGAGCTGAGACAAGACAGCCACGAAGAGAAAACCCACCTACTGGCCTGTTCTCTTCCTGCAAAGAAAAAGGAAATTATGCTTATCTGGAAAATACCATCCATAGAATAATTTCCCAGAGAACATAAATAATTTTTATGAAGGTGGAGATGTAGTGCCAGTTTTTCCAGATCTAAAACATCTGTGTCACAAGAGAAGTCAACCGGGACATGTAATTGAATACATTAATATGTTGGTTTAGTCTCAGAAGCTTCTCTACTGCAGCTGGGAATGGTGGAGATCCAAAAAAAAGCACAAGGGTAGGCTAACAGTCACATTTCAAACTTATGTACAGTCTTTTAAATAATGGCCCATATTAAAAAAAATCTGCAAGGTTTTAATTTTATGCTTTTCAGTGAGACTGTGTGGGAAAAAAATTGACTGTTTTCACTAGCAATCAGTCTCTCTTCTCTGATCTTTAGGTTCTGCGGTTTGGATTTATAGGATTACAAGGGTGAGTTACAGGGAAAAAAATATCACACAAAGAGACAGGCAACAAAAACCCGAAGCAGCTCCATAAGCTTTTTTCACTGTTAGGTTCTACTGTTAATGTTCTTTGTGTTTCCTTTAAAAATCATGAAGAGCAGTTATACACACGTTCTTTTAGCATCCTGTTGGCCTTGGAGATGCCCCTTGCATCTGGAGCGGATGAAGCTACATGCCTTTCTGGGTTGCTCACATTGATTCATTATACCTGTGCAGATAAATTCTACTATTCTCTGGGCAAGTTTAAAATGGAATAGCAAAAATTCCTAGATATTCTTTGGCATCAAGGAGACCCTATTCAATGTTGGAAAAAGAACATAAAAACCTCCCAGTGCCAGCATGGCCCCTCAAGTGGTGGTATGTCATCTTAGAAAGGTCACAGCCTGGGAAGAATCCCCGCAGTCCCAGACTATGTGAGTACAGCAAAAGAGCAACGCCAAGACAGCTGCTGCCCCTCAATTAAGGAAAAGGAATTTCACTGGGGAAAAGACAGGACACAGGGATAGAAAATCCTACAAGGTCAACCTCCCAGGGTAAGGCCAGAGAGGTCTTCTTCCCCAAGAAATGGACAGAGGAACCCAGAAAGAGATTTGGGTGAGAGAAACATTTACAGCATAATTGTGTCATCATAACCATGTTTAGGTCTGTAAGAGGATTTTTGGAGGTAATAATTCACCACTCACATACCTTAGTGGGGTCATAGTAGTGCAAAAAAGCAGGCTCAGCTCTCAAAACAAATTTCCTCACCTTCCAGTTTTTCCTCTTATGGCCCTGCAAAACAGAAGAATTAAAGTTATCACCAGTAAATACCCCCTTGCGATGGCCATTCTCCTGCAGGCTGTAGGGGAGTCCTAAATAGGTACCAAAAAAGGAGGGTTTGGAGCCAACAGAGAAATTGTTGGCTCCAAAAAAACCAGTTTTTTCTGACATCTTAGTAACTTCCAGGATTTTCTGCTTAACATCTTCCTTCACACACTGGTAATTCCTTCCTCTCTCCCTCCCTTATGCTGAGAACCAATAAAGCAGAGAGACAGGACCAAGTGATTATATACCCGATCCCTGCTCTTAATTTCAGGTTAAATATGGCTCTTGGATTAAAAACCCATGCTGCTGTTGTGGTTTTGCAGGACAGCTGTGCATACTTGAGGGGATTATGTCAGGTCCTTTTGCAGCTTTTCACTCTTTCCCCTCCATCCCTCTCAGTTGCTGATGGGGCAGGGCAGCACTGCAAGCCTGTGCCAAGCCCTGAGCATCCACATGTACGAGTGACTTTCCACAGGTAAATGTCCACTTCATGCAAAAGTCAACCTGCTCAGCTCTGAAATTTGTCTGTGGCCAGCAGAATGTCACAGCTACTCACATGACCCAGATGGGATAGGTTAAACCAGAGGAACAGTGGATCCACTTGGTATAACCCCTGGTGGGATTTGGAGTTTGTATGGGACTTCTGCTTTCAATACTTTTATTCCTTTCAGTGTACACTCAATATGTACCTAATATCCAATTAATCCTGCCTGAGCAGCAAGTTCTGTAGCTCACTTCTTTATGACTAGATACCCTTCACCACATTATCTCCAATTAGCAGTACTGACAAGCAAGTTAGCTCTGCTGGCCACAACTCTCCAGCCATGCTCATATAAATCAATAAATATATTTTCTAGGACCCCTAAAAGCTGTCAGCTTTCTTGTTGCACAGTGAAGACTAAAAGACCATATTTACCTGTTTCACTAAGAATCCTTGTTTCACAACTGTGCCGCTTAATTCAGAGATATTGAATTGTAGCTCTTCCCTGGAACTGGTACTTTTCTTACTGCTCTCAGCCTGAAAACAGGAAAAAGATGGTTCCACTTTCCTTTTTAATCTAAACACACTTTTAAGTACAAAGTTCTGCATTTTATCTTCCTTGAACTGATTTTAGCTCATTACCCAAGTAAATTCTACTCTGTACCCCCGCTGCTCAGCTTTGTAGGTCTGAGATTTATAAGCAATGAATTACAGGCGTAAAGACTACACACACCATGCAGCCTTGAGTTTTAGCATAACTACAGCAAAGCCTCCACTAAATGCAGTCACAGCACTGCACTCAAGGGATACACCCTGCTTAATACCCAATTATGTAATTTGTAGATCCCTCCACATCCGTGTAGCTCCAGCAAAAGCTCCAGCGTTAGCACTATTAAAAGCTGCTCCTTCTGTGACTGCTTTCATAGCTTGCACATTTTGCCTTTGGTTCCATGCTGTGCATGTCCCCATTACCACTGCTCTAAATCAAGTGCAAGGCAGAGGAGGTGCCCTCACGGGCAGCAGCATCACTTACAAACATGTACAGTGCAGTGGAGTCATCAAGGAACTGCTCAGAGAGGTTGGTGTAGCGCGTGGCCTCAGTGCTGCGGGTTCCCACAGGTTTGATGAAGTTCTCCTCCATCAGCATGGATGCCAAGGTGACGGCCTCGAATCGCGACACAGCAAAGTTGTTGGAGATGAGCCAGTCCACTAGGGCAGAACCTGCAGGGAGAAAGGCAGCGCTCATACCAAGACAACATGCTCTTCTAAGGTGAGACAGATGGTGTCCTGCCATACAGGTCTTCATTTGCTGAAACATTCTGACACCATCACAAAGACTGCTAGTGAAGTGTGAGGTTGACCAAAAGTCCTATGTGTGCTTCCATGTATCCAAAAAGCAAGAGAGAAAGGTGTTGGATGCACCCCTTCTTGCCACTGGGGCACAACTGATCCCACCATGAAGGCAGTACTGTAGCACTCTTGTCTCTGCAACCTGGTGTGTCAGATGTGAGGAAGTTCTGCCTGCAGCAGGTGTACCTGTGAAGGTCTCTTTGTATCTGTTGCCTTGCTCCAAGTTGCGGGTCAGCTTAATTCCAGTACTGCTGTCACACATTCTCTCCACTATGTGGCTGTAAAAGCAAACACAGGACGATGTTAGTAGGGTAGAAAGACAGGTAAGAAATTGCCACAGACTTCTTCAGTGCCTGGGATGTCCTGATGATTGCAGACATAAAGATGGGAAATAGCCTAGATATTTCCCCAGAAGTTTCATCCTATGTATGGCATAAGAAATATTTCTTCTGTCAATAGCAGCACTAAACAAGATGACTCACAAAGCACTTTTCCATTTAAAGCACTTCAAAGGGAACTACAGCCAGCCTCCATTTACCTTCTCAACAGAAATCAAATTAATGTCATTATTTCTTAATTAGCAGTCTGTTTCCTCTTATTCAGTATGATGCACTCGAAAAATCCTAGTCTGAATTCCAGCTATCAGCTTTGAAAGGTCCCCAACATGGAATGAACAATGCCATCACTCAGTCTTTCCCTGACCTACATCTGCCAAGGAAAGACACCTCTTCAATAAGAGCCTTTGCAGCTGAGCAGGGACGTCTTCAAACCAGCAGTGAGGTGCCCCTGCAGAACCCACCTAGTCCCAAAAAATGCCGGTCAGCAAAAAGTGTGTTCCTGTGCCCTTGCAAAAGCGTGTGCAAACCTAGGCCAGAGAAGCCATTTCAGAGGCCCCTGGCCACATGGGAGCAGACCTGTGCAGATCAGACTTTCCCCTGACCCTGCCCATCCATCAGCTCAGGCGCTTTGCAAACTACAGCAATAGGAGGAGGAGAAACCATACACACTTACTGGAGGCTGATATTCTCTAGTAGTTTGAAAGAGTTCTTCTTTCTGTGAAGCTCTTCTACCTGTACTGGATGACCAGCATGAATAGCTCCAGTGATGTCCAAAGCCCAGGAGTCTCGCTCCTCCCTGGAGCAACATTCAAGGAAATAGTCTGTGTTGGTTTTTGTCTTTAGTTTAATGAGCAGCTATGGAGAAAGAAGGGCAAAGCAATAACATAATTAAGCTGTGGTACTCCACTTGTCTTTTGCTTCTTTTGGCATGTTTAAATCTATATGGCATCCCACCTGAGCAGTACAGAGCAATTCTTGTTCAGAAGAATAGTGGGCACAACTCTGGGTTTGGTTTTGGTTTGGCTTTTTGCTTCCTCTCCACCCCAGTCTCAGGGGTTTCAGTTCCAAGCATGGTTTTCATGAATGGAGTCTGAGGTGTATAAAAGAGAGCAGACCACCCAGATACTGGATTACCTAGGAATGTGCTGCTGACTATGGAGATTTTACATTCAGATCTCTAGTTTCTCAACAACTACAAACTCTCACTGGGCTCCTTCTGCCATGAGGAGTACTGAAATAGCCAGCAACTGACAAGAGTCATTTCCCTTCTGGCCTGCTCAGAGGAAGTCTGTATTCCCGCTACCCGCGGGTGAGCAGAGAAGCTCAGGAGGCACTTTCCCTTACAGACCCCACCTTCTGGAAACCTTCCACAGCAGTGAAGTCCCACTGGCAAGGGAAAAGGGAGTGTCCTGGCTGCCCAGGAGTGCTCCTTGAGCATGGTCAGGGGTTAAGACGTCTACCAGACTCTATAGATTTCCCCTTCTCCCCTCATCCTTCTCAGATGTTTTTGAGCACTTCATGTCCTTCCCCCACACACTGTTGGGCTGATGCATTTGCTTTTATTCTTCCCACTAGTGTGTGTGTGGGTGGGTGTGTGTGCATGTGAGTGGTGTTAGTGGGTCAGTTGGGGTGGTTTTTTTGTTCATAGCTGTGACTTGGGTTTGGGCAAAGACAGAATGAGGGAGTTCATTGCTCATCTGGTTACACTGCTAATGGCAGCTTGCTTTTGGGTGGGCCTAATTCTGGAAACACATACCCCATTAATCAAAGAACTCAGGAGGAGGGGAAAAAGACCAGGGAGAAGTTAGAAAGTGAGTAGCACTGAGAAGAGATACATTTTTCCAGTCCTACCGGTCTGTTCTCATACTCCAGGCACGGACAAGTAATAGTGCAGCCATCCAAAAGGATCCTGCCTTTCGGAGAAGTCTCCTTCTTGCCTCCTTCGATTTTGTAGTACAGCAGCTTATCCTGAAGCAGAACGAACCATCTCACTTTCCAGTTACGAACAACATGGCCCTGGAGCGGAAGAGATCAGCACAGCTGACTTCAACATGAGCATTGAGAAATCACACTTTTTTTTTTCCCCTCTTTTCCTTTTTGGGGCATGTGTGTGAAAGTATCATAATCTAATAGGAAGTTGTTTGAAAAGAAATGCAAGAAGTGATTGTGAGTCCTATTCTCCCTGAAATACACATTTTAAGGAAAGGAAAAGAAAGAAAAAAGCACAGCTCCATCACTATAAAATCATGAGGCTTTGCTCCTTCTCCAGAAAGGACATCATCTTCGCTAGCAAGAATTTTCTTGCAAAAGCTTACACGAATTCTCTCAAAGAGCTGTCATATAGGCACATCAGCAGGTAGGAACAGGGCTAAATCTGAAATGCATGAGGGCTCTTGGAGACAAACTCCTTCTCTCCAGTGCCCCTGGGTGACATTCAGTGTGTTTCATTTTGTCATTTTTGATGTGGCTGTAAGGTGGCAAGTAGTTTTGGGAGCACGTTGCTAGGTGAATTGGCTTTTCCTTACATCCCCCTTAGTGCTAATGAGGGTTGTATTTTTACCTTACCTGCCTCCAACCTCCTGGGCTAAAACATTCCCTGTTCTACTGTTTCCTGGAAAGGAAATACACTTTTTAATGGAAAAAGGCCTAATGAAGGCTGCTATCAAATACCTCCCGGGTTATGCCAGAACACAGACATATCCTCCTCTTCCTCCTCTGCAAACAGCCGCTGGCTGTCTTTAGCCCGGCTGTATGGGAGAACAAACAGAGGGAGGGCTGGCACTGGCAGGCTCAGTCCTGTCTGGTGGTGTCAGGTCCAGCTTTGCAGTGTGGGGACCTGACTTGCATTTCTACAGGCGATGGAGCCTTACAGCCAGCAAGCAAAGCATTGTGTAGAGGAAGTTCTGACACCTGGAAGAGGGTGGGCATAGCTAGAAGAAAGGAACATGTGAGGTCCAGTTGTGGCAGGAATCAAAGCTTATTAATTCTCCATGAGTAAAGGGGAAACCCAGCAATTTACAAGAAAAGGTGGGGTAATGACTCTCTCAAATCCAGGGCACTTAACATCTAATGTTTTCTAGTTCTAATGCAATTGATCTAATTTGGGTTTGTGCTCTCCTTCCCTTTGCTTTCTTCAACGTGTTTTTCCCTTACGGGAAAGTCCTTTGGTCATTTTTCCTGGCAGCATGTTCTTTGCTATGGCTCTTTTCCCTCTTTCTTGGAGATTTCCTCTTTTTCAGGAGGTTGCCTTACCTGTTTTCTTTATTTTTACCTGAATTCTAAACACTTACTTTACATTTATAATACGTTACAATACATAATCCAGTAATTTATAATGCATTTATATCATCTCCTTGCTTCTGCTTTCTTCAGAAGAAAGCTGTGTTTTCTTTACCCGATGCTACCCCTTCCTCATTTTTTTCTCTCTGGAGTTTTTGTTTCCTTCTCCCTCAGTTTCCTTTAGTCATCTTCTTTGTGGTCTCCTTCCTGCCAAACTATCTCTCAGCAACGTTGTATAGCCTGTGGGCAGTTACAGCTCAGTGTGCTGCCAACAACCTATTCCTCTCATGCTCTGTGCCTCAGCTTCCTTTCTTGAGTTCAGTAGTCACTTAAGAGCCACAAAACACCACCATAGCCCAGAGCGGAGAGCAGGAGCCAGGAGAGCTCTGCCCTTGCTGCAGAAGGGAGGATGAGGAACACCTCGGGCCACACAGCCCTTCGCTGTGTAGGGTTGGGTGGCCAGCCGGGAGCCCTGCTAGGAGATCCCCTGACCAGGATTACCTTCATGTTAGCACCAGAAGCACTGCCACGTATTGCAGAAAAGCACTTCCCAAGGCGTGGCAAAGCTTTGAACAAACCTTTGAATCAGTTTTTGTGCGCAGTTAAGGACCACATTAGTCATTGAGGCAGAGGCTTGGTACTAAAAGCAAGTCCCCTTAATCCCGTTCCTAAATTGGCCTCGTGTGTCCCAGCTACAACTAACTTAGACCTCCAGGGAGGAGTGTTGGAAAGGCTGAAATCTGTGACACCACCTTTCAGCTCTTTTCTCCATGTTTTGGCTAATATTTTCTTATAGTGCAGCTTGAGGGGTGTGGGATAAAGAAGTTATTTCAAACACATTTTATGCTTGTACTGCTCTAATCCCCTTCAGAAAGGATAATCTGCTCCCCGTCCACACATATGAAATGAGAAACCCTGCTCAGTGGTGTCACTAAAGGAGGCACAAACTATTTTTCTTAAGAGACTGCCAAAACACCTTCCCTCTCTCCATCCACCCATGGCTGCTTCCACTGCTGCTGTTTGCCAGGTAGTTGAAGTGCACTTTGCAGAGGTGTGCCCTAGGTGCAGGCATACTAGCTTTTTTTTAAACCAAGTAATCCTGATCGCTAATTCACACCAACATAGGGAAACTCAAGGGAGGGCAGTGAACACCTGCGGTTGACGCAGCTCCCCCAGCAAACATCTGCACAGACCTGGAGCAGGCAGGAGCCCCTCAAGCCCAGCACCCAGCACCCAGCCTTGCCAGGAGCCCTGGCTTCATCCCGTCCCTGCTCAAGGGTTTGCTCTCACGTTTGAGCAGAACCGCACGAAGGAGCAGCAGAGCACTTACCCGTTTGACGAGGAAACCCTCCTTCAGGACTCCAGCTGCCTCCTGCATTGTGGCCAGCCAGAGGAGCCTCTGCTGAGCCCCGCCTGAGCCGCAGCAGCCTGTTCCTCTGCATGCAATTTAAGAAAGCTCATTTTTCTTTGCTACCCTCCTCCTCCATTGTGACGTACGCTCCCTTCCCTCTTGGGTTTTTTGTTTGTTTTTTTTTTTTCCCCTCTCCCTCCCTACCTATGAGACATTAGATAAACAGTGAGCTGGCTCTGATACATTACCTGCCCTCCAGCAAGTAAAACGAAGGGAAGTCTAAAAATGATCTCAAAAGAATTTAACAGAATTTAGCATAGCAAAAAACCACCACCGGGTCAGTTGGCCAGTAAAAGCAGACCCACAATAACAAATCATGCATTTCATGGGAGAAGCAGAATTATAAAATTGCATCTGTCAAAACTTCAGATTAATCAATTCAACCACTTGAAATTTCTCATCTAATAAACCCATCTCACAGGGGTCTCACAGATCAGAACACCGGCAGTGTAACACAGAAAATATCATGATCCCAAGGAGCCTTTTACAAACTTTAACTTCTTTTACTAGAAATTTATTTTACCAAAGCCCTGAAGCACCTTAAAGCCTACTCTACTTCCAGTGACCTGAAATGAATATCCTAAATCCCTAAATCAGCAACTATTCAGGCTTTTAGTAAAGCAGTCTGATGAATGAAGACTGTGCAATGACCTCTTGTAACTCCTGAGTAGCTCGGAGCCAGAGTGCCTTATTTGTGTCTGAACATGAACCTAGATGTTTACTGCATATTTTTAGTCTTTGGCCATGATAAGCCTGTTTGATAAATCAATCAAGTCTTGTCCTGATGAAACAAACCAGCATTAGTATTTCAGACAACGCTGCTCTTCCAAAGTAGTAGTCTTTGCTGTACTACCAGCATTCCCTGACTTGTAAAGGCAATATATGTGGGCAGAGCTCGGGGCTGCGATAAGAACCTTGGCCCAGAATACAGCAAATAAACAAAAGCACTTGTTGCTACGTAGAGTCCAGAGTTCATTGAGGCAAATAACTCCAGTATCCCTCAGAATTTGCATACTGGGTAAGATTACTGGTCACACTTTCATGTACTGAGGAAAAGGAACAAACAAATAATTTCTTTATTCTTTTTATTTTATAACTTTTAGTGAGGAAGAGCAAGACACCAAAGAATTCAAACCTGATAATGTACCGGAGGCAATCCAGAGAAGAGTCTGGCAAAGATCATGAGAAATACAATGGGTTACTGAACACTACTTGAAGACAGAAAAATTGATTGCTGGGTAAAGCAATACTGGCTGGCTCATACTGGCTGAGATTTCAAAAGGAGCCGGCCCACATGGGAGCTCTGGATGTAGCTCCTACTGGGATCCCTTTGCCACTCTGGAAAAGGCAGGCAGCCACGAAGCAGATGGCTGTGTAAGTCATATCTCAGTTATGTTTGTTCTTCAGCCCACCTAAAGCAAGCACAGGAAGTTTAACACACCACCTAGAAGAGCAGTTTTTTGTTGTAGGCATGTAGTGTTTTCAAAGATACCAATATAAATTTTTGTGAAATTTTTTTTACATTATAGTAGCCTTAAAATGGAACCGAACCGTGTATTTGTTTTCATTCAAAAAACAATCTCCATCTCTGCGCATGCACATAAATAGATATACATATAGCTATACTCACAAGCAGAGTATTGGGGGGAAAAAAACCTCTATATGCGATCAGCAGAAAAAATAAACTTCAGCTTGCAATATTCTGTACATCAGGATAAAGCTTGAGACAAAAGAAAGCTTTAGTTTAGGAACACAAGAGAGGTTACTGCTACATGCAGTTGCTGGACATGCACTTTATGTAACTGGCCCCAGGAATACAGCGTTCCACCATTCAGCATGTGAGGCTTGACTTCACATTGTTCAGCTTGTTCCTGCAGGCAATTTATAACAAGGTGGGTGAGACAATTTCATCCAAGTGAGGACAGGTAGGAGCTTGCAGGGGGCTCTCGCCCAGACAGTGATCTCAGAATTGCACCATAACCAGTCCTTGCTGAAAGATCTGAGCGAGCTCTTTTTCTCCAGCATGCAGACCACCCACAACCCTACAGATGGATTTTAGCAAAATATTAGCAACAAATAATTTTATTGCTAAACTGCTGGTAAATGGTAGGCAAACATTGCCCTAGCTGGCCATTAATCAACAAGTTTTCTATCAACTATTTTTTATCATCTGGAACCTTCACTTTCTTCAGTACCGTGGATATTTATAACACACCCCCACCCCTCATTCTGCAGCTATTCAAGGTTAACAGACTGCCCTATATTACTCCCTGAGGTTAAGTAAATACAGATCTTGGACAGCTTTGATTGAAAAGGGTCATGTAGTGTAGTATAGCATAAGGCACTACATCTGGGCTGCCATATTCATACATGTGCTGGGAGGGAAAGCTCTGGCATTGAAGGCTCCCATCAGAAAAGGACATGCTTTGAACCATATAAATCCAGGGAACTTCAGAGTCTTCTGTGAGACTTCAAACTCAGTGAAATGAGCACCATTTCACAGTTGTGCTTTCCACATGTCAGTGTAGTATTTTAACAAAAAAGCACAGTTGGGTGATGTTTTTCCCATTCAGTGACCCAAAAACACTTCATATGCTATAGAATTTGCATTAGGATGGCCAGGAAGAGTCAGCTGCAGGCTTTGGGACCACAGGACCCTAATCACGGCTAAAGGGAAGGGCAGGAACAACTGCCTCTGAGCACAGACTGTGCTATTTCAGCTGGCCAACCTGACAGGCATTGCTGGTACCTCCAGGTCAGTCCCTTAAGAAGTCATGAACAGCTGATTAAGAAAATCTGCCCCAAAGGACAACCCCCATCGCATGCTCAACAATGCCAATCACATATCATCACGTGAACAGCGTCACACAGGGGATTACACATACACAGCTTTTGAAAGCAGCATTTTAAGATGCTAGGACTTTACCCTCTGGTGTAGGACACCATTAAATATGTCGTTCCTTTCATGGATTAGGGATGCAGTAAGGCTAAAACAAGCCATGTCAACATAAAGATGAAAAGAGTTCTAGATAAAAGATGACAAATGTTTCATAGTATTCTGACATAGGAGCATTTATAAAATTAACTGTAGAAAGGTGGTACTGTTTGAAAACAGTCCTTTCATTGTCTAGACTCTGGAACAAAAAGCTACCAGAAATTAAATACCAAAGTGCAGATACTGCAATGAAGAAGAACATGCCAGCTCCAATGCATCTAAAAAAACCCCAAACCAACCTCAAAAGGCCAGAATCAGAGAACAGCAAGGAATTATCATTGCATGAAATGTCAGACAAACCACAGCAGAGCACCCCTTCTTCTGCACCTCTTTCCCCTAATCAGAAACAGGGCACTGGACTATGCCCGACCAGAGCCAGTACCTCCATCTGGGTTTTTTGTATTAGTCTCCCTGTTAGATATTACAATGAAAACATTTTCCAAGCTGCAAGCCTTACAAAATTAATCTGGGATATGAAAAGTCAAGCTGAGATCCTTGCAATTAACCCATCAGGCCAAGCCCTGCCCACAGGTATACCTGTACCTTTCCCCTCAGCTGACTACAAGAGTACAAGTGGAGATTTGGGCCTTGCAGTTAGAACCGAGTGAACAGGAGACAGCTACTCATGAACAGCAGGAATATGCTACCTTGCTTTAGCAATTCGACAAGAAGTGTTCACACAAACTCCAGGACCCTTATTTTAAGCACCTGCTAAGCAAATGCAGCTCCATGTGCATAAAATAGACCATTTGGGACAGAAAGTATCATCCCAGCGACTTCTAAAGATCCTGAAGTGGCAGGCTACAACCACCAATGCAGCACAGCTGATGCCCAGCATGGGCTTCACAGGTTCGGCACTCCCATCCACAGGCCTGGAAAGTGGTGTTCTGAGACCTCCTCCTTCCAGCTACGGCAACACATAAAGAATAGCCACCGAGCTGCCTTTTATTTAAGCTTCTTGGTTAAAACTTGCTCAGGCAAAAGGAGACTCTGATTTTATCTGCCAGAGTTAACAAATGATTGAAATGTATTAATCTTAAGCTGCTTTTTTACCATCCTCACCATCTCCATAATTTTTTTCAGTCATTTGAAATTGACACAGACTTCTACATACCAACACACTGGGACTCTAATTAAAAAAGCTCCTGTAGCTACTGATTAAGTTTAGCAAACTTTTGCCTAAGGTACTGGCAGAAATGACACTCACCTTTTACCACCACCGTAACTGCTCTTCAATATGATGTATTTGTACTAGTACTAACAGTACTCCAGGGCAAGAGCACACGTGGCTCATTTCTCAGCATTTCCCTTTAGGGCATTATTTTGGCATACAGATCACCTGGAAACTTCTTAGATTTTTTTTGTTCTTTTGTCCAAGTACCCACGTATTGTTTACTGGAAGCCAAATCACTAGATTGGTGAGTGGGCGGAGCTGGAAGAACATTTCAAACTGGAAACTAATGGTATTGCAACTTCAGGCCACGAAGAGGCTGTCATACACTGCTTCTGAAAAGACAGTATTAAGAAAATGACCATGAAAGAAAATGTTTTTCCTCGTTTTGTGATGAGCCTGGTATTCTCTGACATTCTGCAGTAACTTCTTTGGCTTTGCACAGCAAAGGTTGGGTGCACATTACACTGTGGCAATATCAAGAATTTCTACTTAAGGCTCAAAGCCTCATTTTTCATCCATTTTTACTCTAGCAGTGCAAAATACTAAGAACAAAGGAGGTGTGCAATATGGGGCCTGACACTGTAGAAAGATACAAAAAACCCAACATCAAAAAATTTTGTCCTTTGTTTTGGTTTTTTTTGTACTCTGATGTGGAAAGCACACCCTGCTTCTCTCCTTCAGAAGGGAGAAACAGGTTGTTTCTAGAGTGAATAGCTCAGTTCAGCATAAAGCCAGATTCTAGGTAGGTAGAACTGAAGGTCACGCAGTGACAAGCTCAGAAGACAAGCTCCTGCTGTATTTAGCTATAGAGGCAAAGTGCAACTATAGGTTATTTTTCATTTATCAGCTAAGTTTATTGGAATGGCAAGAAGTTTTCAAGTTCTCAGCCCCTAAAAGTAGATAAAAGACAAAGGAAATGTTGTTTTAAATCAGTCTGCACCAACAAACTTGCAAGAAAAACATTCTGTTCCACTCGTTCTTGGCTTGATTTAAAGCAAAACGGGATTTGATTTCAAAGCTAAACGGGAGTAAACGGGAGTCACCCACGGATCACACCCTTCCAGGTTTTATATTTGTACCACTCTAGGCCATGTGACAGAAGAGGAAAAAGCAAAAGCTTGGGAGTTACAGAGCCCAGAAATTTATTGAATATTTGCTCAAATATATTCTGCATAGACCTGTTCAGCTTGTTTGGTTTTGGTGCTCCCAGGAAAGATCATTAGATGCACTGAGCTGTAATCATGAGTTGGGAACTGTTACGTATCAAGATGTTAAGCATAGGGCTGCAATTCCCACCCCCCCAGCCAGATCTGTGTCTTGAAAATTTACTAGGCACCTTCCCCTCAAAGGATTCAATTTGCATAAGTTGCTGCATCAAATGTTATTTAGAAGAGGCTTTCACACACTGGTCTTTTTAGAAACAGTAAAACACTTCCAAGTATTTGCATTTGAAGTTTTCAATACTGGAAACATTTAGTCCAGAGTGTTTGCAACAGGGTCTCCGATTTTTCATATGGTCTGCGTCTTCTGAATGTCCCACAATATTTAGTCTTCAGTTTTGGCTTCCATTTCCTCAGCATCATCATCCCCATCCACTTCAGCATTTTCCCTCTCCAGTCTTTCCAACTGCCTTGCAAGCTCAGTCTCATCTGTGTCAGTAACCACCTTGGGCTGAAAAAACACATAGTAAGCTGTCACTCATAAAGACCATATATATTTGGAGGCTATGATTCTACATAAAGCACAAGATATAATATACATCCTGTAGTCACACAATAAAAACAAGGCAAGTTATAATTTTTGGCCATTTGTTTAATGAATATATAAAGTTTAGGGTTTTTCTTTAGTTTCTTAATTTTTTTTTCTCACTTTTCTCCAAGCAGTATTGATCTTTCTTTAAAAAAGTTGTGAGAAAAAAAAAATCCATTTTAAAACATAATGTGTTCTTACCTCCATCTGGACATTAAAGACTCCTCTCTTCTCCTCAATTTTTTCTTTAATTACAGCCATAGCTTGATTTAGAACAGATAGTCCTTCAGTTCTCTCCAGTGTTGTAGTAGTCATCACATAACGAGGAGGAGCTATCAGATTAATCTATCACATCATAGGAATTGGAGGGGGAGGGAAGGAAAAAAGCCAAATAAGCAAACTCAGCAACAGAAGAGAGAAAAACCTCAAAAGCAAAGTGAGCAATGCTGTTCTGAATGTACAAATCACAGAAGAATCATCTTCCCGTCAGAAAAGCCCTTTATGGAAGTGCAACAACTGGGACAGAAAAGAACAGACAAGAAAGTGCATGGACTGCCTGATTTCCTACATCAACATCAGTTACTTGTACACAGTATGTTTATTTAGACAAATGTTGTTAAGTGTTGTTAATATCCATTTTGCAGAACACTAAAACATCCCATCACCTAATTTTCAGAACAGTTAAAAGATTGTGACAACCAGTAAGCTGTTTTTAGGTTTTGGGTTTGTTTTTTTTTTTAAGATTACTGGATAAGCAAACTTTTTCTTTTGTAACAAGAAACCACTGTAAGAAAATATTACAACAATTGCAATTGTATGCTACTGGTACCCAAGGGCATCAGAATACTCTGGTTTTCACTTCACTACCAAAACAGACACTTACTTTAATCGGCATGTTCTCAGTGGAACAGTTCAAGCCTGCTCTCAAAGCTTCTTTTACTGCATCTATGCCTTCATAACCATAGCAGGCAACCTCAATATCTACAAGAGAGGAATAGAAATAATTAAACTTCAAAGTTACCAAAGCAATAGAATCTTTGAGGCTTTTTAACTTAAGCTTTAATATAGCTTTCTAGCATCCAGTGTTTATCCAGAACAAAAGCCTCGGTAGCTCCCAAAGCTGAGGAACACATTTCACTTTCTTGACTTGGAAGTTGAGGTATAAGTTTTCACAAATTCTTTAGACATTTTACACTGTGCTTTGACAAGCCAAGATATGAAATTATATACCCACTACCACTCACCTCTTTCTTTAGACATTTTACACTGTGCTTTGACAAGCCAAGATATGAAATTATATACCCACTACCACTCACCTCTCACCCAGTAAGTTCAATGGGAATAATTATGTATTTCACATGGAAGGATGAAGGTATAAATGGAAAATGTATCAGGGAAAATGAAAGATCTAGTAAGAAACATGAAACTCAAAACAGAGCACATCCAAAAATACATCAAATTCTCCCAGCAATCACAACAGAGGCATCACTTGAGGAGCTATGGAGTTATTTTTATGTTTTTTTAAGGTAAGTTATATTAAAGCAATAGTGAGCTATAGCTTTCTTTAAAAATTACAGCACAGACTATGCTAGTCCTACCCATAATACCTCAATTAGTCTAAAGACAAAGATTTCTTTACGTGTGTAGCAACTGTGCAAGACCAAGTTACACAGAGAAGTTAAAAATCACTTCCAGGTGACCAACAACCTGCTAATTCTCAGCTGTCACAAATTTACAAGACAGCCAATATCCAAGACATATGCCCAGAGATCAGTCATCCTGTTAGGGAACCAAAGAATTTAGCATCTTGAATAATGAAAAATAATCTTGTGGATGCAGCAAGAACTTTAAAAATAATTAACTGCGTACCAGTGCAACATGCTGGTTTGCATTACATATCAAGACAAATACTTTATGCCCCAAGGAATATGCAGTTTGGGGAGAAAAATAAAAGCCAAACCACCCTGCATGTCAAGACAGGGCCCACACTGGCATTCTGCAAGCAATCTTTGATTAAGATGTCTTAATTTTGGAAGACCAGTTCCACTCAAATATCAGCAGCACCAACACTTGTTTTAACTGAGCTTATGGTTTGCAACAAGACATGCCAATGTGACTTAAGTGTCAAGGTGTGTTTGATGAACACCTGGAAAGAACTCACCCGCTCGGATTTTGACTGCTTGAGGTGTCAGACGTCTGTTAATGTTGTCAATCAATACACGCCTCTCTTCCTCGGTCAGATCTAGGCTATCCAGGATTGCAGGGTCTCTGAGCCAAGCAAAGCAACATTACAGAGTTATACTGCAGGGGAATATGACACAGTATTCACTTCTGGAACTATTTCAATATTATTATTCATAATCACAGAGATCTACCAGGTAATGAAAAAAGGGACATTTCTTAAGAGTCCATTGAAACACTGCAAGAAAATAAATGCACCTATTTCCAAAGTATTTTCCATTGGAAGCATTTAACAACAAAGCAGAAAAGGAGTTTACTCAATCTGTTCCTGGAGGAAAGATGAATTTCCTTTTTTTTTTTTTTTAACAAAAGGAATGACTTCTGTCCAGCTCCATTCGTACATGATACAGAATGAGAAAAACATCTAGCTGCTTGGTATTTATGCTGCCTCCAATGTGAAGATAAATCCGTGCCATATGAAGAAAAAGAACCCATGATGAATTTGAGTTAATTTAAAAAATTATTTTAGCATTTCATTCAAATGTAAGATTTTTGTCAGTCTACAAAGTAACCTATACTCACGCCACATTATTCTGTACTCCTTTTTAACAGTGACTGGATCACAGACAGATACTTATCTGCTGGCTACATTCTTGGATAAAGAAAAAATAAAGGTTTTTTTAGATCACAAGCTAATAGTTTAAAATCCAGAGATCACAGAGGCAAACGTCTCTGCTATATATTCAAATAAATCAGCAGTTCTTGTTTGAAAAAGTGGTGTAAATTCTCTTTACTGCTGGATTTTGTTCAAAATATATCTGAAACAGAAACCCTAAACAAAAAGCTGCTCCTGTTCTTCAGAGGCAGGAGTTGGAGTTCTCTGAAAAGCACTACCAGATCACCTACAATACTACTAGCAGGCAACCATGAACTAACATGGCCCAAAAAACAGAGGCAATATTGGAGATAGGTCTCTGCTACTAATAATGCATCATCTTTCATTATTTTATATCCTAAGTATAGATAGTAGACAGGTCAAACCTAAGCAAACAGAACCCAGACGTATGATGGTTTTGTACATAATCAAAAATATGAACCAGAAGCAATTATTGGACATGCAAATTCTGTTTCTTCCTTTACAATCTATTCTGTTAAATTTTCAAGTTATTTTCACGAGCATTTGGCAGGCATTCAACAAATAGGTCCTAGATATTGGATTTTTACTGAGAGGAAGGTAAATACACTTTAAAATTTTGCCACTAGTAAGCTGCTGTGTGAAAGCCCAAACCAATAATCCTCAGGTCTGTGAAAGAAACAGCAAATCCAATCCTTAGAGGGTGTGCTAACCCTCAAGAAAGTATTTCAGCAGGTATAGGAAGGCAGCAATGTCCCCACTTTTCTGCTCTACCACAACAGCTTTATGTAGGAGCACTAACAGGAACAAGTTAAAGCTGCAGTCCATTATCAGAAATCTTAAGGCATTACTGGTGAAAGCATGTTTAGAGAACAGAGCTTCAGAAGTTTGTGCTCCAACCAGAATGGTAGATGGGCAACAAATGGCGTGTCTGTTCAGTATTTTTTCTCATTTTAAGACAACTTGAAAAACCAATCTAACTACAGTTTTTTGTTCTTTTAGTATACATGTGTTTAAGTTTTTATCAGTTACAGAATGATCTGGAATTCCTTCTGCAGCAAACTGCCCAGATTTGCCCTTCAACAGTACTCTTGCTAGAATAAGAAAATAATTATTCTATGAAAGAGAGCACATTCAGTCCAAATGAGGATACAAGTTGTCTTTTCTCCAAGAACAGAAACGGTTTTAGTTAATCAAAATGCTACCAAGGGCTCTGTCACGTCTTTACATGGACAGAACTTCTAAAGCTTTATTGCTGCCATCTAGTGTTCAGCTCAAGTTCGTCACTCAGAGGTTTTGTGCTCCCATAGCGTGAAGTTGGAAATATTTTTTGAGAAATCTGGTTTTGGACTGCAAATTTCACAATAGAATCTTCAGAGGGGAGCCAAATAGACTAATTCCAAAAGCAAATTAAAGTACAGACTTTAAGAAAACCAGGTGAAACCTATGTTACTGTATGGTCCCTTAGCATCACATGTCTCACTCGTTCTGTCTGTCATTCCATTTCCAACGTCACGATCCCATTTGTTAAGTTCAGAAGTGTAGAAAAGAAACAAGCCAGCTTGTTGCATTCAAAAAAGAAAAATTCTGGCTGTGCCATGGAAGACAGTCAGCTGTGAGTAACAGAGATAAATATGTTTGGCAACATCTGCTTGGGATAAGAGCATGTAAATTCTCACAGAAAAACCAAGATTAGTGCTGCTGCTTCCATTAGAAGTGTCAGAGACTACTCTGTAGTAACAGAACTTTCCCCAGCGTTTCTAATTGTGCTTCTTTTATATCATTCACCAACTGTCTCAGTATTTCTCCACTTCAAATTGAATTACAACTTTTAAAGCCTGACGTACAGAGAGCAGAATGCTCAAAGATGAATAAAAACAAGTCAACTCTGAGCCCTCTTTCTCCAAAGAGCTGGGAACCTGAAGAAACCAGTAAGACAGAGAGACCTACAGTAAGCAACTGGAAGATAGGTTTACTTGACTGGTACATTCTACATACCGATTCTGAAAAAAAACCCCCACAGAACACCAGGAAGGACAGGACAATGGATCTCTCCCAGGAAATACTTTGCAATTATGAAAGAAACCCCCTCAAAGTAGAAAAGATGTCCTTACGAGACCGCATGCTTGAATGCATCATAAGCACCATATCCTGGTCTTTTGTACTTGTCATCAAACACCCAGGCAGTTCTCTGGAACAGACTCTCAAGCTGCTCATCCTTAGTGTACTCCAAGACTTCAGCGACATGGCGAAGAATGCTGTAAACCTTGGATACAAAAGGGGTATTAAAAAAAAACCCACAACAAAAAAACCCCAAGAAAAAACACCTCCCACACCCTGCTGCAGTCTCACACTATCATAGTAAGAGCTTGTACAGCATAAAATTGAGTCCCATTAAATAAACCATGAAAAATATCAGTGATACAGTATCGTGATTGCAAACACTGTATGAAGTTGTGACATAATTCTTACCCATGCTCAGCAATGAATTACATACTGAGTCCTAAGAACTTATAAAGTATCAAAACCACTTTATTAACCTAAACCTTTACTACATAATTATGAAGGTAAAATTAATTTGCATACAAAGAAAAAAGCATTAGAATCAAGGTAATATGTAATGGCAAGCATTCTGCTCAGAAGTGTAAGATGACACTAGTAAGGGTGGGATTTGATGCCTTAAACTACTTGCCCACCTTTTCAATTAAACCAGTCCACATAGAGCTAATCCAGCACATGCTAATCATTTAAACTTCACTAACAGATTTTCAACTGATGTATTAATCTATTAAATAATTAAGTGCTTATGACAGATGAACATGCTTAACAAATGAGAACAATATTTTCCTATTATGTCTGCATTTTGGTTACTCAGGAAAAAAAAAGCTGGCAACACACAGCATCTGAATCTAGCAAAGCAACTTACAGTCTTTGATTTTGTGAATTTGTCTTCACATTTGATTGCTTCCTCTGGAGAAACTCTTCTTTTTGACAAGTCAATGTAACCTATTGGGAAAAAATGTTTTTTAAAGTGGCAGGCATTGTGCAAACTGCATCTAACTGCTTCAAAATGAAAGCATAAGGAACAAAAACTGGCTCAGTATTTGCCCCTTGCCTATACTTATCTCTACCTGCTGCTACAGAGAGTAATGAACCCAGACTTTAATGAATTGCACCAAATCATGACACAAACTATGATAATAAATTTTTATTTCAGCTGTAAATATTTACAATAGCAAATCTTTTGTATAACATTCTTTAAAATTACTCCTCTATGAATGCTTCCTCTGCAAACCTGGCAGAAATTTTCAAATTTCAGCAATCAGTGATCCTTTTTTCTGCCTCTGCACACGGCTTTGACAGAAATCATACCAACATACAAAGAAGCAAGTTTAGTGCATATTTCTGTTGTGTTCAATTAAATTTCATTCAAGGCTGGCACTCCAACAGTTCAGTTATGAACAGTTCCCCAATAAAGCAGGCCCAGATGCCTCAAATTCTGACTAACTCCTTGGATACCCTTTTGGGAAAACCATCTGTGAAAGAAACCCTTTTGCATCATTTCTTGGTAATCCTGAAAAGGCCTCCACCCACTTCAGGCAAACTATAGATTCCCCAAAAGACTCAATAAGAGACCACCCTGTGAAGCCCAGATGCGTTCCTCTGCTAATATGAGAACAGTATTTGTAAGGGGAAGCATTCTTTCATTAGATATTCTTGGAAACTTTTTTCACTTCAGATTTATCTGAAGTTTCTTCTGGTAGGTTTTTTTTCCTTATCCTGTCATTCATTACTTAATCCCTGAGTGACTGCTGTTTCAGAAGTATTTTAGAAAAGCATATTACTTGAAAAACATCATACAAGTCACGTTTCTAGATGTGCCTGGTGTTTATTATTCCTTTATACCTGGATATAGCTCTTAAAAGACTGCGTGGAACAGCATTATCAAAATCCAACATGTTCTAAATAGAGAATATATTAAAAAGCCCCTTAAACATTCAAACATTCAGGAGAGAGGAAAAGACAAAGTGTCCTGTACAATCTCAACTTCTAACCTACCAAGTTCATGCAATACAATACAATAATTACACATGTGCCACCTATTCTATAGCCGAGGTTCAAGACTTGTTAATGACCAGGGTGGACTGCAAGCATTAAATGCTCACTACTTTGTTTTTATCTCTAACATCAGGTGATCCTTGCCTGAAGTTAAGACACAGAAAACCTACACAGGTACCAAAAGAAAATACCACTTCAGTATGGTTTGTTGGCCAAACATGGAGCTGGTCAGGACCCACTTAAATTTTTTACTGGTGTGCTGACTGAACTGCATTAACCTAAACCCCAAAGGACACAGAGGAATGGAAGAATGATCATATGTAGCAGATGGCACGATGATGGTCTATTTCACTTAAGCACCCCCTGGCAACACAAAGGAACACCTCAGCTACCCAGTTTATCTGCATTTCTCTCCATGATTTCAATCCTGATACAGCCCACAATATCCCCAGATACCTTTCTCTTTGTCCACTCTTATGACGACAACGCACTCGTTCCTGCCGATGCGGATGAGTTTGTTTATGGAGCGAATGCGCCGCCTGGACAGCTCGCTGAGGAGGATCATGCCTTCGATGTTGTTGTACTCCAGCAGGCTGACGTAGGCTCCCATTTCAGCAATGGACCGGACATTGACCATCACTACATCTTCCACCTCTGGAAATTTATGCTGGTAGAATCTACAGCTTAGTCCTGGCATTCTGCAATTTGAGCAGAAACAAAGGTTTTATTTCATAGCACATCACTGCCTTCTCCTAGAAACCTGGTGAAACCCAGCATGGACTACTGGGACAGAAAAACTACAAATTAGGATAAGGTTGTTACAGTTCAGACTTAGGTTTTAATATAAGTGAAACAATAAATTAACTAGTATTTTAGTTACCACAGCCATTTGCTAAGATGCTAATTTTATGAGATTCCATTATCAGTTTCAACTTTCATGCTACTTATTCAGAGCTCACTGTAGCTAAGAGACTTCAAGTGGTAAGAAGGTGGCACTGCACACCTTGCACTCATCTAAATTTACAAGGCTGTGTAAATTTGCAACCAGATTTTAACAACATGAGGACATGGGAGAAAAGAAGCCGGCAGTGCTCATGAAGGTATCTGCAAGCACCTAGTAAGACAACATGGAAAAGTTTGAGAAAATAAGATAGAGCAAAGCTTCTGTAGCACTAAGAAGAGAGTCTCTACACTCCAGAAGATGACTTTCTAAACTCAGCACCAAGACACGGAAGAACTTTTTCACAGTGAGGGTGCCAGAGCCCTGGGACAGGCTGCCCACAGGGGTTGTGGAGATTCTTTGGAGATATTCAAGACCCATCTGGATGCCTGTCTGTGTGATATGTCCTAGGGAGCTGCTTTGGCAGGGGTTTGAACCCGATGATCTCTGGAGGTCCCTTCCAACCCCTGTGATTCTGTGCTATATGGAGTAACCCTGTAAGACCTGCTCTAGAGGCCACCTGTCTGCAAAGAAAGTAAAGGCAGTAATCAGAATAGAAGACAGAAGGAACTAGGCTGATGTGAATGAAACTCTAAAACCAACAAAAATAACCCCAACCCCCCCCCATATATTGCTAGTCAGAAGAAAAAAACCCAACCAAATAAAACCCCCAAACTGAAAACCAAAACAGGATTCTTTCATTTAATGCCCAGAAACTGTACGAAATTAATGCTTCATAATCATGTAGCGATAAGACAGAATACTTAAGCTGCTTCATTTTCCTGATGATGAACCCAAATACTCATCAGTGCTAACCGGGTCGGTTCAATTCCTTTTGCCTACTCCAGAGGTCATACAGAAAGCTTCCTACAGGAAGCAGGAGCCTAAGACGCCGAGTCACACACATCACTCCTTCAGGCTTGCTGTAATCACCACTTTGAAGCCCTCCTCTCAATTTTTACAGCAGTGCCAATGCTTTCTAGCCATATGGCAATTCAAAAGGGTGGGAACACAAGTAGTACATAGGCATAGACAGACCGTTTGGAAGACTGCATCCACCTCTATTTTCGTGCTTAACAAGTTTAAGAAAGGGAAAATACAGGCTAGTAGAGGTTTATAAAGATACTCAGAATCACAGAAGGCTCGGGGTTGGAAGGGACCTCGAAAGATCACCTAGTCCGACCCCCCTGCCAGAGCAGGATCACTTAGATCAGGTCGCTCCTCTGAAGGTTTCACACCACATAATTTGAAGCCGAACAAAGAACTCCCAAGATTAAAACTGACAGCTTCACGGCCCGCGTGACGCCGCTCAGCTCCGTCCCACACGCCCACTGAAGAGACAGAACAAAGGCACGCCGCCAAGCAGCACGCCCGGGCCGCGCTGCCCACAGCGGCCACACGCCGCTCCGCAGGCGGGGGGATTCCGCTCCTTGCGGAAGCCGCGGACTGGCCGGGAAGGGCCCATTTCTGGCACTACGAGAGGCGGGCCGGCCGCCGGTGAGCGCGGCCCTGCGGCCTGAGAAGCTCGCAGCTGCGGAGCCGGTTCCTCCCGCCCCACCCGGGCCCAGCTCCCTCTCCTCCCCTCCCCTGCCCTGCCGGCACGGCGGGGCCCCGGCCAGGAGGAGCCCCCCAGGCGGGGCGCGGCTGCTACCTGGCAGCAGCCGAGTGGTCCCGCTCTGCGCTCGCGGCCCGGTGTCTCGCGTGGGGTACCGCTGAGGTCAGCGTGCTCCTGACCCACTACCGGCCCACTGCGCAGGCGCCGGCCCACCCCTTTCCCGCGCCTCCGCGCTCGATAGCTCAACCTCGCGCCCTCCCCCGGCACCACAGAGTCTCAACGTAGAAGCAGAGGGGAACCCTTTGCTAGAGCGCCCTCCTGCTCCTCCCGGGCGCCGGGCGCTGAAAGCGGCGCGGGAAGACAGAGTCGGAGACCTCCCAGTGTCACAAACAGTCCCGGGAGCCAATTACGTCTCTCGCTCCCCGGCTCCGGCCAGTCACGTGACCATACGTAGGTCGCGGGGGGACGGCGCCGGCCGCATCCGGGTGCTCCCTCCGCCGGGCACCGCCTCGCGCGGGGCGGAGACGGAGGAGCCGCGTCAGGTGACGCCGCCGGCTCCGCGCCCCGGGAGCCCCCGCCGCCACCATGTCGGGCAAGGACCGCATCGAGATCTTCCCCTCGCGGATGTGAGTGCCCGCGGGGCCGGGGGCCAGCTGCCCCGCGCGCGAGGGCGGGCGGAGGGGGCGCCGGGGGCCCGCTGCCGCCCCTCCTGTCCCCGCTGTCAGGGGAAGGCGGCTCCCGGGCCGCCCCGCGCGGCGCCGGTGGGGTGCTCGGTCCCGGTGCGGCGGCCGGGCCTGGCTTGTGCCCCCAGCACAGCCGCGGGGTGGGTTAGCGCCGAGGCGGGGGCTCGGGGCCGAGGCAGTCCCGAGGGGCGCCGCCGCCGCGGCGGGAGCTCTACGGGCGCCTCTTCCCATCTGGGGTCCCGCGCGGGAGGTCGCTTGGTTGGCCGTGTGCCCGTCGGTGCGGCCGTGTGCCGCGCTGCCGGGAGGCCTGTACAGCCCCTTGGTAAGCAGGCGACCTTCTCTCCAGGTTCTCTTCCCGGGCTCCAAGGGAGCTCTGTCAGCCCTCGGAGGGCCAGCGCAGAGCCCGGTGAAATCGTGCAATTACACAATCCCGGGTTTTATCCATAAGAAAAGCCCACACCAGTCAAACCACGGGGTCCCATCGCTTTTTAATAGATGATACTGCTGCACAAGAGCTTGGCCATAAAGCGTTAAAAACGAATGAGGAAGTAACAGCATGAAGTGCAGTGGGCTAGCAAGTAATTTTCCAGATCCTGACAGCAAACCATTTGTCATGAAATCAGATGTCTCCTGACAAGGCTTAGAAAGCTGCCAACTACTTGGAATGAATACAAACAACTGAAACTGATCTAACAAAATTGCTGCTTTAATAATGCTATTCAGTTTCTCCTCAGAACCCTCCAGGACAGGAAGACTTTGCCCTAAGATAAAAGGCTGGTTCAAACCTTCTTGTGTAAAATTGGGTTGATGTCTGTGGTTGGTATAAAAAGGAGCCTTGCAGGACAGAAAACCTCAAATGTAAAATAATAATTATTCTCCCATGTATGTGCTCAGGACTTGCAAAAAAAACCCCAGCTTATATAGAAAGATTAATACGTTACATGGTAAAGGTTCTGTTTTGAAACTTAGTGCTGAAAGAGATGTATAGGCTAAGTCATCTGGTCTCACTCCTGCTCTTCGATAGTGCTCTTTTCATTCACTTTACACTTCCAAGGAAGAGCCACTTCAGTCACTTTTTTAAAGTATCTGGTTTTGTGGGCTGATATGGCACATTGTGGCAAGAAGGTGGTGATGTAGGAAGGCTTAAAATATACAAGCCCCATTTTAAATAAGGTAATAGACCAATAATGTGGGTGATGTCTTAATGGGGATATAAGTTAGGATGATAAAATAAAGATGGTCTCCCTCTGCAACAGTTTTTTGTGTTATCTGACAGATTTTCACAAGGTTTGGTTTTGTGGTTTGTTTTTCTTTTTCCCCATTAATCTTTATGAAATGGCTTGCTGGTATGAGCCTTTTCCGGGCTGGATATGATCAGTTACAGAGGCTGCTCAGTCTCTTTGAGAGTAAACACAACTTTGTTTAGGGCACTCTTAGGACCTGTGAAATCTTGCTTGAACCAGAAGGTCAGCCAGTCTCCGGCAGGTGCTGCGCAGAGCAAACAAGTTCAAGGTGGTGACAGAGACCTGCTTGTTGTGAAAGTCAAGCTGCCTTTCTACTCTTTAATTTATTTTTTTTTTAAATCATAAGCATTCAGAAAGTATTTGTGCTTTTCACTTGTAAGTAATTGGTAGACATTAACAGAGCTATTCTCATCATGTGCCAGATGTGAAAAGTAATGGATTCCACCCTGTAGTTTGATTTCTGGTACTTGTAGCTCATCAAGAGAAAAGAATGCTCTTATTTCCTGTTATGGAAGTGCTGAAAAATGACTTGTCCATTTTCCATGATCTTTGACTTTGCAGATAACCTTGTAATTGTCACTGGTTATTGAGATAAATATAATAAATTCCCTCAATTTTAGATGGGACTATAAAGTTCTGTCCTGAAGCGGCCATCCTGTTTTATGCACTGATGTTTTTTGGTTACCTCATAACTTCAGTCATGTCAGAAGATTTTGTATAAGTTTGTTCTTACCCCTTCAGATGATGCAGGACACATTTGTTTGTTTCTCTGTTTAACAGGGCTCAGACCATCATGAAGGCTCGTTTGAAAGGAGCCCAAACAGGTCGTAACCTCTTGAAGAAAAAATCTGATGCTTTGACACTGCGATTCAGGCAGATCCTTAAGAAAATCATCGAGGTGGGTGAATTAGAATTTTCCTTTGTTTGCTTCACTTCATTTGAAATCAGTCTGTTCTGTCAGTTGTACTTTCCCATTCTGCTAACTTCATGAGGCAGGCTGGAATATAAGACAACTTTAGGGATAACCGGGTTTTGTAAGTAGGCTGCTGAGGATGGATGGGCAGAATTATGTTTTCCTGGCTACAATGATATAGGTGTTCTGTAAGAGTTAATATTGTTCACCTCTTTCTAACCAGTTCTAGGCTCTGCTTTGTTTTTTAATTTGTGTGTCCCAGGTTCCCTGTCATCTCTGCTACATTACAGGGAATTTTCTCTGACACTGTAGGAGTGGATTTAACGTGGTCTGTAGCCCCGTTTTTGTTGCTCTGTCTGGCTTGAGAGAGTAACTACAGATCTATAATGTTTCCTGCATGACTAGGTACACTAGAAAGCAGAAGTTTTGTCCAGATGGAACTTGTTCCTTTATGAAGAAACACAAAGTCCTGCTTCTTCGTATCTTGAACGGTGGAAATCTAGGATACCCAGCAGAGCCTAATATGGCTTGTTCTGTTCTGCTGTGCTCTTTTGGCTGCAGCTGCTACAGTAGCTGTGCTTAGCAGTAGTGCTTTCTTGCCATCCTGTAGATGAGCTTTTGGCACGCTGTATCTTGTTTCCTAATACACAAAGGCTCTTCCTCCTCAGCAGCATGTTTTTTTAGCTGCAAGGGCATCTAAAATTGGAAAAATTGTGTAAAAATTGGGGAAAAAATGGAGAAGAGTGTGGCTTCACAAAGTCATGTGTACCTGTACCTTGAGAAACAACTTCAGCTGCCTCATAGTATTCAGTACAATATGAAGTAAGAGTGTTTTCCTATTGAGCCATTTTATTGCTGTGATTTAACCCCCCTGCAGTAGAATTTTATGACAAAGACCAACAATTCCTTTCCCATTTCTGTGAATTCTGCCCTGGGTCAGTGAAACAGATGGAATATTTCTTTTTTTGCCAGTCACCTGGCAATTAAGATTTGCAGTCAGAGAGTAATCTACACATACAGGACTTTCTCACTTTCTTAAATTTCTCATTCTTTATGCTGTTACTTATTTGTCCTGGAAAAGGAGTAATGATATGCATTGCATTTTCTGGTTCTGTTTGTTTTGGTTTTTTTAACCAGACTAAGATGCTGATGGGTGAGGTGATGAGAGAAGCCTCCTTTTCACTTGCTGAGGCAAAGTTTACAGCAGGAGATTTCAGGTGAGGGTTACTAATCTTGTGGATTGTCCTACCCATGGGACCAACAAATTGTTGATTTCTCTTTTGGAAAAAAAAAAAAGTAAAATTCTTAAATGCACTTTAAAAAGGAAGAAAACCCCAAACAAAACAGACAGTGGACAAGGTAGGACAGGAAAACTGAATTCCATTAGGTTAAGGTGGGGGAGATATCCCTGCAGGAAAGAGAATTTGCATGATGAACATGTATACTCCACTGGAATTTAAACAAGGTGGAAGGATTGACAGAATTTACATTCAAATCCTTGATTTGAGAAGGTGTTGGTTTTTGCAACTTGGAATCTAAAACAGGGAAACAAGAATTTGTAAGAGATTCTGGACCATTTATTATTTTGATCTTTCTTGTGAATTTGAAGGCCAGGTGTGAGGTCTGTTATTTTGTCCCAGGAAGTCGTACAGAAATTTCACTGCTGGTTCTAACTGTCCTGTCTCACTGGGGCTAGCGAGGGCTGCGTGTGACAGGGGAAGCAAAGCTTTTTCCTCCACTGGGGTATTTTTTAATTATAAATTACAGTTCTAACTAGGGTCTTTGTGTAATTAATTCAAAGTGTGTGTAGATCTTGTGGAATAAAGTTGGGAAAGTATCAACGATTCAGCTGATGGTACTACCAACTAATGGTTAAGAACTAAGTGATCAGGCGCAGTAATAATCTGGGTGCTGCTGGAGAAAAGTCTTTTTGCCCTGTCCTTTGGATATGGTGCTGTTGCCCTGGCCTAACCAGTTGCAGTGTTTAGCTATAAACAAGAGTCAGATTCCACCCTCTAAGCAAACTGTTTTTCTGCAGAGGAGTTGACTATGGTGACTGTTCTTACAAGACTTTAAGACACTTCAGAATTCTTTGAGGCTAATTATTCTACAGGTTTAAGTCTGTACATACCTTAGAGTTAGTGAGTGGTGACTGTTCTTACAAGACTTTAAGACACTTCAGAATTCTTTGAGGCTAATTGTTCTACAGGTTTAAGTCTGTTCATACCTTAGAGTTAGTGAGTAAACAGACACCTCACTGTTCTGAAAGAACAAATATGCACATGCTCAAATGAACAAAATGTAGCTTTGGTCTGTATTAAAACCTTGAAATTCGTTCACTTTTACTGGGGGGGGGGGAAGAAGTCTTATGGGTTGATTAGTCTCAATGCTACTAAACCCTTGTCAAGTTATTTACCAGGTAACTGGCCAGTTTTTAGATAGGCTTTGTGTGCTTGGTCTAAGGCATTCCTAAAGTTACATTTCCAAACATTGCTGGAAACCTCTTTCTTTGAAACCTTCTGTGTTAGCTTTGAAGTCCGTGCAATGAATTACATAGAGAACTGAGCTGAAGACCATTTCCAGGTCTTTACAGCTGTTTGGTAACTACTCCAGCTCGTTTATAGTGACGACTTCATTCACCACTTTGGCTTTCCTGATTAAGATGTGTGTTTTCTTCCTTACAGTACCACTGTGATCCAAAACGTGAACAAAGCTCAAGTCAAGGTCAGAGCTAAAAAAGACAATGTAGCAGGTGATTTTTTTCCAGATTACAAGTATTTCAACTCATAATGGAGCTGTGAGAGGAGACTCTGAAATATGCAAGAATGTATCCAAATACCGTCTCCCCTTCTTTATGTCTCTTATTCATCTAATAGTAGGAACACTTGTAATTTGTAATAGAGCAGATAACTTTTTTATTTAGTTATTTATCTCTCATGAAATAAAGTAAGTGTATCCTGCATTCCAGTTTCTAGAGCTTTGGACAAAGCATAACTCCCCTGAGCTTTACTAAAAAATAGGTCAGGAAATTAAGCATCAAGTAAGTTTTGGGAAACTAAGTATTGATAATTGGCTATGAAGAAAAAAAGAAAGGTAATTCAGGATTGAATGCTTAAAATATTCCTTAAGCACAAGGGATACATTATGAAACATAATAAAACCAAACACTAATAAACTGGAATACCTCCCTGAATTTTTCATGTGTCTGTGATGTCAATAGAATTCTGGAGTTCCATATTAAGATGTTAGAACCAGCATGGCTTAATCATGCCAAGCTATACAGTAAGATTTTGGAAACTTCTGAGCTTAGATAATTTATTAGAAGCAAGTGCTGTAAAGTACTTAATAAACCTACAATCCTTTTTGTCTCTTACATGCATTCTTGTTCACTTTTGTCAGGTGTAACCTTGCCAGTTTTTGAGCTTTACCAGGAAGGAGGAGACAGTAAGTACAACACGAGTGTTTTCTGTCTTATACTTCCATATGGCTATTCTGTGCTACAACAAAAATACGTGTCATGTCAGTTTACATCATAGGCATAGGCACAGTTACTCCTCTCTGATGCTTTGCCTTGTTCCCGTGACATGGAAGGACTGTAAGGGATTTCAGCTTTCTAAATCAGTTTTTCAGCTGAGGAAGAGGCTTGTCTTGAATTACCACATTTTGAGGTCTTAGCATGGAAGTGCACAGCAGTGATCTGTAGTAACAAAAACCATTATGAAGACAGTTTGTTAACAGGGAAAAGCTTTAGCTTGTCACTTACCGAGCTGTCATTATCCCTGTAGTTTGTAAAGTACTAATTTTTATTCAGTAAGAAAACACTATAGTAGCAATAGCCACAAACATTAGATGGTTTTGTTGGGGGTTTTTTTCAGGCTATGAGCTGACTGGCTTGGCCAGAGGTGGAGAACAGCTGGCTAAGCTGAAGAGGAACTATGCCAAAGCTGTGGAGCTGCTTGTGGAACTGGCCTCCTTACAGGTTGGTGCTAGGATAAAAGGGGATCCTTGATTTCTTACTGTCCTAAAACCAAAAGGTAGTCTCAATGATTGTTGCTTAATCCTTTGAGCTGTGTTATCCTCCTGTAGTCCTCGTGCTAGCCAAAATTGCAAACCTTTTTCAGCTGTGAAACAGTTTCTGCTTCAAAGAAATCCTTATTCCTTAATGCTGACAAGAAATTTTTTGTAGGAGTTGGTATTTGTAACTACTAATGTAACTAGTATTGTGCAGTGTTCAGCTTCTGTTGCCTGTAACACTACATTATAGAACTGGCTTTGGCTTTCACATGCTGTTTGGTTTTGTGTATAGAGTAGATGGAAACGCTGCCTGTGTCTTGCTGTGTATTAATTGTTTAATCCCATTCCATCAGACATCCTTTGTGACTTTGGATGAAGCCATTAAAATAACAAACAGACGTGTGAATGCAATTGAACACGGTGAGTATTCCATTTGGGAGGCAGAATGTTTTTGTGTCTCTGTGCAAGATGAAGGGCAGGGCCACAGAAGCCACTCTTTTGGCTGCTTTCTCGATAGGATTTCTAACCAGTTCAGAAACTCTTCAGAAAGCATTACAGTGAAGCATATTGCCAGTAAGAGCAAAAGGTAAAAGCCTAGTGGAATAGCCTGGAGTATACAGAGATAAATAAATAAGCAAACCTTAAGAAAGTAATCAGGAAGTTGTTTTGAGAACCCCTAGAACAAAGATTGCACACATTCCAGAGTCTCTGCTAGTGATTTTGATGTATTTGGTCAAGCCTTTAGACTAGAAACAAAAGACAGGATGTTTCTCTGTATTAAAATGTTCTAATAGCTAGTGTAATAGCATGTAAGATTGTAAGGGCTGGTGACTTTTTGTTAGTTTTGGATGGAATTACAGAGTAGGCATCCAGAGAGAAGTCCTGAAGCCTGTTCAGGTTTGTGTTACAGGAAATGGAACAGCCCTAAAGTCAATGGTCTAGCTTTTTTTTTTTCATCTGAATAACACATCCTTCATGTTCTTGTTTGTAAATGTCTTCCTTGCAGTTTTTGAAGTACTACCCACACACAGTATTGCCATGATTCCTTTTGCTGCCATAGCCAAGGTGCTTTTGACTTTTTCAGGTTCTTTTCTGAGTTACTGATCGCTGGTATCACTTCGCATGGATGCAGTAACGTGTTTCAGTACCTGAATCTAAACCGTCCTTTTCAGTGCTGTGTTCATTGACTTGTGCCTTGAGCATGCAGGCCTTATCCCCAGCTTATCGCTCTGCATATTTGAGTGTAGGAAAGGTTTCCATGGCAGCATTCCAAACAACTTTGGTAGAGCTGGTAACAGCTTTCTCCTTTCCAAAAGTGGCTCTGACACAGCTGGCCTATGGGTGTTGGTGCTTTGTTTAGTGTCTTATCTCTTCCTTTGTGATAGTGTTATATTGGAATATTTGTTTTCATTATGGCTCATAATTCTGTGAGTAGAAGTGCTATACTGAACAGAAGTTTCTAAAAGAACATGATGGAAGAACATAGTTTTAGTTCATATCTTGCTCACCCCTTGCATGGGGGAAAAAGGACCTTAAAAACAATCAGGAAACAGAGCTTACTCGTTCCATTCCATCTTCCAAAAGAACGTGCTGTGGGAGCTTCTGTGGAGTTCAGTCCTAGTTTAGTCCTCGGCTTTCTGAAGAATTTTGGGTATTTGCCCATAATGAAATAGATAAACTTACATGAAAGACATCTAAGTCTCCCCTAACCCAAAGAACTACTGGATTGACTTTAAATAACTATGTGTGTATGACATCAGGTAACTTCCTTGCTACTGTAACACCAGCCCAAGTTGTTTCTTTTCTTTTTAGTGATTATTCCCAGGATTGAGCGTACTCTTTCCTATATCATCACAGAACTGGATGAACGAGAACGAGAGGAATTCTACAGGTAAATGTGTAAAGACAGACTAGAGCAGTCTCTTTTCCCAAAGAAACCATTCCTCAGGAGGCACTTAAGAGAACCATTCACCTCGTCTGGCAGTGAACACTGCTAAACATGACCTCGTTCTTCCCACACATAGTTTCCAGAGTTGAGCAATTGCAGATCTGCAATCACTTGTCTCAGAATTATAAATTAATTACTATCACTAACTAGGTTGTGCATAGCTGTTACGGTTCCTCCAGAAGGAATGAAGCAATACAGCACACTGAGGTGTTCTGCTCTAAGGACACCGCTGCCAGAGGGGTCTGCGTTCTGGGCTACCTGAAGCAAAAACATCAAAGGATTGAAAAAGAGTTAGCTTCATTAAAGGCAATCAGAATAGTATACTCTTAAACAATACCACATTGTTTAAGGTCAAGAATATACTTTATGGTTTTGAGTTTGCTCCACAGAGAGAAGTTTTTCACTGACAACAGCTAGCCGTAAAAGCCTTCTGCCATTTCCATTTCCTAGGGAACTTCTCCAGGCAGCTTTATCGCACCCGAGTTGCCTGGCATCTTTGCTGCTTGCTAGACCGTTTTTATGAAAACATCATGTTGCTTTCACAGGTAAACTTTTTCCCCCCTCCCCACAGGTTAAAGAAGATCCAGGAAAAGAAAAAAGTATTGAAAGAAAAGTCTGAGAAAGAACAGGAGCTGCGAAGGGCTGCTGGTGAGGAACATGAACCAGCCAATCTCTTAGCAGAAGAGAAGGATGAAGACCTTCTCTTTGAGTAACCCGGCACAGTTGTATATGGAGTGGGGGACCCAGAATACAGAATGTCCAATTGCAATTTAATTCAGGATGTGTTGCCTCAATGATACTAATGTGGCTTCTCTGTTGGTGTAGCGTGTCTTGAGCTGAACAGAGTGTGGATTTCTCCTGGGAGATCAGAAATCTGGGGACTTGACTGCAGCAGAGGAGATAAGTCAGGTGCTTTACTATCAGGAAAGCTGCCTTTTGCATGTTCCATGTGTTTCTTCATTTAGTAAGAATGACTGTACACAGCTGTGGTTTTTTGCAGGATGGCTCTTGATTTGCCTTATCAGAGCACTCCATAATTCCTCCTCTTGCTAGTGTAAGCAGAAGAAAACGTTATTGAGGGAGATGCATGTCATATCTTTATTGATGAACAATTAATATTCAGGTTGCTTAAAGCAGGTGTAGGTGCAGCTGAAGTCAGAGAGACAACCCTAGATTTCTATCCTGCTGATGAAATCCATGGTCTTCAGTGATTTTTGTTGCACAACTGTGTTACCACTGGCCTAAAACATCTATGGGTTTAATTAGAGGCTGGACGCTGCCAACTTGTGTACTGTCTGTGCTAGAGACAAGTAAAAATTTTAGATGTTAAGTAGCTGGTGTCTGTCTGACTCTGCTAGAAGATGGTGGTCTTAAAGGCTTGGAAACTGTCCTGTTGATTTCAAAATAAAACCTCTTCATCTCCTGCCCCCAGCTTAGAATCCACACTGGAAACATCTCTTTTCTACTTGTGCCCACCTTCAGTTAACCTTTTCTGCTTTAAATAAGAACAAAGTGACTTGCTCCTGCTATAAACAGAGAAACTCTTCTCAACTATCCAGGTGCACGTTGCTCAAACCTTAAGTGCAACAGGTGGGCTGGCAAGCAAGGCAGGGTTGAATGTGCATTAGTCCGTCCTCGTGGAGATTCCTCACATCCAGGGCTGACCAGGGGAGTGGCTGGTAAGCAGCTCAGTTTGAAGGGCTGTGTTCCTGAAGATGCTGGCTTGCAGTCAGCGAACTGAACACATGCCACAGGAGTAGCAGTAATACTACCAAGTCTCTTCAGGTTAAGCATCTTGTTTTAAACATGATCCAGCACTTACCTGCACAAGCAGGGTTAGTACAAGAAAGTTAGTTTCTTTTAACACCTTTAAAAAGTAGTTTTATAATTGTAGGAAGCACAAGGCCATTTATTCTCTCTTGAAGCTGAAGCAGTACAGCTCACGAAATCCACGCTCCACTGTAAGATACAGGTCCAGCTTGAAAGAGAGAAACTGTTGGTGCGAGGAGATGTTGTTAACTCTCTCACTGGATGCATGGTGTTGGAAGAGAGACCATCCCACCAAGGGGTCACAGCACCTTTCACACACTCAGCAAAATGATGGAAAGAAGAGTCCCAAGATCCACTACAAGAAGTAAAATTGTACAGTGATTTATTTTAAATCTAGAAATATTTTACATTTTTACATTAGTGTGCAGTTCATGATATCTCAGAGTGCAGGTACATGTATAAAAGTATAATGTGGGGCTAACCACAGGTCTCAGTAAAATCACCTTAATTAAGGCATTAAAACCCCTCATCTTGCATTTTAGAAAAGTCACATGTAATTACATTCAAAAATTCTTTTATGCAATTCTGCTAATATTTTTAAATTAAGTGTGGACTGGTAAAATGCAGATACCCTCATTTCAGCCTGACACAGCTCACCACAAAGCCTGTGATAAGGCTGAGGAGTTTCACCAGTGAAGTCTGCCTATTCTCTTTTACTCTCAAGGGAATTAACACACATTCTTCACCAAAGACAGCAGAGTAATTTCTCACACAAGGTAGTTCCAGGTCCACACTGGCAGCAGAAGGACAGCCAGGTACATTTCTCAGTGCTCCTCAAGCCTTTTCTTTTAGCAGGAGACAAAGTTAACACTGTGTTATAAACTGATAGCATCTCTCTACACGGATGCCACCGAGTCCTGCACGCCTTGGGAATTAAAAGAGTAGAGCTGAACTTCAAGCATCATTCTCTGTCTACATTCAAAAGCTCTTTGTACAAAACCAGCTTCTGTACACCATTTCAGAAAAATCGTGGAGACAAACATTAGTCAAATACATGAATGGCCTGATTTACTGTGACTGACACTGCCTATGTGAACACTGACTACCTAAGGGGGTTCAGCAACCATCTTGAGCTGATTGTGAGTGCAGGAATTTGGACAGTATCCACAGAGCTGAGCTAGGTTACCCCTGCACATTTCACTGCTTTCCACCTTCCCGTCCAACTAGGAGAGACACAATAGCAAAAAGCCTAATATACCTACAATCACTTTTCTTAAAAAGAAGGGGCAGAATCAATACAGTAATTTGCCTTCTCTGGAGCACTGACTATCCAATATACCTGAACATTGTACTTGCCATAAGCTATTGTGGTAGTTTAGCCCTGGCTGGAGGCCAGATGCCCAAAGTCAGTCTAAGGACAGTGTAAGGTCAGGGAGAGATCATCCTGTCATCAACGACATGGGCAAAACACACTCAACACAGAGTGAAGGAAAGGAAACTATCTAATTTATTACACTACACTACAGAAACAGTGAAACCAATGTTGGATAATGAGAAGTGCAACCAGATCTTAAAACAACTTCCCCCCACTGCTCCCTTCTTAGCAGACTTCACTCTAGTCATGATTTCACTCCCTTCTTCCCTCCCACATCGTAGCACAGGGTGGGGGCAGGGCAGGGACTGGGAAGATGGGGGCTTCAGTCAGTTCCTTGCATGTTAGTTTCCTTCTTGGCTGGGGGGAGGGGGGGGGGGGGGGGCATTCATTCCACACCCTCCCCCTGGTGGGGTCCCACCCATGGGAGACAGTCCCATCCTCCCCGAACTTCTCCAAGTAGAGCCCTTTCCCACAGGGCTTGTATCTCTTCACCAGCTGCCCTGCCACGGGTCACTGCTATGGCAGGCAGTAATAAATCACAATGTCTCTCTAGTCCTCCATGGGGTCATAAGCCTCCCCCCAGCAAACCTGTTCCAACACAAACCTCTCTCTTGCTCATCTATGTGTGTTTTTCTCCATGGGCTGCAAGTGCTGGCAGGGGCTTGCTCCAACATAGGTCACAGCACCTTCTCTATGTCTCCACCTGCTCCATCCAGTGTGAGGCCTCTCCACGGGCTACAGGTGGGGTCTTGGCTTTTTCCATGGGCTGTGGGGGTACACCCGCTCCACCATGGGTTTCTCCAGGGGCTGCAGGGGCATCTTTCTCTCCAGCTCCTGGGGTGCCTCCTCCCTGCCTCCCTAGACTTGGTGTCTGCACAGCTCATTACATCTCCTCACTCCCTTCTCTGGTGGCAAAATGCAACCGCCTGTGGCTTTTTTTCCCCTCTATGTGATTCCCAGAGGCGCTGTGACCATCTCCGATTGGCTCAGCCTTGGTCAGCAGCCTTGAACTGGCCGATGTTTACAGTCTGGGGCCTGCAGAGAATTCCAGCAGCTCCTTACAGCAGCTGTTTTCTGCAGCCCCCATTCTCTCCCAGCACCCAGCTACGCAAAACTGTGACAGCTATGGGTGAAAATGTCAGTCTGCCTGCAAAAAGCCATTATTTTGAATATCCAGCCCTTAGGCCAACAGCTAGAACATTTTTATTTTTAACACTGAATTGAACTAAAGATATTAAGTTTCCACCCCCTTTTCTTTCTGAAGGGTATTAGTTATCCCCACTAATTGCTTAATTGCTTTTTAGCCCTAAACACTAATTAAACCAGGAAATAATTTTGTTCTTTTTTAACAAGATAGGAATGCACTCTCTACTTCTGGGTTTTCAATACAAAACTGTACTGAATACTATTTCGGTTGCTAGAAAAGTTATCTGCTGTATACTTCGAGCTATTTAAAATAGAGAAAAAAATTATATGCAAGACAGAATGGAAAACATCAACTACTTTTTCATCCCTCAGCATTAGAGATGAGTGAACTACACACTGACGCAACTCCAGTGTTTTACCTGAAGGAACAAAGAAACACTATGGCTAAAATTAAGAGAGATTCACAGTCAAGGTTCTTTGTGCTGCCCCAAACCAAACCAGCCAAGACGCTACTATTCAGTTAGCTTCAGTGATAAAATGGCCCTACTGCAGTTACTAAACCTTCAGAACTCAAAATAATTTGAGGCTGCTCTGCACAACACACTAGGAGACAGACCTTGCCTTCTGTTCACTTGTTACAAGCCTTTTAAGTTACAAATACCCCTCCCGCCCTCCTGTGACTTCTCAGTCAGTTGCCAGTGTTTCATACATACTTTCACTGCAGTACTGGGCCAATGCAGGACAACACGCTGGCTAGTGAATTAGAATGCTCATTTATAAAACCGTGGCTACATTCAGCTATTTTAATTCCAGTTAGTTATCCATTAGACCAACAGCCACAAGATGAACCCTTTGCAGAGATTAAAAACCCCTTCTTCCAATGTTCAGCACTTCAGGCAATGTTAGTCAGTGATTTTAGAAGTCTGACTAAAGAGACACAAGGATTGAAATATATACATTATACACATTTTCCAATTGCAGTGCTGTTAGAAAGTGGAATGTTTAGGAATTAAAATGTTAACTCAAGCCTCACAGGGCAGCTCCAGACTGGAGCAGCATCTTTGTTCTATTTTTTTTTGAACAGAGGAGATTTCTCTTTTATATTAATGTTTTGCACGTGTAGGTTCTCTGCCCAATGATCTGTAGAATTATGCTCCTGAACTACCACCATGTCCCACAAAGTCATTAAGTTAAGTGTTAAATAACATTCATATTTATAACTATGTGACAGCATGGACTGTATATACACACACACACTTAAAATCTTTGATTTCATAAGGGCGATTCTAGGTAAAAAAGGTAGATTTATGTATAAAAGTAATTGTTAGAAAAAATATCTATCTAAACTTTTAGAATTTACTACTGATATGGTCTCCATTTCTAGACCACAGAAAAGAAAGCTTGTACAATCTTCAGATCAGTTAAATTGGCTCACAAGCTGATGAGCGTATTTTTTCAGCAATACGCAGTCTCACTGGCAAAGGGATGCAGCCTCCAAGGTCTACAGCTCACACGCGCTTAAGCTAGAATCGGGCAAGACCTACACAGGATCTCCTTGGAAAGACGACTACACTGAAGTCCATTTGTCCCTTGGAGTTACTCTCTCATCGTAGCCAGGTAGAGGGCACCCACTGCGGCTCTGTGTCAAGTTTGTTTATTAACCGAAGCAACTCTTGATACGCCTTATCGAGATCAGAATTCACAATCGCTGTATCAAAGTAGTGGCCATTGTTCTGTTCCATCTCCCTTGTCTTCTCTATGATTTCTCTCAGTTCTTCTGGCTACAATCACAAATGAATAGTTAGTGCCTCTCCCCAACAGAGTAGAGAAAGCTAACAACTCAGCTCAGAAAAATTTTCTACACAAATTGTCATGGTATTGCCATCAACTATTGAAAAGTCTGCAGTAACAGAGTTGTGATATATATTTGAAAGCAAAAGATATGTAAGACAATCCTTTTTGATTGGCCCTAAGCAGCAAACAGTAAATAGCTGCCCCAGACTGAAGTAAACGAGGAAGATCTAGCACTGCTGATTAGGACATTCATCCTGAGGCTCTTAAACCATGTTTCTGAAAAGTAAGTTAGGTTGCTGAGGTCATTACCCTGCTGAAAAAGGTGAGATGGCACAGATGATGTGAAAGGATGCTTGAACGGTGTAGAATAAGACAACACTCCTCTGGAGACACAGCACTGCAGTCACCAAAGAGCCAAGACAACAGCTATTTCTGACATATTTTACCAATAAAGAGCAATGAGAACCACCACAAGAGCTATGCTCTCAAGTCAAATCACCACAGCATCAGGTAAGTGACATTGCAGAAAATGGAAAACAATTTGAGAGTTGGGAGTACATCAAAAGCAGGAATACTGCAGATGGAGATAAACGACACAAAGGGAGAATCAGAAATTATTTGTTTCACTTCAAAATTTTTCTTACACTTGGATTCTAAAAGCATGGGGCTTTTTCTCTTCTGCAGCTTATTTCTGTATTCTATAAAGCAATATTCTGATACAATTTCTGAGATAATTTCCTAGAGGGAATATTTTCAATAGGGATTTCAGGCCTTCAAGATTTTTTCCTACATGTTACATACACTTAAGAAAAATCAAAGCCACTACAGACATACATATGAGAAATACTCTTTTCTTCCCTGGGGAAGGAGTTTAATACAGTAGCATTTACTTAACTGAAATAAATACAACTCCAGTATGATTAATCAGAAAGAAAACAGGCATAATGCAACACCAGCAGTCTATTAATTTTTATTGCAAATAGATTCCTTCACTACTGCAATAAAAACCGGGACATACATAAGATGAAGTACTTAAGTAAAACAAGGTTCCATTCATTGCATAACCATGAAGGAGGAAGCTCATTTAAGGACTAGGATATCTATCTTGGGGAAAAAAAAAACCCAAACAACCCTCTGTTTTAAGACTTGGACTTTAATGGACTTTTAGTTTTTGCATCCAGGCATGCATCACCCTGGTGTCAAATACTGAGAGCAAACACCACAGTGAGTTACAATTCAGCCATATTGGGAGTGCCTCTGCCTTACGCTGGGAAGACTGCTCTTCCCTGTATCATCTGCATTATGTTCATCTTGTACTTCAAAGTGATGAGGGTGGCAAAGTGCTCTCACCAATTGCTGTAGGGTAGACTTCAGTTAAAAAGCTGATGGTCAACATATTTCACTATGCTAGCAATAAGCACACTGCATAGCATAAGCTGATGATATCCTGGTTTAATAGAGTGGTTTAAATTTCAGCCTTCCAAGCACAGAGAAATTCTCAAAAGAAAAAAAAAAATCATTTGCTCCCTAGAATTACTCAGGTTTTCTTCAAGACAAAACTGGGTTTTCCGCAGATTTGAACTAACATGTCAGATTTTTGTACCCAAAGACAGGGACCTCCACTGAGACACTGTGCCTCAGGATTACTGAATTAGCAGGGGATTCCCTTGCATCATACCCTCTCACATTAAGTGAGAAAGCATCCCGAGACCCTCTCTTAGTATGGTCTGCCTACTAACCTGGAGCACACAGATCTCAACCATGTGGCATCCCATTTATTGCCAGTACTATTACCATCTCCCAGTTCCAAATAAAGAGCATACAGACATGTTTACCAAAAGCATTCCAGATGTATAAGTAAAACCAGCACAGTCTCAGAAGAAGTATTGGACACATTACCTTTGGGTTTTTCCCTTCTTTGGCCAATAAAGCACGTAATCTCTCTTGTGAAGGTGGTGCGACAAATATAATATACGGCTTCAAATCAGAATTACGTAGTGTCTTCAGTGACTGCAGAAAGAGGATTTATGAAGTATTTAAGTTCCACACATGGAAAGGGCATTTAATAATGCATTAATCAGACTATAAATGATAATAGATCCTTCAAACACAATGACAATTGTACAGTGTATTAACAGCAGTATAATTAACCATAACAGTATTATCCACCACTCAGTTCAGTCACCTTTTTCTGTAAAATTAATATTCCAGCATTTTTCAGCTTTGTGGAACACAAACACCTACTTTCTTCTCAAGAATATTCTTCATAACTGAACTGAAGGAGCCTATCTTTTAGTATCCAAAAGCATCCCCCCCCCAAGTTACCTATATTGAATTAAGGAATAGTATCAACTTTGGACAGAGAGAAGAGCCTTTACACACTATAGTTTAACTGTCTTGAAGATTAAAATCCGAGGCATCAGGTGCACTACTACTGTACACTCAGTGTATTATTTCTGGCAGGTTATATTTATATTAAGAGATAGAAATAAAACCAACAAAACTGTAGTTTCATTTTCCAGAAAGTTTCTTCTATGTGTCCTGGGACAAACAACTTGACAGAGATTTTTATAACCATAGACCTAGATCAATTTTCAAAGCATTATGGATTTTCAACTTATTACATGCTTTGTGATACCCACGAGCTATTCTAGTAAAGTACCCCATGGTTCCAACTAGTGATGGCTAATTATCACTTCAATACTACCAGACTGACTCTTCTGCAGCATCCCTGACAGCAGTTCTCACATATACTGTATCTTAGAAAACGGTCTCTGTTCTAGGAGTCTGCCTCTTCCTATGTTTAACTAAATTTCCAAGTTAAGGTCTGTATCCAAGTTGGTCTCTGTTCTCCGTAAGATCATGGCTAAAGAGCTTTTCAGTATCGTTGATGTGATGGACTTTAATCTTGTCTGTTATGGAACCACAAAAAACATTTTCAAAATGCAGTTTTCCAAGTATATCACAATCAACTTCATCTTCAAAAGCCTCAGAGGTTGAGTATTTAGAAGTCTGAGTCAACAAATCTTATTTTAATTAATTTTAATTCAGATATTCTCACCAGCATCTAGAAATCAAGGTGCCTTTTGCTTTTAGTACAGATAAAGAAGGTGTGCGTATTTCCAAACAAGCAGGCTGTACTCGTAACAGACTGAACAGTTAAGTGGAAGTCACTGGAAGAAAACTCGGAATATGAAAACAGACCATGAAAACACACTTATTTAATAGAAACCAATTAAAGCTCTTCAGATTTTCCCAGTAGCTTCTACAATTAAAACATGACAGGCAGCAGCTTTGCCATACCTGGGTATGAAGATTTAAAAGGCATATCTTGCCAGAGTTGATCACTTGCCGCACAGAGTCTATGCTAGTACCATAAAGGTTCTTTTCAAACTCTCCATATTCAATGAACTTCCCTGCAGCTATGTCACTCTCAAATGCCTGGCGGGAAATGAAATGGTAATCCCTGCCAGCTACTTCAGTCTCTCGCCTGCTCCGAGTAGTATCTACAAACATGAACAATAAAAAAGAAATTGAGATAGTGATACACCTGTAGAACTGAGGAGGAGAAGGATGTGTTTCTCTTCAGAGACAGCATTGCTAACCAATAATAAAGGAAGCATTTAAAACATCCAAAACACACAAGTACTTTATTTTCCACAAGTATCCCTGGACAGATTAAGCTGCCAAAGGTTGAACCTACATTTAAAGGTCTTGTTTACATTATCTAGAGGGGAAAAAAGTTAAAGGGAATAGTTTCACCTATGCAGTTGCATTCTGGATGTGAAAACAGCTATTAGCTGTTTGTAACAGGTTATATTGTTAAGCAGTCTTTAAACCTAATTTAGGGTACATCCGATGTTAAAAATATAAAATTCACTGAAATGTAAAAGTGGTGTGGGAAGGCACTAGAACCACCTTTATTCTTCACACAGGATATGTAGGTTAAAAATTCTTTGATCAATGTTACCTGTTTTTTAAAAACTTCTAGAACTCAACTCCAATTTTACTCAAATACATGCATGTCTTATAATGCCTCTGTTAACACTACGTTGGGACACTGGATTTGCACTGACTTACCCAAGCTACTTTTTGCCACACAGGATGTAACTTTATTTTCCTTTATCCACGAGCTGACTATACCCTGCTTAAAACCCCCAAACTCCTAATTATTTTCAACAAGAGGATTTGTCTGCAGGCATTGTTCAGAATAAGCAACAGTATCTGCTTACGGGGCACCGCAGAGGCAAAGCGATCCACTTCGTTATTCATAAGTCGCTGTCGCAGCTCATTTTGGCCACAGTTCTGCGGGCCGATGAGAACAATAGGTCTCTTCCGATTTGCTGGTTGATGATACAGTGACATTTCCTCGTAGGTCAAAATTTCCTCATTGTCATAATCTTGAGGAAGAAACAATAGAATGGTTTCAACATGCTCTGCTGCCACGTGTTGCCTGTCATGCAGCATCAGATTTCAAGCAGCTCCTGATTCTGCACAGCATCTAGCTGTGGGTCACCAGAGGAACAGAACCCCAAAGATCATCACTTGTCCAGTATGATGAGGCTTTCTCCCCCTCCCCCTTCTAGAGAAAGAAAGTATCTTTCCAATCACTACTGATATAAGCAGTAGCATAAACTCAACAAGCAACTTCCTTGCCAAGGAACAAGTTTCTATTACACTTCATGCTCAACAGTAACAATCATTATCCCAATCCCAAGGTACTTTTGCAAGAACATGTTTTAAATAGCCTACAAACTGTGAAGAAAATTTCCATTTACTACACAATTAGTGAGACATTACAAAGCCATCACAAGTGGGTTCAATCATTGTTAAATTATGAATGCTTCCATGCCTAAAAAGCTATTTCTATCCCATCACCTGGTCTTTAATAGAAACAGTGAATGGCACTGCAAGTTCTGCCACCTCTTCCACATCTCTCACTAAATGCCATTACAACCACACTACTGTTCTCAAACAGACCATCAAGTATTTTTAACACCACATCCTGAATTTCAGCATTCTTTTCACAGGGCTATTTGTAGAATATTTTATAGTTGCTTGTAAGAGCACACACACACTGTGCAAAAGACATTGCTTACCATCATTTTTATTTGCATTGTATAAAACCTTTTTCCTTTTCTTTTTGTTTTTCTTCGCGCACCAGAGTTTTCCTGAGCAAAATAAAAATCACAGCAATCAAATACCCACAGAGTAAAAAGCTGGATCTTATTGAGCTTATTCTGTGGTTCTGAAAGGGTCTAATATTCTTCAGTTCACTGAAACAGTGTGGAGATTTAAGCAAGTGTTGCATACCAAGGACTTCAACTTAGTCATGGCAGATAAAATTCTTTAAAAGAAAAGGGGCTTTCCAAATTCTCCTATTTCATCCTAATTAGACTGCACGTAGCCATGAAAAAAACATGGTATTTATACAGCAAAGTGCTAAATTTAGACCTGTATTTAGGTGAAGAATTTAAAAGAATCATCCCACTTGTATTACAAAACCTAGAAGAATCTGGTCTGACTCCAGTAACATTTCAGATATCACTAATTAGCACCTCTAATAAGAATTACGTTTTTCTTCCCTTGGAAAGCATATATCCAACCTGATTTTTCTGGCTCCTTGTCTTCTTCTATGGTTTGCTTCATCGCTTCTCTTTGTTGCTGAAAACTTTTTCCTTAATGCATTTAAAAAAAAGTACAAAATCAGTTAACATTTAGAAATAATTCTCGTAGTTTTTCTGTAATGACATACTCATTTACTTTTTCTTAAACTTTTGCATCTCTGAAGGTTCTAGTAGAATCTAAGAGAAACTTGAAAAGTTCAATTAAAAAATAAAACTCAAATTGCAGTGATGCTTATTTATTGCTTTGAAAATATATTTATCAAGTAAGCCTTGCAAAGCATTTGTATTATTCTGGACAGTTTGCCTGGAAAATTGAAACTACTGGAAAGACTATGTTTCCCCATTATGGTGATACAGCTTTCTAATTATTTTTTATGCTATTTATAGGAAATATTTTGAACTTCTTCTTGAAAAAGGATTAGTCTATACTTAAATTACTGTTCCACTCAACTTAATCAAGTGTCTTTTGTTCACCATTTTACAGATCAGGAGATGTGTAATGGACGTATTTCAATGCAAAAATTATACACAGGCTTCTACGTCTGAAAACCCTATTAAACAGCCCCCAACCCTGTGGAAGGAAGCATGACTGCTACCAGTAACTGCAGCTCTTTGCTAAGTGCAAACATGCAGAAAAGTTACCATGAGAAAGAAACATTTTAAAATAGACTTCTCTGTCTAGTAAGAAATATAACAGGCTCTCCTCTCCAGAGAGCTGCAGGCTGACATCCTACTTCTGCCGTAGCCAGCAGAGGGAACTCTGAATCCAGAGTTGCCAAGGCAAAGGAATAATGAAAGATCAACTTTTGCAAGGTAAACTGCAGGTGAAGCAATAGCTCTACTCTGCTTTTAACATATATACACAGAGATGCATCTACAAGGTCAACCTTTTAAGCAAATTACATAACCAACAATAGGCTCTGTTGCAAAAGGCTCAAAGTCACAGATATTTAAGGTAGTGGACATTTAAGGGTACACAAGTCTCTCAAAACCAAAATATTGCTCCTGTAGTTACCGGAACAACTGGCCATCAGGCTTTTTCTAAAACTTTAATTACCAGGGATAAGGCCTGCCAATGGCTGATTATCTTCATCTCCATCTCTGTAAGCCTGCCACCAGTTTGGATCTTCTTGGCTGATCACATGGAGAATATCCCCTTTTTGAAAGGACAGGCCTAACTCTCGGCAGGGGACATAAGGGTCATCAGAGGGATCGTAGTCAAAATGTGCTTTCACATGTATCTGTGGAAGATCAGATGAAAAACAGAAAAAAACCGTCCTGTGACTTCTGAAGAATTTGTCTTCCCATGACTGCAGTGGAGCTCTGATATAAAAACTCCAAGATGCTATAAAATGGAAGCTTTATCTGGGGCATATAAGAGATACCTGAATGGACTCATTACCTAGGTTAGCAATGGAAAAGACACCATTGTGCTGGGTTGGAAGTGGAGGCCTGAATTTAACTCCTGTTAATCATGAAGTCTATGCAATTTCCTTGTCACTTTAGGAGGGGGAAAAGTTATTTTTTGAATGCAGAAAACTTAGTATCAGAGGTATTCCTATTTGTTTGAAATACCTAATAGATTTGTAGACTGAAACCCATTTACTGGGATTTAGGTAAAGTTTCACTTGTAAAATATTTTGTCACTGACCACTGATGTTTTTGTTTGGCTCCAGTATTAACTGGTAAGATACTTGAAATAGCTTTAACAGGTTGAGGTATGTTAGCTAAAACAATAATGCAAAAAGTTTCCAGTAGACAAACTTTTCCTCCCAAAGCATATTTGTGAGTTTCATCTATCCAATTTTCATATATATATATATATCTATATATAGAGAGAAATTGGGAATTTCAAAATAGAATTGCAGAAGCACTGGTAGTTCTACATTTGGAATTTCTTATTATTTTAGAACCCCGAGTTAAAATCATACTAAAAGTTCCAGCTTAAGCCAATCAACCATTTTCAGCAGTTAACTCAGGTATTAGTCTGCTAACAATTAAACCAGTTTAAATTATTACATTCTAGCCTTGTTCCACAATGTAAATGACCTACAGAAGAACTTTCTGTGTATTACTGGAAAAACAAAGTACATATCACCAAGCTCAAGAACTTTTGTAGAGCTACTTACAACTGTCTCCTTTGCAGGAGGTGGCTTGCTCTGCTGACTGGGAATCAATACAAAGGTCAGAGTACCGTGCATGTCAGCCTGAGACAAAAAACAGACTCTTCATATACAGTATCAAAATACAGCTTATGGTTAGGATTTTTAATGAACAACATAATTCAGAAAATGGTTCAATGATCCCCATAAAAGGCAGCTCCTAAGAACACATTATCTACCCTTTAACAAACTTTTAGTACAGATACAGATGCAGTGATTCTGAGACAGGTTAAAAAGCCAGTTGTTGATATTCAGATTTTAAAAGCCTAGAATTCTTGATTATACAAACTATTTCTATTTGACATGGAGCAGCTGCAATTCTGTCAAGCAGAGACTTAGGAGGGAGAGACTAATACTCTCTTGCTCTCTTCAAAAATACCAAGTGGATCTGTGCTGAGCTAAAAAAAAAAATAAAATCTTTTTAATCGCTCAAGTGGAGCTGTTTTCAATTCTAAACATTTCTAGTATGATTTTATGCTGCTAAAGTATACAAAACACTTATAAAAATTTAACTAACACTCAGATCCTGCATCTGTAAAGTACTTATTATCAATACTATAATCACCCCTACTGAGAAAGTGGTACATATTAAGCGCCTTGGCTTTAAAGAATTCTTATTTGTTTGCATTTTCTTGTGTGCAATGTGTTTGCACACATAATGAATATCTAGATAAAGTGCAAGTGCAAATCTGTTTGAGGTCTACTTACATCTTACTTCCTATATACATCATTCCATGAACTGTAACACAAGAATTTACGTTGCATAAAACCAAAGTGAAATGCACTTATCAAAAAAAAAATTCAGACCTAAGGCTTACATAAACATATCTGAGCATTACATGACTAAGCTGCAGCAAAGTCCACAACTTTCAGCCAGCATACATAGTTCCCCAAGGAACAGATAGAATTTTGCAGTGATCATGTGTCTTGTCTGAAGTCATGCACAGCTTATCATTTGTGCAGCAAGTGGTGAGGAAAAATTAAGACTGAAAGTAATTTCCTTTTCCTGTGCTCAATTTATTTTTGGGGACTGAAGAATTTCAAAACTTCACTTCCACATTACAAAATACAACAGACAACATTTAGTTAAAAATACTATTTTAGATTAGTGAGGTTTAAAAAATACTTTTAAAGGTAATGTTGGGGAGGGGTTTTAACTTTTCAGCAATTTGCTCTTACTTTAATGCAAAGTTGGTTTAAATCTTTTATTCTGTAACTCTAGGTTGGAAGATCTGCTCAAGAGCAGAACAAGCTCTCCTCAGAGAGCTAAAACTACCAGAGTTATTTGTCAAGCATTGGCAAAAGAATCTTTTCAGAAGCATAGGACTAGCTAAATAGAGCTTTTAAAAAAATACCTGTCTTACTGTGGCAATGAGAACTTCATCTATGAACGCTGCTGCCTATTCTTCCTGTGATAGTGCAACCTACAGCAAAATCCAGATACTTGTCCTAATTTTGTCTACGGACCATAGATCTACTACGGAATTAGAAGATTAAATACATTTCCCATTTTTTCCCCCAAAGACCTTATTTAATAGTGGATATCTCCAATGCTTCATATCAAATATATGAATTATGTATTTTTAAAAAAACGTTATTTTCATCTCTTTTTACTTTGCAAGGTCTTGCCCGCTTCAATCAGATCAAAGATTCATAGCCAGGTTCCAGGTGTCCCATGTCAGACAATGATCAACAGCAGGTGCCAGGGAAAAGCACGGGAAAACAGTAATCATAGAACACTTTGTGTTGGAAGGGACCTCAAAAGATCATCTAGTTCCAACGCCCTGCCATGGGCTAGGACACCCTCACTACACCAGGTTGCCTAAAGCCCCATCTAACCTGGCATTAAATGCCTCCAGGAATGGGGCTTCCACAACATCTCTGGGCAACCTGTTCCAGTGCCTCACCACCCTCAAAGAATTTCTTCTTAACAGCGAATCCAAATCTTTCAACTTGAAGCTATTCCCCTCTGTCCTATCACTACACTCCCTCTCCAACCTTCCTATAGGACCTCTTTTAAGTAATGGCACGCCACAATTAGGTCACCCCAGAGCCTTCTCTTCTCCAGACTAAACATGCCCAACTCTCGCAGCCTGTCTTCATAGGAGAGGTGCTCCAGACCCCTAACTATCTTTGTGACCCTCACTCTAACAGCTTCACATCTTTCCTGTACTGGGGACCGCAGAGCTGGACACAGTACTCCACGTGGGGTCTCATGAGAGCAGAGGGGCAGAATCATCTCCCTTGACTTGCTGGCTACACTGTTCTTGATGCAGCCCAGGACACAGTTGGCCGCCTGAGTTGCTAGCACACACTGCCAGATCATGCTGAGCTCATCATCGATCAGTATCCCCAAATCCTTCTCCTCAGGGCTGTTCTAAATCCATTCTCTGCCCAGCCTGTAGTTATGCTTGGGATTGCACCGACTCACATGCAGGACCTTGCACTTGGACTTGTTGAACTTCATGCAGTTTGTACGGGCCCATCTCTCTGGCCTATCAAGGCCCCTCTGGAGGCAGCCCTTCCCTCCAGTGTGTCAACCTCACCACACAGCTTGGTGGTGTTGTCAGACTTGCTGAGGGTGCACTCAATCCCACTGACCACGTCACCAATGAAGATACTGAACAGTGCTGGTCCCAGTACTGACCCCCAAGGAACATCACTCATCACAGACCTCCACATGGACATTGAGCCATTGACCACAACTCTTCGAGTGTAACCATACAGCCAGTTCCTTATCCACTGAGTGGTCCATCTGTCAAATCCATGTGTCTCTCATTTAGAGACAAGGATGTTGTGCTGGACCATGTCAAAGCCTTGCACAAGGAAGAGGATGTCCATCCACCATCTGTTACTCCATCATAAAAGGCCACCATATTTATCAAGCACAATTTACCCTTAGTGAAGCCACACTGGCTGTCACCAATCACCTCCTTATTCTCCATGTCCCTGAGCATAGTCTCTGGGAGGATTTGCTCCATGACCTTACCAAGCACAGAGGTGAGACTGACTGGCCTGTAGTTCCCTGGGTCTGCCTTTTTCCTCTTTTTCAAAATCAGGATTATATTTCCAATTTTCCAGTCAGTGGAGACTTCACCAGACTGACAGAACCTTTCAAATATGAGAGTGGCTTGGCCACTTAATCTGCCAGCTCCTTCAGGACATGCAGGTGCACCTCATCAGTCCCACAGACTTGTGCACCTTCAGGTTCCTTAGTTGTCTTGAACCTGATCTGCTCCTCCAGTGGGCAGCTCCTCATATTCCCAGTCCCTGCCTTCACCCTCTGTGACTTCAGTCACAGGCTAGAGCTCTTGCCAGTGAAGACTGAGGCAAAAAAGTCATTAAGTACTTCAGCCTTGTCCAGAACCTGGGTAACAAGGTCATCTGTTCCATTCTGGAGAGGGCCCACATTTTCCCTCATCATTCTTTTCTCACTGATATACCTGCAAAAAACTTTTCTTGTTTCCCTTTACATCCCTAGACAGATTTATTTCAAACAGGGCTTTAGCTTTTCTAACCTGATCCCTGGCTGCTAAGACTGCTTTCCCTGTATTCTTCCCAGGATACCTGTCCTTCCTTTCACCCTTGGTAGGCTTGCTTTTTTTGTTTGAGCTTGCCCAGGAGCTCCTTATTCACCCATGCAGGCCTCTTGGCGTTTTTGCCTAATTTCCTCTTTGTTGGGATGCATTGCTCCCAGACTTGGAGGAGGTGACCCTTGAATACTAGCTAGCTGTCTTGGGCCCCTCTTCCCTCTAGGGCTTTGTCCCATTGTAAGATATTTGGGAACAAAAAACACTGGTAATTGTCAGCTTTTGACATTTTATCCTAGGAGGGAAAGAGGTAAGAATTCTACTCATGTAGAGGTTCTTCTGTGCAATACAATTTGTGGTAGGTTAAGTCTGGCCAGCAATTAAGTACCCACCAGCTTCACTGTCACTTCCCTTCCTCAGCAGGATGGTGGAGACAAGCAGAAGACCAAAAGCAAGAAAGTTTATGGGTGGAGGTGAAGACAGGGAACAAAACCGAACAAGTGATGCAAAGGCAATCACTTATCACACAGTTCTATTGCTCATTGTACAGCATAATAGATCACCGCGGTTAATGTGGCTCGGTGTGTCCCAGCTGTGTCCGTCCCCCCAACCTCTTGCTTACCCCCAGCCTAACTGTGGATGGAGGGGGATAAAGTCAAAAACACAGAAGGCCTTGATGCTGTGCAAGCACTGTTCAGCAATGGCTAAAACACTAGTGCATTATCAACACTGTTTCAGTCTAGAACGAGCCTAGGACGCAGCAGAAATTACCTCAATGTCAGACACTACCACAACCAGGCAGTCACACATTTATTGACTGTGGACTCCGAGACAAAAGATGAAAAACCATGGCTTTTCAGAGTTAAACAAAGTTTTTCTTAGAAATCATTAAAAGCAAGTCTCAAGATGATAACTTAAGATGATTACCTGACTCTTCCTCATTTGTATGCTTAATTTTTGCAGACAAGTAACACTGTACTTATTAAAATCATACTATGCATTGGAAATAAAACTCCACGCCAGCTATAAGAATGGAAATACTTTTAAACTAATGCAAAATATGAGTACAAATGACACGCAGAGCCAACAGGCTTCAGTCTCATGAAAGGAGTATTTTTTGCAGGGAAAAGAAGAAATGTCAAACTCACCAACAAGTCAAAAACTTCATTAACATCTTTTCCACGAATTTCAATGCCATTAATCTCCAGAACTTCATCTCCTTCATGTAGCAGCCCACTCTTCTCTGCAGCACCTCCTTTCACTATTCGACTAATGATAACAGAATCCATTTCATTGCGAACAGTAGCACCCTGTGTAAAAGCAACACATTCTGAATTTATTAAATATATGAAACTCAAAGCCATCTATTGTATAGAATCCAACACAGTGCAGAAGCTATGTTGAAAGAGAATGCAAGTTAACAGCTCACATGCATGCATACAATGCTCCAGTTTAAGAAAAAATACATGCCACTGCTTCAATTCTTCAAGCTGCACTAAAGACTGAAGAATTCAGTTGTTCCACATGGTAAGATTAATGATTTTTTTTTTTTAAAAAAAACCCAACATATTCCTAAGGAAGCACTTACTTGAAAGATGCAAAATAGAACATGAGAGTCGCTAAAAAACCCAAGAAACACACCCAAATCAAGAAGAAAACAAAACCATGGTTGGCACAAAGCTATAAGCTCCTCTGTGCCAAAGATATAGTGGCTTTTGGCAAGAAATCCTGTCCAAACCCAAGTTGACAGAAGTTGGACAGACTTTATGTCGTAGCACGGCTACTGCTATATGAAGATACACACAAGCTTACCTTCTACAACTATTTCTCATTTTCTAAGGAGAGTGTTAGCAAGTTAAAAGTCACCTACAAATTCAAATTCCAAAACACTGTATCAATCTGCAAAGGACAAAAACGCTTACTTCTTTCACATCTAAGTACCAGTACTTACCAATGGAATATCCCGAGCCTTCTCAATCCGAACAATTTTAACTGTCTCCCCTCCGTACACACCAACATTCTCATATATTTTTTCATCTGTCACAGGCTCCGGTTGCATCTCTTGTTCCGCAACCTTATCGTGAGCCAGCAAAAGTGCCTAGTGGCAAACAATGTTAGCTCAGTTATGGAAAATTTCACACTTTATGTATACAAAATAGAGTTCAATGAAAATCTACAATTTTCAGTCTTTGCAGGTTACAGCATATTGCAAACTGACTCAGGTAATAAAAAAAATAATTTATCATAGCTAAACAGCACTGGCCCCTCTCCAAAGCTTTCCTTTGGAAAAAAAATTAAAAAGCCATTTTAAATGCACAGCTTACTGTGTTTCTCCTTCTTAAAAAACCCACAACACTGGTTTACTATGTACATGGACTGAGGATACAGTCATTAGAAGTTACTGCAGTGAAATCTAGGCATGGATTTACATCACCACCACATGGCAAAATTCCCTTTAGGCACCCTATGATAAGCATGAAACAGCTGTTGAAGAAGAAAACATAGATAAGCAAAGCAGCTCATGGGTTTCCCAACCCTACTGATCTACTGCTACATTGTTTATGTGCAAATTACCCTGTAATACATGTAGAATGTAGCAAGGGATGAATATAATCATGCACTACTCTTGATTAGAAGTTTCCATTAGTTGCTGGAAATTGCAAACTCCTCCTTCTAAAAGTATTGAGAGATATGCAGAGTTGAACAAAATACATTCTTGCCCAGTCAGTCCAAGACATTTGCAAAAAATAAGTTACACTGAACACAGCATAAAGAAACACATTCATGAGATGAGAAGTTTCATTTTGTTTTACCTGCATGTGAGGGGCATTCAGCAAAGCATTAAGCTCCTGCCCATCCTTATGGTGACTGGGTTTCAAAACACTCTGTACCTAAAAAGAAATAAAGTAATAAACCTCAATCTACCCAGTAAGTTAACAATCCACCCTCCCCTACTCCAGCACAAACCCCTAGTTGCAATTATTTATCTTACCTAAAGTAAAAACCATCCACTTTGTACTTAAAATGACTGGCCTTGAGCTGGTACACACTAGGAAAACAGACAAGGGCACAGGCCCACTCCAGCCTATTTTGCCTCAGTAATCGTCTACCAAATCTAAGCTGGTATCCAGCGCATCGCACAGATTTGTCAATAGGATAGACAGGCAGTGAACTCAGCTACCACAAAGATGCATACACAAAAATTAAACTCTAGAAAGGAACATGATAGCAAAAGCAGGCACAGTGAAGTCTACTATGTGAATATGCTGGGTCTTTTACAATGGACTGATTTCTTATTAGTGACTAGCCTCCCTTTTCCTTGAAAGCAGAAAGTTTATTTTTACTCAAACTATTTCCACCAACAGCAAGACGAAAGATTCCAAGACAGGTTTTGCAATGCATCCCGGAGTCCCTGCCTCAGCCAGTATGAATCAAAACTTCAAAAGGTTCCAGAAAACCAGTTTTCTTTGGCTGGTTCCAACATAGTCCACATTAACACCAAGACAATTTTGGCTCAAGCAGCTTCAGTTGCCAAAAAAGATTTGCCTTCTCATACAGTTATAAAACATGCTTTGCCCTCATCTCCTACAATACAAAGCCAGGAACAGGGAAGCCCCTCCTATCTAAAGGTGAGGCTGACCCTTACATTGTCAATTGCTGTCACACGGAACACATTCTTGTACTCAGCAATACACCTGGCACAACCTCCAAAAGCATTCTCACATACCTAGAACATGTCTCATGGCAAACAAATTAGTCTAGCTTAGAATAGTCAAATAAGCAAGCTTTAAATATTCTTTAACTGGTTTCTTTAATACAGAAAGCATGCTTGCTGCACTGCCATTCGGTGAGATCTGGACAGACTAGAGAATTGGGCAGAGAGAAACCAAATGATGTTCAACAAAGGCAAGTGTAGGGAGGAATAACCCCAGGTACTAGTACAGGGTAGAGGTTGACCTGCTGGGAAGCAGCTCTGCAGAGAAGGACCTGGGAGTCCTGTCAGATAACAAGCTCTCCATTGCTACCAGTGTGCTCTTGGGGGCAAGGCGGCCCATGATATCCTGGAGTGGATTGAGAAGAACGCGACCAGCAGGACAAGTTGGATTTCTGCTTTGAGTAATTTAATTATTCAATACTTGAATAGCCTTTCCACTCCCCTTTTAAGGGAAAGATACATTTATTATTTATGTAATGAAGCACTAGGAGCACTTCAGGCTGCTATATACACCACTTATTACACCAGTATTGCCACATGTCAGATTCTTTTGTAACTCCTGGTAACTAATCCCAGTTTTACCAGATGAAGAAATTTGAATGTAGGCTGTCATTCTAGAAGATACGCTACAGAAAGCATAGGAAATCCATGCTAATTGTGGCAATAAAAGTATTTTCTTAACTCTTCCACCTAGTCTACATTGTTAATTACATTAACTTTAAACAGCCCCCATAACTAGGATAGAATCATAGACTGGTTTGGGTTGGAAGGGACATCACCTTGTTCAATCGCCCTGCCATAGGCAGTGATACCCTCCCCCAGACCAAATCGATTTGGTTTCATTATACACACGACAGTCTGGGGGCAGGTACTGTGGAGGCACAAGTTAGAGTGATACTAAACATTCATTACAAGAAAGATGTAGAACTGTTGGAGAGGGTTCAGAGGAGGCCACGAAGATTAGAGGGCTGGAGCACCTGCCCTACAAGGAGAGGCTGAGGGAGCTGGGCTTGTTCAGCCTGGAGAAGAGAAGGCTGCGGGGGGACCTCATTGCAGCCTTCCAGTACCTGAAGGGAGCATACAAACAGGAGGGGAATCAACTTTTTAAAAGGGCAGATAATGGCAGGACAAGGGGGAATGGATTAAAGCTGAAGGAGGGAAGGTTTAGATTGGACATTGGGGGAAGTTTTTTACAGAAAGAGTGGTGAGGTGCTGGAACAGGCTGCCCAGAGAGGTGGTGGATGCCCCGTCCCTGGAAGTGTTCAAGGCCAGGTTGGATGGGGACCTGGGCAACCTTGTGTAGATCCAGGCCTGAGGTCGGTGGCCCTGCCTGTGGCAGGGGGGTTGGAGCTCTATGATCCTTGGGGTCCCTTCCAACCCTTGCCATTCTATGACTCTATGATTCAGAATTTATCTGCACCTGCAAAGTCCTGTTGTTTAGTCTCAGGTAGGCAGTCAGGGGGAAATACACACACATTCCAGAACACTTACACAAGAAGTTACAAGCTTCTGGTGGGTCCTCTGAAAGGCAAAGCTCTAATTGCCTGCATTTGCTAAAGCAAACAGTAACAAGTCCAAAACTTTTCGAAACAAAGCCTATATAAATTGAGCCTATTAAGTATATTTAGTAACAAGAATATCTTTAAAATATTTAATATACAATTACAGGCCAAAAATTACAAACTATCTTGAATGCTGCATCAAATATTCTTACAAGGTCAAGATTCAGACCATGTTCCTATAATCCTTACCGCCATCTTGGACAAGTTTAAGTGGATTTAAAAATCAATTTAATTACACTTGATGTTTACTGTCTATTTTTGAGACTTGGAGTACACCACAGTACATGAAGATTAGCCCTCTAAAATTCCTTAAGCTCAAGTGCTTCTTTCTACCTTTTTAATTCAATTAAAGTTTCTTTTTTTAAAAAAGGAAAAACCTTGAGTTCTCTTGGTGCCTGGTTATCAGAATCTGTGGGAAAGGTTAGCAGCTGAAGTATACTATTAATTTTAAGATTTTCCTTAAAAGGACTAGGAAAATAAAAAGATACTATTCCATAGTCATATATTGCTAATGGTTAAAAAATTAAAAAAATTCAAAGAGGCCTTCACAATACACTGTTCATACATATTAATCGATCATCTTTCATAAAACATACAGAGTAAAAGAAAACTTCTTTTTAACTTAAGTTCAGTGTAGTAAATGATAATTCTCCCCAAAGAGAAGTCCAGAAGTGTATTTTAATTACTTCTTGCTACATTTTTTTTTAAGGGGAGGATGTTTCATGCTGCAATATGAAACTGAGGAAGACTGACTGCTAGAGCTACAGAACCATAAGCTCTACAACAGTTATTTTCCAAACCATACAGCCTCAAACAAACTTGTATTTAGCCTTAAATTAAGACATGCACTCCAAAACATTTTCAGAGTTACACACTGTCACTGATGACCTTTGCAATACGCACATTAGTATTACCTGCCAGTTAAAGACTATGTTATGCATGTATCTAGTATTTTAACTTCTTTTATCATCTTGATGATAAAAGACACAAGACATTACCAGTATCTCAAATGCAGCCTACTCCAAGTGCCTTTTCAAAAACACCCCCAAGTAAACAAGATGCTTTCTGAGGGAGCTTCCTATGCCTATGATGTTTAGGGGTGGAAAAAGCAAGGGACAACCAAAAAAATCAGAGTACAAGCAAGAAAAAGCCTGTGAATGCAAGATAAACACTTTATCAGGGTTAAAAAACCCAATAAAAACCCCAACAAAACCACCCAAAAATCCAAAATTTGAAAAAAACCCTTTTCCTAAAGCAGAGATAATTTCATCCCATACTGCTACCGTAACAAATACAGCAGCTTTTCCAAAATGAAAAGGACCTGGAAAATGATCATAGGATCATCTATTCAGACAACACTAAGAGGTACAGAATGATGTGAATGTAGGCCTCAAGGTGTTCCTCTTGAGACACTTCTGTCAGTCACAGAAATACCTGTCCCAAACTTCCATCTTGATCATTTCAGGACGGTATTTAACATATTACAAAATACAAGTCACTTAAATACACCAAAAGATGAATCATTATGAAACTAGATCACATCTGAAAACAGGAACAGCCAAATGCAATATATTGAGTTTTCAGGAATTTCAAGGCTAGATGAGATGGGGATGGAAGATGAAGAATCAAGACTAGTGCAGGAATATGTTTGTTTGCCTTTTGTATAATCTCATAGGTGATGACGAAATGATTTCTTTAAGCTTTTTAAACAACACAATGTTATTTATGGTCAATCTTCTTCATGGATTGCTAAGAGACAAAACTAGCTTTGCACCGCCTTCTGCTTTTAGGATTTAACAAATCACCTGAAAAAAGAGAGGAGATTGCTGGGAAAGAAAGGTAGGGAAGATAGGGAAGAATATGAAAATTTGAAAACAGACTTAGAGCTTTCGCAGGCATATTTTCTTCTCAGAATCCTTTATTAAGCAGCAAATAAAAAGGACATCATGTCCATGGAGGGATAAAAACCAGCTGTCTTAAGAGATAAATCTGTAAACCCCTATATTATAAATGAAGATTTAAAACCTCTGGCTTCTATCTGAATGAAATCCCAAACTACACCTGTGTAAAGTATGTGTCTGGGGAAGAGGCTTTATAAACAGATGTTAACTTAAAAGGTTCCTTCAGGCTCACAGACATTGAAAAAGCATAGTAAAGATCCTACAGCAGCCTACAGGTTGATGAATAAACCAGAGGGAAGCTCATATGTAAAATACTCCCACCTGGTTTTGATTTACTGACAAACCTGAACAGGAATATCCTGAGCTGCACCTTTAGGTAACTTTTATGTCCCTCAAGAATCAGTTATTTCTTCTGCTAAAGGACTTCAAGCTTGCTACAGTGCTGTTTTCCTTGGCTTACAAAATTAAAGTCTAGAAAAAAAGGAGCGACAGTGGAAAGAGTTGTTGGAAGAAATTGCTTCAGACAGAAAACCAAATACTAAAAAAAAATTAAAAGTCTACTTGCTACCATACTGAAATTGGAGTGATGTGTCTTGGAGCACCTGAAGAATAGCCAGATGCTGGCTCAGGTACTCCAAGCAGTATACCTCAGCTGGTTTTGACCAGGTCAGTTTGTTTCACAGCATGCTAAACGCTGGAGCTACCCAGCCTCTCCGTGTGGCTCTACTGAACACTGTAGTGCTGGGCGTGCACCGATACTGGTATTCAGGCTAGCCAGTTTAAAGTTAACAAATGTATATCCATATAAGGTGTAAGTGTAGCCACACTCCACTGCAATATATACATGTACCAGGCCATGGAAAATGAAGATAGGGTTGCTGAGCAACCAGTCAGATGGTTTTAGCTGCATCTGGCCACAGGTGACATTCATTCTGTTCACAGAAACTTTGATTTTTCTGTAGATTACTATTGCATTTATAAAACTATAGTATACAGAAGGTATTGTCTCAAAGAAATTAGTTAAACTGGCAGAAACTGGAGAAGTATTTCAAACAGTTAAGGGCTGACTGAAAATATCAAAGTTAAAAATATTTCTGAAGTAAATTTCTGAAAGTATAGTTTAAGAACTTCTAAAACACATATCATATCCTATAAGAGAGATGCCATCTGCCAGAGAAAAAATAAGTATAATCTGACCATCACAGCAATAATTAAAATATTTTAATTAAATATTAAGGAATCTTTTGCTCACTTTAAACCAGAACGGTTGTTTCAAATATGGCTGCATTTTGAGCAATGCCTCCCAATTTACAAACCACGGCTCAACTCAGAGGAAAGTCATAATAATAGAGAATTATAATTCAATTTCTGAATGGAAATAAAGAACTCTGAAGGTAAAAGAGTAACATTTTCATAACCACTCCCTTCTCCCATGTTTAAACATAGTACTTTTCTGGTTACTGTTTGGAAATCTGGAAAAGTGGACACAGCAATCTGATTATCATAATACCTTTCATATTCAACATTTAATGACTCAGACAAGCTCGACAAGTATGTACTTCCAACAACAGCTATGATTATAGGTTTCCTATGTATCACAGGCACATACTGTACATACCTCTTGCGCTAGTTCTTGTGCATTGGAGATGAGAGGATATGGAGGGCTGGCTTTGTTCATGTGCACTGTAACAGCATTGTGTATCTTAAATGCATTCTGAAAATCAGTATTTTGAACAAGCTGCAAAATGAGAGAGATATCCTCCTGGCTCTGAGGGTCTACCAAAACGTGCTGGATATGCTTAAGAGAAGTTAACAGTTCTTCCACTTCTAGGTAGGAAATAAGAAAATAAAAATCAGGTACGAGTTAACAAGATTCATAATTAATATCTGTATTAAGATTTTTGCCAAATTTTTTTTGTTGTTCAGTTTTAAATCAGTGGTGATATATGCAAATTCATTAGTTATTCATTACTTGCTCTAACCTTTATTAGCAGAATGCATCTGCTAATGATCCAAGTCTGTAAAAGGTAAAATAAAAAACTGACACACTGTTTCAATTCCTTCTGCAGGAGCAGTACTCTTAGAAAGCACCAAGATGTAAGTGACCCAATAATTGCAGCTCACGTGTAGCTAAGTGGGAAAACGGGACTATTCTGAAATAGGAAAATAACTCCCTTACCAAACTAATGCTGATGCACTGAACATTCACTGTTATTTTTATACACGTGGAAAGATGTATCTCAACTCTCAACTCTCATCTCTCAACTAAATATTGCTTAATTATCAAATGCGTGTTGGACAGGTAAACTACATTTCTAAACATAAAGTGATGCTCAGTCTTAGAACATTAAAAATGTATGGGTGAATAAGATTAATGTATCTCTTACCCATCAGATTATGAGTTCTGAGCTTGGACCATAACAATATTTTAATGTACTTTAATAACCAGTTTGTAAATATTTGCAGAATATTATACACATACTACTTTCTTGAGCTCCAAGAGTTCATCTCCTGCTTCAGGGATTTTTTTATTTTAAGACTGTCAACAAATGTACTTTTTTTTTTTAAACCAATCTGAATTTCTGCAAAACATCACTTCTAAATATTAAGTACTTGAGAAACTACCGTAAGCAAATAATATGAATTATAGTTATGCTGTGTATAGACCCAGGTAAGAAATCCTCAAGCAGACAAAAAAAAGGTAGATGTTTCGAGCTTGAAAGATGTATACATTCTCATACATTACCTGAAAATCTGTTCAGCCACATCTTTCATTTTAATAAATTCATATAAGCTAGAATTTTGAATCCTGGTATTTTAAAATTAATAGCAAAGAAAATCCCTAATTTTAAAACTGTCAATTGATACTGAGGTCCACCTCCCTTATCAGTATCAAAATATCAGCTTTGAGAATTACTTTTAAGTTCCAACAGCATTCACTTATTCATTATGAATTAGTGAAACAACATTAAAATAGGACTGTTATCAAGACATCATTTAATTTGCACTTTTACATGAAAAATCACAGTAGATACTGATCACCAACCCAGACACTATATGTCAAGAAATTTACCTATTTTTAACCTCAAATTCAATGGTAATGAACACAATATCAAGACTCAAACTTGTTGAGCACAAGATTAAAATGGTTGATAAATGGGCACATGAAAGCCATAAAGCCTAATAAAATATGCATTTCAAACAAGTTTAATTGCTTTCGTTTTGGGCAAAGCAAACCTACATACATGTTTTCAATTATGAGTTTGCAAGTCAGGCTTCCACATAATAAAAGAAAACAAATGATCAAGAGCTACTACTTCTGTAGTGTCTGCAGGACAATTAAAAAAATAGTAAAGCCCCCTCCAAAACCATTCCACACACGCTAAAAACATCCTACCCACCAAAGGTCAAGGGCTTCTTCCTGTAACCACCAAGGAAACACAGGGCAGTGGTACAAAAGCTGCACAGAAAGCTCAGACACCGGCTGTGCAGGATATTCCACAGGTGAAATCCAGGACACTCAGACACTAATTAAGGCAGCCAATGCCTCACCGGGGAGCTGTATACACAATATACTGCCATTTGGAGAGAGGGCTAAAGAACACTCAGCAAGCAAGAATATTTGCTAAACAGAACCCTGTCAGCTGGCAAATGACTTGTGTAGCGCAGCATGCAGACCACCAAAGCATCTTGGCACCTGATTCTCCTAAGTCTGATGAAATGCACTGTTTTCAGGCATTAAAAAAGGTAAACAGTCAGATGTTATTGTAAAGTTCCTACCGATACCTCCTCAGTTAAAAGCACCAACCCAAATTCTATTTGTTATTCTTCCTGTATTCAAGATGCAGCAAGGCATTACAGAAGAACCTAACTTGTTCTAATTCTTCCTATACATAAATTATTTTATACCATTATTTCCAAATTGTCTATTTCCCTTTTATATATTTCAGAATTCAAATACATGCACACACAATTCTAATACATACTCCAAATGTAAAAAAATAGACATATTATTCTGTACCTATAATAAAGGCACCCTGTTCCTAGATGCCTCTACATACTCTCCTCAGTACTGTGCTACTTCCTTCTGCTTTCCCTTCCTTACAAACTACAATACTTTTCCTCCCCAAGCCATTCCCTTCTGCACTGAATCTTCGTCTACACTGGATGCAAAGGCTCTACACCAAACTACTTCACCTTACCACAAAGCAGCAAATAAATCCCCCACTCATGGCAATTCTAAAAGAGAAATAATGCTTGAAAGGAGTGAAATAAACTATTCCCCAAAAGCTAGCAATCCATTTCCTAGATAGTTGTTTAATAAAAAAAAAACACACACGTCAACTCACATACAAATCTGGCTTTACACATGCCTAACTCTTTCCAGGTTATGGTTTCTGAATTCTAAATCACAGATCAGATTTCAGCGCAAGGACTTTTTTGTTTGGTTTTGGTCTTTCTTAAAAATAATAAATCCCAGATAACAGAAGACATTTCCCACTGAAAGGGTTGTCCAGAAGGGAAAAAAAAAAGTTCAGTACAAGACTAACATCTGTATTTACTCACAGAAAAGTGTCAGGGATCTCTTGCAGAACAAGTCCATTTTTTAATTGTAGATTAGCAATCGACTCTTTTTATAAAGAAAAAAGGTCTTCTTTCAAAAGAAGTGTCGTAGCCTTTTTTCCACTAGGCTATGAAACTGCTGGAATGTGACTGAGCACTGTGTGATACATGCATTAATCAAAAGGCTGCCGGGGCAAAAGTATGCAAGTGCAGGGGAGGACCTGCGGTCACAGATTAGCAATGTTAGATTAGCAAAAGAAAATACTTGCTGTTTATCACCTTAAACAAAAAGTCGTGAGTAGCAAAGTTAAGATAGAATTGGCTTTTATTGTGTGTCAGCACCAGTATCCTAATTCTCAAGCTTTTTTATAGATCTCTAGAATACTCTATGTGCTGGTACTAGCATTCTAATGATCCATAGATTAAATGAATCACAGAGCTAAGAAAAGTATTGTTTTATCCAAAACTATTTCTGAAAGCTTGTAAGAAGTTTTACCTCCAGTAAAAACCTCCAAAAAAAAAAGCAATTTTCCCCCTCAGGAAAAAAACCCTCACAGTAGCCACAAAAGATTGACTTAAATTAAGTATCTGTCAATTAAATTAAAATTCATTAGCCAAAAGAACTGTAGCAAACAAAAAATATTTTGCACTTTATAAAAGTATGCTGCGGTGAAAAAGCCAGTTAAATTCTTATAATGCACTTGTTCTGGGTACACAGAAAGTTACTTCCATTAAAGACAGCTGTCTAAATCATGCACTGTTTTGATAACAAGCATGTCCTTTAAGACTGTTTTAATTTAGTGCCCCATTTTATTTTTATAAATAAAATAAGTTTATTCTAGTCTCCTTTTTATTTTTTTAAGATGAAAAGATTATAGACTTGGCAAAGATCTGCCAAATGAGACACTGGCACTTATGGAACACTTTCAAAGCTAAAGATACACACAATCAGGTCTTATTTAAAAGACATACATTTATAAGAGACTCTGTGGAATAACACACACAAAAAAACCACCATGAAAAAAGCAAAGTTTAAAGCTATATTTGAACAAGACCGAATAAACATAGTTTAGATCTCTGTAATTCACTAGCAGCTGACCATTTTTATTTGGGGTTCTCCTAACTGAGCTTCTCGAAGTCACCAAGTACTGTCACCTGGACAGCAAAAGATGGAAGTCAGAAGCAGTGTAGATCAGAAATTCAGTATAAGCAGACAAACAGCAAAAAAATTTACACCTAGCAGTTATTTTTTTGGACAAAATCATGGGCAACCAAAGGGACCAAAAAGTTGTATATGTAAGTCTTAAAAAGATCTGGCCTCTCCAGGTGTTCAATAAACAAGTAGAACTATTAGTTATAATGGCCTAAAATGCCCCCTGGGAAATCATAGTATTTTGTAAAGCATGTGTGCATATCTATTTGTAAGGCAACATCCCTAGCCCTGATACTAACTGGGAACAGGCAGCTTTCAGAATACTAATAAAAAATATATACTTTTGAAATTCAGCAGAAATGTCAGATGTTAGAATGATTAATCCAGAAACTGGAAATAGGACACACAGAGGAGGAAAAAATTTTGGGAAAGGCCAAGTTAGTGCAGAAGTGCTTTGTTAAATTTTAAATTATGATTCAGTTTCTGACACCACTAATGTGTGAGCGAAGATTCTTTATGGACTATATAGGTTAAGAGATCACATTTATTTTAGAATTTTGAAAGTTTGTAACAATTCAACATCCCAGTTGAGTACAATTGAGAACATCACAGGATTGCTAAAATACTATAAATCCTTTCTTCCTAAATCTTACACCTACCTGATCCAAATTGTTACTGTAATTCTGTCTGGCAAGGGAGTAACGTTAATATGTTTGTATGCCTGTTAATATTATGTCATGACTTCTCTAACTGAAATGGATACCTACAAAGCCCTAATTAAGCTTGCTGGTGTATATATGGATATATTGTGATTTAGTCTCATTACATCTCCAAAAGCTCCTTGCCTTTTATACTGCACCAGACCATATTCACTCAGCAAGCTAGTCAATACTTCTGCTCTATGCACATACTTTTAAGCCTTATTTACCACATGCAATTCAGATTAGAGATGAGGTCATTAGTCTTCTGATTTTCATAATACCTGAAAACTGAGGGGCACAGCTTTAGTTAAATCATGTAATTTACTACTGTGTTTTTACAGAAATACACTGACAGCAGAATGACATGAAGACCCAAGCTTCAAATGCAAAAATGAAGGAGTTGGTCCTCATGGACAAAATCATGGAGACATTTTCCTTCCAGATGCATCTTATACCATGTATTGCTATTTTCTAATTGAACTCTTTCTACATAATCACCTTTATAGCCTAGTCTCCAGTGTTTGCCACTCCTCCTTTTACATCGCGTATTCACACAATCCTAGTTTCCACTCACAACAATTTTCCCCTTCTCTCCTTCCTGAGCCAAACCTAGTTTCCTCCTTCCAGCTTTTCACAAATAGTCTCTGACAATCTCTCAGCTTCCCCCACTGTCTGTACCTCTCTATTCCCATGCAGAGACTTTAAAAATAGCCTTTCATCATCGCAGTCATTTCTCCATCATTGTCTCTCCTGTTCAAACAGCTTCTGTCTACCACAACTTGGTCCTGGTGCTCATGCTTGTCAGACCCATACTTGTTATTAACTCCTCATCCATGACTAGCTTCTTTGCCCACTGGTTTCCACCTAACCTTCCAAGTTCTCTGGCATGAAACCTAGCCTCAGCTTTCTAATTTCAAGTCACTGCCTTTCCTCCCTCCTGTAGTTCCAATTTCCAAATCCTCCCACGGTCAGTTTTTTTAGCCACTGTGGCTAAGCAAGTCCCAACAGAAGTCACTTCTACTGCTTGAAATCAATCTTCACATCTGCTTTGTGTTCCCTCTAAGAGAGTTGCACAATCAAGTATCTAACACTTCATAAAGCACAGAATCTGCTTCTTACAAAGAGATCTTTTACAGCAGCTGACAATCCCTGCACTAAACCAAGGTACAGCTGCCTTGGTGGTAACTGATCCTACTTTCAGCAGGAGGTTGGACAGGATGACTTCCTGATGACCCTTTTAACCTAAATTTTCCTAAAGAGGGATTTGTATAATAAGGATTAACAGAGGTTATGGAATAGAGCTGTTTCTTTAGCAGAAATGTCACTTGGGCACACAAATACTAAAGATGAAGCAAAAAACAAAAAGAGGCAATTTGATAGCTATTCTTTACTCTCTGTTTGACTACTAGCCAATAGCAAGAAACTTTAGTACAGCCCCCAAAAAGGCACCTTTTTAAAGCAGTCTGGATCTTTGAAAAACTACAAATTTGTAATTCTGAACTAGACTCCTATGAATTCCCAGTGGCTCCCTTTCACTACAGCCACGCACCACATCTATTTGAGGAAGACACGTTAGAAACCTTTTCTACACAAGCATAATTAAGGTGATCACAGCTAGGAAACAAACAGTTTTCAGAATCCATTTCTTCAAAAGTTACTAACATTACATTTTCATCAATGTGTTAAGTGCTAAGTAACTTTTCACTACCAACACTAACACTTGATGGGAAAATGTAAATTATAATAGGAAACACAAGACAGCTGGAACAGGAAGAAACCACCAGTATGGTGGCTGGCCATTAAAAAATTCCTTGTGCTTTGATTTGAAATTACACAGTAAGTGTTTATATTTATTCTCTGATTATTGTGCTCTTTGCTTCAAACTGTGTATTACTTGCATGGTTTTCCCCAGCCTAAACAGGATGGAGACATTCACTGAATTCATTAGTTACCTACAAGATATTTAACTGTTCCCCACAAACGGATCGGTTTTGAAAAGCTACATAAGTTGATGCACATAGCCTGATGCTTGTCATGAATAAAAACCAAACTAAGACCAACACAAATCCAAAGGATCAGAAGACTTTAAATCTCTATAGGAAGAATTAGCTAAATTAGGTTTTCAGTGGCTTAAAACATTAATACCAACTAAATATTTTCTTCATTAGCCCATTCATTGAATTTTACCCACCTACTGTCTTCACAGTGTAATGAGGACTCTCCAAAACAATTCCTTCTTCTGTGTCAAATATTGGATTATCTATTCCAGTTTTAGGAGGAATTTGTGCCAATTTCTTTAGCCTCATGGAAGCAGTAAGGTCCAGTTCTTGTTTCTTTCCCTCTTCCTCCCGTCTGCGCCTTATGTCCTCTTGCTGCTGACGGATTCGTTCAAGTTGAGCGCTCCGCCGCATGGGCATCATCCTGGAGCCCAAATCCCCAGGGCAATCAACAGCCATTTCTCTGTGCTTCTGAGGTTCCTCAGGAGATGCAAGATCCACATTTTTTGCTTCACTGTCAGAATCTTCTGTGATGTGTCCATTCATATGAGAAGTTGTCATGATTATCTGTAGTTACGCTTATTCTTTTCAAACAGAAATGATGCTGTTAGGCCAGTCTTCACTACAACGTTGCATCAAATCCATTATAGCTTCAAAGATACTTCCTTTCCATCACAAGACAGAAGAAACATCCAGGAAGAAAATCTAATGAAAGATATTCAAAAGAAGTTAGTGAATAGCTGCATTAATTTGAAAACACCTAAGACAGTTCTCCAGGTCCCCATGAATCAGAATAATAGAACTTTTCCTCCACATTTACACAGTGCTTCTTTCCCTACTAGTAACTACAGTACTATTCAAACTAACAGGAAAGACTCTTACATTTCCTGGTGAAAACAGTGGAGATTTTGTATTTCTCACACACAATTTCAAATCAGCAGTTTTCTGAAAGTTCCCACATGGTTTTAACTTATCCTTTCATTCTTAAAAATTCCAACACAAACCATCCTAGCAATAATACAAACACTAAATACAAATGACATCTTATAAACATGTTCACAAAGAGTTTAATAAGTTAAATAGAAAATATTTGCATTTATTGTTCATGAATGGAGGCCTTTTTATGTAAACATTGCTTCCCAGGTTTAGAGGAGATCAGTATCTTTTGGAAGAGCTGTGTATGAGACCACGGAAAGCAGTTTGGAGCTGCACTTACACAATTCCAAATAGGAATAAAGTCCTAGGATAAAGGTTGGACCGTTCTCATTAGCAGCTACTCCTAACATTTCCTATAGGTATGCATTAAAACATGAAGAATTAAATACAAGAGTAAAAATCCTTGCACGGGCATTCACAGGTATAGATTTGACAGAGAACAATGTATTTCCACTGTCAAGCAGTGATGTTCTGCTACCCTCCTTACGCCGTTATCTGGCTTCTCACTCCTGGTAATTCAGGCTAAATAATTTAAGTGTTCTGATAAATGTATTTTATACCACATTGCCTTTCGGTATCAAAGCCAATGATTATCCTCAATATGTCCAATTAAAAGGTCATAAAATTAATCATAGAATCATTTTGGCTGGAAAGATCAAGTCCAACTGTTATAATAATAAAAACAGTTGTCTACAGTATTTCCAATACACATAATTTTTCAAGTTCCTTTTTTATAATTTTCAATTTACTGAAAGGAAATAGTACAAAATATCTTAAAAGTTTTATTAAACACTGGAAGAACCAAGACAAAACAAAACAACTTTCTTAACTCAAATGTTTGTGTTTGGAGGAGGAAGGGAAAGATGCTTATGTTGTAATTAAGTAGAATATTACAGTATCAGTAGTACTGTTTTGGAGGAGAAGCAATAGAAACTCCTACACAAGTTTCTGCCAGCTTGCAAGTCTAAAAAAGTACAGCTTTTCACTTTCATAAGGAGCAGAATACAGCTACATACAGCAACACCAAGCCAGTTTTCTTTGCTTATTTTTCTTTCTAGCCACTACTGAGTTAAGATTTTTTCAGGAAGTAAATATTAAAGCATTTCTATGCTAGTCAAAATTCTTTTTTTGCCTTAAAAGATACTTAACTGCACTGATATGTAAAAATTACTTCAACGCTCGACATTCTGCATTGAGGAAAAAGTCAGGCAACAAAAAGAGCCCACCAAAAGCTGCACAGTAGTGGGGCTAACACTGCAAGTACCACACAATAAATTGGCACTGTAAATTTTCACTTAGTGCCCAACATAAAAAACCCCAAGCTTTTCAAAGAATAAAGTCTCATGAAGATAGCATTCAGACAGTCAGATAAAGCACAGTACCAAAACATAGCCTCAAATTCAGAGAGAAGTAGATCATTTAGCAAAATGATCCTGGAAAACCCACAATTTCCCTTCTGTAAAGGCAGCTTCACTGTACAGAAATACCAATCCCCCAAAAAGGAAGCTTCATTGGGTACAAAAAGCACTAATTTAACTGTGGGTGGTGGAAGATAATTCAAATTCCCTTTCATTTGCATTGTACTGGCCACGGCTAGTCTGAAGACTGAGCCTTTTGAAAGTTACATTCATCTATTTTCAATTCTGACAAGCTGAATGAAAACTCACATTTCTCAGCCCATATGAAGTAAAAAAAACTCAACAGTGTTATATACTATTTTGAGATGTACATGTCTCTTACAGAATTTAGTTGCTCAAAGTTTAACAGGGTTAAAATGTGGCTTTTGCTGTCTTCCTTTGAACAGCTGATATATAACAAGGGAACCTTCAGGTTTCCACGTGACAGGCAGATCCTTCCAAATAAAGCAGATTTATGACCTTTTTCTGTCCAACTTCATATCGCAAGTCTTTACCAATAAGATCCTAGAAAGCACATGTGAAAGCCTCTTCAAAGATTACTTTTACTCTTCAAATTTTTGCTGTACATAGGAGAGTTTGCATAAGCAGCTAAAGTAAGTACAGCTATTGAGAAAGAACATTTCAGTCACTCCAATCACCCTGTGGTATCCACTGTGAAAAATTATGAACAGCAAACAAGCCATATATCTAGTGCAAGTTTTAAAACAGCAAAATTTAAGAAAAATTCCACAAGTGTCTTGCTAACTACAGCTACTATTCTCAAAAATGCTGCATTTTACCAGCCATGCATCATTTTTCATACTGACTCCCATCACCACCAGGCTTCTATCATGTCTTTAATCATCCTGAATACATCGTACAAAGCACAGACCCCCAAAAGGTTTGCCAAAGAACAAACACACACAAATGCAATAATCTTGGTGCGCAAGACAGATGCAAGTATAAAACACATACTGACAGGGACAGAAACAGAAGTGCTATAAGGTGGTTAAAGTTTTCACTTGCTTCCTGGGGACTGTGGCTGGTGTGCATAGCAATCCTAATTGCTTTAGCAACTAAATTTTGTACAGTAAAATTAAATTTGTTTTGCTTCAGCAACTTCCAAAGAGCAAAAATGACATTTTTTGGAGGCTGAGGTTTTGTGTTACACTTCCGTGGTATTTAAAATTCTTTCAATGCCAGAAGTATGATTAGACTTGATAGAATTTGCAGCTTTAATGAGGTTTAAAAAGGAAACTGAGTGACTGCAAGGGAGTTTAGTGCTCACCTCCAACTCAATTTCATTAGTTTTGGCACAGCTGAGAATACAAAAACCCAACCTACATCTGTAATTATATTATAAACACAAGAAACACACATTTAACATCAAGCACAGTGCACAGGATTTATCAACTGAAAGCCACATGTGTGACAGGCATAGTATATTAAAATATTCATTAAAAATAACTAGAAGAGGAATTCTAGGTTGGAGTGAATTAAAAGCTAGATTAAAATCTTGTATTTCTGATATCTGAATTACTAACAAAATATGAACATAAATTTATGCTAGAGATCTCTACTACATATTATTAACGGCTCACATAAAGGTAGGTCTTCTGATATTTTTACTCAAGACTTCAGATTTCAAAGCAAGTGAAACCTAAGTGATAAAAATGCAAACTAAAGTGAAACATTTTAGCATTTCCATGGATGGAAGCTCAGTGTAGGGAAAAAAAATTCCCAGCTTTCCCTGCATCACCTCCCAAGCATCATTTGTTTCCTCAACAGCATTTCAGTGAAACTGAAAGACTGAGACTTGGAAGCCAATTACATAAAGGAAAATACAACACAAACCATGTTGCACAGCATAATATTAGCTACTACTTGTTGAGAGTTAAAAATTAAAGAGCTTATGGCAGAAAATGCTTCACAGGTAGAAAATACTTCAAAATAAGCTCCTATGGAGCTTAACAGTACCTGAAATACCTTGGTACAGACTAGAGCTGCCTGAGGCTTTTCAAACCTAAGTTACAAAACCTAGAACAACTTGATTCTATTTTTCTTGATTAAAAAAAAAAACATCTTTACAGTAACTTTGTAGCACATCCAGGACTGATTTCTGGTACAGTTTGTTTCGGTTTTATAGTCTGAAATATTTTATATTATTTCCTCTAATTAGATGCTCTAGCGTAGTCTTGGAATCAGAAAAGGAATCTTCCTTTAATATCCAGCTGACTCTTGTTTCTAATAATTTCAGACAAGAGTTCATTATAAAACCTGTCAAGCACAGTAACTCAGTTCAACGTGTATTTCAAAGGGCTTTCAGACATGCCAAGAGGTTTTAACATTCCATGCTCACTTAAATTTGCAAGATACGTGGATCAACAACAAAAAGGGCAAAACGCTCAAAAGGAAAGTTATTTTCATCAGTGCTTTAAGTCACATTTGTACAAGAGCAATAATAATGTCAACTTGCAACATTAAAGCCCAAAGAAACTGATAACACTGAAGATTCAGATGCTAAGGTTAGATTCCAGTTTTATGCACTGTATAAACAAACTGCATGAGACGCAAAGGCAGGAATTTATAAACATATTTTTTAATCGTATTATGTTTAGGAACCGTGGTCTATTCTAGACACATTTAATTTTATTAGGCTTGTTCATCTGTTGCTGCAGTAGCAACAATTAAAAAGATCACAGGTCAAAAACTGGCCAGTCTACACTATCAACTTCAAAACATACAGGTCTACTACCTACAGAACAGGAATGAACAAAGTATTTTCCTTGAAAAACTTGGACCAGTAAGTTAGCCAGTGACCAGCCACAACACTTGGACCAGTGAGAGACTATATCATGTTAGTCAACAGCCACATCACTTGGAGTTCTCTCTAGCAACTGTACCTTTGTGACACAAAATATGCAAGGTAACTTTGCAATTTCTGTGTGCAAACCGTAGGAAATTATGACACACAGTATGTATCATAATTTCATTGTGTATTTGCACATGGCAAATAGAAGAGTGAATTTCAACCTGTTTCACTGCATAAGCATAGATGCTTTCTAATCTACAGCAAAAGATTGTTTTATATAAATATTCAGTGTAAATATACAGTCTATTCATGTTCTAGACACTGTTAATTTTTAGTCATGTCAGACTGCAAGATGTATTTCTACAATGTTTAATGTAATTGCCCCATGCAATAGATAATGGAGTTCAGATAATCAATTCTGGTTGCCTCAAAATTAAAAGCAGAAAACAAGATCTGTAATTGTTACTACTAATCAAAGTATTCTTCATTGCCAAATGTCCAAAATAGAAGCCGGTCGCTTATCTGGCCCCAGGAGGTGATGGTTACTCTCCCTTCACCTACTCTAGTGCCAGGGCCACGACCCCCCTGTTTGCAGGGCTCAGCATTTCCGCACCAGAGCAAGTGTGGCTGGTTTCCATGGCGACAACTTTGGCAGCGCCTGTTGCCTGGGGACAGGAGCTTCGGGACCTACATCACACGCCAGCCGCCAGCCACAGGGTGAGACCTACATCACATGCGACGTCGCTCCTTGACTGGCACTGCTGCTTCTCCACAGATTTTGAGACCGCGGCACCCTGTCTTCCAACCCTGTTAGAAAGAGAGAAGATTACTCAAACACAAAAACACACCTTTTGTGAGCTCGGTCAAGCTTGGTCAGCAGATGGCTAAAACCTCTCAATAAGCAGCAGCAGTGAGGCCCACAAAACCTCTTAAGTACAGCACTTCAACTGTTCTATTTACAGCATTCATTAGAAAACACACAGTTGCAATGAATCAGGCCAACAAAATCAGCTGAAGACTTATGTAGGATACACCGGGGTGGATTACTTGAATAACATTTTACTTCTTAAAACTAAAGAAATTAATACTCCTTAGAATAAGCATGATCCAAGCTCTAAGAAACTGAACAGGTTGATTTTTATAAAAGAAGTATCACAGCAGTCCTATGAAGTGGGAAGAATACTTCCATTTCAATTCTTATCAGGCCCTCTGTGAAAAACACAAGTTGCATGCCCTATTAGCAGCAATCTTCTTTGATTAGTACCTCAAAAATGAGACCCTTTAATCAGTTAAAAGTGATAGCACAGGTCAAGCAGAACTACTGCCAAAGCAGCTTTCCTTAGTCCTAATAAATCTGGCTTTCCACTGCAGTATAAATACTTTTTTTCTTGGTTACACAAATAACTAAAATGCTTCCAAAGTTGACCGAGATTAAAAGCCATTGCTGAATACACGAAGGATAAACATCTTTCTTGTATGCCACAATTCCCTTTGTTTTAAATATACACTACCACTTTCAGGTCAGCATTGTTTAATCTCTACTCTTTAAACCAAAAGAAAAATAGACACAAGGGGGGATAACGTTTTCAGCTGGGGTGACTACAAATGTATCGGAGAGTGGGAATGACAACAGAAACAGATCAGAGTAGGTTTCAAGAAGCTTACTGGTAAAAATCACATCTATGTAGAAAAGCTTCTGCCAAAGTAATTTAAGCATATTTTAAAATTTAATAATATACTATTTAACTTTTGTTTATCTTTGACCATCTGCATAGTCAATAAAGCTCTGCCACAGTTTAACACCCTTTGAACACTTAGGTGCATTTGCTAGTGGTGACAAGACCCAAATTCCACTTTGGGGGAAGAGCACGGCAGAGGGCAGTCTCTTACACCAATTAATGACAATCCGAAAAGGAGAAACACGCTCGGTTTCAAAAAGTAGCCCAAAGAAACAACCAGTGCTAAAGCTCACATAATGTGGTCTGACACCCACGTTACCATACATCAGCACATGATTTACTACCCTAGCATCCCACTGTGGCCCAGATTAATGGGCTACAACTATGCATACATTTGAATACCCAGCTCTAATCAAGTCTTTAGCACCAACAAGCCCTGCAGCAAGAAACATTTATTTCATATGTAGATATGAGTGGGTAACATGGATGTCTAGGGCCTGCAATGAAAAGGTGATGGAACAGTGAAAGAAAAAAGGATTATTTTAAATTAGCAGTTATTCCAAACGTTTAGAAACCTTCAAGCATAACAAGTGAAGAGTAAAGAAATTCCTAGAATTCCAAGGGTTGTTAACAGATCTCACAGGACAGTCAGAAGCATGATAACGAGACAGTCATTTCTTATCACCTATTCACAGACAGTTTAGACTTCAGATTTCATTGTCTTGAAAGTAAACATGCCAGTCCTTGTTTTAAACCGTGGTCATATTAACTGTGAAATTAAAAATACTGCTGCTATTTTAGTTCTCTAATAAGATTTCCCCCACCCCCATCAAATAGTATCCTTTTTGGCTCAGGTTCTTGCATCCTAGTCTCATTTTAATCCCTGTATTTTTTAACGTTATTTTTAATGTCAATACTTGCCACTATGTAAAACACAGCATTAACAATAAATGTTCATGAGTACTAATATGTAAATTACACTTTCACTTCAGAGAGGTGATTGAACCAAAACTCCAAAAGTATACTAATCACAAATTAAATAAAAAACTGCCCATACCTACTCTACCATGTTTTCTAATTTACACCTCATCTAACATTTAAATTATTATGAAATGGCATTAGTTTAGTCCTCCAGAGCAAGTTGTTCCTAAGCCATATTTACAGTATTCTGGGGAAGGAGAAATTTCTTCCTTATTTACATTTTAATATTCCAACACCTGGTGAATCGGATAAACGCATTTAGAAACATCATTGAAAGAAAAGGGGAGGACAGACATTCCTTGCAGTCTTTCATCCAAAAATGCTGAAATGTTAGCTAACTAGTTCAACAGTCTTCAAAGAGGCTAGATATAAGGGCCAAGGCTGTCTAGCAACTTTACATGATTGAGCTAGAGGCTTTGCAAGTTCAAAAAGCAAAGCCTCACAACATTATGTAACAGAGATACACGTGCCTCTCATGTGGCCTCTCCTTTGGCTCTCCTTCCTACCCTTGCAAGTCTTTTTTTTTGCAATATGTGTGAATGTGTAACAGTGATTTTTTTTTTAATTACTCATAGGTAAGTGGGAGAGTAGGGGATAAGGATCTTCTGAGGTTTTTTTCTGGCCACAAAAATGAGTTGAGACTTCTAAAGATTGAACTTCTGCAATAAAGAACATACAACACAAAACTGTGCAATTGATGGTATCTGCACTTCGCAGAACTTGGTTATTTACACACCACAAACTCAGAACAACCACATTTCATTTGAGCTTTTCTCTAGATATTTTAGAGAGGGAAAAAAAATCCCAACCAACCCACATGCTATTTTAGATACTCAGGTCTCTGAAGTCCCAAGTTTTTTCATGCCTAAATTCATTTGAGATCGTACTGACTGTTCCACTGAGCAAATCCCTAAAAAACTGTTGCACAAATTTTAGAAGTTTCCTTCTGAAGGACTTTTATTTCATGGGTGTAAGCAAGCAAGGCATAAGTGTGTGTCAGATTTTTCTGTAATACCCATTCCTTATTGCTACCACGCTAAAATGTCCGATTAGACAAAGGCGACAGAAGCCCTTGCTACTACAGAAAGAAGCCATCCTCAATCAGGATGAAGGCAATGGATAGCTATGGCAAACATATCCCCAAAGAAATATTTGGGGATGGAGTTTGGAGAGAAGGATTATGCTCCAGTGAATTTGTGCTCATGCTATCTGCTGAAATGATGCTCACTCCTGAGAAGTAAAAGACACATAGCAAAGTCAGAAGTCAAAATTGTGCAGACTGAAACAACTGTTCAGAATTTGCAGTGTGTTGTAAGATTCCTGACACTAAGTCACATTACTTAATACTTACAGACACTTCAGGGAAATCACATAATTTATGTATTTGTGCACAGCTAACTTCCAAACTGCTAGCACAGAACAAAGCTGACTAGGCTTTTAAGTGTGCCCTACTTTTGAATCTTTCCAAACAGAGATCACATAGTTCATGAATTTATGACAAGGACCAGAAAAGAGACTGTCAGTAGGATTCCCTGGACTGTTAAACTGGGCTAGTTTTCTGCTGCCAATGACCTTGCCTGCTCCCTTACCCTCTCCATTTTTGGCTTGTACAGCCAATACCTTCTCCAATAGCTTTGAAGCCTGTCAAATATCTCTGTCACTAAATCACCTTAATTCAACAGGACTGCAAAAAGTTACAAAATGTTTTTGGTTGGTTGGTTTTGGTCAAAGCACCATACTAAAACAGCTCACAGTAATCTGAAAGGTGACAGAACTGGCACTAGGAGCAGTAGCAAGTGGTTGAGACCAGGGAGGTAGAGAAAAGGTAGGAACAGAGCCAAGGAGAAACTCCTCACCTCCCGGGAACAGAGCACAAACTCTAACGGAACCTCATTCTGTGAATTCATCCACTGCCCCCCTCCCTGGCCTGGAAAAAGAGATCATCAACAGCTACTGATTTTGAAAGCTTTTTCATCCAAACCCCACCCCCCAATAAAGAAAAAAAACCAAAAAACCAACCACACACCTAGAACCACTTGCATCTCTTCCTGACAATGTGTACAGGACAGTTAAACAACCTACTGGCTTCCCTTAAAAGGCATAACTTGAGACATGGTGGGTCTAAAGAACCACAAAACTACACCTTCAATTTACCATTTTTGTTTGGGAGGAAACATGCTCGAATGCTCATGTCTTGAGAGTATTAAAGGAGGAAACACTGAAAAGTCTGAACCTTCATTACTTGAAGATACTAAAGTAGTATTCTCAACCTATTATCTTTGTATAAATAATATAAGCACACTAGATGAGAATCCATTACTCAAAAGTTGTTGCTGGTTTCTGTTGGTTTTTTTTTAAAGAGTGGACAGCAATAACAGAGATAGATCTGAGTGCTTGCAGCAGAAGGCATAAAATGGTACACCCAATGGAATTCACTTCAAAATGGATAAAAATTACAAGTCACCCTTATTTCAAATCTTCCCAATATTTATCATAAATAGCTGTTAAACTTACAGGAACAATGCCAACCATGACTGAAAAAATCATGCAACTGATTCCTCGATTATACCATAAGGCAAGACTGCTAAAAAAATTTGTACCATCCAGTAGCTTAAAACACAGGTCATGAGGAAAACTTTAGAAAGTATCACCAAAACTTCACTACAGAGTATGAAAAATTAAATGCGGTGTATTACGTTACTAGGCTTTGTAATATAAATGCATGAGGAAGTTTCACAAAGGTTATAAAGACATTAGAGACCTGCATCTTATAAAAACAGGTTCTCTTCTACTAAATCTAAGTGGGCTCTTGGGCCTAATGTTAGCAATCAATTAAACAAATTAAGATAAAACTCTGACAGGAAGACACTTATTTCTGCAAACTGAATTCAAGAACATAAGCGCTGCGGCTACAGACCTCTTTCAATTCTTGCTAAATCACAGTACATTCAGTTTCTGAAACATTCAGCTTCAGATCTTTTCATTCAGAGAGAATTGTGATAAACTAACAAGAACACAAGACTCCTTTTATATCACCACATAATTCAGGGAAAACCACTGGTAAACCAAGTGATATAAGCTCCTCCACACAACTCTCAAATCACACTAAGGAACACCACGTAGGAAGGTGGAATTCAGCAGAAACCTCTCTTTGCCTAAAATCATGGTGTGAATTTTATAGTGCAATGAACTTTCCAGCACAAAGTTTGAACTTAGCAAGTACTTCCTCTCAATTCTCACACTGAGCCTGTTGGAGATGACTCTTCAAACAGCAACATTAGAAACTTTTATAACAACCTTATCCTTCTTCAACAGCATTTTTAAAACCTTCTTCTCTAATTTGAGAGTTGAAAGCTGAATACCGAATTTCTGCTTCTTATGGAAGAAAGTTCTAAATTACCTGAATATTCTGAGCCAGCAAAGTGCAAACATGGTGAAAGGGTAGATTAACCTATACTTTATACTTGCTTGTATTAAGTACACAATTACTCTTATAAAAGACCCCAAACCCTAAAAGCATCCCAACAAAAATGTTGCCCTTTCATTAGAACCTTCTGAAGCCGCTGACAACTAAAACTAGTTTCATAAACTCAAATTACCTGCTACTACTGACTGCAATAAAAAAAATTGTAACAGCAACAGAAAATTGAAATCACAATCCAGGAACAGCCAGATTCTAGAGTCTTCTGTACAAGTTCAAAATTCACTAATTTGTCCCACTTTACCTTTCATGGGTAATTTTCACTGTTATAAAACCTGAAACAAGTTTCTCAAAAGTAGAAAAGAGGTAAGATATTTGGACATCACTTCTGCCTGATATGACTGTACAGAGTAATTAAGTTAAAATCTAATGGATGCAAAATAATGAAACATTTCTGTAAAAGCCTTCCCCGGCACCAATGTCAGATCTCAGCAATTCAGGTACTTCATACGGGGAAGAGCGGAAGAACACCTTCAACTGCAGAATGAAAGGGTATCTCTGTATTTCACCACTTGAAGGAAACTGTATTGGTATCACACAGACTGAGCATTAAGTATACATTAAAAAAAGTTATTGAGCAATACTTAAAAGAATCAATCATGCATCCAACCCCTTAAACAAATATGTAAGTTTGCACAAGTTCTGCATACCAGTGATGCAAACATGTGTATGTGCATTACAGTAACATAGCTGATAAATCTCTTTAAAGAGATACAACATTTTATTGTCCCAATATTTAGAACTCACTCTTTCAGTACTCTGAATCAGAAGGAAAGAACTCATAACAAACTTTAAACAGTGTCATTTACAGTCACTTTAGGTAGCAGTGTCTTTACTAATCATTGTTTAGTTTAATTCCAAAAGAACCATAATACCCATTCCTTTGGAACAAACCCATTAGAAGTTTGATCTTTGTAAGAATGCATTGGTGCCATCCAACTGAAGTAAACTGCTATTAAAATTCAAAACTCTAGAGCCAAATTTCCCATAATTAAGCTAATCTATGCACGTAAGCTGCATATTTGGCAGTTCTACTTCGGTTAAAGAATAAAGCCTTCGGTAAATTAGCCTTTAACAGGTTTTACTACACTAAATCTTTGAATAAAAAAAACATAATGCTCTGGGCATAAGGTGTTTCTTTCTTAAATTCACATTAACATAATTGTAAAAAACACAAACTTGAGTGGAAGTATTACTTTGTAACTCCTTCAAGCGAAATGATGACCCTAGATACTGTCCTCACACACAGAAACCACGGAGACAGGATTTTTCATCTCGGAGGTGGAGACAAATTAGTAATCTAACACCAGCCTTACATACAAGACAGCACTTGTATCACTCTGATACTGAAGCCTTCCAGAAAACAGCATTACATTTATTAAGTTATCCCAAGCAAAATTGATTTTGGAGCACAGGAAATTCCGCACCAACATGTGGAAGAACTTTTACACAGTGAGGGTGACAGAGCCCTGGGACAGGCTGCCCAGGGAGGTGGTGGAGTCTCCTTCCCTGGAGATATTCAAGACCCGTCTGGACGCTGATCTGTGAGATCTGTTCTAGAGAATCAGTTTTGGCAGGGGGGCTGAACCTGATGATCTCTGGAATTCCCTTCCAACCCCTACGATTCTGTGATTCAGCGACTACTGAACTGTGCCACAAATACAATGACACAGTCAGGCCAGGCTGAAATATTCTTTTTGCCCCAAAATGGGAGCCTTGCACTGTTGCAAAACCAGGTGTCAAGACATCAACTGCTTATACTAGAACTTGCTTACAGTATGAATGCTTTTGCCTTGAGGAAAAAACAGAAAGGGGAATGAAAATGCAAGGGAGGAAGAGAAGCTAGAGAAAGTAATTTTTCATTTAAGAAGCAATCAAAAGAATAGCAAAGTTGAATTACTGTAAATACCCTGCTCATTTAAAATGCAGAATCAAGTGTCAAAGGGCAAGACTAAGATGACAAAGCAGGCAGCAAGAGCACTAACTGGATATGGATACCAGCTATCAGCCTTCCTACACACCACTTGGGAAGCTGCTGCTGTCTTTACAAAGTTTTACAGACCAAAAACATCCGCCAAACGGTAACAGTAAAGAAAGCAAGCTGTGGTCCACTGGAAGAGATAAATTCTCTTTCCTCTGTATGACAGGGGGATGGAAAGAGAAAGTATTTTTTGATTCAGGTTTAAGAAGCATAATAAAAATGAAACTGAAAAGGTTGTGTAACTATGTATTATAACTATCTAGTCCAGCACATCTATCTTGTGGGCAACAGAAAAAAGGAGCAAATGTTGCAGAGAAAACTCCCAAGTATCACTGTGAAACACCAGAGCTGCAACACCACCACCACACTTGGATCTTTGCTGCAGTCCCCTTAAGCTTACAGAAAGGGTTTCATTTGAGAAACTTCATCCATACCCTAACCATACGTATCTCTAGCATCCGACAGGCAGCAAGAACTCCGGTTACTATATGTCTGTGCTTTGGCACTGAAAAGCTTGAAAATACTTCAGCCTTCTTTTGCCCAGCAATTTGAGAACATCTGACCAGCTGAAATGTAAAACTATTTTTCCTATACATTCTTTTTCATGATTTCACAGAAGCAAATTCTCACAATGCACTGGAGCAGCGCAGCTAAAAAGTGTCAAGGATGCAACAATACACACCACCCATGCCTCAACACACACATGTATCCATGTCTCAATCTCAAATTACAGCCTCTACTACTTCCTAACCCTTTTCCTGCTTGAGTTTAGGATACAATCCTGAAAGAGAGAGACATCCTTCACCTTATTCCAACCCCCTCTCCTCACTTACTTTACACTGGCACTGGTATCACAAGAGCTGTCCATGAGCCAGCTTAGTGGAATAAAATAGCAGAAAAAACCAAGATAGATACCTCCCATTCTCAGTAGCAAAAAACTTTAACATGAGATCACCTACACATAAAACAGAGGTCTCCATCACCAAAATAGTTGTAATTTTTAATGAGTTACAAATTTTTAAAAGTTAAATTGTTACCAATTCTTATTAGGTATAGAAGACCCAGTTTATAATTAAAAAAAAAAAAAAAAAAATCACATGAGAAAATTCCACGTGCTCACGTGTTTAAGTAAAACAGCAAATAAAACCCAAAAACCACTCCAAAATTGTGCTGTGTGATCTGCAACAAATGATGCAGGGACAGAGAAGTACCCAAAGGTAACAGGGAGAAATTGAGACATGCTTATTCTGCATGTCAGATCACAATCAAGATGGCAGTGAATACCCTCTGCTCTCTCAAAGAGCCTCACGACCACGGATTTAGGACTACGATTGGGATTTCTGGGTCCCACTTACAAATGGGAGCCTCTCTGGGCTCCGGAATTTTTTTCAAATGCATTAGTCACCATTATGAGGAAAATACTTGATTTTTTTTTAAAGATAAAAATAGACTAGTCTATATTAAGATAAATCAATAGACAATTTATAGATGTTAGGGAGCTTCAGCTTTCTCTTGCAAAGAAAACAAATGCACACCTTCATCAAAAATCAGTTTTACTCGTTTTCTTAAAAGAACCAGCAGGGTCTAAACACTGGTAGTGTAAATTAGAGAGACAAGGTTTACACATAAAAAAGGAAATACCTAAAAGGATGTAGTGATAAGGAGCAGCCCACAGAAGTCAAATCATGCATTTTTAATTAAAAGAACAACAGGCTACTCAAAAGTCTGAGTAAAAAACTGGTTTGCTTAGAAAATAATTTATGAAAGCCACTACTTGAAGATATTAAGGCCAGTGCACAAAAGGATCCAAATAGCTGTGTAAACTGAAAAAGACATCCAAAACCAAGGCTATAGTTTTAGTCAAGCCATGACACAGCTATAGCAACTAAACAGCATTGTTAGGGCAGTGCTGTAGCTCCTTCCATTCCACAGCTCAAGGTGAGAGGTGGCAGGACCTTAGACTGTCTCAATTTTTTTTCAACCAGTAATTTTATTTCCACCACAAGACCAACAGAGTATAATCAAAAAACCTGAGAGGAATACAGGTCAATCACAGTTTTCTAGCACAATTTTCAAAGTACCACTCAGTATAATGGCTGAAACAAAATACATTTTAAATCTGCAACAAAATATGTAGGCAAGGTTCCCAGTGAGCAATAAGAAACTGGGAAACTACATAATGGCAAAGCCCACAGACAGGAGTTTAGAGGACGAGACAAAAAAAATCAATCAAGTGACACTGTGAAGTCCCTGGGTTCAGCACAACTGGCAGTACCCTAAAATTAATAAGCCATGCTGAATTTAATTTCTGTCTATGCTATGTTAATAAAGCTCTCCAACTTCTTAATGACTTACTAGTTCAGACACCTGCATTTTAATCACAAGTAATGAAAACAGGGCAATCAGACAGCAGATTGCTCCCTCCCTGACACTCCAGCACATCCTGCAGTATGGCTCTGCAGGGTCCTGGCCAGGGGATAAGCTACTGACTGGGCACCAACCTCAAGTACTTTCACGCACTAAAACAGGTGTTGTTCCTACAGATACCATATTATCTAATTCCAAAGTCATTTATTATGGTCTTTCAGGCAAAGTTAGGTAGACTGGAAATACTATCAATCCAGAATTTCAACTGAGACTTGAAATGTCATAATCCAGGTCAGTGAAACCACTTTCAGAAATTTATGATTTTGTTATAGCAAGACAATTCAAAAAGTAATAGCAGATACAGAACTGCAGCATTTTCCATTTGCCAGCTGTACAAAAGCAAGTCTTCATGGCTTGGAGTTCTAAGACTAGGGATCAAATGGGGGGAGCAGAGAAATGAAGCAGTATTAGTTTTCTAAAAAGCCCAACAGGTCAGTCCAACTTCTAGCCCAGCAGGTACCTTACTTGAAAGCAGCTCCTCTAATGATTGTACCAATGCCTCACAGACAGAGGTTTTTCATTAGTAGCTCCACACATTACCTTCTTTTCCACCACTCCTCTGAGCACTCTCTACATGTACTGTGTGATGACAGGAAAAGGGGAAAAAGCAAAAGTAGCTACAAGGTTCCAAGATCTTGCTTTCTTATTTTGCAGAAAGAGAACAATAGTTCTTGCCCTAAGGAAGCATTTAATACCAAGATTTTTTTTCATTAAAGCATAAAAAAACCCTCAACAAAACCACCAAAAAAAAAAAAAAATCACACCAACCACAGACTTTTCCTGAACAAGCCAGGAACACTTTAACCAGAACCTAAATGTATATAAGAGTCACTTTTTCAAATAATACAAGAAAAATACTGACCTCCTGAACAAATGCAGCAACACTGCTCACATGCCAATTCCTCAGAGCAATCAACTGGCAAGTCTGGTCACTGGGTTCAAGCTTTATGCCCAAAAGAACCAACTGTGGTAGCAAGGTGAATCAAAGTAGGTATATCTGATTTTCCTGAATTTTGATGGAGCTTTTTTTTTTAAATCATTTTTTATCATCAGCTACTTAGCAAACAGAAAAAATTTTCTATGTAGATTATCTGTTGTCCATTATCTTTGTTTTGCCACTTCAAACTGAATTATTACAACGCAATTCAGGTCACGTTATACTTTAAATCCATTTGAAAATTATCAATGCAGACTGTCAGCAGAAACAACATACTAACCAGCCAGGAACCCAAATACTTACAATAATGCATTCAATTTTACAGCTTTAAAGCTGTAGAAACTTAATTTTTTTTTTAAATCAAAGCAACCATTTTGTCTTCTGCCATAACTGTTTACCAGAGACAGACTGTTAAATAATTATATTCCACTCAAATTTGAGAAAGCATTTGTGAGGAGAGAAAGCATTGTGAGGAAATAACAAGAGCATAACTATGAAGATTTAGGTATCCCTCAGTTGGTGAAGTTCTTGATATCCCTCATGTAGTCATACTACCACTTCTAGGCATTTTGGAACTTGAACCAAAAGCTTCACAAACTGTTTTCCCATCGGCCAATCGGTTGGAAGATAATTTTCTGGGATGTATTTTCAACCTGAAACCAGATTACATTTTCTATTAAAACATAAACATATTTACTCAGTTTTATATAGGGAAGAACATTCAACATTCATAACTTTTTCATTCTGGATGAACTCTACATTTATGAAAAGGAATGTAGGCAACATTCAGAAGTTAAAAATATGCTGAGTTGCAGGGGAAAAAAAGAATCACCTAACAAACTAAAGTGTTGAAATCAGAACCTATTATTTGAAGTCAGTGAGATTTATGAGTGTCTTCACACTCCACTAACTCAAATCATTCTAAGTACGCAACTATATTCTTTCAGCACCAGTTCTGCAATTGTCAATACAAACTAGAGGTTTTCATTAAGAACTTTAAGTTTTAACAAGCTAAACCCCAAAACCATACTTCTAATGCTCTCTTACTCCTCTAAACTTCAAGCACCCATTCAAATAGCTCCCATGCACATTATTTCAGTCTTCCTTTGAGCAACAGGTCTTACAATTTTTTTACCAATGTCTCTATTTTGCATTTGGTTCTCCATATCCCATGGCTGTGTATACTGAATTGATGCAGTGCATTTCTGGTTTGCTCTACACTGCAGCTCTGGAAGCCAACGCAAAATTTACCTGCTAATAAAAGAAATTCAGAAATATACTCCTAAGAATATTCTAGTATAATGATATATGAACCCTTGGTACCTGCAATAGTGTAGTGGTCAGCAATAATATACTGGGTTTCTCTAAGTACAAGGCAAAAGTTTGATAGGGAATTTGTTGCAAAGAACTAATAAAATAAGGCAAATTATAATTTCTCCTTATGTTATTTTTTTCAAACAAAATAAGGCTGCATAAGACTGAGCTGAAGTGACAGCAAGCTTAAATTGAAGATGCTGACAGAGAAGCTCTAGCAAATCTTGTTGTACCAGATTAAGTTACTATCCTCAGCTGTGGACTCTCCTCCCGTCAGAAGTCACTGACCCCAAAAGCAGAGTTGCAGAAGGGAACGTGTGCTGACCCCTCAGCTCCTTTCAGTGCTAGGACTAAAATCTTAGCTTTCGTCCTCTCCCTTGGATATTATACAATAAAATGAAATGACCAAGGAGCAAGCACTTCTGCTAATTCTGCAATTCATGAACTAGAAGAGAGGAGTAAGCAGGGAAAGGTAAAAACCTAACCACCAAATCTGGCAAGATTACCCAAAGCTATAGTTGCGATACAAATTTCCTCTCAAGTAGCCAGAATCAGACATGCCACTTGTCACAAATCCACCCAAGAATAAAATCAACATACTGCCAGAAAGTGTCAAAACCACTATTTAAAATGTTAAAAAACTAGTAATTAAGTTTTACAGGCACTGACTAGTCACATTACATAGTTTAAAAGGCTGAATACTCAAATACAAATTAGCTTTAAGAAATCAAGATCTGAGGTTTTGCAGGGAATTTTAATAATCACAACTACAGAAGTTATAAAGCAACACTAACACACGTAACACAAAAAGAAAAGCATTAAATATCTCTCTAAGATTTGACAAGAGTATGCACTTAAGAGGGAACACAAGCCAGCCTACATTTATTACCCAGCTGCTTAGGCATGCAGCTGCATTCATTAAATATTTGTATAGAAAAGACTTTAAAAATATTGACAGAAGGAGAAACTGTATGAAGTTCTCACCAACAGAAGTCAGAAACTGGCTATGGGGATAAATTCAAGTTTGCAACTCAAGTTTAACAAAAATATATGCAAATATTAAATACTTTACTAGCACAGGAATGATATTTCAGATTTATAAAACCTATTAAGTAAAATTCTTGAAATTTGTACTGTGCAGCTATCACCCTAGTACTTCTTATTCGCATTAAACACATACAACCCTACTTCATATAAAGTTTATAAGAACCACCAGTGATCAGTCATAGAAGCCACCTCAAGACTTCAAAAAGAGCTTGTACATAAAAAGCAGGCCTAACCATTCAGTTTGCAGACTGTCCCCTCTCAGCCATCTTTAACTGAGGTTTTCAGCTCCTAGGATTCCTTTGCTTTCCCAAAAAGGTATGTAATATAAATTCCATGTAAGCATCACATAGATGCATTTGTAACAGTGGGCTCCACCCAGCTTTGCCCATTGTACACAGATCAAAACTGAGCCATCAACACAACAGCAAGAGACCAAATATGACAGTTTGAGAGAGGAGTCCACAGTTATGGTATTATTATATCGTTATATTTCTTAATCTCTTGCTGGGGTTTCCCAGCTCTTCACTTCCCCTTTTTTTAAAAGCAAACAACCCACCCCCACCAGCCTGTTAGACATTTCGTGTGCTGCACTGGGCTACAGCCCTACATCTGGTTGGGATAACCTACCACATTTTTATAGAACGGTTTAGGACATGGTTTCTGGCTGTTTTGGATAATACAGAAATGTCCTACAGAGCAGCAGTCCATCAAGCCCAGAACTCTGACAGTGGCAACCAGATGTGCTGCTTAGGGATAACTTGTGCATCCACAGGTTCAATTGCTGAAGAACAACAGAGAGTACATACCTGACTATTCAATTATGAACCATTAACTTTACCTGACAATAGATCTGCTGTCCAGGAAACTGTATAAAGCCTTTTTTCAGCATGCTGATACTGGTTGCCTTTATGTTGTCCACTGAGGGACTCAACTGTGAGAAAGACTCATGTCTGAAGTTCGGCAGAAGGAAAGAATGCAAGAAAGAGCAACTGAAAAGTTGCCAAAACAGCAGTGGCAAACACGTAAGAAGTCCAGACTAAACCAGGAATGATCTAAGCAAAACCAATATATCTTGACTACTCCTTAACAGCAATCTTACTAGTCTAAATAAGTCATTGAACTAAAAGATGAAATAGGTTAACGTAAACATTACTTCCTAAGCAGCTAAGGCAAAATAATTCTTAACTGCTGCTTCAAATCATATAATCAGATATAAAGCTTCCTCCTTCAATCAAGAAGACACAGCCTTTCATGGCACTTCATTTCGACCTCTACTTACCTGAAAATTGATAAAAGCCTAAAGTAATGAGCTACAAAATATGTCAAAATCAGAGAGTCATGAATAGCTTTTTGTCTGTTCTGTTAACTTAAAATAATCCTCAGGGGTTTTTTGATTTTGAAAGGAAGAACAAGGGACATTTACTTTTTGGACTCCTAGCTTTCCTTTGGATACACTTTGTCCTTAGTCTTTTAATCTTGCTTGACGAACCAATGAAAAAAGACAACATTTGAGTAGGCTAAAAGGTAGAAAAGTGTCTGCGTGACTGTAGAATCCTCAGATTGCCCCTTCCCTCCTCTTTCCACTGAAAAAATGTAGGTAACCAGCCTCTTCAGCATTTTAGCCAGCCTTCATCTTATTTGCTTTTGGAAGCAACACTGTCAGGCAATGGTGGATGAAGTGTCTTGAGACAAGATCACAACACACATACTAGCTGGAATGTTCTACAACCAGGCAGGAATCAAAGTAGTAATTCAGTAGAAAGTCTACAAATCCAATGTGAACTTAGGCTCAAACAGATTATAGTGTGGTGCTAAAAAAATAAAGATGTGACAGAGATTACTCAATTGGTCAAAATCAAAGCAAATACTGCTAGACTCCTAAGTTATGCAGTCGGCCAACACAACAATGTTGAGCTGATCAGCTTTTACCTCACTTTAAGACACTTTGCTAATTCCTCCCTGTGAGTAGGCTACTAATTTAGAACACATCTTACAAAAACTAAAATGGTAAGAATTTGCTTTATGTTGGTTTTAATTATCCTACAACAACCAGAGATCACCACCTTTAAATACATATATCCAGTTCCATTTCAACTCACTTCCCTTCTCTCTTGCATGTGAGAACTTTAATACCATTCAAACAAAATGTAAATGCCACTGCACAGTGGCACTAAGCAATTGCATCACCACTTGATCCTACAGGAACTGATTCTGCAGAAAGCATGTGGTGTCCACTAATGTTGCATTCTCCCAATGACACAAGACTAAGTGTCTGCTGACATCATATGTACCTTCAGACATCAGGAAGAAGTTTGCTCTCTGAAAACAAGGACATGCATACATAAGAGATGATAAAACGCTTAGAAAAACAGAACATACTTGGGGACTTAGCAACACATTCTCTTGGCCAATACAAAACATGCAGTTATCTGTAACAGTTTTTCTACAAAAGCAACTTTAATTTTCTTAGCCAAAATACACTGCATTGATCCATGATTAATCTAGCACAAGTTTCATGAACGGTAGCTGACAAGTCAGTGGCCATTTGGTAAAACAAGACAAACAAGGATGCCCACTAGTACTCAACCATGACACTGCAGGGACACTGCATGATCTGACTGATACTAAGGTCAAGCCCTAGCTTTATGCAGCACATTCTGTAGAAAAGAGTTGTCATGGTATCTGCTGTGCTGAAGCATTTGATACAGTACCAAAACCACCATGCTTCCCTCCTTAGACTTCTCCTCTGCTCCACTGAAGACCAGCTTCTTAATAAACGATTACTAGAGAAGGGGTTACCTAAGCATACTACCTTCATTTACCTTAACGATGAAGAACATCCCAGTTAAAAGAAAACTTGGGTGAACACTTGAATATTCAGGTGAGAGCTGACTGCTGATCATTGCTTGATCTAGGCTTGTGAAGATCTGGCTCCATGGTGATGGGAAACATCAAGAGAGAAGTCATTTACCTCAACAGTGGTTTTGCCAGTGCATTGTACCAGTTATATATTTTACCTGCCTTCAGCCTTGAACAAGGTGAACTTTAAGTTTCATTACTGTTGCGCCTCCTGTGCTAACAACACTTCACACATCGCTGACAATCTTTACAATATACCATTGAAATGAGAAGTGACTCTTTCAGGCACTAGCATACATTGTCCTCTTTTGATCACACACGTTTTTACTCCAATCTCCACTCAACTCTACTGGTACTTAAATGAATACTTCTTTTCCAGTCTCTCCTGCCCAACTTTAAGAATATACACTTATCCTTGGGAACAGAATTGGAATGTATACAGCCACCTCCCAGCACCATTGCCAGGTCAAAGAGCAGCTGCTGAGGTTGCACTGGCACTTCCCGGTTATCAAAGGCTTTTAGTTTCACTGAATTCAACTTCCTAGGGAGCTCAAGGATACCACTGAACAACTGCACACAATGAAAGACAGACAGTTCACACCGACGACTCCTGTAAGGGTTGATGCACAAACTGGTATGTGCTTTAGATGCCACTATATTATTGCCACATTTGAAAACTCCTAAATACCTTTTGTAAAGGATTGCTTAACTGTCCTATCACTTTTAATATTTCCTTAACAGAAACCGTTCCTGGTTCTAAAGTGCTTTCCTCCCCCACCCACCAAAAAAAAAAAACTCCAAGCCCCAACACCCACATTTCAGAGTCTTCAGAATCATCCTCTATGGCCAAATAAACAAGTATGGCATTTCAACAGTTTCCCCAGTAGATGAATCCTGATGTAAGGCAAGAATTAAAGTTATGGTTTAGTTTCTACCTTATTTTTCTGAAGAACGATCTCTTTTCCACAATTTCTACCTATTCTATAATCTATCGTTTTGTTAGAACTTCACTGAGATGAGGAGTTTATTTTCTATGCTGATAAAGTATAGTGAATTCAGATACCTAAGTTTATGATTAACATCCATGAGCTGCGCCATCACATGCATCAACCATCAAGCTTTCTCTCTAATGCTAGGGAAGAAATTTATAAAGTGAAAGACTAGAGGCAAAATCTAGTATTTAAAATGTTAACACAGAATCACATTAACTATTTCTTACTCATTATTTTTCTTTAGAAGACAATTACGGCCAACCAGAACAGATATATGATGCAATAGGCAAATTACTTAGGGAAACACAAGGCACTGAGGTGATCTTTATGTAACAAGTAATAATTACAGGTATGTTGAAACAATTACTTTTTATCTAACTCTCTGGCATCTTGTAAGAAAACAGAATTAGATCCACAAGACAGTCTAAATGTCATGCCACCTAGTAGACTCCACAACCCACAGAAAAGCAACCAAGCTCCACTCAACAATGGAAAGGGCACATGACAGACGCTGTCCAAGTGTCTAATACTCAACATGAGTAGGAACTGGCCAAGCCAACCAAGAATAAACATGAAGAGAAAGATCTGAGGTTTAAGTCTGCAGAATTTCACACCAAGCTAGGGAAAAAAAAAATTAATCAAAAAACAGTTTAATCAACTCTTTCAACACTTGGCCGGCAAGACCTGGGTTCAAATCAATTTGTACTCGATCATGCTTCTTGCCAGCCAGTCCCTGTACTACATACCACATTCCCAAGCAAACATAACTCAAGAGTGAAACTGGCCGGAGTCCGGACATCCAACACCCAGTGGCCTGGCAGTCAAGGCATTCCCTTTGGGGACTGACTGATGGGGGTTTCGAGTTCCCCTAAAATAGCAGGCATATTTGAACCCAAATCTCAAAATACTAGGCAGGTACTCAAACTATTTACCTCTCTGTAAAGAAATGCAACATCACATCTTATTTCTGCCAAAAAAGAAGTGTGCAAGATTAGGCCTTCCTGTGTTTCCCACTTCACAGAACAGAAGCATTCCTTGTACAATCCCACATTACTAACGGTATCTCTGTTTTCCAATTTCACTGATGCAAGCTTTCAGAGTTACAGGATTTTTTTTCTTCTCAACACAGCTATGTGTCAGGAAGCAATCAAGACACCCTTGCCAGTATAGAACAAGTCTTTACCAAGAGACATATAGAGTTTACCACTTCTAATTAAAAAACCACCAACCTACCAACAACACACCAAACCAAAAGTTACATTAAAATAGCCTGGTATATAAACTACTTGTGTAGTTGTCATTTTCTCTTTTTCTCTAAAGTTCCACTTCATACTTTAGTCTGAACTTTGCTTTAAGCATTCTGTCATATAGCTGCATATAGTAATGCAAAAAGGAGGATTACAGAAAATACTTCTTTTGTCATAACTGCTGTATTGAAGAAAGCTCTCAAGTAGGTAATTATACTAGAAAATTCATTTTACCAGCACACCTGACTTTAAAGTACAGTATAAACTGCCTCCACCAAATGAGTTTTCTATCAGACATACCAGAATACCTTTTAATATACAAACGTCTCTCTTTGTTTGTTAATACAAGGAAAATAATACACCAGATTTTAATATTTACTAAAAGTCTTGAGGATTTCTGATGAATGACTAAAGTAGCAGTTACTCTGACATTGCACACACAGTAAAGCCAAGTCTTACTGCAACACTACCTGTCACAGTTAGTATTTGGGGGGGGGGGTGGGGAGAGGGGCTGGGGGGAAAAGTTGCTAAACATTTAAGAATTTTAAACATGACACAAATACAAATATGAATCCTGTTATCTACGTAGCAGCTGTTTTAAATCTTAGGCTTCGGTTTTCTAAAAGCCTAACACTAACAGGAGTGCACCTAATCGAAAGTGCTAATTGGAAGAGGGAAAAAAAGAGAAGAGTAGTTGAAGCAGGTAGTTACAACTGTTAGCATTTGATTTGATCCGGTCCCTGAGGAGACATCGTAAAAGAATTTGCATCAAAAAGTGTCCCAGGATTTTTTTTTAAGTCTGCAACTTCAAACTGCAGCAAGAGGTTTTAATTAAAAAGCAAATGGAAGTGTTATGAAAATAAAGTTATTTACATGGGAAAATACATGGTCACATATGAACTTCAGACTATATTAAGCCGTATCCATAACCCTCAGAATGAACGCTGACCTCTACACTGCATTTTTACTACAGCAATACGTGATGTTAAGGAGTAATCAAAAACGCCTAACACCCCTCAGCGGCCTGAGTAACTCCAGCAGATTCCTAATGTGGCTAAATCAGTACACTAAAGAAATTTTTATTTGCATTTTTCAGTTCAGATCTTTTGTGAGCAAATTAAAAAAACCTAGAACTGCCATCTTTACCATCACCTAGTTCTGTATAGCACAAATTTCCACCTACTGCTATTCTAGACATTGCAAGGCAACATGACACGCATTGGAAGGATGCAAAAATCTGAAATAACTACTTTGAAAAGAATTAAGAGATCACATATTAACATTCAACACTCTATTACTTCATTAACAGAAATGTTAATGAAATTTAATGTTCTAGGACACTGCGTCATGAAGTGCTGGAATATAAATATTTGATGCCTTGTTAAGCCATCTACAGTACTAACAATTAGTTAAGCATTTAACGTGCAAAATACTAATTTTTTTTTTTGATCACAGCGTGTTGGAAAACAGTTCATATGTGTATAAAACAGCCAGACTCTGAAGTGTTTGTAATAACAGCTCTAAAACGACCTTAAGAAAAAGAGATGGACTGTTTGTGAAAATTCAGGGTACGATTAAAAATGGAAAATCGCAGGCTCACATGCCTGATTAAAGACAATTCCTACCTATTATCCTATTTTTGACAAATCAAGGAAAAATACCTCAATCCTCCAAAAAGAGAAACAGACAGCTCCCTTTAAGGCATATGAAGCTTTGCACTGAAGCCACTTAGCAAAAGACCACTGCCACTCACTCAGAAATTTAATTGCAGTCATCGGTATATCATCACTTACATTGAATGCAAATATTCTGTGCTAGTCCATGACCTGTGGACCTAGCTGAGGCCCAAATAATTCCATTATAGAGGCTCTAAGAATCAACTTTTAAAAGAAAAAACCTTCACAGCACTGGGTGACGTTTACCCCTTTAATATCATTTTTTTTCAGGGATGTGCCCCACAAGAGATACCCAATAGTTCTAGCATTAGACAGTTTGCTTTGATAGCAATGTTTTCCAAAAAGGTCAAATACAAGTTAATTTAGTTTTCTTATGCAGCCTGTCTTACCAAGGGCAGTGTTCTTTGTTACTTGCCTGTACAATCTCCACCACAACACAGCCTCGGTTGAAAAGCACAGAACAAGCTCTATGAAAACGAACTAGTTCCCAGCCAGTACGTACCTTACCTATCTGACTAGAAAGCACACTTGAACTCGCTCTTATTCAACCTACTTGAATTTAAGCCTACAAAGCTTCATAAATCAAGAGAGAACAATCTCTTTAGAGAGGCACCATTTCAAACACAGAACTGCCAGACAAGAAGTGCGGCGCTGGGGCGCCTCAAGTTTCTCCCCCACTGAACCCCAAACACACACCCTATAATCACGCAGAGAAAGTGCACAGCCAAGTACGGGAGGGTTTTCTTACAACTCCTGGGCCTAAACTCGCAGCGCCTGCCCGGGAGGCACCCCCAGGGAAGGGAGCCGCAGGAACAGCCCTCGGGAGGCCGGCTGGGCGACCCCGCCGCCCGCTCCCCACGCTCCCGGCAGCGGCGCCGGCTGCGGACGCCCCGCGGCGCAGGCACCTGTAGCCGCAGCGGCCGGGGCCGCCCAACCCGACCGTACTCCGCGACCAGGACAACAGCCCGGACCACCGTCCGGTACGGCGCGGGACCTACGAGGTCCGCCGAAAGCCGCCGAGCTTGATTTGGCCTCGCTCGGCCCCGGCCGGGCCGGACCCCCAGGCCTGTACGAGCGCCCTGGCCGCGGGGGAGGCTTCCCGGCGAGCAGAGGCAGGCGGCTCCGCGGGAGACCTGTTGCTCGCACGCCGGGCGCGGGAACGGGGGCTGCGCTCACCGTTCTTCCCTCGTCGCCGCTGACACGCTCCGGTCCAACCGCCGACTGGAAGTCACGGTCACCCGCACCCCGCAGCGTCTCCCCGAAGCACCCACGGAGCCACCCAGCCACAGCCCCCGCTCAGCTGCGCAGCCGCCGCCAAAGCCAAGCCCGGCCCTGCCCCCTCACTCCCAGCGCCCGCCGCCAAGCCCCGCCCGGCCGAGTTGCGCAGGCGCGAAGCCGCCTCCAGAGTCGCTGTCGGGGCCGCGCCGGGCGAGGGGGCAGCGCCGGTCGCGCGCGCCCTCTGCCGGCCGGGCGGGGCTGCCCCGGCGGCCGCCGTCCTTATTGCAAATGGCGGGTAGTGGTTTTGCTCAGATCCCGCGGAGCGACCGGGGAGCACACGGAAGAGATGGCGCTGTTCCCATGTCTGCATCCTCCCACAGTCATGTTCCATCTCTCAGCACTTTCTGTACCTTGGAGAATCATCTCCACAGGTCCCCTGTGACCTGAACAGAGCTGGCTTACCTGCCTGGGTTGTGGCCTGCTCCTCCCTCCTGTCCCACCTCCAGCTCCCTCTGCCAAGCCGTGCCCTTCTGCTGCCTGCTGTGGCTAGCATATGCCCTGGGTGCGCCATGTCACTGCAGCCCCTTTCTCTTCCACCCTCCTTGTCAGCCCACCATTCTCCTTGTACTGTTGCTGAAGCCACAATTTAAGCGTGAATGCCATAGCCAGGCTGGGGCCTGTTGTGGGGAAAAAAACGTTTAGTCTTACCTGAAGGAGTTTAAGTCCACCTTTGGGAGAGCAGAGGGAGGCTGAGGCAAATACGTGCCCTGAACACAGGGTCCAGAAGAATGAAGGAAACAGGACATTAAAAGTAGTTTTACCAGATTGTTTGTATCCGTGGCAGTGTTTTACAGGACCAAGGAAATACATCTGCAATTTAGCTTGGCTTTGAATGGAAAACTGCATTCCCAACCCTGGTTTTTCAGGCTAGCCTGCCTAGATCATTGCCTGAGGCATTAGAAGAAATGTTGTACATAACAAGACCAGAAAAATAGTCTTTCTTAGATTACTAAAACTTCCTGAAGAAATACCTCCTTGAGTCCGTTCTCTCTTTGGTTCAGTTTAACGACATAAAAATCTGTCTTTAGTTCTGTATCTTTGTCCATAGTGAAATCCAGATATAGATCTTCAACTTCCGATGATTTTCCCCTATATCATGCTTTCTTTGGAGCCATCCTAAAGATAGACCAACAGTCCAATTTTATAAGTTCCCAAACACAACCCTGTGATTTTTCTTACTGTGTGAAAAGGCCAGCCTGACATGAATGCACGTCCTGCCCAGCCACTTGCAGAGCAAACTCTGAAAGCATTCTACTTTCTCACACAGTGACTCAAACTCCCTGGGATGGCTTTTTGTTTGCTGTTTTCAGGGCAGCAATGTCTTGTAACTGCATTTAACCAGCTATTTCTGTCCTGACCAATATAAAGGTCTCTGCATCAAGAGAACAAAACTGCAGTGTGGTGGGAAATACAAATGTCGGTGGACTGTGTAGAATTAGGAGTGGAGAGAAAACACAAGACTGGTAATTTGTGGCTGAGCAGCACCAAGAGTGATTTTCTTCACCTTCATATGAAAATGGTGAAAATTCACATTAACTTTTTTCACAAATCATTTTGGCAAAGGACCTGAAAATCAGAAGGACTTTTTCAAAACATGGTACTTGCCTAGAAGATATAATAGCTGCAAAAAGTTCATCATTTGGCTGTCCACTGTTGTCATCCTCATCCAAAGTGATGACTAGTTTACTGTCTTTTCCATATCCTAGGTTGGGATGATTAGACAAAAAACCTGCACAAATTCTGATTGTAGTTTTCCTCAACTGACAGTGCTCCTTCCGCTAAGGAAAAAAATCTCATTGTCTCCAGTGTGTATGTTGCCTGGTAGCCAGTTTTAAAACCAGGGAAAGGGATTTTTTTTTCACTATATTTTGCAGTTTTTCATAGAACACAGAAGGATTCGCACCAGTTCTAGAGTTTCTGTTTCCCTCCTTTACTCTCTTATATCTGTAGCTCAGGTTTTAATCTTTTGCCAGAAGGGTTACCACACCAGGTTAAGACTGAGCTTGGGATATCTCGTGGATATATCTGCTTAAAGAGCTGTTTGTTTCTTTAGTAACCAATCTCCTCCCTCTGGCTTTCACAAACCCTAATATTAGCCCTTGCCCAGCTGGCAAATCCATTCATAAGATGCTTGAATGAGGCACGCTTGCCTAATTCTATCCAACAGATTAAAATATTCTGTCAGACCAAGAAGTTGTCATACCTGAAAACATTTCACAATAGAGCACAGGATCAGCAGCCTTATTTGCAAAGACCCAGATAACCTTTCTTTTTTAAATCATTGTGTTAGCAATCTAAATGGGCAGATCTGGTGGTTCATTTTGCCTCATGGGTGCTGTTTGTTGGCGTGCTAAGAACAGAAGAGTTGCTGCAAGAAAATCAACATTTTGGCTTGAATGTAGCCAAGCATATGAATTAAAAAGAATAGGAGCAGAGGAAGAAAGCGAATGGGAGAATGAAGAAGGACGATGGAAAGATGCTTGGGAAGATCAAAGCTTTTAGTCTTCCTTTGTTTTGTCTTAGCTGATTAGTCTTTCATATGAGGATATACTAGGGCGGCTCTTAAAGGAAATGAGAAAATTGCTTACTGAAGTACTCTAAACCATGCTGTTCCATCTCTTCTTCAAAGTTTTTAATGATTATCTTTAAGCAGAAAAGAACTAAAGACTATTCAAGTGCTAGCTTTTGTGAGATTGGCTCTTAGATAATTTTAGATTCTAGACACGATTTTTTCTATAATTTTGCTAGCAGGGATTATGAGAACAGTAAAGCATGCTTGCAGCTACAGAACCAATGTATTTAGGCAAGTTAATTTACTACTGAAGAACCATCTTTTTAAGGTTGATGCATCTATTCCACAGGCAATTTTTTTTACAAGAATTATTGTTACTGTTTATCAGCAACGTGCTGATAGAACTGTTGGTCAGTCTAAATCTGTCTGATTGTAATCAGTGAAAAAAGAAAAATGTTTCTGACTGGCGAATCAGCCTAATGTAGGAGAACTATTTTCTATGAAACCATTGCCCTCTGGAGGGGGAATGAAAAATCGCAGAACGATTAGATAAAAATTCCCTTTTATGTCACTGTGGAACTGAAGTTATGCTGTACAGTCCAGGAATGGTTCTACAGACTGATGCAAAAAAAAAGGAATGCTCTGTTAGAAGAGCCACAGTGGCCACAGTGCTTTTATGTCAGTGAAGGCTGCAGGAGAAGTAATCCCCATCTGTCTGCCCCATTACTCTCCCTCCCCCCTCCCCCCTTTATCTCTAAACTCTTTATCTCTAAACTCACTGAACGTCCATCCTACAGCAGATGTACTTTCTCTTCCAACTTCATCTTGGAACCCTTCCAAGCTGGTGTCATCCCTTGCTATTTGCCAAATTTTTTTTTATGCAATCCCTAAAGCATTCTTGGCTGCCTGCTGTCAGAGTCTGTATTCTCCCCTCTTTCTGGACCTTTCTACTGGTTGAAGAAAGGGGATTGGAGGGTGTGTGTGTGTGTGTGTTTGTCAACGTGTTTTATTAACTTGGTTACCCTTTCTTTCTTGATCTTTTATTCTTGCAAGGGTTTGAGAAATTGTGTTCTCTTCTTTTTATCTCTCCGCTTTCATGTCTGGCATCCATCTAAATAGGCTTTTTTCCTCCTGTCTCTCAGAACTTCACAGGGATTTTTCAGCTTGTGCATCCCTATTGTACTTTAATTACTGCCACAGAAAGATTTGAGGCTAATACTGTACCTTTATCCACGTGGATGTCTGAGTATGACATGAGGCAGAATCACTTTCAAAATGCCTCTTTTTGAAAACAGCTTTTTGAGTTTACTTTCAGTGGATCATAAACACCATGTGGGGCAGTTAACTGCCAGTCAGGTTGTCTGTTGTACCCCAGTATTTAAAGCAATGCTTAAGATAGATCATAGAATCATAGAATGGCATGGGTTGGAAGGGACCCCAAGGATCATAGAGCTCCAACCCCCCTGCCACAGGCAGGGCACCAACCTCAGGCCTGGATCTACACAAGGATCTATTGATCCAAAGATCTATTGGTATCCATGACTGCGTAAGTTTTATTGGAAATATTCTGAAACCAAAATGAAAATATTTTTTTTTCTTTGAGGAACATGCTGAGAAAAATCCTTTATGTGTCATTTCTTCATCTGCATAAAACTGGAGTGTCATGGCACACAGGAAATTCAGGTGTGGCATCCAGTCCCTTTGTAGATGTCTGTAATGATTCCAGCATAGTGTCTTGAGGATAGATTTCCATTAACACCTCTTGAGTGGCAACAGAGTCATACTTCAGGTGGCTGCTTTATTTGTGAAGATGTATTAGAAAGGATAGCACCAAAATACACTTGTCATGTGTATACCATAACCAAAGCAGATATACTTAAATTACCTTTCCCAAGAAAGCAATAGCAGCTACACAATCATCTTTAAGGAAGAAAAAACTTGTCCTGACACTAACTGAATAATCATTTCCATATAGCTGTGTGGAGCTACACGGATGGTCTTTCCTGTCCTTGGGTAAATCTATAAACCCCAGTGCCAGCTCTATACTGTTCTGTACCTACACCTTGACAGAAAGTTGCAATAAACTGTTTTGGAATATATTGCCTGAATACCACTCTATTTTACAGTATTTCCTAAAAAGTGTGGGCAAACACATCATGCCTGGTAGCTCTACTGCTTACAGGATCTTCAGTGACTGTCATTCTCCCAGCAGTTATTTTTCTTTCAGAGAAGCTGATAGACGGTATTGGCTCATTGAGCCAACACCACATACCAGTCTACTGAATCAGCTCAGTGTAAGACTGTTTTGGTATGTAACCCAGCAAGCATTCACGCTGAGTTATTTTTCTTTGCTGCAGGCACAGTAATTAAGTGGTATTTTTTACTGCATTTGCAACACAGGCAATTCAGCCTTCTTCCCAGTGTTGTAGTCTGGGAAACACTGTACTTTGAAGTTACTTCTTCTTTGCAGCATTGATTTTAAAGCATTTTAGATTGTATTCCAGTAAATTGGGGCTGAATAGTAGCTCCATTTGCAAGGTGCAGCAGTCCTTTGTCACACCATGTCTTCTGAAGGCCTGTCAGCCTGGCCACAGGTACTATGCATGCAAGAGTGACTGTTCGTGGCAGCATAACGTATTGTCTCAGACGGATCCTGTTTCTGCACATGAAGGACTGTATCAACCTGTTCCGTCAGTGAAGAGAAACACAATGCTCAAGAACTGTAATTATCCCAGTGTTGCATTGCGACATTAATGACTTCAGAACAACTTTCATGAGCTTTGTGGAAGTATTTTGTTAATTCTTTTCTCCCGGCTCATCAGCTTATCTTCTGTTAAGACAAGTGCATGTAATTGGGGTAAATACATTTACTTGACAAGAATCCAGCTCTGAGAATTCAAAAAGAGTATCTCATTAATGTTGTTTCTCATCTGACAGTCACACTTCTCCAGACGTTCTTGGACATCTGATCCCTTTGCTTAGATTAATTTTAATTTTTTTCTTAGGACTAGGTTACCTCTGATGACCATAAATATGGGCAGGTTGTTTGGAGGCTAACTAAATTTCTCTTTGTTATTGTACGTAAAGTGCAGTGCTTCTCCAGATGTATGAGAGAGGCACTCCAAATTAAATCTTTTTATTGCATTCCATTCTATGTTACCTAGTATATTCAGTATATCTTGGTATGAAATCAGTCATAGTTATTACCTCTGTACCAGCAAAATTGATTAGTTACTGATAAATGCAAAGAGCTTGTGAGTGCAACATGCTCTATTTAAGAATATTCAAAATCTGTATCACTGATTTTTTAGCATTCTACAATTTTCAGCTTCACTTGTAGCATGTAAATTTAGTGTGATGTCACTGATGGTGAGCAGCTGAGGCCAGTCAGTGTGTAGATGACAATGAAAATGTCGTTACTGATCTTTATTTTTTCAGTTATTTTACCTTTGCTCCTGTAGTGGACAACATTACTTCATAAATCATGTATCATTCAAATACTTACCATCCCTTGAGCAGAAAATATGTCATACAACCATTTCCTTAGGGACCGCCTAAAGGTTTCTTTCTTCCTTGTCAGTAATTGCTACTTCGGACTTTGGATAAAGAAAACCTAGAATTTTTTTTTTTTCCATTGCGGAAAATAATGTTGGAATTTCCAGTTATACTGAATGATATTTTATGCTTCTTCAGATGTTGGTAATATCTAGAATTTGAATTTGCCACCATTTGTCCATTATGGCATTGGGGCTGGAATCTTACACATGGGCTGCCCTCAGTATTCAGTTAATTTATGTTCTCCAGGAACGTTAGATTGACAATTATCACCTCAGAAGTTGTCAACTATGAACATCATCTGTGCTCATTTAGAGAAACACACGCTGAGTCTTCCATCTTCTGTGCCTGGGCATGCTTGTGGAGAAGTCAAGCTTCAAAACTGTGAGAGCAGCCACAGAGATTGTTTGCTAAATGCAAAATGCTTCCTAGTGCAGCATGTCCTGTCAAAAATGCTGCTCAGTATTCCAAGACAATAGCAACATTTATAGTGTCTAAAAATAGTAACAGTAACAACAATACCAAAACCTTACATAAGGGCTCTCATTAGTATATTGCATGGGATCTTCAAAAGCGGACTAGCTCTCTTCATTCTACGAATGAAGTAGCTGAGGTACAAGAAGGAAAAGCTATTTGCCCCCCTTCATCTAGAAGTTCTCGGGCAGAAATGAAACCTGTGCCCATGACATGATACTGCTCTCTATCCCTTGTCCCCCTGAAAAGCTCTGGAAGTTACTTCCATGAGAAGTTTTCTTCAGTGTAAATCACTTAAAAAGGTAGATTCCACTGTCAAGGATCAAAATTTATTTGTTGCTGGTTGTGAATTAATGCAAAGCAATACAGAGGCTGTATTTCAGCAGTAGGGAATTGTACACTAGGAAGAGGTTATGAAGGGAACGAAGTCTGCAGGGAATTTTCTCTTTGTTTACGTATTTTCCTTGTCCCAGCTGCATCTGATGTCCAGGATGCGTTGCTTTCTTTTATTCCTCCTCACTTACTAATCGCCTGGGATATTAGTTGAAGTAGTGACTTCCTGCCACTCCTTTGATTTCCTGAAAAGAAACACAGTAAACATGAGGAAACCAGCACACTTGAGAATGAAGAGAACAGGAAGCACAAGGAACCAGAAGAGGAAAAGACAGAAGAGAAAACCATTCACCAAGAACCACAGAGGAAGAAACACCAACCAGAGGCAATTGATTTACTAATGGGGATTTCACTAGAAATTGTGCTCTGTATTCCAAACCGGCTTTTTCTTAGTCTCTCCCATGCTAGTCTCCTTCAGCTGTCTCATCTACTCATCTCACAGCAGAAATCACCCATAGCCCTTACAGAACACCTGAGAGGTGTGAAAAGCCTGTGCACAGCTGATAGCAGTTGACATGACATTGTCATACTTCTCAACTGCCTAGGGGTATGTGAAGATCATTTCCATTCTCTACTGGAAGTTGATCAGCAGGTTGAGAAGACAACAGGGTCTGCAGGTCTAAGTAATCCTGGGAAGAACAGACTCAGTATGGCAAATTGAGGAATTGATAGTAGAATGCAGCCTGGGAGCAGCACAGTCAGAAAATGAAAAGAGGGGAGACATAATTGCACAGGAGGAGGAATACATCTTTGAAGGAAGGAACTGTTTAAAAAGAGGAAGAGGCATGGAGTTGAAAGAATGTGGAAAAAGACTGAGAAAAGGAACAGAAAAGCTGAAAAGCTGTGTGCAACTGGGAGAGCTTGGCCGAGTTCAGGAGGCATCTGGACGATGCCCTCAGTCACATGCTCTGATTTGCCTGGCCCTGTGTGGAGCCAGGAGTTGGACTGGGTGATCCTTACGGGTCACTTCCAACTCAGGAGATTCTATGATTTTATGTAGTAAGCCTTGTTGAAGTGCAAGCACACTAAATGTATAAAGATATTTGAATGTTAGAATCTCCACTTATATATGATGTATCTGAACACATCACGCATCTGAACACATCACTTCGAGCCTAGGTGGAGCTTGAGAAGTGCTTATGTTGAAGGTCAAGGAGACCACTAGCACTTAAGTCAGTGAACATTCATGCACTTTTGCTTGATTGCCCGTCTTTCTGAAACAAGGAGTGGGAGGGTGGGCAGATGGAATGGTCTTTCAAAAGTCCCTAAACATCTGAGAACCCAAGTCTGGATACTTGGAAACCCCACCTGGTATTCGTCAGCTTCCTAGCATTAGGAAAATCACAGTAACCCTGAAAAGGTGTTGCAGTAATATATTTTCTGAAGACAAAAACATGACACATTTTACTTTTCAAAGTTATCAGCAGAAACTAAGTATGTCAGAATCCTTTTCCAGACAGACCTACCTTGTCTTCCTATTTTCTGTGGTTTTGCTCTTCTTCGCATCCAGAGGATCTATATTGTTTGACAACAGGGGGGTTTCTCGCCTAGTTGATTTCAGTGAGGTGTGGAAGGCTTCCTCTCGCCAAGTTGATTTCAGTGAGCTGTGGAAGGCTTCCCCTTTCCTTCCACCTTCTCCTGTGGTGCCCACTGCACCTGAGAAAGCAACTTGTTTGGAGGAGCTTTGCTTTGTAACAAATTTTTCCTCCATTTCGGGGTTAGTCACACCTCATGAGCTGTCCCTCTGGAAGGAAAAATGAAAGATTAACAGTAGCAACTGACAAAGAGCTCTGTGCATAGCTGATAGGAAACTATCACAAATTTCCAGTTGTACTATATGGTAGTCCCTACATCCTGACTATTCTGCTATAAAGTGTGTCAGACAGACCATCCATAGGAAATATGATATGCTAATCTAGAAGACTTATGTTTCTCCTACATGATCAGTTTGTTGGGGGTTATTGGTCTACAGGGCTAGAGGTGACTGTGCAGTTCATCAAGGGATAACAAATCCCAAAGCTTAATGTCTGAGAGCTGTTTGTGGCTTCACCCCAAGTTCTCTGCTGATTCATGTCCAGGACTCCCGTAGGATTATCCTCTTCCTTTTGCTCATATTCAGAAACTGAGATAAGAACTTTTTTCAGCCAAAAGGAACAACTTAAGAACATACCCCTGACTATGAGGGAAAACTAAACATCAAACTCTAAGTAGTATGTCATTTTTTGAGTCACAAAATTTTACAAGGGCTATGGCATGCCTAGCATCCTCACTCTCACTGCCCTGAAAAATCTGTATAGAAATTGCAACAAGCCAGTTATTTTGATAAAGAGAACTGTAGCTCCTTCATAGCACACAAAAACTTTGACTTGAGAGTTAGTAAAGAATATTGGTACAAGTGACACTTTCTGGTTGGTCAGCCTGAACTTTTGATCTCTACTTGTTAAAGACTCACATTTTCTGATGAGTTGTTTGGGCTGGGAGCTCTCTTGCGACGCATGACAAAATCCTCGGATTTTACATTGACTTCAGCATTCCCAGTATTTTGTGGTTTTTTCAGGAGAGATATGAGCTTCAGCCATTGGTAGAATAGGAATTGTTCCTGGTCTGGTGGGGCACAGAGTTCTAAGTAATGGGAATGGCCATTTGCTAATTTTAACATGAGGCAGTGCTTCTCTGCGTTGTGGACGGAGAGTTCCACCAGCGTCAGGGGGAGGAGCCTATTAAAAAAGGGGAAATGCATTGTTAAACACAGGTGAAGATTCCTTTCAAAGAAGACATTGTGTCTGTCAGACCTACAGCTAGACTAAGACTAAAAGTGAGAAACTAGAATAGGAAGAATCTGCTGAGGGGGTTTGGACACCGAGTGCCTCTAGCTGGCTGTAGAAGGAATGTTGGGCAGCGGTGTACAGAATGGAGCCAAAGGATGTTGGCTTCTTTACAATACCTTTATTCCACTGCCTTATTCCCTGGAAATCTTGTACCCCCAGTACTCCTACCATTTCTCTGCTTCTGATATATTTAGGAAAAGGTTATTAAATATTTGTTATCATCATCTATCTGCATGTCTGCAATGATGACCTGAAATGATAACCAGAATGGGGCCCAAAGCTGCGTACTGAAGTGATTCTTCTAAATTTACTGTGCTAGTGCTGGGACAAAGAGTCAGTGCAAATATGAGGTCTGCTAATAAAGAGACCCCTAAAAGGAGGAAATGGGAAACATTAATATTTCTTATTTACGCTTCAAATCAATATTTAACCCTTCTTGGTGCTAGCTGACCTGGTAAGTACTAGGTGTTCCATGTGGGACAGCTGCTCTGACGGTTTCCAGAAGTCTGACATAATCTCCTGTCGGGACACAGGCTCCTCACGTGCTATCAGCATCACATTAGGTACTGGTGAGCTGGGACTGGTAGCACAGATGCCAACGGTCACATAACTGGGTCGGTTATGGAGACAAATTGAGTCTCCTCTTGCATTAACCTGAAAAAAAAAAAAAAGCACTCCTTCAACACTGACATTTGCCATACACTCTCACAGAGAATGTACTACTGATACATTTCATAGTGTTTTGACTTGGGGGCCCTAGAGCTTAGGTGCTAGGTTAGGGAGGTGAGAGGGGAATGTGGAATACTGAGACAGGAATGTCTGTGAATGAAAAGAGGGGAGAAGTTTAATAATGATAAAAGAGGGCTGAAAATCACTGGCTCTTGCATCATTTCCATCATTAGGTATCTGATTTCTGCCATCAGAAGCATCTTGAGTACCATTATTTTGAATTTCTCTTAGTGTAAACATAATGGAAGATATGCTCCATTCTGATTCACAGTCTTTGTCAGCATTGCTGTGATATGAGACCTGATTATGAACCAGAAGCCTGTACAACAGTCCTAGCAATTGCTACAGGAAGGAGTTGGGCTGACATGGAAGGGTGAAAATATCACTTTTTGTTCTCTAATTTGCAGCATTGCTGTTTCTAGGTTTCTGGACTATTGGCTGTGAAGTAAAGGAAGAATGAGTCTATAGGAGGAGGGAAACACTATCTGTTGTGTGTGGAGTAAACAGAGAATTAGTGAGAATAAATGAGGAATAACCTGTTGAAGTAAAGGAGTGAAAAAAGGGTATTGATTGCACACAATTTTATCTTGAGCATGGCATGTGATTTCATTTGCACAGCTTCTTACCTCAAGAAACTTGCTCTCGAAGAGGGGAACAGAGGAAAAAGGATGATACTCTCCTTGGTTAAGGAGTCTCTTAAGGTCACCCACAACACAGGCCTGACTTGAAATGATGCTCTCAAAACCAAACTTCTTATTCATTTTGCCTACCCACAAACCAAAAAAACAAGTTTAAAAGTGAAAGGGAATAGAAACAAAGCAGCTTGCATGTTAAAAAAAAAAACTTTAAATGATTATGAAGGGAAACATAATACTTCCAGATAGGTTTAATTATAGTACTAAAAAGCAGAACTTCCCCATCAAAACGCCCATTCTTAAGAACACGCAGTCTCAAGCACAAAGGGGATCTTAGTAAGGCTTTGTCACAGCTTTTGGTTCCTCTTTGTCAGCATTGCTGTGATATGAGACCTGATTATGAACCAGGATCCTGCTAGGTGCTGCACAAACACAGAGTGGAAAAACATTCCAGGTAATTTATATGTAAGACATGAAATTGCAGAAAGAGAAAAATGAGAAAATACAAGGAGATACGAATAAATGTATAAATACAATCAACTGACATGTTCTGTACCATTGTCAGGGTTTGGTTTTGATAGGCATCAAAGAAAAAAAGTGTGTCCTAAGAACAAATTTAAGAGACGCCAGTGTGTTAAATTTGTGAATATTTGGTAGAACCTCCTCCCATGTGTAAGAGACAGTATGGAAAAAAAATTTAAAAGTCAAGGGCTATTTTTTTTCCCCTTTTTAATGTAAATGAGTCAGTGGTGGAGCGACTTTCTCGAGTTGATTGGTTAGGACAACTGCCTCTTTGATAGTAAATACGGTCTGATAAATAAGGAAGGGATCAATCATAAAGTATCTTGAAAACAGAGGGATATCTAATTAACATTCTGCATGTGTATCAACAAAGCAAGAGTGTATTAATTAAGGCAAAAACCAAAGGATATTGCAACTATCAAGGTGAAGTGATGAAATCCTGTGAAAAACAGAGTTGATATACACCCTGTAAATAGAATGCAGATGTATTAAACTCACTGTGAATGCAGTGCTGTAGGTATAGACTGTTGGCAGAGTCTTGCAGGGTTCTTTGCCATTGCTTAGGGTTAAGAGGCCTGCAAGGATGCTAGAAGCTGCAAGGGGGGAGACATTTTCTGAGGAAGGCTGACGGCCATTTTGGCTAGGTTGAACTGATACTGGTGGCTAAAAACCATAATGAGTTAGCACAGAACCAGAAGCCTGTACAACAGTCCTAGCAATAGCTACAGGAAGGAGTTGGGCTGACATGGAAGGCTGAAAACATCACTTTTTGTTCTCTAATTTGCAGCATTGATTGCACACAATTTTATCTTGAGCATGGCATGTGATTTCATTTGTACAGCTTCTTACCTCAAGAAACTTGCTCTCGAAGAGGGGAACAGAGGAAAAAGGATGATACTCTCCTTGGTTAAGGAGTCTCTTAAGGTCACCCACAACACAGGCCTGACTTGAACTGATGCTCTCAAAACCAAACTTCTTATTCATTTTGCCTACCCACAAACCAAAAAACAAGTTTACAAGTGAAAGGGAATAGAAACAAAGCAGCTTGCATGTTAAAAAAAAAAACTTTAAATGATTATGAAGGGAAACATAATACTTCCAGATAGGTTTAATTATAGTACTAAAAAGCAGAACTTCCCCATCAAAACGCCCATTCTTAAGAACACGCAGTCTCAAGCACAAAGGGGAACTTAGTAAGGCTTTGTCACAGCTTTTGGTTCCTCTTTGTCAGCATTGCTGTGATATGAGACCTGATTATGAACCAGGATCCTGCTAGGTGCTGCACAAACACAGAGTGGAAAAACATTCCAGGTAATTTATATGTAAGACATGAAATTGCAGAAAGAGAAAAATGAGAAAATACAAGGAGATACGAATAAATGTATAAATACAATCAACTGACATGTTCTGTACCATTGTCAGGGTTTGGTTTTGATAGGCATCAAAGAAAAAAGTGTGTCCTAAGAACAAATTTAAGAGACGCCAGTGTGTTAAATTTGTGAATATTTGGTAGAACCTCCTCCCATGTGTAAGAGACAGTATGGAAAAAAAATTTAAAAGTCAAGGGCTATTTTTTTTCCCCTTTTTAATGTAAATGAGTCAGTGGTGGAGCGACTTTCTCGAGTTGATTGGTTAGGACAACTGCCTCTTTGATAGTAAATACGGTCTGATAAATAAGGAAGGGATCAATCATAAAGTATCTTGAAAACAGAGGGATATCTAATTAACATTCTGCATGTGTATCAACAAAGCAAGAGTGTATTAATTAAGGCAAAAACCAAAGGATATTGCAACTATCAAGGTGAAGTGATGAAATCCTGTGAAAAACAGAGTTGATATACACCTTGTAAATAGAATGCAGATGTATTAAACTCACTGTGAATGCAGTGCTGTAGGTATAGACTGTTGGCAGAGTCTTGCAGGGTTCTTTGCCACTGCTTAGGGTTAAGAGGCCTGCAAGGATGCTAGAAGCTGCAAGGGGGGAGACATTTTCTGAGGAAGGCTGACGGCCATTTTGGCTAGGTTGAACTGATACTGGTGGCTAAAAACCATAATGAGTTAGCACAGAACCAGAAGCCTGTACAACAGTCCTAGCAATAGCTACAGGAAGGAGTTGGGCTGACATGGAAGGCTGAAAACATCACTTTTTGTTCTCTAATTTGCAGCATTGATTGCACACAATTTTATCTTGAGCATGGCATGTGATTTCATTTGTACAGCTTCTTACCTCAAGAAACTTGCTCTCGAAGAGGGGAACAGAGGAAAAAGGATGATACTCTCCTTGGTTAAGGAGTCTCTTAAGGTCACCCACAACACAGGCCTGACTTGAACTGATGCTCTCAAAACCAAACTTCTTATTCATTTTGCCTACCCACAAACCAAAAAACAAGTTTACAAGTGAAAGGGAATAGAAACAAAGCAGCTTGCATGTTAAAAAAAAAAAGTTTCAATGATTATGAAGGGAAACATAATACTTCCAGATAGGTTTAATTATAGTACTAAAAAGCAGGACTTCCCCATCAAAACGCCCATTCTTAAGAACACGCAGTCTCAAGCACAAAGGGGAACTTAGTAAGGCTTTGTCACAGCTTTTGGTTCCTCTTTGTCAGCATTGCTGTGATAGGAGACCTGATTATGAACCAGGATCCTGCTAGGTGCTGCACAAACACAGAGTGGAAAAACATTCCAGGTAATTTATATGTAAGACATGAAATTGCAGAAAGAGAAAAATGAGAAAATACAAGGAGATACGAATAAATGTATAAATACAATCAACTGACATGTTCTGTACCATTGTCAGGGTTTGGTTTTGATAGGCATCAAAGAAAAAAGTGTGTCCTAAGAACAAATTTAAGAGACGCCAGTGTGTTAAATTTGTGAATATTTGGTAGAACCTCCTCCCATGTGTAAGAGACAGTATGGAAAAAAAATTTAAAAGTCAAGGGCTATTTTTTTTCCCCTTTTTAATGTAAATGAGTCAGTGGTGGAGCGACTTTCTCGAGTTGATTGGTTAGGACAACTGCCTCTTTGATAGTAAATACGGTCTGATAAATAAGGAAGGGATCAATCATAAAGTATCTTGAAAACAGAGGGATATCTAATTAACATTCTGCATGTGTATCAACAAAGCAAGAGTGTATTAATTAAGGCAAAAACCAAAGGATATTGCAACTATCAAGGTGAAGTGATGAAATCCTGTGAAAAACAGAGTTGATATACACCCTGTAAATAGAATGCAGATGTATTAAACTCACTGTGAATGCAGTGCTGTAGGTATAGACTGTTGGCAGAGTCTTGCAGGCTTCTTTGCCACTGCTTAGGGTTAAGAGGCCTGCAAGGATGCTAGAAGCTGCAAGGGGGGAGACATTTTCTGAGGAAGGCTGACGGCCATTTTGGCTAGGTTGAACTGATACTGGTGGCTAAAAACCATAATGAGTTAGCACAGAACCAGAAGCCTGTACAACAGTCCTAGCAATAGCTACAGGAAGGAGTTGGGCTGACATGGAAGGCTGAAAACATCACTTTTTGTTCTCTAATTTGCAGCATTGATTGCACACAATTTTATCTTGAGCATGGCATGTGATTTCATTTGTACAGCTTCTTACCTCAAGAAACTTGCTCTCGAAGAGGGGAACAGAGGAAAAAGGATGATACTCTCCTTGGTTAAGGAGTCTCTTAAGGTCACCCACAACACAGGCCTGACTTGAACTGATGCTCTCAAAATCAAACTTCTTATTCATTTTGCCAACCCACCAACCAAAAAACAACTTCTCAGACTTCTTTGAGAGATATCATCACTGCCTGCCTGAACAATGAGTAACGGGTAGTAATCAGAGGGATGAACCAGATCCGGGATTTTTCTAGTTATGTCCTTGATCCGTGCTCCAGGGAGGCAGCACACTTCCCTATGGGTAGGGTCTGGCCTGCATATGGGGCCCTCTGTTCCCTTGAGAAGGGAACCCCCAACCAGAATCACCTTTCTGTCTTTCCTAGTGGAGGCAGTCTTGAGGCATGGAGTTGTCTTCCTCATTCTTAGCCTCCTGTTAGGGGGATCGTCCCCCAGCTTCCCACACTCCCTAATGCTTCTTAGTCTCTCTACCTCTTCTTTGAGGTCTGCCCCCATGCTAAGCAGATCTTCCACCTGCTCACACCTCACACAGGTGAGATCGTCGACACCATCTGCCGGCAGGAGCAGGCTCAGGCACTCCCTACAGCCAGAGACTTGCACAGCCTCACTCCTGGACAGGCCCTCAGTCTGTGTCTCCATGCTCTTAATGGGGCGAGCCCTCTGCCTGGTGGAGACCGCACTCCTGGGCAGGCCCTCGGCCTGGCTCCCCATACTCTTAATGGGGCGAGCCCTCTGCCTGGTGGAGGCCATGGTAATCTGCTGCCTCAGAGACTGGCAGTAGGTGAGACAGGTCCCCGGTGCTGAGAGCCGGAACTTACCTGCCCGGCCACACGAGCTACAGGGTCAGCCGTGCGCACGCGCTGACCTCCCCTCTCTGCGTCAGGTAGGCAGCGACTAGTCGCCGCCCTCCCTGAGGCTTTTTCTAGGCCATGGGCGCTGCTGAGGCCGCCGTTGCCCTGGCAACGTCTACACCACAATCTTGTTGCTTGAGAGAAAGGCAGTTTAATAGGACAGAAAAAGAAGACAAAACCAATAATAAAAATCAGATAAAGCAAACAAGTGATGAACAGTACAATTGCTCACTAACCAAAGCCAATAGTCAACTAATTCTTGTTCAGCAACCTGGCCCCTGGATTCCAGTCTCCCCAGTAGCTGGCACCTGGACATACGAGCCTCTGAGGTTGCAACCCCACTCCTGTCACTGCTACAGACCCTTCACCCACAAACATGTGTATGTACATTGTGGTCTTTGAGGCAGCTGGCTTTGGGGACACAGTCCACCCAGTAGCTGGTCCTGGAGCCTTGGTCAGTCCAGGTGCCTCCTCCACAGAGGCAACTATGTGCATGCACACACACATGTGCTAGTTCCTCCCATGATCTTGCCTTTTCCTCGCCCAGGAAGAGAGTTAGAAATGACATTTAATAAAGCAGGACAGACTGTGGTGATACCAGGCAAGGCACAGGGCATGCCCAGACAAACGTACCTGTTTACATTTGACCAGCCCTTTTTATGCCTCTGTTTTCCTATGCCTGTTCATCCCCAAATCCCCTACACCCACTGGTTTTACCACCTTTGGTTCCTGTCCTAAACATCCCCTAAATCTTGTGTAATCATTTTTTTGCCCCTGCATGACATGACATGTTCTGCACCCCCAGGTGGTAACCTCAATAGCTTAAAAGATGATGGTGAGAGCCCTCCCATTGCCTCATGGTGATGGGTTTCATGCCTGGGCCCATGGGAGGGCCCAGCCAAGGCATCTGTAAGGATTTAACTGGGGTTCCTGCCTGCCATTGTGCCCATGTGCTCCTCTGGGTTTGTGGAGATGGGCCTCTGGTGGGCTGATGGCTCCTGTGATAGGCGTGGGAGTCACTGGGACTGGGTGTCATTTGGATTCTCCTACCTGCCATCCTCTTCATGCTCCTTCATGTGTGTGCTTTTTATCACACCCCTTAGCAAAAGTCTGTTATTAGTGTTGTTTTGGGTTTTTTTTGCTTTCATCTTACCTTAGCCAACACCTCTTAGAAAAAGTGTAGCTAAGGGAGAAGGCAGCAGCATGACTCCTTAGCAATGTAGGCTGCCAAGAGCGTATTAAGTCCTGTTTTCTGCTCTGTTCTCTGGCTTTTCATAGAATATTGGGCAAATGGACTGGATTGTCCCGGATCACATGCTCTTCCCTCAAGTGCTCCAGCATGTCACCCAGGAGGATCTGTTCCACGATCTTCCCAGGCACAGAGGTGAGGCTCACCGGCCTGTAATTCCCAGGGTCTTCCTTGCTCCCTTTCTTATAAATGGGAGTGACATGACCTTTTTTCCAGCCAGCCCCCAGGGACCTCTCCTGACAGCCATGACATGATACTGCTCTCTATCCCTTGTCCCCCTGAAAAGCTCTGGACGTTACTTCCATGAGAAGTTTTCTTCAGTGTAAATCACTTAAAAAGGTAGATTCCACTGTCAAGGATCAAAATTTATTCGTTGCTGGTTGTGAATTAATGCAAAGCAATACAGAGGCTGTATTTCAGCACTAGGTAATTGTACACTAGGAAGAGGTTATGAAGGGAACGAAGTCTGCAGGGAATTCTCTCTTTGTGTACATATTTTCCTTGTCCCAGCTGCATCGGATGTCCAGGATGCGTTGCTTTCTTTTATTCCTCCTCACTTACTAATCGCCTGGGATATTAGTTGAAGTAGTGACTTCCTGCCACTCCTTTGATTTCCTGAAAAGAAACACAGTAAACATGAGGAAACCAGCACACTTGAGAATGAAGAGAACAGGAAGCACAAGGAACCAGAAGAGGAAAAGACAGAAGAGAAAACCATTCACCAAGAACCACAGAGGAAGAAACACGAACAGGAGGCAATTGATTTACTAATGGGGATTTCACTAGAAATTGTGCTCTGTATTCCAAACCGGCTTTTTCTTAGTCTCTCCCATGCTAGTCTCTTTCAGCTGTCTCATCTACTCATCTCACAGCAGAAATCACCCATAGCCCTTACAGAACACCTGAGAGGTGTGAAAAGCCTGTGCACAGCTGATAGCAGTTGACATGACATTGTCATACTTCTCAACTGCCTAGGGGTATGTGAAGATCATTTCCATTCTCTACTGGAAGTTGATCAGCAGGTTGAGAAGACAACAGGGTCTGCAGGTCTAAGTAATCCTGGGAAGAACAGACCCTGCATTTGTCTCAGTATGGCAAATTGAGGAATTGATAGTAGAATGCAGCCTGGGAGCAGCAGAGTCAGAAAATGAAAAGAGGGGAGACATAATTGCACAGGAGGAGGAACACATCTTTGGAGGAAGGAACTGTTTAAAAAGAGGAAGAGGCATGGAGTTGAAAGAATGTGGAAAAAGACTGGGAAAAGGAACAGAAAAGCTGAAAAGCTGTGTGCAACTGGGAGAAAGGAGCAATTAAACACAGGGAAGGAAGCAAAGATGGTAACAGAAAGACTACAGTGGGAAATACAGTTGGCTGGTTTTTTCCTCCCTTATAGAAAATACACTGCAAATGTATTACTACAAAATCAATATCTAAAAGTAACCATTTACATTGAATGGAAAGTGGAGTCCAAACTCTAGAGGGACTCTAGAGGACTGAAATAAATAGGCAGGTTCCCACACCCCCTTCCCTCAGCACAACATTCTGTAGAAATTTGTGCAGAAATGCAGGATGTCAGAAAGTACACTAATGCCAACATGACATTGTAAGGAGTGCTCCAAATCATGCCTACATTCTGCTTGAAACAGGAGTCCGGACCTCATGCTTGAGGACACTGCAGGCACACTATCCAGAGAGAAATTAATGCTCAGACACGGGGTTCTGAGAAGCCTTACAATGCTCTGGAACAGGAGCTAGGGGCCAATATTATTTCTTTGAGCCATCCTAGGTCTGCAGCTTTCTTACCCTTTCCACTCATGCTGTATTTCACCTGATTTTCAGTGAAGTTGAAATGGCTGTCAACAGCCAAACAAGTCAAATCTCAAGACTAGAAGAAACCTGTCACTGAACACTGGAAGGTGAGGTGTGATCACAGCAGGGAATGAGCACAAAGTGCCTTCTAATAATATAGTCATACAAGTGCTGATCTATTGGCAGTGTGGCCATAGGAATATTTATTCTAAAGACCTCTCTTATGAAGTTTCAGCTTCTCTAACATTATTGAAGTAAAATAGCAATGATGAATTGAGTAAATATCAGAAACATTTTCATACCTGAAGTCGGTGACTTTTTTCCACTTTGTTTCATTGTCTTTGTCCTAAAAAAAACCACCCAGAAAAAGACATTATGTCTTTTCCAACAAACTCAGTATTACCCTAATAATATATTTATGTACCATCATCAGTATCACACAGGTGCCTTTTTAACCCCTTTCTGTCTACAGTAGAAACATGTATTGCTATTCTTTACTGAGAGGGTGGTCAGGCACTGGAACAGGCTTCCCAGTGAAGGGGCACAGCGCACCGAGCTTGGCCGAGTTCAGGAGGCATCTGGACGATGCCCTCAGTCACATGCTCTGATTTGCCTGGCCCTGTGTGGAGCCAGGAGTTGGACTGGGTGATCCTTACGGGTCACTTCCAACTCAGGAGATTCTATGATTTTATGTAGTAAGCCTTGTTGAAGTGCAAGCACACTAAATGTATAAAGATATTTGAATGTTAGAATCTCCACTTATATATGATGTATCTGAACACATCACGCATCTGAACACATCACTTCGAGCCTAGGTGGAGCTTGAGAAGTGCTTATGTTGAAGGTCAAGGAGACCACTAGCACTTAAGTCAGTGAACATTCATGCACTTTTGCTTGATTGCCCGTCTTTCTGAAACAAGGAGTGGGAGGGTGGGCAGATGGAATGGTCTTTCAAAAGTCCCTAAACATCTGAGAACCCAAGTCTGGATACTTGGAAACCCCACCTGGTATTCGTCAGCTTCCTAGCATTAGGAAAATCACAGTAACCCTGAAAAGGTGTTGCAGTAATATATTTTCTGAAGACAAAAACATGACACATTTTACTTTTCAAAGTTATCAGCAGAAACTAAGTATGTCAGAATCCTTTTCCAGACAGACCTACCTTGTCTTCCTATTTTCTGTGGTTTTGCTCTTCTTCGCATCCAGAGGATCTATATTGTTTGACAACAGGGGGGTTTCTCGCCTAGTTGATTTCAGTGAGGTGTGGAAGGCTTCCCCTTTCCTTCCACCTTCTCCTGTGGTGCCCACTGCACCTGAGAAAGCAACTTGTTTGGAGGAGCTTTGCTTTGTAACAAATTTTTCCTCCATTTCGGGGTTAGTCACACCTCGTGAGCTGTCCCTCTGGAAGGAAAAATGAAAGATTAACAGTAGCAACTGACAAAGAGCTCTGTGCATAGCTGATAGTACAACTGGAAATTTGTGAAGTACCTATATGGTAGTCCCTACATCCTGACTATTCTGCTATAAAGTGTGTCAGACAGACCATCCACAGGAAATATGATATGCTAATCTAGAAGACTTATGTTTCTCCTACATGATCAGTTTGTTGGGGGTTATTGGTCTACAGGGCTAGAGGTGACTGTGCAGTTCATCAAGGGATAACAAATCCCAAAGCTTAATGTCTGAGAGCTGTTTGTGGCTTCACCCCAAGTTCTCTGCTGATTCATGTCCAGGACTCCCTTAGGATTATCCTCTTCCTTTTGCTCATATTCAGAAACTGAGATAAGAACTTTTTTCAGCCAAAAGGAACAACTTAAGAACATACCCCTGATTATGAGGGAAAACTAAACATCAAACTCTAAGTAGTATGTCATTTTTTGAGTCACAAAATTTTACAAGGGCTATGGCATGCCTAGCATCCTCACTCTCATTGCCCTGAAAAATCTGTATAGAAATTGCAACAAGCCAGTTATTTTGATAAAGAGAACTGTAGCTCCTTCATAGCACACAAAAACTTTGACTTGAGAGTTAGTAAAGAATATTGGTACAAGTGACACTTTCTGGTTGGTCAGCCTGAACTTTTGATCTCTACTTGTTAAAGACTCACATTTTCTGATGAGTTGTTTGGGCTGGGAGCTCTCTTGCGACGCATGACAAAATCCTCGGATTTTACATTGACTTCAGCATTCCCAGTATTTTGTGGTTTTTTCAGGAGAGATATGAGCTTCAGCCATTGGTAGAATAGGAATTGTTCCTGGTCTGGTGGGGCACAGAGTTCTAAGTAATGGGAATGGCCATTTGCTAATTTTAACATGAGGCAGTGCTTCTCTGCGTTGTGGACGGAGAGTTCCACAAGCGTCAGGGGGAGGAGCCTATTAAAAAAGGGGAAATGCATTGTTAGACACAGGTGAAGATTCCTTTCAAAGAAGACATTGTGTCTGTCAGACCTACAGCTAGACTAAGACTAAAAGTGAGAAACTAGAATAGGAAGAATCTGCTGAGGGGGGTTGGACACCGAGGGCCTCTAGCTGGCTGTAGAAGGAATGTTGGGCAGCGGTGTACAGAATGGAGCCAAAGGATGTTGGCTTCTTTACAATACCTTTATTCCACTGCCTTATTCCCTGGAAATCTTGTACCCCCAGTACTCCTACCATTTCTCTGCTTCTGATATATTTAGGAAAAGGTTATTAAATATTTGTTATCATCATCTATCTGCATGTCTGCAATGATGACCTGAAATGATAACCAGAATGGGGCCCAAAGCTGCGTACTGAAGTGATTCTTCTAAATTTACTGTGCTAGTGCTGGGACAAAGAGTCAGTGCAAATATGAGGTCTGCTAATAAAGAGACCCCTAAAAGGAGGAAATGGGAAACATTAATATTTCTTATTTACGCTTCAAATCAATATTTAACCCTTCTTGGTGCTAGCTGACCTGGTAAGTACTAGGTGTTCCATGTGGGATAGCTGCTCTGACGGTTTCCAGAAGTCTGACATAATTTCCTGTCGGGACACAGGCTCCTCACGTGCTATCAGCATCACATTAGGTACTGGTGAGCTGGGACTGGTAGCACAGATGCCAACGGTCACATAACTGGGTCGGTTATGGAGACAAATTGAGTCTCCTCTTGGATTAACCTGGAAAAAAAAAAAAAAAGCACTCCTTCAACACTGACATTTGCCATACACTCTCACAGAGAATGTACTACTGATACATTTCATAGTGTTTTGACTTGGGGGCCCTAGAGCTTAGGTGCTAGGTTAGGGAGGTGAGAGGGGAATGTGGAATACTGAGACAGTAATGTCTGTGAATGAAAAGAGGGGAGAAGTTTAATAATGATAAAAGAGGGCTGAAAATCACTGGCTCTTGCATCATTTCCATCATTAGGTATCTGATTTCTGCCATCAGAAGCGTCTTGAGTACCATTATTTTGAATTTCTCTTAGTGTAAACATAATGGAAGATATGCTCCATTCTGATTCACAGTCTTCATCAGCATTGCTGTGATATGAGACCTGATTATGAACCAGAAGCCTGTACAACAGTCCTAGCAATTGCTACAGGAAGGAGTTGGGCTGACATGGAAGGGTGAAAATATCACTTTTTGTTCTCTAATTTGCAGCATTGCTGTTTCTAGGCTTCTGGACTATTGGCTGTGAAGTAAAGGAAGAATGAGTCTATAGGAGGAGGGAAACACTATCTGTTGTGTGTGGAGTAAACAGAGAATTAGTGAGAATAAATGAGGAATAACCTGTTGAAGTAAAGGAGTGAAAAAAGGGTATTGATTGCACACAATTTTATCTTGAGCATGGCACGTGATTTCATTTGCACAGCTTCTTACCTCAAGAAACTTGCTCTCGAAGAGGGGAACAGAGGAAAAAGGATGATACTCTCCTTGGTTAAGGAGTCTCTTAAGGTCACCCACAACACAGGCCTGACTTGAAATGATGCTCTCAAAACCAAACTTCTTATTCATTTTGCCTACCCACAAACCAAAAAAACAAGTTTAAAAGTGAAAGGGAATAGAAACAAAGCAGCTTGTATGTTAAAAATAAAACTTTCAATGATTATGAAGGGAAACATAATACTTCCAGATAGGTTTAATTATAGTACTAAAAAGCAGAACTTCCCCATCAAAACACCCATTTTTAAGAACACGCAGTCTCAAGCACAAAGGGGAACTTAGTAAGGCTTTGTCACAGCTTTTGGTTCCTCTTTTACTCTTTAAGGAAAAGGGGCCAGTGAATCTATGAACATGGTATTCTATAATTCACAATCTTCTTGTTTCTAAGGAAACTTATGAATATATGATATTTACGTAATCTTATAAATAAGCACAGAAACCCTTGGACCAGTCTCAGTACTAAATAGTGACTTCTATCATCTTGACTCTTGGTTCATGGATGGTTTTTGTCAGGAGTCAAGAAGAGGGCAGAACCTAAGAGACTTTCTAAAGTAAAAAATCTCCAGCAGCTGACCATAGTAAAACACCAGACACTTTTGCACAGATATTGTCCATGCAGTGCAGGCTGCCATGACAACGGTTGGCCTACCCCAAGGGGGACAATGGTCTGGGAGCCAAGGACAAAGGCAGCAGAATAGCAGCCTTCAACAATCAAGAGCATAATCCTCCAATCCTGCAAAATTCAAAATGAATGAGCTGACAGACACATACCGGAAAAGGTACAGCGCTGGAGTCTATCCTGAGGCTGTTCCAGGAGTCCAGTCAGGAGCAGCAGCAAGCAGAGCTAGAGACTGGACTTTAGCTAATGTACAAGGAAACCCCCTCTCAGAAGCTAGGGGTAGCAATATATACACCTATAACTCCCCTCAAAGAAAGACTAGACACCCAGGGCAGGGCTTAAGTATATCTCTCAGCCTTATGGGGCAGAGATCACAGGTGAAGCTAGTCAAGGCAGTTAAGGCCTGTTGGTCCACTCAACCTGGTGGCCTGCAGGTTAATGAGCCAATTTAAAATGGAGCACTGCTTTGTAAATTTTAGTTTCTCTCTACACATTCTGTTGCCAGAGTAACCTTTTAGATCATCCAGGTGATGTCATAATCAACCTATATTATGCCTTTGTTTCGTCATCTTATCTCATAACGCTGCTGCTTCCAACGGAACTTGGTGCTTGAAGAGTGTTCAGACCATGACTGACCACCAGGCTGGTAGCAGCAGAATCTATACTGCAAAATGAGTTATGTTATCTGGCAGTTTGAAGAGCTGTTGAGCAATCTCCTGTGCAGGTACACAGCCTCCTTTGGGAGGACCCTGGGATGCATGTCATCCGGCCCCATAGACTTGTAGACATTCAGTCTCATGAGGCGGTCTTGGACTTGCTCTGCTCTTACAGTGGGGGGGGATTTACTCCCCCAGTTCCCACCTAGAGGTCCAGGGATGCAAGGTTCTGGGATTTGAGAATTATGAGAATCCTGGCTGCCTGAGAAGACGGAGGCAAAGAACTCATTCAGTACCTCAGCCTTCTCCTCATCAGTTGCAGGCAGTTCTCCTTTCTCATTTAGCAAGGGAGGTACGTTCTCTTTGACCTGTCTCTTCTGGCCAATGTACCTGTAAAATCCCTTCTTGTTGTTTTTAACATCCCTTGCCAAGTTCAGTTCCATCTGCGCCTTGGCTTTCCTGACCCCGTCTCTGCAAGTCCGAACAGCATCCCTGTATTCTTTCCAGGCTACACACCCTTGCTTCCAGAGCTTGTGTTTGCCTTTCTTTTCTCTCAGTTTGACCAGCAGGTCCTTACTTAGCCATGCTGGCTTCCTGCCCCTCCTGCCCACTTTCTTATTCAGAGGGACAGAGAGCCCTTGAGCTCTCAGAAAGGCATCCTTAAAGAGTAGCCAGCTGTCCTCAACATTTCTGTCTCTAAGGACCACCTCCCAGGAGATCTTGGTCAACAGGTCCTTGAACAGCCTAAAGTTTGCTCTCTTGAAGTTCAGTGTCCTGATCCCACTCTTCACCAGGCCCACACCCCTTGAGATCACAAACTCAACTAGAGCATGGTCGCTGCAGCCCAGGCTGTCTCCAACCTTAACACCTTTAATGATCTCCCCCACGTTGGTGAGCACCAGGTCCAGCAATGCATCTCCTCTGGTTGGTCTATCAACTATTTGAACCAGAAAGTTGCCATCTACAGACTCCGGGAGTCTCCTGGATCTCTTGCAGGTCGCTGTGTGGTTTTCCCAACAGATGTCTGGGTGGTTAAAGTCCCCCATCAGAATGAGTGCCTGTGACCACGATACCTCCTGCAGCTGAAGGAAGAAAGCCTCATCAGTATTCTCTCTTTGATCAGGTGGCCTGTAGTAAACCCCTATCACCAGCTGCTCTTTATTAGCCCCATCCCTAATTCTGACCCACAGGCTTTCGACCTGCTCCTGGCCACTTCTCAGAGAGAGCTCCTCACAGTCTATCCACTTTTTAACACAGAGGGCAACTCCCCCACCCTTCCTTCCTAACCTATCCCTTCTAAAAAGTTGATACCCTTCTACAGGGGTATTCCAACTGTGGGAATCATCCCACCATGTCTCCGTGATTGCAACTACATCAAAATTTTCCAGTGCCATCATGGTTTCCAATTCCTCCAGCTTGTTACCCATGCTGCGTGCATTCGTGTAAAGACACTTCAGCTGGGCTTTCTGACTCACTAGCTTTTTTGAGGAGCCCTCCCTCAAACCTCTGGGAGGAATCTGAAGTTTTCCCCCACTGCCTCCTAGAGGGACATTAGAAGGTTCCAGAGGGGGGGTCAGCAATACTACCTCCTCTGAGGAGTCCCCAGAAGTTCTTAAGGGACACTTTAGAGGTATTTCCCTACAGTCTTGTAGAATTTCAGCATCTCCAAGCCCTTCTCTATCCTGTTGAATTTCACCCTCTTCAACCTTCAAATCTTGTACAAGGCTAGAGGCGACTTGCTCAACCCTAGTAAGCCTCACTATTTCCCCTCCCCGGTTCCTAACTAGTTTAAAGCCCTGTCAATGAGGCCTGCCAGCTCTTGAGCTAAGATTCTTGTCCCTCTTGGGGACAGGTGGCACCCATCCGCTGCTATCAGGCCAGGCGCTGAGTAAACAGCCCCGTGATTAAAAAACCCAAAGTTCATAAAGCGGCACCAGCCCCTCAGCCAACTGTTCAACACCTCTGTTTTCTTGGCCCACTTCGTGTTCTTCACTGCTCCAAATGGGATAGAAGAAAACACTACTTGCATTCCCCCTCCCTCAATCAGCCTCCCTAAACCCCTGAAGTCTCTTTTGATACTTCTCAGACTTCTTTGAGAGATATCATCACTGCCTGCCTGAACAATGAGTAACGGGTAGTAATCAGAGGGATGAACCAGATCCGGGATTTTTCTAGTTATGTCCCTGATCCGTGCTCCAGGGAGGCAGCACACTTCCCTACGGGTAGGGACTGGCCTGCATATGGGGCCCTCTGTTCCCTTGAGAAGGGAACCCCCAACCAGAATCACCTTTCTGTCTTTCCTAGTGGAGGCAGTCTTGAGGCATGGAGTTGTCTTCCTCATTCTTAGCCTCCTGTTAGGGGGATCGTCCCCCACCTTCCCACACTCCCTAATGCTTCTTAGTCTCTCTACCTCTTCTTTGAGGTCTGCCCCCATGCTAAGCAGATCTTCCACCTGCTCACACCTCACACAGGTGAGATCGTCGACACCATCTGCCAGCAGGAGCAGGCTCAGGCACTCCCTACAGCCAGAGACTTGCACAGCCTCACTCCTGGACAGGCCCTCAGTCTGTGTCTCCATGCTCTTAATGGGGCGAGCCCTCTACCTGGTGGAGACCGCACTCCTGGGCAGGCCCTCGGCCTGGCTCCCCATACTCTTAATGGGGCGAGCCCTCTGCCTGGTGGAGGCCATGGTAATCTGCTGCCTCAGAGACTGGCAGTAGGTGAGACAGGTCCCCGGTGCTGAGAGCCGGAACTTACCTGCCCGGCCACACGAGCTACAGGGTCAGCCGTGCGCACGCGCTGACCTCCCCTCTCTGCGTCAGGTAGGCAGCGACTAGTCGCCGCCCTCCCTGAGGCTTTTTCTAGGCCATGGGCGCTGCTGAGGCCGCCGTTGCCCTGGCAACGCCTACACCGCAATCTTGTTGCTTGAGAGAAAGGCAGTTTAATAGGACAGAATAAGAAGCCAAAACCAATAATAAAAATCAGATAAAGCAAACAAGTGATGAACAGTACAATTGCTCACTAACCAAAGCCAATAGTCAACTAATTCTTGAGGCAGACTGTCTCCCCGCGCACCCCCATATACAGAGCATAAGGTATGGACTATCGCTTTAGCCAGTTTGGGTCAGCTGCCTTGGCTGTGTCTCCTCCCAGCTTCTTGGACACCCCTTGCCTTCTCCTTTATGGGTCAGTATAAGAAACTGACTGAAGAAAACAAACTGTATCAGCCAAAACCAGGACACGAAGGAAGGAAAATCTGAGCTAAGAGAATGTCAGGGAGCAGTAGAGCCACAACAGCTCTTCTATTGCAGGATAATATATTTACACCTAAGACAGGATTACTGTATGATGCTCTGTTGTGCCATGTGTATGTACACATTATGGCATGGACAGCTGAGGTGCCTCTGCATCACTCATTGTTTTAATGTGTTGACATGTATTTCATCAGCTGTTGTAAGAGATGTTGCTATCAGGTTTTTGAGACACATTTTGCATGGCTTTGTGTGTGTGTGTGTGGGGGGTGAATTCTGTAGCCTGATAGAAGCAAGACTGATGCAGCTCCATGCCCTCAGGATCAGCCAACAATACAGCTAAGCATGTGTTACCTCTATCTACCACTCACAAACTCACTTGCACAATACATATAGACACCACCTGTGGCCTCATCCTGTTCTGCTCTCTGGCTGATCAGGATGAAGGGCCATTAGTGGGAGAACCAGACATGTACACAATGCAGATCCCTGCAGCAGCCAGGCTTAGACATTTTGTTCAGCAACCTGGCCCCTGGATTCCAGTCTCCCCAGTAGCTGGCACCTGGACATACGAGCCTCTGAGGTTGCAACCCCACTCCTGTCACTGCTACAGACCCTTCACCCACAAACATGTGTATGTACATTGTGGTCTTTGAGGCAGCTGGCTTTGGACACACAGTCCACCCAGTAGCTGGTCCTGGAGCCTTGGTCAGTCCAGGTGCCTCCTCCACAGAGGCAACTATGTGCATGCACACACACATGTGCTAGTTCCTCCCATGATCTTGCCTTTTCCTCGCCCAGGAAGAGAGTTAGAAATGACATTTAATAAAGCAGGACAGACTGTGGTGATACCAGGCAAGGCACAGGGCATGCCCAGACAAACGTACCTGTTTACATTTGACCAGCCCTTTTTATGCCTCTGTTTTCCTATGCCTGTTCATCCCCAAATCCCCTACACCCACTGGTTTTACCACCTTTGGTTCCTGTCCTAAACATCCACTAAATCTTGTGTAATCATGTTTTTCCCCCTGCATGACATGACATGGTCTGCACCCCCAGGTGGTAACCTCAATAGCTTAAAAGATGATGGTGAGAGCCCTCCCATTGCCTCATGGTGATGGGTTTCATGCCTGGGCCCATGGGAGGGCCCAGCCAAGGAGTCTGTAAGGATTTAACTGGGGTTCCTGCCTGCCATTGTGCCCATGTGCTCCTCTGGGTTTGTGGAGATGGGCCTCTGGTGGGCTGATGGCTCGTGTGATAGGCGTGGGAGTCACTGGGGCTGGGTGTCATTTGGATTCTCCTACCTGCCATCCTCTTCATGCTCCTTCATGTGTGTGCTTTTTATCACACCCCTTAGCAAAAGTCTGTTATTAGTGTTGGTTTGGGTTTTTTTGCTTTCATCTTACCTTAGCCAACACCTCTTAGAAAAAGTGTAGCTAATGGAGAAGGCAGCAGCATGACTCCTTAGCAATGTAGGCTGCCAAGAGCGTATTAAGTCCTGTTTTCTGCTCTGTTCTCTGGCTTTTCATAGAATATTGGGCAAATTGATTGGATTGTCCCAGATCACATGCTCTTCGCTCATGTGCTCCAGCGTGTCATCCGGGAGGATCTGTTCCATGATCTTCCCAGGCACAGAGGTGAGGCTCACCGGCCTGTAATTCCCTGGGTCTTCCTTGCTCCCTTTCTTATAAATGGGAGTGACATGACCTTTTTTCCAGCCCTAGGGACCTCTCCTGACAGCCATGACATGATACTGCTCTCTATCCCTTGTCCCCCTGAAAAGCTCTGGAAGTTACTTCCATGAGAAGTTTTCTTCAGTGTAAATCACTTAAAAAGGTAGATTCCACTGTCAAGGATCAAAATTTATTCGTTGCTGGTTGTGAATTAATGCAAAGCAATACAGAGGCTGTATTTCAGCAGTAGGTAATTGTACACTAGGAAGAGGTTATGAATGGAACGAAGTCTGCAGGGAATTTTCTCTTTGTGTACATATTTTCCTTGTCCCAGCTGCATCGGATGTCCAGGATGCGTTGCTTTCTTTTATTCCTCCTCACTTACTAATCGCCTGGGATATTAGTTGAAGTAGTGACTTCCTGCCACTCCTTTGATTTCCTGAAAAGAAACACAGTAAACATGAGGAAACCAGCACACTTGAGAATGAAGAGAACAGGAAGCACAAGGAACCAGAAGAGGAAAAGACAGAAGAGAAAACCATTCACCAAGAACCACAGAGGAAGAAACACCAACCAGAGGCAATTGATTTACTAATGGGGATTTCACTAGAAATTGTGCTCTGTATTCCAAACCGGCTTTTTCTTAGTCTCTCCCATGCTAGTCTCTTTCAGCTGTCTCATCTACTCATCTCACAGCAGAAATCACCCATAGCCCTTACAGAACACCTGAGAGGTGTGAAAAGCCTGTGCACAGCTGATAGCAGTTGACATGACATTGTCATACTTCTCAACTGCCTAGGGGTATGTGAAGATCATTTCCATTCTCTACTGGAAGTTGATCAGCAGGTTGAGAAGACAACAGGGTCTGCAGGTCTAAGTAATCCTGGGAAGAACAGACCCTGCATTTGTCTCAGTATGGCAAATTGAGGAATTGATAGTAGAATGCAGCCTGGGAGCAGCAGAGTCAGAAAATGAAAAGAGGGGAGACATAATTGCACAGGAGGAGGAACACATCTTTGGAGGAAGGAACTGTTTAAAAAGAGGAAGAGGCATGGAGTTGAAAGAATGTGGAAAAAGACTGGGAAAAGGAACAGAAAAGCTGAAAAGCTGTGTGCAACTGGGAGAAAGGAGCAATTAAACACAGGGAAGGAAGCAAAGATGGTAACAGAAAGACTACAGTGGGAAATACAGTTGGCTGGTTTTTTCCTCCCTTATAGAAAATACACTGCAAATGTATTACTACAAAATCAATATCTAAAAGTAACCATTTACATTGAATGGAAAGTGGAGTCCAAACTCTAGAGGGACTCTAGAGGACTGAAATAAATAGGCAGGTTCCCACACCCCCTTCCCTCAGCACAACAAATCCAAATGCTAGATTTAGTAAGAAGACGGTTTTGGTGTGGGGTCTTTTCTTTTTCCTCTTTTCCTGAATGATATTATGGTTTTATGTGTGTAATGGAAAATATATGAAGCATTTCTGTTCTCATTGCTTCACAACTTCATTATTATAGTTTTCACAATAAAAATCACAAGAAATACAATATTGTAGCACTAAGTCCCAGTAAAATATAATTTAGGTGCTTTAGCATTATATGTCTGTCACAGACTATTTTTAAATGATAGAAATTCATTTTAATGAGATTATAGCCAATCTAGTACTTTGCCCAAATTTGTTATTGCTGATTAAATATGTAATTCTCTTTCTCCATTTAACGTGGAGTGCTGAAGTAACTACTTGAGCATGTGCTAATTTATATCCTCTCATAGCCCATTACTCTCTGTCAGTACCCCCATTTTTAAACGAATGGCTGTGAAGAGAGGAAGAGAATGGAAAAGAACAAAACAATGGGATATTATAAATGATTGATATACCAAACTGTATGTAGAGAGAGAAGCAACAAGATTCTCAGACAGATAGATGTGTGTTAATGGATGGAGAGACGTATGCACACAGAAAAATTGAGAAAAGCAGTTAAATGAGAGCACATTGTAAACCAAACTACTGTTCCTTCAGGTCATGTAGATCACTAAGATCACTAGCTACTAATTAGGGCAACAAACTGCAGGCAGCCTACCAGACAGCTACACAAGAGAAGCACGCAGTAGCATCATGTTCACAAAAAAGGAGGTTGATTGAACAAGAGCTCATTCAATCTTTTGTGACTTCACAAAATGGAGGAGTATGTGGAAGAAGATCATAACAGTTTTTGTTCAAGAGACGGATTCACTCCCACACAGAATGCTCGTGAGTTTAGGCATAACATAAAGGGCATCAATAAGCCAAGTGGCTCCAGTTTTTGTCATTCCTTGACAGTCAGAGATAACAGTGTTTAATCACTGACAAGAAATGGAGAAGGAGAAGTAAGGGGAACTGTGAACCTTAATAAAGACTGTATTTCAGGTGTGTTCTTGCTTCAGCTGGACATTCTGTAGAAATTTGTGCAGAAATGCAGGATGTCAGAAAGTACACTAATGCCAACATGACATTGTAAGGAGTGCTCCAAATCATGCCTACATTCTGCTTGAAACAGGAGTCCGGACCTCATGCTTGAGGACACTGCAGGCACACTATCCAGAGAGAAATTAATGCTCAGACACGGGGTTCTGAGAAGCCTTACAATGCTCTGGAACAGGAGCTAGGGGCCAATATTATTTCTTTGAGCCATCCTAGGTCTGCAGCTTTCTTACCCTTTCCACTCATGCTGTATTTCACCTGATTTTCAGTGAAGTTGAAATGGCTGTCAACAGCCAAACAAGTCAAATCTCAAGACTAGAAGAAACCTGTCACTGAACACTGGAAGGTGAGGTGTGATCACAGCAGGGAATGAGCACAAAGTGCCTTCTAATAATATAGTCATACAAGTGCTGATCTATTGGCAGTGTGGCCATAGGAATATTTATTCTAAAGACCTCTCTTATGAAGTTTCAGCTTCTCTAACATTATTGAAGTAAAAATAGCAACGATGAATTGAGTAAATATCAGAAACATTTTCATACCTGAAGTCGGTGACTTTTTTCCACTTTGTTTCATTGTCTTTGTCCTAAAAAAAACCACCCAGAAAAAGACATTATGTCTTTTCCAACAAACTCAGTATTACCCTAATAATATATTTATGTACCAGCATCAGTATCACATAGGTGCCTTTTTAACCCCTTTCTGTCTACAGTAGAAACATGTATTGCTATTCTTTACTGAGAGGGTGGTCAGGCACTGGAACAGGCTTCCCAGTGAAGGGGCACAGCGCACCGAGCTTGGCCGAGTTCAGGAGGCATCTGGACGATGCCCTCAGTCACATGCTCTGATTTGCCTGGCCCTGTGTGGAGCCAGGAGTTGGACTGGGTGATCCTTACGGGTCACTTCCAACTCAGGAGATTCTATGATTTTATGTAGTAAGCCTTGTTGAAGTGCAAGCACACTAAATGTATAAAGATATTTGAATGTTAGAATCTCCACTTATATATGATGTATCTGAACACATCACGCATCTGAACACATCACTTCGAGCCTAGGTGGAGCTTGAGAAGTGCTTATGTTGAAGGTCAAGGAGACCACTAGCACTTAAGTCAGTGAACATTCATGCACTTTTGCTTGATTGCCCGTCTTTCTGAAACAAGGAGTGGGAGGGTGGGCAGATGGAATGGTCTTTCAAAAGTCCCTAAACATCTGAGAACCCAAGTCTGGATACTTGGAAACCCCACCTGGTATTCGTCAGCTTCCTAGCATTAGGAAAATCACAGTAACCCTGAAAAGGTGTTGCAGTAATATATTTTCTGAAGACAAAAACATGACACATTTTACTTTTCAAAGTTATCAGCAGAAACTAAGTATGTCAGAATCCTTTTCCAGACAGACCTACCTTGTCTTCCTATTTTCTGTGGTTTTGCTCTTCTTCGCATCCAGAGGATCTATATTGTTTGACAACAGGGGGGTTTCTCGCCTAGTTGATTTCAGTGAGGTGTGGAAGGCTTCCCCTTTCCTTCCACCTTCTCCTGTGGTGCCCACTGCACCTGAGAAGGCAACTTGTTTGGAGGAGCTTTGCTTTGTAACAAATTTTTCCTCCATTTCGGGGTTAGTCACACCTCGTGAGCTGTCCCTCTGGAAGGAAAAATGAAAGATTAACAGTAGCAACTGACAAAGAGCTCTGTGCATAGCTGATAGTACAACTGGAAATTTGTGAAGTACCTATATGGTAGTCCCTACATCCTGACTATTCTGCTATAAAGTGTGTCAGACAGACCATCCACAGGAAATATGATATGCTAATCTAGAAGACTTATGTTTCTCCTACATGATCAGTTTGTTGGGGGTTATTGGTCTACAGGGCTAGAGGTGACTGTGCAGTTCATCAAGGGATAACAAATCCCAAAGCTTAATGTCTGAGAGCTGTTTGTGGCTTCACCCCAAGTTCTCTGCTGATTCATGTCCAGGACTCCCTTAGGATTATCCTCTTCCTTTTGCTCATATTCAGAAACTGAGATAAGAACTTTTTTCAGTCAAAAAGAACAACTTAAGAACATACCCCTGATTATGAGGGAAAACTAAACATCAAACTCTAAGTAGTATGTCATTTTTTGAGTCACAAAATTTTACAAGGGCTATGGCATGCCTAGCATCCTCACTCTCACTGCCCTGAAAAATCTGTATAGAAATTGCAACAAGCCAGTTATTTTGATAAAGAGAACTGTAGCTCCTTCATAGCACACAAAAACTTTGACTTGAGAGTTAGTAAAGAATATTGGTACAAGTGACACTTTCTGGTTGGTCAGCCTGAACTTTTGATCTCTACTTGTTAAAGACTCACATTTTCTGATGAGTTGTTTGGGCTGGGAGCTCTCTTGCGACGCAGGACAAAATCCTCGGATTTTACATTGACTTCAGCATTCCCAGTATTTTGTGGTTTTTTCAGGAGAGATATGAGCTTCAGCCATTGGTGGAATAGGTATTGTTCCTGGTCTGGTGGGGCACAGAGTTCTAAGTAATGGGAATGGCCATTTGCTAATTTTAACATGAGGCAGTGCTTCTCTGCGTTGTGGACGGAGAGTTCCACCAGCGTCAGGGGGAGGAGCCTATTAAAAAAGGGGAAATGCATTGTTAAACACAGGTGAAGATTCCTTTCAAAGAAGACATTGTGTCTGTCAGACCTACAGCTAGACTAAGACTAAAAGTGAGAAACTAGAATAGGAAGAATCTGCTGAGGGGGTTTGGACACCGAGTGCCTCTAGCTGGCTGTAGAAGGAATGTTGGGCAGCGGTGTACAGAATGGAGCCAAAGGATGTTGGCTTCTTTACAATACCTTTATTCCACTGCCTTATTCCCTGGAAATCTTGTACCCCCAGTACTCCTACCATTTCTCCGCTTCTGATATATTTAGGAAAAGGGTATTAAATATTTGTTATCATCATCTATCTGCATGTCTGCAATGATGACCTGAAATGATAACCAGAATGGGGCCCAAAGCTGCGTACTGAAGTGATTCTGCTAAATTTACTGTGCTAGTGCTGGGACAAAGAGTCAGTGCAAATATGAGGTCTGCTAATAAAGAGACCCCTAAAAGGAGGAAATGGGAAACATTAATATTTCTTATTTACGCTTCAAATCAATATTTAACCCTTCTTGGTGCTAGCTGACCTGGTAAGTACTAGGTGTTCCATGTGGGATAGCTGCTCTGACGGTTTCCAGAAGTCTGACATAATCTCCTGTCGGGACACAGGCTCCTCACGTGCTATCAGCATCACATTAGGTACTGGTGAGCTGGGACTGGTAGCACAGATGCCAACGGTCACATAACTGGGTCGGTTATGGAGACAAATTGAGTCTCCTCTTGCATTAACCTGAAAAAAAAAAAAAAAGCACTCCTTCAACACTGACATTTGCCATACACTCTCACAGAGAATGTACTACTGATACATTTCATAGTGTTTTGACTTGGGGGCCCTAGAGCTTAGGTGCTAGGTTAGGGAGGTGAGAGGGGAATGTGGAATACTGAGACAGGAATGTCTGTGAATGAAAAGAGGGGAGAAGTTTAATAATGATAAAAGAGGGCTGAAAATCACTGGCTCTTGCATCATTTCCATCATTAGGTATCTGATTTCTGCCATCAGAAGCATCTTGAGTACCATTATTTTGAATTTCTCTTAGTGTAAACATAATGGAAGATATGCTCCATTCTGATTCACAGTCTTCATCAGCATTGCTGTGATATGAGACCTGATTATGAACCAGAAGCCATTACAACAGTCCTAGCAATTGCTACAGGAAGGAGTTGGGCTGACATGGAAGGGTGAAAATATCACTTTTTGTTCTCTAATTTGCAGCATTGCTGTTTCTAGGTTTCTGGACTATTGGCTGTGAAGTAAAGGAAGAATGAGTCTATAGGAGGAGGGAAACACTATCTGTTGTGTGTGGAGTAAACAGAGAATTAGTGAGAATAAATGAGGAATAACCTGTTGAAGGAGTGAAAAAAGGGTATTGATTGCACACAATTTTATCTTGAGCATGGCATGTGATTTCATTTGCACAGCTTCTTACCTCAAGAAACTTGCTCTCGAAGAGGGGAACAGAGGAAAAAGGATGATACTCTCCTTGGTTAAGGAATCTCTTAAGGTCACTCACAACACAGGCCTGACTTGAACTGATGCTCTCAAAACCAAACTTCTTATTCATTTTGCCTACCCACAAACCAAAAAACAAGTTTACAAGTGAAAGGGAATAGAAACAAAGCAGTTTGTATGTTAAAAAAAAAACTTTCAATGATTATGAAGGGAAACATAATACTTCCAGATAGGTTTAATTATAGTACTAAAAAGCAGAACTTCCCCATCAAAACACCCATTTTTAAGAACACGCAGTCTCAAGTACAAAGGGGAACTTAGTAAGGCTTTGTCACAGCTTTTGGTTCCTCTTTATCAGCATTGCTGTGATATGAGACCTGATTATGAGCCAGGATCCTGCTAGGTGCTGCACAAACACAGAGTGGAAAAACATTCCAGGTAATTTATATGTAAGACATGAAATTGCAGAAAGAGAAAAATGAGAAAATACAAGGAGATACGAATAAATTTATAAATACAATCAACTGACATGTTCTGTACCATTGTCAGGGTTTGGTTTTGATAGGCATCAAAGAAAAAAGTGTGTCCTAAGAACAAACTTAAGAGACGCCAGTGTGTTAAATTTGTGAATATTTGGTAGAACCTCCTCCCACGTGTAAGAGACAGTAAGGAAAAAAAAAATTAAAAGTCAAGGGCTATTTTACCCCTTTTTAATGTAAATGAGTCAGTGGTGGAGCTGCTTTCTCGAGTTGATTGGTTAGGACAACTGCCTCTTTGATAGTAAATAAGGTCTGATAAATAAAGAAGGGATCAATCATAAAGTATCTGGAAAACAGAGGGATATCTAACATTCTGCATGTGTATCAACAAAGCAAGAGTGAATTAATTAAGGCAAAAACCAAAGGATATTGACACTATCAAAGTGAAGTGATGAAATCCTGTGAAAAACAGAGTTGATATACACCCTGTAAATAGAATGCAGATGTATAAAACTCACTGTGAATGCAGTGCTGTAGGTATAGACTGTTGGCAGAGTCTTGCAGGGTTCTTTGCCATTGCTTAGGGTTAAGAGGCCTGCAAGGATGCTAGAAGCTGCAAGGGGGGAGACATTTTCTGAGGAAGGCTGACGGCCATTTTGGCTAGGTTGAACTGATACTGGTGGCTAAAAACCATAATGAGTTAGCACAGAACCAGAAGCCTGTACAAGAGTCCTAGCAATAGCTACAGGAAGGAGTTGGGCTGACATGGAAGGCTGAAAATATCACTTTTTGTTCTCTAATTTGCAGCATTGATTGCACACAATTTTATCTTGAGCATGGCACGTGATTTCATTTGTACAGCTTCTTACCTCAAGAAACTTGCTCTCGAAGAGGGGAACAGAGGAAAAAAGATGATACTCTCCTTGGTTAAGGAGTCTCTTAAGGTCACCCACAACACAGGCCTGACTTGAACTGATGCTCTCAAAATCAAACTTCTTATTCATTTTGCCTACCCACAAACCAAAAAACAACTTCTCAGACTTCTTTGAGAGATATCATCACTGCCTGCCTGAACAATGAGTAACGGGTAGTAATCAGAGGGATGAACCAGATCCGGGATTTTTCTAGTTATGTCCCTGATCCGTGCTCCAGGGAGGCAGCACACTTCCCTACGGGCAGGGACTGGCCTGCATATGGGGCCCTCTGTTCCCTTGAGAAGGGAACCCCCAACCAGAATCACCTTTCTGTCTTTCCTAGTGGAGGCAGTCTTGAGGCATGGAGTTGTCTTCCTCATTCTTAGCCTCCTATTAGGGGGATCGTCCCCCACCTTCCCACACTCCCTAATGCTTCTTAGTCTCTCTACCTCTTCTTTGAGGTCTGCCCCCATGCTAAGCAGATCTTCCACCTGCTCACACCTCACACAGGTGAGATCGTCGACACCATCTGCCGGCAGGAGCAGGCTCAGGCACTCCCTACCGCCAGAGACTTGCACAGCCTCACTCCTGGGCAGGCCCTCAGTCTGTGTCTCCATGCTCTTAATGGGGCGAGCCCTCTGCCTGGTGGAGGCCATGGTAATCTGCTGCCTCAGAGACTGGCAGTAGGTGAGACAGGTCCCCGGTGCTGAGAGCCGGAACTGCCCGGCCACACGAGCTACAGGGTCAGCCGTGCGCACGCGCTGACCTCCCCTCTCTGCCTCAGGTAGGCAGCGACTAGTCGCCGCCCTCCCTGAGGCTTTTTCTAGGCCATGGGCGCTGCTGAGGCCGCCGTTGCCCTGGCAACGCCTACACCACAATCTTGTTGCTTGAAAATCAGTTTAATAGGACAGAAAAAGAAGACAAAACCAATAATAAAAATCAGATAAAGCAAACAAGTGATGAACAGTACAATTGCTCACTAACCAAAGCCAATAGTCAACTAATTCTTGAGGCAGACTGTCTCCCCGCGCACCCCCATATACAGAGCATAAGGTATGGACTATCGCTTTAGCCAGTCTGGGTCAGCTGCCTTGGCTGTGTCTCCTCCCAGCTTCTTGGACACCCCTTGCCTTCTCCTTTATGGGTCAGTATAAGAAACTGACTGAAGAAAACAAACTGTATCAGCCAAAACCAGGACACGAAGGAAGGAAAATCTGAGCTAAGAGAATGTCAGGGAGCAGTAGAGCCACAACAACTCTTCTATTGCAGGATAATATATTTACACCTAAGACAGGATTACTGTATGATGCTCTGTTGTGCCATGTATATGTACACATTATGGCATGGACAGCTGAGGTGCCTCTGCATCACTCATTGTTCTAATGTGTTGACATGTATTTCATTAGCTGTTGCTATCAGGTTTTTGAGACACATTTTGCATGGCTTTGGGGTGTGTGTGTGTGTGGTGAATTCTGTAGCCTGATAGAAGCAAGACTGATGCAGCTCCATGCCCTCAGGATCAGCCAACAATACAGCTAAGCATGTGTTACCTCTATCTACCACTCACAAACTCACTTGCACAATACATATAGTCACCACCTGTGGCCTCATCCTATTCTGCTCTCTGGCTGATCAGGATGAAGGTCCATTAGTGGGAGAACCAGACATGTACACAATGCAGATCCCTGCAGCAGCCAGGCTCAGACATTTTGTTCAGCAACCTGGCCCCTGGATTCCAGTCTCCCCAGTAGCTGGCACCTGGACATACGAGCCTCTGAGGTTGCAACCCCACTCCTGTCACTGCTACAGACCCTTCACCCACAAACATGTGTATGTACATTGTGGTCTTTGAGGCAGCTGGCTTTGGACACACAGTCCACCCAGTAGCTGGTCCTGGAGCCTTGGTCAGTCCAGGTGCCTCCTCCACAGAGGCAACTATGTGCATGCACACACACATGTGCTAGTTCCTCCCATGATCTTGCCTTTTCCTCGCCCAGGAAGAGAGTTAGAAATGACATTTAATAAAGCAGGACAGACTGTGGTGATACCAGGCAAGGCACAGGGCATGCCCAGACAAACGTACCTGTTTACATTTGACCAGCCCTTTTTATGCCTCTGTTTTCCTATGCCTGTTCATCCCCAAATCCCCTACACCCACTGGTTTTACCACCTTTGGCTCCTGTCCTAAACATCCCCTAAATCTTGTGTAATCATGTTTTTCCCCCTGCATTACATGACATGGTCTGCACCCCCAGGTGGTAACCTCAATAGCTTAAAAGATGATGGTGAGAGCCCTCCCATTGCCTCATGGTGATGGGTTTCATGCCTGGGGCCATGGGAGGGCCCAGCCAAGGCGTCTGTAAGGATTTAACTGGGGTTCCTGCCTGCCATTGTGCCCATGTGCTCCTCTGGGTTTGTGGAGATGGGCCTCTGGTGGGCTGATGGCTCGTGTGATAGGCGTGGGAGTCACTGGGACTGGGTGTCATTTGGATTCTCCTACCTGCCATCCTCTTCATGCTCCTTCATGTGTGTGCTTTTTATCACACCCCTTAGCAAACGTCTGTTATTAGTGTTGGATGGGTTGTTTTGGGTTTTTTTGCTTTCATCTTACCTTAGCCAACACCTCTTAGAAAAAGTGTAGCTAATGGAGAAGGCAGCAGCATGACTCCTTAGCAATGTAGGCTGCCAAGAGCGTATTAAGTCCTGTTTTCTGCTCTGTTCTCTGGCTTTTCATAGAATATTGGGCAAATTGATTGGATTGTCCCAGATCACATGCTCTTCGCTCATGTGCTCCAGCGTGTCATCCGGGAGGATCTGTTGCATGATCTTCCCAGGCACAGAGGTGAGGCTCACGGGCCTGTAATTCCCTGGGTCTTTCTTGCTCCCTTTCTTATAAATGGGAGTGACATGACCTTTTTTCCAGCCCCCAGGGACCTCTCCTGACAGCCATGACTTTTCAAATATGATGGAGAGCGGCTCAGCAACCTAGTGCAGCATGTCCTGTCAAAAATGCTGCTCAGTATTCCAAGACAATAGCAACATTTATAGTGTCTAAAAATAGTAACAGTAAAGACAATATCAAAACCTTACATAAGGGCTCTCATTAGTATATTGCATGGGATTTTCAAAAGCGGACTAGCTCTCTTCATTCTACGAATGAAGTAGCTGAGGTACAAGAAGGAAAAGCTATTTGCCCCCCTTCATCTAGAAGTTCTCGGGCAGAAATGAAACCTGTGCCCATGACATGATACTGCTCTCTATCCCTTGTCCCCCTGAAAAGCTCTGGAAGTTACTTCCATGAGAAGTTTTCTTCAGTGTAAGTCACTTAAAAAGGTAGATTCCACTGTCAAGGATCAAAATTTATTTGTTGCTGGTTGTGAATTAATGCAAAGCAATACAGAGGCTGTATTTCAGCAGTAGGGAATTGTACACTAGGAAGAGGTTATGAAGGGAACGAAGTCTGCAGGGAATTTTCTCTTTGTGTACATATTTTCCTTGTCCCAGCTGCATCGGATGTCCAGGATGCGTTGCTTTCTTTTATTCCTCCTCACTTACTAATCGCCTGGGATATTAGTTGAAGTAGTGACTTCCTGCCACTCCTTTGATTTCCTGAAAAGAAACACAGTAAACATGAGGAAACCAGCACACTTGAGAATGAAGAGAACAGGAAGCACAAGGAACCAGAAGAGGAAAAGACAGAAGAGAAAACCATTCACCAAGAACCACAGAGGAAGAAACACCAACCAGAGGCAATTGATTTACTAATGGGGATTTCACTAGAAATTGTGCTCTGTATTCCAAACCGGCTTTTTCTTAGTCTCTCCCATGCTAGTCTCTTTCAGCTGTCTCATCTACTCATCTCACAGCAAAAATCACCCATAGCCCTTACAGAACACCTGAGAGGTGTGAAAAGCCTGTGCACAGCTGATAGCAGTTGACATGACATTGTCATACTTCTCAACTGCCTAGGGGTATGTGAAGATCATTTCCATTCTCTACTGGAAGTTGATCAGCAGGTTGAGAAGACAACAGGGTCTGCAGGTCTAAGTAATCCTGGGAAGAACAGACCCTGCATTTGTCTCAGTATGGCAAATTGAGGAATTGATAGTAGAATGCAGCCTGGGAGCAGCAGAGTCAGAAAATGAAAAGAGGGGAGACATAATTGCACAGGAGGAGGAACACATCTTTGGAGGAAGGAACTGTTTAAAAAGAGGAAGAGGCATGGAGTTGAAAGAATGTGGAAAAAGACTGGGAAAAGGAACAGAAAAGCTGAAAAGCTGTGTGCAACTGGGAGAAAGGAGCAATTAAACACAGGGAAGGAAGCAAAGATGGTAACAGAAAGACTACAGTGGGAAATACAGTTGGCTGGTTTTTTCCTCCCTTATAGAAAATACACTGCAAATGTATTACTACAAAATCAATATCTAAAAGTAACCATTTACATTGAATGGAAAGTGGAGTCCAAACTCTAGAGGGACTCTAGAGGACTGAAATAAATAGGCAGGTTCCCACACCCCCTTCCCTCAGCACAACAAATCCAAATGCTAGATTTAGTAAGAAGACGGTTTTGGTGTGGGGTCTTTTCTTTTTCCTCTTTTCCTGAATGATATTATGGTTTTATGTGTGTAATGGAAAATATATGAAGCATTTCTGTTCTCATTGCTTCACAACTTCATTATTATAGTTTTCACAATAAAAATCACAAGAAATACAATATTGTAGCACTAAGTCCCAGTAAAATATAATTTAGGTGCTTTAGCATTATATGTCTGTCACAGACTATTTTTAAATGATAGAAATTCATTTTAATGAGATTATAGCCAATCTAGTACTTTGCCCAAATTTGTTATTGCTGATTAAATATGTAATTCTCTTTCTCCATTTAACGTGGAGTGCTGAAGTAACTACTTGAGCATGTGCTAATTTATATCCTCTCATAGCCCATTACTCTCTGTCAGTACCCCCATTTTTAAACGAATGGCTGTGAAGAGAGGAAGAGAATGGAAAAGAACAAAACAATGGGATATAAAAAATGATTGATATACCAAACTGTATGTAGAGAGAGAAGCAACAAGATTCTCAGACAGATAGATGTGTGTTAATGGATGGAGAGACGTATGCACACAGAAAAATTGAGAAAAGCAGTTAAATGAGAGCACATTGTAAACCAAACTACTGTTCCTTCAGGTCATGTAGATCACTAAGATCACTAGCTACTAATTAGGGCAACAAACTGCAGGCAGCCTACCAGACAGCTACACAAGAGAAGCACGCAGTAGCATCATGTTCACAAAAAAGGAGGTTGATTGAACAAGAGCTCATTCAATCTTTTGTGACTTCACAAAATGGAGGAGTATGTGGAAGAAGATCATAACAGTTTTTGTTCAAGAGACGGATTCACTCCCACACAGAATGCTCGTGAGTTTAGGCATAACATAAAGGGCATCAATAAGCCAAGTGGCTCCAGTTTTTGTCATTCCTTGACAGTCAGAGATAACAGTGTTTAATCACTGACAAGAAATGGAGAAGGAGAAGTAAGGGGAACTGTGAACCTTAATAAAGACTGTATTTCAGGTGTGTTCTTGCTTCAGCTGGACATTCTGTAGAAATTTGTGCAGAAATGCAGGATGTCAGAAAGTACACTAATGCCAACATGACATTGTAAGGAGTGCTCCAAATCATGCCTACATTCTGCTTGAAACAGGAGTCCGGACCTCATGCTTGAGGACACTGCAGGCACACTATCCAGAGAGAAATTAATGCTCAGACACGGGGTTCTGAGAAGCCTTACAATGCTCTGGAACAGGAGCTAGGGGCCAATATTATTTCTTTGAGCCATCCTAGGTCTGCAGCTTTCTTACCCTTTCCACTCATGCTGTATTTCACCTGATTTTCAGTGAAGTTGAAATGGCTGTCAACAGCCAAACAAGTCAAATCTCAAGACTAGAAGAAACCTGTCACTGAACACTGGAAGGTGAGGTGTGATCCCAGCAGGGAATGAGCACAAAGTGCCTTCTAATAATATAGTCATACAAGTGCTGATCTATTGGCAGTGTGGCCATAGGAATATTTATTCTAAAGACCTCTCTTATGAAGTTTCAGCTTCTCTAACATTATTGAAGTAAAAATAGCAACGATGAATTGAGTAAATATCAGAAACATTTTCATACCTGAAGTCGGTGACTTTTTTCCACTTTGTTTCATTGTCTTTGTCCTAAAAAAAACCACCCAGAAAAAGACATTATGTCTTTTCCAACAAACTCAGTATTACCCTAATAATATATTTATGTACCAGCATCAGTATCACATAGGTGCCTTTTTAACCCCTTTCTGTCTACAGTAGAAACATGTATTGCTATTCTTTACTGAGAGGGTGGTCAGGCACTGGAACAGGCTTCCCAGTGAAGGGGTCACAGCACCGAGCTTGGCCGAGTTCAGGAGGCATCTGGACGATGCCCTCAGTCACATGCTCTGATTTGCCTGGCCCTGTGTGGAGCCAGGAGTTGGACTGGGTGATCCTTACGGGTCACTTCCAACTCAGGAGATTCTATGATTTTATGTAGTAAGCCTTGTTGAAGTGCAAGCACACTAAATGTATAAAGATATTTGAATGTTAGAATCTCCACTTATATATGATGTATCTGAACACATCACGCATCTGAACACATCACTTCGAGCCTAGGTGGAGCTTGAGAAGTGCTTATGTTGAAGGTCAAGGAGACCACTAGCACTTAAGTCAGTGAACATTCATGCACTTTTGCTTGATTGCCCGTCTTTCTGAAACAAGGAGTGGGAGGGTGGGCAGATGGAATGGTCTTTCAAAAGTCCCTAAACATCTGAGAACCCAAGTCTGGATACTTGGAAACCCCACCTGGTATTCGTCAGCTTCCTAGCATTAGGAAAATCACAGTAACCCTGAAAAGGTGTTGCAGTAATATATTTTCTGAAGACAAAAACATGACACATTTTACTTTTCAAAGTTATCAGCAGAAACTAAGTATGTCAGAATCCTTTTCCAGACAGACCTACCTTGTCTTCCTATTTTCTGTGGTTTTGCTCCTCTTCGCATCCAGAGGATCTATATTGTTTGACAACAGGGGGGTTTCTCGCCTAGTTGATTTCAGTGAGGTGTGGAAGGCTTCCTCTCACCAAGTTGATTTCAGTGAGCTGTGGAAGGCTTCCCCTTTCCTTCCACCTTCTCCTGTGGTGCCCACTGCACCTGAGAAGGCAACTTGTTTGGAGGAGCTTTGCTTTGTAACAAATTTTTCCTCCATTTCGGGGTTAGTCACACCTCGTGAGCTGTCCCTCTGGAAGGAAAAATGAAAGATTAACAGTAGCAACTGACAAAGAGCTCTGTGCATAGCTGATAGTACAACTGGAAATTTGTGAAGTACCTATATGGTAGTCCCTACATCCTGACTATTCTGCTATAAAGTGTGTCAGACAGACCATCCACAGGAAATATGATATGCTAATCTAGAAGACTTATGTTTCTCCTACATGATCAGTTTGTTGGGGGTTATTGGTCTACAGGGCTAGAGGTGACTGTGCAGTTCATCAAGGGATAACAAATCCCAAAGCTTAATGTCTGAGAGCTGTTTGTGGCTTCACCCCAAGTTCTTTGCTGATTCATGTCCAGGACTCCCTTAGGATTATCCTCTTCCTTTTGCTCATATTCAGAAACTGAGATAAGAACTTTTTTCAGTCAAAAAGAACAACTTAAGAACATACCCCTGACTATGAGGGAAAACTAAACATCAAACTCTAAGTAGTATGTCATTTTTTGAGTCACAAAATTTTACAAGGGCTATGGCATGCCTAGCATCCTCACTCTCATTGCCCTGAAAAATCTCTATAGAAATTGCAACAAGCCAGTTATTTTGATAAAGAGAACTGTAGCTCCTTCATAGCACACAAAAACTTTGACTTGAGAGTTAGTAAAGAATATTGGTACAAGTGACACTTTCTGGTTGGTCAGCCTGAACTTTTGATCTCTACTTGTTAAAGACTCACATTTTCTGATGAGTTGTTTGGGCTGGGAGCTCTCTTGCGACGCAGGACAAAATCCTCGGATTTTACATTGACTTCAGCATTCCCAGTATTTTGTGGTTTTTTCAGGAGACACATGAGCTTCAGCCATTGGTGGAATAGGTATTGTTGCTGGTCTGGTGGGGCACAGAGTTCTAAGTAATGGGAATGGCCATTTGCTAATTTTAACATGAGGCAGTGCTTCTTTGCGTTGTGGACGGAGAGTTCCACAAGCGTCAGGGGGAGGAGCCTATTAAAAAAGGGGAAATGCATTGTTAGACACAGGTGAAGATTCCTTTCAAAGAAGACATTGTGTCTGTCAGACCTACAGCTAGACTAAGACTAAAAGTGAGAAACTAGAATAGGAAGAATCTGCTGAGGGGGTTTGGACACCGAGTGCCTCTAGCTGGCTGTAGAAGGAATGTTGGGCAGCGGTGTACAGAATGGAGCCAAAGGATGTTGGCTTCTTTACAATACCTTTATTCCACTGCCTTATTCCCTGGAAATCTTGTACCCCCAGTACTCCTACCATTTCTCCGCTTCTGATATATTTAGGAAAAGGATATTAAATATTTGTTATCATCATCTATCTGCATGTCTGCAATGATGACCTGAAATGATAACCAGAATGGGGCCCAAAGCTGCGTACTGAAGTGATTCTTCTAAATTTACTGTGCTAGTGCTGGGACAAAGAGTCAGTGCAAATACGAGGTCTGCTAATAAAGAGACCCCTAAAAGGAGGAAATGGGAAACATTAATATTTCTTATTTACGCTTCAAATCAATATTTAACCCTTCTTGGTGCTAGCTGACCTGGTAAGTACTAGGTGTTCCATGTGGGATAGCTGCTCTGACGGTTTCCAGAAGTCTGACATAATCTCCTGTCGGGTCACAGGCTCCTCACGTGCTATCAGCATCACATTAGGTACTGGTGAGCTGGGACTGGTAGCACAGATGCCAACGGTCACATAACTGGGTCGGTTATGGAGACAAATTGAGTCTCCTCTTGCATTAACCTGGAAAAAAAAAAAAAAGCACTCCTTCAACACTGACATTTGCCATACACTCTCACAGAGAATGTACTACTGATACATTTCATAGTGTTTTGACTTGGGGGCCCTAGAGCTTAGGTGCTAGGTTAGGGAGGTGAGAGGGGAATGTGGAATACTGAGACAGGAATGTCTGTGAATGAAAAGAGGGGAGAAGTTTAATAATGATAAAAGAGGGCTGAAAATCACTGGCTCTTGCATCATTTCCATCATTAGGTATCTGATTTCTGCCATCAGAAGCATCTTGAGTACCATTATTTTGAATTTCTCTTAGTGTAAACATAATGGAAGATATGCTCCATTCTGATTCACAGTCTTCATCAGCATTGCTGTGATATGAGACCTGATTATGAACCAGAAGCCTGTACAACAGTCCTAGCAATTGCTACAGGAAGGAGTTGGGCTGACATGGAAGGGTGAAAATATCACTTTTTGTTCTCTAATTTGCAGCATTGCTGTTTCTAGGTTTCTGGACTATTGGCTGTGAAGTAAAGGAAGAATGAGTCTATAGGAGGAGGGAAACACTATCTGTTGTGTGTGGAGTAAACAGAGAATTAGTGAGAATAAATGAGGAATAACCTGTTGAAGTAAAGGAGTGAAAAAAGGGTATTGATTGCACACAATTTTATCTTGAGCATGGCACGTGGTTTCATTTGCACAGCTTCTTACCTCAAGAAACTTGCTCTCGAAGAGGGGAACAGAGGAAAAAGGATGATACTCTCCTTGGTTAAGGAGTCTCTTAAGGTCACTCACAACACAGGCCTGACTTGAACTGATGCTCTCAAAACCAAACTTCTTATTCATTTTGCCTACCCACAAACCAAAAAACAAGTTTACAAGTGAAAGGGAATAGAAACAAAGCAGTTTGTATGTTAAAAAAAAAACTTTCAATGATTATGAAGGGAAACATAATACTTCCAGATAGGTTTAATTATAGTACTAAAAAGCAGAACTTCCCCATCAAAACACCCATTTTTAAGAACACGCAGTCTCAAGTACAAAGGGGAACTTAGTAAGGCTTTGTCACAGCTTTTGGTTCCTCTTTGTCAGCATTGCTGTGATATGAGACCTGATTATGAACCAGGATCCTGCTAGGTGCTGCACAAACACAGAGTGGAAAAACATTCCAGGTAATTTATATGTAAGACATGAAATTGCAGAAAGAGAAAAATGAGAAAATACAAGGAGATACGAATAAATTTATCAATACAATCAACTGACATGTTCTGTACCATTGTCAGGGTTTGGTTTTGATAGGCATCAAAGAAAAAAGTGTGTCCTAAGAACAAACTTAAGAGACGCCAGTGTGTTAAATTTGTGAATATTTGGTAGAACCTCCTCCCACGTGTAAGAGACAGTATGGAAAAAAAAAATTAAAAGTCAAGGGCTATTTTTTTTCCCCTTTTTAATGTAAATGAGTCAGTGGTGGAGCGACTTTCTCGAGTTGATTGGTTAGGACAACTGCCTCTTTGATAGTAAAAAAGGTCTGATAAATAAAGAAGGGATCAATCATAAAGTATCTTGAAAACAGAGGGATATCTAACATTCTGCATGTGTATCAACAAAGCAAGAGTGAATTAATTAAGGCAAAAACCAAAGGATATTGACACTATCAAAGTGAAGTGATGAAATCCTGTGAAAAACAGAGTTGATATACACCCTGTAAATAGAATGCAGATGTATAAAACTCACTGTGAATGCAGTGCTGTAGGTATAGACTGTTGGCAGAGTCTTGCAGGGTTCTTTGCCATTGCTTAGGGTTAAGAGGCCTGCAAGGATGCTAGAAGCTGCAAGGGGGGAGACATTTTCTGAGGAAGGCTGACGGCCATTTTGGCTAGTTTGAACTGATACTGGTGGCTAAAAACCATAATGAGTTAGCACAGAACCAGAAGCCTGTACAACAGTCCTAGCAATAGCTACAGGAAGGAGTTGGGCTGACATGGAAGGCTGAAAACATCACTTTTTGTTCTCTAATTTGCAGCATTGATTGCACACAATTTTATCTTGAGCATGGCACGTGATTTCATTTGTACAGCTTCTTACCTCAAGAAACTTGCTCTCGAAGAGGGGAACAGAGGAAAAAGGATGATACTCTCCTTGGTTAAGGAGTCTCTTAAGGTCACCCACAACACAGGCCTGACTTGAACTGATGCTCTCAAAATCAAATTTCTTATTCATTTTGCCAACCCACAAACCAAAAAACAACTTCTCAGACTTCTTTGAGAGATATCATCACTGCCTGCCTGAACAATGAGTAACGGGTAGTAATCAGAGGGATGAACCAGATCCAGGATTTTTCTAGTTATGTCCTTGATCCGTGCTCCAGGGAGGCAGCACACTTCCCTACGGGTAGGGACTGGCCTGCATATGGGGCCCTCTGTTCCCTTGAGAAGGGAACCCCCAACCAGAATCACCTTTCTGTCTTTCCTAGTGGAGGCAGTCTTGAGGCATGGAGTTGTCTTCCTCATTCTTAGCCTCCTATTAGGGGGATCGTCCCCCACCTTCCCACACTCCCTAATGCTTCTTAGTCTCTCTACCTCTTCTTTGAGGTCTGCCCCCATGCTAAGCAGATCTTCCACCTGCTCACACCTCACACAGGTGAGATCGTCGACACCATCTGCCGGCAGGAGCAGGCTCAGGCACTCCCTACCGCCAGAGACTTGCACAGCCTCACTCCTGGGCAGGCCCTCAGTCTGTGTCTCCATGCTCTTAATGGGGCGAGCCCTCTGCCTGGTGGAGGCCATGGTAATCTGCTGCCTCAGAGACTGGCAGTAGGTGAGACAGGTCCCCGGTGCTGAGAGCCGGAACTGCCCGGCCACACGAGCTACAGGGTCAGCCGTGCGCACGCGCTGACCTCCCCTCTCTGCCTCAGGTAGGCAGCGACTAGTCGCCGCCCTCCCTGAGGCTTTTTCTAGGCCATGGGCGCTGCTGAGGCCGCCGTTGCCCTGGCAACGCCTACACCACAATCTTGTTGCTTGAGAGAAAGGCAGTTTAATAGGACAGAAAAAGAAGACAAAACCAATAATAAAAATCAGATAAAGCAAACAAGTGATGAACAGTACAATTGCTCACTAACCAAAGCCAATAGTCAACTAATTCTTGAGGCAGACTGTCTCCCCGCGCACCCCCATATACAGAGCATAAGGTATGGACTATCGCTTTAGCCAGTCTGGGTCAGCTGCCTTGGCTGTGTCTCCTCCCAGCTTCTTGGACACCCCTTGCCTTCTCCTTTATGGGTCAGTATAAGAAACTGACTGAAGAAAACAAACTGTATCAGCCAAAACCAGGACACGAAGGAAGGAAAATCTGAGCTAAGAGAATGTCAGGGAGCAGTAGAGCCACAACAACTCTTCTATTGCAGGATAATATATTTACACCTAAGACAGGATTACTGTATGATGCTCTGTTGTGCCATGTATATGTACACATTATGGCATGGACAGCTGAGGTGCCTCTGCATCACTCATTGTTTTAATGTGTTGACATGTATTTCATTAGCTGTTGCTATCAGGTTTTTGAGACACATTTTGCATGGCTTTGGGGTGTGTGTGTGTGTGGTGAATTCTGTAGCCTGATAGAAGCAAGACTGATGCAGCTCCATGCCCTCAGGATCAGCCAACAATACAGCTAAGCATGTGTTACCTCTATCTACCACTCACAAACTCACTTGCACAATACATATAGTCACCACCTGTGGCCTCATCCTATTCTGCTCTCTGGCTGATCAGGATGAAGGTCCATTAGTGGGAGAACCAGACATGTACACAATGCAGATCCCTGCAGCAGCCAGGCTCAGACATTTTGTTCAGCAACCTGGCCCCTGGATTCCAGTCTCCCCAGTAGCTGGCACCTGGACATACGAGCCTCTGAGGTTGCAACCCCACTCCTGTCACTGCTACAGACCCTTCACCCACAAACATGTGTATGTACATTGTGGTCTTTGAGGCAGCTGGCTTTGGGGACACAGTCCACCCAGTAGCTGGTCCTGGAGCCTTGGTCAGTCCAGGTGCCTCCTCCACAGAGGCAACTATGTGCATGCACACACACATGTGCTAGTTCCTCCCATGATCTTGCCTTTTCCTCGCCCAGGAAGAGAGTTAGAAATGACATTTAATAAAGCAGGACAGACTGTGGTGATACCAGGCAAGGCACAGGGCATGCCCAGACAAACGTACCTGTTTACATTTGACCAGCCCTTTTTATGCCTCTGTTTTCCTATGCCTGTTCATCCCCAAATCCCCTACACCCACTGGTTTTACCACCTTTGGCTCCTGTCCTAAACATCCCCTAAATCTTGTGTAATCATGTTTTTCCCCCTGCATTACATGACATGTTCTGCACCCCCAGGTGGTAACCTCAATAGCTTAAAAGATGATGGTGAGAGCCCTCCCATTGCCTCATGGTGATGGGTTTCATGCCTGGGGCCATGGGAGGGCCCAGCCAAGGCCTCTGTAAGGATTTAACTGGGGTTCCTGCCTGCCATTGTGCCCATGTGCTCCTCTGGGTTTGTGGAGATGGGCCTCTGGTGGGCTGATGGCTCGTGTGATAGGCGTGGGAGTCACTGGGACTGGGTGTCATTTGGATTCTCCTACCTGCCATCCTCTTCATGCTCCTTCATGTGTGTGCTTTTTATCACACCCCTTAGCAAAAGTCTGTTATTAGTGTTGGTTTGGGTTTTTTTGCTTTCATCTTACCTTAGCCAACACCTCTTAGAAAAAGTGTAGCTAATGGAGAAGGCAGCAGCATGACTCCTTAGCAATGTAGGCTGCCAAGAGCGTATTAAGTCCTGTTTTCTGCTCTGTTCTCTGGCTTTTCATAGAATATTGGGCAAATTGATTGGATTGTCCCAGATCACATGCTCTTCGCTCATGTGCTCCAGCGTGTCATCCGGGAGGATCTGTTCCATGATCTTCCCAGGCACAGAGGTGAGGCTCACCGGCCTGTAATTCCCTGGGTCTTCCTTGCTCCCTTTCTTATAAATGGGAGTGACATGACCTTTTTTCCAGCCAGCCCCCAGGGACCTCTCCTGACAGCCATGACATGATACTGCTCTCTATCCCTTGTCCCCCTGAAAAGCTCTGGAAGTTACTTCCATGAGAAGTTTTCTTCAGTGTAAATCACTTAAAAAGGTAGATTCCACTGTCAAGGATCAAAATTTATTCGTTGCTGGTTGTGAATTAATGCAAAGCAATACAGAGGCTGTATTTCAGCAGTAGGTAATTGTACACTAGGAAGAGGTTATGAATGGAACGAAGTCTGCAGGGAATTCTCTCTTTGTGTACATATTTTCCTTGTCCCAGCTGCATCTGGTGTCCAGGATGCGTTGCTTTCTTTTATTCCTCCTCACTTACTAATCGCCTGGGATATTAGTTGAAGTAGTGACTTCCTGCCACTCCTTTGATTTCCTGAAAAGAAACACAGTAAACATGAGGAAACCAGCACACTTGAGAATGAAGAGAACAGGAAGCACAAGGAACCAGAAGAGGAAAAGACAGAAGAGAAAACCATTCACCAAGAACCACAGAGGAAGAAACACCAACCAGAGGCAATTGATTTACTAATGGGGATTTCACTAGAAATTGTGCTCTGTATTCCAAACCGGCTTTTTCTTAGTCTCTCCCATGCTAGTCTCCTTCAGCTGTCTCATCTACTCATCTCACAGCAGAAATCACCCATAGCCCTTACAGAACACCTGAGAGGTGTGAAAAGCCTGTGCACAGCTGATAGCAGTTGACATGACATTGTCATACTTCTCAACTGCCTAGGGGTATGTGAAGATCATTTCCATTCTCTACTGGAAGTTGATCAGCAGGTTGAGAAGACAACAGGGTCTGCAGGTCTAAGTAATCCTGGGAAGAACAGACTCAGTATGGCAAATTGAGGAATTGATAGTAGAATGCAGCCTGGGAGCAGCAGAGTCAGAAAATGAAAAGAGGGGAGACATAATTGCACAGGAGGAGGAACACATCTTTGGAGGAAGGAACTGTTTAAAAAGAGGAAGAGGCATGGAGTTGAAAGAATGTGGAAAAAGACTGCACACACAAAAATTGAGAAAAGCAGTTAAATGAGAGCACATTGTAAACCAAACTACTGTTCCTTCAGGTCATGTAGATCACTAAGATCACTAGCTACTAATTAGGGCAACAAACTGCAGGCAGCCTACCAGACAGCTACACAAGAGAAGCACGCAGTAGCATCATGTTCACAAAAAAGGAGGTTGATTGAACAAGAGCTCATTCAATCTTTTGTGACTTCACAAAATGGAGGAGTATGTGGAAGAAGATCATAACAGTTTTTGTTCAAGAGACGGATTCACTCCCACACAGAATGCTCGTGAGTTTAGGCATAACATAAAGGGCATCAATAAGCCAAGTGGCTCCAGTTTTTGTCATTCCTTGACAGTCAGAGATAACAGTGTTTAATCACTGACAAGAAATGGAGAAGGAGAAGTAAGGGGAACTGTGAACCTTAATAAAGACTGTATTTCAGGTGTGTTCTTGCTTCAGCTGGACATTCTGTAGAAATTTGTGCAGAAATGCAGGATGTCAGAAAGTACACTAATGCCAACATGACATTGTAAGGAGTGCTCCAAATCATGCCTACATTCTGCTTGAAACAGGAGTCCGGACCTCATGCTTGAGGACACTGCAGGCACACTATCCAGAGAGAAATTAATGCTCAGACACGGGGTTCTGAGAAGCCTTACAATGCTCTGGAACAGGAGCTAGGGGCCAATATTATTTCTTTGAGCCATCCTAGGTCTGCAGCTTTCTTACCCTTTCCACTCATGCTGTATTTCACGTGAAGGCACAAAGTGCCTTCTAATAATATAGTCATACAAGTGCTGATCTATTGGCAGTGTGGCCATAGGAATATTTATTCTAAAGACCTCTCTTATGAAGTTTCAGCTTCTCTAACATTATCGAAGTAAAAATAGCAATGATGAATTGAGTAAATATCAGAAACATTTTCATACCTGAAGTCGGTGACTTTTTTCCACTTTGTTTCATTGTCTTTGTCCTAAAAAAAACCACCCAGAAAAAGACATTATGTCTTTTCCAACAAACTCAGTATTACCCTAATAATATATTTATGTACTTTTCAAAGTTATCAGCAGAAACTAAGTATGTCAGAATCCTTTTCCAGACAGACCTACCTTGTCTTCCTATTTTCTGTGGTTTTGCTCCTCTTCGCATCCAGAGGATCTATATTGTTTGACAACAGGGGGGTTTCTCGCCTAGTTGATTTCAGTGAGCTGTGGAAGGCTTCCCCTTTCCTTCCACCTTCTCCTGTGGTGCCCACTGCACCTGAGAAGGCAACTTGTTTGGAGGAGCTTTGCTTTGTAACAAATTTTTCCTCCATTTCGGGGTTAGTCACACCTCGTGAGCTGTCCCTCTGGAAGGAAAAATGAAAGATTAACAGTAGCAACTGACAAAGAGCTCTGTGCATAGCTGATAGTACAACTGGAAATTTGTGAAGTACCTATATGGTAGTCCCTACATCCTGACTATTCTGCTATAAAGTGTGTCAGACAGACCATCCATAGGAAATATGATATGCTAATCTAGAAGACTTATGTTTCTCCTACATGATCAGTTTGTTGGGGGTTATTGGTCTACAGGGCTAGAGGTGACTGTGCAGTTCATCAAGGGATAACAAATCCCAAAGCTTAATGTCTGAGAGCTGTTTGTGGCTTCACCCCAAGTTCTCTGCTGATTCATGTCCAGGACTCCCTTAGGATTATCCTCTTCCTTTTGCTCATATTCAGAAACTGAGATAAGAACTTTTTTCAGCCAAAAGGAACAACTTAAGAACATACCCCTGACTATGAGGGAAAACTAAACATCAAACTCTAAGTAGTATGTCATTTTTTGAGTCACAAAATTTTACAAGGGCTATGGCATGCCTAGCATCCTCACTCTCATTGCCCTGAAAAATCTGTATAGAAATTGCAACAAGCCAGTTATTTTGATAAAGAGAACTGTAGCTCCTTCATAGCACACAAAAACTTTGACTTGAGAGTTAGTAAAGAATATTGGTACAAGTGACACTTTCTGGTTGGTCAGCCTGAACTTTTGATCTCTACTTGTTAAAGACTCACATTTTCTGATGAGTTGTTTGGGCTGGGAGCTCTCTTGCGACGCAGGACAAAATCCTCGGATTTTACATTGACTTCATCATTCCCAGTATTTTGTGGTTTTTTCAGGAGAGATATGACCTTCAGCCATTGGTAGAATAGGAATTGTTCCTGGTCTGGTGGGGCACAGAGTTCTAAGTAATGGGAATGGCCATTTGCTAATTTTAACATGAGGCAGTGCTTCTCTGCGTTGTGGACGGAGAGTTCCACAAGCGTCAGGGGGAGGAGCCTATTAAAAAAGGGGAAATGCATTGTTAAACACAGGTGAAGATTCCTTTCAAAGAAGACATTGTGTCTGTCAGACCTACAGCTAGACTAAGACTAAAAGTGAGAAACTAGAATAGGAAGAATCTGCTGAGGGGGTTTGGACACCGAGTGCCTCTAGCTGGCTATAGAAGGAATGTTGGGCAGCGGTGTACAGAATGGAGCCAAAGGATGTTGGCTTCTTTACAATACCTTTATTCCACTGCCTTATTCCCTGGAAATCATGTACCCCCAGTACTCCTACCATTTCTCCGCTTCTGATATATTTAGGAAAAGGTTACTAAATATTTGTTATCATCATCTATCTGCATGTCTGCAATGATGACCTGAAATGATAACCAGAATGGGGCCCAAAGCTGCGTACTGAAGTGATTCTTCTAAATTTACTGTGCTAGTGCTGGGACAAAGAGTCAGTGCAAATATGAGGTCTGCTAATAAAGAGACCCCTAAAAGGAGGAAATGGGAAACATTAATATTTCTTATTTACGCTTCAAATCAATATTTAACCCTTCTTGGTGCTAGCTGACCTGGTAAGTACTAGGTGTTCCATGTGGGATAGCTGCTCTGACGGTTTCCAGAAGTCTGACATAATTTCCTGTCGGGACACAGGCTCCTCACGTGCTATCAGCATCACATTAGGTACTGGTGAGCTGGGACTGGTAGCACAGATGCCAACGGTCACATAACTGGGTCGGTTATGGAGACAAATTGAGTCTCCTCTTGCATTAACCTGGGAAAAAAAAAAAAAAAAGCACTCCTTCAACACTGACATTTGCCATACACTCTCACAGAGAATGTACTACTGATACATTTCATAGTGTTTTGACTTGGGGGCCCTAGAGCTTAGGTGCTAGGTTAGGGAGGTGAGAGGGGAATGTGGAATACTGAGACAGGAATGTCTGTGAATGAAAAGAGGGGAGAAGTTTAATAATGATAAAAGAGGGCTGAAAATCACTGGCTCTTGCATCATTTCCATCACTAGGTATCTGATTTCTGCCATCAGAAGCGTCTTGAGTACCATTATTTTGAATTTCTCTTAGTGTAAACATAATGGAAGATATGCTCCATTCTGATTCACAGTCTTTGTCAGCATTGCTGTGATATGAGACCTGATTATGAACCAGAAGCCTGTACAACAGTCCTAGCAATTGCTACAGGAAGGAGTTGGGCTGACATGGAAGGGTGAAAATATCACTTTTTGTTCTCTAATTTGCAGCATTGCTGTTTCTAGGCTTCTGGACTATTGGCTGTGAAGTAAAGGAAGAATGAGTCTATAGGAGGAGGGAAACACTATCTGTTGTGTGTGGAGTAAACAGAGAATTAGTGAGAATAAATGAGGAATAACCTGTTGAAGTAAAGGAGTGAAAAAAGGGTATTGATTGCACACAATTTTATCTTGAGCATGGCATGTGATTTCATTTGCACAGCTTCTTACCTCAAGAAACTTGCTCTCGAAGAGGGGAACAGAGGAAAAAGGATGATACTCTCCTTGGTTAAGGAGTCTCTTAAGGTCACCCACAACACAGGCCTGACTTGAACTGATGCTCTCAAAATCAAACTTCTTATTCATTTTGCCTACCCACAAACCAAAAAAACAAGTTTAAAAGTTAAAGGGAATAGAAACAAAGCAGCTTGTATGTTAAAAAAAACCTTTCAATGATTATGAAGGGAAACATAATACTTCCAGATAGGTTTAATTATAGTACTAAAAAGCAGAACTTCCCCATCAAAACACCCATTTTTAAGAACACGCAGTCTCAAGTACAAAGGGGAACTTAGTAAGGCTTTGTCACAGCTTTTGGTTCCTCTTTTACTCTTTAAGGAAAAGGGGCCAGTGAATCTATGAACATGGTATTCTATAATTCACAATCTTCTTGTTTCTAAGGAAACTTATGAATATATGATATTTACGTAATCTTATAAATAAGCACAGAAACCCTTGGACCAGTCTCAGTACTAAATAGTGACTTCTATCATCTTGACTCTTGGTTCATGGATGGTTTTTGTCAGGAGTCAAGAAGAGGACAGAACCTAAGAGACTTTCTAAAGTAAAAAATCTCCAGCAGCTGACCATAGTAAAACACCAGACACTTTTGCACAGATATTGTCCATGCAGTGCAGGCTGCCATGACAACGGTTGGCCTACCCCAAGGGGGACAATGGTCTGGGAGCCAAGGACAAAGGCAGCAGAATAGCAGCCTTCAACAATCAGAGCATAATCCTCCAATCCTGCAAAATTCAAAATGAATGAGCTGACAGACACATACCGGAAAAGGTACAGCGCTGGAGTCTATCCTGAGGCTGTTCCAGGAGTCCAGTCAGGAGCAGCAGCAAGCAGAGCTAGAGACTGGACTTTAGCTAATGTACAAGGAAACCCCCTCTCAGAAGCTAGGGGTAGCAATATATACACCTATAACTCCCCTCAAAGAAAGACTAGACACCCAGGGCAGGGCTTAAGTATATCTCTCAGCCTTATGGGGCAGAGATCACAGGTGAAGCTAGTCAAGGCAGTTAAGGCCTGTTGGTCCACTCAACCTGGTGGCCTGCAGGTTAATGAGCCAATTTAAAATGGAGCACTGCTTTGTAAATTTTAGTTTCTCTCTACACATTCTGTTGCCAGAGTAACCTTTTAGATCATCCAGGTGATGTCATAATCAACCTATATTATGCCTTTGTTTCGTCATCTTATCTCATAACGCTGCTGCTTCCAACGGAACTTGGTGCTTGAAGAGTGTTCAGACCATGACTGACCACCAGGCTGGTAGCAGCAGAATCTATACTGCAAAATGAGTTATGTTATCTGGCAGTTTGAAGAGCTGTTGAGCAATCTCCTGTGCAGGTACACAGCCTCCTTTGGGAGGACCCTGGGATGCATGTCATCCGGCCCCATAGACTTGTAGACATTCAGTCTCATGAGGCGGTCTCGGACTTGCTCTGCTCTTACAGTGGGGGGGGATTTACTCCCCCAGTTCCCACCTAGAGGTCCAGGGATGCAAGGTTCTGGGATTTGAGAATTATGAGAATCCTGGCTGCCTGAGAAGACGGAGGCAAAGAACTCATTCAGTACCTCAGCCTTCTCCTCATCAGTTGCAGCCAGTTCTCCTTTCTCATTTAGCAAGGGAGGTACGTTCTCTTTGACCTGTCTCTTCTGGCCAATGTACCTGTAAAATCCCTTCTTGTTGTTTTTAACATCCCTTGCCAAGTTCAGTTCCATCTGCGCCTTGGCTTTCCTGACCCCGTCTCTGCAAGTCCGAACAGCATCCCTGTATTCTTTCCAGGCTACACACCCTTGCTTCCAGAGCTTGTGTTTGCCTTTCTTTTCTCTCAGTTTGACCAGCAGGTCCTTACTTAGCCATGCTGGCTTCCTGCCCCTCCTGCCCACTTTCTTATTCAGAGGGACAGAGAGCCCTTGAGCTCTCAGAAAGGCATCCTTAAAGATTAGCCAGCTGTCCTCAACATTTCTGTCTCTAAGGACCACCTCCCAGGAGATCTTGGTCAACAGGTCCTTGAACAGCCTAAAGTTTGCTCTCTTGAAGTTCAGTGTCCTGATCCCACTCTTCACCAGGCCCACACCCCTTGAGATCACAAACTCAACTAGGGCATGGTCGCTGCAGCCCAGGCTGTCTCCAACCTTAACACCTTTAATGATCTCCCCCACGTTGGTGAGCACCAGGTCCAGCAATGCATCTCCTCTGGTTGGTCTATCAACTATTTGAACCAGAAAGTTGCCATCTACAGACTCCGGGAGTCTCCTGGATCTCTTGCAGGTCGCTGTGTGGTTTTCCCAACAGATGTCTGGGTGGTTAAAGTCCCCCATCAGAATGAGTGCCTGTGACCACGATACCTCCTGCAGCTGAAGGAAGAAAGCCTCATCAGTATTCTCTCTTTGATCAGGTGGCCTGTAGTAAACCCCTATCACCAGCTGCTCTTTATTAGCCCCATCCCTAATTCTGACCCACAGGCTTTCGACCTGCTCCTGGCCACTTCTCAGAGAGAGCTCCTCACAGTCTATCCACTTTTTAACACAGAGGGCAACTCCCCCACCCTTCCTTCCTAACCTATCCCTTCTAAAAAGTTGATACCCTTCTACAGGGGTATTCCAACTGTGGGAATCATCCCACCATGTCTCCGTGATTGCAACTACATCAAAATTTTCCAGTGCCATCACGGTTTCCAATTCCTCCAGCTTGTTACCCATGCTGCGTGCATTCGTGTAGACACTTCAGCTGGGCTTTCTGACTCACAACTTCGTTGAGGAGCCCTCCCTCAAACCTCTGGGAGGAATCTGAAGTTTTCCCCCACTGCCTCCTAGAGGGACATTAGAAGGTTCCAGAGGGGGGGTCAGCAATACTACCTCCTCTGAGGAGTCCCCAGAAGTTCTTAAGGGACACTTTAGAGGTACTTCCCTACAGTCTTGTAGAATTTCAGCATCTCCAAGCCCTTCTCTATCCTGTTGAATTTCACCCTCTTCACCCTTCAAATCTTGTACAAGGCTAGAGGCGACTTGCTCAACCCTAGTAAGCCTCACTATTTCCCCTCCCCGGTTCCTAACTAGTTTAAAGCCCTGTCAATGAGGCCTGCCAGCTCTTGAGCTAAGATTCTTGTCCCTCTTGGGGACAGGTGGCACCCATCCGCTGCTATCAGGCCAGGCACTGAGTAAACAGCCCCGTGATTAAAAAACCCAAAGTTCATAAAGCGGCACCAGCCCCTCAGCCAACTGTTCAACACCTCTGTTTTCTTGGCCCACTTCGTGTTCTTCACTGCTCCAAATGGGATAGAAGAAAACACTACTTGCATTCCCCCTCCCTCAATCAGCCTCCCTAAACCCCTGAAGTCTCTTTTGATACTTCTCAGACTTCTTTGAGAGATATCATCACTGCCTGCCTGAACAATGAGTAACGGGTAGTAATCAGAGGGATGAACCAGATCCGGGATTTTTCTAGTTATGTCCCTGATCCGTGCTCCAGGGAGGCAGCACACTTCCCTACGGGTAGGGTCTGGCCTGCATATGGGGCCCTCTGTTCCCTTGAGAAGGGAACCCCCAACCAGAATCACCTTTCTGTCTTTCCTAGTGGAGGCAGTCTTGAGGCATGGAGTTGTCTTCCTCATTCTTAGCCTCCTATTAGGGGGATCGTCCCCCACCTTCCCACACTCCCTAATGCTTCTTAGTCTCTCTACCTCTTCTTTGAGGTCTGCCCCCATGCTAAGCAGATCTTCCACCTGCTCACACCTCACACAGGTGAGATCGTCGACACCATCTGCCGGCAGGAGCAGGCTCAGGCACTCCCTACAGCCAGAGACTTGCACAGCCTCACTCCTGGACAGGCCCTCAGTCTGTGTCTCCACGCTCTTAATGGGGCGAGCCCTCTGCCTGGTGGAGACCGCACTCCTGGGCAGGCCCTCGGCCTGGCTCCCCATACTCTTAATGGGGCGAGCCCTCTGCCTGGTGGAGGCCATGGTAATCTGCTGCCTCAGAGACTGGCAGTAGGTGAGTCAGGTCCCCGGTGCTGAGAGCCGGAACTTACCTGCCCGGCCACACGAGCTACAGGGTCAGCCGTGCGCACGCGCTGACCTCCCCTCTCTGCCTCAGGTAGGCAGCGACTAGTCGCCGCCCTCCCTGAGGCTTTTTCTAGGCCATGGGCGCTGCTGAGGCCGCCATTGCCCTGGCAACGCCTACACCACAATCTTGTTGCTTGAGAGAAAGGCAGTTTAATAGGACAGAAAAAGAAGACAAAACCAATAATAAAAATCAGATAAAGCAAACAAGTGATGAACAGTACAATTGCTCACTAACCAAAGCCAATAGTCAACTAATTCTTGAGGCAGACTGTCTCCCCGCGCACCCCCATATACAGAGCATAAGGTATGGACTATCGCTTTAGCCAGTTTGGGTCAGCTGCCTTGGCTGTGTCTCCTCCCAGCTTCTTGGACACCCCTTGCCTTCTCCTTTATGGGTCAGTATAAGAAACTGACTGAAGAAAACAAACTCTATCAGCCAAAACCAGGACACGAAGGAAGGAAAATCTGAGCTAAGAGAATGTCAGGGAGCAGTAGAGCCACAACAACTCTTCTATTGCAGGATAATATATTTACACCTAAGACAGGATTACTGTATGATGCTCTGTTGTGCCATGTATATGTACACATTATGGCATGGACAGCTGAGGTGCCTCTGCATCACTCATTGTTTTAATGTGTTGACATGTATTTCATCAGCTGTTGTAAGAGATGTTGCTATCAGGTTTTTGAGACACATTTTGCATGGCTTTGGGTGTGTGTGTGTGTGTGTGGTGAATTCTGTAGCCTGATAGAAGCAAGACTGATGCAGCTCCATGCCCTCAGGATCAGCCAACAATACAGCTAAGCATGTGTTACCTCTATCTACCACTCACAAACTCACTTGCACAATACATATAGAGACCACCTGTGGCCTCATCCTATTCTGCTCTCTGGCTGATCAGGATGAAGGTCCATTAGTGGGAGAACCAGACATGTACACAATGCAGATCCCTGCAGCAGCCAGGCTCAGACATTTTGTTCAGCAACCTGGCCCCTGGATTCCAGTCTCCCCAGTAGCTGGCACCTGGACATACGAGCCTCTGAGGTTGCAACCCCACTCCTGTCACTGCTACAGACCCTTCACCCACAAACATGTGTATGTACATTGTGGTCTTTGAGGCAGCTGGCTTTGGGGACACAGTCCACCCAGTAGCTGGTCCTGGAGCCTTGGTCAGTCCAGGTGCCTCCTCCACAGAGGCAACTATGTGCATGCACACACACATGTGCTAGTTCCTCCCATGATCTTGCCTTTTCCTCGCCCAGGAAGAGAGTTAGAAATGACATTTAATAAAGCAGGACAGACTGTGGTGATACCAGGCAAGGCACAGGGCATGCCCAGACAAACGTACCTGTTTACATTTGACCAGCCCTTTTTATGCCTCTGTTTTCCTATGCCTGTTCATCCCCAAATCCCCTACACCCACTGGTTTTACCACCTTTGGCTCCTGTCCTAAACATCCCCTAAATCTTGTGTAATCATGTTTTTCCCCCTGCATTACATGACATGTTCTGCACCCCCAGGTGGTAACCTCAATAGCTTAAAAGATGATGGTGAGAGCCCTCCCATTGCCTCATGGTGATGGGTTTCATGCCTGGGGCCATGGGAGGGCCCAGCCAAGGCATCTGTAAGGATTTAACTGGGGTTCCTGCCTGCCATTGTGCCCATGTGCTCCTCTGGGTTTGTGGAGATGGGCCTCTGGTGGGCTGATGGCTCCTGTGATAGGCGTGGGAGTCACTGGGGCTGGGTGTCATTTGGATTCTCCTACCTGCCATCCTCTTCATGCTCCTTCATGTGTGTGCTTTTTATCACACCCCTTAGCAAAAGTCTGTTATTAGTGTTGTTTTGGGTTTTTTTTGCTTTCATCTTACCTTAGCCAACACCTCTTAGAAAAAGTGTAGCTAAGGGAGAAGGCAGCAGCATGACTCCTTAGCAATGTAGGCTGCCAAGAGCGTATTAAGTCCTGTTTTCTGCTCTGTTCTCTGGCTTTTCGTAGAATATTGGGCAAATTGATTGGATTGTCCCGGATCACATGCTCTTCCCTCAAGTGCTCCAGAATGTCACCCAGGAGGATCTGTTCCACGATCTTCCAAGGCACAGAGGAGAGGCTCACCGGCCTGTAATTCCCTGGGTCTTCCTTGCTCCCTTTCTTATAAATGGGAGTGACATGACCTTTTTTCCAGCCCCCAGGGACCTCTCCTGACAGCCATGACATGATACTGCTCTCTATCCCTTGTCCCCCTGAAAAGCTCTGGAAGTTACTTCCATGAGAAGTTTTCTTCAGTGTAAGTCACTTAAAAAGGTAGATTCCACTGTCAAGGATCAAAATTTATTCGTTGCTGGTTGTGAATTAATGCAAAGCAAAACAGAGGCTGTATTTCAGCAGTAGGTAATTGTACACAAGAGGTTATGAATGGAACGAAGTCTGCAGGGAATTCTCTCTTTGTGTACATATTTTCCTTGTCCCAGCTGCATCGGATGTCCAGGATGCGTTGCTTTCTTTTATTCCTCCTCACTTACTAATCGCCTGGGATATTAGTTGAAGTAGTGACTTCCTGCCACTCCTTTGATTTCCTGAAAAGAAACACAGTAAACATGAGGAAACCAGCACACTTGAGAATGAAGAGAACAGGAAGCACAAGGAACCAGAAGAGGAAAAGACAGAAGAGAAAACCATTCACCAAGAACCACAGAGGAAGAAACACCAACCAGAGGCAATTGATTTACTAATGGGGATTTCACTAGAAATTGTGCTCTGTATTCCAAACCGGCTTTTTCTTAGTCTCTCCCATGCTAGTCTCCTTCAGCTGTCTCATCTACTCATCTCACAGCAGAAATCACCCATAGCCCTTACAGAACACCTGAGAGGTGTGAAAAGCCTGTGCACAGCTGATAGCAGTTGACATGACATTGTCATACTTCTCAACTGCCTAGGGGTATGTGAAGATCATTTCCATTCTCTACTGGAAGTTGATCAGCAGGTTGAGAAGACAACAGGGTCTGCAGGTCTAAGTAATCCTGGGAAGAACGGACCCTGCATTTGTCTCAGTATGGCAAATTGAGGAATTGATAGTAGAATGCAGCCTGGGAGCAGCAGAGTCAGAAAATGAAAAGAGGGGAGACATAATTGCACAGGAGGAGGAATACATCTTTGGAGGAAGGAACTGTTTAAAAAGAGGAAGAGGCATGGAGTTGAAAGAATGTGGAAAAAGACTGAGAAAAGGAACAGAAAAGCTGAAAAGCTGTGTGCAACTGGGAGAAAGGAGCAATTAAACACAGGGAAGGAAGCAAAGATGGTAACAGAAAGACTACAGTGGGAAATACAGTTGGCTGGTTTTTTCCTCCCTTATAGAAAATACACTGCAAATGTATTACTACAAAATCAATATCTAAAAGTAACCATTTACATTGAATGGAAAGTGGAGTCCAAACTCTAGAGGGACTCTAGAGGACTGAAATAAATAGGCAGGTTCCCACACCCCCTTCCCTCAGCACAACAAATCCAAATGCTAGATTTAGTAAGAAGACTGTTTTGGTGTGGGATCTTTTCTTTTTCCTCTTTTCCTGAATGATATTATGGTTTTATGTGTGTAATGGAAAATATATGAAGCATTTCTGTTCTCATTGCTTCACTACTTCATTATTATAGTTTTCACAACCTGCTGGGCTCGGGACAAGTGACTCAAATTGGCCAACAGGATCATTCCATGCCAGTTACATCATGCCGAGTATAAAATGCAGGGGGTGTTGCAGTGTTGGCGCGCGAACAGCAGGGACCAACAGGGAGCGTGCTCTCGGCTCGGGGCTTTGTTTACTCGCGGCGCGAGCTCGGGTCCTTTGTGTCGCGGCGGCGGTTTGCGCGGGCTGCGGCGCGGTGTCCGTTACGGGGAGTGCGCCATCTGAACTGCTCATCTCGGCAAAAGGTTGTATCGTTCATTGTTATCTGTCCTTCCCCTGTTATTTCCAGTAAAAAATACCCTTATCGCAACCTGCGAGGTTCTGGTGTTTTGGTTTCCCTCCCCCGCTCCGGGGGAAATCTGAACGCGTGGTCCCCGGCTCCGGTGAAACCACAACATATTTACACAGAAAAATTGAGAAAAGCAGTTAAATGAGAGCACATTGTAAACCAAACTACTGTTCCTTCAGGTCATGTAGATCACTAAGATCACTAGCTACTAATTAGGGCAACAAACTGCAGGCAGCCTACCAGACAGCTACACAAGAGAAGCACGCAGTAGCATCATGTTCACAAAAAAGGAGGTTGATTGAACAAGAGCTCATTCAATCTTTTGTGACTTCACAAAATGGAGGAGTATGTGGAAGAAGATCATAACAGTTTTTGTTCAAGAGACGGATTCACTCCCACACAGAATGCTCGTGAGTTTAGGCATAACATAAAGGGCATCAATAAGCCAAGTGGCTCCAGTTTTTGCCATTCCTTGACAGTCAGAGATAACAGTGTTTAATCACTGACAAGAAATGGAGAAGGAGAAGTAAGGGGAACTGTGAACCTTAATAAAGACTGTATTTCAGGTGTGTTCTTGCTTCAGCTGGACATTCTGTAGAAATTTGTGCAGAAATGCAGGATGTCAGAAAGTACACTAATGCCAACATGACATTGTAAGGAGTGCTCCAAATCATGCCTACATTCTGCTTGAAACAGGAGTCCGGACCTCATGCTTGAGGACACTGCAGGCACACTATCCAGAGAGAAATTAATGCTCAGACACGGGGTTCTGAGAAGCCTTACAATGCTCTGGAACAGGAGCTAGGGGCCAATATTATTTCTTTGAGCCATCCTAGGTCTGCAGCTTTCTTACCCTTTCCACTCATGCTGTATTTCACCTGATTTTCAGTGAAGTTGAAATGGCTGTCAACAGCCAAACAAGTCAAATCTCAAGACTAGAAGAAACCTGTCACTGAACACTGGAAGGTGAGGTGTGATCACAGCAGGGAATGAGCACAAAGTGCCTTCTAATAATATAGTCATACAAGTGCTGATCTATTGGCAGTGTGGCCATAGGAATATTTATTCTAAAGACCTCTCTTATGAAGTTTCAGCTTCTCTAACATTATCAAAGTAAAAATAGCAATGATGAATTGAGTAAATATCAGAAACATTTTCATACCTGAAGTCGGTGACTTTTTTCCACTTTGTTTCATTGTCTTTGTCCTAAAAAAAACCACCCAGAAAAAGACATTATGTCTTTTCCAACAAACTCAGTATTACCCTAATAATATATTTATGTACCAGCATCAGTATCACATAGGTGCCTTTTTAACCCCTTTCTGTCTACAGTAGAAACATGTATTGCTATTCTTTACTGAGAGGGTGGTCAGGCACTGGAACAGGCTTCCCAGTGAAGGGGCACAGCACCGAGCTTGGCCGAGTTCAGGAGGCATCTGGACGATGCCCTCAGTCACATGCTCTGATTTGCCTGGCCCTGTGTGGAGCCAGGAGTTGGACTGGGTGATCCTTACGGGTCACTTCCAACTCAGGAGATTCTATGATTTTATGTAGTAAGCCTTGTTGAAGTGCAAGCACACTAAATGTATAAAGATATTTGAATGTTAGAATCTCCACTTATATATGATGTATCTGAACACATCACGCATCTGAACACATCACTTCGAGCCTAGGTGGAGCTTGAGAAGTGCTTATGTTGAAGGTCAAGGAGACCACTAGCACTTAAGTCAGTGAACATTCATGCACTTTTGCTTGATTGCCCGTCTTTCTGAAACAAGGAGTGGGAGGGTGGGCAGATGGAATGGTCTTTCAAAAGTCCCTAAACATCTGAGAACCCAAGTCTGGATACTTGGAAACCCCACCTGGTATTCGTCAGCTTCCTAGCATTAGGAAAATCACAGTAACCCTGAAAAGGTGTTGCAGTAATATATTTTCTGAAGACAAAAACATGACACATTTTACTTTTCAAAGTTATCAGCAGAAACTAAGTATGTCAGAATCCTTTTCCAGACAGACCTACCTTGTCTTCCTATTTTCTGTGGTTTTGCTCCTCTTCGCATCCAGAGGATCTATATTGTTTGACAACAGGGGGGTTTCTCGCCTAGTTGATTTCAGTGAGCTGTGGAAGGCTTCCCCTTTCCTTCCACCTTCTCCTGTGGTGCCCACTGCACCTGAGAAGGCAACTTGTTTGGAGGAGCTTTGCTTTGTAACAAATTTTTCCTCCATTTCGGGGTTAGTCACACCTCGTGAGCTGTCCCTCTGGAAGGAAAAATGAAAGATTAACAGTAGCAACTGACAAAGAGCTCTGTGCATAGCTGATAGTACAACTGGAAATTTGTGAAGTACCTATATGGTAGTCCCTACATCCTGACTATTCTGCTATAAAGTGTGTCAGACACACCATCCATAGAAAATATGATATGCTAATCTAGAAGACTTATGTTTCTCCTACATGATCAGTTTGTTGGGGGTTATTGGTCTACAGGGCTAGAGGTGACTGTGCAGTTCATCAAGGGATAACAAATCCCAAAGCTTAATGTCTGAGAGCTGTTTGTGGCTTCACCCCAAGTTCTCTGCTGATTCATGTCCAGGACTCCCTTAGGATTGTCCTCTTCCTTTTGCTCATATTCAGAAACTGAGATAAGAACTTTTTTCAGCCAAAAGGAACAACTTAAGAACATACCCCTGACTATGAGGGAAAACTAAACATCAAACTCTAAGTAGTATGTCATTTTTTGAGTCACAAAATTTTACAAGGGCTATGGCATGCCTAGCATCCTCACTCTCATTGCCCTGAAAAATCTGTATAGAAATTGCAACAAGCCAGTTATTTTGATAAAGAGAACTGTAGCTCCTTCATAGCACACAAAAACATTGACTTGAGAGTTAGTAAAGAATATTGGTACAAGTGACACTTTCTGGTTGGTCAGCCTGAACTTTTGATCTCTACTTGTTAAAGACTCACATTTTCTGATGAGTTGTTTGGGCTGGGAGCTCTCTTGCGACGCATGACAAAATCCTCGGATATTACATTGACTTCAGCATTCCCAGTATTTTGTGGTTTTTTCAGGAGAGACATGAGCTTCAGCCATTGGTGGAATAGGTATTGTTGCTGGTCTGGTGGGGCACAGAGTTCTAAGTAATGGGAATGGCCATTTGCTAATTTTAACATGAGGCAGTGCTTCTCTGCGTTGTGGACGGAGAGTTCCACAAGCGTCAGGGGGAGGAGCCTATTAAAAAAGGGGAAATGCATTGTTAGACACAGGTGAAGATTCCTTTCAAAGAAGACATTGTGTCTGTCAGACCTACAGCTAGACTAAGACTAAAAGTGAGAAACTAGAATAGGAAGAATCTGCTGAGGGGGGTTGGACACCGAGTGCCTCTAGCTGGCTGTAGAAGGAATGTTGGGCAGCGGTGTACAGAATGGAGCCAAAGGATGTTGGCTTCTTTACAATACCTTTATTCCACTGCCTTATTCCCTGGAAATCTTGTACCCCCAGTACTCCTACCATTTCTCCGCTTCTGATATATTTAGGAAAAGGATATTAAATATTTGTTATCATCATCTATCTGCATGTCTGCAATGATGACCTGAAATGACAACCAGAATGGGGCCCAAAGCTGCGTACTGAAGTGATTCTTCTAAATTTACTGTGCTAGTGCTGGGACAAAGAGTCAGTGCAAATATGAGGTCTGCTAATAAAGAGATCCCTAAAAGGAGGAAATGGGAAACATTAATATTTCTTATTTATGCTTCAAATCAATATTTAACCCTTCTTGGTGCTAGCTGACCTGGTAAGTACTAGGTGTTCCATGTGGGATAGCTGCTCTGACGGTTTCCAGAAGTCTGACATAATTTCCTGTCGGGACACAGGCTCCTCACGTGCTATCAGCATCACATTAGGTACTGGTGAGCTGGGACTGGTAGCACAGATGCCAACGGTCACATAACTGGGTCGGTTATGGAGACAAATTGAGTCTCCTCTTGCATTAACCTGAAAAAAAAAAAAAAGCACTCCTTCAACACTGACATTTGCCATACACTCTCACAGAGAATGCACTACTGATACATTTCATAGTGTTTTGACTTGGGGGCCCTAGAGCTTAGGTGCTAGGTTAGGGAGGTGAGAGGGGAATGTGGAATACTGAGACAGGAATGTCTGTGAATGAAAAGAGGGGAGAAGTTTAATAATGATAAAAGAGGGCTGAAAATCACTGGCTCTTGCATCATTTCCATCACTAGGTATCTGATTTCTGCCATCAGAAGCATCTTGAGTACCATTATTTTGAATTTCTCTTAGTGTAAACATAATGGAAGATATGCTCCATTCTGATTCACAGTCTTCATCAGCATTGCTGTGATATGAGACCTGATTATGAACCAGGATCCTGCTAGGTGCTGCACAAACACAGAGTGGAAAAACATTCCAGGTAATTTATATGTAAGACATGAAATTGCAGAAAGAGAAAAACGAGAAAATACAAGGAGATACGAATAAATTTATAAATACAATCAACTGACATGTTCTGTACCATTGTCAGGGTTTGGTTTTGATAGGCATCAAAGAAAAAAGTGTGTCCTAAGAACAAACTTAAGAGACGCCAGTGTGTTAAATTTGTGAATATTTGGTAGAACCTCCTCCCACATGTAAGAGACAGTATGGAAAAAAAAATTTAAAAATCAAGGGCTATTTTACCCCTTTTTAATGTAAATGAGTCAGTGGTGGAGCTGCTTTCTCGAGTTGATTGGTTAGGACAACTGCCTCTTTGATAGTAAATATGGTCTGATAAATAAGGAAGGGATCAATCATAAAGTATCTTGAAAACAGAGGGATATCTAATTAACATTCTGCATGTGTATCAACAAAGCAAAAGTGAATTAATTAAGGCAAAAACCAAAGGATATTGCAACTATCAAGGTGAAGTGATGAAATCCTGTGAAAAACAGAGTTGATATACACCCTGTAAATAGAATGCAGATGTATTAAACTAATGTGAATGCAGTGCTGTAGGTATAGACTGTTGGCAGAGTCTTGCAGGGTTCTTTGCCACTGCTTAGGGTTAAGAGGCCTGCAAGGATGCTAGAAGCTGCAAGGGGGGAGACATTTTCTGAGGAAGGCTGACGGCCATTTTGGCTAGGTTGAACTGATACTGGTGGCTAAAAACCATAATGAGTTAGCACAGAACCAGAAGCCTGTACAACAGTCCTAGCAATAGCTACAGGAAGGAGTTGGGCTGACATGGAAGGCTGAAAATATCACTTTTTGTTCTCTAATTTGCAGCATTGATTGCACACAATTTTATCTTGAGCATGGCACGTGATTTCATTTGCACAGCTTCTTACCTCAAGAAACTTGCTCTCGAAGAGGGGAACAGAGGAAAAAGGATGATACTCTCCTTGGTTAAGGAGTCTCTTAAGGTCACCCACAACACAGGCCTGACTTGAACTGATGCTCTCAAAATCAAATTTCTTATTCATTTTGCCTACCCACAAACCAAAAAACAACTTCTCAGACTTCTTTGAGAGATATCATCACTGCCTGCCTGAACAATGAGTAACGGGTAGTAATCAGAGGGATGAACCAGATCCAGGATTTTTCTAGTTATGTCCTTGATCCGTGCTCCAGGGAGGCAGCACACTTCCCTACGGGTAGGGTCTGGCCTGCATATGGGGCCCTCTGTTCCCTTGAGAAGGGAACCCCCAACCAGAATCACCTTTCTGTCTTTCCTAGTGGAGGAAGTCTTGAGGCATGGAGTTGATTTCCTCATTCTTAGCCTCCTGTTAGGGGGATCGTCCCCCACCTTCCCATTTGCCTCCTCTTCAACTCCCAGCACCTCAAACCTATTGCTTAGAGGGACCTGAGGAACCAAGGTAGGCAGGGAGGAGGTTTTCCCACGGCGCCGAGCTGGGACTATCTTCCAACCCTCTCCTTCTTTCTGGTCACTGACTTCTCCCCGTTCTGCCTGGTAGGGCTGGGGAGCCATCATTTTTTGGGGAAAATTTCCCTGGTGACTTTCCCTCTGTCTAGCCAGCGAGTTGCCCCACCAATCGATTTCCCTCTCACACTCCCTAATGCTTCTTAGTCTCTCTACCTCTTCTTTGAGGTCTGCCCCCATGCTGAGCAGATCTTCCACCTGCTCACACCTCACACAGGTGAGATCGTCGACACCATCTGCCGGCAGGAGCAGGCTCAGGCACTCCCTACCGCCAGAGACTTGCACAGCCTCACTCCTGGACAGGCCCTCAGTCTGTGTCTCCATGCTCTTAATGGGGCGAGCCCTCTGCCTGGTGGAGACCGCACTCCTGGGCAGGCCCTCGGCCTGGCTCCCCATATTCTTAATGGGACGAGCCCTCTGCCTGGTGGAGGCCATGGTAATCTGCTGCCTCAGAGACTGGCAGTAGGTGAGACAGGTCCCCGGTGCTGAGAGCCGGAACTTACCTGCCCGGCCACACGAGCTACAGGGTCAGCCGTGCGCACGCGCTGACCTCCCCTCTCTGCGTCAGGTAGGCAGCGACTAGTCGCCGCCCTCCCTGAGGCTTTTTCTAGGCCATGGGCGCTGCTGAGGCCGCCATTGCCCTGGCAACGCCTACACCACAATCTTGTTGCTTGAGAGAAAGGCAGTTTAATAGGACAGAAAAAGAAGACAAAACCAATAATAAAAATCAGATAAAGCAAACAAGTGATGAACAGTACAATTGCTCACTAACCAAAGCCAATAGTCAACTAATTCTTGAGGCAGACTGTCTCCCCGCGCACCCCCATAGACAGAGCATAAGGTATGGACTATCGCTTTAGCCAGTTTGGGTCAGCTGCCTTGGCTGTGTCTCCTCCCAGCTTCTTGGACACCCCTTGCCTTCTCCTTTATGGGTCAGTATAAGAAACTGACTGAAGAAAACAAACTGTATCAGCCAAAACCAGGACACGAAGGAAGGAAAATCTGAGCTAAGAGAATGTCAGGGAGCAGTAGAGCCACAACAGCTCTTCTATTGCAGGATAATATATTTACACCTAAGACAGGATTACTGTATGATGCTCTGTTGTGCCATGCATATGTACACATTATGGCATGGACAGCTGAGGTGCCTCTGCATCACTCATTGTTTTAATGTGTTGACATGTATTTCATCAGCTGTTGCTATCAGGTTTTTGAGACACATTTTGTATGGCTTTGGGTGTGTGTGTGTGTGGTGAATTCTGTAGCCTGATAGAAGCAAGACTGATGCAGCTCCATGCCCTCAGGATCAGCCAACAATACAGCTAAGCATGTGTTACCTCTATCTACCACTCACAAACACACTTGCACAATACATATAGTCACCACCTGTGGCCTCATCCTATTCTGCTCTCTGGCTGATCAGGATGAAGGTCCATTAGTGGGAGAACCAGACATGTACACAATGCAGATCCCTGCAGCAGCCAGGCTCAGACATTTTGTTCAGCAACCTGGCCCCTGGATTCCAGTCTCCCCAGTAGCTGGCACCTGGACATACGAGCCTCTGAGGTTGCAACCCCACTCCTGTCACTGCTACAGACCCTTCACCCACAAACATGTGTATGTACATTGTGGTCTTTGAGGCAGCTGGCTTTGGGGACACAGTCCACCCAGTAGCTGGTCCTGGAGCCTTGGTCAGTCCAGGTGCCTCCTCCACAGAGGCAACTATGTGCATGCACACACACATGTGCTAGTTCCTCCCATGATCTTGCCCTTTCCTTGCCCAGGAAGAGAGTTAGAAATGACATTTAATAAAGCCGGACACCCCTTAGCAAAAGTCTGTTATTAGTGTTGGTTGCGTTGTTTTGGGTTTTTTTGCTTTCATCTTACCTTAGCCAACACCTCTTAGAAAAAGTGTAGCTAAGGGAGAAGGCAGCAGCATGACTCCTTAGCAATGTAGGCTGCCAAGAGCGTATTAAGTCCTGTTTTCTGCTCTGTTCTCTGGCTTTTCATAGAATATTGGGCAAATTGATTGGATTGTCTCAGATCACAAGCTCTTCGCTCATGTGCAACATTTATAGTGTCTAAAAATAGTAACAGTAACAACAATACCAAAACCTTACATAAGGGCTCTCATTAGTATATTGCATGGGATTTTCAAAAGCGGTCTAGCTCTCTTCATTCTACGAATGAAGTAGCTGAGGTACAAGAAGGAAAAGCTATTTGCCCCCCTTCATCTAGAAGTTCTCGGGCAGAAATGAAACCTGTGCCCATGACATGATACTGCTCTCTATCCCTTGTCCCCCTGAAAAGCTCTGGAAGTTACTTCCATGAGAAGTTTTCTTCAGTGTAAATCACTTAAAAAGGTAGATTCCACTGTCAAGGATCAAAATTTATTCGTTGCTGGTTGTGAATTAATGCAAAGCAATACAGAGGCTGTATTTCAGCAGTAGGGAATTGTACACTAGGAAGAGGTTATGAAGGGAACGAAGTCTGCAGGGAATTTTCTCTTTGTGTACATATTTTCCTTGTGCCAGCTGCATCAGATGTCCAGGATGCGTTGCTTTCTTTTATTCCTCCTCACTTACTAATCGCCTGGGATATTAGTTGAAGTAGTGACTTCCTGCCACTCCTTAATTTCCTGAAAAGTAACACAGTAAACATGAGGAAACCAGCACACTTGAGAATGAAGAGAACAGGAAGCACAAGGAACCAGAAGAGGAAAAGACAGAAGAGAAAACCATTCACCAAGAACCACAGAGGAAGAAACACCAACCAGAGGCAATTGATTTACTAATGGGGATTTCACTAGAAATTGTGCTCTGTATTCCAAACCGGCTTTTTCTTAGTCTCTCCCATGCTAGTCTCCTTCAGCTGTCTCATCTACTCATCTCACAGCAGAAATCACCCATAGCCCTTACAGAACACCTGAGAGGTGTGAAAAGCCTGTGCACAGCTGATAGCAGTTGACATGACATTGTCATACTTCTCAACTGCCTAGGGGTATGTGAAGATCATTTCCATTCTCTACTGGAAGTTGATCAGCAGGTTGAGAAGACAACAGGGTCTGCAGGTCTAAGTAATCCTGGGAAGAACAGACCCTGCATTTGTCTCAGTATGGCAAATTGAGGAATTGATAGTAGAATGCAGCCTGGGAGCAGCAGAGTCAGAAAATGAAAAGAGGGGAGACATAATTGCACAGGAGGAGGAATACATCTTTGGAGGAAGGAACTGTTTAAAAAGAGGAAGAGGCATGGTGTTGAAAGAATGTGGAAAAAGACTGAGAAAAGGAACAGAAAAGCTGAAAAGCTGTGTGCAACTGGGAGAAAGGAGCAATTAAACACAGGGAAGGAAGCAAAGATGGTAACAGAAAGACTACAGTGGGAAATACAGTTGGCTGGTTTTTTCCTCCCTTATAGAAAATACACTGCAAATGTATTACTACAAAATCAATATCTAAAAGTAACCATTTACATTGAATGGAAAGTGGAGTCCAAACTCTAGAGGGACTCTAGAGGACTGAAATAAATAGGCAGGTTCCCACACCCCCTTCCCTCAGCACAACAAATCCAAATGCTAGATTTAGTAAGAAGACGGTTTTGGTGTGGGGTCTTTTTTTTTTCCTCTTTTCCTGAATGATATTATGGTTGTATGTGTGTAATGGAAAATATATGAAGCATTTCTGTTCTCATTGCTTCACTACTTCATTATTATAGTTTTCACAATAAAAATCACAAGAAATACAATATTGTAGCACTAAGTCCCAGTAAAATATAATTTAGGTGCTTTAGCATTATATGTCTGTCACAGACTATTTTTAAATGATAGAAATTCATTTTAATGAGATTATAGCCAATCTTGTACTTTGCCCAAATTTGTTATTGCTGATTAAATATGTAATTCTCTTTCTCCATTTAACGTGGAGTGCTGAAGTAACTACTTGAGCATGTGCTAATTTATATCCTCTCATATCCCATTACTCTCTGTCAGTACCCCCATTTTTAAACGAATGGCTGTGAAGAGAGGAAGAGAATGGAAAAGAACAAAACAATGGGATATAAAAAATGATTGATATACCAAACTGTATGTAGAGAGAGAAGCAACAAGATTCTCAGACAGATAGATGTGTGTTAATGGATGGAGAGACGTATGCACACAGAAAAATTGAGAAAAGCAGTTAAATGAGAGCACATTGTAAACCAAACTACTGTTCCTTCAGGTCATGTAGATCACTAAGATCACTAGCTACTAATTAGGGCAACAAACTGCAGGCAGCCTACCAGACAGCTACACAAGAGAAGCACGCAGTAGCATCATGTTCACAAAAAAGGAGGTTGATTGAACAAGAGCTCATTCAATCTTTTGTGACTTCACAAAATGGAGGAGTATGTGGAAGAAGATCATAACAGTTTTTGTTCAAGAGACGGATTCACTCCCACACAGAATGCTCGTGCGTTTAGGCATAACATAAAGGGCATCAATAAGCCAAGTGGCTCCAGTTTTTGCCATTCCTTGACAGTCAGAGATAACAGTGTTTAATCACTGACAAGAAATGGAGAAGGAGAAGTAAGGGGAACTGTGAACCTTAATAAAGACTGTATTTCAGGTGTGTTCTTGCTTCAGCTGGACATTCTGTAGAAATTTGTGCAGAAATGCAGGATGTCAGAAAGTACACTAATGCCAACATGACATTGTAAGGAGTGCTCCAAATCATGCCTACATTCTGCTTGAAACAGGAGTCCGGACCTCATGCTTGAGGACACTGCAGGCACACTATCCAGAGAGAAATTAATGCTCAGACACGGGGTTCTGAGAAGCCTTACAATGCTCTGGAACAGGAGCTAGGGGCCAATATTATTTCTTTGAGCCATCCTAGGTCTGCAGCTTTCTTACCCTTTCCACTCATGCTGTATTTCACCTGATTTTCAGTGAAGTTGAAATGGCTGTCAACAGCCAAACAAGTCAAATCTCAAGACTAGAAGAAACCTGTCACTGAACACTGGAAGGTGAGGTGTGATCACAGCAGGGAATGAGCACAAAGTGCCTTCTAATAATATAGTCATACAAGTGCTGATCTATTGGCAGTGTGGCCATAGGAATATTTATTCTAAAGACCTCTCTTATGAAGTTTCAGCTTCTCTAACATTATTGAAGTAAAAATAGCAATGATGAATTGAGTAAATATCAGAAACATTTTCATACCGGAAGTCAGTGACTTTTTTCCACTTTGTTTCATTGTCTTTGTCCTAAAAAAAACCACCCAGAAAAAGACATTATGTCTTTTCCAACAAACTCAGTATTACCCTAATAATATATTTATGTACCAGCATCAGTATCACATAGGTGCCTTTTTAACCCCTTTCTGTCTACAGTAGAAACATGTATTGCTATTCTTTACTGAGAGGGTGGTCAGGCACTGGAACAGGCTTCCCAGTGAAGGGGCACAGCGCACCGAGCTTGGCCGAGTTCAGGAGGCATCTGGACGATGCCCTCAGTCACATGCTCTGATTTGCCTGGCCCTGTGTGGAGCCAGGAGTTGGACTGGGTGATCCTTACGGGTCACTTCCAACTCAGGAGATTCTATGATTTTATGTAGTAAGCCTTGTTGAAGTGCAAGCACACTAAATGTATAAAGATATTTGAATGTTAGAATCTCCACTTATATATGATGTATCTGAACACATCACGCATCTGAACACATCACTTCGAGCCTAGGTGGAGCTTGAGAAGTGCTTATGTTGAAGGTCAAGGAGACCACTAGCACTTAAGTCAGTGAACATTCATGCACTTTTGCTTGATTGCCCGTCTTTCTGAAACAAGGAGTGGGAGGGTGGGCAGATGGAATGGTCTTTCAAAAGTCCCTAAACATCTGAGAACCCAAGTCTGGATACTTGGAAACCCCACCTGGTATTCGTCAGCTTCCTAGCATTAGGAAAATCACAGTAACCCTGAAAAGGTGTTGCAGTAATATATTTTCTGAAGACAAAAACATGACACATTTTACTTTTCAAAGTTATCAGCAGAAACTAAGTATGTCAGAATCCTTTTCCAGACAGACCTACCTTGTCTTCCTATTTTCTGTGGTTTTGCTCTTCTTCGCATCCAGAGGATCTATATTGTTTGACAACAGGGGGGTTTCTCGCCTAGTTGATTTCAGTGAGCTGTGGAAGGCTTCCCCTTTCCTTCCACCTTCTCCTGTGGTGCCCACTGCACCTGAGAAGGCAACTTGTTTGGAGGAGCTTTGCTTTGTAACAAATTTTTCCTCCATTTCGGGGTTAGTCACACCTCGTGAGCTGTCCCTCTGGAAGGAAAAATGAAAGATTAACAGTAGCAACTGACAAAGAGCTCTGTGCATAGCTGATAGTACAACTGGAAATTTGTGATAGTTTCCTATGTGGTAGTCCCTAAATCCTGACTATTCTGCTATAAAGTGTGTCAGACAGACCATCCACAGGAAATATGATATGCTAATCTAGAAGACTTATGTTTCTCCTACATGATCAGTTTGTTGGGGGTTATTGGTCTACAGGGCTAGAGGTGACTGTGCAGTTCATCAAGGGATAACAAATCCCAAAGCTTAATGTCTGAGAGCTGTTTGTGGCTTCACCCCAAGTTCTCTGCTGATTCATGTCCAGGACTCCCGTAGGATTATCCTCTTCCTTTTGCTCATATTCAGAAACTGAGATAAGAACTTTTTTCAGTCAAAAGGAACAACTTAAGAACATACCCCTGATTATGAGGGAAAACTAAACATCAAACTCTAAGTAGTATGTCATTTTTTGAGTCACAAAATTTTACAAGGGCTATGGCATGCCTAGCATCCTCACTCTCACTGCCCTGAAAAATCTGTATAGAAATTGCAACAAGCCAGTTATTTTGATAAAGAGAACTGTAGCTCCTTCATAGCACACAAAAACTTTGACTTGAGAGTTAGTAAAGAATATTGGTACAAGTGACACTTTCTGGTTGGTCAGCCTGAACTTTTGATCTCTACTTGTTAAAGACTCACATTTTCTGATGAGTTGTTTGGGCTGGGAGCTCTCTTGCGACGCATGACAAAATCCTCGGATTTTACATTGACTTCAGCATTCCCAGTATTTTGTGGTTTTTTCAGGAGACACATGAGCTTCAGCCATTGGTAGAATAGGTATTGTTCCTGGTCTGGTGGGGCACAGAGTTCTAAGTAATGGGAATGGCCATTTGCTAATTTTAACATGAGGCAGTGCTTCTCTGCGTTGTGGACGGAGAGTTCCACAAGCGTCAGGGGGAGGAGCCTATTAAAAAAGGGGAAATGCATTGTTAGACACAGGTGAAGATTCCTTTCAAAGAAGACATTGTGTCTGTCAGACCTACAGCTAGACTAAGACTAAAAGTGAGAAACTAGAATAGGAAGAATCTGCTGAGGGGGGTTGGACACCGAGTGCCTCTAGCTGGCTGTAGAAGGAATGTTGGGCAGCGGTGTACAGAATGGAGCCAAAGGATGTTGGCTTCTTTACAATACCTTTATTCCACTGCCTTATTCCCTGGAAATCTTGTACCCCCAGTACTCCTACCATTTCTCCGCTTCTGATATATTTAGGAAAAGGATATTAAATATTTGTTATCATCATCTATCTGCATGTCTGCAATGATGACCTGAAATGACAACCAGAATGGGGCCCAAAGCTGCGTACTGAAGTGATTCTTCTAAATTTACTGTGCTAGTGCTGGGACAAAGAGTCAGTGCAAATATGAGGTCTGCTAATAAAGAGATCCCTAAAAGGAGGAAATGGGAAACATTAATATTTCTTATTTATGCTTCAAATCAATATTTAACCCTTCTTGGTGCTAGCTGACCTGGTAAGTACTAGGTGTTCCATGTGGGATAGCTGCTCTGACGGTTTCCAGAAGTCTGACATAATTTCCTGTCGGGACACAGGCTCCTCACGTGCTATCAGCATCACATTAGGTACTGGTGAGCTGGGACTGGTAGCACAGATGCCAACGGTCACATAACTGGGTCGGCTATGGAGACAAATTGAGTCTCCTCTTGCATTAACCTGGAAAAAAAAAAAAAAGCACTCCTTCAACACTGACATTTGCCATACACTCTCACAGAGAATGTACTACTGATACATTTCATAGTGTTTTGACTTGGGGGCCCTAGAGCTTAGGTGCTAGGTTAGGGAGGTGAGAGGGGAATGTGGAATACTGAGACAGGAATGTCTGTGAATGAAAAGAGGGGAGAAGTTTAATAATGATAAAAGAGGGCTGAAAATCACAGGCTCTTGCATCATTTCCATCATTAGGTATCTGATTTCTGCCATCAGAAGCATCTTGAGTACCATTATTTTGAATTTCTCTTAGTGTAAACATAATGGAAGATATGCTCCATTCTGATTCACAGTCTTCATCAGCATTGCTGTGATATGAGACCTGATTATGAACCAGAAGCCTGTACAACAGTCCTAGCAATTGCTACAGGAAGGAGTTGGGCTGACATGGAAGGGTGAAAATATCACTTTTTGTTCTCTAATTTGCAGCATTGCTGTTTCTAGGCTTCTGGACTATTGGCTGTGAAGTAAAGGAAGAATGAGTCTATAGGAGGAGGGAAACACTATCTGTTGTGTGTGGAGTAAACAGAGAATTAGTGAGAATAAATGAGGAATAACCTGTTGAAGTAAAGGAGTGAAAAAAGGGTATTGATTGCACACAATTTTATCTTGAGCATGGCACGTGATTTCATTTGCACAGCTTCTTACCTCAAGAAACTTGCTCTCGAAGAGGGGAACAGAGGAAAAAGGATGATACTCTCCTTGGTTAAGGAGTCTCTTAAGGTCACCCACAACACAGGCCTGACTTGAACTGATGCTCTCAAAATCAAATTTCTTATTCATTTTGCCAACCCACAAACCAAAAAACAACTTCTCAGACTTCTTTGAGAGATATCATCACTGCCTGCCTGAACAATGAGTAACGGGTAGTAATCAGAGGGATGAACCAGATCCAGGATTTTTCTAGTTATGTCCTTGATCCGTGCTCCAGGGAGGCAGCACACTTCCCTACGGGTAGGGTCTGGCCTGCATATGGGGCCCTCTGTTCCCTTGAGAAGGGAACCCCCAAGCAGAATCACCTTTCTGTCTTTCCTAGTGGAGGAAGTCTTGAGGCATGGAGTTGTCTTCCTCATTCTTAGCCTCCTATTAGGGGGATCGTCCCCCAGCTTCCCATTTGCCTCCTCTTCAACTCCCAGCACCTCAAACCTATTGCTTAGAGGGACCTGAGGAACCAAGGTAGGCAGGGAGGAGGTTTTCCCACGGCGCCGAGCTGGGACTATCTTCCAACCCTCTCCTTCTTTCTGGTCACTGACTTCTCCCCGTTCTGCCTGGTAGGGCTGGGGAGCCATCATTTTTTGGGGAAAATTTCCCTGGTGACTTTCCCTCTGTCTAGCCAGCGAGTTGCTCCACCAATCGATTTCCCTCTCACACTCCCTAATGCTTCTTAGTCTCTCTACCTCTTCTTTGAGGTCTGCCCCCATGCTGAGCAGATCTTCCACCTGCTCACACCTCACACAGGTGAGATCGTCGACACCATCTGCCGGCAGGAGCAGGCTCAGGCACTCCCTACCGCCAGAGACTTGCACAGCCTCACTCCTGGACAGGCCCTCAGTCTGTGTCTCCACGCTCTTAATGGGGCGAGCCCTCTGCCTGGTGGAGACCACACTCCTGGGCAGGCCCTCGGCCTGGCTCCCCATACTCTTAATGGGGCGAGCCCTCTGCCTGGTGGAGGCCATGGTAATCTGCTGCCTCAGAGACTGGCAGTAGGTGAGACAGGTCCCCGGTGCTGAGAGCCGGAACTTACCTGCCCGGCCACACGAGCTACAGGGTCAGCCGTGCGCACGCGCTGACCTCCCCTCTCTGCGTCAGGTAGGCAGCGACTAGTCGCCGCCCTCCCTGAGGCTTTTTCTAGGCCATGGGCGCTGCTGAGGCCGCCGTTGCCCTGGCAACGCCTACACCACAATCTTGTTGCTTGAGAGAAAGGCAGTTTAATAGGACAGAAAAAGAAGACAAAACCAATAATAAAAATCAGATAAAGCAAACAAGTGATGAACAGTACAATTGCTCACTAACCAAAGCCAATAGTCAACTAATTCTTGAGGCAGACTGTCTCCCCGCGCACCCCCATATACAGAGCATAAGGTATGGACTATCGCTTTAGCCAGTTTGGGTCAGCTGCCTTGGCTGTGTCTCCTCCCAGCTTCTTGGACACCCCTTGCCTTCTCCTTTATGGGTCAGTATAAGAAACTGACTGAAGAAAACAAACTGTATCAGCCAAAACCAGGACACGAAGGAAGGAAAATCTGAGCTAAGAGAATGTCAGGGAGCAGTAGAGCCACAACAACTCTTCTATTGCAGGATAATATATTTACACCTAAGACAGGATTACTGTATGATGCTCTGTTGTGCCATGCATATGTACACATTATGGCATGGACAGCTGAGGTGCCTCTGCATCACTCATTGTTTTAATGTGTTGACATATATTGAGACACATTTTGCATGGCTTTGGGGTGTGTGTGTGTGTGGTGAATTCTGTAGCCTGATAGAAGCAAGACTGATGCAGCTCCATGCCCTCAGGATCAGCCAACAATACAGCTAAGCATGTGTTGCCTCTATCTACCACTCACAAACACACTTGCACAATACATATAGCCACCACCTGTGGCCTCATCCTATTCTGCTCTCTGGCTGATCAGGATGCAGGTCCATTGGTGGGAGAACCAGACATGTACACAATGCAGATCCCTGCAGCAGCCAGCCTCAGACATTTTGTTCAGCAACCTGGCCCCTGGATTCCAGTCTCCCCAGTAGCTGGCACCTGGACATACGAGCCTCTGAGGTTGCAACCCCACTCCTGTCACTGCTACAGACCCTTCACCCACAAACATGTGTATGTACATTGTGGTCTTTGAGGCAGCTGGCTTTGGACACACAGTCCACCCAGTAGCTGGTCCTGGAGCCTTGGTCAGTCCAGGTGCCTCCTCCACAGAGGCAACTGTGCATGCACACACACATGTGCTAGTTCCTCCCATGATCTTGCCTTTTCCTCGCCCAGGAAGAGAGTTAGAAATGACATTTAATAAAGAAGGACAGACTGTGGTGATACCAGGCAAGGCACAGGGCATGCCAAGACAAACGTACCTGTTTACATTTGACCAGCCCTTTTTATGCCTCTGTTTTCCTATGCCTGTTCATCCCCAAATCCCCTACACCCACTGGTTTTACCACCTTTGGTTCCTGTCCTAAACATCCCCTAAATCTTGTGTAATCATGTTTTTCCCCCTGCATTACATGACATGTTCTGCACCCCCAGGTGGTAACCTCAATAGCTTAAAAGATGATGGTGAGAGCCCTCCCATTGCCTCATGGTGATGGGTTTCATGCCTGGGGCCATGGGAGGGCCCAGCCAAGGCGTCTGTAAGGATTTAACTGGGGTTCCTGCCTGCCATTGTGCCCATGTGCTCCTCTGGGTTTGTGGAGATGGGCCTCTGGTGGGCTGATGGCTCGTGTGATAGGCGTGGGAGTCACTGGGACTGGGTGTCATTTGGATTCTCCTACCTGCCATCCTCTTCATGCTCCTTCATGTGTGTGCTTTTTATCACACCCCTTAGCAAAAGTCTGTTATTAGTGTTGGTTTGGGTTGTTTTGGGTTTTTTTGCTTTCATCTTACCTTAGCCAACACCTCTTAGAAAAAGTGTAGCTAATGGAGAAGGCAGCAGCATGACTCCTTAGCAATGTAGGCTGCCAAGAGCGTATTAAGTCCTGTTTTCTGCTCTGTTCTCTGGCTTTTCATAGAATATTGGGCAAATTGACTGGATTGTCCCGGATCACATGCTCTTCCCTCTAGTGCTCCAGCGTGTCATCCGGGAGGATCTGTACCATGATCTTCCCAGGCACAGAGGTGAGGCTCACCAGCCTGTAATTCCCTGGGTCTTCCTTGCTCCCTTTCTTATAAATGGGAGTGACATGACCTTTTTTCCAGCCCCCAGGGACCTCTCCTGACAGCCATGACTTTTCAAATATGATGGAGAGCGGCTCAGCAACCTAGTGCAGCATGTCCTGTCAAAAATGCTGCTCAGTATTCCAAGACAATAGCAACATTTATAGTGTCTAAAAATAGTAACAGTAACAACAATACCAAAACCTTACATAAGGGCTCTCATTAGTATATTGCATGGGATTTTCAAAAGCGGACTAGCTCTCTTCATTCTACGAATGAAGTAGCTGAGGTACAAGAAGGAAAAGCTATTTGCCCCCCTTCATCTAGAAGTTCTCGGGCAGAAATGAAACCTGTGCCCATGACATGATACTGCTCTCTATCCCTTGTCCCCCTGAAAAGCTCTGGAAGTTACTTCCATGAGAAGTTTTCTTCAGTGTAAATCACTTAAAAAGGTAGATTCCACTGTCAAGGATCAAAATTTATTTGTTGCTGGTTGTGAATTAATGCAAAGCAATACAGAGGCTGTATTTCAGCAGTAGGTAATTGTACACTAGGAAGAGGTTATGAATGGAACGAAGTCTGCAGGGAATTCTCTCTTTGTGTACATATTTTCCTTGTCCCAGCTGCATCGGATGTCCAGGATGCGTTGCTTTCTTTTATTCCTCCTCACTTACTAATCGCCTGGGATATTAGTTGAAGTAGTGACTTCCTGCCACTCCTTTGATTTCCTGAAAAGAAACACAGTAAACATGAGGAAACCAGCACACTTGAGAATGAAGAGAACAGGAAGCACAAGGAACCAGAAGAGGAAAAGACAGAAGAGAAAACCATTCACCAAGAACCACAGAGGAAGAAACACCAACAGGAGGCAATTGATTTACTAATGGGGATTTCACTAGAAATTGTGCTCTGTATTCCAAACCGGCTTTTTCTTAGTCTCTCCCATGCTAGTCTCCTTCAGCTGTCTCATCTACTCATCTCACAGCAGAAATCACCCATAGCCCTTACAGAACACCTGAGAGGTGTGAAAAGCCTGTGCACAGCTGACAGCAGTTGACATGACATTGTCATACTTCTCAACTGCCTAGGGGTATGTGAAGATCATTTCCATTCTCTACTGGAAGTTGATCAGCAGGTTGAGAAGACAACAGGGTCTGCAGGTCTAAGTAATCCTGGGAAGAACAGACCCTGCATTTGTCTCAGTATGGCAAATTGAGGAATTGATAGTAGAATGCAGCCTGGGAGCAGCAGAGTCAGAAAATGAAAAGAGGGGAGACATAATTGCACAGGAGGAGGAATACATCTTTGGAGGAAGGAACTGTTTAAAAAGAGGAAGAGGCATGGAGTTGAAAGAATGTGGAAAAAGACTGCACACAGAAAAATTGAGAAAAGCAGTTAAATGAGAGCACATTGTAAACCAAACTACTGTTCCTTCAGGTCATGTAGATCACTAAGATCACTAGCTACTAATTAGGGCAACAAACTGCAGGCAGCCTACCAGACAGCTACACAAGAGAAGCACGCAGTAGCATCATGTTCACAAAAAAGGAGGTTGATTGAACAAGAGCTCATTCAATCTTTTGTGACTTCACAAAATGGAGGAGTATGTGGAAGAAGATCATAACAGTTTTTGTTCAAGAGACGGATTCACTCCCACACAGAATGCTCGTGAGTTTAGGCATAACATAAAGGGCATCAATAAGCCAAGTGGCTCCAGTTTTTGCCATTCCTTGACAGTCAGAGATAACAGTGTTTAATCACTGACAAGAAATGGAGAAGGAGAAGTAAGGGGAACTGTGAACCTTAATAAAGACTGTATTTCAGGTGTGTTCTTGCTTCAGCTGGACATTCTGTAGAAATTTGTGCAGAAATGCAGGATGTCAGAAAGTACACTAATGCCAACATGACATTGTAAGGAGTGCTCCAAATCATGTCTACATTCTGCTTGAAACAGGAGTCCGGACCTCATGCTTGAGGACACTGCAGGCACACTATCCAGAGAGAAATTAATGCTCAGACACGGGGTTCTGAGAAGCCTTACAATGCTCTGGAACAGGAGCTAGGGGCCAATATTATTTCTTTGAGCCATCCTAGGTCTGCAGCTTTCTTACCCTTTCCACTCATGCTGTATTTCACCTGATTTTCAGTGAAGCTGAAATGGCTGTCAACAGCCAAACAAGTCAAATCTCAAGACTAGAAGAAACCTGTCACTGAACACTGGAAGGTGAGGTGTGATCACAGCAGGGAATGAGCACAAAGTGCCTTCTATAGTCATACAAGTGCTGATCTATTGGCAGTGTGGCCATAGGAATATTTATTCTAAAGACCTCTCTTATGAAGTTTCAGCTTCTCTAACATTATTGAAGTAAAAATAGCAGCGATGAATTGAGTAAATATCAGAAACATTTTCATACCTGAAGTCGGTGACTTTTTTCCACTTTGTTTCATTGTCTTTGTCCTAAAAAAAACCACCCAGAAAAAGACATTATGTCTTTTCCAACAAACTCAGTATTACCCTAATAATATATTTATGTACTTTTCAAAGTTATCAGCAGAAACTAAGTATGTCAGAATCCTTTTCCAGACAGACCTACCTTGTCTTCCTGTTTTCGGTGGTTTTGCTCCTCTTCGCATCCAGAGGATCTATATTGTTTGACAACAGGGGGGTTTCTCGCCTAGTTGATTTCAGTGAGGTGTGGAAGGCTTCCTCTCGCCTAGTTGATTTCAGTGAGGTGTGGAAGGCTTCCCCTTTCCTTCCACCTTCTCCTGTGGTGCCCACTGCACCTGAGAAGGCAACTTGTTTGGAGGAGCTTTGCTTTGTAACAAATTTTTCCTCCATTTCGGGGTTAGTCACACCTCGTGAGCTGTCCCTCTGGAAGGAAAAATGAAAGATTAACAGTAGCAACTGACAAAGAGCTCTGTGCATAGCTGATAGTACAACTGGACATTTGTGAAGTACCTATATGGTAGTCCCTACATCCTGACTATTCTGCTATAAAGTGTGTCAGACAGACCATCCACAGGAAATATGATATGCTAATCTAGAAGACTTATGTTTCTCCTACATGATCAGTTTGTTGGGGGTTATTGGTCTACAGCGCTAGAGGTGACTGTGCAGTTCATCAAGGGATAACAAATCCCAAAGCTTAATGTCTGAGAGCTGTTTGTGGCTTCACCCCAAGTTCTCTGCTGATTCATGTCCAGGACTCCCCTAGGATTATCCTCTTCCTTTTGCTCATATTCAGAAACTGAGATAAGAACTTTTTTCAGCCAAAAGGAACAACTTAAGAACATACCCCTGACTATGAGGGAAAACTAAACATCAAACTCTAAGTAGTATGTCATTTTTTGAGTCACAAAATTTTACAAGGGCTATGGCATGCCTAGCATCCTCACTCTCATTGCCCTGAAAAATCTGTATAGAAATTGCAACAAGTCAGTTATTTTGATAAAGAGAACTGTAGCTCCTTCATAGCACACAAAAACTTTGACTTGAGAGTTAGTAAAGAATATTGGTACAAGTGACACTTTCTGGTTGGTCAGCCTGAACTTTTGATCTCTACTTGTTAAAGACTCACATTTTCTGATGAGTTGTTTGGGCTGGGAGCTCTCTTGCGACGCAGGACAAAATCCTCGGATTTTACATTGACTTCAGCATTCCCAGTATTTTGTGGTTTTTTCAGGAGAGATATGAGCTTCAGCCATTGGTAGAATAGGAATTGTTCCTGGTCTGGTGGGGCACAGAGTTCTAAGTAATGGGAATGGCCATTTGCTAATTTTAACATGAGGCGGTGCTTCTCTGCGTTGTGGACGGAGAGTTCCACAAGCGTCAGGGGGAGGAGCCTATTAAAAAAGGGGAAATGCATTGTTAGACACAGGTGAAGATTCCTTTCAAAGAAGACATTGTGTCTGTCAGACCTACAGCTAGACTAAGACTAAAAGTGAGAAACTAGAATAGGAAGAATCTGCTGAGGGGGTTTGGACACCGAGTGCCTCTAGCTGGCTGTAGAAGGAATGTTGGGCAGCGGTGTACAGAATGGAGCCAAAGGATGTTGGCTTCTTTACAATACCTTTATTCCACTGCCTTATTCCCTGGAAATCTTGTACCCCCAGTACTCCTACCATTACGCCGCTTCTGATATATTTAGGAAAAGGGTATTAAATATTTGTTATCATCATCTATCTGCATGTCTGCAATGATGACCTGAAATGATAACCAGAATGGGGCCTAAAGCTGCGTACTGAAGTGATTCTTCTAAATTTACTGTGCTAGTGCTGGGACAAAGAGTCAGTGCAAATATGAGGTCTGCTAATAAAGAGACCCCTAAAAGGAGGAAATGGGAAACATTAATATTTCTTATTTACGCTTCAAATCAATATTTAACCCTTCTTAGTGCTAGCTGACCTGGTAAGTACTAGGTGTTCCATGTGGGATAGCTGCTCTGACGGTTTCCAGAAGTCTGACATAATTTCCTGTCGGGACACAGGCTCCTCACGTGCTATCAGCATCACATTAGGTACTGGTGAGCTGGGACTGGTAGCACAGATGCCAACGGTCACATAACTGGGTCGGTTATGGAGACAAATTGAGTCTCCTCTTGCATTAACCTGGAAAAAAAAAAAAAAGCACTCCTTCAACACTGACATTTGCCATACACTCTCACAGAGAATGTACTACTGATACATTTCATAGTGTTTTGACTTGGGGGCCCTAGAGCTTAGGTGCTAGGTTAGGGAGGTGAGAGGGGAATGTGGAATACTGAGACAGGAATGTCTGTGAATGAAAAGAGGGGAGAAGTTTAATAATGATAAAAGAGGGCTGAAAATCACGGGCTCTTGCATCATTTCCATCACTAGGTATCTGATTTCTGCCATCAGAAGCATCTTGAGTACCATTATTTTGAATTTCTCTTAGTGTAAACATAATGGAAGATATGCTCCATTCTGATTCACAGTCTTTGTCAGCATTGCTGTGATATGAGACCTGATTATGAACCAGAAGCCTGTACAACAGTCCTAGCAATTGCTACAGGAAGGAGTTGGGCTGACATGGAAGGGTGAAAATATCACTTTTTGTTCTCTAATTTGCAGCATTGCTGTTTCTAGGCTTCTGGACTATTGGCTGTGAAGTAAAGGAAGAATGAGTCTATAGGAGGAGGGAAACACTATCTGTTGTGTGTGGAGTAAACAGAGAATTAGTGAGAATAAATGAGGAATAACCTGTTGAAGTAAAGGTGTGAAAAAAGGGTATTGATTGCACACAATTTTATCTTGAGCATGGCACGTGATTTCATTTGCACAGCTTCTTACCTCAAGAAACTTGCTCTCGAAGAGGGGAACACAGGAAAAAGGATGATACTCTCCTTGGTTAAGGAGTCTCTTAAGGTCACCCACAACACAGGCCTGACTTGAACTGATGCTCTCAAAACCAAACTTCTTATTCATTTTGCCTACCCACAAACCAAAAAACAAGTTTACAAGTGAAAGGGAATAGAAACAAAGCAGCTTATATGTTAAAAAAAAAACTTTCAATGATTATGAAGGGAAACATAATACTTCCAGATAGGTTTAATTATAGTACTAAAAAGCAGAACTTCCCCATCAAAACACCCATTTTTAAGAACACGCAGTCTCAAGTACAAAGGGGAACTTAGTAAGGCTTTGTCACAGCTTTTGGTTCCTCTTTGTCAGCATTGCTGTGATATGAGACCTGATTATGAACCAGGATCCTGCTAGGTGCTGCACAAACACAGAGTGGAAAAACATTCCAGGTAATTTATATGTAAGACATGAAATTGCAGAAAGAGAAAAAAGAGAAAATACAAGGAGATACGAATAAATTTATAAATACAATCAACTGACATGTTCTGTACCATTGTCAGGGTTTGGTTTTGATAGGCATCAAAGAAAAAAGTGTGTCCTAAGAACAAACTTAAGAGACGCCAGTGTGTTAAATTTGTGAATATTTGGTAGAACCTCCTCCCATGTGTAAGAGACAGTATGGAAAAAAAAAATTAAAAGTCAAGGGCTATTTTTTTCCCCTTTTTAATGTAAATGAGTCAGTGGTGGAGCTGCTTTCTCGAGTTGATTGGTTAGGACAACTGCCTCTTTGATAGTAAATAAGGTCTGATAAATAAGGAAGGGATCAATCATAAAGTATCTGGAAAACAGAGGGATATCTAATTAACATTCTGCATGTGTATCAACAAAGCAAAAGTGAATTAATTAAGGCAAAAACCAAAGGATATTGCAACTATCAAGGTGAAGTGATGAAATCCTGTGAAAAACAGAGTTGATATACACCCTGTAAATAGAATGCAGATGTATTAAACTCACTGTGAATGCAGTGCTGTAGGTATAGACTGTTGGCAGAGTCTTGCAGGGTTCTTTGCCACTGCTTAGGGTTAAGAGGCCTGCAAGGATGCTAGAAGCTGCAAGGGGGGAGACATTTTCTGAGGAAGGCTGACTGCCATTTAGTTTGAACTGATACTGGTGGCTAAAAACCATAATGAGTTAGCACAGAACCAGAAGCCTGTACAACAGTCCTAGCAATAGCTACAGGAAGGAGTTGGGCTGACATGGAAGGCTGAAAATATCACTTTTTGTTCTCTAATTTGCAGCATTGATTGCACACAATTTTATCTTGAGCATGGCACGTGATTTCATTTGTACAGCTTCTTACCTCAAGAAACTTGCTCTCGAAGAGGGGAACAGAGGAAAAAGGATGATACTCTCCTTGGTTAAGGAGTCTCTTAAGGTCACCCACAACACAGGCCTGACTTGAACTGATGCTCTCAAAATCAAACTTCTTATTCATTTTGCCAACCCACAAACCAAAAAACAACTTCTCAGACTTCTTTGAGAGATATCATCACTGCCTGCCTGAACAATGAGTAACGGGTAGTAATCAGAGGGATGAACCAGATCCAGGATTTTTCTAGTTATGTCCTTGATCCGTGCTCCAGGGAGGCAGCACACTTCCCTACGGGTAGGGACTGGCCTGCATATGGGGCCCTCTGTTCCCTTGAGAAGGGAACCCCCAACCAGAATCACCTTTCTGTCTTTCCTAGTGGAGGCAGTCTTGAGGCATGGAGTTGTCTTCCTCATTCTTAGCCTCCTATTAGGGGGATCGTCCCCCACCTTCCCACACTCCCTAATGCTTCTTAGTCTCTCTACCTCTTCTTTGAGGTCTGCCCCCATGCTAAGCAGATCTTCCACCTGCTCACACCTCACACAGGTGAGATCGTCGACACCATCTGCCGGCAGGAGCAGGCTCAGGCACTCCCTACCGCCAGAGACTTGCACAGCCTCACTCCTGGGCAGGCCCTCAGTCTGTGTCTCCACGCTCTTAATGGGCCGAGCCCTCTGCCTGGTGGAGACCACACTCCTGGGCAGGCCCTCGGTCTGGCTCCCCATACTCTTAATGGGGCGAGCCCTCTGCCTGGTGGAGGCCATGGTAATCTGCTGCCTCAGAGACTGGCAGTAGGTGAGACAGGTCCCCGGTGCTGAGAGCCGGAACTTACCTGCCCGGCCACACGAGCTACAGGGTCAGCCGTGCGCACGCGCTGACCTCCCCTCTCTGCCTCAGGTAGGCAGCGACTAGTCGCCGCCCTCCCTGAGGCTTTTTCTAGGCCATGGGCGCTGCTGAGGCCGCCGTTGCCCTGGCAACGCCTACACCACAATCTTGTTGCTTGAGAGAAAGGCAGTTTAATAGGACAGAAAAAGAAGACAAAACCAATAATAAAAATCAGATAAAGCAAACAAGTGATGAACAGTACAATTGCTCACTAACCAAAGCCAATAGTCAACTAATTCTTGAGGCAGACTGTCTCCCCGCGCACCCCCATATACAGAGCATAAGGTATGGACTATCGCTTTAGCCAGTCTGGGTCAGCTGCCTTGGCTGTGTCTCCTCCCAGCTTCTTGGACACCCCTTGCCTTCTCCTTTATGGGTCAGTATAAGAAACTGACTGAAGAAAACAAACCAGGACACGAAGGAAGGAAAATCTGAGCTAAGAGAATGTCAGGGAGCAGTAGAGCCACAACAGCTCTTCTATTGCAGGATAATATATTTACACCTAAGACAGGATTACTGTATGATGCTCTGTTGTGCCATGCATATGTACACATTATGGCATGGACAGCTGAGGTGCCTCTGCATCACTCATTGTTTTAATGTGTTGACATGTATTTCATCAGCTGTTGTAAGAGATGTTGCTATCAGGTTTTTGAGACACATTTTGCATGGCTTTGGGGTGTGTGTGTGTGTGTGTGGTGAATTCTGTAACCTGATAGAAGCAAGACTGATGCAGCTCCATGCCCTCAGGATCAGCCAACAATACAGCTAAGCATGTGTTACCTCTATCTACCACTCACAAACTCACTTGCACAATACATATAGACACCACCTGTGGCCTCATCCTATTCTGCTCTCTGGCTGATCAGGATGAAGGTCCATTAGTGGGAGAACCAGACATGTACACAATGCAGATCCCTGCAGCAGCCAGGCTCAGACATTTTGTTCAGCAACCTGGCCCCTGGATTCCAGTCTCCCCAGTAGCTGGCACCTGGACATACGAGCCTCTGAGGTTGCAACCCCACTCCTGTCACTGCTACAGACCCTTCACCCACAAACATGTGTATGTACATTGTGGTCTTTGAGGCAGCTGGCTTTGGACACACAGTCCACCCAGTAGCTGGTCCTGGAGCCTTGGTCAGTCCAGGTGCCTCCTCCACAGAGGCAACTATGTGCATGCACACACACATGTGCTAGTTCCTCCCATGATCTTGCCTTTTCCTTGCCCAGGAAGAGAGTTAGAAATGACATTTAATAAAGCAGGACAGACTGTGGTGATACCAGGCAAGGCACAGGGCATGCCCAGACAAACGTACCTGTTTACATTTGACCAGCCCTTTTTATGCCTCTGTTTTCCTATGCCTGTTCATCCCCAAATCCCCTACACCCACTGGTTTTACCACCTTTGGTTCCTGTCCTAAACATCCCCTAAGTCTTGTGTAATCATGTTTTTCCCCCTGCATTATGTGACATGTTCTGTACGCCCAGGTGGTAACCTCAATAGCTTAAAAGATGATGGTGAGAGCCCTCCCATTGCCTCATGGTGATGGGTTTCATGCCTGGGGCCATGGGAGGGCCCAGCTAAGGCATCTGTAAGGATTTAAGTGGGGTTCCTGCCTGCCATTGTGCCCATGTGCTCCTCTGGGTTTGTGGAGATGGGCCTCTGGTGGGCTGATGGCTCGTGTGATAGGCGTGGGAGTCACTGGGGCTGGGTGTCATTTGGATTCTCCTACCTGCCATCCTCTTCATGCTCCTTCATGTGTGTGCTTTTTATCACACCCCTTAGCAAAAGTCTGTTATTAGGGTTGGTTTGGGTTGTTTTGGGTTTTTTTGCTTTCATCTTACCTTAGCCAACACCTCTTAGAAAAAGTGTAGCTAATGGAGAAGGCAGCAGCATGACTCCTTAGCAATGTAGGCTGCCAAGAGCGTATTAAGTCCTGTTTTCTGCTCTGTTCTCTGGCTTTTCATAGAATATTGGGCAAATTGATTGGATTGTCCCAGATCACATGCTCTTCGCTCATGTGCTCCAGCGTGTCATCCGGGAGGATCTGTTCCATGATCTTCCCAGGCACAGAGGTGAGGCTCACCGGCCTGTAATTCCCTGGGTCTTCCTTGCTCCCTTTCTTATAAATGGGAGTGACATGACCTTTTTTCCAGCCCCCAGGGACCTCTCCTGACAGCCATGACTTTTCAAATATGATGGAGAGCGGCTCAGCAACCTAGTGCAGCATGTCCTGTCAAAAATGCTGCTCAGTATTCCAAGACAATAGCAACATTTATAGTGTCTAAAAATAGTAACAGTAACAATACCAAAACCTTACATAAGGGCTCTCATTAGTATATTGCATGGGATTTTCAAAAGCGGACTAGCTCTCTTCATTCTACGAATGAAGTAGCTGAGGTACAAGAAGGAAAAGCTATTTGCCCCCCTTCATCTAGAAGTTCTCGGGCAGAAATGAAACCTGTGCCCATGACATGATACTGCTCTCTATCCCTTGTCCCCCTGAAAAGCTCTGGAAGTTACTTCCATGAGAAGTTTTCTTCAGTGTAAATCACTTAAAAAGGTAGATTCCACTGTCAAGGATCAAAATTTATTTGTTGCTGGTTGTGCAAAGCAATACAGAGGCTGTATTTCAGCAGTAGGGAATTGTACACTAGGAAGAGGTTATGAAGGGAACGAAGTCTGCAGGGAATTTTCTCTTTGTGTACATATTTTCCTTGTCCCAGCTGCATCGGATGTCCAGGATGCGTTGCTTTCTTTTATTCCTCCTCACTTACTAATCGCCTGGGATATTAGTTGAAGTAGTGACTTCCTGCCACTCCTTTGATTTCCTGAAAAGAAACACAGTAAACATGAGGAAACCAGCACACTTGAGAATGAAGAGAACAGGAAGCACAAGGAACCAGAAGAGGAAAAGACAGAAGATAAAACCATTCACCAAGAACCACAGAGGAAGAAACACCAACCAGAGGCAATTGATTTACTAATGGGGATTTCACTAGAAATTGTGCTCTGTATTCCAAACCGGCTTTTTCTTAGTCTCTCCCATGCTAGTCTCCTTCAGCTGTCTCATCTACTCATCTCACAGCAGAAATCACCCATAGCCCTTACAGAACACCTGAGAGGTGTGAAAAGCCTGTGCACAGCTGATAGCAGTTGACATGACATTGTCATACTTCTCAACTGCCTAGGGGTATGTGAAGATCATTTCCATTCTCTACTGGAAGTTGATCAGCAGGTTGAGAAGACAACAGGGTCTGCAGGTCTAAGTAATCCTGGGAAGAACAGACCCTGCATTTGTCTCAGTATGGCAAATTGAGGAATTGATAGTAGAATGCAGCCTGGGAGCAGCAGAGTCAGAAAATGAAAAGAGGGGAGACATAATTGCACAGGAGGAGGAACACATCTTTGGAGGAAGGAACTGTTTAAAAAGAGGAAGAGGCATGGAGTTGAAAGAATGTGGAAAAAGACTGCACACAGAAAAATTGAGAAAAGCAGTTAAATGAGAGCACATTGTAAACCAAACTACTGTTCCTTCAGGTCATGTAGATCACTAAGATCACTAGCTACTAATTAGGGCAACAAATTGCAGGCAGCCTACCAGACAGCTACACAAGAGAAGCACGCAGTAGCATCATGTTCACAAAAAAGGAGGTTGATTGAACAAGAGCTCATTCAATCTTTTGTGACTTCACAAAATGGAGGAGTATGTGGAAGAAGATCATAACAGTTTTTGTTCAAGAGACGGATTCACTCCCACACAGAATGCTCGTGAGTTTAGGCATAACATAAAGGGCATCAATAAGCCAAGTGGCTCCAGTTTTTGCCATTCCTTGACAGTCAGAGATAACAGTGTTTAATCACTGACAAGAAATGGAGAAGGAGAAGTAAGGGGAACTGTGAACCTTAATAAAGACTGTATTTCAGGTGTGTTCTTGCTTCAGCTGGACATTCTGTAGAAATTTGTGCAGAAATGCAGGATGTCAGAAAGTACACTAATGCCAACATGACATTGTAAGGAGTGCTCCAAATCATGCCTACATTCTGCTTGAAACAGGAGTCCGGACCTCATGCTTGAGGACACTGCAGGCACACTATCCAGAGAGAAATTAATGCTCAGACACGGGGTTCTGAGAAGCCTTACAATGCTCTGGAACAGGAGCTAGGGGCCAATATTATTTCTTTGAGCCATCCTAGGTCTGCAGCTTTCTTACCCTTTCCACTCATGCTGTATTTCACCTGATTTTCAGTGAAGCTGAAATGGCTGTCAACAGCCAAACAAGTCAAATCTCAAGACTAGAAGAAACCTGTCACTGAACACTGGAAGGTGAGGTGTGATCCCAGCAGGGAATGAGCACAAAGTGCCTTCTAATAATATAGTCATACAAGTGCTGATCTATTGGCAGTGTGGCCATAGGAATATTTATTCTAAAGACCTCTCTTATGAAGTTTCAGCTTCTCTAACATTATCGAAGTAAAAATAGCAACGATGAATTGAGTAAATATCAGAAACATTTTCATACCTGAAGTCGGTGACTTTTTTCCACTTTGTTTCATTGTCTTTGTCCTAAAAAAAACCACCGAGAAAAAGACATTATGTCTTTTCCAACAAACTCAGTATTACCCTAATAATATATTTATGTACTTTTCAAAGTTATCAGCAGAAACTAAGTATGTCAGAATCCTTTTCCAGACAGACCTACCTTGTCTTCCTATTTTCTGTGGTTTTGCTCCTCTTCGCATCCAGAGGATCTATATTGTTTGACAACAGGGGGGTTTCTCGCCTAGTTGATTTCAGTGAGCTGTGGAAGGCTTCCCCTTTCCTTCCACCTTCTCCTGTGGTGCCCACTGCACCTGAGAAGGCAACTTGTTTGGAGGAGCTTTGCTTTGTAACAAATTTTTCCTCCATTTCGGGGTTAGTCACACCTCGTGAGCTGTCCCTCTGGAAGGAAAAATGAAAGATTAACAGTAGCAACTGACAAAGAGCTCTGTGCATAGCTGATAGTACAACTGGACATTTGTGAAGTACCTATATGGTAGTCCCTACATCCTGACTATTCTGCTATAAAGTGTGTCAGACAGACCATCCACAGGAAATATGATATGCTAATCTAGAAGACTTATGTTTCTCCTACATGATCAGTTTGTTGGGGGTTATTGGTCTACAGGGCTAGAGGTGACTGTGCAGTTCATCAAGGGATAACAAATCCCAAAGCTTAATGTCTGAGAGCTGTTTGTGGCTTCACCCCAAGTTCTCTGCTGATTCATGTCCAGGACTCCCTTAGGATTATCCTCTTCCTTTTGCTCATATTCAGAAACTGAGATAAGAACTTTTTTCAGCCAAAAGGAACAACTTAAGAACATACCCCTGACTATGAGGGAAAACTAAACATCAAACTCTAAGTAGTATGTCATTTTTTGAGTCACAAAATTTTACAAGGGCTATGGCATGCCTAGCATCCTCACTCTCATTGCCCTGAAAAATCTGTATAGAAATTGCAACAAGCCAGTTATTTTGATAAAGAGAACTGTAGCTCCTTCATAGCACACAAAAACTTTGACTTGAGAGTTAGTAAAGAATATTGGTACAAGTGACACTTTCTGGTTGGTCAGCCTGAACTTTTGATCTCTACTTGTTAAAGACTCACATTTTCTGATGAGTTGTTTGGGCTGGGAGCTCTCTTGCGATGCATGACAAAATCCTCGGATTTTACATTGACTTCAGCATTCCCAGTATTTTGTGGTTTTTTCAGGAGAGATATGAGCTTCAGCCATTGGTAGAATAGGAATTGTTCCTGGTCTGGTGGGGCACAGAGTTCTAAGTAATGGGAATGGCCATTTGCTAATTTTAACATGAGGCAGTGCTTCTCTGCGTTGTGGACGGAGAGTTCCACAAGCGTCAGGGGGAGGAGCCTATTAAAAAAGGGGAAATGCATTGTTAGACACAGGTGAAGATTCCTTTCAAAGAAGACATTGTGTCTGTCAGACCTACAGCTAGACTAAGACTAAAAGTGAGAAACTAGAATAGGAAGAATCTGCTGAGGGGGTTTGGACACCGAGTGCCTCTAGCTGGCTGTAGAAGGAATGTTGGGCAGCGGTGTACAGAATGGAGCCAAAGGATGTTGGCTTCTTTACAATACCTTTATTCCACTGCCTTATTCCCTGGAAATCTTGTACCCCCAGTACTCCTACCATTTCTCCGCTTCTGATATATTTAGGAAAAGGGTATTAAATATTTGTTATCATCATCTATCTGCATGTCTGCAATGATGACCTGAAATGATAACCAGAATGGGGCCCAAAGCTGCGTACTGAAGTGATTCTTCTAAATTTACTGTGCTAGTGCTGGGACAAAGAGTCAGTGCAAATATGAGGTCTGCTAATAAAGAGACCCCTAAAAGGAGGAAATGGGAAACATTAATATTTCTTATTTACGCTTCAAATCAATATTTAACCCTTCTTGGTGCTAGCTGACCTGGTAAGTACTAGGTGTTCCATGTGGGATAGCTGCTCTGACGGTTTCCAGAAGTCTGACATAATTTCCTGTCGGGACACAGGCTCCTCACGTGCTATCAGCATCACATTAGGTACTGGTGAGCTGGGACTGGTAGCACAGATGCCAACGGTCACATAACTGGGTCGGTTATGGAGACAAATTGAGTCTCCTCTTGGATTAACCTGGAAAAAAAAAAAAAAAGCACTCCTTCAACACTGACATTTGCCATACACTCTCACAGAGAATGTACTACTGATACATTTCATAGTGTTTTGACTTGGGGGCCCTAGAGCTTAGGTGCTAGGTTAGGGAGGTGAGAGGGGAATGTGGAATACTGAGACAGGAATGTCTGTGAATGAAAAGAGGGGAGAAGTTTAATAATGATAAAAGAGGGCTGAAAATCACTGGCTCTTGCATCATTTCCATCATTAGGTATCTGATTTCTGCCATCAGAAGCGTCTTGAGTACCATTATTTTGAATTTCTCTTAGTGTAAACATAATGGAAGATATGCTCCATTCTGATTCACAGTCTTCATCAGCATTGCTGTGATATGAGACCTGATTATGAACCAGAAGCCTGTACAACAGTCCTAGCAATTGCTACAGGAAGGAGTTGGGCTGACATGGAAGGGTGAAAATATCACTTTTTGTTCTCTAATTTGCAGCATTGCTGTTTCTAGGCTTCTGGACTATTGGCTGTGAAGTAAAGGAAGAATGAGTCTATAGGAGGAGGGAAACACTATCTGTTGTGTGTGGAGTAAACAGAGAATTAGTGAGAATAAATGAGGAATAACCTGTTGAAGTAAAGGAGTGAAAAAAGGGTATTGATTGCACACAATTTTATCTTGAGCATGGCACGTGATTTCATTTGTACAGCTTCTTACCTCAAGAAACTTGCTCTCGAAGAGGGGAACAGAGGAAAAAGGATGATACTCTCCTTGGTTAAGGAGTCTCTTAAGGTCACCCACAACACAGGCCTGACTTGAACTGATGCTCTCAAAATCAAACTTCTTATTCATTTTGCCTACCCACAAACCAAAAAAACAAGTTTAAAAGTTAAAGGGAATAGAAACAAAGCAGCTTGTATGTTAAAAAAAAAACTTTCAATGATTATGAAGGGAAACATAATACTTCCAGATAGGTTTAATTATAGTACTAAAAAGCAGAACTTCCCCATCAAAACACCCATTTTTAAGAACACGCAGTCTCAAGTACAAAGGGGAACTTAGTAAGGCTTTGTCACAGCTTTTGGTTCCTCTTTTACTCTTTAAGGAAAAGGGGCCAGTGAATCTATGAACATGGTATTCTATAATTCACAATCTTCTTCTTTCTAAGGAAACTTATGAATATATGATATTTACGTAATCTTATAAATAAGCACAGAAACCCTTGGACCAGTCTCAGTACTAAATAGTGACTTCTATCATCTTGACTCTTGGTTCATGGATGGTTTTTGTCAGGAGTCAAGAAGAGGACAGAACCTAAGAGACTTTCTAAAGTAAAAAATCTCCAGCAGCTGACCATAGTAAAACACCAGACACTTTTGCACAGATATTGTCCATGCAGTGCAGGCTGCCATGACAACGGTTGGCCTACCCCAAGGGGGACAATGGTCTGGGAGCCAAGGACAAAGGCAGCAGAATAGCAGCCTTCAACAATCAGAGCATAATCCTCCAATCCTGCAAAATTCAAAATGAATGAGCTGACAGACACATACCGGAAAAGGTACAGCGCTGGAGTCTATCCTGAGGCTGTTCCAGGAGTCCAGTCAGGAGCAGCAGCAAGCAGAGCTAGAGACTGGACTTTAGCTAATGTACAAGGAAACCCCCTCTCAGAAGCTAGGGGTAGCAATATATACACCTATAACTCCCCTCAAAGAAAGACTAGACACCCAGGGCAGGGCTTAAGTATATCTCTCAGCCTTATGGGGCAGAGATCACAGGTGAAGCTAGTCAAGGCAGTTAAGGCCTGTTGGTCCACTCAACCTGGTGGCCTGCAGGTTAATGAGCCAATTTAAAATGGAGCACTGCTTTGTAAATTTTAGTTTCTCTCTACACATTCTGTTGCCAGAGTAACCTTTTAGATCATCCAGGTGATGTCATAATCAACCTATATTATGCCTTTGTTTCGTCATCTTATCTCATAACGCTGCTGCTTCCAACGGAACTTGGTGCTTGAAGAGTGTTCAGACCATGACTGACCACCAGGCTGGTAGCAGCAGAATCTATACTGCAAAATGAGTTATGTTATCTGGCAGTTTGAAGAGCTGTTGAGCAATCTCCTGTGCAGGTACACAGCCTCCTTTGGGAGGACCCTGGGATGCATGTCATCCGGCCCCATAGACTTGTAGACATTCAGTCTCATGAGGCGGTCTCGGACTTGCTCTGCTCTTACAGTGGGGGGGGATTTACTCCCCCAGTTCCCACCTAGAGGTCCAGGGATGCAAGGTTCTGGGATTTGAGAATTATGAGAATCCTGGCTGCCTGAGAAGACGGAGGCAAAGAACTCATTCAGTACCTCAGCCTTCTCCTCATCAGTTGCAGCCAGTTCTCCTTTCTCATTTAGCAAAGGAGGTACGTTCTCTTTGACCTGTCTCTTCTGGCCAATGTACCTGTAAAATCCCTTCTTGTTGTTTTTAACATCCCTTGCCAAGTTCAGTTCCATCTGCGCCTTGGCTTTCCTGACCCCGTCTCTGCAAGTCCGAACAGCATCCCTGTATTCTTTCCAGGCTACACACCCTTGCTTCCAGAGCTTGTGTTTGCCTTTCTTTTCTCTCAGTTTGACCAGCAGGTCCTTACTTAGCCATGCTGGCTTCCTGCCCCTCCTGCCCACTTTCTTATTCAGAGGGACAGAGAGCCCTTGAGCTCTCAGAAAGGCATCCTTAAAGAGTAGCCAGCTGTCCTCAACATTTCTGTCTCTAAGGACCACCTCCCAGGAGATCTTGGTCAACAGGTCCTTGAACAGCCTAAAGTTTGCTCTCTTGAAGTTCAGTGTCCTGATCCCACTCTTCACCAGGCCCACACCCCTTGAGATCACAAACTCAACTAGGGCATGGTCGCTGCAGCCCAGGCTGTCTCCAACCTTAACACCTTTAATGATCTCCCCCACGTTGGTGAGCACCAGGTCCAGCAATGCATCTCCTCTGGTTGGTCTATCAACTATTTGAACCAGAAAGTTGCCATCTACAGACTCCGGGAGTCTCCTGGATCTCTTGCAGGTCGCTGTGTGGTTTTCCCAACAGATGTCTGGGTGGTTAAAGTCCCCCATCAGAATGAGTGCCTGTGACCGCGATACCTCCTGCAGCTGAAGGAAGAAAGCCTCATCAGTATTCTCTCTTTGATCAGGTGGCCTGTAGTAAACCCCTATCACCAGCTGCTCTTTATTAGCCCCATCCCTAATTCTGACCCACAGGCTTTCGACCTGCTCCTGGCCACTTCTCAGAGAGAGCTCCTCACAGTCTATCCACTTTTTAACACAGAGGGCAACTCCCCCACCCTTCCTTCCTAACCTATCCCTTCTAAAAAGTCGATACCCTTCTACAGGGGTATTCCAACTGTGGGAATCATCCCACCATGTCTCCGTGATTGCAACTACATCAAAATTTTCCAGTGCCATCACGGTTTCCAATTCCTCCAGCTTGTTACCCATGCTGCGTGCATTCGTGTAAAGACACTTCAGCTGGGCTTTCTGACTCACTAGCTTTTTTGAGGAGCCCTCCCTCAAACCTCTGGGAGGAATCTGAAGTTTTCCCCCACTGCCTCCTAGAGGGACATTAGAAGGTTCCAGAGGGGGGGTCAGCAATACTACCTCCTCTGAGGAGTCCCCAGAAGTTATTAAGGGACACTTTAGAGGTATTTCCCTACAGTCTTGTAGAATTTCAGCATCTCCAAGCCCTTCTCTATCCTGTTGAATTTCACCCTCTTCACCCTTCAAATCTTGTACAAGGCTAGAGGCGACTTGCTCAACCCTAGTAAGCCTCACTATTTCCCCTCCCCGGTTCCTAACTAGTTTAAAGCCCTGTCAATGAGGCCTGCCAGCTCTTGAGCTAAGATTCTTGTCCCTCTTGGGGACAGGTGGCACCCATCCGCTGCTATCAGGCCAGGCACTGAGTAAACAGCCCCGTGATTAAAAAACCCAAAGTTCATAAAGCGGCACCAGCCCCTCAGACAACTATTCAACACCTCTGATTTCTTGGCCCACTTCGTGTTCTTCACTGCTCCAAATGGGATAGAAGAAAACACTACTTGCATTCCCCCTCCCTCAATCAGCCTCCCTAAACCCCTGAAGTCTCTTTTGATACTTCTCAGACTTCTTTGAGAGATATCATCACTGCCTGCCTGAACAATGAGTAACGGGTAGTAATCAGAGGGATGAACCAGATCCGGGATTTTTCTAGTTATGTCCCTGATCCGTGCTCCAGGGAGGCAGCACACTTCCCTACGGGTAGGGTCTGGCCTGCATATGGGGCCCTCTGTTCCCTTGAGAAGGGAACCCCCAACCAGAATCACCTTTCTGTCCTTCCTAGTGGAGGCAGTCTTGAGGCATGGAGTTGTCTTCCTCATTCTTAGCCTCCTATTAGGGGGATCGTCCCCCACCTTCCCACACTCCCTAATGCTTCTTAGTCTCTCTACCTCTTCTTTGAGGTCTGCCCCCATGCTAAGCAGATCTTCCACTTGCTCACACCTCACACAGGTGAGATCGTCGACACCATCTGCCGGCAGGAGCAGGCTCAGGCACTCCCTACCGCCAGAGACTTGCACAGCCTCACTCCTGGACAGGCCCTCAGTCTGTGTCTCCAGGCTCTTAATGGGGCGAGCCCTCTGCCTGGTGGAGACCACACTCCTGGGCAGGCCCTCGGTCTGGCTCCCCATACTCTTAATGGGGCGAGCCCTCTGCCTGGTGGAGGCCATGGTAATCTGCTGCCTCAGAGACTGGCAGTAGGTGAGACAGGTCCCCGGTGCTGAGAGCCGGAACTTACCTGCCCGGCCACACGAGCTACAGGGTCAGCCGTGCGCACGCGCTGACCTCCCCTCTCTGCGTCAGGTAGGCAGCGACTAGTCGCCGCCCTCCCTGAGGCTTTTTCTAGGCCATGGGCGCTGCTGAGGCCGCCGTTGCCCTGGCAACGCCTACACCACAATCTTGTTGCTTGAGAGAAAGGCAGTTTAATAGGACAGAAAAAGAAGACAAAACCAATAATAAAAATCAGATAAAGCAAACAAGTGATGAACAGTACAATTGCTCACTAACCAAAGCCAATAGTCAACTAATTCTTGAGGCAGACTGTCTCCCCGCGCACCCCCATATACAGAGCATAAGGTATGGACTATCGCTTTAGCCAGTCTGGGTCAGCTGCCTTGGCTGTGTCTCCTCCCAGCTTCTTGGACACCCCTTGCCTTCTCCTTTATGGGTCAGTATAAGAAACTGACTGAAGAAAACAAACCAGGACACAAAGGAAGGAAAATCTGAGCTAAGAGAATGTCAGGGAGCAGTAGAGCCACAACAGCTCTTCTATTGCAGGATAATATATTTACACCTAAGACAGGATTACTGTATGATGCTCTGTTGTGCCATGCATATGTACACATTATGGCATGGACAGCTGAGGTGCCTCTGCATCACTCATTGTTTTAATGTGTTGACATGTATTTCATCAGCTGTTGTAAGAGATGTTGCTATCAGGTTTTTGAGACACATTTTGCATGGCTTTGGGGTGTGTGTGTGTGTGTGTGGTGAATTCTGTAGCCTGATAGAAGCAAGACTGATGCAGCTCCATGCCCTCAGGACCAGCCAACAATACAGCTAAGCATGTGTTACCTCTATCTACCACTCACAAACTCACTTGCACAATACATATAGACACCACCTGTGGCCTCATCCTATTCTGCTCTCTGGCTGATCAGGATGAAGGTCCATTGGTGGGAGAACCAGACATGTACACAATGCAGATCCCTGCAGCAGCCAGGCTCAGACATTTTGTTCAGCAACCTGGCCCCTGGATTCCAGTCTCCCCAGTAGCTGGCACCTGGACATACGAGCCTCTGAGGTTGCAACCCCACTCCTGTCACTGCTACAGACCCTTCACCCACAAACATGTGTATGTACATTGTGGTCTTTGAGGCAGCTGGCTTTGGACACACAGTCCACCCAGTAGCTGGTCCTGGAGCCTTGGTCAGTCCAGGTGCCTCCTCCATAGAGGCAACTATGTGCATGCACACACACATGTGCTAGTTCCTCCCATGATCTTGCCTTTTCCTCGCCCAGGAAGAGAGTTAGAAATGACATTTAATAAAGCAGGACAGACTGTGGTGATACCAGGCAAGGCACAGGGCATGCCCAGACAAACGTACCTGTTTACATTTGACCAGTCATTTTTATGCCTCTGTTTTCCTATGCCTGTTCATCCCCAAATCCCCTACACCCACTGGTTTTACCACCTTTGGTTCCTGTCCTAAACATCCCCTAAGTCTTGTGTAATCATGTTTTTCCCCCTGCATTATGTGACATGTTCTGTACGCCCAGGTGGTAACCTCAATAGCTTAAAAGATGATGGTGAGAGCCCTCCCATTGCCTCATGGTGATGGGTTTCATGCCTGGGGCCATGGGAGGGCCCAGCCAAGGCGTCTGTAAGGATTTAACTGGGGTTCCTGCCTGCCATTGTGCCCATGTGCTCCTCTGGGTTTGTGGAGATGGGCCTCTGGTGGGCTGATGGCTCGTGTGATAGGCGTGGGAGTCACTGGGACTGGGTGTCATTTGGATTCTCCTACCTGCCATCCTCTTCATGCTCCTTCATGTGTGTGCTTTTTATCACACCCCTTAGCAAAAGTCTGTTATTAGGGTTGGTTTGGGTTGTTTTGGGTTTTTTTGCTTTCATCTTACCTTAGCCAACACCTCTTAGAAAAAGTGTAGCTAATGGAGAAGGCAGCAGCATGACTCCTTAGCAATGTAGGCTGCCAAGAGCGTATTAAGTCCTGTTTTCTGCTCTGTTCTCTGGCTTTTCATAGAATATTGGGCAAATTGATTGGATTGTCCCAGATCACATGCTCTTCGCTCATGTGCTCCAGCGTGTCATCCGGGAGGATCTGTTCCATGATCTTCCCAGGCACAGAGGTGAGGCTCACCGGCCTGTAATTCCCTGGGTCTTCCTTGCTCCCTTTCTTATAAATGGGAGTGACATGACCTTTTTTCCAGCCCCCAGGGACCTCTCCTGACAGCCATGACTTTTCAAATATGATGGAGAGCGGCTCAGCAACCTAGTGCAGCATGTCCTGTCAAAAATGCTGCTCAGTATTCCAAGACAATAGCAACATTTATAGTGTCTAAAAATAGTAACAGTAACAATACCAAAACCTTACATAAGGGCTCTCATTAGTATATTGCATGGGATTTTCAAAAGCGGACTAGCTCTCTTCATTCTACGAATGAAGTAGCTGAGGTACAAGAAGGAAAAGCTATTTGCCCCCCTTCATCTAGAAGTTCTCGGGCAGAAATGAAACCTGTGCCCATGACATGATACTGCTCTCTATCCCTTGTCCCCCTGAAAAGCTCTGGAAGTTACTTCCATGAGAAGTTTTCTTCAGTGTAAATCACTTAAAAAGGTAGATTCCACTGTCAAGGATCAAAATTTATTTGTTGCTGGTTGTGCAAAGCAATACAGAGGCTGTATTTCAGCAGTAGGGAATTGTACACTAGGAAGAGGTTATGAAGGGAACGAAGTCTGCAGGGAATTTTCTCTTTGTGTACATATTTTCCTTGTCCCAGCTGCATCGGATGTCCAGGATGCGTTGCTTTCTTTTATTCCTCCTCACTTACTAATTGCCTGGGATATTAGTTGAAGTAGTGACTTCCTGCCACTCCTTTGATTTCCTGAAAAGAAACACAGTAAACATGAGGAAACCAGCACACTTGAGAATGAAGAGAACAGGAAGCACAAGGAACCAGAAGAGGAAAAGACAGAAGAGAAAACCATTCACCAAGAACCACAGAGGAAGAAACACCAACCAGAGGCAATTGATTTACTAATGGGGATTTCACTAGAAATTGTGCTCTGTATTCCAAACCGGCTTTTTCTTAGTCTCTCCCATGCTAGTCTCCTTCAGCTGTCTCATCTACTCAACTCACAGCAGAAATCACCCATAGCCCTTACAGAACACCTGAGAGGTGTGAAAAGCCTGTGCACAGCTGATAGCAGTTGACATGACATTGTCATACTTCTCAACTGCCTAGGGGTATGTGAAGATCATTTCCATTCTCTACTGGAAGTTGATCAGCAGGTTGAGAAGACAACAGGGTCTGCAGGTCTAAGTAATCCTGGGAAGAACAGACCCTGCATTTGTCTCAGTATGGCAAATTGAGGAATTGATAGTAGAATGCAGCCTGGGAGCAGCAGAGTCAGAAAATGAAAAGAGGGGAGACATAATTGCACAGGAGGAGGAATACATCTTTGGAGGAAGGAACTGTTTAAAAAGAGGAAGAGGCATGGAGTTGAAAGAATGTGGAAAAAGACTGCACACAGAAAAATTGAGAAAAGCAGTTAAATGAGAGCACATTGTAAACCAAACTACTGTTCCTTCAGGTCATGTAGATCACTAAGATCACTAGCTACTAATTAGGGCAACAAACTGCAGGCAGCCTACCAGACAGCTACACAAGAGAAGCACGCAGTAGCATCATGTTCACAAAAAAGGAGGTTGATTGAACAAGAGCTCATTCAATCTTTTGTGACTTCACAAAATGGAGGAGTATGTGGAAGAAGATCATAACAGTTTTTGTTCAAGAGACGGATTCACTCCCACACAGAATGCTCGTGAGTTTAGGCATAACATAAAGGGCATCAATAAGCCAAGTGGCTCCAGTTTTTGCCATTCCTTGACAGTCAGAGATAACAGTGTTTAATCACTGACAAGAAATGGAGAAGGAGAAGTAAGGGGAACTGTGAACCTTAATAAAGACTGTATTTCAGGTGTGTTCTTGCTTCAGCTGGACATTCTGTAGAAATTTGTGCAGAAATGCAGGATGTCAGAAAGTACACTAATGCCAACATGACATTGTAAGGAGTGCTCCAAATCATGCCTACATTCTGCTTGAAACAGGAGTCCGGACCTCATGCTTGAGGACACTGCAGGCACACTATCCAGAGAGAAATTAATGCTCAGACACGGGGTTCTGAGAAGCCTTACAATGCTCTGGAACAGGAGCTAGGGGCCAATATTATTTCTTTGAGCCATCCTAGGTCTGCAGCTTTCTTACCCTTTCCACTCATGCTGTATTTCACCTGATTTTCAGTGAAGCTGAAATGGCTGTCAACAGCCAAACAAGTCAAATCTCAAGACTAGAAGAAACCTGTCACTGAACACTGGATGGTGAGGTGTGATCACAGCAGGGAATGAGCACAAAGTGCCTTCTAATAATATAGTCATACAAGTGCTGATCTATTGGCAGTGTGGCCATAGGAATATTTATTCTAAAGACCTCTCTTATGAAGTTTCAGCTTCTCTAACATTATTGAAGTAAAAATAGCAATGATGAATTGAGTAAATATCAGAAACATTTTCATACCTGAAGTCGGTGACTTTTTTCCACTTTGTTTCATTGTCTTTGTCCTAAAAAAAACCACCCAGAAAAAGACATTATGTCTTTTCCAACAAACTCAGTATTACCCTAATAATATATTTATGGACCAGCATCAGTATCACATAGGTGCCTTTTTATCCCCTTTCTGTCTACAGTAGAAACATGTATTGCTATTCTTTACTGAGAGGGTGGTCAGGCACTGGAACAGGCTTCCCAGTGAAGGGGTCACAGCACCGAGCTTGGCCGAGTTCAGGAGGCGTCTGGACGATGCCCTCAGTCACATGCTCTGATTTGCCTGGCCCTGTGTGGAGCCAGGAGTTGGACTGGGTGATCCTTACGGGTCACTTCCAACTCAGGAGATTCTATGATTTTATGTAGTAAGCCTTGTTGAAGTGCAAGCACACTAAATGTATAAAGATATTTGAATGTTAGAATCTCCACTTATATATGATGTATCTGAACACATCACGCATCTGAACACATCACTTCGAGCCTAGGTGGAGCTTGAGAAGTGCTTATGTTGAAGGTCAAGGAGACCACTAGCACTTAAGTCAGTGAACATTCATGCATTTTTGCTTGATTGCCCGTCTTTCTGAAACAAGGAGTGGGAGGGTGGCTAGATGGAATGGTCTTTCAAAAGTCCCTAAACATCTGAGAACCCAAGTCTGGATACTTGGAAACCCCACCTGGTATTCGTCAGCTTCCTAGCATTAGGAAAATCACAGTAACCCTGAAAAGGTGTTGCAGTAATATATTTTCTGAAGACAAAAACATGACACATTTTACTTTTCAAAGTTATCAGCAGAAACTAAGTATGTCAGAATCCTTTTCCAGACAGACCTACCTTGTCTTCCTATTTTCTGTGGTTTTGCTCCTCTTCGCATCCAGAGGATCTATATTGTTTGACAACAGGGGGGTTTCTCGCCTAGTTGATTTCAGTGAGCTGTGGAAGGCTTCCCCTTTCCTTCCACCTTCTCCTGTGGTGCCCACTGCACCTGAGAAGGCAACTTGTTTGGAGGAGCTTTGCTTTGTAACAAATTTTTCCTCCATTTCGGGGTTAGTCACACCTCGTGAGCTGTCCCTCTGGAAGGAAAAATGAAAGATTAACAGTAGCAACTGACAAAGAGCTCTGTGCATAGCTGATAGTACAACTGGAAATTTGTGATAGTTTCCTATGTGGTAGTCCCTAAATCCTGACTATTCTGCTATAAAGTGTGTCAGACAGACCATCCATAGGAAATATGATATGCTAATCTAGAAGACTTATGTTTCTCCTACATGATCAGTTTGTTGGGGGTTATTGGTCTACAGGGCTAGAGGTGACTGTGCAGTTCATCAAGGGATAACAAATCCCAAAGCTTAATGTCTGAGAGCTGTTTGTGGCTTCACCCCAAGTTCTCTGCTGATTCATGTCCAGGACTCCCTTAGGATTATCCTCTTCCTTTTGCTCATATTCAGAAACTGAGATAAGAACTTTTTTCAGTCAAAAGGAACAACTTAAGAACATACCCCTGATTATGAGGGAAAACTAAACATCAAACTCTAAGTAGTATGTCATTTTTTGAGTCACAAAATTTTACAAGGGCTATGGCATGCCTAGCATCCTCACTCTCACTGCCCTGAAAAATCTGTATAGAAATTGCAACAAGCCAGTTATTTTGATAAAGAGAACTGTAGCTCCTTCATAGCACACAAAAACTTTGACTTGAGAGTTAGTAAAGAATATTGGTACAAGTGACACTTTCTGGTTGGTCAGCCTGAACTTTTGATCTCTACTTGTTAAAGACTCACATTTTCTGATGAGTTGTTTGGGCTGGGAGCTCTCTTGCGACGCAGGACAAAATCCTCGGATTTTACATTGACTTCAGCATTCCCAGTATTTTGTGGTTTTTTCAGGAGACACATGAGCTTCAGCCATTGGTGGAATAGGTATTGTTGCTGGTCTGGTGGGGCACAGAGTTCTAAGTAATGGGAATGGCCATTTGCTAATTTTAACATGAGGCAGTGCTTCTCTGCGTTGTGGACGGAGAGTTCCACAAGCGTCAGGGGGAGGAGCCTATTAAAAAAGGGGAAATGCATTGTTAGACACAGGTGAAGATTCCTTTCAAAGAAGACATTGTGTCTGTCAGACCTACAGCTAGACTAAGACTAAAAGTGAGAAACTAGAATAGGAAGAATCTGCTGAGGGGGTTTGGACACCGAGTGCCTCTAGCTGGCTGTAGAAGGAATGTTGGGCAGCGGTGTACAGAATGGAGCCAAAGGATGTTGGCTTCTTTACAATACCTTTATTCCACTGCCTTATTCCCTGGAAATCTTGTACCCCCAGTACTCCTACCATTTCTCCGCTTCTGATATATTTAGGAAAAGGTTATTAAATATTTGTTATCATCATCTATCTGCATGTCTGCAATGATGACCTGAAATGATAACCAGAATGGGGCCCAAAGCTGCGTACTGAAGTGATTCTTCTAAATTTACTGTGCTAGTGCTGGGACAAAGAGTCAGTGCAAATACGAGGTCTGCTAATAAAGAGACCCCTAAAAGGAGGAAATGGGAAACATTAATATTTCTTATTTACGCTTCAAATCAATATTTAACCCTTCTTGGTGCTAGCTGACCTCGTAAGTACTAGGTGTTCCATGTGGGATAGCTGCTCTGACGGTTTCCAGAAGTCTGACATAATTACCTGTCGGGACACAGGCTCCTCACGTGCTATCAGCATCACATTAGGTACTGGTGAGCTGGGACTGGTAGCACAGATGCCAACGGTCACATAACTGGGTCGGTTATGGAGACAAATTGAGTCTCCTCTTGCATTAACCTGAAAAAAAAAAAAAAAGCACTCCTTCAACACTGACATTTGCCATACACTCTCACAGAGAATGTACTACTGATACATTTCATAGTGTTTTGACTTGGGGGCCCTAGAGCTTAGGTGCTAGGTTAGGGAGGTGAGAGGGGAATGTGGAATACTGAGACAGGAATGTCTGTGAATGAAAAGAGGGGAGAAGTTTAATAATGATAAAAGAGGGCTGAAAATCACTGGCTCTTGCATCATTTCCATCATTAGGTATCTGATTTCTGCCATCAGACGCATCTTGAGTACCACTATTTTGAATTTCTCTTAGTGTAAACATAATGGAAGATATGCTCCATTCTGATTCACAGTCTTCATCAGCATTGCTGTGATATGAGACCTGATTATGAACCAGAAGCCTGTACAACAGTCCTAGCAATTGCTACAGGAAGGAGTTGGGCTGACATGGAAGGGTGAAAATATCACTTTTTGTTCTCTAATTTGCAGCATTGCTGTTTCTAGGCTTCTGGACTATTGGCTGTGAAGTAAAGGAAGAATGAGTCTATAGGAGGAGGGAAACACTATCTGTTGTGTGTGGAGTAAACAGAGAATTAGTGAGAATAAATGAGGAATAACCTGTTGAAGTAAAGGAGTGAAAAAAGGGTATTGATTGCACACAATTTTATTCTGAGCATGGCACGTGATTTCATTTGCACAGCTTCTTACCTTAAGAAACTTGCTCTCGAATAGGGGAACAGAGGAAAAAGGATGATAGTCACCTTGGTTAAGGAGTCTCTTAAGGTCACCCACAACACAGGCCTGACTTGAACTGATGCTCTCAAAATCAAATTTCTTATTCATTTTGCCAACCCACAAACCAAAAAACAACTTCTCAGACTTCTTTGAGAGATATCATCACTGCCTGCCTGAACAATGAGTAACAGGTAGTAATCAGAGGGATGAAACAGATCCAGGATTTTTCTAGTTATGTCCTTGATCCGTGCTCCAGGGAGGCAGCACACTTCCCTACGGGTAGGGTCTGGCCTGCATATGGGGCCCTCTGTTCCCTTGAGAAGGGAACCCCCAACCAGAATCACCTTTCTGTCTTTCCTAGTGGAGGCAGTCTTGAGGCATGGAGTTGTCTTCCTCATTCTTAGCCTCCTATTACGGGGATCGTCCCCCAGCTTCCCATTTGCCTCCTCTTCAACTCCCAGCACCTCAAACCTATTGCTTAGAGGGACCTGAGGAACCGAGGTAGGCAGGGAGGAGGTTTTCCCACGGCGCCGAGCTGGGACTATCTTCCAACCCTCTCCTTCTTTCTGGTCACTGACTTCTCCCCGTTCTGCCTGGTAGGGCTGGGGAGCCATCATTTTTTGGGGAAAATTTCCCTGGTGACTTTCCCTCTGTCTAGCCAGCGAGTTGCTCCACCAATCGATTTCCCTCTCACACTCCCTAATGCTTCTTACTCTCTCTACCTCTTCTTTGAGGTCTGCCCCCATGCTGAGCAGATTTTCCACCTGCTCACACCTCACACAGGTGAGATCGTCGACACCATCTGCCGGCAGGAGCAGGCTCAGGCACTCCCTACCGCCAGAGACTTGCACAGCCTCACTCCTGGACAGGCCCTCAGTTTGTGTCTCCACGCTCTTAATGGGGCGAGCTCTCTGCCTGGTGGAGACCACACTCCTGGGCAGGCCCTCGGCCTGGCTCCCCATACTCTTAATGGGGCGAGCCCTCTGCCTGGTGGAGGCCATGGTAATCTGCTGCCTCAGAGACTGGCAGTAGGTGAGACAGGTCCCCGGTGCTGAGAGCCGGAACTTACCTGCCCGGCCACACGAGCTACAGGGTCAGCCGTGCGCACGCGCTGACCTCCCCTCTCTGCCTCAGGTAGGCAGCGACTAGTCGCCGCCCTCCCTGAGGCTTTTTCTAGGCCATGGGCGCTGCTGAGGCCGCCGTTGCCCTGGCAACGCCTACACCACAATCTTGTTGCTTGAGAGAAAGGCAGTTTAATAGGACAGAAAAAGAAGACAAAACCAATAATAAAAATCAGATAAAGCAAACAAGTGATGAACAGTACAATTGCTCACTAACCAAAGCCAATAGTCAACTAATTCTTGAGGCAGACTGTCTCCCCACGCACCCCCATATACAGAGCATAAGGTATGGACTATCGCTTTAGCCAGTCTGGGTCAGCTGCCTTGGCTGTGTCTCCTCCCAGCTTCTTGGACACCCCTTGCCTTCTCCTTTATGGGTCAGTATAAGAAACTGACTGAAGAAAACAAACTCTATCAGCCAAAACCAGGACACGAAGGAAGGAAAATCTGAGCTAAGAGAATGTCAGGGAGCAGTAGAGCCACAACAACTCTTCTATTGCAGGATAATATATTTACACCTAAGACAGGATTACTGTATGATGCTCTGTTGTGCCATGCATATGTACACATTATGGCATGGACAGCTGAGGTGCCTCTGCATCACTCATTGTTTTAATGTGTTGACATGTATTGAGACACATTTTGCATGGCTTTGGGGTGTGTGTGTGTGTGTGTGTGGTGAATTCTGTAGCCTGATAGAAGCAAGACTGATGCAGCTCCATGCCCTCAGGATCAGCCAACAATACAGCTAAGCATGTGTTGCCTCTATCTACCACTCACAAACACACTTGCACAATACATATAGCCACCACCTGTGGCCTCATCCTATTCTGCTCTCTGGCTGATCAGGATGAAGGTCCATTGGTGGGAGAACCAGACATGTACACAATGCAGATCCCTGCAGCAGCCAGGCTCAGACATTTTGTTCAGCAACCTGGCCCCTGGATTCCAGTCTCCCCAGTAGCTGGCACCTGGACATACGAGCCTCTGAGGTTGCAACCCCACTCCTGTCACTGCTACAGACCCTTCACCCACAAACATGTGTATGTACATTGTGGTCTTTGAGGCAGCTGGCTTTGGACACACAGTCCACCCAGTAGCTGGTCCTGGAGCCTTGGTCAGTCCAGGTGCCTCCTCCACAGAGGCAACTGTGCATGCACACACACATGTGCTAGTTCCTCCCATGATCTTGCCTTTTCCTCGCCCAGGAAGAGAGTTAGAAATGACATTTAATAAAGCAGGACAGACTGTGGTGATACCAGGCAAGGCACAGGGCATGCCAAGACAAACGTACCTGTTTACATTTGACCAGTCATTTTTATGCCTCTGTTTTCCTATGCCTGTTCATCCCCAAATCCCCTACACCCACTGGTTTTACCACCTTTGGTTCCTGTCCTAAACATCCCCTAAGTCTTGTGTAATCATGTTTTTCCCCCTGCATGACATGACATGTTCTGCACCCCCAGGTGGTAACCTCAATAGCTTAAAAGATGATGGTGAGAGCCCTCCCATTGCCTCATGGTGATGGGTTTCATGCCTGGGGCCATGGGAGGGCCCAGCCAAGGCATCTGTAAGGATTTAACTGGGGTTCCTGCCTGCCATTGTGCCCATGTGCTCCTCTGGGTTTGTGGAGATGGGCCTCTGGTGGGCTGATGGCTCGTGTGATAGGCGTGGGAGTCACTGGGACTGGGTGTCATTTGGATTCTCCTACCTGCCATCCTCTTCATGCTCCTTCATGTGTGTGCTTTTTATCACACCCCTTAGCAAAAGTCTGTTATTAGTGTTGGTTTGGGTTGTTTTGCTTTCATCTTACCTTAGCCAACACCTCTTAGAAAAAGTGTAGCTAATGGAGAAGGCAGCAGCATGACTCCTTAGCAATGTAGGCTGCCAAGAGCGTATTAAGTCCTGTTTTCTGCTCTGTTCTCTGGCTTTTCATAGAATATTGGGCAAATTGACTGGATTGTCCCGGATCACATGCTCTTCCCTCTAGTGCTCCAGCGTGTCATCCGGGAGGATCTGTACCATGATCTTCCCAGGCACAGAGGTGAGGCTCACCAGCCTGTAATTCCCTGGGTCTTCCTTGCTCCCTTTCTTATAAATGGGAGTGACATGACCTTTTTTCCAGCCCCCAGGGACCTCTCCTGACAGCCATGACTTTTCAAATATGATGGAGAGCGGCTCAGCAACCTAGTGCAGCATGTCCTGTCAAAAATGCTGCTCAGTATTCCAAGACAATAGCAACATTTATAGTGTCTAAAAATAGTAACAGTAACAACAATACCAAAACCTTACATAAGGGCTCTCATTAGTATATTGCATGGGATTTTCAAAAGCGGTCTAGCTCTCTTCATTCTACGAATGAAGTAGCTGAGGTACAAGAAGGAAAAGCTATTTGCCCCCCTTCATCTAGAAGTTCTCGGGCAGAAATGAAACCTGTGCCCATGACATGATACTGCTCTCTATCCCTTGTCCCCCTGAAAAGCTCTGGAAGTTACTTCCATGAGAAGTTTTCTTCAGTGTAAATCACTTAAAAAGGTAGATTCCACTGTCAAGGATCAAAATTTATTTGTTGCTGGTTGTGAATTAATGCAAAGCAATACAGAGGCTGTATTTCAGCAGTAGGGAATTGTACACTAGGAAGAGGTTATGAAGGGAACGAAGTCTGCAGGGAATTCTCTCTTTGTGTACATATTTTCCTTGTCCCAGCTGCATCGGATGTCCAGGATGCGTTGCTTTCTTTTATTCCTCCTCACTTACTAATCGCCTGGGATATTAGTTGAAGTAGTGACTTCCTGCCACTCCTTTGATTTCCTGAAAAGAAACACAGTAAACATGAGGAAACCAGCACACTTGAGAATGAAGAGAACAGGAAGCACAAGGAACCAGAAGAGGAAAAGACAGAAGAGAAAACCATTCACCAAGAACCACAGAGGAAGAAACACCAACCAGAGGCAATTGATTTACTAATGGGGATTTCACTAGAAATTGTGCTCTGTATTCCAAACCGGCTTTTTCTTAGTCTCTCCCATGCTAGTCTCCTTCAGCTGTCTCATCTACTCATCTCACAGCAGAAATCACCCATAGCCCTTACAGAACACCTGAGAGGTGTGAAAAGCCTGTGCACAGCTGATAGCAGTTGACATGACATTGTCATACTTCTCAACTGCCTAGGGGTATGTGAAGATCATTTCCATTCTCTACTGGAAGTTGATCAGCAGGTTGAGAAGACAACAGGGTCTGCAGGTCTAAGTAATCCTGGGAAGAACAGACCCTGCATTTGTCTCAGTATGGCAAATTGAGGAATTGATAGTAGAACGCAGCCTGGGAGCAGCAGAGTCAGAAAATGAAAAGAGGGGAGACATAATTGCACAGGAGGAGGAATACATCTTTGGAGGAAGGAACTGTTTAAAAAGAGGAAGAGGCATGGAGTTGAAAGAATGTGGAAAAAGACTGCACACAGAAAAATTGAGAAAAGCAGTTAAATGAGAGCACATTGTAAACCAAACTACTGTTCCTTCAGGTCATGTAGATCACTAAGATCACTAGCTACTAATTAGGGCAACAAATTGCAGGCAGCCTACCAGACAGCTACACAAGAGAAGCACGCAGTAGCATCATGTTCACAAAAAAGGAGGTTGATTGAACAAGAGCTCATTCAATCTTTTGTGACTTCACAAAATGGAGGAGTATGTGGAAGAAGATCATAACAGTTTTTGTTCAAGAGACGGATTCACTCCCACACAGAATGCTCGTGAGTTTAGGCATAACATAAAGGGCATCAATAAGCCAAGTGGCTCCAGTTTTTGCCATTCCTTGACAGTCAGAGATAACAGTGTTTAATCACTGACAAGAAATGGAGAAGGAGAAGTAAGGGGAACTGTGAACCTTAATAAAGACTGTATTTCAGGTGTGTTCTTGCTTCAGCTGGACATTCTGTAGAAATTTGTGCAGAAATGCAGGATGTCAGAAAGTACACTAATGCCAACATGACATTGTAAGGAGTGCTCCAAATCATGCCTACATTCTGCTTGAAACAGGAGTCCGGACCTCATGCTTGAGGACACTGCAGGCACACTATCCAGAGAGAAATTAATGCTCAGACACGGGGTTCTGAGAAGCCTTACAATGCTCTGGAACAGGAGCTAGGGGCCAATATTATTTCTTTGAGCCATCCTAGGTCTGCAGCTTTCTTACCCTTTCCACTCATGCTGTATTTCACCTGATTTTCAGTGAAGCTGAAATGGCTGTCAACAGCCAAACAAGTCAAATCTCAAGACTAGAAGAAACCTGTCACTGAACACTGGAAGGTGAGGTGTGATCACAGCAGGGAATGAGCACAAAGTGCCTTCTAATAATATAGTCATACAAGTGCTGATCTATTGGCAGTGTGGCCATAGGAATATTTATTCTAAAGACCTCTCTTATGAAGTTTCAGCTTCTCTAACATTATCGAAGTAAAAATAGCAACGATGAATTGAGTAAATATCAGAAACATTTTCATACCTGAAGTCGGTGACTTTTTTCCACTTTGTTTCATTGTCTTTGTCCTAAAAAAAACCACCCAGAAAAAGACATTATGTCTTTTCCAACAAACTCAGTATTACCCTAATAATATATTTATGTACTTTTCAAAGTTATCAGCAGAAACTAAGTATGTCAGAATCCTTTTCCAGACAGACCTACCTTGTCTTCCTATTTTCTGTGGTTTTGCTCCTCTTCGCATCCAGAGGATCTATATTGTTTGACAACAGGGGGGTTTCTCGCCTAGTTGATTTCAGTGAGCTGTGGAAGGCTTCCCCTTTCCTTCCACCTTCTCCTGTGGTGCCCACTGCACCTGAGAAGGCAACTTGTTTGGAGGAGCTTTGCTTTGTAACAAATTTTTCCTCCATTTCGGGGTTAGTCACACCTCGTGAGCTGTCCCTCTGGAAGGAAAAATGAAAGATTAACAGTAGCAACTGACAAAGAGCTCTGTGCATAGCTGATAGTACAACTGGAAATTTGTGATAGTTTCCTATGTGGTAGTCCCTAAATCCTGACTATTCTGCTATAAAGTGTGTCAGACAGACCATCCATAGGAAATATGATATGCTAATCTAGAAGACTTATGTTTCTCCTACATGATCAGTTTGTTGGGGGTTATTGGTCTACAGGGCTAGAGGTGACTGTGCAGTTCATCAAGGGATAACAAATCCCAAAGCTTAATGTCTGAGAGCTGTTTGTGGCTTCACCCCAAGTTCTCTGCTGATTCATGTCCAGGACTCCCTTAGGATTATCCTCTTCCTTTTGCTCATATTCAGAAACTGAGATAAGAACTTTTTTCAGTCAAAAGGAACAACTTAAGAACATACCCCTGATTATGAGGGAAAACTAAACATCAAACTCTAAGTAGTATGTCATTTTTTGAGTCACAAAATTTTACAAGGGCTATGGCATGCCTAGCATCCTCACTCTCACTGCCCTGAAAAATCTGTATAGAAATTGCAACAAGCCAGTTATTTTGATAAAGAGAACTGTAGCTCCTTCATAGCACACAAAAACTTTGACTTGAGAGTTAGTAAAGAATATTGGTACAAGTGACACTTTCTGGTTGGTCAGCCTGAACTTTTGATCTCTACTTGTTAAAGACTCACATTTTCTGATGAGTTGTTTGGGCTGGGAGCTCTCTTGCGACGCATGACAAAATCCTCGGATTTTACATTGACTTCAGCATTCCCAGTATTTTGTGGTTTTTTCAGGAGAGATATGAGCTTCAGCCATTGGTGGAATAGGTATTGTTCCTGGTCTGGTGGGGCACAGAGTTCTAAGTAATGGGAATGGCCATTTGCTAATTTTAACATGAGGCAGTGCTTCTCTGCGTTGTGGATGGAGAGTTCCACCAGCGTCAGGGGGAGGAGCCTATTAAAAAAGGGGAAATGCATTGTTAGACACAGGTGAAGATTCCTTTCAAAGAAGACATTGTGTCTGTCAGACCTACAGCTAGACTAAGACTAAAAGTGAGAAACTAGAATAGGAAGAATCTGCTGAGGGGGTTTGGACACCGAGTGCCTCTAGCTGGCTGTAGAAGGAATGTTGGGCAGCAGTGTACAGAATGGAGCCAAAGGATGTTGGCTTCTTTACAATACCTTTATTCCACTGCCTTATTCCCTGGAAATCTTGTACCCCCAGTACTCCTACCATTTCTCCGCTTCTGATATATTTAGGAAAAGGGTATTAAATATTTGTTATCATCATCTATCTGCATGTCTGCAATGATGACCTGAAATGATAACCAGAATGGGGCCCAAAGCTGCGTACTGAAGTGATTCTTCTAAATTTACTGTGCTAGTGCTGGGACAAAGAGTCAGTGCAAATATGAGGTCTGCTAATAAAGAGATCCCTAAAAGGAGGAAATGGGAAACATTAATATTTCTTATTTATGCTTCAAATCAATATTTAACCCTTCTTGGTGCTAGCTGACCTGGTAAGTACTAGGTGTTCCATGTGGGATAGCTGCTCTGACGGTTTCCAGAAGTCTGACATAATTTCCTGTCGGGACACAGGCTCCTCACGTGCTATCAGCATCACATTAGGTACTGGTGAGCTGGGACTGGTAGCACAGATGCCAACGGTCACATAACTGGGTCGGTTATGGAGACAAATTGAGTCTCCTCTTGGATTAACCTGGAAAAAAAAAAAAAAGCACTCCTTCAACACTGACATTTGCCATACACTCTCACAGAGAATGTACTACTGATACATTTCATAGTGTTTTGACTTGGGGGCCCTAGAGCTTAGGTGCTAGGTTAGGGAGGTGAGAGGGGAATGTGGAATACTGAGACAGGAATGTCTGTGAATGGAAAGAGGGGAGAAGTTTAATAATGATAAAAGAGGGCTGAAAATCACTGGCTCTTGCATCATTTCCATCATTAGGTATCTGATTTCTGCCATCAGAAGCGTCTTGAGTACCATTATTTTGAATTTCTCTTAGTGTAAACATAATGGAAGATATGCTCCATTCTGATTCACAGTCTTCATCAGCATTGCTGTGATATGAGACCTGATTATGAACCAGGATCCTGCTAGGTGCTGCACAAACACAGAGTGGAAAAACATTCCAGGTAATTTATATGTAAGACATGAAATTGCAGAAAGAGAAAAACGAGAAAATACAAGGAGATACGAATAAATTTATAAATACAATCAACTGACATGTTCTGTACCATTGTCAGGGTTTGGTTTTGATAGGCATCAAAGAAAAAAGTGTGTCCTAAGAACAAACTTAAGAGACGCCAGTGTGTTAAATTTGTGAATATTTGGTAGAACCTCCTCCCATGTGTAAGAGACAGTATGGAAAAAAAAAATTAAAAGTCAAGGGCTATTTTTTTCCCCTTTTTAATGTAAATGAGTCAGTGGTGGAGCTGCTTTCTCGAGGTGATTGGTTAGGACAACTGCCTCTTTGATAGTAAATATGGTCTGATAAAGAAGGAAGGGATCAATCATAAAGTATCTTGAAAACAGAGGGATATCTAATTAACATTCTGCATGTGTATCAACAAAGCAAAAGTGAATTAATTAAGGCAAAAACCAAAGGATATTGCAACTATCAAGATGAAGTGATGAAATCCTGTGAAAAACAGAGTTGATATACACCCTGTAAATAGAATGCAGATGTATTAAACTCACTGTGAATGCAGTGCTGTAGGTATAGACTGTTGGCAGAGTCTTGCAGGGTTCTTTGCCATTGCTTAGGGTTAAGAGGCCTGCAAGGATGCTAGAAGCTGCAAGGGGGGAGACATTTTCTGAGGAAGGCTGACTGCCATTTAGTTTGAACTGATACTGGTGGCTAAAAACCATAATGAGTTAGCACAGAACCAGAAGCCTGTACAACAGTCCTAGCAATAGCTACAGGAAGGAGTTGGGCTGACATGGAAGGCTGAAAATATCACTTTTTGTTCTCTAATTTGCAGCATTGATTGCACACAATTTTATCTTGAGCATGGCACGTGATTTCATTTGTACAGCTTCTTACCTCAAGAAACTTGCTCTCGAAGAGGGGAACAGAGGAAAAAGGATGATACTCTCCTTGGTTAAGGAGTCTCTTAAGGTCACCCACAACACAGGCCTGACTTGAACTGATGCTCTCAAAACCAAACTTCTTATTCATTTTGCCTACCCACAAACCAAAAAACAACTTCTCAGACTTCTTTGAGAGATATCATCACTGCCTGCCTGAACAATGAGTAACGGGTAGTAATCAGAGGGATGAACCAGATCCAGGATTTTTCTAGTTATGTCCTTGATCCGTGCTCCAGGGAGGCAGCACACTTCCCTACGGGTAGGGTCTGGCCTGCATATGGGGCCCTCTGTTCCCTTGAGAAGGGAACCCCCAACCAGAATCACCTTTCTGTCTTTCCTAGTGGAGGAAGTCTTGAGGCATGGAGTTGATTTCCTCATTCTTAGCCTCCTGTTAGGGGGATTGTCCCCCACCTTCCCATTTGCCTCCTCTTCAACTCCCAGCACCTCAAACCTATTGCTTAGAGGGACCTGAGGAACCAAGGTAGGCAGGGAGGAGGTTTTCCCACGGCGCCGAGCTGGGACTATCTTCCAACCCTCTCCTTCTTTCTGGTCACTGACTTCTCCCCGTTCTGCCTGGTAGGGCTGGGGAGCCATCAGTTTTTGGGGAAAATTTCCCTGGTGACTTTCCCTCTGTCTAGCCAGCGAGTTGCCCCACCAATCGATTTCCCTCTCACACTCCCTAATGCTTCTTAGTCTCTCTACCTCTTCTTTGAGGTCTGCCCCCATGCTAAGCAGATCTTCCACCTGCTCACACCTCACACAGGTGAGATCGTCGACACCATCTGCCGGCAGGAGCAGGCTCAGGCACTCCCTACAGCCAGAGACTTGCACAGCCTCATTCCTGGACAGGCCCTCAGTCTGTGTCTCCATGCTCTTAATGGGGCGAGCCCTCTGCCTGGTGGAGACCACACTCCTGGGCAGGCCCTCGGTCTGGCTCCCCATACTCTTAATGGGACGAGCCCTCTGCCTGGTGGAGGCCATGGTAATCTGCTGCCTCAGAGACTGGCAGTAGGTGAGACAGGTCCCCGGTGCTGAGAGCCGGAACTTACCTGCCCGGCCACACGAGCTACAGGGTCAGCCGTGCGCACGCGCTGACCTCCCCTCTCTGCGTCAGGTAGGCAGCGACTAGTCGCCGCCCTCCCTGAGGCTTTTTCTAGGCCATGGGCGCTGCTGAGGCCGCCGTTGCCCTGGCAACGCCTACACCACAATCTTGTTGCTTGAGAGAAAGGCAGTTTAATAGGACAGAAAAAGAAGACAAAACCAATAATAAAAATCAGATAAAGCAAACAAGTGATGAACAGTACAATTGCTCACTAACCAAAGCCAATAGTCAACTAATTCTTGAGGCAGACTGTCTCCCCGCGCACCCCCATATACAGAGCATAAGGTATGGACTATCGCTTTAGCCAGTTTGGGTCAGCTGCCTTGGCTGTGTCTCCTCCCAGCTTCTTGGACACCCCTTGCCTTCTCCTTTATGGGTCAGTATAAGAAACTGACTGAAGAAAACAAACTCTATCAGCCAAAACCAGGACACGAAGGAAGGAAAATCTGAGCTAAGAGAATGTCAGGGAGCAGTAGAGCCACAACTACTCTTCTATTGCAGGATAATATATTTACACCTAAGACAGGATTACTGTATGATGCTCTGTTGTGCCATGTATATGTACACCTTATGGCATGGACAGCTGAGGTGCCTCTTCATCACTCATTGTTTTAATGTGTTGACATGTATTTCATCAGCTGTTGTAAGAGATGATGCTATCAGGTTTTTGAGACACATTTTGCATGGCTTTGGGGGGTGTGTGTGTGTGTGGTGAACTCTGTAGCCTGATAGAAGCAAGACTGATGCAGCTCCATGCCCTCAGGATCAGCCAACAATACAGCTAAGCATGTGTTACCTCTATCTACCACTCACAAACTCACTTGCACAATACATATAGTCACCACCTGTGGCCTCATCCTATTCTGTTCTCTGGCTGATCAGGATGAAGGTCCATTAGTGGGAGAACCAGACATGTACACAATGCAGATCCCTGCAGCAGCCAGCCTCAGACATTTTGTTCAGCAACCTGGCCCCTGGATTCCAGTCTCCCCAGTAGCTGGCACCTGGACATACGAGCCTCTGAGGTTGCAACCCCACTCCTGTCACTGCTACAGACCCTTCACCCACAAACATGTGTATGTACATTGTGGTCTTTGAGGCAGCTGGCTTTGGGGACACAGTCCACCCAGTAGCTGGTCCTGGAGCCTTGGTCAGTCCAGGTGCCTCCTCCACAGAGGCAACTATGTGCATGCACACACACATGTGCTAGTTCCTCCCATGATCTTGCCTTTTCCTCGCCCAGGAAGAGAGTTAGAAATGACATTTAATAAAGCAGGACAGACTGTGGTGATACCAGGCAAGGCACAGGGCATACCCAGACAAACGTACCTGTTTACATTTGACCAGCCCTTTTTATGCCTCTGTTTTCCTATGCCTGTTCATCCCCAAATCCCCTACACCCACTGGTTTTACCACCTTTGGCTCCTGTCCTAAACATCCCCTAAATCTTGTGTAATCATGTTTTTCCCCCTGCATTACATGACATGTTCTGCACCCCCAGGTGGTAACCTCAGTAGCTTAAAAGATGATGGTGAGAGCCCTCCCATTGCCTCATGGTGATGGGTTTCATGCCTGGGGCCATGGGAGGGCCCAGCCAAGGCGTCTGTAAGGATTTAACTGGGGTTCCTGCCTGCCATTGTGCCCATGTGCTCCTCTGGGTTTGTGGAGATGGGCCTCTGGTGGGCTGATGGCTCGTGTGATAGGCGTGGGAGTCACTGGGACTGGGTGTCATTTGGATTCTCCTACCTGCCATCCTCTTCATGCTCCTTCATGTGTGTGCTTTTTATCACACCCCTTAGCAAAAGTCTGTTATTAGGGTTGGTTTGGGTTGTTTTGGGTTTTTTTGCTTTCATCTTACCTTAGCCAACACCTCTTAGAAAAAGTGTAGCTAATGGAGAAGGCAGCAGCATGACTCCTTAGCAATGTAGGCTGCCAAGAGTGTATTAAGTCCTGTTTTCTGCTCTGTTCTCTGGCTTTTCATAGAATATTGGGCAAATTGATTGGATTGTCCCAGATCACATGCTCTTCCCTCAAGTGCTCCAGCGTGTCATCCGGGAGGATCTGTTCCATGATCTTCCCAGGCACAGAGGTGAGGCTCACCGGCCTGTAATTCCCTGGGTCTTCCTTGCTCCCTTTCTTATAAATGGGAGTGACATGACCTTTTTTCCAGCCCCCAGGGACCTCTCCTGACAGCCATGACTTTTCAAATATGATGGAGAGCAGCTCAGCAACCTAGTGCAGCATGTCCTGTCAAAAATGCTGCTCAGTATTCCAAGACAATAGCAACATTTATAGTGTCTAAAAATAGTAACAGTAACAACAATACCAAAACCTTACATAAGGGCTCTCATTAGTATATTGCATGGGATTTTCAAAAGCGGACTAGCTCTCTTCATTCTACCAATGAAGTAGCTGAGGTACAAGAAGGAAAAGCTATCTGCCCCCCTTCATCTAGAAGTTCTCGGGCAGAAATGAAACCTGTGCCCATGACATGATACTGCTCTCTATCCCTTGTCCCCCTGAAAAGCTCTGGAAGTTACTTCCATGAGAAGTTTTCTTCAGTGTAAGTCACTTAAAAAGGTAGATTCCACTGTCAAGGATCAAAATTTATTTGTTGCTGGTTGTGAATTAATGCAAAGCAAAACAGAGGCTGTATTTCAGCAGTAGGGAATTGTACACTAGGAAGAGGTTATGAAGGGAACGAAGTCTGCAGGGAATTCTCTCTTTGTGTACATATTTTCCTTGTCCCAGCTGCATCGGATGTCCAGGATGCGTTGCTTTCTTTTATTCCTCCTCACTTACTAATCGCCTGGGATATTAGTTGAAGTAGTGACTTCCTGCCACTCCTTTGATTTCCTGAAAAGAAACACAGTAAACATGAGGAAACCAGCACACTTGAGAATGAAGAGAACAGGAAGCACAAGGAACCAGAAGAGGAAAAGACAGAAGAGAAAACCATTCACCAAGAACCACAGAGGAAGAAACACGAACAGGAGGCAATTGATTTACTAATGGGGATTTCACTAGAAATTGTGCTCTGTATTCCAAACCGGCTTTTTCTTAGTCTCTCCCATGCTAGTCTCCTTCAGCTGTCTCATCTACTCATCTCACAGCAGAAATCACCCATAGCCCTTACAGAACACCTGAGAGGTGTGAAAAGCCTGTGCACAGCTGATAGCAGTTGACATGACATTGTCATACTTCTCAACTGCCTAGGGGTATGTGAAGATCATTTCCATTCTCTACTGGAAGTTGATCAGCAGGTTGAGAAGACAACAGGGTCTGCAGGTCTAAGTAATCCTGGGAAGAACAGACCCTGCATTTGTCTCAGTATGGCAAATTGAGGAATTGATAGTAGAATGCAGCCTGGGAGCAGCAGAGTCAGAAAATGAAAAGAGGGGAGACATAATTGCACAGGAGGAGGAATACATCTTTGGAGGAAGGAACTGTTTAAAAAGAGGAAGAGGCATGGAGTTGAAAGAATGTGGAAAAAGACTGCACACAGAAAAATTGAGAAAAGCAGTTAAATGAGAGCACATTGTAAACCAAACTACTGTTCCTTCAGGTCATGTAGATCACTAAGATCACTAGCTACTAATTAGGGCAACAAACTGCAGGCAGCCTACCAGACAGCTACACAAGAGAAGCACGCAGTAGCATCATGTTCACAAAAAAGGAGGTTGATTGAACAAGAGCTCATTCAATCTTTTGTGACTTCACAAAATGGAGGAGTATGTGGAAGAAGATCATAACAGTTTTTGTTCAAGAGACGGATTCACTCCCACACAGAATGCTCGTGAGTTTAGGCATAACATAAAGGGCATCAATAAGCCAAGTGGCTCCAGTTTTTGCCATTCCTTGACAGTCAGAGATAACAGTGTTTAATCACTGACAAGAAATGGAGAAGGAGAAGTAAGGGGAACTGTGAACCTTAATAAAGACTGTATTTCAGGTGTGTTCTTGCTTCAGCTGGACATTCTGTAGAAATTTGTGCAGAAATGCAGGATGTCAGAAAGTACACTAATGCCAACATGACATTGTAAGGAGTGCTCCAAATCATGTCTACATTCTGCTTGAAACAGGAGTCCGGACCTCATGCTTGAGGACACTGCAGGCACACTATCCAGAGAGAAATTAATGCTCAGACACGGGGTTCTGAGAAGCCTTACAATGCTCTGGAACAGGAGCTAGGGGCCAATATTATTTCTTTGAGCCATCCTAGGTCTGCAGCTTTCTTACCCTTTCCACTCATGCTGTATTTCACCTGATTTTCAGTGAAGTTGAAATGGCTGTCAACAGCCAAACAAGTCAAATCTCAAGACTAGAAGAAACCTGTCACTGAACACTGGAAGGTGAGGTGTGATCACAGCAGGGACTGAGCACAAAGTGCCTTCTAATAATATAGTCATACAAGTGCTGATCTATTGGCAGTGTGGCCATAGGAATATTTATTCTAAAGACCTCTCTTATGAAGTTTCAGCTTCTCTAACATTATTGAAGTAAAAATAGCAACGATGAATTGAGTAAATATCAGAAACATTTTCATACCTGAAGTCGGTGACTTTTTTCCACTTTGTTTCATTGTCTTTGTCCTAAAAAAAACCACCCAGAAAAAGACATTATTATCTTTTCCAACAAACTCAGTATTACCCTAATAATATATTTATGTACCAGCATCAGTATCACATAGGTGCCTTTTAAACCCCTTTCTGTCTACAGTAGAAACATGTATTGCTATTCTTTACTGAGAGGGTGGTCAGGCACTGGAACAGGCTTCCCAGTGAAGGGGCACAGCGCACCGAGCTTGGCCGAGTTCAGGAGGCATCTGGACAATGCCCTCAGTCACATGCTCTGATTTGCCTGGCCCTGTGTGGAGCCAGGAGTTGGACTGGGTGATCCTTACGGGTCACTTCCAACTCAGGAGATTCTATGATTTTATGTAGTAAGCCTTGTTGAAGTGCAAGCACACTAAATGTATAAAGATATTTGAATGTTAGAATCTCCACTTATATATGATGTATCTGAACACATCACGCATCTGAACACATCACTTCGAGCCTAGGTGGAGCTTGAGAAGTGCTTATGTTGAAGGTCAAGGAGACCACTAGCACTTAAGTCAGCGAACATTCATGCACTTTTGCTTGATTGCCCGTCTTTCTGAAACAAGGAGTGGGAGGGTGGGCAGATGGAATGGTCTTTCAAAAGTCCCTAAACATCTGAGAACCCAAGTCTGGATACTTGGAAACCCCACCTGGTATTCGTCAGCTTCCTAGCATTAGGAAAATCACAGTAACCCTGAAAAGGTGTTGCAGTAATATATTTTCTGAAGACAAAAACATGACACATTTTACTTTTCAAAGTTATCAGCAGAAACTAAGTATGTCAGAATCCTTTTCCAGACAGACCTACCTTGTCTTCCTATTTTCTGTGGTTTTGCTCCTCTTCGCATCCAGAGGATCTATATTGTTTGACAACAGGGGGGTTTCTCGCCTAGTTGATTTCAGTGAGGTGTGGAAGGCTTCCTCTCGCCAAGTTGATTTCAGTGAGCTGTGGAAGGCTTCCCCTTTCCTTCCACCTTCTCCTGTGGTGCCCACTGCACCTGAGAAAGCAACTTGTTTGGAGGAGCTTTGCTTTGTAACAAATTTTTCCTCCATTTCGGGGTTAGTCACACCTCGTGAGCTGTCCCTCTGGAAGGAAAAATGAAAGATTAACAGTAGCAACTGACAAAGAGCTCTGTGCATAGCTGATAGTACAACTGGAAATTTGTGATAGTACCTATATGGTAGTCCCTACATCCTGACTATTCTGCTATAAAGTGTGTCGGACAGACCATCCATAGGAAATATGATATGCTAATCTAGAAGACTTATGTTTCTCCTACATGATCAGTTTGTTGGGGGTTATTGGTCTACAGGGCTAGAGGTGACTGTGCAGTTCATCAAGGGATAACAAATCCCAAAGCTTAATGTCTGAGAGCTGTTTGTGGCTTCACCCCAAGTTCTCTGCTGATTCATGTCCAGGACTCCCGTAGGATTGTCCTCTTCCTTTTGCTCATATTCAGAAACTGAGATAAGAACTTTTTTCAGTCAAAAAAGAACAACTTAAGAACATACCCCTGATTATGAGGGAAAACTAAACATCAAACTCTAAGTAGTATGTCATTTTTTGCGTCACAAAATTTTACAAGGGCTATGGCATGCCTAGCATCCTCACTCTCATTGCCCTGAAAAATCTGTATAGAAATTGCAACAAGCCAGTTATTTTGATAAAGAGAACTGTAGCTCCTTCATAGCACACAAAAACTTTGACTTGAGAGTTAGTAAAGAATATTGGTACAAGTGACACTTTCTGGTTGGTCAGCCTGAACTTTTGATCTCTACTTGTTAAAGACTCACATTTTCTGATGAGTTGTTTGGGCTGGGAGCTCTCTTGCGACGCAGGACAAAATCCTCGGATTTTACATTGACTTCAGCATTCCCAGTATTTTGTGGTTTTTTCAGGAGAGATATGAGCTTCAGCCATTGGTAGAATAGGAATTGTTCCTGGTCTGGTGGGGCACAGAGTTCTAAGTAATGGGAATGGCCATTTGCTAATTTTAACATGAGGCGGTGCTTCTTTGCGTTGTGGACGGAGAGTTCCACAAGCGTCAGGGGGAGGAGCCTATTAAAAAAGGGGAAATGCATTGTTAGACACAGGTGAAGATTCCTTTCAAAGAAGACTGTTAAAGGCGTTTGCTGATTCTAAACTTTCAGGCTGCTTTTTGCTAGCTTATAGAAACTTGATGCATGCTTTATTCTGAACAATAGCTTTGCTCATATCCATAACCACTAAGGTACAAAATGACATACTGTTAAGAATGATAAGCACCAAGAATTTCTTTGAAGAACATTATAAACTTCAGGCAAACCAGAGCGTGCAAGCGGAACAAGAGGTCCCTAACCATGAAAGCAGGGAAATCAGCCCGAACCGGTTTGGGGAGGAAGAAGTGATCACTGAACTGAGAAAAACAGAAGGAACAGTATAACCAAAATTGATTAACTGAGTGATCCTGCTAGTGATTGAACAAGAACAATCAAAATATACGGATATGGATGAACCACAAGAATAATTAGTAACTTGCATAACTTTTACTTTGTTCTCTTATAATATAAATATCTGCAACTTACCACTCATCGGTGCGGTGTGATGAGACTCCGGACTGCTCCCGCCCGGCGCCGACTTCTTTTTCTCTGAATAAATCTTTGCTACTATGACACTCTCCGTGTGAGTGTTCCTTTTGTCGATAACAAAGACATTGTGTCTGTCAGACCTACAGCTAGACTAAGACTAAAAGTGAGAAACTAGAATAGGAAGAATCTGCTGAGGGGGTTTGGACACCGAGTGCCTCTAGCTGGCTGTAGAAGGAATGTTGGGCAGCGGTGTACAGAATGGAGCCAAAGGATGTTGGCTTCTTTACAATACCTTTATTCCACTGCCTTATTCCCTGGAAATCTTGTACCCCCAGTACTCCTACCATTACGCCGCTTCTGATATATTTAGGAAAAGGGTATTAAATATTTGTTATCATCATCTATCTGCATGTCTGCAATGATGACCTGAAATGATAACCAGAATGGGGCCCAAAGCTGCGTACTGAAGTGATTCTTCTAAATTTACTGTGCTAGTGCTGGGACAAAGAGTCAGTGCAAATATGAGGTCTGCTAATAAAGAGACCCCTAAAAGGAGGAAATGGGAAACATTAATATTTCTTATTTACGCTTCAAATCAATATTTAACCCTTCTTGGTGCTAGCTGACCTGGTAAGTACTAGGTGTTCCATGTGGGATAGCTGCTCTGACGGTTTCCAGAAGTCTGACATAATCTCCTGTCGGGACACAGGCTCCTCACGTGCTATCAGCATCACATTAGGTACTGGTGAGCTGGGACTGGTAGCACAGATGCCAACGGTCACATAACTGGGTCGGTTATGGAGACAAATTGAGTCTCCTCTTGCATTAACCTGAAAAAAAAAAAAAAGCACTCCTTCAACACTGACATTTGCCATACACTCTCACAGAGAATGTACTACTGATACATTTCATAGTGTTTTGACTTGGGGGCCCTAGAGCTTAGGTGCTAGGTTAGGGAGGTGAGAGGGGAATGTGGAATACTGAGACAGGAATGTCTGTGAATGAAAAGAGGGGAGAAGTTTAATAATGATAAAAGAGGGCTGAAAATCACTGGCTCTTGCATCATTTCCATCACTAGGTATCTGATTTCTGCCATCAGAAGCGTCTTGAGTACCATTATTTTGAATTTCTCTTAGTGTAAACATAATGGAAGATATGCTCCATTCTGATTCACAGTCTTTGTCAGCATTGCTGTGATATGAGACCTGATTATGAACCAGAAGCCTGTACAACACTCCTAGCAATAGCTACAGGAAGGAGTTGGGCTGACATGGAAGGCTGAAAATATCACTTTTTGTTCTCTAATTTGCAGCATTGATTGCACACAATTTTATCTTGAGCATGGCATGTGATTTCATTTGTACAGCTTCTTACCTCAAGAAACTTGCTCTCGAAGAGGGGAACAGAGGAAAAAGGATGATACTCTCCTTGGATAAGGAGTCTCTTAAGGTCACCCACAACACAGGCCTGACTTGAACTGATGCTCTCAAAATCAAATTTCTTATTCATTTTGCCAACCCACCAACCAAAAAACTTCTCAGACTTCTTTGAGAGATATCATCACTGCCTGCCTGAACAATGAGTAACGGGTATTAATCAGAGAGATGAATCAGATCCAGGATTTTTCTAGTTATGTCCTTGATCCGTGCTCCAGGGAGGCAGCACACTTCCCTACGGGTAGGGTCTGGCCTGCATATGGGGCCCTCTGTTCCCTTGAGAAGGGAACCCCCAACCAGAATCACCTTTCTGTCTTTCCTAGTGGAGGAAGTCTTGAGGCATGGAGCTGTCTTCCTCATTCTTAGCCTCCTATTAGGGGGATCGTCCCCCAGCTTCCCACACTCCCTAATGCTTCTTAGTCTCTCTACCTCTTCTTTGAGGTCTGCCCCCATGCTAAGCAGATCTTCCACCTGCTCACACCTCACACAGGTGAGATCGTCGACACCATCTGCCGGCAGGAGCAGGCTCAGGCACTCCCTACCGCCAGAGACTTGCACAGCCTCACTCCTGGACAGGCCCGCAGTCTGTGTCTCCAGGCTCTTAATGGGGGGAGCCCTCTGCCTGGTGGAGACCGCACTCCTGGGCAGGCCCTCGGCCTGGCTCCCCATACTCTTAATGGGGCGAGCCCTCTGCCTGGTGGAGGCCATGGTAATCTGCTGCCTCAGAGACTGGCAGTAGGTGAGACAGGTCCCCGGTGCTGAGAGCCGGAACTTACCTGCCCGGCCACACGAGCTACAGGGTCAGCCGTGCGCACGCGCTGACCTCCCCTCTCTGCGTCAGGTAGGCAGCGACTAGTCGCCGCCCTCCCTGAGGCTTTTTCTAGGCCATGGGCGCTGCTGAGGCCGCCGTTGCCCTGGCAACGCCTACACCACAATCTTGTTGCTTGAGAGAAAGGCAGTTTAATAGGACAGAAAAAGAAGACAAAACCAATAATAAAAATCAGATAAAGCAAACAAGTGATGAACAGTACAATTGCTCACTAACCAAAGCCAATAGTCAACTAATTCTTGAGGCAGACTGTCTCCCCACGCACCCCCATATACAGAGCATAAGGTATGGACTATCGCTTTAGCCAGTTTGGGTCAGCTGCCTTGGCTGTGTCTCCTCCCAGCTTCTTGGACACCCCTTGCCTTCTCCTTTATGGGTCAGTATAAGAAACTGAAGAAAACAAACTCTATCAGCCAAAACCAGGACACGAAGGAAGGAAAATCTGAGCTAAGAGAATGTCAGGGAGCAGTAGAGCCACAACTACTCTTCTATTGCAGGATAATATATTTACACCTAAGACAGGATTACTGTATGATGCTCTGTTGTGCCATGTATATGTACACCTTATGGCATGGACAGCTGAGGGGCCTCTTCATCACTCATTGTTTTAATGTGTTGACATGTATTTCATCAGCTGTTGTAAGAGATGATGCTATCAGGTTTTTGAGACACATTTTGCATGGCTTTGGGGGGTGTGTGTGTGGGGGGTGAATTCTGTAGCCTGATAGAAGCAAGACTGCTGCAGCTCCATGCCCTCAGGATCAGCCAACAATACAGCTAAGCATGTGTTACCTCTATCTACCACTCACAAACTCACTTGCACAATACATATAGACACCACCTGTGGCCTCATCCTATTCTGCTCTCTGGCTGATCAGGATGAAGGTCCATTGGTGGGAGAACCAGACATGTACACAATGCAGATCCCTGCAGCATCCAGCCTCAGACATTTTGTTCAGCAACCTGGCCCCTGGATTCCAGTCTCCCCAGTAGCTGGCACCTGGACATACGAGCCTCTGAGGTTGCAACCCCACTCCTGTCACTGCTACAGACCCTTCACCCACAAACATGTGTATGTACATTGTGGTCTTTGAGGCAGCTGGCTTTGGGGACACAGTCCACCCAGTAGCTGGTCCTGGAGCCTTGGTCAGTCCAGGTGCCTCCTCCACAGAGGCAACTATGTGCATGCACACACACATGTGCTAGTTCCTCCCATGATCTTGCCTTTTCCTCGCCCAGGAAGAGAGTTAGAAATGACATTTAATAAAGCAGGACAGACTGTGGTGATACCAGGCAAGGCACAGGGCATGCCCAGACAAACGTACCTGTTTACATTTGACCAGTCATTTTTATGCCTCTGTTTTCCTATGCCTGTTCATCCCCAAATCCCCTACACCCACTGGTTTTACCACCTTTGGTTCATGTCCTAAACATCCCCTAAATCTTGTGTAATCATGTTTTTCCCCCTGCATGACATGACATGTTCTGCACCCCCAGGTGGTAACCTCAATAGCTTAAAAGATGATGGTGAGAGCCCTCCCATTGCCTCATGGTGATGGGTTTCATGCCTGGGGCCATGGGAGGGCCCAGCCAAGGCGTCTGTAAGGATTTAACTGGGGTTCCTGCCTGCCATTGTGCCCATGTGCTCCTCTGGGTTTGTGGAGATGGGCCTCTGGTGGGCTGATGGCTCGTGTGATAGGCGTGGGAGTCACTGGGGCTGGGTGTCATTTGGATTCTCTTACCTGCCATCCTCTTCATGCTCCTTCATGTGTGTGCTTTTTATCACACCCCTTAGCAAAAGTCTGTTATTAGTGTTGGTTTGGGTTTTTTTGCTTTCATCTTACCTTAGCCAACACCTCTTAGAAAAAGTGTAGCTAATGGAGAAGGCAGCAGCATGACTCCTTAGCAATGTAGGCTGCCAAGAGCGTATTAAGTCCTGTTTTCTGCTCTGTTCTCTGGCTTTTCATAGAATATTGGGCAAATTGATTGGATTGTCCCAGATCACATGCTCTTCGCTCATGTGCTCCAGCGTGTCATCCGGGAGGATCTGTTCCATGATCTTCCCAGGCACAGAGGTGAGGCTCACCGGCCTGTAATTCCCTGGGTCTTCCTTGCTCCCTTTCTTATAAATGGGAGTGACATGACCTTTTTTCCAGCCCCCAGGGACCTCTCCTGACAGCCATGACTTTTCAAATATGATGGAGAGCGGCTCAGCAACCTAGTGCAGCATGTCCTGTCAAAAATGCTGCTCAGTATTCCAAGACAATAGCAACATTTATAGTGTCTAAAAATAGTAACAGTAACAACAATACCAAAACCTTACATAAGGGCTCTCATTAGTATATTGCATGGGATTTTCAAAAGCGGACTAGCTCTCTTCATTCTACGAATGAAGTAGCTGAGGTACAAGAAGGAAAAGCTATTTGCCCCCCTTCATCTAGAAGTTCTCGGGCAGAAATGAAACCTGTGCCCATGACATGATACTGCTCTCTATCCCTTGTCCCCGTGAAAAGCTCTGGAAGTTACTTCCATGAGAAGTTTTCTTCAGTGTAAATCACTTAAAAAGGTAGATTCCACTGTCAAGGATCAAAATTTATTCGTTGCTGGTTGTGAATTAATGCAAAGCAATACAGAGGCTGTATTTCAGCAGTAGGGAATTGTACACTAGGAAGAGGTTATGAAGGGAACGAAGTCTGCAGGGAATTTTCTCTTTGTGTACATATTTTCCTTGTCCCAGCTGCATCGGATGTCCAGGATGCGTTGCTTTCTTTTATTCCTCCTCACTTACTAATCGCCTGGGATATTAGTTGAAGTAGTGACTTCCTGCCACTCCTTTGATTTCCTGAAAAGAAACACAGTAAACATGAGGAAACCAGCACACTTGAGAATGAAGAGAACAGGAAGCACAAGGAACCAGAAGAGGAAAAGACAGAAGAGAAAACCATTCACCAAGAACCACAGAGGAAGAAACACCAACCAGAGGCAATTGATTTACGAATGGGGATTTCACTAGAAATTGTGCTCTGTATTCCAAACCGGCTTTTTCTTAGTCTCTCCCATGCTAGTCTCCTTCAGCTGTCTCATCTACTCATCTCACAGCAGAAATCACCCATAGCCCTTACAGAACACCTGAGAGGTGTGAAAAGCCTGTGCACAGCTGATAGCAGTTGACATGACATTGTCATACTTCTCAACTGCCTAGGGGTATGTGAAGATCATTTCCATTCTCTACTGGAAGTTGATCAGCAGGTTGAGAAGACAACAGGGTCTGCAGGTCTAAGTAATCCTGGGAAGAACAGACCCTGCATTTGTCTCAGTATGGCAAATTGAGGAATTGATAGTAGAATGCAGCCTGGGAGCAGCACAGTCAGAAAATGAAAAGAGGGGAGACATAATTGCACAGGAGGAGGAATACATCTTTGGAGGAAGGAACTGTTTAAAAAGAGGAAGAGGCATGGAGTTGAAAGAATGTGGAAAAAGACTGAGAAAAGGAACAGAAAAGCTGAAAAGCTGTGTGCAACTGGGAGAAAGGAGCAATTAAACACAGGGAAGGAAGCAAAGATGGTAACAGAAAGACTACAGTGGGAAATACAGTTGGCTGGTTTTTTCCTCTCTTATAGAAAATACACTGCAAATGTATTACTACAAAATCAATATCTAAAAGTAACCATTTACATTGAATGGAAAGTGGAGTCCAAACTCTAGAGGGACTCTAGAGGACTGAAATAAATAGGCAGGTTCCCACACCCCCTTCCCTCAGCACAACAAATCCAAATGCTAGATTTAGTAAGAAGACGGTTTTGGTGTGGGGTCTTTTCTTTTTCCTCTTTTCCTGAATGATATTATGGTTTTATGTGTGTAATGGAAAATATATGAAGCATTTCTGTTCTCATTGCTTCACAACTTCATTATTATAGTTTTCACAATAAAAATCACAAGAAATACAATATTGTAGCACTAAGTCCCAGTAAAATGTAATTTAGGTGCTTTAGCATTATATGTCTGTCACAGACTATTTTTAAATGATAGAAATTCATTTTAATGAGATTATAGCCAATCTAGTACTTTGCCCAAATTTGTTATTGCTGATTAAATATGTAATTCTCTTTCTCCATTTAACGTGGAGTGCTGAAGTAACTACTTGAGCATGTGCTAATTTATATCCTCTCATAGCCCATTACTCTCTGTCAGTACCCCCATTTTTAAACGAATGGCTGTGAAGAGAGGAAGAGAATGGAAAAGAACAAAACAATGGGATATAAAAAATGATTGATATACCAAACTGTATGTAGAGAGAGAAGCAACAAGATTCTCAGACAGATAGATGTGTGTTAATGGATGGAGAGACGTATGCACACAGAAAAATTGAGAAAAGCAGTTAAATGAGAGCACATTGTAAACCAAACTACTGTTCCTTCAGGTCATGTAGATCACTAAGATCACTAGCTACTAATTAGGGCAACAAATTGCAGGCAGCCTACCAGACAGCTACACAAGAGAAGCACGCAGTAGCATCATGTTCACAAAAAAGGAGGTTGATTGAACAAGAGCTCATTCAATCTTTTGTGACTTCACAAAATGGAGGAGTATGTGGCAGAAGATCATAACAGTTTTTGTTCAAGAGACGGATTCACTCCCACACAGAATGCTCGTGAGTTTAGGCATAACATAAAGGGCATCAATAAGCCAAGTGGCTCCAGTTTTTGCCATTCCTTGACAGTCAGAGATAACAGTGTTTAATCACTGACAAGAAATGGAGAAGGAGAAGTAAGGGGAACTGTGAACCTTAATAAAGACTGTATTTCAGGTGTGTTCTTGCTTCAGCTGGACATTCTGTAGAAATCTGTGCAGAAATGCAGGATGTCAGAAAGTACACTAATGCCAACATGACATTGTAAGGAGTGCTCCAAATCATGCCTACATTCTGCTTGAAACAGGAGTCCGGACCTCATGCTTGAGGACACTGCAGGCACACTATCCAGAGAGAAATTAATGCTCAGACACGGGGTTCTGAGAAGCCTTACAATGCTCTGGAACAGGAGCTAGGGGCCAATATTATTTCTTTGAGCCATCCTAGGTCTGCAGCTTTCTTACCCTTTCCACTCATGCTGTATTTCACCTGATTTTCAGTGAAGTTGAAATGGCTGTCAACAGCCAAACAAGTCAAATCTCAAGACTAGAAGAAACCTGTCACTGAACACTGGAAGGTGAGGTGTGATCACAGCAGGGAATGAGCACAAAGTGCCTTCTAATAATATAGTCATACAAGTGCTGATCTATTGGCAGTGTGGCCATAGGAATATTTATTCTAAAGACCTCTCTTATGAAGTTTCAGCTTCTCTAACATTATTGAAGTAAAAATAGCAACGATGAATTGAGTAAATATCAGAAACATTTTCATACCTGAAGTCGGTGACTTTTTTCCACTTTGTTTCATTGTCTTTGTCCTAAAAAAAACCACCCAGAAAAAGACATTATGTCTTTTCCAACAAACTCAGTATTACCCTAATAATATATTTATGTACCAGCATCAGTATCACATAGGTGCCTTTTTAACCCCTTTCTGTCTACAGTAGAAACATGTATTGCTATTCTTTACTGAGAGGGTGGTCAGGCACTGGAACAGGCTTTCCAGTGAAGGGGCACAGCGCACCGAGCTTGGCCGAGTTCAGGAGGCATCTGGACGATGCCCTCAGTCACATGCTCTGATTTGCCTGGCCCTGTGTGGAGCCAGGAGTTGGACTGGGTGATCCTTACGGGTCACTTCCAACTCAGGAGATTCTATGATTTTATGTAGTAAGCCTTGTTGAAGTGCAAGCACACTAAATGTATAAAGATATTTGAATGTTAGAATCTCCACTTATATATGATGTATCTGAACACATCACGCATCTGAACACATCACTTAGAGCCTAGGTGGAGCTTGAGAAGTGCTTATGTTGAAGGTCAAGGAGACCACTAGCACTTAAGTCAGTGAACATTCATGCACTTTTGCTTGATTGCCCGTCTTTCTGAAACAAGGAGTGGGAGGGTGGGCAGATGGAATGGTCTTTCAAAAGTCCCTAAACATCTGAGAACCCAAGTCTGGATACTTGGAAACCCCACCTGGTATTCGTCAGCTTCCTAGCATTAGGAAAATCACAGTAACCCTGAAAAGGTGTTGCAGTAATATATTTTCTGAAGACAAAAACATGACACATTTTACTTTTCAAAGTTATCAGCAGAAACTAAGTATGTCAGAATCCTTTTCCAGACAGACCTACCTTGTCTTCCTATTTTCTGTGGTTTTGCTCTTCTTCGCATCCAGAGGATCTATATTGTTTGACAACAGGGGGGTTTCTCGCCTAGTTGATTTCAGTGAGGTGTGGAAGGCTTCCTCTCGCCATAGTTTCCTATGTGGTAGTCCCTACATCCTGACTATTCTGCTATAAAGTGTGTCAGACACACCATCCACAGGAAATATGATATGCTAATCTAGAAGACTTATGTTTCTCCTACATGATCAGTTTGTTGGGGGTTATTGGTCTACAGGGCTAGAGGTGACTGTGCAGTTCATCAAGGGATAACAAATCCCAAAGCTTAATGTCTGAGAGCTGTTTGTGGCTTCACCCCAAGTTCTCTGCTGATTCATGTCCAGGACTCCCTTAGGATTATCCTCTTCCTTTTGCTCATATTCAGAAACTGAGATAAGAACTTTTTTCAGCCAAAAGGAACAACTTAAGAACATACCCCTGACTATGAGGGAAAACTAAACATCAAACTCTAAGCAGTATGTCATTTTTTGAGTCACAAAATTTTACAAGGGCTATGGCATGCCTAGCATCCTCACTCTCACTGCCCTGAAAAATCTGTATAGAAATTGCAACAAGCCAGTTGTTTTGATAAAGAGAACTGTAGCTCCTTCATAGCACACAAAAACTTTGACTTGAGAGTTAGTAAAGAATATTGGTACAAGTGACACTTTCTGGTTGGTCAGCCTGAACTTTTGATCTCTACTTGTTAAAGACTCACATTTTCTGATGAGTTGTTTGGGCTGGGAGCTCTCTTGTGACGCATGACAAAATCCTCGGATTTTACATTGACTTCAGCATTCCCAGTATTTTGTGGTTTTTTCAGGAGAGACATGAGCTTCAGCCATTGGTGGAATAGGTATTGTTGCTGGTCTGGTGGGGCACAGAGTTCTAAGTAATGGGAATGGCCATTTGCTAATTTTAACATGAGGTGGTGCTTCTCTGCGTTGTGGACGGAGAGTTCCACAAGCGTCAGGGGGAGGAGCCTATTAAAAAAGGGGAAATGCATTGTTAGACACAGGTGAAGATTCCTTTCAAAGAAGACATTGTGTCTGTCAGACCTACAGCTAGACTAAGACTAAAAGTGAGAAACTAGAATAGGAAGAATCTGCTGAGGGGGTTTGGACACCGAGTGCCTCTAGCTGGCTGTAGAAGGAATGTTGGGCAGCGGTGTACAGAATGGAGCCAAAGGATGTTGGCTTCTTTACAATACCTTTATTCCACTGCCTTATTCCCTGGAAATCTTGTACCCCCAGTACTCCTACCATTTCTCTGCTTCTGATATATTTAGGAAAAGGTTATTAAATATTTGTTATCATCATCTATCTGCATGTCTGCAATGATGACCTGAAATGATAACCAGAATGGGGCCCAAAGCTGCGTATTGAAGTGATTCTTCTAAATTTACTGTGCTAGTGCTGGGACAAAGAGTCAGTGCAAATATGAGGTCTGCTAATAAAGAGACCCCTAAAAGGAGGAAATGGGAAACATTAATATTTCTTATTTACGCTTCAAATCAATATTTAACCCTTCTTGGTGCTAGCTGACCTGGTAAGTACTAGGTGTTCCATGTGGGACAGCTGCTCTGACGGTTTCCAGAAGTCTGACATAATCTCCTGTCGGGACACAGGCTCCTCACGTGCTATCAGCATCACATTAGGTACTGGTGAGCTGGGACTGGTAGCACAGATGCCAACGGTCACATAACTGGGTCGGTTATGGAGACAAATTGAGTCTCCTCTTGCATTAACCTGAAAAAAAAAAAAAGCACTCCTTCAACACTGACATTTGCCATACACTCTCACAGAGAATGTACTACTGATACATTTCATAGTGTTTTGACTTGGGGGCCCTAGAGCTTAGGTGCTAGGTTAGGGAGGTGAGAGGGGAATGTGGAATACTGAGACAGGAATGTCTGTGAATGAAAAGAGGGGAGAAGTTTAATAATGATAAAAGAGGGCTGAAAATCACTGGCTCTTGCATCATTTCCATCATTAGGTATCTGATTTCTGCCATCAGAAGCGTCTTGAGTACCATTATTTTGAATTTCTCTTAGTGTAAACATAATGGAAGATATGCTCCATTCTGATTCACAGTCTTCATCAGCATTGCTGTGATATGAGACCTGATTATGAACCAGAAGCCTGTACAACAGTCCTAGCAATTGCTACAGGAAGGAGTTGGGCTGACATGGAAGGGTGAAAATATCACTTTTTGTTCTCTAATTTGCAGCATTGCTGTTTCTAGGTTTCTGGACTATTGGCTGTGAAGTAAAGGAAGAATGAGTCTATAGGAGGAGGGAAACACTATCTGTTGTGTGTGCAGTAAACAGAGAATTAGTGAGAATAAATGAGGAATAACCTGTTGAAGTAAAGGAGTGAAAAAAGGGTATTGATTGCACACAATTTTATCTTGAGCATGGCATGTGATTTCATTTGCACAGCTTCTTACCTCAAGAAACTTGCTCTCGAAGAGGGGAACAGAGGAAAAAGGATGATACTCTCCTTGGTTAAGGAGTCTCTTAAGGTCACCCACAACACAGGCCTGACTTGAACTGATGCTCTCAAAACCAAACTTCTTATTCATTTTGCCTACCCACAAACCAAAAAAACAAGTTTAAAAGTTAAAGGGAATAGAAACAAAGCAGCTTGTATGTTAAAAAAAAACACTTTAAATGATTATGAAGGGAAACATAATACTTCCAGATAGGTTTAATTATAGTACTAAAAAGCAGAACTTCCCCATCAAAACGCCCATTCTTAAGAACACGCAGTGTCAAGTACAAAGGGGAACTTAGTAAGGCTTTGTCACAGCTTTTGGTTCCTCTTTGTCAGCATTGCTGTGATAGGAGACCTGATTATGAACCAGGATCCTGCTAGGTGCTGCACAAACACAGAGTGGAAAAACATTCCAGGTAATTTATATGTAAGACATGAAATTGCAGAAAGAGAAAAATGAGAAAATACAAGGAGATACGAATAAATTTATAAATACAATCAACTGACATGTTCTGTACCATTGTCAGGGTTTGGTTTTGATAGGCATCAAAGAAAAAAGTGTGTCCTAAGAACAAATTTAAGAGACGCCAGTGTGTTAAATTTGTGAATATTTGGTAGAACCTCCTCCCATGTGTAAGAGACAGTATGGAAAAAAAATTTAAAAGTCAAGGGCTATTTTTTTTTCCCCTTTTTAATGTAAATGAGTCAGTGGTGGAGCGACTTTCTCGAGTTGATTGGTTAGGACAACTGCCTCTTTGATAGTAAATACGGTCTGATAAATAAGGAAGGGATCAATCATAAAGTATCTTGAAAACAGAGGGATATCTAATTAACATTCTGCATGTGTATCAACAAAGCAAGAGTGTATTAATTAAGGCAAAAACCAAAGGATATTGCAACTATCAAGGTGAAGTGATGAAATCCTGTGAAAAACAGAGTTGATATACACCCTGTAAATAGAATGCAGATGTATTAAACTCACTGTGAATGCAGTGCTGTAGGTATAGACTGTTGGCAGAGTCTTGCAGGGTTCTTTGCCACTGCTTAGGGTTAAGAGGCCTGCAAGGATGCTAGAAGCTGCAAGGGGGGAGACATTTTCTGAGGAAGGCTGACGGCCATTTTGGCTAGGTTGAACTGATACTGGTGGCTAAAAACCATAATGAGTTAGCACAGAACCAGAAGCCTGTACAACAGTCCTAGCAATAGCTACAGGAAGGAGTTGGGCTGACATGGAAGGCTGAAAACATCACTTTTTGTTCTCTAATTTGCAGCATTGATTGCACACAATTTTATCTTGAGCATGGCATGTGATTTCATTTGTACAGCTTCTTACCTCAAGAAACTTGCTCTCGAAGAGGGGAACAGAGGAAAAAGGATGATACTCTCCTTGGTTAAGGAGTCTCTTAAGGTCACCCACAACACAGGCCTGACTTGAACTGATGCTCTCAAAACCAAACTTCTTATTCATTTTGCCAACCCACCAACCAAAAAACAACTTCTCAGACTTCTTTGAGAGATATCATCACTGCCTGCCTGAACAATGAGTAACGGGTAGTAATCAGAGGGATGAACCAGATCCAGGATTTTTCTAGTTATGTCCTTGATCCGTGCCCTAGGGAGGCAGCACACTTCCCTACGGGTAGGGTCTGGCCTGCATATGGGGCCCTCTGTTCCCTTGAGAAGGGAACCCCCAAGCAGAATCACCTTTCTGTCTTTCCTAGTGGAGGAAGTCTTGAGGCATGGAGTTGTCTTCCTCATTCTTAGCCTCCTGTTAGGGGGATCGTCCCCCACCTTCCCATTTGCCTCCTCTTACACTCCCAGCACCTCAAACCTATTGCTTAGAGGGACCTGAGGAACCGAGGTAGGCAGGGAGGAGGTTTTCCCACGGCGCCGAGCTGGGACTATCTTCCAACCCTCTCCTTCTTTCTGGTCACTGACTTCTCCCCGTTCTGCCTGGTAGGGCTGGGGAGCCATCATTTTTTGGGGAAAATTTCCCTGGTGACTTTCCCTCTGTCTAGCCAGCGAGTTGCTCCACCAATCGATTTCCCTCTCACACTCCCTAATGCTTCTTAGTCTCTCTACCTCTTCTTTGAGGTCTGCCCCCATGCTAAGCAGATCTTCCACCTGCTCACACCTCACACAGGTGAGATCGTCGACACCATCTGCCGGCAGGAGCAGGCTCAGGCACTCCCTACAGCCAGAGACTTGCACAGCCTCACTCCTGGACAGGCCCTCAGTCTGTGTCTCCACGCTCTTAATGGGGCGAGCCCTCTGCATGGTGGAGACCGCACTCCTGGGCAGGCCCTCGGTCTGCGACGCGACACTCTTAATGGGGCGAGCCCTCTGCCTGGTGGAGGCCATGGTAATCTGCTGCCTCAGAGACTGGCAGTAGGTGAGACAGGTCCCCGGTGCTGAGAGCCGGAACTGCCCGGCCACACGAGCTACAGGGTCAGCCGTGCGCACGCGCTGACCTCCCCTCTCTGCCTCAGGTAGGCAGCGACTAGTCGCCGCCCTCCCTGAGGCTTTTTCTAGGCCATGGGCGCTGCTGAGGCCGCCGTTGCCCTGGCAACGCCTACACCACAATCTTGTTGCTTGAGAGAAAGGCAGTTTAATAGGACAGAAAAAGAAGACAAAACCAATAATAAAAATCAGATAAAGCAAACAAGTGATGAACAGTACAATTGCTCACTAACCAAAGCCAATAGTCAACTAATTCTTGAGGCAGACTGTCTCCCCGCGCACCCCCATATACAGAGCATAAGGTATGGACTATCGCTTTAGCCAGTCTGGGTCAGCTGCCTTGGCTGTGTCTCCTCCCAGCTTCTTGGACACCCCTTGCCTTCTCCTTTATGGGTCAGTATAAGAAACTGACTGAAGAAAACAAACTGTATCGGCCAAAACCAGGACACGAAGGAAGGAAAATCTGAGCTAAGAGAATGTCAGGGAGCAGTAGAGCCACAACAACTCTTCTATTGCAGGATAATATATTTACACCTAAGACAGGATTACTGTATGATGCTCTGTTGTGCCATGTATATGTACACATTATGGCATGGACAGCTGAGGTGCCTCTGCATCACTCATTGTTTTAATGTGTTGACAGGTTTTTGAGACACATTTTGCATGGCTTTGGGGTGTGTGTGTGTGGGGGGTGAATTCTGTAGCCTGATAGAAGCAAGACTGATGCAGCTCCATGCCCTCAGGATCAGCCAACAATACAGCTAAGCATGTGTTACCTCTATCTACCACTCACAAACTCACTTGCACAATACATATAGACACCACCTGTGGCCTCATCCTATTCTGCTCTCTGGCTGATCAGGATGAAGGTCCATTGGTGGGAGAACCAGACATGTACACAATGCAGATCCCTGCAGCAGCCAGGCTCAGACATTTTGTTCAGCAACCTGGCCCCTGGATTCCAGTCTCCCCAGTAGCTGGCACCTGGACATACGAGCCTCTGAGGTTGCAACCCCACTCCTGTCACTGCTACAGACCCTTCACCCACAAACATGTGTATGTACATTGTGGTCTTTGAGGCAGCTGGCTTTGGGGACACAGTCCACCCAGTAGCTGGTCCTGGAGCCTTGGTCAGTCCAGGTGCCTCCTCCATAGAGGCAACTATGTGCATGCACACACACATGTGCTAGTTCCTCCCATGATCTTGCCTTTTCCTTGCCCAGGAAGAGAGTTAGAAATGACATTTAATAAAGCAGGACAGACTGTGGTGATACCAGGCAAGGCACAGGGCATGCCCAGACAAACGTACCTGTTTACATTTGACCAGTCATTTTTATGCCTCTGTTTTCCTATGCCTGTTCATCCCCAAATCCCCTACACCCACTGGTTTTACCACCTTTGGTTCCTGTCCTAAACATCCCCTAAATCTTGTGTAATCATGTTTTTCCCCCTGCATGACATGACATGTTCTGCACCCCCAGGTGGTAACCTCAATAGCTTAAAAGATGATGGTGAGAGCCCTCCCATTGCCTCATGGTGATGGGTTTCATGCCTGGGGCCGAGGGCCCAGCCAAGGCGTCTGTAAGGATTTAACTGGGGTTCCTGCCTGCCATTGTGCCCATGTGCTCCTCTGGGTTTGTGGAGATGGGCCTCTGGTGGGCTGATGGCTCGTGTGATAGGCGTGGGAGTCACTGGGGCTGGGTGTCATTTGGATTCTCCTACCTGCCATCCTCTTCATGCTCCTTCATGTGTGTGCTTTTTATCACACCCCTTAGCAAAAGTCTGTTATTAGTGTTGGTTGGGTTGTTTTACTTTCATCTTACCTTAGCCAACACCTCTTAGAAAAAGTGTAGCTAAGGGAGAAGGCAGCAGCATGACTCCTTAGCAATGTAGGCTGCCAAGAGCGTATTAAGTCCTGTTTTCTGCTCTGTTCTCTGGCTTTTCATAGAATATTGGGCAAATTGATTGGATTGTCCCAGATCACATGCTCTTCGCTCATGTGCTCCAGCGTGTCATCCGGGAGGATCTGTTCCATGATCTTCCCAGGCACAGAGGTGAGGCTCACCGGCCTGTAATTCCCTGGGTCTTCCTTGCTCCCTTTCTTATAAATGGGAGTGACATGACCTTTTTTCCAGCCCCCAGGGACCTCTCCTGACAGCCATGACTTTTCAAATATGATGGAGAGCGGCTCAGCAACCTAGTGCAGCATGTCCTGTCAAAAATGCTGCTCAGTATTCCAAGACAATAGCAACATTTATAGTGTCTAAAAATAGTAACAGTAACAACAATACCAAAACCTTACATAAGGGCTCTCATTAGTATATTGCATGGGATTTTCAAAAGCGGACTAGCTCTCTTCATTCTACGAATGAAGTAGCTGAGGTACAAGAAGGAAAAGCTATTTGCCCCCCTTCATCTAGAAGTTCTCGGGCAGAAATGAAACCTGTGCCCATGACATGATACTGCTCTCTATCCCTTGTCCCCGTGAAAAGCTCTGGAAGTTACTTCCATGAGAAGTTTTCTTCAGTGTAAATCACTTAAAAAGGTAGATTCCACTGTCAAGGATCAAAATTTATTCGTTGCTGGTTGTGAATTAATGCAAAGCAATACAGAGGCTGTATTTCAGCAGTAGGGAATTGTACACTAGGAAGAGGTTATGAAGGGAACGAAGTCTGCAGGGAATTTTCTCTTTGTGTACATATTTTCCTTGTCCCAGCTGCATCGGATGTCCAGGATGCGTTGCTTTCTTTTATTCCTCCTCACTTACTAATCGCCTGGGATATTAGTTGAAGTAGTGACTTCCTGCCACTCCTTTGATTTCCTGAAAAGAAACACAGTAAACATGAGGAAACCAGCACACTTGAGAATGAAGAGAACAGGAAGCACAAGGAACCAGAAGAGGAAAAGACAGAAGAGAAAACCATTCACCAAGAACCACAGAGGAAGAAGCACCAACCAGAGGCAATTGGTTTACTAATGGGGATTTCACTAGAAATTGTGCTCTGTATTCCAAACCGGCTTTTTCTTAGTCTCTCCCATGCTAGTCTCCTTCAGCTGTCTCATCTACTCATCTCACAGCAGAAATCACCCATAGCCCTTACAGAACACCTGAGAGGTGTGAAAAGCCTGTGCACAGCTGATAGCAGTTGACATGACATTGTCATACTTCTCAACTGCCTAGGGGTATGTGAAGATCATTTCCATTCTCTACTGGAAGTTGATCAGCAGGTTGAGAAGACAACAGGGTCTGCAGGTCTAAGTAATCCTGGGAAGAACAGACCCTGCATTTGTCTCAGTATGGCAAATTGAGGAATTGATAGTAGAATGCAGCCTGGGAGCAGCAGAGTCAGAAAATGAAAAGAGGGGAGACATAATTGCACAGGAGGAGGAACACATCTTTGGAGGAAGGAACTGTTTAAAAAGAGGAAGAGGCATGGAGTTGAAAGAATGTGGAAAAAGACTGGGAAAAGGAACAGAAAAGCTGAAAAGCTGTGTGCAACTGGGAGAAAGGAGCAATTAAACACAGGGAAGGAAGCAAAGATGGTAACAGAAAGACTACAGTGGGAAATACAGTTGGCTGGTTTTTTCCTCCCTTATAGAAAATACACTGCAAATGTATTACTACAAAATCAATATCTAAAAGTAACCATTTACATTGAATGGAAAGTGGAGTCCAAACTCTAGAGGGACTCTAGAGGACTGAAATAAATAGGCAGGTTCCCACACCCCCTTCCCTCAGCACAACAAATCCAAATGCTAGATTTAGTAAGAAGACGGTTTTGGTGTGGGGTCTTTTCTTTTTCCTCTTTTCCTGAATGATATTATGGTTGTATGTGTGTAATGGAAAATATATGAAGCATTTCTGTTCTCATTGCTTCACTACTTCATTATTATAGTTTTCACAACATGCTGGGCTCGGGACAAGTGACTCAAATTGGCCAACAGGATCATTCCATGCCAGTTACATCATGCCGAGTATAAAATGCAGGGGGTGTTGCAGTGTTGGCGCGCGAACAGCAGGGACCGGCAGGGAGCGTGCTCTCGGCTCGGGGCTTTGTTTTACTCGCGGCGCGAGCTCGGGTCTTTTGTGTCGCGGCGGCGGTTTGCGCGGGCTGCGGCGCGGTGTCCGTTACGGGGAGTGCGCCATCGGAACTGCTCATCTCGGCAAAAGGTTGTATCGTTCATTGTTATCTGTTCTTCCCCTGTTATTTCCAGTAAAAAATACCCTTATCGCAACCTGCGAGGTTCCGGTGTTTTGGTTTCCCTCCCCCGCTCCGGGGGAATTCTGAACGCGTGGTCCCCGGCTCCGGTGAAACCACAACATATTTACACAGAAAAATTGAGAAAAGCAGTTAAATGAGAGCACATTGTAAACCAAACTACTGTTCCTTCAGGTCATGTAGATCACTAAGATCACTAGCTACTAATTAGGGCAACAAACTGCAGGCAGCCTACCAGACAGCTACACAAGAGAAGCACGCAGTAGCATCATGTTCACAAAAAAGGAGGTTGATTGAACAAGAGCTCATTCAATCTTTTGTGACTTCACAAAATGGAGGAGTATGTGGAAGATCATAACAGTTTTTGTTCAAGAGACGGATTCACTCCCACACAGAATGCTCGTGAGTTTAGGCATAACATAAAGGGCATCAATAAGCCAAGTGGCTCCAGTTTTTGCCATTCCTTGACAGTCAGAGATAACAGTGTTTAATCACTGACAAGAAATGGAGAAGGAGAAGTAAGGGGAACTGTGAACCTTAATAAAGACTGTATTTCAGGTGTGTTCTTGCTTCAGCTGGACATTCTGTAGAAATTTGTGCAGAAATGCAGGATGTCAGAAAGTACACTAATGCCAACATGACATTGTAAGGAGTGCTCCAAATCATGCCTACATTCTGCTTGAAACAGGAGTCCGGACCTCATGCTTGAGGACACTGCAGGCACACTATCCAGAGAGAAATTAATGCTCAGACACGGGGTTCTGAGAAGCCTTACAATGCTCTGGAACAGGAGCTAGGGGCCAATATTATTTCTTTGAGCCATCCTAGGTCTGCAGCTTTCTTACCCTTTCCACTCATGCTGTATTTCACCTGATTTTCAGTGAAGTTGAAATGGCTGTCAACAGCCAAACAAGTCAAATCTCAAGACTAGAAGAAACCTGTCACTGAACACTGGAAGGTGAGGTGTGATCACAGCAGGGAATGAGCACAAAGTGCCTTCTAATAATATAGTCATACAAGTGCTGATCTATTGGCAGTGTGGCCATAGGAATATTTATTCTAAAGACCTCTCTTATGAAGTTTCAGCTTCTCTAACATTATTGAAGTAAAAATAGCAACGATGAATTGAGTAAATATCAGAAACATTTTCATACCTGAAGTCGGTGACTTTTTTCCACTTTGTTTCATTGTCTTTGTCCTAAAAAAAACCACCCAGAAAAAGACATTATGTCTTTTCCAACAAACTCAGTATTACCCTAATAATATATTTATGTACCAGCATCAGTATCACATAGGTGCCTTTTTAACCCCTTTCTGTCTACAGTAGAAACATGTATTGCTATTCTTTACTGAGAGGGTGGTCAGGCACTGGAACAGGCTTCCCAGTGAAGGGGTCACAGCACCGAGCTTGGCCGAGTTCAGGAGGCATCTGGACGATGCCCTCAGTCACATGCTCTGATTTGCCTGGCCCTGTGTGGAGCCAGGAGTTGGACTGGGTGATCCTTACGGGTCACTTCCAACTCAGGAGATTCTATGATTTTATGTAGTAAGCCTTGTTGAAGTGCAAGCACACTAAATGTATAAAGATATTTGAATGTTAGAATCTCCACTTATATATGATGTATCTGAACACATCACGCATCTGAACACATCACTTCGAGCCTAGGTGGAGCTTGAGAAGTGCTTATGTTGAAGGTCAAGGAGACCACTAGCACTTAAGTCAGTGAACATTCATGCACTTTTGCTTGATTGCCCGTCTTTCTGAAACAAGGAGTGGGAGGGTGGGCAGATGGAATGGTCTTTCAAAAGTCCCTAAACATCTGAGAACCCAAGTCTGGATACTTGGAAACCCCACCTGGTATTCGTCAGCTTCCTAGCATTAGGAAAATCACAGTAACCCTGAAAAGGTGTTGCAGTAATATATTTTCTGAAGACAAAAACATGACACATTTTACTTTTCAAAGTTATCAGCAGAAACTAAGTATGTCAGAATCCTTTTCCAGACAGACCTACCTTGTCTTCCTATTTTCTGTGGTTTTGCTCTTCTTCGCATCCAGAGGATCTATATTGTTTGACAACAGGGGGGTTTCTCGCCTAGTTGATTTCAGTGAGGTGTGGAAGGCTTCCTCTCGCCAAGTTGATTTCAGTGAGGTGTGGAAGGCTTCCCCTTTCCTTCCACCTTCTCCTGTGGTGCCCACTGCACCTGAGAAAGCAACTTGTTTGGAGGAGCTTTGCTTTGTAACAAATTTTTCCTCCATTTCGGGGTTAGTCACACCTCGTGAGCTGTCCCTCTGGAAGGAAAAATGAAAGATTAACAGTAGCAACTGACAAAGAGCTCTGTGCATAGCTGATAGTACAACTGGAAATTTGTGATAGTTTCCTATATGGTAGTCCCTACATCCTGACTATTCTGCTATAAAGTGTGTCAGACAGACCATCCACAGGAAATATGATATGCTAATCTAGAAGACTTATGTTTCTCCTACATGTTCAGTTTGTTGGGGGTTATTGGTCTACAGGGCTAGAGGTGATTGTGCAGTTCATCAAGGGATAACAAATCCCAAAGCTTAATGTCTGAGAGCTGTTTGTGGCTTCACCCCAAGTTCTCTGCTGATTCATGTCCAGGACTCCCTTAGGATTATCCTCTTCCTTTTGCTCATATTCAGAAACTGAGATAAGAACTTTTTTCAGCCAAAAGGAACAACTTAAGAACATACCCCTGACTATGAGGGAAAACTAAACATCAAACTCTAAGCAGTATGTCATTTTTTGAGTCACAAAATTTTACAAGGGCTATGGCATGCCTAGCATCCTCACTCTCACTGCCCTGAAAAATCTGTATAGAAATTGCAACAAGCCAGTTGTTTTGATAAAGAGAACTGTAGCTCCTTCATAGCACACAAAAACTTTGACTTGAGAGTTAGTAAAGAATATTGGTACAAGTGACACTTTCTGGTTGGTCAGCCTGAACTTTTGATCTCTACTTGTTAAAGACTCACATTTTCTGATGAGTTGTTTGGGCTGGGAGCTCTCTTGCGACGCAGGACAAAATCCTCGGATTTTACATTGACTTCAGCATTCCCAGTATTTTGTGGTTTTTTCAGGAGAGATATGAGCTTCAGCCATTGGTAGAATAGGAATTGTTCCTGGTCTGGTGGGGCACAGAGTTCTAAGTAATGGGAATGGCCATTTGCTAATTTTAACATGAGGCGGTGCTTCTCTGTGTTGTGGACGGAGAGTTCCACAAGCGTCAGGGGGAGGAGCCTATTAAAAAAGGGGAAATGCATTGTTAGACACAGGTGAAGATTCCTTTCAAAGAAGACATTGTGTCTGTCAGACCTACAGCTAGACTAAGACTAAAAGTGAGAAACTAGAATAGGAAGAATCTGCTGAGGGGGTTTGGACGCCGAGTGCCTCTAGCTGACTGTAGAAGGAATGTTGGGCAGCGGTGTACAGAATGGAGCCAAAGGATGTTGGCTTCTTTACAATACCTTTATTCCACTGCCTTATTCCCTGGAAATCTTGTACCCCCAGTACTCCTACCATTTCTCTGCTTCTGATATATTTAGGAAAAGGATATTAAATATTTGTTATCATCATCTATCTGCATGTCTGCAATGATGACCTGAAATGATAACCAGAATGGGGCCCAAAGCTGCGTACTGAAGTGATTCTTCTAAATTTACTGTGCTAGTGCTGGGACAAAGAGTCAGTGCAAATATGAGGTCTGCTAATAAAGAGACCCCTAAAAGGAGGAAATGGGAAACATTAATATTTCTTATTTACGCTTCAAATCAATATTTAACCCTTCTTGGTTCTAGCTGACCTGGTAAGTACTAGGTGTTCCATGTGGGATAGCTGCTCTGACGGTTTCCAGAAGTCTGACATAATCTCCTGTCGGGACACAGGCTCCTCACGTGCTATCAGCATCACATTAGGTACTGGTGAGCTGGGACTGGTAGCACAGATGCCAACGGTCACATAACTGGGTCGGTTATGGAGACAAATTGAGTCTCCTCTTGCATTAACCTGAAAAAAAAAAAGCACTCCTTCAACACTGACATTTGCCATACACTCTCACAGAGAATGTACTACTGATACATTTCATAGTGTTTTGACTTGGGGGCCCTAGAGCTTAGGTGCTAGGTTAGGGAGGTGAGAGGGGAATGTGGAATACTGAGACAGGAATGTCTGTGAATGAAAAGAGGGGAGAAGTTTAATAATGATAAAAGAGGGCTGAAAATCACTGGCTCTTGCATCATTTCCATCATTAGGTATCTGATTTCTGCCATCAGAAGCGTCTTGAGTACCATTATTTTGAATTTCTCTTAGTGTAAACATAATGGAAGATATGCTCCATTCTGATTCACAGTCTTTGTCAGCATTGCTGTGATATGAGACCTGATTATGAACCAGAAGCCTGTACAACAGTCCTAGCAATTGCTACAGGAAGGAGTTGGGCTGACATGGAAGGGTGAAAATATCACTTTTTGTTCTCTAATATGCAGCATTGCTGTTTCTAGGTTTCTGGACTATTGGCTGTGAAGTAAAGGAAGAATGAGTCTATAGGAGGAGGGAAACACTATCTGTTGTGTGTGGAGTAAACAGAGAATTAGTGAGAATAAATGAGGAATAACCTGTTGAAGTAAAGGAGTGAAAAAAGGGTATTGATTGCACACAATTTTATCTTGAGCATGGCATGTGATTTCATTTGCACAGCTTCTTACCTCAAGAAACTTGCTCTCGAAGAGGAGAACAGAGGAAAAAGGATGATAATCTCCTTGGTTAAGGAGTCTCTTAAGGTCACCCACAACACAGGCCTGACTTGAACTGATGCTCTCAAAACCAAACTTCTTATTCATTTTGCCAACCCACCAACCAAAAAATAACTTCTCAGACTTCTTTGAGAGATATCATCACTGCCTGCCTGAACAATGAGTAACGGGTATTAATCAGAGAGATGAACCAGATCCAGGATTTTTCTAGTTATGTCCTTGATCCGTGCTCCAGGGAGGCAGCACACTTCCCTACGGGTAGGGTCTGGCCTGCATATGGGGCCCTCTGTTCCCTTGAGAAGGGAACCCCCAACCAGAATCACCTTTCTGTCTTTCCTAGTGGAGGCAGTCTTGAGGCATGGAGTTGTCTTCCTCATTCTTAGCCTCCTGTTAGGGGGATCGTCCCCCACCTTCCCATTTGCCTCCTCTTACACTCCCAGCACCTCAAACCTATTGCTTAGAGGGACCTGAGGAACCGAGGTAGGCAGGGAGGAGGTTTTCCCACGGCGCCGAGCTGGGACTATCTTCCAACCCTCTCCTTCTTTCTGGTCACTGACTTCTCCCCGTTCTGCCTGGTAGGGCTGGGGAGCCATCATTTTTTGGGGAAAATTTCCCTGGTGACTTTCCCTCTGTCTAGCCAGCGAGTTGCTCCACCAATCGATTTCCCTCTCACACTCCCTAATGCTTCTTAGTCTCTCTACCTCTTCTTTGAGGTCTGCCCCCATGCTAAGCAGATCTTCCACCTGCTCACACCTCACACAGGTGAGATCGTCGACACCATCTGCCGGCAGGAGCAGGCTCAGGCACTCCCTACAGCCAGAGACTTGCACAGCCTCACTCCTGGACAGGCCCTCAGTCTGTGTCTCCATGCTCTTAATGGGGCGAGCCCTCTGCCTGGTGGAGACCACACTCCTGGGCAGGCCCTCGGCCTGGCTCCCCATACTCTTAATGGGGCGAGCCCTCTGCCTGGTGGAGGCCATGGTAATCTGCTGCCTCAGAGACTGGCAGTAGGTGAGACAGGTCCCCGGTGCTGAGAGCCGGAACTTACCTGCCCGGCCACACGAGCTACAGGGTCAGCCGTGCGCACGCGCTGACCTCCCCTCTCTGCCTCAGGTAGGCAGCGACTAGTCGCCGCCCTCCCTGAGGCTTTTTCTAGGCCATGGGCGCTGCTGAGGCCGCCGTTGCCCTGGCAACGCCTACACCGCAATCTTGTTGCTTGAGAGAAAGGCAGTTTAATAGGACAGAATAAGAAGCCAAAACCAATAATAAAAATCAGATAAAGCAAACAAGTGATGAACAGTACAATTGCTCACTAACCAAAGCCAATAGTCAACTAATTCTTGAGGCAGACTGTCTCCCCGCGCACCCCCATATACAGAGCATAAGGTATGGACTATCGCTTTAGCCAGTTTGGGTCAGCTGCTTTGGCTGTGTCTCCTCCCAGCTTCTTGGACACCCCTTGCCTTCTCCTTTATGGGTCAGTATAAGAAACTGACTGAAGAAAACAAACTGTATCGGCCAAAACCAGGACACGAAGGAAGGAAAATCTGAGCTAAGAGAATGTCAGGGAGCAGTAGAGCCACAACAACTCTTCTATTGCAGGATAATATATTTACACCTAAGACAGGATTACTGTATGATGCTCTGTTGTGCCATGCATATGTACACATTATGGCATGGACAGCTGAGGTGCCTCTGCATCACTCATTGTTTTAATGTGTTGACATGTATTTCATCAGCTGTTGTAAGAGATGTTGCTATCAGGTTTTTGAGACACATTTTGCATGGCTTTGGGGTGTGTGTGTGTGTGTGTGTGGTGAATTCTGTAGCCTGATAGAAGCAAGACTGATGCAGCTCCATGCCCTCAGGATCAGCCAACAATACAGCTAAGCATGTGTTACCTCTATCTACCACTCACAAACTCACTTGCACAATACATATAGTCACCACCTGTGGCCTCATCCTATTCTGCTCTCTGGCTGATCAGGATGAAGGTCCATTGGTGGGAGAACCAGACATGTACACAATGCAGATCCCTGCAGCAGCCAGCCTCAGACATTTTGTTCAGCAACCTGGCCCCTGGATTCCAGTCTCCCCAGTAGCTGGCACCTGGACATACGAGCCTCTGAGGTTGCAACCCCACTCCTGTCACTGCTACAGACCCTTCACCCACAAACATGTGTATGTACATTGTGGTCTTTGAGGCAGCTGGCTTTGGGGACACAGTCCACCCAGTAGCTGGTCCTGGAGCCTTGGTCAGTCCAGGTGCCTCCTCCACAGAGGCAACTATGTGCATGCACACACACATGTGCTAGTTCCTCCCATGATCTTGCCTTTTCCTTGCCCAGGAAGAGAGTTAGAAATGACATTTAATAAAGCAGGACAGACTGTGGTGATACCAGGCAAGGCACAGGGCATGCCAAGACAAACGTACCTGTTTACATTTGACCAGCCCTTTTTATGCCTCTGTTTTCCTATGCCTGTTCATCCCCAAATCCCCTACACCCACTGGTTTTACCACCTTTGGTTCCTGTCCTAAACATCCCCTAAATCTTGTGTAATCATGTTTTTCCCCCTGCATGACATGACATGGTCTGCACCCCCAGGTGGTAACCTCAATAGCTTAAAAGATGATGGTGAGAGCCCTCCCATTGCCTCATGGTGATGGGTTTCATGCCTGGGGCCATGGGAGGGCCCAGCCAAGGCATCTGTAAGGATTTAAGTGGGGTTCCTGCCTGCCATTGTGCCCATGTGCTCCTCTGGGTTTGTGGAGATGGGCCTCTGGTGGGCTGATGGCTCGTGTGATAGGCGTGGGAGTCACTGGGGCTGGGTGTCATTTGGATTCTCCTACCTGCCATCCTCTTCATGCTCCTTCATGTGTGTGCTTTTTATCACACCCCTTAGCAAAAGTCTGTTATTAGTGTTGGTTTGGGTTGTTTTGCTTTCATCTTACCTTAGCCAACACCTCTTAGAAAAAGTGTAGCTAATGGAGAAGGCAGCAGCATGACTCCTTAGCAATGTAGGCTGCCAAGAGCGTATTAAGTCCTGTTTTCTGCTCTGTTCTCTGGCTTTTCATAGAATATTGGGCAAATTGACTGGATTGTCCCGGATCACATGCTCTTCGCTCATGTGCTCCAGCGTGTCATCCGGGAGGATCTGTACCATGATCTTCCCAGGCACAGAGGTGAGGCTCACCGGCCTGTAATTCCCTGGGTCTTCCTTGCTCCCTTTCTTATAAATGGGAGTGACATGACCTTTTTTCCAGCCCCCAGGGACCTCTCCTGACAGCCATGACTTTTCAAATATGATGGAGAGCGGCTCAGCAACCTAGTGCAAGACAATAGCAACATTTATAGTGTCTAAAAATAGTAACAGTAACAACAATACCAAAACCTTACATAAGGGCTCTCATTAGTATATTGCATGGGATTTTCAAAAGCGGACTAGCTCTCTTCATTCTACGAATGAAGTAGCTGAGGTACAAGAAGGAAAAGCTATTTGCCCCCCTTCATCTAGAAGTTCTCGGGCAGAAATGAAACCTGTGCCCATGACATGATACTGCTCTCTATCCCTTGTCCCCCTGAAAAGCTCTGGACGTTACTTCCATGAGAAGTTTTCTTCAGTGTAAATCACTTAAAAAGGTAGATTCCACTGTCAAGGATCAAAATTTATTTGTTGCTGGTTGTGAATTAATGCAAAGCAATACAGAGGCTGTATTTCAGCAGTAGGTAATTGTACACAAGAGGTTATGAATGGAACGAAGTCTGCAGGGAATTCTATCTTTGTGTACATATTTTCCTTGTCCCAGCTGCATCTGATGTCCAGGATGCGTTGCTTTCTTTTATTCCTCCTCACTTACTAATCGCCTGGGATATTAGTTGAAGTAGTGACTTCCTGCCACTCCTTTGATTTCCTGAAAAGAAACACAGTAAACATGAGGAAACCAGCACACTTGAGAATGAAGAGAACAGGAAGCACAAGGAACCAGAAGAGGAAAAGACAGAAGAGAAAACCATTCACCAAGAACCACAGAGGAAGAAACACCAACCAGAGGCAATTGATTTACTAATGGGGATTTCACTAGAAATTGTGCTCTGTATTCCAAACCGGCTTTTTCTTAGTCTCTCCCATGCTAGTCTCCTTCAGCTGTCTCATCTACTCATCTCACAGCAGAAATCACCCATAGCCCTTACAGAACACCTGAGAGGTGTGAAAAGCCTGTGCACAGCTGATAGCAGTTGACATGACATTGTCATACTTCTCAACTGCCTAGGGGTATGTGAAGATCATTTCCATTCTCTACTGGAAGTTGATCAGCAGGTTGAGAAGACAACAGAGTCTGCAGGTCTAAGTAATCCTGGGAAGAACGGACCCTGCATTTGTCTCAGTATGGCAAATTGAGGAATTGATAGTAGAATGCAGCCTGGGAGCAGCAGAGTCAGAAAATGAAAAGAGGGGAGACATAATTGCACAGGAGGAGGAATACATCTTTGGAGGAAGGAACTGTTTAAAAAGAGGAAGAGGCATGGAGTTGAAAGAATGTGGAAAAAGACTGCACACAGAAAAATTGAGAAAAGCAGTTAAATGAGAGCACATTGTAAACCAAACTACTGTTCCTTCAGGTCATGTAGATCACTAAGATCACTAGCTACTAATTAGGGCAACAAACTGCAGGCAGCCTACCAGACAGCTACACAAGAGAAGCACGCAGTAGCATCATGTTCACAAAAAAGGAGGTTGATTGAACAAGAGCTCATTCAATCTTTTGTGACTTCACAAAATGGAGGAGTATGTGGCAGAAGATCATAACAGTTTTTGTTCAAGAGACGGATTCACTCCCACACAGAATGCTCGTGAGTTTAGGCATAACATAAAGGGCATCAATAAGCCAAGTGGCTCCAGTTTTTGCCATTCCTTGACAGTCAGAGATAACAGTGTTTAATCACTGACAAGAAATGGAGAAGGAGAAGTAAGGGGAACTGTGAACCTTAATAAAGACTGTATTTCAGGTGTGTTCTTGCTTCAGCTGGACATTCTGTAGAAATTTGTGCAGAAATGCAGGATGTCAGAAAGTACACTAATGCCAACATGACATTGTAAGGAGTGCTCCAAATCATGCCTACATTCTGCTTGAAACAGGAGTCCGGACCTCATGCTTGAGGACACTGCAGGCACACTATCCAGAGAGAAATTAATGCTCAGACACGGGGTTCTGAGAAGCCTTACAATGCTCTGGAACAGGAGCTAGGGGCCAATATTATTTCTTTGAGCCATCCTAGGTCTGCAGCTTTCTTACCCTTTCCACTCATGCTGTATTTCACCTGATTTTCAGTGAAGCTGAAATGGCTGTCAACAGCCAAACAAGTCAAATCTCAAGACTAGAAGAAACCTGTCACTGAACACTGGAAGGTGAGGTGTGATCACAGCAGGGAATGAGCACAAAGTGCCTTCTAATAATATAGTCATACAAGTGCTGATCTATTGGCAGTGTGGCCATAGGAATATTTATTCTAAAGACCTCTCTTATGAAGTTTCAGCTTCTCTAACATTATCGAAGTAAAAATAGCAATGATGAATTGAGTAAATATCAGAAACATTTTCATACCTGAAGTCGGTGACTTTTTTCCACTTTGTTTCATTGTCTTTGTCCTAAAAAAAACCACCCAGAAAAAGACATTATGTCTTTTCCAACAAACTCAGTATTACCCTAATAATATATTTATGTACTTTTCAAAGTTATCAGCAGAAACTAAGTATGTCAGAATCCTTTTCCAGACAGACCTACCTTGTCTTCCTATTTTCTGTGGTTTTGCTCCTCTTCGCATCCAGAGGATCTATATTGTTTGACAACAGGGGGGTTTCTCGCCTAGTTGATTTCAGTGAGGTGTGGAAGGCTTCCCCTTTCCTTCCACCTTCTCCTGTGGTGCCCACTGCACCTGAGAAGGCAACTTGTTTGGAGGAGCTTTGCTTTGTAACAAATTTTTCCTCCATTTCGGGGTTAGTCACACCTCGTGAGCTGTCCCTCTGGAAGGAAAAATGAAAGATTAACAGTAGCAACTGACAAAGAGCTCTGTGCATAGCTGATAGTACAACTGGACATTTGTGATAGTTTCCTATGTGGTAGTCCCTACATCCTGACTATTCTGCTATAAAGTGTGTCAGACACACCATCCATAGAAAATATGATATGCTAATCTAGAAGACTTATGTTTCTCCTACATGATCAGTTTGTTGGGGGTTATTGGTCTACAGGGCTAGAGGTGACTGTGCAGTTCATCAAGGGATAACAAATCCCAAAGCTTAATGTCTGAGAGCTGTTTGTGGCTTCACCCCAAGTTCTCTGCTGATTCATGTCCAGGACTCCCTTAGGATTATCCTCTTCCTTTTGCTCATATTCAGAAACAGATAAGAACTTTTTTCAGCCAAAAGGAACAACTTAAGAACATACCCCTGACTATGAGGGAAAACTAAACATCAAACTCTAAGTAGTATGTCATTTTTTGAGTCACAAAATTTTACAAGGGCTATGGCATGCCTAGCATCCTCACTCTCATTGCCCTGAAAAATCTGTATAGAAATTGCAACAAGCCAGTTATTTTGATAAAGAGAACTGTAGCTCCTTCATAGCACACAAAAACTTTGACTTGAGAGTTAGTAAAGAATATTGGTACAAGTGACACTTTCTGGTTGGTCAGCCTGAACTTTTGATCTCTACTTGTTAAAGACTCACATTTTCTGATGAGTTGTTTGGGCTGGGAGCTCTCTTGCGACGCATGACAAAATCCTCGGATTTTACATTGACTTCAGCATTCCCAGTATTTTGTGGTTTTTTCAGGAGAGATATGACCTTCAGCCATTGGTAGAATAGGAATTGTTCCTGGTCTGGTGGGGCACAGAGTTCTAAGTAATGGGAATGGCCATTTGCTAATTTTAACATGAGGCAGTGCTTCTCTGCGTTGTGGACGGAGAGTTCCACAAGCGTCAGGGGGAGGAGCCTATTAAAAAAGGGGAAATGCATTGTTAGACACAGGTGAAGATTCCTTTCAAAGAAGACATTGTGTCTGTCAGACCTACAGCTAGACTAAGACTAAAAGTGAGAAACTAGAATAGGAAGAATCTGCTGAGGGGGTTTGGACACCGAGTGCCTCTAGCTGGCTGTAGAAGGAATGTTGGGCAGCGGTGTACAGAATGGAGCCAAAGGATGTTGGCTTCTTTACAATACCTTTATTCCACTGCCTTATTCCCTGGAAATCTTGTACCCCCAGTACTCCTACCATTTCTCTGCTTCTGATATATTTAGGAAAAGGGTATTAAATATTTGTTATCATCATCTATCTGCATGTCTGCAATGATGACCTGAAATGATAACCAGAATGGGGCCTAAAGCTGCGTACTGAAGTGATTCTTCTAAATTTACTGTGCTAGTGCTGGGACAAAGAGTCAGTGCAAATATGAGGTCTGCTAATAAAGAGACCCCTAAAAGGAGGAAATGGGAAACATTAATATTTCTTATTTACGCTTCAAATCAATATTTAACCCTTCTTGGTGCTAGCTGACCTGGTAAGTACTAGGTGTTCCATGTGGGATAGCTGCCCTGATGGTTTCCAGAAGTCTGACATAATTTCCTGTCGGGACACAGGCTCCTCACGTGCTATCAGCATCACATTAGGTACTGGTGAGCTGGGACTGGTAGCACAGATGCCAACGGTCACATAACTGGGTCGGTTATGGAGACAAATTGAGTCTCCTCTTGCATTAACCTGGAAAAAAAAAAAAAAGCACTCCTTCAACACTGACATTTGCCATACACTCTCACAGAGAATGTACTACTGATACATTTCATAGTGTTTTGACTTGGGGGCCCTAGAGCTTAGGTGCTAGGTTAGGGAGGTGAGAGGGGAATGTGGAATACTGAGACAGGAATGTCTGTGAATGAAAAGAGGGGAGAAGTTTAATAATGATAAAAGAGGGCTGAAAATCACTGGCTCTTGCATCATTTCCATCATTAGGTATCTGATTTCTGCCATCAGAAGCGTCTTGAGTACCATTATTTTGAATTTCTCTTAGTGTAAACATAATGGAAGATATGCTCCATTCTGATTCACAGTCTTCATCAGCATTGCTGTGATATGAGACCTGATTATGAACCAGAAGCCATTACAACAGTCCTAGCAATTGCTACAGGAAGGAGTTGGGCTGACATGGAAGGGTGAAAATATCACTTTTTGTTCTCTAATTTGCAGCATTGCTGTTTCTAGGTTTCTGGACTATTGGCTGTGAAGTAAAGGAAGAATGAGTCTATAGGAGGAGGGAAACACTATCTGTTGTGTGTGCAGTAAACAGAGAATTAGTGAGAATAAATGAGGAATAACCTGTTGAAGTAAAGGAGTGAAAAAAGGGTATTGATTGCACACAATTTTATCTTGAGCATGGCATGTGATTTCATTTGTACAGCTTCTTACCTCAAGAAACTTGCTCTCGAAGAGGGGAACAGAGGAAAAAGGATGATACTCTCCTTGGTTAAGGAGTCTCTTAAGGTCACCCACAACACAGGCCTGACTTGAACTGATGCTCTCAAAATCAAACTTCTTATTCATTTTGCCTACCCACAAACCAAAAAAACAAGTTTACAAGTGAAAGGGAATAGAAACAAAGCAGCTTGTATGTTAAAAAAAAAAACTTTCAATGATTATGAAGGGAAACATAATACTTCCAGATAGGTTTAATTATAGTACTAAAAAGCAGAACTTCCCCATCAAAACGCCCATTTTTAAGAACACGCAGTCTCAAGTACAAAGGGGAACTTAGTAAGGCTTTGTCACAGCTTTTGGTTCCTCTTTTACTCTTTAAGGAAAAGGGGCCAGTGAATCTATGAACATGGTATTCTATAATTCACAATCTTCTTGTTTCTAAGGAAACTTATAAATATATGATATTTACGTAATCTTATAAATAAGCACAGAAACCCTTGGACCAGTCTCAGTACTAAATAGTGACTTCTATCATCTTGACTCTTGGTTCATGGATGGTTTTTGTCAGGAGTCAAGAAGAGGACAGAACCTAAGAGACTTTCTAAAGTAAAAAATCTCCAGCAGCTGACCATAGTAAAACACCAGACACTTTTGCACAGATATTGTCCATGCAGTGCAGGCTGCCATGACAACGGTTGGCCTACCCCAAGGGGGACAATGGTCTGGGAGCCAAGGACAAAGGCAGCAGAATAGCAGCCTTCAACAATCAGAGCATAATCCTCCAATCCTGCAAAATTCAAAATGAATGAGCTGACAGACACATACCGGAAAAGGTACAGCGCTGGAGTCTATCCTGAGGCTGTTCCAGGAGTCCAGTCAGGAGCAGCAGCAAGCAGAGCTAGAGACTGGACTTTAGCTAATGTACAAGGAAACCCCCTCTCAGAAGCTAGGGGTAGCAATATATACACCTATAACTCCCCTCAAAGAAAGACTAGACACCCAGGGCAGGGCTTAAGTATATCTCTCAGCCTTATGGGGCAGAGATCACAGGTGAAGCTAGTCAAGGCAGTTAAGGCCTGTTGGTCCACTCAACCTGGTGGCCTGCAGGTTAATGAGCCAATTTAAAATGGAGCACTGCTTTGTAAATTTTAGTTTCTCTCTACACATTCTGTTGCCAGAGTAACCTTTTAGATCATCCAGGTGATGTCATAATCAACCTATATTATGCCTTTGTTTCGTCATCTTATCTCATAACGCTGCTGCTTCCAACGGAACTTGGTGCTTGAAGAGTGTTCAGACCATGACTGACCACCAGGCTGGTAGCAGCAGAATCTATACTGCAAAATGAGTTATGTTATCTGGCAGTTTGAAGAGCTGTTGAGCAATCTCCTGTGCAGGTACACAGCCTCCTTTGGGAGGACCCTGGGATGCATGTCATCCGGCCCCATAGACTTGTAGACATTCAGTCTCATGAGGCGGTCTCGGACTTGCTCTGCTCTTACAGTGGGGGGGGATTTACTCCCCCAGTTCCCACCTAGAGGTCCAGGGATGCAAGGTTCTGGGATTTGAGAATTATGAGAATCCTGGCTGCCTGAGAAGACTGAGGCAAAGAACTCATTCAGTACCTCAGCCTTCTCCTCATCAGTTGCAGCCAGTTCTCCTTTCTCATTTAGCAAGGGAGGTACGTTCTCTTTGACCTGTCTCTTCTGGCCAATGTACCTGTAAAATCCCTTCTTGTTGTTTTTAACATCCCTTGCCAAGTTCAGTTCCATCTGCGCCTTGGCTTTCCTGACCCCGTCTCTGCAAGTCCGAACAGCATCCCTGTATTCTTTCCAGGCTACACACCCTTGCTTCCAGAGCTTGTGTTTGCCTTTCTTTTCTCTCAGTTTGACCAGCAGGTCCTTACTTAGCCATGCTGGCTTCCTGCCCCTCCTGCCCACTTTCTTATTCAGAGGGACAGAGAGCCCTTGAGCTCTCAGAAAGGCATCCTTAAAGATTAGCCAGCTGTCCTCAACATTTCTGTCTCTAAGGACCACCTCCCAGGAGATCTTGGTCAACAGGTCCTTGAACAGCCTAAAGTTTGCTCTCTTGAAGTTCAGTGTCCTGATCCCACTCTTCACCAGGCCCACACCCCTTGAGATCACAAACTCAACTAGGGCATGGTCGCTGCAGCCCAGGCTGTCTCCAACCTTAACACCTTTAATGATCTCCCCCACGTTGGTGAGCACCAGGTCCAGCAATGCATCTCCTCTGGTTGGTCTATCAACTATTTGAACCAGAAAGTTGTCATCTACAGACTCCGGGAGTCTCCTGGATCTCTTGCAGGTCGCTGTGTGGTTTTCCCAACAGATGTCTGGGTGGTTAAAGTCCCCCATCAGAATGAGTGCCTGTGACCGCGATACCTCCTGCAGCTGAAGGAAGAAAGCCTCATCAGTATTCTCTCTTTGATCAGGTGGCCTGTAGTAAACCCCTATCACCAGCTGCTCTTTATTAGCCCCATCCCTAATTCTGACCCACAGGCTTTCGACCTGCTCCTGGCCACTTCTCAGAGAGAGCTCCTCACAGTCTATCCACTTTTTAACACAGAGGGCAACTCCCCCACCCTTCCTTCCTAACCTATCCCTTCTAAAAAGTCGATACCCTTCTACAGGGGTATTCCAACTGTGGGAATCATCCCACCATGTCTCCGTGATTGCAACTACATCAAAATTTTCCAGTGCCATCACGGTTTCCAATTCCTCCAGCTTGTTACCCATGCTGCGTGCATTCGTGTAAAGACACTTCAGCTGGGCTTTCTGACTCACTAGCTTTTTTGAGGAGCCCTCCCTCAAACCTCTGGGAGGAATCTGAAGTTTTCCCCCACTGCCTCCTAGAGGGACATTAGAAGGTTCCAGAGGGGGGGGTCAGCAATACTACCTCCTCTGAGGAGTCCCCAGAAGTTCTTAAGGGACACTTTAGAGGTATTTCCCTACAGTCTTGTAGAATTTCAGCATCTCCAAGCCCTTCTCTATCCTGTTGAATTTCACCCTCTTCACCCTTCAAATCTTGTACAAGGCTAGAGGCGACTTGCTCAACCCTAGTAAGCCTCACTATTTCCCCTCCCCGGTTCCTAACTAGTTTAAAGCCCTGTCAATGAGGCCTGCCAGCTCTTGAGCTAAGATTCTTGTCCCTCTTGGGGACAGGTGGCACCCATCCGCTGCTATCAGGCCAGGCGCTGAGTAAACAGCCCCGTGATTAAAAAACCCAAAGTTCATAAAGCGGCACCAGCCCCTCAGCCAACTATTCAACACCTCTGATTTCTTGGCCCACTTCGTGTTCTTCACTGCTCCAAATGGGATAGAAGAAAACACTACTTGCATTCCCCCTCCCTCAATCAGCCTCCCTAAACCCCTGAAGTCTCTTTTGATACTTCTCAGACTTCTTTGAGAGATATCATCACTGCCTGCCTGAACAATGAGTAACGGGTAGTAATCAGAGGGATGAACCAGATCCGGGATTTTTCTAGTTATGTCCCTGATCCGTGCTCCAGGGAGGCAGCACACTTCCCTACGGGTAGGGTCTGGCCTGCATATGGGGCCCTCTGTTCCCTTGAGAAGGGAACCCCCAACCAGAATCACCTTTCTGTCTTTCCTAGTGGAGGCAGTCTTGAGGCATGGAGTTGTCTTCCTCATTCTTAGCCTCCTGTTAGGGGGATCGTCCCCCACCTTCCCACACTCCCTAATGCTTCTTAGTCTCTCTACCTCTTCTTTGAGGTCTGCCCCCATGCTAAGCAGATCTTCCACCTGCTCACACCTCACACAGGTGAGATCGTCGACACCATCTGCCGGCAGGAGCAGGCTCAGGCACTCCCTACAGCCAGAGACTTGCACAGCCTCACTCCTGGACAGGCCCTCAGTCTGTGTCTCCATGCTCTTAATGGGGCGAGCCCTCTGCCTGGTGGAGACCACACTCCTGGGCAGGCCCTCGGCCTGGCTCCCCATACTCTTAATGGGGCGAGCCCTCTGCCTGGTGGAGGCCATGGTAATCTGCTGCCTCAGAGACTGGCAGCAGGTGAGACAGGTCCCCGGTGCTGAGAGCCGGAACTTACCTGCCCGGCCACACGAGCTACAGGGTCAGCCGTGCGCACGCGCTGACCTCCCCTCTCTGCGTCAGGTAGGCAGCGACTAGTCGCCGCCCTCCCTGAGGCTTTTTCTAGGCCATGGGCGCTGCTGAGGCCGCCGTTGCCCTGGCAACGCCTACACCACAGTCTTGTTGCTTGAGAGAAAGGCAGTTTAATAGGACAGAAAAAGAAGACAAAACCAATAATAAAAATCAGATAAAGCAAACAAGTGATGAACAGTACAATTGCTCACTAACCAAAGCCAATAGTCAACTAATTCTTGTTCAGCAACCTGGCCCCTGGATTCCAGTCTCCCCAGTAGCTGGCACCTGGACATACGAGCCTCTGAGGTTGCAACCCCACTCCTGTCACTGCTACAGACCCTTCACCCACAAACATGTGTATGTACATTGTGGTCTTTGAGGCAGCTGGCTTTGGGGACACAGTCCACCCAGTAGCTGGTCCTGGAGCCTTGGTCAGTCCAGGTGCCTCCTCCACAGAGGCAACTATGTGCATGCACACACACATGTGCTAGTTCCTCCCATGATCTTGCCTTTTCCTCGCCCAGGAAGAGAGTTAGAAATGACATTTAATAAAGCAGGACAGACTGTGGTGATACCAGGCAAGGCACAGGGCATGCCCAGACAAACGTACCTGTTTACATTTGACCAGCCCTTTTTATGCCTCTGTTTTCCTATGCCTGTTCATCCCCAAATCCCCTACACCCACTGGTTTTACCACCTTTGGTTCCTGTCCTAAACATCCCCTAAATCTTGTGTAATCATGTTTTTCCCCCTGCATGACATGACATGTTCTGCACCCCCAGGTGGTAACCTCAATAGCTTAAAAGATGATGGTGAGAGCCCTCCCATTGCCTCATGGTGATGGGTTTCATGCCTGGGGCCATGGGAGGGCCCAGCCAAGGCATCTGTAAGGATTTAACTGGGGTTCCTGCCTGCCATTGTGCCCATGTGCTCCTCTGGGTTTGTGGAGATGGGCCTCTGGTGGGCTGATGGCTCGTGTGATAGGCGTGGGAGTCACTGGGACTGGGTGTCATTTGGATTCTCCTACCTGCCATCCTCTTCATGCTCCTTCATGTGTGTGCTTTTTATCACACCCCTTAGCAAAAGCCTGTTATTAGTGTTGTTTTGGGTTTTTTTTGCTTTCATCTTACCTTAGCCAACACCTCTTAGAAAAAGTGTAGCTAATGGAGAAGGCAGCAGCATGACTCCTTAGCAATGTAGGCTGCCAAGAGCGTATTAAGTCCTGTTTTCTGCTCTGTTCTCTGGCTTTTCATAGAATATTGGGCAAATTGACTGGATTGTCCCGGATCACATGCTCTTCGCTCATGTGCTCCAGCATGTCACCCAGGAGGATCTGTTCCACGATCTTCCCAGGCACAGAGGTGAGGCTCACCGGCCTGTAATTCCCAGGGTCTTCCTTGCTCCCTTTCTTATAAATGGGAGTGACATGACCTTTTTTCCAGCCAGCCCCCAGGGACCTCTCCTGACAGCCATGACATGATACTGCTCTCTATCCCTTGTCCCCCTGAAAAGCTCTGGAAGTTACTTCCATGAGAAGTTTTCTTCAGTGTAAATCATTTAAAAATGTAGATTCCACTGTCAAGGATCAAAATTTATTCGTTGCTGGTTGTGAATTAATGCAAAGCAATACAGAGGCTGTATTTCAGCAGTAGGTAATTGTACACTAGGAAGAGGTTATGAAGGGAACGAAGTCTGCAGGGAATTCTATCTTTGTGTACATATTTTCCTTGTCCCAGCTGCATCGGATGTCCAGGATGCGTTGCTTTCTTTTATTCCTCCTCACTTACTAATCGCCTGGGATATTAGTTGAAGTAGTGACTTCCTGCCACTCCTTTGATTTCCTGAAAAGAAACACAGTAAACATGAGGAAACCAGCACACTTGAGAATGAAGAGAACAGGAAGCACAAGGAACCAGAAGAGGAAAAGACAGAAGAGAAAACCATTCACCAAGAACCACAGAGGAAGAAACACCAACCAGAGGCAATTGATTTACTAATGGGGATTTCACTAGAAATTGTGCTCTGTATTCCAAACCGGCTTTTTCTTAGTCTCTCCCATGCTAGTCTCCTTCAGCTGTCTCATCTACTCATCTCACAGCAGAAATCACCCATAGCCCTTACAGAACACCTGAGAGGTGTGAAAAGCCTGTGCACAGCTGATAGCAGTTGACATGACATTGTCATACTTCTCAACTGCCTAGGGGTATGTGAAGATCATTTCCATTCTCTACTGGAAGTTGATCAGCAGGTTGAGAAGACAACAGGGTCTGCAGGTCTAAGTAATCCTGGGAAGAACAGACCCTGCATTTGTCTCAGTATGGCAAATTGAGGAATTGATAGTAGAATGCAGCCTGGGAGCAGCAGAGTCAGAAAATGAAAAGAGGGGAGACATAATTGCACAGGAGGAGGAACACATCTTTGGAGGAAGGAACTGTTTAAAAAGAGGAAGAGGCATGGAGTTGAAAGAATGCGGAAAAAGACTGCACACAGAAAACTTGAGAAAAGCAGTTAAATGAGAGCACATTGTAAACCAAACTACTGTTCCTTCAGGTCATGTAGATCACTAAGATCACTAGCTACTAATTAGGGCAACAAACTGCAGGCAGCCTACCAGACAGCTACACAAGAGAAGCACGCAGTAGCATCATGTTCACAAAAAAGGAGGTTGATTGAACAAGAGCTCATTCAATCTTTTGTGACTTCACAAAATGGAGGAGTATGTGGAAGAAGATCATAACAGTTTTTGTTCAAGAGACGGATTCACTCCCACACAGAATGCTCTTGAGTTTAGGCATAACATAAAGGGCATCAATAAGCCAAGTGGCTCCAGTTTTTGCCATTCCTTGACAGTCAGAGATAACAGTGTTTAATCACTGACAAGAAATGGAGAAGGAGAAGTAAGGGGAACTGTGAACCTTAATAAAGACTGTATTTCAGGTGTGTTCTTGCTTCAGCTGGACATTCTGTAGAAATTTGTGCAGAAATGCAGGATGTCAGAAAGTACACTAATGCCAACATGACATTGTAAGGAGTGCTCCAAATCATGTCTACATTCTGCTTGAAACAGGAGTCCGGACCTCATGCTTGAGGACACTGCAGGCACACTATCCAGAGAGAAATTAATGCTCAGACACGGGGTTCTGAGAAGCCTTACAATGCTCTGGAACAGGAGCTAGGGGCCAATATTATTTCTTTGAGCCATCCTAGGTCTGCAGCTTTCTTACCCTTTCCACTCATGCTGTATTTCACCTGATTTTCAGTGAAGTTGAAATGGCTGTCAACAGCCAAACAAGTCAAATCTCAAGACTAGAAGAAACCTGTCACTGAACACTGGAAGGTGAGGTGTGATCACAGCAGGGAATGAGCACAAAGTGCCTTCTAATAATATAGTCATACAAGTGCTGATCTATTGGCAGTGTGGCCATAGGAATATTTATTCTAAAGACCTCTCTTATGAAGTTTCAGCTTCTCTAACATTATCGAAGTAAAAATAGCAATGATGAATTGAGTAAATATCAGAAACATTTTCATACCTGAAGTCGGTGACTTTTTTCCACTTTGTTTCATTGTCTTTGTCCTAAAAAAAACCACCCAGAAAAAGACATTATGTCTTTTCCAACAAACTCAGTATTACCCTAATAATATATTTATGTACCAGCATCAGTATCACATAGGTGCCTTTTTAACCCCTTTCTGTCTACAGTAGAAACATGTATTGCTATTCTTTACTGAGAGGGTGGTCAGGCACTGGAACAGGCTTCCCAGTGAAGGGGCACAGCGCACCGAGCTTGGCCGAGTTCAGGAGGCATCTGGACGATGCCCTCAGTCACATGCTCTGATTTGCCTGGCCCTGTGTGGAGCCAGGAGTTGGACTGGGTGATCCTTACGGGTCACTTCCAACTCAGGAGATTCTATGATTTTATGTAGTAAGCCTTGTTGAAGTGCAAGCACACTAAATGTATAAAGATATTTGAATGTTAGAATCTCCACTTATATATGATGTATCTGAACACATCACACATCTGAACACATCACTTCGAGCCTAGGTGGAGCTTGAGAAGTGCTTATGTTGAAGGTCAAGGAGACCACTAGCACTTAAGTCAGTGAACATTCATGCACTTTTGCTTGATTGCCCGTCTTTCTGAAACAAGGAGTGGGAGGGTGGGCAGATGGAATGGTCTTTCAAAAGTCCCTAAACATCTGAGAACCCAAGTCTGGATACTTGGAAACCCCACCTGGTATTCGTCAGCTTCCTAGCATTAGGAAAATCACAGTAACCCTGAAAAGGTGTTGCAGTAATATATTTTCTGAAGACAAAAACATGACACATTTTACTTTTCAAAGTTATCAGCAGAAACTAAGTATGTCAGAATCCTTTTCCAGACAGACCTACCTTGTCTTCCTATTTTCTGTGGTTTTGCTCTTCTTCGCATCCAGAGGATCTATATTGTTTGACAACAGGGGGGTTTCTCGCCTAGTTGATTTCAGTGAGGTGTGGAAGGCTTCCTCTCGCCAAGTTGATTTCAGTGAGCTGTGGAAGGCTTCCCCTTTCCTTCCACCTTCTCCTGTGGTGCCCACTGCACCTGAGAAGGCAACTTGTTTGGAGGAGCTTTGCTTTGTAACAAATTTTTCCTCCATTTCGGGGTTAGTCACACCTCGTGAGCTGTCCCTCTGGAAGGAAAAATGAAAGATTAACAGTAGCAACTGACAAAGAGCTCTGTGCATCACTGATAGTACAACTGGAAATTTGTGATAGTACCTATATGGTAGTCCCTACATCCTGACTATTCTGCTATAAAGTGTGTCAGACACACCATCCACAGGAAATATGATATGCTAATCTAGAAGACTTATGTTTCTCCTACATGATCAGTTTGTTGGGGGTTATTGGTCTACAGGGCTAGAGGTGACTGTGCAGTTCATCAAGGGATAACAAATCCCAAAGCTTAATGTCTGAGAGCTGTTTGTGGCTTCACCCCAAGTTCTCTGCTGATTCATGTCCAGGACTCCCTTGGGATTATCCTCTTCCTTTTGCTCATATTCAGAAACTAAGAACTTTTTTCAGTCAAAAAGAACAACTTAAGAACATACCCCTGACTATGAGGGAAAACTAAACATCAAACTCTAAGTAGTATGTCATTTTTTGAGTCACAAAATTTTACAAGGGCTATGGCATGCCTAGCATCCTCACTCTCATTGCCCTGAAAAATCTGTATAGAAATTGCAACAAGCCAGTTATTTTGATAAAGAGAACTGTAGCTCCTTCATAGCACACAAAAACTTTGACTTGAGAGTTAGTAAAGAATATTGGTACAAGTGACACTTTCTGGTTGGTCAGCCTGAACTTTTGATCTCTACTTGTTAAAGACTCACATTTTCTGATGAGTTGTTTGGGCTGGGAGCTCTCTTGCGACGCAGGACAAAATCCTCGGATTTTACATTGACTTCAGCATTCCCAGTATTTTGTGGTTTTTTCAGGAGAGATATGAGCTTCAGCCATTGGTGGAATAGGTATTGTTCCTGGTCTGGTGGGGCACAGAGTTCTAAGTAATGGGAATGGCCATTTGCTAATTTTAACATGAGGCAGTGCTTCTCTGCGTTGTGGACGGAGAGTTCCACAAGCGTCAGGGGGAGGAGCCTATTAAAAAAGGGGAAATGCATTGTTAGACACAGGTGAAGATTCCTTTCAAAGAAGACATTGTGTCTGTCAGACCTACAGCTAGACTAAGACTAAAAGTGAGAAACTAGAATAGGAAGAATCTGCTGAGGGGGTTTGGACACCGAGTGCCTCTAGCTGGCTGTAGAAGGAATGTTGGGCAGCGGTGTACAGAATGGAGCCAAAGGATGTTGGCTTCTTTACAATACCTTTATTCCACTGCCTTATTCCCTGGAAATCTTGTACCCCCAGTACTCCTACCATTTCTCCGCTTCTGATATATTTAGGAAAAGGGTATTAAATATTTGTTATCATCATCTATCTGCATGTCTGCAATGATGACCTGAAATGATAACCAGAATGGGGCCCAAAGCTGCGTACTGAAGTGATTCTTCTAAATTTACTGTGCTAGTGCTGGGACAAAGAGTCAGTGCAAATATGAGGTCTGCTAATAAAGACACCCCTAAAAGGAGGAAATGGGAAACATTAATATTTCTTATTTACGCTTCAAATCAATATTTAACCCTTCTTGGTGCTAGCTGACCTAGTAAGTACTAGGTGTTCCATGTGGGATAGCTGCTCTGACGGTTTCCAGAAGTCTGACATAATCTCCTGTCAGGACACAGGCTCCTCACGTGCTATCAGCATCACATTAGGTACTGGTGAGCTGGGACTGGTAGCACAGATGCCAACGGTCACATAACTGGGTCGGTTATGGAGACAAATTGAGTCTCCTCTTGCATTAACCTGGAAAAAAAAAAGCACTCCTTCAACACTGACATTTGCCATACACTCTCACAGAGAATGTACTACTGATACATTTCATAGTGTTTTGACCTGGGGGCCCTAGAGCTTAGGTGCTAGGTTAGGGAGGTGAGAGGGGAATGTGGAATACTGAGACAGGAATGTCTGTGAATGAAAAGAGGGGAGAAGTTTAATAATGATAAAAGAGGGCTGAAAATCACTGGCTCTTGCATCATTTCCATCATTAGGTATCTGATTTCTGCCATCAGAAGCGTCTTGAGTACCATTACTTTGAATTTCTCTTAGTGTAAACATAATGGAAGATATGCTCCATTCTGATTCACAGTCTTTGTCAGCATTGCTGTGATATGAGACCTGATTATGAACCAGAAGCCTGTACAACAGTCCTAGCAATTGCTACAGGAAGGAGTTGGGCTGACATGGAAGGGTGAAAATATCACTTTTTGTTCTCTAATTTGCAGCATTGCTGTTTCTAGGTTTCTGGACTATTGGCTGTGAAGTAAAGGAAGAATGAGTCTATAGGAGGAGGGAAACACTATCTGTTGTGTGTGCAGTAAACAGAGAATTAGTGAGAATAAATGAGGAATAACCTGTTGAAGTAAAGGAGTGAAAAAAGGGTATTGATTGCACACAATTTTATCTTGAGCATGGCATGTGATTTCATTTGTACAGCTCCTTACCTCAAGAAACTTGCTCTCGAAGAGGGGAACAGAGGAAAAAGGATGATACTCTCCTTGGTTAAGGAGTCTCTTAAGGTCACCCACAACACAGGCCTGACTTGAACTGATGCTCTCAAAATCAAACTTCTTATTCATTTTGCCTACCCACAAACCAAAAAAACAAGTTTAAAAGTTAAAGGGAATAGAAACAAAGCAGCTTGTATGTTAAAAAAAAAAACTTTCAATGATTATGAAGGGAAACATAATACTTCCAGATAGGTTTAATTATAGTACTAAAAAGCAGAACTTCCCCATCAAAACACCCATTTTTAAGAACACGCAGTCTCAAGTACAAAGGGGAACTTAGTAAGGCTTTGTCACAGCTTTTGGTTCCTCTTTGTCAGCATTGCTGTGATATGAGACCTGATTATGAACCAGGATCCTGCTAGGTGCTGCACAAACACAGAGTGGAAAAACATTCCAGGTAATTTATATGTAAGACATGAAATTGCAGAAAGAGAAAAATGAGAAAATACAAGGAGATACGAATAAATTTATAAATACAATCAACTGACATGTTCTGTACCATTGTCAGGGTTTGGTTTTGATAGGCATCAAAGAAAAAAGTGTGTCCTAAGAACAAATTTAAGAGACGCCAGTGTGTTAAATTTGTGAATATTTGGTAGAACCTCCTCCCATGTGTAAAAGACAGTATGGAAAAAAAATTTAAAAGTCAAGGGCTATTTTTTTTCCCCTTTTTAATGTAAATGAGTCAGTGGTGGAGCGACTTTCTCGAGTTGATTGGTTAGGACAACTGCCTCTTTGATAGTAAATACGGTCTGATAAATAAGGAAGGGATCAATCATAAAGTATCTTGAAAACAGAGGGATATCTAATTAACATTCTGCATGTGTATCAACAAAGCAAGAGTGAATTAATTAAGGCAAAAACCAAAGGATATTGCAACTATCAAGGTGAAGTGATGAAATCCTGTGAAAAACAGAGTTGATATACACCCTGTAAATAGAATGCAGATGTATTAAACTCACTGTGAATGCAGTGCTGTAGGTATAGACTGTTGGCACAGTCTTGCAGGGTTCTTGGCCACTGCTTAGGGTTAAGAGGCCTGCAAGGATGCTAGAAGCTGCAAGGGGGGAGACATTTTCTGAGGAAGGCTGACGGCCATTTAGGCTAGGTTGAACTGATACTGGTGGCTAAAAACCATAATGAGTTAGCACAGAACCAGAAGCCTGTACAACAGTCCTAGCAATAGCTACAGGAAGGAGTTGGGCTGACATGGAAGGCTGAAAATATCACTTTTTGTTCTCTAATTTGCAGCATTGATTGCACACAATTTTATCTTGAGCATGGCATGTGATTTCATTTGTACAGCTTCTTACCTCAAGAAACTTGCTCTCGAAGAGGGGAACAGAGGAAAAAGGATGATACTCTCCTTGGTTAAGGAGTCTCTTAAGGTCACCCACAACACAGGCCTGACTTGAACTGATGCTCTCAAAACCAAACTTCTTATTCATTTTGCCAACCCACCAACCAAAAAATAACTTCTCAGACTTCTTTGAGAGATATCATCACTGCCTGCCTGAACAATGAGTAACGGGTATTAATCAGAGAGATGAACCAGATCCAGGATTTTTCTAGTTATGTCCTTGATCCGTGCTCCAGGGAGGCAGCACACTTCCCTACGGGTAGGGTCTGGCCTGCATATGGGGCCCTCTGTTCCCTTGAGAAGGGAACCCCCAACCAGAATCACCTTTCTGTCTTTCCTAGTGGAGGAAGTCTTGAGGCATGGAGTTGTCTTCCTCATTCTTAGCCTCCTGTTAGGGGGATCGTCCCCCACCTTCCCATTTGCCTCCTCTTACACTCCCAGCACCTCAAACCTATTGCTTAGAGGGACCTGAGGAACCGAGGTAGGCAGGGAGGAGGTTTTCCCACGGCGCCGAGCTGGGACTATCTTCCAACCCTCTCCTTCTTTCTGGTCACTGACTTCTCCCCGTTCTGCCTGGTAGGGCTGGGGAGCCATCATTTTTTGGGGAAAATTTCCCTGGTGACTTTCCCTCTGTCTAGCCAGCGAGTTGCTCCACCAATCGATTTCCCTCTCACACTCCCTAATGCTTCTTAGTCTCTCTACCTCTTCTTTGAGGTCTGCCCCCATGCTAAGCAGATCTTCCACCTGCTCACACCTCACACAGGTGAGATCGTCGACACCATCTGCCGGCAGGAGCAGGCTCAGGCACTCCCTACCGCCAGAGACTTGCACAGCCTCACTCCTGGACAGGCCCTCAGTCTGTGTCTCCATGCTCTTAATGGGGCGAGCCCTCTGCCTGGTGGAGACCACACTCCTGGGCAGGCCCTCGGCCTGGCTCCCCATACTCTTAATGGGGCGAGCCCTCTGCCTGGTGGAGGCCATGGTAATCTGCTGCCTCAGAGACTGGCAGTAGGTGAGACAGGTCCCCGGTGCTGAGAGCCGGAACTTACCTGCCCGGCCACACGAGCTACAGGGTCAGCCGTGCGCACGCGCTGACCTCCCCTCTCTGCGTCAGGTAGGCAGCGACTAGTCGCCGCCCTCCCTGAGGCTTTTTCTAGGCCATGGGCGCTGCTGAGGCCGCCATTGCCCTGGCAACGCCTACACCACAATCTTGTTGCTTGAGAGAAAGGCAGTTTAATAGGACAGAAAAAGAAGACAAAACCAATAATAAAAATCAGATAAAGCAAACAAGTGATGAACAGTACAATTGCTCACTAACCAAAGCCAATAGTCAACTAATTCTTGAGGCAGACTGTCTCCCCGCGCACCCCCATAGACAGAGCATAAGGTATGGACTATCGCTTTAGCCAGTTTGGGTCAGCTGCCTTGGCTGTGTCTCCTCCCAGCTTCTTGGACACCCCTTGCCTTCTCCTTTATGGGTCAGTATAAGAAACTGACTGAAGAAAACAAACTGTATCGGCCAAAACCAGGACACGAAGGAAGGAAAATCTGAGCTAAGAGAATGTCAGGGAGCAGTAGAGCCACAACAGCTCTTCTATTGCAGGATAATATATTTACACCTAAGACAGGATTACTGTATGATGCTCTGTTGTGCCATGCATATGTACACATTATGGCATGGACAGCTGAGGTGCCTCTGCATCACTCATTGTTTTAATGTGTTGACATGTATTTCATCAGCTGTTGTAAGAGATGTTGCTATCAGGTTTTTGAGACACATTTTGCATGGCTTTGGGGTGTGTGTGTGTGTGTGTGTGGTGAATTCTGTAGCCTGATAGAAGCAAGACTGATGCAGCTCCATGCCCTCAGGATCAGCCAACAATACAGCTAAGCATGTGTTACCTCTATCTACCACTCACAAACTCACTTGCACAATACATATAGTCACCACCTGTGGCCTCATCCTATTCTGCTCTCTGGCTGATCAGGATGAAGGTCCATTAGTGGGAGAACCAGACATGTACACAATGCAGATCCCTGCAGCAGCCAGCCTCAGACATTTTGTTCAGCAACCTGGCCCCTGGATTCCAGTCTCCCCAGTAGCTGGCACCTGGACATACGAGCCTCTGAGGTTGCAACCCCACTCCTGTCACTGCTACAGACCCTTCACCCACAAACATGTGTATGTACATTGTGGTCTTTGAGGCAGCTGGCTTTGGGGACACAGTCCACCCAGTAGCTGGTCCTGGAGCCTTGGTCAGTCCAGGTGCCTCCTCCACAGAGGCAACTATGTGCATGCACACACACATGTGCTAGTTCCTCCCATGATCTTGCCTTTTCCTCGCCCAGGAAGAGAGTTAGAAATGACATTTAATAAAGCAGGACAGACTGTGGTGATACCAGGCAAGGCACAGGGCATGCCAAGACAAACGTACCTGTTTACATTTGACCAGCCCTTTTTATGCCTCTGTTTTCCTATGCCTGTTCATCCCCAAATCCCCTACACCCACTGGTTTTACCACCTTTGGTTCCTGTCCTAAACATCCCCTAAATCTTGTGTAATCATGTTTTTCCCCCTGCATTACATGACATGCTCTGCACCCCCAGGTGGTAACCTCAATAGCTTAAAAGATGATGGTGAGAGCCCTCCCATTGCCTCATGGTGATGGGTTTCATGCCTGGGGCCATGGGAGGGCCCAGCCAAGGCATCTGTAAGGATTTAAGTGGGGTTCCTGCCTGCCATTGTGCCCATGTGCTCCTCTGGGTTTGTGGAGATGGGCCTCTGGTGGGCTGATGGCTCCTGTGATAGGCGTGGGAGTCACTGGGGCTGGGTGTCATTTGGATTCTCCTACCTGCCATCCTCTTCATGCTCCTTCATGTGTGTGCTTTTTATCACACCCCTTAGCAAAAGTCTGTTATTAGTGTTGGTTTGGGTTGTTTTGCTTTCATCTTACCTTAGCCAACACCTCTTAGAAAAAGTGTAGCTAATGGAGAAGGCAGCAGCATGACTCCTTAGCAATGTAGGCTGCCAAGAGCGTATTAAGTCCTGTTTTCTGCTCTGTTCTCTGGCTTTTCATAGAATATTGGGCAAAATGACTGGATTGTCCCGGATCACATGCTCTTCGCTCATGTGCTCCAGCGTGTCATCCGGGAGGATCTGTACCATGATCTTCCCAGGCACAGAGGTGAGGCTCACCGGCCTGTAATTCCCTGGGTCTTCCTTGCTCCCTTTCTTATAAATGGGAGTGACATGACCTTTTTTCCAGCCCCCAGGGACCTCTCCTGACAGCCATGACTTTTCAAATATGATGGAGAGCGGCTCAGCAACCTAGTGCAGCATGTCCTGTCAAAAATGCTGCTCAGTATTCCAAGACAATAGCAACATTTATAGTGTCTAAAAATAGTAACAGTAACAACAATACCAAAACCTTACATAAGGGCTCTCATTAGTATATTGCATGGGATTTTCAAAAGCGGACTAGCTCTCTTCATTCTACGAATGAAGTAGCTGAGGTACAAGAAGGAAAAGCTATTTGCCCCCCTTCATCTAGAAGTTCTCGGGCAGAAATGAAACCTGTGCCCATGACATGATACTGCTCTCTATCCCTTGTCCCCCTGAAAAGCTCTGGACGTTACTTCCATGAGAAGTTTTCTTCAGTGTAAATCACTTAAAAAGGTAGATTCCACTGTCAAGGATCAAAATTTATTTGTTGCTGGTTGTGAATTAATGCAAAGCAATACAGAGGCTGTATTTCAGCAGTAGGTAATTGTACACAAGAGGTTATGAATGGAACGAAGTCTGCAGGGAATTCTCTCTTTGTGTACATATTTTCCTTGTCCCAGCTGCATCTGATGTCCAGGATGCGTTGCTTTCTTTTATTCCTCCTCACTTACTAATCGCCTGGGATATTAGTTGAAGTAGTGACTTCCTGCCACTCCTTTGATTTCCTGAAAAGAAACACAGTAAACATGAGGAAACCAGCACACTTGAGAATGAAGAGAACAGGAAGCACAAGGAACCAGAAGAGGAAAAGACAGAAGAGAAAACCATTCACCAAGAACCACAGAGGAAGAAACACCAACCAGAGGCAATTGATTTACTAATGGGGATTTCACTAGAAATTGTGCTCTGTATTCCAAACCGGCTTTTTCTTAGTCTCTCCCATGCTAGTCTCCTTCAGCTGTCTCATCTACTCAACTCACAGCAGAAATCACCCATAGCCCTTACAGAACACCTGAGAGGTGTGAAAAGCCTGTGCACAGCTGATAGCAGTTGACATGACATTGTCATACTTCTCAACTGCCTAGGGGTATGTGAAGATCATTTCCATTCTCTACTGGAAGTTGATCAGCAGGTTGAGAAGACAACAGGGTCTGCAGGTCTAAGTAATCCTGGGAAGAACAGACCCTGCATTTGTCTCAGTATGGCAAATTGAGGAATTGATAGTAGAATGCAGCCTGGGAGCAGCAGAGTCAGAAAATGAAAAGAGGGGAGACATAATTGCACAGGAGGAGGAATACATCTTTGGAGGAAGGAACTGTTTAAAAAGAGGAAGAGGCATGGAGTTGAAAGAATGTGGAAAAAGACTGCACACAGAAAAATTGAGAAAAGCAGTTAAATGAGAGCACATTGTAAACCAAACTACTGTTCCTTCAGGTCATGTAGATCACTAAGATCACTAGCTACTAATTAGGGCAACAAACTGCAGGCAGCCTACCAGACAGCTACACAAGAGAAGCACGCAGTAGCATCATGTTCACAAAAAAGGAGGTTGATTGAACAAGAGCTCATTCAATCTTTTGTGACTTCACAAAATGGAGGAGTATGTGGAAGAAGATCATAACAGTTTTTGTTCAAGAGACGGATTCACTCCCACACAGAATGCTCGTGAGTTTAGGCATAACATAAAGGGCATCAATAAGCCAAGTGGCTCCAGTTTTTGCCATTCCTTGACAGTCAGAGATAACAGTGTTTAATCACTGACAAGAAATGGAGAAGGAGAAGTAAGGGGAACTGTGAACCTTAATAAAGACTGTATTTCAGGTGTGTTCTTGCTTCAGCTGGACATTCTGTAGAGATTTGTGCAGAAATGCAGGATGTCAGAAAGTACACTAATGCCAACATGACATTGTAAGGAGTGCTCCAAATCATGCCTACATTCTGCTTGAAACAGGAGTCCGGACCTCATGCTTGAGGACACTGCAGGCACACTATCCAGAGAGAAATTAATGCTCAGACACGGGGTTCTGAGAAGCCTTACAATGCTCTGGAACAGGAGCTAGGGGCCAATATTATTTCTTTGAGCCATCCTAGGTCTGCAGCTTTCTTACCCTTTCCACTCATGCTGTATTTCACCTGATTTTCAGTGAAGTTGAAATGGCTGTCAACAGCCAAACAAGTCAAATCTCAAGACTAGAAGAAACCTGTCACTGAACACTGGAAGGTGAGGTGTGATCCCAGCAGGGAATGAGCACAAAGTGCCTTCTAATAATATAGTCATACAAGTGCTGATCTATTGGCAGTGTGGCCATAGGAATATTTATTCTAAAGACCTCTCTTATGAAGTTTCAGCTTCTCTAACATTATTGAAGTAAAAATAGCAATGATGAATTGAGTAAATATCAGAAACATTTTCATACCTGAAGTCGGTGACTTTTTTCCACTTTGTTTCATTGTCTTTGTCCTAAAAAAAACCACCCAGAAAAAGACATTATGTCTTTTCCAACAAACTCAGTATTACCCTAATAATATATTTATGTACCAGCATCAGTATCACATAGGTGCCTTTTAAACCCCTTTCTGTCTACAGTAGAAACATGTATTGCTATTCTTTACTGAGAGGGTGGTCAGGCACTGGAACAGGCTTCCCAGTGAAGGGGAACAGCGCACCGAGCTTGGCCGAGTTCAGGAGGCGTCTGGACGATGCCCTCAGTCACATGCTCTGATTTGCCTGGCCCTGTGTGGAGCCAGGAGTTGGACTGGGTGATCCTTACGGGTCACTTCCAACTCAGGAGATTCTATGATTTTATGTAGTAAGCCTTGTTGAAGTGCAAGCACACTAAATGTATAAAGATATTTGAATGTTAGAATCTCCACTTATATATGATGTATCTGAACACATCACGCATCTGAACACATCACGCATCTGAACACATCACGCATCTGAACACATCACGCATCTGAACACATCACGCATCTGAACACATCACTTAGAGCCTAGGTGGAGCTTGAGAAGTGCTTATGTTGAAGGTCAAGGAGACCACTAGCACTTAAGTCAGCGAACATTCATGCACTTTTGCTTGATTGCCCGTCTTTCTGAAACAAGGAGTGGGAGGGTGGGCAGATGGAATGGTCTTTCAAAAGTCCCTAAACATCTGAGAACCCAAGTCTGGATACTTGGAAACCCCACCTGGTATTCGTCAGCTTCCTAGCATTAGGAAAATCACAGAGTAACCCTGAAAAGGTGTTGCAGTAATATATTTTCTGAAGACAAAAACATGACACATTTTACTTTTCAAAGTTATCAGCAGAAACTAAGTATGTCAGAATCCTTTTCCAGACAGACCTACCTTGTCTTCCTATTTTCTGTGGTTTTGCTCCTCTTCGCATCCAGAGGATCTATATTGTTTGACAACAGGGGGGTTTCTCGCCTAGTTGATTTCAGTGAGGTGTGGAAGGCTTCCCCTTTCCTTCCACCTTCTCCTGTGGTGCCCACTGCACCTGAGAAGGCAACTTGTTTGGAGGAGCTTTGCTTTGTAACAAATTTTTCCTCCATTTCGGGGTTAGTCACACCTCGTGAGCTGTCCCTCTGGAAGGAAAAATGAAAGATTAACAGTAGCAACTGACAAAGAGCTCTGTGCATAGCTGATAGTACAACTGGAAATTTGTGATAGTTTCCTATATGGTAGTCCCTACATCCTGACTATTCTGCTATAAAGTGTGTCAGACAGACCATCCATAGGAAATATGATATGCTAATCTAGAAGACTTATGTTTCTCCTACATGATCAGTTTGTTGGGGGTTATTGGTCTACAGGGCTAGAGGTGACTGTGCAGTTCATCAAGGGATAACAAATCCCAAAGCTTAATGTCTGAGAGCTGTTTGTGGCTTCACCCCAAGTTCTCTGCTGATTCATGTCCAGGACTCCCTTAGGATTGTCCTCTTCCTTTTGCTCATATTCAGAAACTGAGATAAGAACTTTTTTCAGCCAAAAGGAACAACTTAAGAACATACCCCTGACTATGAGGGAAAACTAAACATCAAACTCTAAGTAGTATGTCATTTTTTGAGTCACAAAATTTTACAAGGGCTATGGCATGCCTAGCATCCTCACTCTCACTGCCCTGAAAAATCTGTATAGAAATTGCAACAAGCCAGTTATTTTGATAAAGAGAACTGTAGCTCCTTCATAGCACACAAAAACTTTGACTTGAGAGTTAGTAAAGAATATTGGTACAAGTGACACTTTCTGGTTGGTCAGCCTGAACTTTTGATCTCTACTTGTTAAAGACTCACATTTTCTGATGAGTTGTTTGGGCTGGGAGCTCTCTTGCGACGCAGGACAAAATCCTCGGATTTTACATTGACTTCAGCATTCCCAGTATTTTGTGGTTTTTTCAGGAGAGATATGAGCTTCAGCCATTGGTAGAATAGGTATTGTTCCTGGTCTGGTGGGGCACAGAGTTCTAAGTAATGGGAATGGCCATTTGCTAATTTTAACATGAGGCAGTGCTTCTCTGTGTTGTGGACGGAGAGTTCCACAAGCGTCAGGGGGAGGAGCCTATTAAAAAAGGGGAAATGCATTGTTAGACACAGGTGAAGATTCCTTTCAAAGAAGACTGTTAAAGGCGTTTGCTGATTCTAAACTTTCAGGCTGCTTTTTGCTAGCTTATAGAAACTTGATGCATGCTTTATTCTGAACAATAGCTTTGCTTATATCCCTAACCACTAAGGTACAAAATGACATACTGTTAAGAATGATAAGCACCAAGAATTTCTTTGAAGAATATTATAAACTTCAGGCAAACCAGAGCGTGCAAGCGGAACAAGAGGTCCCTAACCATGAAAGCAGGGAAATCAGCCCGAACCGGTTTGGGGAGGAAGAAGTGATCACTGAACTGAGAAAAACAGAAGGAACAGTATAACCAAAATTGATTAACTGAGTGATCCTGCTAGTGATTGAACAAGAACAATCAAAATATACGGATATGGATGAACCACAAGAATAATTAGTAACTTGCATAACTTTTACTTTGTTCTCTTATAATATAAATATCTGCAACCTACCACTCATCAGCGCGGTGTGATGAGACTCCGGTCTGCACCCGCCCGGCGCCGACTTCTTTTTCTCTGAATAAATCTTTGCTACTATGACACTCTCCGTGTGAGTGTTCCTTTTGTCGATAACAAAGACATTGTGTCTGTCAGACCTACAGCTAGACTAAGACTAAAAGTGAGAAACTAGAATAGGAAGAATCTGCTGAGGGGGTTTGGACACCGAGTGCCTCTAGCTGACTGTAGAAGGAATGTTGGGCAGCGGTATACAGAATGGAGCCAAAGGATGTTGGCTTCTTTACAATACCTTTATTCCACTGCCTTATTCCCTGGAAATCTTGTACCCCCAGTACTCCTACCATTTCTCTGCTTCTGATATATTTAGGAAAAGGTTACTAAATATTTGTTATCATCATCTATCTGCATGTCTGCAATGATGACCTGAAATGATAACCAGAATGGGGCCCAAAGCTGCGTACTGAAGTGATTCTTCTAAATTTACTGTGCTAGTGCTGGGACAAAGAGTCAGTGCAAATATGAGGTCTGCTAATAAAGACACCCCTAAAAGGAGGAAATGGGAAACATTAATATTTCTTATTTACGCTTCAAATCAATATTTAACCCTTCTTGGTGCTAGCTGACCTGGTAAGTACTAGGTGTTCCATGTGGGATAGCTGCTCTGACGGTTTCCAGAAGTCTGACATAATCTCCTGTCGGGACACAGGCTCCTCACGTGCTATCAGCATCACATTAGGTACTGGTGAGCTGGGACTGGTAGCACAGATGCCAACGGTCACATAACTGGGTCGGTTATGGAGACAAATTGAGTCTCCTCTTGCATTAACCTGGAAAAAAAAAAGCACTCCTTCAACACTGACATTTGCCATACACTCTCACAGAGAATGTACTACTGATACATTTCATAGTGTTTTGACTTGGGGGCCCTAGAGCTTAGGTGCTAGGTTAGGGAGGTGAGAGGGGAATGTGGAATACTGAGACAGGAATGTCTGTGAATGAAAAGAGGGGAGAAGTTTAATAATGATAAAAGAGGGCTGAAAATCACTGGCTCTTGCATCATTTCCATCATTAGGTATCTGATTTCTGCCATCAGAAGCGTCTTGAGTACCATTATTTTGAATTTCTCTTAGTGTAAACATAATGGAAGATATGCTCCATTCTGATTCACAGTCTTTGTCAGCATTGCTGTGATATGAGACCTGATTATGAACCAGAAGCCTGTACAACAGTCCTAGCAATTGCTACAGGAAGGAGTTGGGCTGACATGGAAGGGTGAAAATATCACTTTTTGTTCTCTAATTTGCAGCATTGCTGTTTCTAGGTTTCTGGACTATTGGCTGTGAAGTAAAGGAAGAATGAGTCTATAGGAGGAGGGAAACACTATCTGTTGTGTGTGGAGTAAACAGAGAATTAGTGAGAATAAATGAGGAATAACCTGTTGAAGTAAAGGAGTGAAAAAAGGGTATTGATTGCACACAATTTTATCTTGAGCATGGCACGTGATTTCATTTGCACAGCTTCTTACCTCAAGAAACTTGCTCTCGAAGAGGAGAACAGAGGAAAAAGGATGATACTCTCCTTGGTTAAGGAGTCTCTTAAGGTCACCCACAACACAGGCCTGACTTGAACTGATGCTCTCAAAACCAAACTTCTTATTCATTTTGCCAACCCACCAACCAAAAAATAACTTCTCAGACTTCTTTGAGAGATATCATCACTGCCTGCCTGAACAATGAGTAACGGGTATTAATCAGAGAGATGAACCAGATCCAGGATTTTTCTAGTTATGTCCTTGATCCGTGCTCCAGGGAGGCAGCACACTTCCCTACGGGTAGGGTCTGGCCTGCATATGGGGCCCTCTGTTCCCTTGAGAAGGGAACCCCCAACCAGAATCACCTTTCTGTCTTTCCTAGTGGAGGAAGTCTTGATGCATGGAGTTGTCTTCCTCATTCTTAGCCTCCTGTTAGGGGGATCGTCCCCCACCTTCCCATTTGCCTCCTCTTACACTCCCAGCACCTCAAACCTATTGCTTAGAGGGACCTGAGGAACCGAGGTAGGCAGGGAGGAGGTTTTCCCACGGCGCCGAGCTGGGACTATCTTCCAACCCTCTCCTTCTTTCTGGTCACTGACTTCTCCCCGTTCTGCCTGGTAGGGCTGGGGAGCCATCATTTTTTGGGGAAAATTTCCCTGGTGACTTTCCCTCTGTCTAGCCAGCGAGTTGCTCCACCAATCGATTTCCCTCTCACACTCCCTAATGCTTCTTAGTCTCTCTACCTCTTCTTTGAGGTCTGCCCCCATGCTAAGCAGATCTTCCACCTGCTCACACCTCACACAGGTGAGATCGTCGACACCATCTGCCGGCAGGAGCAGGCTCAGGCACTCCCTACCGCCAGAGACTTGCACAGCCTCACTCCTGGACAGGCCCTCAGTCTGTGTCTCCATGCTCTTAATGGGGCGAGCCCTCTGCCTGGTGGAGACCACACTCCTGGGCAGGCCCTCGGCCTGGCTCCCCATACTCTTAATGGGGCGAGCCCTCTGCCTGGTGGAGGCCATGGTAATCTGCTGCCTCAGAGACTGGCAGTAGGTGAGACAGGTCCCCGGTGCTGAGAGCCGGAACTTACCTGCCCGGCCACACGAGCTACAGGGTCAGCCGTGCGCACGCGCTGACCTCCCCTCTCTGCGTCAGGTAGGCAGCGACTAGTCGCCGCCCTCCCTGAGGCTTTTTCTAGGCCATGGGCGCTGCTGAGGCCGCCATTGCCCTGGCAACGCCTACACCACAATCTTGTTGCTTGAGAGAAAGGCAGTTTAATAGGACAGAAAAAGAAGACAAAACCAATAATAAAAATCAGATAAAGCAAACAAGTGATGAACAGTACAATTGCTCACTAACCAAAGCCAATAGTCAACTAATTCTTGAGGCAGACTGTCTCCCCGCGCACCCCCATAGACAGAGCATAAGGTATGGACTATCGCTTTAGCCAGTTTGGGTCAGCTGCCTTGGCTGTGTCTCCTCCCAGCTTCTTGGACACCCCTTGCCTTCTCCTTTATGGGTCAGTATAAGAAACTGACTGAAGAAAACAAACTGTATCGGCCAAAACCAGGACACGAAGGAAGGAAAATCTGAGCTAAGAGAATGTCAGGGAGCAGTAGAGCCACAACAGCTCTTCTATTGCAGGATAATATATTTACACCTAAGACAGGATTACTGTATGATGCTCTGTTGTGCCATGCATATGTACACATTATGGCATGGACAGCTGAGGTGCCTCTGCATCACTCATTGTTTTAATGTGTTGACATGTATTTCATCAGCTGTTGTAAGAGATGTTGCTATCAGGTTTTTGAGACACATTTTGCATGGCTTTGGGGTGTGTGTGTGTGTGTGTGTGGTGAATTCTGTAGCCTGATAGAAGCAAGACTGATGCAGCTCCATGCCCTCAGGATCAGCCAACAATACAGCTAAGCATGTGTTACCTCTATCTACCACTCACAAACTCACTTGCACAATACATATAGTCACCACCTGTGGCCTCATCCTATTCTGCTCTCTGGCTGATCAGGATGAAGGTCCATTAGTGGGAGAACCAGACATGTACACAATGCAGATCCCTGCAGCAGCCAGCCTCAGACATTTTGTTCAGCAACCTGGCCCCTGGATTCCAGTCTCCCCAGTAGCTGGCACCTGGACATACGAGCCTCTGAGGTTGCAACCCCACTCCTGTCACTGCTACAGACCCTTCACCCACAAACATGTGTATGTACATTGTGGTCTTTGAGGCAGCTGGCTTTGGGGACACAGTCCACCCAGTAGCTGGTCCTGGAGCCTTGGTCAGTCCAGGTGCCTCCTCCACAGAGGCAACTATGTGCATGCACACACACATGTGCTAGTTCCTCCCATGATCTTGCCTTTTCCTCGCCCAGGAAGAGAGTTAGAAATGACATTTAATAAAGCAGGACAGACTGTGGTGACACCAGGCAAGGCACAGGGCATGCCAAGACAAACGTACCTGTTTACATTTGACCAGCCCTTTTTATGCCTCTGTTTTCCTATGCCTGTTCATCCCCAAATCCCCTACACCCACTGGTTTTACCACCTTTGGTTCCTGTCCTAAACATCCCCTAAATCTTGTGTAATCATGTTTTTCCCCCTGCATTACATGACATGCTCTGCACCCCCAGGTGGTAACCTCAATAGCTTAAAAGATGATGGTGAGAGCCCTCCCATTGCCTCATGGTGATGGGTTTCATGCCTGGGGCCATGGGAGGGCCCAGCCAAGGCATCTGTAAGGATTTAAGTGGGGTTCCTGCCTGCCATTGTGCCCATGTGCTCCTCTGGGTTTGTGGAGATGGGCCTCTGGTGGGCTGATGGCTCCTGTGATAGGCGTGGGAGTCACTGGGGCTGGGTGTCATTTGGATTCTCCTACCTGCCATCCTCTTCATGCTCCTTCATGTGTGTGCTTTTTATCACACCCCTTAGCAAAAGTCTGTTATTAGTGTTGGTTTGGGTTGTTTTGCTTTCATCTTACCTTAGCCAACACCTCTTAGAAAAAGTGTAGCTAATGGAGAAGGCAGCAGCATGACTCCTTAGCAATGTAGGCTGCCAAGAGCGTATTAAGTCCTGTTTTCTGCTCTGTTCTCTGGCTTTTCATAGAATATTGGGCAAATTGACTGGATTGTCCCGGATCACATGCTCTTCGCTCATGTGCTCCAGCGTGTCATCCGGGAGGATCTGTACCATGATCTTCCCAGGCACAGAGGTGAGGCTCACCGGCCTGTAATTCCCTGGGTCTTCCTTGCTCCCTTTCTTATAAATGGGAGTGACATGACCTTTTTTCCAGCCCCCAGGGACCTCTCCTGACAGCCATGACTTTTCAAATATGATGGAGAGCGGCTCAGCAACCTAGTGCAGCATGTCCTGTCAAAAATGCTGCTCAGTATTCCAAGACAATAGCAACATTTATAGTGTCTAAAAATAGTAACAGTAACAACAATACCAAAACCTTACATAAGGGCTCTCATTAGTATATTGCATGGGATTTTCAAAAGCGGACTAGCTCTCTTCATTCTACGAATGAAGTAGCTGAGGTACAAGAAGGAAAAGCTATTTGCCCCCCTTCATCTAGAAGTTCTCGGGCAGAAATGAAACCTGTGCCCATGACATGATACTGCTCTCTATCCCTTGTCCCCCTGAAAAGCTCTGGACGTTACTTCCATGAGAAGTTTTCTTCAGTGTAAATCACTTAAAAAGGTAGATTCCACTGTCAAGGATCAAAATTTATTTGTTGCTGGTTGTGAATTAATGCAAAGCAATACAGAGGCTGTATTTCAGCAGTAGGTAATTGTACACAAGAGGTTATGAATGGAACGAAGTCTGCAGGGAATTCTCTCTTTGTGTACATATTTTCCTTGTCCCAGCTGCATCTGATGTCCAGGATGCGTTGCTTTCTTTTATTCCTCCTCACTTACTAATCGCCTGGGATATTAGTTGAAGTAGTGACTTCCTGCCACTCCTTTGATTTCCTGAAAAGAAACACAGTAAACATGAGGAAACCAGCACACTTGAGAATGAAGAGAACAGGAAGCACAAGGAACCAGAAGAGGAAAAGACAGAAGAGAAAACCATTCACCAAGAACCACAGAGGAAGAAACACCAACCAGAGGCAATTGATTTACTAATGGGGATTTCACTAGAAATTGTGCTCTGTATTCCAAACCGGCTTTTTCTTAGTCTCTCCCATGCTAGTCTCCTTCAGCTGTCTCATCTACTCAACTCACAGCAGAAATCACCCATAGCCCTTACAGAACACCTGAGAGGTGTGAAAAGCCTGTGCACAGCTGATAGCAGTTGACATGACATTGTCATACTTCTCAACTGCCTAGGGGTATGTGAAGATCATTTCCATTCTCTACTGGAAGTTGATCAGCAGGTTGAGAAGACAACAGGGTCTGCAGGTCTAAGTAATCCTGGGAAGAACAGACCCTGCATTTGTCTCAGTATGGCAAATTGAGGAATTGATAGTAGAATGCAGCCTGGGAGCAGCAGAGTCAGAAAATGAAAAGAGGGGAGACATAATTGCACAGGAGGAGGAATACATCTTTGGAGGAAGGAACTGTTTAAAAAGAGGAAGAGGCATGGAGTTGAAAGAATGTGGAAAAAGACTGCACACAGAAAAATTGAGAAAAGCAGTTAAATGAGAGCACATTGTAAACCAAACTACTGTTCCTTCAGGTCATGTAGATCACTAAGATCACTAGCTACTAATTAGGGCAACAAACTGCAGGCAGCCTACCAGACAGCTACACAAGAGAAGCACGCAGTAGCATCATGTTCACAAAAAAGGAGGTTGATTGAACAAGAGCTCATTCAATCTTTTGTGACTTCACAAAATGGAGGAGTATGTGGAAGAAGATCATAACAGTTTTTGTTCAAGAGACGGATTCACTCCCACACAGAATGCTCGTGAGTTTAGGCATAACATAAAGGGCATCAATAAGCCAAGTGGCTCCAGTTTTTGCCATTCCTTGACAGTCAGAGATAACAGTGTTTAATCACTGACAAGAAATGGAGAAGGAGAAGTAAGGGGAACTGTGAACCTTAATAAAGACTGTATTTCAGGTGTGTTCTTGCTTCAGCTGGACATTCTGTAGAAATTTGTGCAGAAATGCAGGATGTCAGAAAGTACACTAATGCCAACATGACATTGTAAGGAGTGCTCCAAATCATGCCTACATTCTGCTTGAAACAGGAGTCCGGACCTCATGCTTGAGGACACTGCAGGCACACTATCCAGAGAGAAATTAATGCTCAGACACGGGGTTCTGAGAAGCCTTACAATGCTCTGGAACAGGAGCTAGGGGCCAATATTATTTCTTTGAGCCATCCTAGGTCTGCAGCTTTCTTACCCTTTCCACTCATGCTGTATTTCACCTGATTTTCAGTGAAGCTGAAATGGCTGTCAACAGCCAAACAAGTCAAATCTCAAGACTAGAAGAAACCTGTCACTGAACACTGGAAGGTGAGGTGTGATCACAGCAGGGAATGAGCACAAAGTGCCTTCTAATAATATAGTCATACAAGTGCTGATCTATTGGCAGTGTGGCCATAGGAATATTTATTCTAAAGACCTCTCTTATGAAGTTTCAGCTTCTCTAACATTATTGAAGTAAAAATAGCAATGATGAATTGAGTAAATATCAGAAACATTTTCATACCTGAAGTCGGTGACTTTTTTCCACTTTGTTTCATTGTCTTTGTCCTAAAAAAAACCACCCAGAAAAAGACATTATGTCTTTTCCAACAAACTCAGTATTACCCTAATAATATATTTATGGACCAGCATCAGTATCACATAGGTGCCTTTTTATCCCCTTTCTGTCTACAGTAGAAACATGTATTGCTATTCTTTACTGAGAGGGTGGTCAGGCACTGGAACAGGCTTCCCAGTGAAGGGGTCACAGCACCGAGCTTGGCCGAGTTCAGGAGGCGTCTGGACGATGCCCTCAGTCACATGCTCTGATTTGCCTGGCCCTGTGTGGAGCCAGGAGTTGGACTGGGTGATCCTTACGGGTCACTTCCAACTCAGGAGATTCTATGATTTTATGTAGTAAGCCTTGTTGAAGTGCAAGCACACTAAATGTATAAAGATATTTGAATGTTAGAATCTCCACTTATATATGATGTATCTGAACACATCACGCATCTGAACACATCACTTCGAGCCTAGGTGGAGCTTGAGAAGTGCTTATGTTGAAGGTCAAGGAGACCACTAGCACTTAAGTCAGTGAACATTCATGCATTTTTGCTTGATTGCCCGTCTTTCTGAAACAAGGAGTGGGAGGGTGGCTAGATGGAATGGTCTTTCAAAAGTCCCTAAACATCTGAGAACCCAAGTCTGGATACTTGGAAACCCCACCTGGTATTCGTCAGCTTCCTAGCATTAGGAAAATCACAGTAACCCTGAAAAGGTGTTGCAGTAATATATTTTCTGAAGACAAAAACATGACACATTTTACTTTTCAAAGTTATCAGCAGAAACTAAGTATGTCAGAATCCTTTTCCAGACAGACCTACCTTGTCTTCCTATTTTCTGTGGTTTTGCTCCTCTTCGCATCCAGAGGATCTATATTGTTTGACAACAGGGGGGTTTCTCGCCTAGTTGATTTCAGTGAGCTGTGGAAGGCTTCCCCTTTCCTTCCACCTTCTCCTGTGGTGCCCACTGCACCTGAGAAGGCAACTTGTTTGGAGGAGCTTTGCTTTGTAACAAATTTTTCCTCCATTTCGGGGTTAGTCACACCTCGTGAGCTGTCCCTCTGGAAGGAAAAATGAAAGATTAACAGTAGCAACTGACAAAGAGCTCTGTGCATAGCTGATAGTACAACTGGAAATTTGTGATAGTTTCCTATGTGGTAGTCCCTAAATCCTGACTATTCTGCTATAAAGTGTGTCAGACAGACCATCCATAGGAAATATGATATGCTAATCTAGAAGACTTATGTTTCTCCTACATGATCAGTTTGTTGGGGGTTATTGGTCTACAGGGCTAGAGGTGACTGTGCAGTTCATCAAGGGATAACAAATCCCAAAGCTTAATGTCTGAGAGCTGTTTGTGGCTTCACCCCAAGTTCTCTGCTGATTCATGTCCAGGACTCCCTTAGGATTATCCTCTTCCTTTTGCTCATATTCAGAAACTGAGATAAGAACTTTTTTCAGTCAAAAGGAACAACTTAAGAACATACCCCTGATTATGAGGGAAAACTAAACATCAAACTCTAAGTAGTATGTCATTTTTTGAGTCACAAAATTTTACAAGGGCTATGGCATGCCTAGCATCCTCACTCTCACTGCCCTGAAAAATCTGTATAGAAATTGCAACAAGCCAGTTATTTTGATAAAGAGAACTGTAGCTCCTTCATAGCACACAAAAACTTTGACTTGAGAGTTAGTAAAGAATATTGGTACAAGTGACACTTTCTGGTTGGTCAGCCTGAACTTTTGATCTCTACTTGTTAAAGACTCACATTTTCTGATGAGTTGTTTGGGCTGGGAGCTCTCTTGCGACGCAGGACAAAATCCTCGGATTTTACATTGACTTCAGCATTCCCAGTATTTTGTGGTTTTTTCAGGAGACACATGAGCTTCAGCCATTGGTGGAATAGGTATTGTTGCTGGTCTGGTGGGGCACAGAGTTCTAAGTAATGGGAATGGCCATTTGCTAATTTTAACATGAGGCGGTGCTTCTCTGCGTTGTGGACGGAGAGTTCCACAAGCGTCAGGGGGAGGAGCCTATTAAAAAAGGGGAAATGCATTGTTAGACACAGGTGAAGATTCCTTTCAAAGAAGACATTGTGTCTGTCAGACCTACAGCTAGACTAAGACTAAAAGTGAGAAACTAGAATAGGAAGAATCTGCTGAGGGGGTTTGGACACCGAGTGCCTCTAGCTGGCTGTAGAAGGAATGTTGGGCAGCGGTGTACAGAATGGAGCCAAAGGATGTTGGCTTCTTTACAATACCTTTATTCCACTGCCTTATTCCCTGGAAATCTTGTACCCCCAGTACTCCTACCATTTCTCCGCTTCTGATATATTTAGGAAAAGGTTATTAAATATTTGTTATCATCATCTATCTGCATGTCTGCAATGATGACCTGAAATGATAACCAGAACGGGGCCCAAAGCTGCGTACTGAAGTGATTCTTCTAAATTTACAGTGCTAGTGCTGGGACAAAGAGTCAGTGCAAATACGAGGTCTGCTAATAAAGAGACCCCTAAAAGGAGGAAATGGGAAACATTAATATTTCTTATTTACGCTTCAAATCAATATTTAACCCTTCTTGGTGCTAGCTGACCTCGTAAGTACTAGGTGTTCCATGTGGGATAGCTGCTCTGACGGTTTCCAGAAGTCTGACATAATTACCTGTCGGGACACAGGCTCCTCACGTGCTATCAGCATCACATTAGGTACTGGTGAGCTGGGACTGGTAGCACAGATGCCAACGGTCACATAACTGGGTCGGTTATGGAGACAAATTGAGTCTCCTCTTGCATTAACCTGAAAAAAAAAAAAAAAGCACTCCTTCAACACTGACATTTGCCATACACTCTCACAGAGAATGTACTACTGATACATTTCATAGTGTTTTGACTTGGGGGCCCTAGAGCTTAGGTGCTAGGTTAGGGAGGTGAGAGGGGAATGTGGAATACTGAGACAGGAATGTCTGTGAATGAAAAGAGGGGAGAAGTTTAATAATGATAAAAGAGGGCTGAAAATCACTGGCTCTTGCATCATTTCCATCATTAGGTATCTGATTTCTGCCATCAGACGCATCTTGAGTACCACTATTTTGAATTTCTCTTAGTGTAAACATAATGGAAGATATGCTCCATTCTGATTCACAGTCTTCATCAGCATTGCTGTGATATGAGACCTGATTATGAACCAGAAGCCTGTACAACAGTCCTAGCAATTGCTACAGGAAGGAGTTGGGCTGACATGGAAGGGTGAAAATATCACTTTTTGTTCTCTAATTTGCAGCATTGCTGTTTCTAGGCTTCTGGACTATTGGCTGTGAAGTAAAGGAAGAATGAGTCTATAGGAGGAGGGAAACACTATCTGTTGTGTGTGGAGTAAACAGAGAATTAGTGAGAATAAATGAGGAATAACCTGTTGAAGTAAAGGAGTGAAAAAAGGGTATTGATTGCACACAATTTTATTCTGAGCATGGCACGTGATTTCATTTGCACAGCTTCTTACCTCAAGAAACTTGCTCTCGAAGAGGGGAACAGAGGAAAAAGGATGATAGTCTCCTTGGTTAAGGAGTCTCTTAAGGTCACCCACAACACAGGCCTGACTTGAACTGATGCTCTCAAAATCAAATTTCTTATTCATTTTGCCAACCCACAAACCAAAAAACAACTTCTCAGACTTCTTTGAGAGATATCATCACTGCCTGCCTGAACAATGAGTAACAGGTAGTAATCAGAGGGATGAAACAGATCCAGGATTTTTCTAGTTATGTCCTTGATCCGTGCTCCAGGGAGGCAGCACACTTCCCTACGGGTAGGGTCTGGCCTGCATATGGGGCCCTCTGTTCCCTTGAGAAGGGAACCCCCAACCAGAATCACCTTTCTGTCTTTCCTAGTGGAGGCAGTCTTGAGGCATGGAGTTGTCTTCCTCATTCTTAGCCTCCTATTACGGGGATCGTCCCCCAGCTTCCCATTTGCCTCCTCTTCAACTCCCAGCACCTCAAACCTATTGCTTAGAGGGACCTGAGGAACCGAGGTAGGCAGGGAGGAGGTTTTCCCACGGCGCCGAGCTGGGACTATCTTCCAACCCTCTCCTTCTTTCTGGTCACTGACTTCTCCCCGTTCTGCCTGGTAGGGCTGGGGAGCCATCATTTTTTGGGGAAAATTTCCCTGGTGACTTTCCCTCTGTCTAGCCAGCGAGTTGCTCCACCAATCGATTTCCCTCTCACACTCCCTAATGCTTCTTACTCTCTCTACCTCTTCTTTGAGGTCTGCCCCCATGCTGAGCAGATTTTCCACCTGCTCACACCTCACACAGGTGAGATCGTCGACACCATCTGCCGGCAGGAGCAGGCTCAGGCACTCCCTACCGCCAGAGACTTGCACAGCCTCACTCCTGGACAGGCCCTCAGTCTGTGTCTCCACGCTCTTAATGGGGCGAGCTCTCTGCCTGGTGGAGACCACACTCCTGGGCAGGCCCTCGGCCTGGCTCCCCATACTCTTAATGGGGCGAGCCCTCTGCCTGGTGGAGGCCATGGTAATCTGCTGCCTCAGAGACTGGCAGTAGGTGAGACAGGTCCCCGGTGCTGAGAGCCGGAACTTACCTGCCCGGCCACACGAGCTACAGGGTCAGCCGTGCGCACGCGCTGACCTCCCCTCTCTGCGTCAGGTAGGCAGCGACTAGTCGCCGCCCTCCCTGAGGCTTTTTCTAGGCCATGGGCGCTGCTGAGGCCGCCGTTGCCCTGGCAACGCCTACACCACAATCTTGTTGCTTGAGAGAAAGGCAGTTTAATAGGACAGAAAAAGAAGACAAAACCAATAATAAAAATCAGATAAAGCAAACAAGTGATGAACAGTACAATTGCTCACTAACCAAAGCCAATAGTCAACTAATTCTTGAGGCAGACTGTCTCCCCACGCACCCCCATATACAGAGCATAAGGTATGGACTATCGCTTTAGCCAGTCTGGGTCAGCTGCCTTGGCTGTGTCTCCTCCCAGCTTCTTGGACACCCCTTGCCTTCTCCTTTATGGGTCAGTATAAGAAACTGACTGAAGAAAACAAACTCTATCAGCCAAAACCAGGACACGAAGGAAGGAAAATCTGAGCTAAGAGAATGTCAGGGAGCAGTAGAGCCACAACAACTCTTCTATTGCAGGATAATATATTTACACCTAAGACAGGATTACTGTATGATGCTCTGTTGTGCCATGTATATGTACACATTATGGCATGGACAGCTGAGGTGCCTCTGCATCACTCATTGTTTTAATGTGTTGACATGTATTGAGACACATTTTGCATGGCTTTGGGGTGTGTGTGTGTGTGTGTGTGGTGAATTCTGTAGCCTGATAGAAGCAAGACTGATGCAGCTCCATGCCCTCAGGATCAGCCAACAATACAGCTAAGCATGTGTTGCCTCTATCTACCACTCACAAACACACTTGCACAATACATATAGCCACCACCTGTGGCCTCATCCTATTCTGCTCTCTGGCTGATCAGGATGAAGGTCCATTGGTGGGAGAACCAGACATGTACACAATGCAGATCCCTGCAGCAGCCAGGCTCAGACATTTTGTTCAGCAACCTGGCCCCTGGATTCCAGTCTCCCCAGTAGCTGGCACCTGGACATACGAGCCTCTGAGGTTGCAACCCCACTCCTGTCACTGCTACAGACCCTTCACCCACAAACATGTGTATGTACATTGTGGTCTTTGAGGCAGCTGGCTTTGGACACACAGTCCACCCAGTAGCTGGTCCTGGAGCCTTGGTCAGTCCAGGTGCCTCCTCCACAGAGGCAACTGTGCATGCACACACACATGTGCTAGTTCCTCCCATGATCTTGCCTTTTCCTCGCCCAGGAAGAGAGTTAGAAATGACATTTAATAAAGCAGGACAGACTGTGGTGATACCAGGCAAGGCACAGGGCATGCCAAGACAAACGTACCTGTTTACATTTGACCAGTCATTTTTATGCCTCTGTTTTCCTATGCCTGTTCATCCCCAAATCCCCTACACCCACTGGTTTTACCACCTTTGGTTCCTGTCCTAAACATCCCCTAAGTCTTGTGTAATCATGTTTTTCCCCCTGCATGACATGACATGTTCTGCACCCCCAGGTGGTAACCTCAATAGCTTAAAAGATGATGGTGAGAGCCCTCCCATTGCCTCATGGTGATGGGTTTCATGCCTGGGGCCATGGGAGGGCCCAGCCAAGGCATCTGTAAGGATTTAACTGGGGTTCCTGCCTGCCATTGTGCCCATGTGCTCCTCTGGGTTTGTGGAGATGGGCCTCTGGTGGGCTGATGGCTCGTGTGATAGGCGTGGGAGTCACTGGGACTGGGTGTCATTTGGATTCTCCTACCTGCCATCCTCTTCATGCTCCTTCATGTGTGTGCTTTTTATCACACCCCTTAGCAAAAATCTGTTATTAGTGTTGGTTTGGGTTTTTTTGCTTTCATCTTACCTTAGCCAACACCTCTTAGAAAAAGTGTAGCTAATGGAGAAGGCAGCAGCATGACTCCTTAGCAATGCAGGCTGCCAAGAGCGTATTAAGTCCTGTTTTCTGCTCTGTTCTCTGGCTTTTCATAGAATATTGGGCAAATTGACTGGATTGTCCCGGATCACATGCTCTTCCCTCTAGTGCTCCAGCGTGTCATCCGGGAGGATCTGTACCATGATCTTCCCAGGCACAGAGGTGAGGCTCACCAGCCTGTAATTCCCTGGGTCTTCCTTGCTCCCTTTCTTATAAATGGGAGTGACATGACCTTTTTTCCAGCCCCCAGGGACCTCTCCTGACAGCCATGACTTTTCAAATATGATGGAGAGCGGCTCAGCAACCTAGTGCAGCATGTCCTGTCAAAAATGCTGCTCAGTATTCCAAGACAATAGCAACATTTATAGTGTCTAAAAATAGTAACAGTAACAACAATACCAAAACCTTACATAAGGGCTCTCATTAGTATATTGCATGGGATTTTCAAAAGCGGACTAGCTCTCTTCATTCTACGAATGAAGTAGCTGAGGTACAAGAAGGAAAAGCTATTTGCCCCCCTTCATCTAGAAGTTCTCGGGCAGAAATGAAACCTGTGCCCATGACATGATACTGCTCTCTATCCCTTGTCCCCCTGAAAAGCTCTGGAAGTTACTTCCATGAGAAGTTTTCTTCAGTGTAAATCACTTAAAAAGGTAGATTCCACTGTCAAGGATCAAAATTTATTTGTTGCTGGTTGTGAATTAATGCAAAGCAATACAGAGGCTGTATTTCAGCAGTAGGGAATTGTACACTAGGAAGAGGTTATGAAGGGAACGAAGTCTGCAGGGAATTCTCTCTTTGTGTACATATTTTCCTTGTCCCAGCTGCATCGGATGTCCAGGATGCGTTGCTTTCTTTTATTCCTCCTCACTTACTAATCGCCTGGGATATTAGTTGAAGTAGTGACTTCCTGCCACTCCTTTGATTTCCTGAAAAGAAACACAGTAAACATGAGGAAACCAGCACACTTGAGAATGAAGAGAACAGGAAGCACAAGGAACCAGAAGAGGAAAAGACAGAAGAGAAAACCATTCACCAAGAACCACAGAGGAAGAAACACCAACCAGAGGCAATTGATTTACTAATGGGGATTTCACTAGAAATTGTGCTCTGTATTCCAAACCGGCTTTTTCTTAGTCTCTCCCATGCTAGTCTCCTTCAGCTGTCTCATCTACTCATCTCACAGCAGAAATCACCCATAGCCCTTACAGAACACCTGAGAGGTGTGAAAAGCCTGTGCACAGCTGATAGCAGTTGACATGACATTGTCATACTTCTCAACTGCCTAGGGGTATGTGAAGATCATTTCCATTCTCTACTGGAAGTTGATCAGCAGGTTGAGAAGACAACAGGGTCTGCAGGTCTAAGTAATCCTGGGAAGAACAGACCCTGCATTTGTCTCAGTATGGCAAATTGAGGAATTGATAGTAGAACGCAGCCTGGGAGCAGCAGAGTCAGAAAATGAAAAGAGGGGAGACATAATTGCACAGGAGGAGGAATACATCTTTGGAGGAAGGAACTGTTTAAAAAGAGGAAGAGGCATGGAGTTGAAAGAATGTGGAAAAAGACTGCACACAGAAAAATTGAGAAAAGCAGTTAAATGAGAGCACATTGTAAACCAAACTACTGTTCCTTCAGGTCATGTAGATCACTAAGATCACTAGCTACTAATTAGGGCAACAAACTGCAGGCAGCCTACCAGACAGCTACACAAGAGAAGCACGCAGTAGCATCATGTTCACAAAAAAGGAGGTTGATTGAACAAGAGCTCATTCAATCTTTTGTGACTTCACAAAATGGAGGAGTATGTGGAAGAAGATCATAACAGTTTTTGTTCAAGAGACGGATTCACTCCCACACAGAATGCTCGTGAGTTTAGGCATAACATAAAGGGCATCAATAAGCCAAGTGGCTCCAGTTTTTGCCATTCCTTGACAGTCAGAGATAACAGTGTTTAATCACTGACAAGAAATGGAGAAGGAGAAGTAAGGGGAACTGTGAACCTTAATAAAGACTGTATTTCAGGTGTGTTCTTGCTTCAGCTGGACATTCTGTAGAAATTTGTGCAGAAATGCAGGATGTCAGAAAGTACACTAATGCCAACATGACATTGTAAGGAGTGCTCCAAATCATGCCTACATTCTGCTTGAAACAGGAGTCCGGACCTCATGCTTGAGGACACTGCAGGCACACTATCCAGAGAGAAATTAATGCTCAGACACGGGGTTCTGAGAAGCCTTACAATGCTCTGGAACAGGAGCTAGGGGCCAATATTATTTCTTTGAGCCATCCTAGGTCTGCAGCTTTCTTACCCTTTCCACTCATGCTGTATTTCACCTGATTTTCAGTGAAGCTGAAATGGCTGTCAACAGCCAAACAAGTCAAATCTCAAGACTAGAAGAAACCTGTCACTGAACACTGGAAGGTGAGGTGTGATCACAGCAGGGAATGAGCACAAAGTGCCTTCTAATAATATAGTCATACAAGTGCTGATCTATTGGCAGTGTGGCCATAGGAATATTTATTCTAAAGACCTCTCTTATGAAGTTTCAGCTTCTCTAACATTATCGAAGTAAAAATAGCAACGATGAATTGAGTAAATATCAGAAACATTTTCATACCTGAAGTCGGTGACTTTTTTCCACTTTGTTTCATTGTCTTTGTCCTAAAAAAAACCACCCAGAAAAAGACATTATGTCTTTTCCAACAAACTCAGTATTACCCTAATAATATATTTATGTACTTTTCAAAGTTATCAGCAGAAACTAAGTATGTCAGAATCCTTTTCCAGACAGACCTACCTTGTCTTCCTATTTTCTGTGGTTTTGCTCCTCTTCGCATCCAGAGGATCTATATTGTTTGACAACAGGGGGGTTTCTCGCCTAGTTGATTTCAGTGAGCTGTGGAAGGCTTCCCCTTTCCTTCCACCTTCTCCTGTGGTGCCCACTGCACCTGAGAAGGCAACTTGTTTGGAGGAGCTTTGCTTTGTAACAAATTTTTCCTCCATTTCGGGGTTAGTCACACCTCGTGAGCTGTCCCTCTGGAAGGAAAAATGAAAGATTAACAGTAGCAACTGACAAAGAGCTCTGTGCATAGCTGATAGTACAACTGGAAATTTGTGAAGTACCTATATGGTAGTCCCTACATCCTGACTATTCTGCTATAAAGTGTGTCAGACAGACCATCCACAGGAAATATGATATGCTAATCTAGAAGACTTATGTTTCTCCTACATGATCAGTTTGTTGGGGGTTATTGGTCTACAGGGCTAGAGGTGACTGTGCAGTTCATCAAGGGATAACAAATCCCAAAGCTTAATGTCTGAGAGCTGTTTGTGGCTTCACCCCAAGTTCTCTGCTGATTCATGTCCAGGACTCCCTTAGGATTATCCTCTTCCTTTTGCTCATATTCAGAAACTGAGATAAGAACTTTTTTCAGCCAAAAGGAACAACTTAAGAACATACCCCTGACTATGAGGGAAAACTAAACATCAAACTCTAAGTAGTATGTCATTTTTTGAGTCACAAAATTTTACAAGGGCTATGGCATGCCTAGCATCCTCACTCTCATTGCCCTGAAAAATCTGTATAGAAATTGCAACAAGCCAGTTATTTTGATAAAGAGAACTGTAGCTCCTTCATAGCACACAAAAACTTTGACTTGAGAGTTAGTAAAGAATATTGGTACAAGTGACACTTTCTGGTTGGTCAGCCTGAACTTTTGATCTCTACTTGTTAAAGACTCACATTTTCTGATGAGTTGTTTGGGCTGGGAGCTCTCTTGCGACGCATGACAAAATCCTCGGATTTTACATTGACTTCAGCATTCCCAGTATTTTGTGGTTTTTTCAGGAGAGATATGAGCTTCAGCCATTGGTGGAATAGGTATTGTTCCTGGTCTGGTGGGGCACAGAGTTCTAAGTAATGGGAATGGCCATTTGCTAATTTTAACATGAGGCAGTGCTTCTCTGCGTTGTGGATGGAGAGTTCCACCAGCGTCAGGGGGAGGAGCCTATTAAAAAAGGGGAAATGCATTGTTAGACACAGGTGAAGATTCCTTTCAAAGAAGACATTGTGTCTGTCAGACCTACAGCTAGACTAAGACTAAAAGTGAGAAACTAGAATAGGAAGAATCTGCTGAGGGGGTTTGGACACCGAGTGCCTCTAGCTGGCTGTAGAAGGAATGTTGGGCAGCAGTGTACAGAATGGAGCCAAAGGATGTTGGCTTCTTTACAATACCTTTATTCCACTGCCTTATTCCCTGGAAATCTTGTACCCCCAGTACTCCTACCATTTCTCCGCTTCTGATATATTTAGGAAAAGGGTATTAAATATTTGTTATCATCATCTATCTGCATGTCTGCAATGATGACCTGAAATGATAACCAGAATGGGGCCCAAAGCTGCGTACTGAAGTGATTCTTCTAAATTTACTGTGCTAGTGCTGGGACAAAGAGTCAGTGCAAATATGAGGTCTGCTAATAAAGAGATCCCTAAAAGGAGGAAATGGGAAACATTAATATTTCTTATTTATGCTTCAAATCAATATTTAACCCTTCTTGGTGCTAGCTGACCTGGTAAGTACTAGGTGTTCCATGTGGGATAGCTGCTCTGACGGTTTCCAGAAGTCTGACATAATTTCCTGTCGGGACACAGGCTCCTCACGTGCTATCAGCATCACATTAGGTACTGGTGAGCTGGGACTGGTAGCACAGATGCCAACGGTCACATAACTGGGTCGGTTATGGAGACAAATTGAGTCTCCTCTTGGATTAACCTGGAAAAAAAAAAAAAAGCACTCCTTCAACACTGACATTTGCCATACACTCTCACAGAGAATGTACTACTGATACATTTCATAGTGTTTTGACTTGGGGGCCCTAGAGCTTAGGTGCTAGGTTAGGGAGGTGAGAGGGGAATGTGGAATACTGAGACAGGAATGTCTGTGAATGGAAAGAGGGGAGAAGTTTAATAATGATAAAAGAGGGCTGAAAATCACTGGCTCTTGCATCATTTCCATCATTAGGTATCTGATTTCTGCCATCAGAAGCGTCTTGAGTACCATTATTTTGAATTTCTCTTAGTGTAAACATAATGGAAGATATGCTCCATTCTGATTCACAGTCTTCATCAGCATTGCTGTGATATGAGACCTGATTATGAACCAGGATCCTGCTAGGTGCTGCACAAACACAGAGTGGAAAAACATTCCAGGTAATTTATATGTAAGACATGAAATTGCAGAAAGAGAAAAACGAGAAAATACAAGGAGATACGAATAAATTTATAAATACAATCAACTGACATGTTCTGTACCATTGTCAGGGTTTGGTTTTGATAGGCATCAAAGAAAAAAGTGTGTCCTAAGAACAAACTTAAGAGACGCCAGTGTGTTAAATTTGTGAATATTTGGTAGAACCTCCTCCCATGTGTAAGAGACAGTATGGAAAAAAAAAATTAAAAGTCAAGGGCTATTTTTTTCCCCTTTTTAATGTAAATGAGTCAGTGGTGGAGCTGCTTTCTCGAGGTGATTGGTTAGGACAACTGCCTCTTTGATAGTAAATATGGTCTGATAAAGAAGGAAGGGATCAATCATAAAGTATCTTGAAAACAGAGGGATATCTAATTAACATTCTGCATGTGTATCAACAAAGCAAAAGTGAATTAATTAAGGCAAAAACCAAAGGATATTGCAACTATCAAGATGAAGTGATGAAATCCTGTGAAAAACAGAGTTGATATACACCCTGTAAATAGAATGCAGATGTATTAAACTCACTGTGAATGCAGTGCTGTAGGTATAGACTGTTGGCAGAGTCTTGCAGGGTTCTTTGCCATTGCTTAGGGTTAAGAGGCCTGCAAGGATGCTAGAAGCTGCAAGGGGGGAGACATTTTCTGAGGAAGGCTGACTGCCATTTAGTTTGAACTGATACTGGTGGCTAAAAACCATAATGAGTTAGCACAGAACCAGAAGCCTGTACAACAGTCCTAGCAATAGCTACAGGAAGGAGTTGGGCTGACATGGAAGGCTGAAAATATCACTTTTTGTTCTCTAATTTGCAGCATTGATTGCACACAATTTTATCTTGAGCATGGCACGTGATTTCATTTGTACAGCTTCTTACCTCAAGAAACTTGCTCTCGAAGAGGGGAACAGAGGAAAAAGGATGATACTCTCCTTGGTTAAGGAGTCTCTTAAGGTCACCCACAACACAGGCCTGACTTGAACTGATGCTCTCAAAACCAAACTTCTTATTCATTTTGCCTACCCACAAACCAAAAAACAACTTCTCAGACTTCTTTGAGAGATATCATCACTGCCTGCCTGAACAATGAGTAACGGGTAGTAATCAGAGGGATGAACCAGATCCAGGATTTTTCTAGTTATGTCCTTGATCCGTGCTCCAGGGAGGCAGCACACTTCCCTACGGGTAGGGTCTGGCCTGCATATGGGGCCCTCTGTTCCCTTGAGAAGGGAACCCCCAACCAGAATCACCTTTCTGTCTTTCCTAGTGGAGGAAGTCTTGAGGCATGGAGTTGATTTCCTCATTCTTAGCCTCCTGTTAGGGGGATTGTCCCCCACCTTCCCATTTGCCTCCTCTTCAACTCCCAGCACCTCAAACCTATTGCTTAGAGGGACCTGAGGAACCAAGGTAGGCAGGGAGGAGGTTTTCCCACGGCGCCGAGCTGGGACTATCTTCCAACCCTCTCCTTCTTTCTGGTCACTGACTTCTCCCCGTTCTGCCTGGTAGGGCTGGGGAGCCATCAGTTTTTGGGGAAAATTTCCCTGGTGACTTTCCCTCTGTCTAGCCAGCGAGTTGCCCCACCAATCGATTTCCCTCTCACACTCCCTAATGCTTCTTAGTCTCTCTACCTCTTCTTTGAGGTCTGCCCCCATGCTAAGCAGATCTTCCACCTGCTCACACCTCACACAGGTGAGATCGTCGACACCATCTGCCGGCAGGAGCAGGCTCAGGCACTCCCTACAGCCAGAGACTTGCACAGCCTCATTCCTGGACAGGCCCTCAGTCTGTGTCTCCATGCTCTTAATGGGGCGAGCCCTCTGCCTGGTGGAGACCACACTCCTGGGCAGGCCCTCGGTCTGGCTCCCCATACTCTTAATGGGACGAGCCCTCTGCCTGGTGGAGGCCATGGTAATCTGCTGCCTCAGAGACTGGCAGTAGGTGAGACAGGTCCCCGGTGCTGAGAGCCGGAACTTACCTGCCCGGCCACACGAGCTACAGGGTCAGCCGTGCGCACGCGCTGACCTCCCCTCTCTGCGTCAGGTAGGCAGCGACTAGTCGCCGCCCTCCCTGAGGCTTTTTCTAGGCCATGGGCGCTGCTGAGGCCGCCGTTGCCCTGGCAACGCCTACACCACAATCTTGTTGCTTGAGAGAAAGGCAGTTTAATAGGACAGAAAAAGAAGACAAAACCAATAATAAAAATCAGATAAAGCAAACAAGTGATGAACAGTACAATTGCTCACTAACCAAAGCCAATAGTCAACTAATTCTTGAGGCAGACTGTCTCCCCGCGCACCCCCATATACAGAGCATAAGGTATGGACTATCGCTTTAGCCAGTTTGGGTCAGCTGCCTTGGCTGTGTCTCCTCCCAGCTTCTTGGACACCCCTTGCCTTCTCCTTTATGGGTCAGTATAAGAAACTGACTGAAGAAAACAAACTCTATCAGCCAAAACCAGGACACGAAGGAAGGAAAATCTGAGCTAAGAGAATGTCAGGGAGCAGTAGAGCCACAACTACTCTTCTATTGCAGGATAATATATTTACACCTAAGACAGGATTACTGTATGATGCTCTGTTGTGCCATGTATATGTACACCTTATGGCATGGACAGCTGAGGTGCCTCTTCATCACTCATTGTTTTAATGTGTTGACATGTATTTCATCAGCTGTTGTAAGAGATGATGCTATCAGGTTTTTGAGACACATTTTGCATGGCTTTGGGGGGTGTGTGTGTGTGTGGTGAACTCTGTAGCCTGATAGAAGCAAGACTGATGCAGCTCCATGCCCTCAGGATCAGCCAACAATACAGCTAAGCATGTGTTACCTCTATCTACCACTCACAAACTCACTTGCACAATACATATAGTCACCACCTGTGGCCTCATCCTATTCTGTTCTCTGGCTGATCAGGATGAAGGTCCATTAGTGGGAGAACCAGACATGTACACAATGCAGATCCCTGCAGCAGCCAGCCTCAGACATTTTGTTCAGCAACCTGGCCCCTGGATTCCAGTCTCCCCAGTAGCTGGCACCTGGACATACGAGCCTCTGAGGTTGCAACCCCACTCCTGTCACTGCTACAGACCCTTCACCCACAAACATGTGTATGTACATTGTGGTCTTTGAGGCAGCTGGCTTTGGGGACACAGTCCACCCAGTAGCTGGTCCTGGAGCCTTGGTCAGTCCAGGTGCCTCCTCCACAGAGGCAACTATGTGCATGCACACACACATGTGCTAGTTCCTCCCATGATCTTGCCTTTTCCTCGCCCAGGAAGAGAGTTAGAAATGACATTTAATAAAGCAGGACAGACTGTGGTGATACCAGGCAAGGCACAGGGCATACCCAGACAAACGTACCTGTTTACATTTGACCAGCCCTTTTTATGCCTCTGTTTTCCTATGCCTGTTCATCCCCAAATCCCCTACACCCACTGGTTTTACCACCTTTGGCTCCTGTCCTAAACATCCCCTAAATCTTGTGTAATCATGTTTTTCCCCCTGCATTACATGACATGTTCTGCACCCCCAGGTGGTAACCTCAGTAGCTTAAAAGATGATGGTGAGAGCCCTCCCATTGCCTCATGGTGATGGGTTTCATGCCTGGGGCCATGGGAGGGCCCAGCCAAGGCGTCTGTAAGGATTTAACTGGGGTTCCTGCCTGCCATTGTGCCCATGTGCTCCTCTGGGTTTGTGGAGATGGGCCTCTGGTGGGCTGATGGCTCGTGTGATAGGCGTGGGAGTCACTGGGACTGGGTGTCATTTGGATTCTCCTACCTGCCATCCTCTTCATGCTCCTTCATGTGTGTGCTTTTTATCACACCCCTTAGCAAAAGTCTGTTATTAGGGTTGGTTTGGGTTGTTTTGGGTTTTTTTGCTTTCATCTTACCTTAGCCAACACCTCTTAGAAAAAGTGTAGCTAATGGAGAAGGCAGCAGCATGACTCCTTAGCAATGTAGGCTGCCAAGAGTGTATTAAGTCCTGTTTTCTGCTCTGTTCTCTGGCTTTTCATAGAATATTGGGCAAATTGATTGGATTGTCCCAGATCACATGCTCTTCCCTCAAGTGCTCCAGCGTGTCATCCGGGAGGATCTGTTCCATGATCTTCCCAGGCACAGAGGTGAGGCTCACCGGCCTGTAATTCCCTGGGTCTTCCTTGCTCCCTTTCTTATAAATGGGAGTGACATGACCTTTTTTCCAGCCCCCAGGGACCTCTCCTGACAGCCATGACTTTTCAAATATGATGGAGAGCAGCTCAGCAACCTAGTGCAGCATGTCCTGTCAAAAATGCTGCTCAGTATTCCAAGACAATAGCAACATTTATAGTGTCTAAAAATAGTAACAGTAACAACAATACCAAAACCTTACATAAGGGCTCTCATTAGTATATTGCATGGGATTTTCAAAAGCGGACTAGCTCTCTTCATTCTACCAATGAAGTAGCTGAGGTACAAGAAGGAAAAGCTATCTGCCCCCCTTCATCTAGAAGTTCTCGGGCAGAAATGAAACCTGTGCCCATGACATGATACTGCTCTCTATCCCTTGTCCCCCTGAAAAGCTCTGGAAGTTACTTCCATGAGAAGTTTTCTTCAGTGTAAGTCACTTAAAAAGGTAGATTCCACTGTCAAGGATCAAAATTTATTTGTTGCTGGTTGTGAATTAATGCAAAGCAAAACAGAGGCTGTATTTCAGCAGTAGGGAATTGTACACTAGGAAGAGGTTATGAAGGGAACGAAGTCTGCAGGGAATTCTCTCTTTGTGTACATATTTTCCTTGTCCCAGCTGCATCTGATGTCCAGGATGCGTTGCTTTCTTTTATTCCTCCTCACTTACTAATCGCCTGGGATATTAGTTGAAGTAGTGACTTCCTGCCACTCCTTTGATTTCCTGAAAAGAAACACAGTAAACATGAGGAAACCAGCACACTTGAGAATGAAGAGAACAGGAAGCACAAGGAACCAGAAGAGGAAAAGACAGAAGAGAAAACCATTCACCAAGAACCACAGAGGAAGAAACACCAACCGGAGGCAATTGATTTACTAATGGGGATTTCACTAGAAATTGTGCTCTGTATTCCAAACCGGCTTTTTCTTAGTCTCTCCCATGCTAGTCTCCTTCAGCTGTCTCATCTACTCATCTCACAGCAGAAATCACCCATAGCCCTTACAGAACACCTGAGAGGTGTGAAAAGCCTGTGCACAGCTGATAGCAGTTGACATGACATTGTCATACTTCTCAACTGCCTAGGGGTATGTGAAGATCATTTCCATTCTCTACTGGAAGTTGATCAGCAGGTTGAGAAGACAACAGGGTCTGCAGGTCTAAGTAATCCTGGGAAGAACAGACCCTGCATTTGTCTCAGTATGGCAAATTGAGGAATTGATAGTAGAATGCAGCCTGGGAGCAGCAGAGTCAGAAAATGAAAAGAGGGGAGACATAATTGCACAGGAGGAGGAACACATCTTTGGAGGAAGGAACTGTTTAAAAAGAGGAAGAGGCATGGAGTTGAAAGAATGTGGAAAAAGACTGCACACAGAAAAATTGAGAAAAGCAGTTAAATGAGAGCACATTGTAAACCAAACTACTGTTCCTTCAGGTCATGTAGATCACTAAGATCACTAGCTACTAATTAGGGCAACAAACTGCAGGCAGCCTACCAGACAGCTACACAAGAGAAGCACGCAGTAGCATCATGTTCACAAAAAAGGAGGTTGATTGAACAAGAGCTCATTCAATCTTTTGTGACTTCACAAAATGGAGGAGTATGTGGCAGAAGATCATAACAGTTTTTGTTCAAGAGACGGATTCACTCCCACACAGAATGCTCGTGAGTTTAGGCATAACATAAAGGGCATCAATAAGCCAAGTGGCTCCAGTTTTTGCCATTCCTTGACAGTCAGAGATAACAGTGTTTAATCACTGACAAGAAATGGAGAAGGAGAAGTAAGGGGAACTGTGAACCTTAATAAAGACTGTATTTCAGGTGTGTTCTTGCTTCAGCTGGACATTCTGTAGAGATTTGTGCAGAAATGCAGGATGTCAGAAAGTACACTAATGCCAACATGACATTGTAAGGAGTGCTCCAAATCATGCCTACATTCTGCTTGAAACAGGAGTCCGGACCTCATGCTTGAGGACACTGCAGGCACACTATCCAGAGAGAAATTAATGCTCAGACACGGGGTTCTGAGAAGCCTTACAATGCTCTGGAACAGGAGCTAGGGGCCAATATTATTTCTTTGAGCCATCCTAGGTCTGCAGCTTTCTTACCCTTTCCACTCATGCTGTATTTCACCTGATTTTCAGTGAAGTTGAAATGGCTGTCAACAGCCAAACAAGTCAAATCTCAAGACTAGAAGAAACCTGTCACTGAACACTGGAAGGTGAGGTGTGATCACAGCAGGGACTGAGCACAAAGTGCCTTCTAATAATATAGTCATACAAGTGCTGATCTATTGGCAGTGTGGCCATAGGAATATTTATTCTAAAGACCTCTCTTATGAAGTTTCAGCTTCTCTAACATTATTGAAGTAAAAATAGCAATGATGAATTGAGTAAATATCAGAAACATTTTCATACCTGAAGTCGGTGACTTTTTTCCACTTTGTTTCATTGTCTTTGTCCTAAAAAAAACCACCCAGAAAAAGACATTATGTCTTTTCCAACAAACTCAGTATTACCCTAATAATATATTTATGTACCAGCATCAGTATCACATAGGTGCCTTTTAAACCCCTTTCTGTCTACAGTAGAAACATGTATTGCTATTCTTTACTGAGAGGGTGGTCAGGCACTGGAACAGGCTTCCCAGTGAAGGGGAACAGCGCACCGAGCTTGGCCGAGTTCAGGAGGCGTCTGGACGATGCCCTCAGTCACATGCTCTGATTTGCCTGGCCCTGTGTGGAGCCAGGAGTTGGACTGGGTGATCCTTACGGGTCACTTCCAACTCAGGAGATTCTATGATTTTATGTAGTAAGCCTTGTTGAAGTGCAAGCACACTAAATGTATAAAGATATTTGAATGTTAGAATCTCCACTTATATATGATGTATCTGAACACATCACGCATCTGAACACATCACGCATCTGAACACATCACGCATCTGAACACATCACGCATCTGAACACATCACTTAGAGCCTAGGTGGAGCTTGAGAAGTGCTTATGTTGAAGGTCAAGGAGACCACTAGCACTTAAGTCAGCGAACATTCATGCACTTTTGCTTGATTGCCCGTCTTTCTGAAACAAGGAGTGGGAGGGTGGGCAGATGGAATGGTCTTTCAAAAGTCCCTAAACATCTGAGAACCCAAGTCTGGATACTTGGAAACCCCACCTGGTATTCGTCAGCTTCCTAGCATTAGGAAAATCACAGAGTAACCCTGAAAAGGTGTTGCAGTAATATATTTTCTGAAGACAAAAACATGACACATTTTACTTTTCAAAGTTATCAGCAGAAACTAAGTATGTCAGAATCCTTTTCCAGACAGACCTACCTTGTCTTCCTATTTTCTGTGGTTTTGCTCCTCTTCGCATCCAGAGGATCTATATTGTTTGACAACAGGGGGGTTTCTCGCCTAGTTGATTTCAGTGAGGTGTGGAAGGCTTCCTCTCGCCAAGTTGATTTCAGTGAGCTGTGGAAGGCTTCCCCTTTCCTTCCACCTTCTCCTGTGGTGCCCACTGCACCTGAGAAAGCAACTTGTTTGGAGGAGCTTTGCTTTGTAACAAATTTTTCCTCCATTTCGGGGTTAGTCACACCTCGTGAGCTGTCCCTCTGGAAGGAAAAATGAAAGATTAACAGTAGCAACTGACAAAGAGCTCTGTGCATAGCTGATAGTACAACTGGAAATTTGTGATAGTTTCCTATATGGTAGTCCCTACATCCTGACTATTCTGCTATAAAGTGTGTCAGACAGACCATCCATAGGAAATATGATATGCTAATCTAGAAGACTTATGTTTCTCCTACATGATCAGTTTGTTGGGGGTTATTGGTCTACAGGGCTAGAGGTGACTGTGCAGTTCATCAAGGGATAACAAATCCCAAAGCTTAATGTCTGAGAGCTGTTTGTGGCTTCACCCCAAGTTCTCTGCTGATTCATGTCCAGGACTCCCTTAGGATTGTCCTCTTCCTTTTGCTCATATTCAGAAACTGAGATAAGAACTTTTTTCAGTCAAAAAGAACAACTTAAGAACATACCCCTGATTATGAGGGAAAACTAAACATCAAACTCTAAGTAGTATGTCATTTTTTGAGTCACAAAATTTTACAAGGGCTATGGCATGCCTAGCATCCTCACTCTCACTGCCCTGAAAAATCTGTATAGAAATTGCAACAAGCCAGTTATTTTGATAAAGAGAACTGTAGCTCCTTCATAGCACACAAAAACTTTGACTTGAGAGTTAGTAAAGAATATTGGTACAAGTGACACTTTCTGGTTGGTCAGCCTGAACTTTTGATCTCTACTTGTTAAAGACTCACATTTTCTGATGAGTTGTTTGGGCTGGGAGCTCTCTTGCGACGCAGGACAAAATCCTCGGATTTTACATTGACTTCAGCATTCCCAGTATTTTGTGGTTTTTTCAGGAGAGATATGAGCTTCAGCCATTGGTGGAATAGGTATTGTTGCTGGTCTGGTGGGGCACAGAGTTCTAAGTAATGGGAATGGCCATTTGCTAATTTTAACATGAGGTGGTGCTTCTTTGCGTTGTGGACGGAGAGTTCCACAAGCGTCAGAGGAAGGAGCCTATTAAAAAAGGGGAAATGCATTGTTAAACACAGGTGAAGATTCCTTTCAAAGAAGACTGTTAAAGGCGTTTGCTGATTCTAAACTTTCAGGCTGCTTTTTGCTAGCTTATAGAAACTTGATGCATGCTTTATTCTGAACGATAGCTTTGCTTATATCCCTAACCACTAAGGTACAAAATGACATACTGTTAAGAATGATAAGCACCAAGAATTTCTTTGAAGAACATTATAAACTTCAGGCAAACCAGAGCGTGCAAGCGGAACAAGAGGTGCCTAACCATGAAAGCAGGGAAATCAGCCCGAACCGGTTTGGGGAGGAAGAAGTGATCACTGAACTGAGAAAAACAGAAGGAACAGTATAACCAAAATTGATTAACTGAGTGATCCTGCTAGTGATTGAACAAGAACAATCAAAATATACGTATATGGATGAACCACAAGAATAATTAGTAACTTGCATAACTTTAACTTTGTTCTCTTATAATATAAATATCTGCAACCTACCACTCATCGGCGCGGTGTGATGAGACTCCGGTCTGCTCCCGCCCGGCGCCGACTTCTTTTTCTCTGAATAAATCTTTGCTACTATGACACTCTCCGTGTGAGTGTTCCTTTTGTCGATAACAAAGACATTGTGTCTGTCAGACCTACAGCTAGACTAAGACTAAAAGTGAGAAACTAGAATAGGAAGAATCTGCTGAGGGGGTTTGGACACCGAGTGCCTCTAGCTGGCTGTAGAAGGAATGTTGGGCAGCGGTGTACAGAATGGAGCCAAAGGATGTTGGCTTCTTTACAATACCTTTATTCCACTGCCTTATTCCCTGGAAATCTTGTACCCCCAGTACTCCTACCATTTCTCTGCTTCTGATATATTTAGGAAAAGGGTATTAAATATTTGTTATCATCATCTATCTGCATGTCTGCAATGATGACCTGAAATGATAACCAGAATGGGGCCTAAAGCTGCGTACTGAAGTGATTCTTCTAAATTTACTGTGCTAGTGCTGGGACAAAGAGTCAGTGCAAATATGAGGTCTGCTAATAAAGAGACCCCTAAAAGGAGGAAATGGGAAACATTAATATTTCTTATTTACGCTTCAAATCAATATTTAACCCTTCTTGGTGCTAGCTGACCTGGTAAGTACTAGGTGTTCCATGTGGGATAGCTGCTCTGACGGTTTCCAGAAGTCTGACATAATTTCCTGTCGGGACACAGGCTCCTCACGTGCTATCAGCATCACATTAGGTACTGGTGAGCTGGGACTGGTAGCACAGATGCCAACGGTCACATAACTGGGTCGGTTATGGAGACAAATTGAGTCTCCTCTTGCATTAACCTGAAAAAAAAAAAAAAAAGCACTCCTTCAACACTGACATTTGCCATACACTCTCACAGAGAATGTACTACTGATACATTTCATAGTGTTTTGACTTGGGGGCCCTAGAGCTTAGGTGCTAGGTTAGGGAGGTGAGAGGGGAATGTGGAATACTGAGACAGGAATGTCTGTGAATGAAAAGAGGGGAGAAGTTTAATAATGATAAAAGAGGGCTGAAAATCACGGGCTCTTGCATCATTTCCATCACTAGGTATCTGATTTCTGCCATCAGAAGCGTCTTGAGTACCATTATTTTGAATTTCTCTTAGTGTAAACATAATGGAAGATATGCTCCATTCTGATTCACAGTCTTCATCAGCATTGCTGTGATATGAGACCTGATTATGTACCAGAAGCCTGTACAACAGTCCTAGCAATAGCTACAGGAAGGAGTTGGGCTGACATGGAAGGGTGAAAATATCACTTTTTGTTCTCTAATTTGCAGCATTGATTGCACACAATTTTATCTTGAGCATGGCATGTGATTTCATTTGTACAGCTTCTTACCTCAAGAAACTTGCTCTCGAAGAGGGGAACAGAGGAAAAAGGATGATACTCTCCTTGGATAAGGAGTCTCTTAAGGCCACCCACAACACAGGCCTGACTTGAACTGAAGCTCTCAAAATCAAATTTCTTATTTATTTTGCCAACCCACCAACCAAAAAACAACTTCTCAGACTTCTTTGAGAGATATCATCACTGCCTGCCTGAACAATGAGTAACGGGTATTAATCAGAGAGATGAACCAGATCCGGGATTTTTCTAGTTATGTCCTTGATCCGTGCTCCAGGGAGGCAGCACACTTCCCTACGGGTAGGGACTGGCCTGCATATGGGGCCCTCTGTTCCCTTAAGAAGGGAACCCCCAACCAGAATCACCTTTCTGTCTTTCCTAGTGGAGGAAGTCTTGAGGCATGGAGTTGATTTCCTAATTCTTAGCATCCTGTTAGGGGGATCGTCCCCCAGCTTCCCACACTCCCTGATGCTTCTTAGTCTCTCTACCTCTTCTTTGAGGTCTGCCCCCATGCTAAGCAGATCTTCCACCTGCTCACACCTCACACAGGTGAGATCGTCGACACCATCTGCCGGCAGGAGCAGGCTCAGGCACTCCCTACAGCCAGAGACTTGCACAGCCTCACTCCTGGACAGGCCCTCAGTCTGTGTCTCCATGCTCTTAATGGGGCGAGCCCTCTGCCTGGTGGAGACCGCACTCCTGGGCAGGTCCTCGGTCTGGCTCCCCATACTCTTAATGGGGCGAGCCCTCTGCCTGGTGGAGGCCATGGTAATCTGCTGCCTCAGAGACTGGCAGTAGGTGAGACAGGTCCCCGGTGCTGAGAGCCGGAACTTACCTGCCCGGCCACACGAGCTACAGGGTCAGCCGTGCGCATGCGCTGACCTCCCCTCTCTGCCTCAGGTAGGCAGCGACTAGTCGCCGCCCTCCCTGAGGCTTTTTCTAGGCCATGGGCGCTGCTGAGGCCGCCGTTGCCCTGGCAACGCCTACACCACAATCTTGTTGCTTGAGAGAAAGGCAGTTTAATAGGACAGAAAAAGAAGACAAAACCAATAATAAAAATCAGATAAAGCAAACAAGTGATGAACAGTACAATTGCTCACTAACCAAAGCCAATAGTCAACTAATTCTTGAGGCAGACTGTCTCCCCGCGCACCCCCATATACAGAGCATAAGGTATGGACTATCGCTTTAGCCAGTTTGGGTCAGCTGCCTTGGCTGTGTCTCCTCCCAGCTTCTTGGACACCCCTTGCCTTCTCCTTTATGGGTCAGTATAAGAAACTGACTGAAGAAAACAAACTCTATCAGCCAAAACCAGGACACGAAGGAAGGAAAATCTGAGCTAAGAGAATGTCAGGGAGCAGTAGAGCCACAACAACTCTTCTATTGCAGGATAATATATTTACACCTAAGACAGGATTACTGTATGATGCTCTGTTGTGCCATGTATATGTACACATTATGGCATGGACAGCTGAGGTGCCTCTGCATCACTCATTGTTTTAATGTGTTGACATGTATTTCATCAGCTGTTGTAAGAGATGTTGCTATCAGGTTTTTGAGACACATTTCATGGCTTTGGGGGGTGTGTGTGTGGGGGGTGAATTCTGTAGCCTGATAGAAGCAAGACTGATGCAGCTCCATGCCCTCAGGATCAGCCAACAATACATGTGTTACCTCTATCTACCACTCACAAACTCACTTGCACAATACATATAGTCACCACCTGTGGCCTCATCCTGTTCTGCTCTCTGGCTGATCAGGATGAAGGTCCATTAGTGGGAGAACCAGACATGTACACAATGCAGATCCCTGCAGCAGCCAGCCTCAGACATTTTGTTCAGCAACCTGGCCCCTGGATTCCAGTCTCCCCAGTAGCTGGCACCTGGACATACGAGCCTCTGAGGTTGCAACCCCACTCCTGTCACTGCTACAGACCCTTCACCCACAAACATGTGTATGTACATTGTGGTCTTTGAGGCAGCTGGCTTTGGACACACAGTCCACCCAGTAGCTGGTCCTGGAGCCTTGGTCAGTCCAGGTGCCTCCTCCACAGAGGCAACTATGTGCATGCACACACACATGTGCTAGTTCCTCCCATGATCTTGCCTTTTCCTCGCCCAGGAAGAGAGTTAGAAATGACATTTAATAAAGCAGGACAGACTGTGGTGATACCAGGCAAGGCACAGGGCATGCCCAGACAAACGTACCTGTTTACATTTGACCAGTCATTTTTATGCCTCTGTTTTCCTATGCCTGTTCATCCCCAAATCCCCTACACCCACTGGTTTTACCACCTTTGGTTCATGTCCTAAACATCCCCTAAATCTTGTGTAATCATGTTTTTCCCCCTGCATGACATGACATGTTCTGCACCCCCAGGTGGTAACCTCAATAGCTTAAAAGATGATGGTGAGAGCCCTCCCATTGCCTCATGGTGATGGGTTTCATGCCTGGGGCCATGGGAGGGCCCAGCCAAGGCGTCTGTAAGGATTTAACTGGGGTTCCTGCCTGCCATTGTGCCCATGTGCTCCTCTGGGTTTGTGGAGATGGGCCTCTGGTGGGCTGATGGCTCGTGTGATAGGCGTGGGAGTCACTGGGGCTGGGTGTCATTTGGATTCTCTTACCTGCCATCCTCTTCATGCTCCTTCATGTGTGTGCTTTTTATCACACCCCTTAGCAAAAGTCTGTTATTAGTGTTGGTTTGGGTTTTTTTGCTTTCATCTTACCTTAGCCAACACCTCTTAGAAAAAGTGTAGCTAATGGAGAAGGCAGCAGCATGACTCCTTAGCAATGTAGGCTGCCAAGAGCGTATTAAGTCCTGTTTTCTGCTCTGTTCTCTGGCTTTTCATAGAATATTGGGCAAATTGATTGGATTGTCCCAGATCACATGCTCTTCGCTCATGTGCTCCAGCGTGTCATCCGGGAGGATCTGTTCCATGATCTTCCCAGGCACAGAGGTGAGGCTCACCGGCCTGTAATTCCCTGGGTCTTCCTTGCTCCCTTTCTTATAAATGGGAGTGACATGACCTTTTTTCCAGCCCCCAGGGACCTCTCCTGACAGCCATGACTTTTCAAATATGATGGAGAGCGGCTCAGCAACCTAGTGCAGCATGTCCTGTCAAAAATGCTGCTCAGTATTCCAAGACAATAGCAACATTTATAGTGTCTAAAAATAGTAACAGTAACAACAATACCAAAACCTTACATAAGGGCTCTCATTAGTATATTGCATGGGATTTTCAAAAGCGGACTAGCTCTCTTCATTCTACGAATGAAGTAGCTGAGGTACAAGAAGGAAAAGCTATTTGCCCCCCTTCATCTAGAAGTTCTCGGGCAGAAATGAAACCTGTGCCCATGACATGATACTGCTCTCTATCCCTTGTCCCCGTGAAAAGCTCTGGAAGTTACTTCCATGAGAAGTTTTCTTCAGTGTAAATCACTTAAAAAGGTAGATTCCACTGTCAAGGATCAAAATTTATTCGTTGCTGGTTGTGAATTAATGCAAAGCAATACAGAGGCTGTATTTCAGCAGTAGGGAATTGTACACTAGGAAGAGGTTATGAAGGGAACGAAGTCTGCAGGGAATTTTCTCTTTGTGTACATATTTTCCTTGTCCCAGCTGCATCGGATGTCCAGGATGCGTTGCTTTCTTTTATTCCTCCTCACTTACTAATCGCCTGGGATATTAGTTGAAGTAGTGACTTCCTGCCACTCCTTTGATTTCCTGAAAAGAAACACAGTAAACATGAGGAAACCAGCACACTTGAGAATGAAGAGAACAGGAAGCACAAGGAACCAGAAGAGGAAAAGACAGAAGAGAAAACCATTCACCAAGAACCACAGAGGAAGAAACACCAACCAGAGGCAATTGATTTACGAATGGGGATTTCACTAGAAATTGTGCTCTGTATTCCAAACCGGCTTTTTCTTAGTCTCTCCCATGCTAGTCTCCTTCAGCTGTCTCATCTACTCATCTCACAGCAGAAATCACCCATAGCCCTTACAGAACACCTGAGAGGTGTGAAAAGCCTGTGCACAGCTGATAGCAGTTGACATGACATTGTCATACTTCTCAACTGCCTAGGGGTATGTGAAGATCATTTCCATTCTCTACTGGAAGTTGATCAGCAGGTTGAGAAGACAACAGGGTCTGCAGGTCTAAGTAATCCTGGGAAGAACAGACCCTGCATTTGTCTCAGTATGGCAAATTGAGGAATTGATAGTAGAATGCAGCCTGGGAGCAGCACAGTCAGAAAATGAAAAGAGGGGAGACATAATTGCACAGGAGGAGGAATACATCTTTGGAGGAAGGAACTGTTTAAAAAGAGGAAGAGGCATGGAGTTGAAAGAATGTGGAAAAAGACTGAGAAAAGGAACAGAAAAGCTGAAAAGCTGTGTGCAACTGGGAGAAAGGAGCAATTAAACACAGGGAAGGAAGCAAAGATGGTAACAGAAAGACTACAGTGGGAAATACAGTTGGCTGGTTTTTTCCTCCCTTATAGAAAATACACTGCAAATGTATTACTACAAAATCAATATCTAAAAGTAACCATTTACATTGAATGGAAAGTGGAGTCCAAACTCTAGAGGGACTCTAGAGGACTGAAATAAATAGGCAGGTTCCCACACCCCCTTCCCTCAGCACAACAAATCCAAATGCTAGATTTAGTAAGAAGACGGTTTTGGTGTGGGGTCTTTTCTTTTTCCTCTTTTCCTGAATGATATTATGGTTTTATGTGTGTAATGGAAAATATATGAAGCATTTCTGTTCTCATTGCTTCACAACTTCATTATTATAGTTTTCACAATAAAAATCACAAGAAATACAATATTGTAGCACTAAGTCCCAGTAAAATGTAATTTAGGTGCTTTAGCATTATATGTCTGTCACAGACTATTTTTAAATGATAGAAATTCATTTTAATGAGATTATAGCCAATCTAGTACTTTGCCCAAATTTGTTATTGCTGATTAAATATGTAATTCTCTTTCTCCATTTAACGTGGAGTGCTGAAGTAACTACTTGAGCATGTGCTAATTTATATCCTCTCATAGCCCATTACTCTCTGTCAGTACCCCCATTTTTAAACGAATGGCTGTGAAGAGAGGAAGAGAATGGAAAAGAACAAAACAATGGGATATAAAAAATGATTGATATACCAAACTGTATGTAGAGAGAGAAGCAACAAGATTCTCAGACAGATAGATGTGTGTTAATGGATGGAGAGACGTATGCACACAGAAAAATTGAGAAAAGCAGTTAAATGAGAGCACATTGTAAACCAAACTACTGTTCCTTCAGGTCATGTAGATCACTAAGATCACTAGCTACTAATTAGGGCAACAAATTGCAGGCAGCCTACCAGACAGCTACACAAGAGAAGCACGCAGTAGCATCATGTTCACAAAAAAGGAGGTTGATTGAACAAGAGCTCATTCAATCTTTTGTGACTTCACAAAATGGAGGAGTATGTGGCAGAAGATCATAACAGTTTTTGTTCAAGAGACGGATTCACTCCCACACAGAATGCTCGTGAGTTTAGGCATAACATAAAGGGCATCAATAAGCCAAGTGGCTCCAGTTTTTGCCATTCCTTGACAGTCAGAGATAACAGTGTTTAATCACTGACAAGAAATGGAGAAGGAGAAGTAAGGGGAACTGTGAACCTTAATAAAGACTGTATTTCAGGTGTGTTCTTGCTTCAGCTGGACATTCTGTAGAAATCTGTGCAGAAATGCAGGATGTCAGAAAGTACACTAATGCCAACATGACATTGTAAGGAGTGCTCCAAATCATGCCTACATTCTGCTTGAAACAGGAGTCCGGACCTCATGCTTGAGGACACTGCAGGCACACTATCCAGAGAGAAATTAATGCTCAGACACGGGGTTCTGAGAAGCCTTACAATGCTCTGGAACAGGAGCTAGGGGCCAATATTATTTCTTTGAGCCATCCTAGGTCTGCAGCTTTCTTACCCTTTCCACTCATGCTGTATTTCACCTGATTTTCAGTGAAGTTGAAATGGCTGTCAACAGCCAAACAAGTCAAATCTCAAGACTAGAAGAAACCTGTCACTGAACACTGGAAGGTGAGGTGTGATCACAGCAGGGAATGAGCACAAAGTGCCTTCTAATAATATAGTCATACAAGTGCTGATCTATTGGCAGTGTGGCCATAGGAATATTTATTCTAAAGACCTCTCTTATGAAGTTTCAGCTTCTCTAACATTATCGAAGTAAAAATAGCAACGATGAATTGAGTAAATATCAGAAACATTTTCATACCTGAAGTCGGTGACTTTTTTCCACTTTGTTTCATTGTCTTTGTCCTAAAAAAAACCACCCAGAAAAAGACATTATGTCTTTTCCAACAAACTCAGTATTACCCTAATAATATATTTATGTACCAGCATCAGTATCACATAGGTGCCTTTTTAACCCCTTTCTGTCTACAGTAGAAACATGTATTGCTATTCTTTACTGAGAGGGTGGTCAGGCACTGGAACAGGCTTTCCAGTGAAGGGGCACAGCGCACCGAGCTTGGCCGAGTTCAGGAGGCATCTGGACGATGCCCTCAGTCACATGCTCTGATTTGCCTGGCCCTGTGTGGAGCCAGGAGTTGGACTGGGTGATCCTTACGGGTCACTTCCAACTCAGGAGATTCTATGATTTTATGTAGTAAGCCTTGTTGAAGTGCAAGCACACTAAATGTATAAAGATATTTGAATGTTAGAATCTCCACTTATATATGATGTATCTGAACACATCACGCATCTGAACACATCACTTCGAGCCTAGGTGGAGCTTGAGAAGTGCTTATGTTGAAGGTCAAGGAGACCACTAGCACTTAAGTCAGTGAACATTCATGCACTTTTGCTTGATTGCCCGTCTTTCTGAAACAAGGAGTGGGAGGGTGGGCAGATGGAATGGTCTTTCAAAAGTCCCTAAACATCTGAGAACCCAAGTCTGGATACTTGGAAACCCCACCTGGTATTCGTCAGCTTCCTAGCATTAGGAAAATCACAGTAACCCTGAAAAGGTGTTGCAGTAATATATTTTCTGAAGACAAAAACATGACACATTTTACTTTTCAAAGTTATCAGCAGAAACTAAGTATGTCAGAATCCTTTTCCAGACAGACCTACCTTGTCTTCCTATTTTCTGTGGTTTTGCTCTTCTTCGCATCCAGAGGATCTATATTGTTTGACAACAGGGGGGTTTCTCGCCTAGTTGATTTCAGTGAGGTGTGGAAGGCTTCCTCTCGCCATAGTTTCCTATGTGGTAGTCCCTACATCCTGACTATTCTGCTATAAAGTGTGTCAGACACACCATCCACAGGAAATATGATATGCTAATCTAGAAGACTTATGTTTCTCCTACATGATCAGTTTGTTGGGGGTTATTGGTCTACAGGGCTAGAGGTGACTGTGCAGTTCATCAAGGGATAACAAATCCCAAAGCTTAATGTCTGAGAGCTGTTTGTGGCTTCACCCCAAGTTCTCTGCTGATTCATGTCCAGGACTCCCTTAGGATTATCCTCTTCCTTTTGCTCATATTCAGAAACTGAGATAAGAACTTTTTTCAGCCAAAAGGAACAACTTAAGAACATACCCCTGACTATGAGGGAAAACTAAACATCAAACTCTAAGCAGTATGTCATTTTTTGAGTCACAAAATTTTACAAGGGCTATGGCATGCCTAGCATCCTCACTCTCACTGCCCTGAAAAATCTGTATAGAAATTGCAACAAGCCAGTTGTTTTGATAAAGAGAACTGTAGCTCCTTCATAGCACACAAAAACTTTGACTTGAGAGTTAGTAAAGAATATTGGTACAAGTGACACTTTCTGGTTGGTCAGCCTGAACTTTTGATCTCTACTTGTTAAAGACTCACATTTTCTGATGAGTTGTTTGGGCTGGGAGCTCTCTTGTGACGCATGACAAAATCCTCGGATTTTACATTGACTTCAGCATTCCCAGTATTTTGTGGTTTTTTCAGGAGAGACATGAGCTTCAGCCATTGGTGGAATAGGTATTGTTGCTGGTCTGGTGGGGCACAGAGTTCTAAGTAATGGGAATGGCCATTTGCTAATTTTAACATGAGGTGGTGCTTCTCTGCGTTGTGGACGGAGAGTTCCACAAGCGTCAGGGGGAGGAGCCTATTAAAAAAGGGGAAATGCATTGTTAGACACAGGTGAAGATTCCTTTCAAAGAAGACATTGTGTCTGTCAGACCTACAGCTAGACTAAGACTAAAAGTGAGAAACTAGAATAGGAAGAATCTGCTGAGGGGGTTTGGACACCGAGTGCCTCTAGCTGGCTGTAGAAGGAATGTTGGGCAGCGGTGTACAGAATGGAGCCAAAGGATGTTGGCTTCTTTACAATACCTTTATTCCACTGCCTTATTCCCTGGAAATCTTGTACCCCCAGTACTCCTACCATTTCTCTGCTTCTGATATATTTAGGAAAAGGTTATTAAATATTTGTTATCATCATCTATCTGCATGTCTGCAATGATGACCTGAAATGATAACCAGAATGGGGCCCAAAGCTGCGTATTGAAGTGATTCTTCTAAATTTACTGTGCTAGTGCTGGGACAAAGAGTCAGTGCAAATATGAGGTCTGCTAATAAAGAGACCCCTAAAAGGAGGAAATGGGAAACATTAATATTTCTTATTTACGCTTCAAATCAATATTTAACCCTTCTTGGTGCTAGCTGACCTGGTAAGTACTAGGTGTTCCATGTGGGACAGCTGCTCTGACGGTTTCCAGAAGTCTGACATAATCTCCTGTCGGGACACAGGCTCCTCACGTGCTATCAGCATCACATTAGGTACTGGTGAGCTGGGACTGGTAGCACAGATGCCAACGGTCACATAACTGGGTCGGTTATGGAGACAAATTGAGTCTCCTCTTGCATTAACCTGAAAAAAAAAAAAAGCACTCCTTCAACACTGACATTTGCCATACACTCTCACAGAGAATGTACTACTGATACATTTCATAGTGTTTTGACTTGGGGGCCCTAGAGCTTAGGTGCTAGGTTAGGGAGGTGAGAGGGGAATGTGGAATACTGAGACAGGAATGTCTGTGAATGAAAAGAGGGGAGAAGTTTAATAATGATAAAAGAGGGCTGAAAATCACTGGCTCTTGCATCATTTCCATCATTAGGTATCTGATTTCTGCCATCAGAAGCGTCTTGAGTACCATTATTTTGAATTTCTCTTAGTGTAAACATAATGGAAGATATGCTCCATTCTGATTCACAGTCTTCATCAGCATTGCTGTGATATGAGACCTGATTATGAACCAGAAGCCTGTACAACAGTCCTAGCAATTGCTACAGGAAGGAGTTGGGCTGACATGGAAGGGTGAAAATATCACTTTTTGTTCTCTAATTTGCAGCATTGCTGTTTCTAGGTTTCTGGACTATTGGCTGTGAAGTAAAGGAAGAATGAGTCTATAGGAGGAGGGAAACACTATCTGTTGTGTGTGCAGTAAACAGAGAATTAGTGAGAATAAATGAGGAATAACCTGTTGAAGTAAAGGAGTGAAAAAAGGGTATTGATTGCACACAATTTTATCTTGAGCATGGCATGTGATTTCATTTGCACAGCTTCTTACCTCAAGAAACTTGCTCTCGAAGAGGGGAACAGAGGAAAAAGGATGATACTCTCCTTGGTTAAGGAGTCTCTTAAGGTCACCCACAACACAGGCCTGACTTGAACTGATGCTCTCAAAACCAAACTTCTTATTCATTTTGCCTACCCACAAACCAAAAAAACAAGTTTAAAAGTTAAAGGGAATAGAAACAAAGCAGCTTGTATGTTAAAAAAAAACACTTTAAATGATTATGAAGGGAAACATAATACTTCCAGATAGGTTTAATTATAGTACTAAAAAGCAGAACTTCCCCATCAAAACGCCCATTCTTAAGAACACGCAGTGTCAAGTACAAAGGGGAACTTAGTAAGGCTTTGTCACAGCTTTTGGTTCCTCTTTGTCAGCATTGCTGTGATAGGAGACCTGATTATGAACCAGGATCCTGCTAGGTGCTGCACAAACACAGAGTGGAAAAACATTCCAGGTAATTTATATGTAAGACATGAAATTGCAGAAAGAGAAAAATGAGAAAATACAAGGAGATACGAATAAATTTATAAATACAATCAACTGACATGTTCTGTACCATTGTCAGGGTTTGGTTTTGATAGGCATCAAAGAAAAAAGTGTGTCCTAAGAACAAATTTAAGAGACGCCAGTGTGTTAAATTTGTGAATATTTGGTAGAACCTCCTCCCATGTGTAAGAGACAGTATGGAAAAAAAATTTAAAAGTCAAGGGCTATTTTTTTTTCCCCTTTTTAATGTAAATGAGTCAGTGGTGGAGCGACTTTCTCGAGTTGATTGGTTAGGACAACTGCCTCTTTGATAGTAAATACGGTCTGATAAATAAGGAAGGGATCAATCATAAAGTATCTTGAAAACAGAGGGATATCTAATTAACATTCTGCATGTGTATCAACAAAGCAAGAGTGTATTAATTAAGGCAAAAACCAAAGGATATTGCAACTATCAAGGTGAAGTGATGAAATCCTGTGAAAAACAGAGTTGATATACACCCTGTAAATAGAATGCAGATGTATTAAACTCACTGTGAATGCAGTGCTGTAGGTATAGACTGTTGGCAGAGTCTTGCAGGGTTCTTTGCCACTGCTTAGGGTTAAGAGGCCTGCAAGGATGCTAGAAGCTGCAAGGGGGGAGACATTTTCTGAGGAAGGCTGACGGCCATTTTGGCTAGGTTGAACTGATACTGGTGGCTAAAAACCATAATGAGTTAGCACAGAACCAGAAGCCTGTACAACAGTCCTAGCAATAGCTACAGGAAGGAGTTGGGCTGACATGGAAGGCTGAAAACATCACTTTTTGTTCTCTAATTTGCAGCATTGATTGCACACAATTTTATCTTGAGCATGGCATGTGATTTCATTTGTACAGCTTCTTACCTCAAGAAACTTGCTCTCGAAGAGGGGAACAGAGGAAAAAGGATGATACTCTCCTTGGTTAAGGAGTCTCTTAAGGTCACCCACAACACAGGCCTGACTTGAACTGATGCTCTCAAAACCAAACTTCTTATTCATTTTGCCAACCCACCAACCAAAAAACAACTTCTCAGACTTCTTTGAGAGATATCATCACTGCCTGCCTGAACAATGAGTAACGGGTAGTAATCAGAGGGATGAACCAGATCCAGGATTTTTCTAGTTATGTCCTTGATCCGTGCTCCAGGGAGGCAGCACACTTCCCTACGGGTAGGGTCTGGCCTGCATATGGGGCCCTCTGTTCCCTTGAGAAGGGAACCCCCAAGCAGAATCACCTTTCTGTCTTTCCTAGTGGAGGAAGTCTTGAGGCATGGAGTTGTCTTCCTCATTCTTAGCCTCCTGTTAGGGGGATCGTCCCCCACCTTCCCATTTGCCTCCTCTTACACTCCCAGCACCTCAAACCTATTGCTTAGAGGGACCTGAGGAACCGAGGTAGGCAGGGAGGAGGTTTTCCCACGGCGCCGAGCTGGGACTATCTTCCAACCCTCTCCTTCTTTCTGGTCACTGACTTCTCCCCGTTCTGCCTGGTAGGGCTGGGGAGCCATCATTTTTTGGGGAAAATTTCCCTGGTGACTTTCCCTCTGTCTAGCCAGCGAGTTGCTCCACCAATCGATTTCCCTCTCACACTCCCTAATGCTTCTTAGTCTCTCTACCTCTTCTTTGAGGTCTGCCCCCATGCTAAGCAGATCTTCCACCTGCTCACACCTCACACAGGTGAGATCGTCGACACCATCTGCCGGCAGGAGCAGGCTCAGGCACTCCCTACAGCCAGAGACTTGCACAGCCTCACTCCTGGACAGGCCCTCAGTCTGTGTCTCCACGCTCTTAATGGGGCGAGCCCTCTGCATGGTGGAGACCGCACTCCTGGGCAGGCCCTCGGTCTGCGACGCGACACTCTTAATGGGGCGAGCCCTCTGCCTGGTGGAGGCCATGGTAATCTGCTGCCTCAGAGACTGGCAGTAGGTGAGACAGGTCCCCGGTGCTGAGAGCCGGAACTGCCCGGCCACACGAGCTACAGGGTCAGCCGTGCGCACGCGCTGACCTCCCCTCTCTGCCTCAGGTAGGCAGCGACTAGTCGCCGCCCTCCCTGAGGCTTTTTCTAGGCCATGGGCGCTGCTGAGGCCGCCGTTGCCCTGGCAACGCCTACACCACAATCTTGTTGCTTGAGAGAAAGGCAGTTTAATAGGACAGAAAAAGAAGACAAAACCAATAATAAAAATCAGATAAAGCAAACAAGTGATGAACAGTACAATTGCTCACTAACCAAAGCCAATAGTCAACTAATTCTTGAGGCAGACTGTCTCCCCGCGCACCCCCATATACAGAGCATAAGGTATGGACTATCGCTTTAGCCAGTCTGGGTCAGCTGCCTTGGCTGTGTCTCCTCCCAGCTTCTTGGACACCCCTTGCCTTCTCCTTTATGGGTCAGTATAAGAAACTGACTGAAGAAAACAAACTCTATCAGCCAAAACCAGGACACGAAGGAAGGAAAATCTGAGCTAAGAGAATGTCAGGGAGCAGTAGAGCCACAACAACTCTTCTATTGCAGGATAATATATTTACACCTAAGACAGGATTACTGTATGATGCTCTGTTGTGCCATGTATATGTACACATTATGGCATGGACAGCTGAGGTGCCTCTGCATCACTCATTGTTTTAATGTGTTGACAGGTTTTTGAGACACATTTTGCATGGCTTTGGGGTGTGTGTGTGTGGGGGGTGAATTCTGTAGCCTGATAGAAGCAAGACTGATGCAGCTCCATGCCCTCAGGATCAGCCAACAATACAGCTAAGCATGTGTTACCTCTATCTACCACTCACAAACTCACTTGCACAATACATATAGACACCACCTGTGGCCTCATCCTATTCTGCTCTCTGGCTGATCAGGATGAAGGTCCATTGGTGGGAGAACCAGACATGTACACAATGCAGATCCCTGCAGCAGCCAGGCTCAGACATTTTGTTCAGCAACCTGGCCCCTGGATTCCAGTCTCCCCAGTAGCTGGCACCTGGACATACGAGCCTCTGAGGTTGCAACCCCACTCCTGTCACTGCTACAGACCCTTCACCCACAAACATGTGTATGTACATTGTGGTCTTTGAGGCAGCTGGCTTTGGGGACACAGTCCACCCAGTAGCTGGTCCTGGAGCCTTGGTCAGTCCAGGTGCCTCCTCCATAGAGGCAACTATGTGCATGCACACACACATGTGCTAGTTCCTCCCATGATCTTGCCTTTTCCTCGCCCAGGAAGAGAGTTAGAAATGACATTTAATAAAGCAGGACAGACTGTGGTGATACCAGGCAAGGCACAGGGCATGCCCAGACAAACGTACCTGTTTACATTTGACCAGTCATTTTTATGCCTCTGTTTTCCTATGCCTGTTCATCCCCAAATCCCCTACACCCACTGGTTTTACCACCTTTGGTTCCTGTCCTAAACATCCCCTAAATCTTGTGTAATCATGTTTTTCCCCCTGCATGACATGACATGTTCTGCACCCCCAGGTGGTAACCTCAATAGCTTAAAAGATGATGGTGAGAGCCCTCCCATTGCCTCATGGTGATGGGTTTCATGCCTGGGGCCGAGGGCCCAGCCAAGGCGTCTGTAAGGATTTAACTGGGGTTCCTGCCTGCCATTGTGCCCATGTGCTCCTCTGGGTTTGTGGAGATGGGCCTCTGGTGGGCTGATGGCTCGTGTGATAGGCGTGGGAGTCACTGGGGCTGGGTGTCATTTGGATTCTCCTACCTGCCATCCTCTTCATGCTCCTTCATGTGTGTGCTTTTTATCACACCCCTTAGCAAAAGTCTGTTATTAGTGTTGGTTGGGTTGTTTTACTTTCATCTTACCTTAGCCAACACCTCTTAGAAAAAGTGTAGCTAAGGGAGAAGGCAGCAGCATGACTCCTTAGCAATGTAGGCTGCCAAGAGCGTATTAAGTCCTGTTTTCTGCTCTGTTCTCTGGCTTTTCATAGAATATTGGGCAAATTGATTGGATTGTCCCAGATCACATGCTCTTCGCTCATGTGCTCCAGCGTGTCATCCGGGAGGATCTGTTCCATGATCTTCCCAGGCACAGAGGTGAGGCTCACCGGCCTGTAATTCCCTGGGTCTTCCTTGCTCCCTTTCTTATAAATGGGAGTGACATGACCTTTTTTCCAGCCCCCAGGGACCTCTCCTGACAGCCATGACTTTTCAAATATGATGGAGAGCGGCTCAGCAACCTAGTGCAGCATGTCCTGTCAAAAATGCTGCTCAGTATTCCAAGACAATAGCAACATTTATAGTGTCTAAAAATAGTAACAGTAACAACAATACCAAAACCTTACATAAGGGCTCTCATTAGTATATTGCATGGGATTTTCAAAAGCGGACTAGCTCTCTTCATTCTACGAATGAAGTAGCTGAGGTACAAGAAGGAAAAGCTATTTGCCCCCCTTCATCTAGAAGTTCTCGGGCAGAAATGAAACCTGTGCCCATGACATGATACTGCTCTCTATCCCTTGTCCCCCTGAAAAGCTCTGGAAGTTACTTCCATGAGAAGTTTTCTTCAGTGTAAATCACTTAAAAAGGTAGATTCCACTGTCAAGGATCAAAATTTATTCGTTGCTGGTTGTGAATTAATGCAAAGCAATACAGAGGCTGTATTTCAGCAGTAGGGAATTGTACACTAGGAAGAGGTTATGAAGGGAACGAAGTCTGCAGGGAATTTTCTCTTTGTGTACATATTTTCCTTGTCCCAGCTGCATCGGATGTCCAGGATGCGTTGCTTTCTTTTATTCCTCCTCACTTACTAATCGCCTGGGATATTAGTTGAAGTAGTGACTTCCTGCCACTCCTTTGATTTCCTGAAAAGAAACACAGTAAACATGAGGAAACCAGCACACTTGAGAATGAAGAGAACAGGAAGCACAAGGAACCAGAAGAGGAAAAGACAGAAGAGAAAACCATTCACCAAGAACCACAGAGGAAGAAGCACCAACCAGAGGCAATTGGTTTACTAATGGGGATTTCACTAGAAATTGTGCTCTGTATTCCAAACCGGCTTTTTCTTAGTCTCTCCCATGCTAGTCTCCTTCAGCTGTCTCATCTACTCATCTCACAGCAGAAATCACCCATAGCCCTTACAGAACACCTGAGAGGTGTGAAAAGCCTGTGCACAGCTGATAGCAGTTGACATGACATTGTCATACTTCTCAACTGCCTAGGGGTATGTGAAGATCATTTCCATTCTCTACTGGAAGTTGATCAGCAGGTTGAGAAGACAACAGGGTCTGCAGGTCTAAGTAATCCTGGGAAGAACAGACCCTGCATTTGTCTCAGTATGGCAAATTGAGGAATTGATAGTAGAATGCAGCCTGGGAGCAGCACAGTCAGAAAATGAAAAGAGGGGAGACATAATTGCACAGGAGGAGGAATACATCTTTGGAGGAAGGAACTGTTTAAAAAGAGGAAGAGGCATGGAGTTGAAAGAATGTGGAAAAAGACTGAGAAAAGGAACAGAAAAGCTGAAAAGCTGTGTGCAACTGGGAGAAAGGAGCAATTAAACACAGGGAAGGAAGCAAAGATGGTAACAGAAAGACTACAGTGGGAAATACAGTTGGCTGGTTTTTTCCTCCCTTATAGAAAATACACTGCAAATGTATTACTACAAAATCAATATCTAAAAGTAACCATTTACATTGAATGGAAAGTGGAGTCCAAACTCTAGAGGGACTCTAGAGGACTGAAATAAATAGGCAGGTTCCCACACCCCCTTCCCTCAGCACAACAAATCCAAATGCTAGATTTAGTAAGAAGACGGTTTTGGTGTGGGGTCTTTTCTTTTTCCTCTTTTCCTGAATGATATTATGGTTGTATGTGTGTAATGGAAAATATATGAAGCATTTCTGTTCTCATTGCTTCACTACTTCATTATTATAGTTTTCACAACATGCTGGGCTCGGGACAAGTGACTCAAATTGGCCAACAGGATCATTCCATGCCAGTTACATCATGCCGAGTATAAAATGCAGGGGGTGTTGCAGTGTTGGCGCGCGAACAGCAGGGACCGGCAGGGAGCGTGCTCTCGGCTCGGGGCTTTGTTTTACTCGCGGCGCGAGCTCGGGTCTTTTGTGTCGCGGCGGCGGTTTGCGCGGGCTGCGGCGCGGTGTCCGTTACGGGGAGTGCGCCATCGGAACTGCTCATCTCGGCAAAAGGTTGTATCGTTCATTGTTATCTGTTCTTCCCCTGTTATTTCCAGTAAAAAATACCCTTATCGCAACCTGCGAGGTTCCGGTGTTTTGGTTTCCCTCCCCCGCTCCGGGGGAATTCTGAACGCGTGGTCCCCGGCTCCGGTGAAACCACAACATATTTACACAGAAAAATTGAGAAAAGCAGTTAAATGAGAGCACATTGTAAACCAAACTACTGTTCCTTCAGGTCATGTAGATCACTAAGATCACTAGCTACTAATTAGGGCAACAAACTGCAGGCAGCCTACCAGACAGCTACACAAGAGAAGCACGCAGTAGCATCATGTTCACAAAAAAGGAGGTTGATTGAACAAGAGCTCATTCAATCTTTTGTGACTTCACAAAATGGAGGAGTATGTGGAAGATCATAACAGTTTTTGTTCAAGAGACGGATTCACTCCCACACAGAATGCTCGTGAGTTTAGGCATAACATAAAGGGCATCAATAAGCCAAGTGGCTCCAGTTTTTGCCATTCCTTGACAGTCAGAGATAACAGTGTTTAATCACTGACAAGAAATGGAGAAGGAGAAGTAAGGGGAACTGTGAACCTTAATAAAGACTGTATTTCAGGTGTGTTCTTGCTTCAGCTGGACATTCTGTAGAAATTTGTGCAGAAATGCAGGATGTCAGAAAGTACACTAATGCCAACATGACATTGTAAGGAGTGCTCCAAATCATGCCTACATTCTGCTTGAAACAGGAGTCCGGACCTCATGCTTGAGGACACTGCAGGCACACTATCCAGAGAGAAATTAATGCTCAGACACGGGGTTCTGAGAAGCCTTACAATGCTCTGGAACAGGAGCTAGGGGCCAATATTATTTCTTTGAGCCATCCTAGGTCTGCAGCTTTCTTACCCTTTCCACTCATGCTGTATTTCACCTGATTTTCAGTGAAGTTGAAATGGCTGTCAACAGCCAAACAAGTCAAATCTCAAGACTAGAAGAAACCTGTCACTGAACACTGGAAGGTGAGGTGTGATCACAGCAGGGAATGAGCACAAAGTGCCTTCTAATAATATAGTCATACAAGTGCTGATCTATTGGCAGTGTGGCCATAGGAATATTTATTCTAAAGACCTCTCTTATGAAGTTTCAGCTTCTCTAACATTATTGAAGTAAAAATAGCAACGATGAATTGAGTAAATATCAGAAACATTTTCATACCTGAAGTCGGTGACTTTTTTCCACTTTGTTTCATTGTCTTTGTCCTAAAAAAAACCACCCAGAAAAAGACATTATGTCTTTTCCAACAAACTCAGTATTACCCTAATAATATATTTATGTACCAGCATCAGTATCACATAGGTGCCTTTTTAACCCCTTTCTGTCTACAGTAGAAACATGTATTGCTATTCTTTACTGAGAGGGTGGTCAGGCACTGGAACAGGCTTCCCAGTGAAGGGGTCACAGCACCGAGCTTGGCCGAGTTCAGGAGGCATCTGGACGATGCCCTCAGTCACATGCTCTGATTTGCCTGGCCCTGTGTGGAGCCAGGAGTTGGACTGGGTGATCCTTACGGGTCACTTCCAACTCAGGAGATTCTATGATTTTATGTAGTAAGCCTTGTTGAAGTGCAAGCACACTAAATGTATAAAGATATTTGAATGTTAGAATCTCCACTTATATATGATGTATCTGAACACATCACGCATCTGAACACATCACTTCGAGCCTAGGTGGAGCTTGAGAAGTGCTTATGTTGAAGGTCAAGGAGACCACTAGCACTTAAGTCAGTGAACATTCATGCACTTTTGCTTGATTGCCCGTCTTTCTGAAACAAGGAGTGGGAGGGTGGGCAGATGGAATGGTCTTTCAAAAGTCCCTAAACATCTGAGAACCCAAGTCTGGATACTTGGAAACCCCACCTGGTATTCGTCAGCTTCCTAGCATTAGGAAAATCACAGTAACCCTGAAAAGGTGTTGCAGTAATATATTTTCTGAAGACAAAAACATGACACATTTTACTTTTCAAAGTTATCAGCAGAAACTAAGTATGTCAGAATCCTTTTCCAGACAGACCTACCTTGTCTTCCTATTTTCTGTGGTTTTGCTCTTCTTCGCATCCAGAGGATCTATATTGTTTGACAACAGGGGGGTTTCTCGCCTAGTTGATTTCAGTGAGGTGTGGAAGGCTTCCTCTCGCCAAGTTGATTTCAGTGAGGTGTGGAAGGCTTCCCCTTTCCTTCCACCTTCTCCTGTGGTGCCCACTGCACCTGAGAAAGCAACTTGTTTGGAGGAGCTTTGCTTTGTAACAAATTTTTCCTCCATTTCGGGGTTAGTTGCCGGCGAGGGAAGAAGCAGGCCTACTCAATATGAGTGATACAAGCAACTTCGTTTATTATCTCTAAGTTAGCTTCTTTTATACATTGTGGTTAATATATGCCTACTAGTCAAACTATCATTGGTTATTAGTTACAAGTTACATCATCATAAGCCTGCCTCTTGTTTTCATTCTTACAACTCTTGTTTTCATTCTTACAGCTCCTTTAACCAGTTTTTCCCGGATTCAGTTGCTTCTTCTGAGGGCTATCTTCATTTAAGGTCATCTTGACCCTGATGCTGATTGGTCATGCCGCGCTTCTTCTGCTCTGCTTTACTCTGCACTCCGTGCCTGCGTGCACGTACACAGTTCCTTATGTACGCATATGCAGCTCAGCTATATCTCCATGACCATTGTCTGTCAGCCATTCTCCAACAATTCCCCTTTTTTTCTTCTGAACAACAAGAGCGGTACCTTTGCCTTGCAGGGTATAAGCTAATAAAATACGTACTACTATAATAGCAACTATAATAATCAATAGCCATCGTATACCTTCCTTAACCAAGTCACTAAGCCAACCTGTTATTCCCCAAGAGCTTAACCAACCATCTAACCTCCCATTAAACACTGTAACCTTCTTTACATGATCTTTCAACCATTTTAAATGTTCTTGGATTGATTGTCCATGATCTGACAAATTAAAACAACACTTTCCTTCAATAGTTTCACATCCATGGCCTTGGACAAGGAATAGAAAATTAATTGCAGCTCTATTTTGCAGCGTAGCATGGCGGACAGAATCAATATCAAGGAAAAGACTAGAAAGTGCAAGGGAAGTAGCATTTGTTTGTTTTGCTAGCCAACACCTCAACTTGTTTAGGTGATTGTGTACAGCTGCTGCTGACACCCCTGGAGCGAGAAGAGATGCAGATATAATCTCTTCCAGTGACCAGAATGTTACCTGGCCGTTGCATTCTTTGTTAAAAGCATGTATCTGCCTTCTGGTTCGGTGATGATGACGGCTCATGTTAAATATCATAGGGGTGTTAGGCGTTAGCAGAGATAAGCGGCCAAGCGTGCATGGCCCCCCTCTTAGACGTGACGGGATACCTGGCCAGGCACGGTCTCCGCATCTCAGTAAATTACCAGGCGGTAGCTGCAAGGGATGGTTAGTAGATATCGAAATGTTAGGTGAAGTATAATTGCACCAGCTTGTAGTGTTGCGATTAACAGCCATGCTAGAATTTACATTGGTGGGCGAGCTTTGGTTCCTACGTGTATGGTTAAAATACAAGTATGCATCAGCCTTTACTGAACCCAGAAGCTCCAACTCCTGCGGTTCCTGAGGTAATACAGGAAGGTAACCAGCTCATCCATCCCATAAACGAAAAGCTATACTATAAAATGTGGCAATCTAAAAACCTCTAATTGGTTACACATGCTGTTCACACCAAAGTGATTAATTAGTAATTATAACGAGTTTTGATAAGCATACCTTATAGCAAAACATTGTTAGTTTACCTTTAATGTCTAAAAGTTATCTGCACAGCTGCTGTGCTATGGCCATCTCATTATGGCTGGTTGATGACATGTTCACTTACTTCCAAATACTTTCTCACAGCTCCTTGATTTAAGGGAGTCTGTACACCTGCTTTCAAGGCCGCTATGCTTTGAAAAAGTGATTACCAAAACTTCTCAACATGAGTAATTTTGTTGTTTCATGGGAATTTCAAGGATACTGTCAGAGTCTGTGTCTTTGCGAGGAGAGCCAGGTTGCCGGCAGGCCTGCTGTCCCCCTTGACAAATTTTTCTCTTTTTGTATCTGCGCCACAAAACTGCTTTTAGAGGTTCCTGCAAGGGCCCTTTTCAGAAAGCTCAACAAGCATGGCAGTAAATGTAAGACAAGTACCGAATTGTCAAATCCAATAATCCAAATTTGACCATTGACAATATCCATCCTGAAATTTCCCACTCATGAAACCAATTCTGTTCGATCTCTTAATTTCTGAATGCTCACATGAATCGACTGAGAGTGGTCAGCCAGATTCCTGCAGCACATACCTTCCAAAACTTTTCACAATTATGTCTGTGAGCCAGCAGCACAAATCAGCTGCTGCATGCTTCACAGAATCCATATCTGTAGCTAAGTGCCTTGATACCTTTGCTGTTGTACCTGTTTGCTTTGCCAATCAGAAGTGTCAGAAGTGCAGATAACTTCAGCCTCACGTCTCCGTGCAGGCACCAATTGCAGCCTGTGACCTTAGGCTGTGCAGAAATCACTATTTCTCTAATTTTTATTTACCACTAACACACTCATATTTAAAAGAGTATTCAAAATGTCCCGCAGCAAAACTCATAGTCCATTGTGGCTGCACTTGGAACACTTGACTTCAGTTACTGTGATCAGGATCCCGTCCTGGTTCATGCAAGCTTGATTTCTTCTGGATCCACAGCTTTATCTGCTTGGTTCCCATATCTGTAATGACATAGGCAAATCTCCTTTCCCAAGTTAATACCTGTAACTTCATTTCACTAACATCTAACATGAACTTTTCCGTTCAAAACATACAGAGCCTCATTTAATCAACCAGCTGGAGAGCTATCCTTCTCTCCCCCTTATTGTTTGTGAAGCAAACGCTTGAGAGTTTGATTCATATGTTCTGTCATGGTTTTGGACTGTACAAGCCCTTTAATCTCAGCAACCAACAAGTGGTATTGTCGTTAAAGCACTTTAGCAGCTTGGTAAACAAAATTTCATGCAACTTCTGAGCTCGTGCAAAGCTGTCTGCTGAGGGAGACCCCCCGGCCGGTGCAACCAGTCTGTCTGCTCTCTGATTTCTCCCTGCTAGACCTAGATGTAGTCAGTTAGCTCAGTGTGGCTGTGAGTCTGGGTAACAGAGTACTGATGCATAATACCACACATTGATCTAATCCAGTCAACATTTCTAAGTAATTTTTGAACATCATTTAACATGCCAACCCCAGTTTTGATTGCAATCCTCTGAGGTGTTACAGTACTTTTATCAATTTGTCAGTCCGAATATCTTCACACTGGCTTATTTTGAATTTTTCTATGGAGTAATCTGTAACGCCTTGCTTTTCAAATACACTGTTAACTCATGAATCAAACTTTCAACGTCCAAGTTTTTCCCACAATCAATATAATAACCATATAATGATAAAAGATTAGATCAGGATGTGTTTTTCGTACTGGAGCAAACGCCCAGGCTACATAAGCCTGGCACATAGTTGCTGAATTATTTTTTTTTTTTTTTCCTTGTGGGAGCGTACCCAGTGACACCTTTTGAAAAGAAAAAAAAACCAAACTTTTTTTTAAAAAAAAATTTTTTGCTTGTTCCACAAACTTGTGGAAGGCTTTACAAGACCCTTAGTCAGTTGCTCCCGTATTAAATCATGTAAGTGGCCAATTTTTTTTAATTTTTTTTTTCTCAAGTAAGCAGCTATTGCTGCCCTTTTTCTAACCAGCCTTGCTCTCAGTGGACAAACACAGCCCTGAACTTATAGCACATACAAACAAACGAATGCTGCAAACCAATTAATCAGACAAACGACATTGCTAGACACGAGTTGTCACATCCAGCCCATATGGGTGGGAGGGTTGGGGTGTGGGGGGGCTGGGGGGGGTGGTGGGGTGGTTCTCGGCCACTGCCCGCAGTGCTGTTCTCCCCCCGCCATAAACCACAGTGTGATCCCGTTGTTCACCATGACTGAGCCCCGGGTGAGTGCTAGGACCCCGTTCCTTCCACCTCCCACTGGCCCGCTACTAACTCTCTCTCTGCCACCCGCTTTTTCCCACACAAACTTTTCCCTGGTGATTCCCGCGATTGAGTAGGAATCAAAATACCCTGATTTAGCTGTTTTTCCCGTTCTCACGCCACCTTACATGACCAGGCTCCTCCGAGCCGTCTGTGCAGAGTCTCTCGGGTGTCAGGAGGCAGCGATATATTGATGAGTGTCCCTGATCCGATGGTTGTTGAAGCTGATACTTGTCCATCTCCATAGGATTCTCTGTCCTTAGGTTTCTTGTCTGTGCTCATAGGTTCCTTGTCCACGGGGGCAACACTGTTCTGTGCCTGAATCGGTGATTCTCCGTAGTTTTCGGGTGGGGGCTCAAACCCTTTTACAACAGGGCATGCCGTTGTCTGCTCTGCTTTGTTTTCCAGCTTTTCAAGGACAAGTCTAAGTTGTTGATGCTGGTTAACATTTTCGACTGCGCCATAGGGTGTTTTAGGTTCAGTAAAAGTCAGAGGCAGATAGATATTAAAGGCAGTCAGTTGTACGTTTGTTTTCACATTTTTTCTTTCCAAAGGCATCACAGTGGAGGGAGTGCAGACCGTGGTGGCAGATTTACGTGCACTACTCGCTCCCCTTCAGTTCCGACAGATTTATAACTTTGCTCTGATAACACGGCATTTTTACTTAGTCTAGTAACTGGGATAGGTGAAAGAGCACCCAGAAACAAAACCACATTCTCCGTAGTAGATTTTCTTTTTCTTTTTGAATCAGTTCTGTAGAACCCGTAATCAGTGTTAAAGCTGCAAAGGCTGAAGCGGCAGCAACGAGTTCTGCCTCTATTTCAGTTAAAGTTCTTTTACTTAATTTCCTGAGAGTTTTTAACGACTTAGCTTTTTTCACCCCAACTGAGGGTTTGTCAAGGATTTAAATTCCTATAGTTTACAACCGCAAAAAGTTTGCCTTTCCGGGTCCACTCAGTTAACTCGTGAACTGTATGCGGGTTCTGAAAACAACCCTTGTCATACCATGCCTGCTATCAGGTCCTTTACCGGACCTATACTTTGCTTTTGTAAAAAGCTTTGTAATAATTTGAGAGCTACCTCTGTTTCCATGACGTCTTCAATTTATGGTGCGGCCGATCCCTGGTAGCCTCGGTGCTGCGGACGAGCGCGTGTCCTCGGGTCGATCCCCGTACTTTGCCGCTGGATCTTATTATCCCTCCACGCGTCCCGGGCCGATCTCCGGACTTTTGCCACCGGAGAATTCCCCGCCTATCGCCGCTGATGGGTCCGTCCCAGCCGCGCCGGCTCCGGTCGATTTCGGATCCCTGGAGCATAGTCGCAGGCCCTTCCCGTACAGACTCCTGGTACGTTAGTCCCAGCGTCCCTGGTGCGGGCGCCAATTGCCGGCGAGGGAAGAAGCAGGCCTACTCAATATGAGTGATACAAGCAACTTCGTTTATTAGCTCTAAGTTAGCTTCTTTTATACATTGTGGTTAATATATGCCTACTAGTCAAACTATCATTGGTTATTAGTTACAAGTTACATCATCATAAGCCTGCCTCTTGTTTTCATTCTTACAACTCTTGTTTTCATTCTTACAGCTCCTTTAACCAGTTTTTCCCGGATTCAGTTGCTTCTTCTGAGGGCTATCTTCATTTAAGGTCATCTTGACCCTGATGCTGATTGGTCATGCCGCGCTTCTTCTGCTCTGCTTTACTCTGCACTCCGTGCCTGCGTGCACGTACACAGTTCCTTATGTACGCATATGCAGCTCAGCTATATCTCCATGACCATTGTCTGTCAGCCATTCTCCAACAGTTAGTCACACCTCGTGAGCTGTCCCTCTGGAAGGAAAAATGAAAGATTAACAGTAGCAACTGACAAAGAGCTCTGTGCATAGCTGATAGTACAACTGGAAATTTGTGATAGTTTCCTATATGGTAGTCCCTACATCCTGACTATTCTGCTATAAAGTGTGTCAGACAGACCATCCATAGGAAATATGATATGCTAATCTAGAAGACTTACGTTTCTCCTACATGATCAGTTTGTTGGGGGTTATTGGTCTACAGGGCTAGAGGTGACTGTGCAGTTCATCAAGGGATAACAAATCCCAAAGCTTAATGTCTGAGAGCTGTTTGTGGCTTCACCCCAAGTTCTCTGCTGATTCATGTCCAGGACTCCCTTAGGATTGTCCTCTTCCTTTTGCTCATATTCAGAAACTGAGATAAGAACTTTTTTCAGCCAAAAGGAACAACTTAAGAACATACCCCTGACTATGAGGGAAAACTAAACATCAAACTCTAAGTAGTATGTCATTTTTTGAGTCACAAAATTTTACAAGGGCTATGGCATGCCTAGCATCCTCACTCTCACTGCCCTGAAAAATCTGTATAGAAATTGCAACAAGCCAGTTATTTTGATAAAGAGAACTGTAGCTCCTTCATAGCACACAAAAACATTGACTTGAGAGTTAGTAAAGAATATTGGTACAAGTGACACTTTCTGGTTGGTCAGCCTGAACTTTTGATCTCTACTTGTTAAAGACTCACATTTTCTGATGAGTTGTTTGGGCTGGGAGCTCTCTTGCGACGCAGGACAAAATCCTCGGATTTTACATTGACTTCAGCATTCCCAGTATTTTGTGGTTTTTTCAGGAGAGATATGAGCTTCAGCCATTGGTGGAATAGGTATTGTTCCTGGTCTGGTGGGGCACAGAGTTCTAAGTAATGGGAATGGCCATTTGCTAATTTTAACATGAGGCAGTGCTTCTCTGTGTTGTGGACGGAGAGTTCCACAAGCGTCAGGGGGAGGAGCCTATTAAAAAAGGGGAAATGCATTGTTAGACACAGGTGAAGATTCCTTTCAAAGAAGACTGTTAAAGGCGTTTGCTGATTCTAAACTTTCAGGCTGCTTTTTGCTAGCTTATAGAAACTTGATGCATGCTTTATTCTGAACAATAGCTTTGCTTATATCCCTAACCACTAAGGTACAAAATGACATACTGTTAAGAATGATAAGCACCAAGAATTTCTTTGAAGAATATTATAAACTTCAGGCAAACCAGAGCGTGCAAGCGGAACAAGAGGTCCCTAACCATGAAAGCAGGGAAATCAGCCCGAACCGGTTTGGGGAGGAAGAAGTGATCACTGAACTGAGAAAAACAGAAGGAACAGTATAACCAAAATTGATTAACTGAGTGATCCTGCTAGTGATTGAACAAGAACAATCAAAATATACGGATATGGATTAACCACAAGAATAATTAGTAACTTGCATAACTTTTACTTTGTTCTCTTATAATATAAATATCTGCAACCTACCACTCATCAGCGCGGTGTGATGAGACTCCGGTCTGCACCCGCCCGGCGCCGACTTCTTTTTCTCTGAATAAATCTTTGCTACTATGACACTCTCCGTGTGAGTGTTCCTTTTGTCGATAACAAAGACATTGTGTCTGTCAGACCTACAGCTAGACTAAGACTAAAAGTGAGAAACTAGAATAGGAAGAATCTGCTGAGGGGGTTTGGACACCGAATGCCTCTAGCTGGCTGTAGAAGGAATGTTGGGCAGCGGTGTACAGAATGGAGCCAAAGGATGTTGGCTTCTTTACAATACCTTTATTCCACTGCCTTATTCCCTGGAAATCTTGTACCCCCAGTACTCCTACCATTTCTCCGCTTCTGATATATTTAGGAAAAGGGTATTAAATATTTGTTATCATCATCTATCTGCATGTCTGCAATGATGACCTGAAATGATAACCAGAATGGGGCCCAAAGCTGCGTACTGAAGTGATTCTTCTAAATTTACTGTGCTAGTGCTGGGACAAAGAGTCAGTGCAAATATGAGGTCTGCTAATAAAGACACCCCTAAAAGGAGGAAATGGGAAACATTAATATTTCTTATTTACGCTTCAAATCAATATTTAACCCTTCTTGGTGCTAGCTGACCTGGTAAGTACTAGGTGTTCCATGTGGGATAGCTGCTCTGACGGTTTCCAGAAGTCTGACATAATCTTCTGTCGGGACACAGGCTCCTCACGTGCTATCAGCATCACATTAGGTACTGGTGAGCTGGGACTGGTAGCACAGATGCCAACGGTCACATAACTGGGTCGGTTATGGAGACAAATTGAGTCTCCTCTTGCATTAACCTGGAAAAAAAAAAAAGCACTCCTTCAACACTGACATTTGCCATACACTCTCACAGAGAATGTACTACTGATACATTTCATAGTGTTTTGACTTGGGGGCCCTAGAGCTTAGGTGCTAGGTTAGGGAGGTGAGAGGGGAATGTGGAATACTGAGACAGGAATGTCTGTGAATGAAAAGAGGGGAGAAGTTTAATAATGATAAAAGAGGGCTGAAAATCACTGGCTCTTGCATCATTTCCATCATTAGGTATCTGATTTCTGCCATCAGAAGCATCTTGAATATTTTGAATTTCTCTTAGTGTAAACATAATGGAAGATATACTCCATTCTGATTCACAGTCTTCATCAGCATTGCTGTGATATGAGACCTGATTATGAACCAGAAGCCTGTACAACAGTCCTAGCAATTGCTACAGGAAGGAGTTGGGCTGACATGGAAGGGTGAAAATATCACTTTTTGTTCTCTAATTTGCAGCATTGCTGTTTCTAGGTTTCTGGACTATTGCCTGTGAAGTAAAGGAAGAATGAGTCTATAGGAGGAGGGAAACACTATCTGTTGTGTGTGCAGTAAACAGAGAATTAGTGAGAATAAATGAGGAATACCCTGTTGAAGTAAAGGAGTGAAAAAAGGGTATTGATTGCACACAATTTTATCTTGAGCATGGCACGTGATTTCATTTGTACAGCTTTTTACCTCAAGAAACTTGCTCTCGAAGAGGGGAACAGAGGAAAAAGGATGATACTCTCCTTGGTTAAGGAGTCTCTTAAGGTCACCCACAACACAGGCCTGACTTGAACTGATGCTCTCAAAACTAAACTTCTTATTCATTTTGCCTACCCACAAACCAAAAAACAAGTTTACAATTGAAAGGGAATAGAAACAAAGCAGCTTGTATGTTAAAAAAAAAACTTTCAATGATTATGAAGGGAAACATAATACTTCCAGATAGGTTTAATTATAGTACTAAAAAGCAGAACTTCCCCATCAAAACGCCCATTCTTAAGAACACGCAGTCTCAAGTACAAAGGGGAACTTAGTAAGGCTTTGTCACAGCTTTTGGTTCCTCTTTGTCAGCATTGCTGTGATAGGAGACCTGATTATGAACCAGGATCCTGCTAGGTGCTGCACAAACACAGAGTGGAAAAACATTCCAGGTAATTTATATGTAAGACATGAAATTGCAGAAAGAGAAAAATGAGAAAATACAAGGAGATACGAATAAATTTATAAATACAATCAACTGACATGTTCTGTACCATTGTCAGGGTTTGGTTTTGATAGGCATCAAAGAAAAAAGTGTGTCCTAAGAACAAATTTAAGAGACGCCAGTGTGTTAAATTTGTGAATATTTGGTAGAACCTCCTCCCATGTGTAAGAGACAGTATGGAAAAAAAATTTAAAAGTCAAGGGCTATTTTTTTTTCCCCTTTTTAATGTAAATGAGTCAGTGGTGGAGCGACTTTCTCGAGTTGATTGGTTAGGACAACTGCCTCTTTGATAGTAAATACAGTCTGATAAATAAGGAAGGGATCAATCATAAAGTATCTGGAAAACAGAGGGATATCTAATTAACATTCTGCATGTGTATCAACAAAGCAAGAGTGAATTAATTAAGGCAAAAACCAAAGGATATTGCAACTATCAAGGTGAAGTGATGAAATCCTGTGAAAAACAGAGTTGATATACACCCTGTAAATAGAATGCAGATGTATTAAACTCACTGTGAATGCAGTGCTGTAGGTATAGACTGTTGGCAGAGTCTTGCAGGGTTCTTTGCCACTGCTTAGGGTTAAGAGGCCTGCAAGGATGCTAGAAGCTGCATGGGGGGAGACATTTTCTAAGGAAGGCTGACGGCCATTTTGGCTAGGTTGAACTGATACTGGTGGCTAAAAACCATAATGAGTTAGCGCAGAACCAGAAGCCTGTACAACAGTCCTAGCAATAGCTACAGGAAGGAGTTGGGCTGACATGGAAGGCTGAAAATATCACTTTTTGTTCTCTAATTTGCAGCATTGATTGCACACAATTTTATCTTGAGCATGGCATGTGATTTCATTTGTACAGCTTCTTACCTCAAGAAACTTGCTCTCGAAGAGGGGAACAGAGGAAAAAGGATGATACTCTCCTTGGTTAAGGAGTCTCTTAAGGTTACCCACAACACAGGCCTGACTTGAACTGATGCTCTCAAAATCAAACTTCTTATTCATTTTGCCTACCCACAAACCAAAAAACAACTTCTCAGACTTCTTTGAGAGATATCATCACTGCCTGCCTGAACAATGAGTAACGGGTAGTAATCAGAGGGATGAACCAGATCCAGGATTTTTCTAGTTATGTCCTTGATCAGTGCTCCAGGGAGGCAGCACACTTCCCTACGGGTAGGGTCTGGCCTGCATATGGGGCCCTCTGTTCCCTTGAGAAGGGAACCCCCAACCAGAATCACCTTTCTGTCTTTCCTAGTGGAGGAAGTCTTGAGGCATGGAGTTGTCTTCCTCATTCTTAGCCTCCTGTTAGGGGGATCGTCCCCCACCTTCCCATTTGCCTCCTCTTCAACTCCCAGCACCTCAAACCTATTGCTTAGAGGGACCTGAGGAACCGAGGTAGGCAGGGAGGAGGTTTTCCCACGGCGCCGAGCTGGGACTATCTTCCAACCCTCTCCTTCTTTCTGGTCACTGACTTTTCCCTGTTCTGCCTGGTAGGGCTGGGGAGCCATCATTTTATGGGGAAAATTTCCCTGGTGACTTTCCCTCTGTCTAGCTAGCGAGTTGCTCCACCAATCGATTTCCCTCTCACACTCCCTAAAGCTTCTTAGTCTCTCTACCTCTTCTTTGAGGTCTGCCCCCATGCTAAGCAGATCTTCCACCTGCTCACACCTCACACAGGTGAGATCGTCGACACCATCTGCCGGCAGAAGCAGGCTCAGGCACTCCCTACCGCCAGAGACTTGCACAGCCTCACTCCTGGACAGGCCCTCAGTCTGTGTCTCCATACTCTTAATGGGGCGAGCCCTCTGCCTGGTGGAGGCCATGGTAATCTGCTGCCTCAGAGACTGGCAGTAGGTGAGACAGGTCCCCGGTGCTGAGAGCCGGAACTTACCTGCCCGGCCACACGAGCTACAGGGTCAGCCGTGCGCACGCGCTGACCTCCCCTCTCTGCGTCAGGTAGGCAGCGACTAGTCGCCGCCCTCCCTGAGGCTTTTTCTAGGCCATGGGCGCTGCTGAGGCCGCCATTGCCCTGGCAACGCCTACACCACAATCTTGTTGCTTGAGAGAAAGGCAGTTTAATAGGACAGAAAAAGAAGACAAAACCAATAATAAAAATCAGATAAAGCAAACAAGTGATGAACAGTACAATTGCTCACTAACCAAAGCCAATAGTCAACTAATTCTTGAGGCAGACTGTCTCCCCGCGCACCCCCATAGACAGAGCATAAGGTATGGACTATCGCTTTAGCCAGTTTGGGTCAGCTGCCTTGGCTGTGTCTCCTCCCAGCTTCTTGGACACCCCTTGCCTTCTCCTTTATGGGTCAGTATAAGAAACTGACTGAAGAAAACAAACTGTATCAGCCAAAACCAGGACACGAAGGAAGGAAAATCTGAGCTAAGAGAATGTCAGGGAGCAGTAGAGCCACAACAACTCTTCTATTGCAGGATAATATATTTACACCTAAGACAGGATTACTGTATGATGCTCTGTTGTGCCATGTATATGTACACATTATGGCATGGACAGCTGAGGTGCCTCTGCATCACTCATTGTTTTAATGTGTTGACATGTATTTCATCAGCTGTTGTAAGAGATGTTGCTATCAGGTTTTTGAGACACATTTTGCATGGCTTTGGGGGGTGTGTGTGTGTGTGTGGTGAATTCTGTAGCCTGATAGAAGCAAGACTGATGCAGCTCCATGCCCTCAGGATCAGCCAACAATACAGCTAAGCATGTGTTACCTCTATCTACCACTCACAAACTCACTTGCACAATACATATAGTCACCACCTGTGGCCTCATCCTATTCTGCTCTCTGGCTGATCAGGATGAAGGTCCATTGGTGGGAGAACCAGACATGTACACAATGCAGATCCCTGCAGCAGCCAGGCTCAGACATTTTGTTCAGCAACCTGGCCCCTGGATTCCAGTCTCCCCAGTAGCTGGCACCTGGACATACGAGCCTCTGAGGTTGCAACCCCACTCCTGTCACTGCTACAGACCCTTCACCCACAAACATGTGTATGTACATTGTGGTCTTTGAGGCAGCTGGCTTTGGACACACAGTCCACCCAGTAGCTGGTCCTGGAGCCTTGGTCAGTCCAGGTGCCTCCTCCACAGAGGCAACTGTGCATGCACACACACATGTGCTAGTTCCTCCCATGATCTTGCCTTTTCCTCGCCCAGGAAGAGAGTTAGAAATGACATTTAATAAAGCAGGACAGACTGTGGTGATACCAGGCAAGGCACAGGGCATGCCCAGACAAACGTACCTGTTTACATTTGACCAGCCCTTTTTATGCCTCTGTTTTCCTATGCCTGTTCATCCCCAAATCCCCTACACCCACTGGTTTTACCACCTTTGGTTCCTGTCCTAAACATCCCCTAAATCTTGTGTAATCATGTTTTTCCCCCTGCATTACATGACATGTTCTGCACCCCCAGGTGGTAACCTCAATAGCTTAAAAGATGATGGTGAGAGCCCTCCCATTGCCTCATGGTGATGGGTTTCATGCCTGGGGCCATGGGAGGGCCCAGCCAAGGTGTCTGTAAGGATTTAACTGGGGTTCCTGCCTGCCATTGTGCCCATGTGCTCCTCTGGGATTCTCCTACCTGCCATCCTCTTCATGCTCCTTCATGTGTGTGCTTTTTATCACACCCCTTAGCAAAAGTCTGTTATTAGTGTTGGTTGGGTTGTTTTGGGTTTTTTTGCTTTCATCTTACCTTAGCCAACACCTCTTAGAAAAAGTGTAGCTAATGGAGAAGGCAGCAGCATGACTCCTTAGCAATGTAGGCTGCCAAGAGCGTATTAAGTCCTGTTTTCTGCTCTGTTCTCTGGCTTTTCATAGATTATTGGGCAAATTGACTGGATTGTCCCAGATCACATGCTCTTCGCTCATGTGCTCCAGCGTGTAATCCAGGAGGATCTGTTCCATGATCTTCCCAGGCACAGAGGTGAGGCTCACCGGCCTGTAATTTCCTGGGTCTTCCTTGCTCCCTTTCTTATAACTGGGAGTGACATGACCTTTTTTCCAGCCCCCAGGGACCTCTCCTGACAGCCATGACATGATACTGCTCTCTATCCCTTGTCCCCCTGAAAAGCTCTGGAAGTTACTTCCATGAGAAGTTTTCTTCAGTGTAAATCACTTAAAAAGGTAGATTCCACTGTCAAGGATCAAAATTTATTCGTTGCTGGTTGTGAATTAATGCAAAGCAATACATAGGCTGTATTTCAGCAGTAGGTAATTGTACACTAGGAAGAGGTTATGAAGGGAACGAAGTCTGCAGGGAATTTTCTCTTTGTGTACATATTTTCCTTGTCCCAGCTGCATCGGATGTCCAGGATGCGTTGCTTTCTTTTATTCCTCCTCACTTACTAATCGCCTGGGATATTAGTTGAAGTAGTGACTTCCTGCCACTCCTTTGATTTCCTGAAAAGAAACACAGTAAACATGAGGAAACCAGCACACTTGAGAATGAAGAGAACAGGAAGCACAAGGAACCAGAAGAGGAAAAGACAGAAGAGAAAACCATTCACCAAGAACCACAGAGGAAGAAACACCAACCAGAGGCAATTGATTTACTAATGGGGATTTCACTAGAAATTGTGCTCTGTATTCCAAACCGGCTTTTTCTTAGTCTCTCCCATGCTAGTCTCCTTCAGCTGTCTCATCTACTCATCTCACAGCAGAAATCACCCATAGCCCTTACAGAACACCTGAGAGGTGTGAAAAGCCTGTGCACAGCTGATAGCAGTTGACATGACATTGTCATACTTCTCAACTGCCTAGGGGTATGTGAAGATCATTTCCATTCTCTACTGGAAGTTGATCAGCAGGTTGAGAAGACAACAGGGTCTGCAGGTCTAAGTAATCCTGGGAAGAACAGACCCTGCATTTGTCTCAGTATGGCAAATTGAGGAATTGATAGTAGAATGCAGCCTGGGAGCAGCAGAGTCAGAAAATGAAAAGAGGGGAGACATAATTGCACAGGAGGAGGAACACATCTTTGGAGGAAGGAACTGTTTAAAAAGAGGAAGAGGCATGGAGTTGAAAGAATGTGGAAAAAGACTGCACACAGAAAAATTGAGAAAAGCAGTTAAATGAGAGCACATTGTAAACCAAACTACTGTTCCTTCAGGTCATGTAGATCACTAAGATCACTAGCTACTAATTAGGGCAACAAACTGCAGGCAGCCTACCAGACAGCTACACAAGAGAAGCACGCAGTAGCATCATGTTCACAAAAAAGGAGGTTGATTGAACAAGAGCTCATTCAATCTTTTGTGACTTCACAAAATGGAGGAGTATGTGGAAGAAGATCATAACAGTTTTTGTTCAAGAGACGGATTCACTCCCACACAGAATGCTCGTGAGTTTAGGCATAACATAAAGGGCATCAATAAGCCAAGTGGCTCCAGTTTTTGTCATTCCTTGACAGTCAGAGATAACAGTGTTTAATCACTGACAAGAAATGGAGAAGGAGAAGTAAGGGGAACTGTGAACCTTAATAAAGACTGTATTTCAGGTGTGTTCTTGCTTCAGCTGGACATTCTGTAGAAATTTGTGCAGAAATGCAGGATGTCAGAAAGTACACTAATGCCAACATGACATTGTAAGGAGTGCTCCAAATCATGCCTACATTCTGCTTGAAACAGGAGTCCGGACCTCATGCTTGAGGACACTGCAGGCACACTATCCAGAGAGAAATTAATGCTCAGACACGGGGTTCTGAGAAGCCTTACAATGCTCTGGAACAGGAGCTAGGGGCCAATATTATTTCTTTGAGCCATCCTAGGTCTGCAGCTTTCTTACCCTTTCCACTCATGCTGTATTTCACCTGATTTTCAGTGAAGTTGAAATGGCTGTCAACAGCCAAACAAGTCAAATCTCAAGACTAGAAGAAACCTGTCACTGAACACTGGAAGGTGAGGTGTGATCACAGCAGGGAATGAGCACAAAGTGCCTTCTAATAATATAGTCATACAAGTGCTGATCTATTGGCAGTGTGGCCATAGGAATATTTATTCTAAAGACCTCTCTTATGAAGTTTCAGCTTCTCTAACATTATTGAAGTAAAATAGCAATGATGAATTGAGTAAATATCAGTAACATTTTCATACCTGAAGTCGGTGACTTTTTTCCACTTTGTTTCATTGTCTTTGTCCTAAAAAAAACCACCCAGAAAAAGACATTATGTCTTTTCCAACAAACTCAGTATTACCCTAATAATATATTTATGTACCAGCATCAGTATCACATAGGTGCCTTTTTAACCCCTTTCTGTCTACAGTAGAAACATGTACTGCTATTCTTTACTGAGAGGGTGGTCAGGCACTGGAACAGGCTTCCCAGTGAAGGGGCACAGCGCACCGAGCTTGGCCGAGTTCAGGAGGCATCTGGACGATGCCCTCAGTCACATGCTCTGATTTGCCTGGCCCTGTGTGGAGCCAGGAGTTGGACTGGGTGATCCTTACGGGTCACTTCCAACTCAGGAGATTCTATGATTTTATGTAGTAAGCCTTGTTGAAGTGCAAGCACACTAAATGTATAAAGATATTTGAATGTTAGAATCTCCACTTATATATGATGTATCTGAACACATCACGCATCTGAACACATCACTTCGAGCCTAGGTGGAGCTTGAGAAGTGCTTATGTTGAAGGTCAAGGAGACCACTAGCACTTAAGTCAGTGAACATTCATGCACTTTTGCTTGATTGCCCGTCTTTCTGAAACAAGGAGTGGGAGGGTGGGCAGATGGAATGGTCTTTCAAAAGTCCCTAAACATCTGAGAACCCAAGTCTGGATACTTGGAAACCCCACCTGGTATTCGTCAGCTTCCTAGCATTAGGAAAATCACAGTAACCCTGAAAAGGTGTTGCAGTAATATATTTTCTGAAGACAAAAACATGACACATTTTACTTTTCAAAGTTATCAGCAGAAACTAAGTATGTCAGAATCCTTTTCCAGACAGACCTACCTTGTCTTCCTATTTTCTGTGGTTTTGCTCTTCTTCGCATCCAGAGGATCTATATTGTTTGACAACAGGGGGGTTTCTCGCCTAGTTGATTTCAGTGAGGTGTGGAAGGCTTCCTCTCGCCAAGTTGATTTCAGTGAGGTGTGGAAGGCTTCCCCTTTCCTTCCACCTTCTCCTGTGGTGCCCACTGCACCTGAGAAAGCAACTTGTTTGGAGGAGCTTTGCTTTGTAACAAATTTTTCCTCCATTTCGGGGTTAGTCACACCTCGTGAGCTGTCCCTCTGGAAGGAAAAATGAAAGATTAACAGTAGCAACTGACAAAGAGCTCTGTGCATAGCTGATAGTACAACTGGAAATTTGTGATAGTTTCCTATATGGTAGTCCCTACATCCTGACTATTCTGCTATAAAGTGTGTCAGACAGACCATCCACAGGAAATATGATATGCTAATCTAGAAGACTTATGTTTCTCCTACATGTTCAGTTTGTTGGGGGTTATTGGTCTACAGGGCTAGAGGTGACTGTGCAGTTCATCAAGGGATAACAAATCCCAAAGCTTAATGTCTGAGAGCTGTTTGTGGCTTCACCCCAAGTTCTCTGCTGATTCATGTCCAGGACTCCCTTAGGATTATCCTCTTCCTTTTGCTCATATTCAGAAACTGAGATAAGAACTTTTTTCAGCCAAAAGGAACAACTTAAGAACATACCCCTGACTATGAGGGAAAACTAAACATCAAACTCTAAGCAGTATGTCATTTTTTGAGTCACAAAATTTTACAAGGGCTATGGCATGCCTAGCATCCTCACTCTCACTGCCCTGAAAAATCTGTATAGAAATTGCAACAAGCCAGTTGTTTTGATAAAGAGAACTGTAGCTCCTTCATAGCACACAAAAACTTTGACTTGAGAGTTAGTAAAGAATATTGGTACAAGTGACACTTTCTGGTTGGTCAGCCTGAACTTTTGATCTCTACTTGTTAAAGACTCACATTTTCTGATGAGTTGTTTGGGCTGGGAGCTCTCTTGCGACGCATGACAAAATCCTCGGATTTTACATTGACTTCAGCATTCCCAGTATTTTGTGGTTTTTTCAGGAGAGATATGAGCTTCAGCCATTGGTAGAATAGGAATTGTTCCTGGTCTGGTGGGGCACAGAGTTCTAAGTAATGGGAATGGCCATTTGCTAATTTTAACATGAGGCAGTGCTTCTCTGCGTTGTGGACGGAGAGTTCCACAAGCGTCAGGGGGAGGAGCCTATTAAAAAAGGGGAAATGCATTGTTAGACACAGGTGAAGATTCCTTTCAAAGAAGACATTGTGTCTGTCAGACCTACAGCTAGACTAAGACTAAAAGTGAGAAACTAGAATAGGAAGAATCTGCTGAGGGGGTTTGGACGCCGAGTGCCTCTAGCTGACTGTAGAAGGAATGTTGGGCAGCGGTGTACAGAATGGAGCCAAAGGATGTTGGCTTCTTTACAATACCTTTATTCCACTGCCTTATTCCCTGGAAATCTTGTACCCCCAGTACTCCTACCATTTCTCTGCTTCTGATATATTTAGGAAAAGGATATTAAATATTTGTTATCATCATCTATCTGCATGTCTGCAATGATGACCTGAAATGATAACCAGAATGGGGCCCAAAGCTGCGTACTGAAGTGATTCTTCTAAATTTACTGTGCTAGTGCTGGGACAAAGAGTCAGTGCAAATATGAGGTCTGCTAATAAAGAGACCCCTAAAAGGAGGAAATGGGAAACATTAATATTTCTTATTTACGCTTCAAATCAATATTTAACCCTTCTTGGTTCTAGCTGACCTGGTAAGTACTAGGTGTTCCATGTGGGATAGCTGCTCTGACGGTTTCCAGAAGTCTGACATAATCTCCTGTCGGGACACAGGCTCCTCACGTGCTATCAGCATCACATTAGGTACTGGTGAGCTGGGACTGGTAGCACAGATGCCAACGGTCACATAACTGGGTCGGTTATGGAGACAAATTGAGTCTCCTCTTGCATTAACCTGAAAAAAAAAAAGCACTCCTTCAACACTGACATTTGCCATACACTCTCACAGAGAATGTACTACTGATACATTTCATAGTGTTTTGACTTGGGGGCCCTAGAGCTTAGGTGCTAGGTTAGGGAGGTGAGAGGGGAATGTGGAATACTGAGACAGGAATGTCTGTGAATGAAAAGAGGGGAGAAGTTTAATAATGATAAAAGAGGGCTGAAAATCACTGGCTCTTGCATCATTTCCATCATTAGGTATCTGATTTCTGCCATCAGAAGCGTCTTGAGTACCATTATTTTGAATTTCTCTTAGTGTAAACATAATGGAAGATATGCTCCATTCTGATTCACAGTCTTTGTCAGCATTGCTGTGATATGAGACCTGATTATGAACCAGAAGCCTGTACAACAGTCCTAGCAATTGCTACAGGAAGGAGTTGGGCTGACATGGAAGGGTGAAAATATCACTTTTTGTTCTCTAATATGCAGCATTGCTGTTTCTAGGTTTCTGGACTATTGGCTGTGAAGTAAAGGAAGAATGAGTCTATAGGAGGAGGGAAACACTATCTGTTGTGTGTGGAGTAAACAGAGAATTAGTGAGAATAAATGAGGAATAACCTGTTGAAGTAAAGGAGTGAAAAAAGGGTATTGATTGCACACAATTTTATCTTGAGCATGGCATGTGATTTCATTTGCACAGCTTCTTACCTCAAGAAACTTGCTCTCGAAGAGGAGAACAGAGGAAAAAGGATGATACTCTCCTTGGTTAAGGAGTCTCTTAAGGTCACCCACAACACAGGCCTGACTTGAACTGATGCTCTCAAAACCAAACTTCTTATTCATTTTGCCAACCCACCAACCAAAAAATAACTTCTCAGACTTCTTTGAGAGATATCATCACTGCCTGCCTGAACAATGAGTAACGGGTATTAATCAGAGAGATGAACCAGATCCAGGATTTTTCTAGTTATGTCCTTGATCCGTGCTCCAGGGAGGCAGCACACTTCCCTACGGGTAGGGTCTGGCCTGCATATGGGGCCCTCTGTTCCCTTGAGAAGGGAACCCCCAACCAGAATCACCTTTCTGTCTTTCCTAGTGGAGGCAGTCTTGAGGCATGGAGTTGTCTTCCTCATTCTTAGCCTCCTGTTAGGGGGATCGTCCCCCACCTTCCCATTTGCCTCCTCTTACACTCCCAGCACCTCAAACCTATTGCTTAGAGGGACCTGAGGAACCGAGGTAGGCAGGGAGGAGGTTTTCCCACGGCGCCGAGCTGGGACTATCTTCCAACCCTCTATTTCTTTCTGGTCACTGACTTCTCCCCGTTCTGCCTGGTAGGGCTGGGGAGCCATCATTTTTTGGGGAAAATTTCCCTGGTGACTTTCCCTCTGTCTAGCCAGCGAGTTGCTCCACCAATCGATTTCCCTCTCACACTCCCTAATGCTTCTTAGTCTCTCTACCTCTTCTTTGAGGTCTGCCCCCATGCTAAGCAGATCTTCCACCTGCTCACACCTCACACAGGTGAGATCGTCGACACCATCTGCCGGCAGGAGCAGGCTCAGGCACTCCCTACAGCCAGAGACTTGCACAGCCTCACTCCTGGACAGGCCCTCAGTCTGTGTCTCCATGCTCTTAATGGGGCGAGCCCTCTGCCTGGTGGAGACCACACTCCTGGGCAGGCCCTCGGCCTGGCTCCCCATACTCTTAATGGGGCGAGCCCTCTGCCTGGTGGAGGCCATGGTAATCTGCTGCCTCAGAGACTGGCAGTAGGTGAGACAGGTCCCCGGTGCTGAGAGCCGGAACTTACCTGCCCGGCCACACGAGCTACAGGGTCAGCCGTGCGCACGCGCTGACCTCCCCTCTCTGCCTCAGGTAGGCAGCGACTAGTCGCCGCCCTCCCTGAGGCTTTTTCTAGGCCATGGGCGCTGCTGAGGCCGCCGTTGCCCTGGCAACGCCTACACCGCAATCTTGTTGCTTGAGAGAAAGGCAGTTTAATAGGACAGAATAAGAAGCCAAAACCAATAATAAAAATCAGATAAAGCAAACAAGTGATGAACAGTACAATTGCTCACTAACCAAAGCCAATAGTCAACTAATTCTTGAGGCAGACTGTCTCCCCGCGCACCCCCATATACAGAGCATAAGGTATGGACTATCGCTTTAGCCAGTTTGGGTCAGCTGCTTTGGCTGTGTCTCCTCCCAGCTTCTTGGACACCCCTTGCCTTCTCCTTTATGGGTCAGTATAAGAAACTGACTGAAGAAAACAAACTGTATCGGCCAAAACCAGGACACGAAGGAAGGAAAATCTGAGCTAAGAGAATGTCAGGGAGCAGTAGAGCCACAACAACTCTTCTATTGCAGGATAATATATTTACACCTAAGACAGGATTACTGTATGATGCTCTGTTGTGCCATGCATATGTACACATTATGGCATGGACAGCTGAGGTGCCTCTGCATCACTCATTGTTTTAATGTGTTGACATGTATTTCATCAGCTGTTGTAAGAGATGTTGCTATCAGGTTTTTGAGACACATTTTGCATGGCTTTGGGGTGTGTGTGTGTGTGTGTGTGGTGAATTCTGTAGCCTGATAGAAGCAAGACTGATGCAGCTCCATGCCCTCAGGATCAGCCAACAATACAGCTAAGCATGTGTTACCTCTATCTACCACTCACAAACTCACTTGCACAATACATATAGTCACCACCTGTGGCCTCATCCTATTCTGCTCTCTGGCTGATCAGGATGAAGGTCCATTAGTGGGAGAACCAGACATGTACACAATGCAGATCCCTGCAGCAGCCAGCCTCAGACATTTTGTTCAGCAACCTGGCCCCTGGATTCCAGTCTCCCCAGTAGCTGGCACCTGGACATACGAGCCTCTGAGGTTGCAACCCCACTCCTGTCACTGCTACAGACCCTTCACCCACAAACATGTGTATGTACATTGTGGTCTTTGAGGCAGCTGGCTTTGGGGACACAGTCCACCCAGTAGCTGGTCCTGGAGCCTTGGTCAGTCCAGGTGCCTCCTCCACAGAGGCAACTATGTGCATGCACACACACATGTGCTAGTTCCTCCCATGATCTTGCCTTTTCCTTGCCCAGGAAGAGAGTTAGAAATGACATTTAATAAAGCAGGACAGACTGTGGTGATACCAGGCAAGGCACAGGGCATGCCAAGACAAACGTACCTGTTTACATTTGACCAGCCCTTTTTATGCCTCTGTTTTCCTATGCCTGTTCATCCCCAAATCCCCTACACCCACTGGTTTTACCACATTTGGTTCCTGTCCTAAACATCCCCTAAATCTTGTGTAATCATGTTTTTCCCCCTGCATTACATGACATGTTCTGCACCCCCAGGTGGTAACCTCAATAGCTTAAAAGATGATGGTGAGAGCCCTCCCATTGCCTCATGGTGATGGGTTTCATGCCTGGGGCCATGGGAGGGCCCAGCCAAGGCATCTGTAAGGATTTAAGTGGGGTTCCTGCCTGCCATTGTGCCCATGTGCTCCTCTGGGTTTGTGGAGATGGGCCTCTGGTGGGCTGATGGCTCGTGTGATAGGCGTGGGAGTCACTGGGGCTGGGTGTCATTTGGATTCTCCTACCTGCCATCCTCTTCATGCTCCTTCATGTGTGTGCTTTTTATCACACCCCTTAGCAAAAGTCTGTTATTAGTGTTGGTTTGGGTTGTTTTGCTTTCATCTTACCTTAGCCAACACCTCTTAGAAAAAGTGTAGCTAATGGAGAAGGCAGCAGCATGACTCCTTAGCAATGTAGGCTGCCAAGAGCGTATTAAGTCCTGTTTTCTGCTCTGTTCTCTGGCTTTTCATAGAATATTGGGCAAATTGACTGGATTGTCCCGGATCACATGCTCTTCGCTCATGTGCTCCAGCGTGTCATCCGGGAGGATCTGTACCATGATCTTCCCAGGCACAGAGGTGAGGCTCACCGGCCTGTAATTCCCTGGGTCTTCCTTGCTCCCTTTCTTATAAATGGGAGTGACATGACCTTTTTTCCAGCCCCCAGGGACCTCTCCTGACAGCCATGACTTTTCAAATATGATGGAGAGCGGCTCAGCAACCTAGTGCAAGACAATAGCAACATTTATAGTGTCTAAAAATAGTAACAGTAACAACAATACCAAAACCTTACATAAGGGCTCTCATTAGTATATTGCATGGGATTTTCAAAAGCGGACTAGCTCTCTTCATTCTACGAATGAAGTAGCTGAGGTACAAGAAGGAAAAGCTATTTGCCCCCCTTCATCTAGAAGTTCTCGGGCAGAAATGAAACCTGTGCCCATGACATGATACTGCTCTCTATCCCTTGTCCCCCTGAAAAGCTCTGGACGTTACTTCCATGAGAAGTTTTCTTCAGTGTAAATCACTTAAAAAGGTAGATTCCACTGTCAAGGATCAAAATTTATTTGTTGCTGGTTGTGAATTAATGCAAAGCAATACAGAGGCTGTATTTCAGCAGTAGGTAATTGTACACAAGAGGTTATGAATGGAACGAAGTCTGCAGGGAATTCTCTCTTTGTGTACATATTTTCCTTGTCCCAGCTGCATCTGATGTCCAGGATGCGTTGCTTTCTTTTATTCCTCCTCACTTACTAATCGCCTGGGATATTAGTTGAAGTAGTGACTTCCTGCCACTCCTTTGATTTCCTGAAAAGAAACACAGTAAACATGAGGAAACCAGCACACTTGAGAATGAAGAGAACAGGAAGCACAAGGAACCAGAAGAGGAAAAGACAGAAGAGAAAACCATTCACCAAGAACCACAGAGGAAGAAACACCAACCAGAGGCAATTGATTTACTAATGGGGATTTCACTAGAAATTGTGCTCTGTATTCCAAACCGGCTTTTTCTTAGTCTCTCCCATGCTAGTCTCCTTCAGCTGTCTCATCTACTCATCTCACAGCAGAAATCACCCATAGCCCTTACAGAACACCTGAGAGGTGTGAAAAGCCTGTGCACAGCTGATAGCAGTTGACATGACATTGTCATACTTCTCAACTGCCTAGGGGTATGTGAAGATCATTTCCATTCTCTACTGGAAGTTGATCAGCAGGTTGAGAAGACAACAGAGTCTGCAGGTCTAAGTAATCCTGGGAAGAACGGACCCTGCATTTGTCTCAGTATGGCAAATTGAGGAATTGATAGTAGAATGCAGCCTGGGAGCAGCAGAGTCAGAAAATGAAAAGAGGGGAGACATAATTGCACAGGAGGAGGAATACATCTTTGGAGGAAGGAACTGTTTAAAAAGAGGAAGAGGCATGGAGTTGAAAGAATGTGGAAAAAGACTGCACACAGAAAAATTGAGAAAAGCAGTTAAATGAGAGCACATTGTAAACCAAACTACTGTTCCTTCAGGTCATGTAGATCACTAAGATCACTAGCTACTAATTAGGGCAACAAACTGCAGGCAGCCTACCAGACAGCTACACAAGAGAAGCACGCAGTAGCATCATGTTCACAAAAAAGGAGGTTGATTGAACAAGAGCTCATTCAATCTTTTGTGACTTCACAAAATGGAGGAGTATGTGGCAGAAGATCATAACAGTTTTTGTTCAAGAGACGGATTCACTCCCACACAGAATGCTCGTGAGTTTAGGCATAACATAAAGGGCATCAATAAGCCAAGTGGCTCCAGTTTTTGCCATTCCTTGACAGTCAGAGATAACAGTGTTTAATCACTGACAAGAAATGGAGAAGGAGAAGTAAGGGGAACTGTGAACCTTAATAAAGACTGTATTTCAGGTGTGTTCTTGCTTCAGCTGGACATTCTGTAGAAATTTGTGCAGAAATGCAGGATGTCAGAAAGTACACTAATGCCAACATGACATTGTAAGGAGTGCTCCAAATCATGCCTACATTCTGCTTGAAACAGGAGTCCGGACCTCATGCTTGAGGACACTGCAGGCACACTATCCAGAGAGAAATTAATGCTCAGACACGGGGTTCTGAGAAGCCTTACAATGCTCTGGAACAGGAGCTAGGGGCCAATATTATTTCTTTGAGCCATCCTAGGTCTGCAGCTTTCTTACCCTTTCCACTCATGCTGTATTTCACCTGATTTTCAGTGAAGCTGAAATGGCTGTCAACAGCCAAACAAGTCAAATCTCAAGACTAGAAGAAACCTGTCACTGAACACTGGAAGGTGAGGTGTGATCACAGCAGGGAATGAGCACAAAGTGCCTTCTAATAATATAGTCATACAAGTGCTGATCTATTGGCAGTGTGGCCATAGGAATATTTATTCTAAAGACCTCTCTTATGAAGTTTCAGCTTCTCTAACATTATCGAAGTAAAAATAGCAATGATGAATTGAGTAAATATCAGAAACATTTTCATACCTGAAGTCGGTGACTTTTTTCCACTTTGTTTCATTGTCTTTGTCCTAAAAAAAACCACCCAGAAAAAGACATTATGTCTTTTCCAACAAACTCAGTATTACCCTAATAATATATTTATGTACTTTTCAAAGTTATCAGCAGAAACTAAGTATGTCAGAATCCTTTTCCAGACAGACCTACCTTGTCTTCCTATTTTCTGTGGTTTTGCTCCTCTTCGCATCCAGAGGATCTATATTGTTTGACAACAGGGGGGTTTCTCGCCTAGTTGATTTCAGTGAGGTGTGGAAGGCTTCCCCTTTCCTTCCACCTTCTCCTGTGGTGCCCACTGCACCTGAGAAGGCAACTTGTTTGGAGGAGCTTTGCTTTGTAACAAATTTTTCCTCCATTTCGGGGTTAGTCACACCTCGTGAGCTGTCCCTCTGGAAGGAAAAATGAAAGATTAACAGTAGCAACTGACAAAGAGCTCTGTGCATAGCTGATAGTACAACTGGACATTTGTGATAGTTTCCTATGTGGTAGTCCCTACATCCTGACTATTCTGCTATAAAGTGTGTCAGACACACCATCCATAGAAAATATGATATGCTAATCTAGAAGACTTATGTTTCTCCTACATGATCAGTTTGTTGGGGGTTATTGGTCTACAGGGCTAGAGGTGACTGTGCAGTTCATCAAGGGATAACAAATCCCAAAGCTTAATGTCTGAGAGCTGTTTGTGGCTTCACCCCAAGTTCTCTGCTGATTCATGTCCAGGACTCCCTTAGGATTATCCTCTTCCTTTTGCTCATATTCAGAAACAGATAAGAACTTTTTTCAGCCAAAAGGAACAACTTAAGAACATACCCCTGACTATGAGGGAAAACTAAACATCAAACTCTAAGTAGTATGTCATTTTTTGAGTCACAAAATTTTACAAGGGCTATGGCATGCCTAGCATCCTCACTCTCATTGCCCTGAAAAATCTGTATAGAAATTGCAACAAGCCAGTTATTTTGATAAAGAGAACTGTAGCTCCTTCATAGCACACAAAAACTTTGACTTGAGAGTTAGTAAAGAATATTGGTACAAGTGACACTTTCTGGTTGGTCAGCCTGAACTTTTGATCTCTACTTGTTAAAGACTCACATTTTCTGATGAGTTGTTTGGGCTGGGAGCTCTCTTGCGACGCATGACAAAATCCTCGGATTTTACATTGACTTCAGCATTCCCAGTATTTTGTGGTTTTTTCAGGAGAGATATGACCTTCAGCCATTGGTAGAATAGGAATTGTTCCTGGTCTGGTGGGGCACAGAGTTCTAAGTAATGGGAATGGCCATTTGCTAATTTTAACATGAGGCAGTGCTTCTCTGCGTTGTGGACGGAGAGTTCCACAAGCGTCAGGGGGAGGAGCCTATTAAAAAAGGGGAAATGCATTGTTAGACACAGGTGAAGATTCCTTTCAAAGAAGACATTGTGTCTGTCAGACCTACAGCTAGACTAAGACTAAAAGTGAGAAACTAGAATAGGAAGAATCTGCTGAGGGGGTTTGGACACCGAGTGCCTCTAGCTGACTGTAGAAGGAATGTTGGGCAGCGGTGTACAGAATGGAGCCAAAGGATGTTGGCTTCTTTACAATACCTTTATTCCACTGCCTTATTCCCTGGAAATCTTGTACCCCCAGTACTCCTACCATTTCTCTGCTTCTGATATATTTAGGAAAAGGGTATTAAATATTTGTTATCATCATCTATCTGCATGTCTGCAATGATGACCTGAAATGATAACCAGAATGGGGCCTAAAGCTGCGTACTGAAGTGATTCTTCTAAATTTACTGTGCTAGTGCTGGGACAAAGAGTCAGTGCAAATATGAGGTCTGCTAATAAAGAGACCCCTAAAAGGAGGAAATGGGAAACATTAATATTTCTTATTTACGCTTCAAATCAATATTTAACCCTTCTTGGTGCTAGCTGACCTGGTAAGTACTAGGTGTTCCATGTGGGATAGCTGCCCTGATGGTTTCCAGAAGTCTGACATAATTTCCTGTCGGGACACAGGCTCCTCACGTGCTATCAGCATCACATTAGGTACTGGTGAGCTGGGACTGGTAGCACAGATGCCAACGGTCACATAACTGGGTCGGTTATGGAGACAAATTGAGTCTCCTCTTGGATTAACCTGAAAAAAAAAAAAAAAGCACTCCTTCAACACTGACATTTGCCATACACTCTCACAGAGAATGTACTACTGATACATTTCATAGTGTTTTGACTTGGGGGCCCTAGAGCTTAGGTGCTAGGTTAGGGAGGTGAGAGGGGAATGTGGAATACTGAGACAGGAATGTCTGTGAATGAAAAGAGGGGAGAAGTTTAATAATGATAAAAGAGGGCTGAAAATCACTGGCTCTTGCATCATTTCCATCATTAGGTATCTGATTTCTGCCATCAGAAGCGTCTTGAGTACCATTATTTTGAATTTCTCTTAGTGTAAACATAATGGAAGATATGCTCCATTCTGATTCACAGTCTTCATCAGCATTGCTGTGATATGAGACCTGATTATGAACCAGAAGCCATTACAACAGTCCTAGCAATTGCTACAGGAAGGAGTTGGGCTGACATGGAAGGGTGAAAATATCACTTTTTGTTCTCTAATTTGCAGCATTGCTGTTTCTAGGTTTCTGGACTATTGGCTGTGAAGTAAAGGAAGAATGAGTCTATAGGAGGAGGGAAACACTATCTGTTGTGTGTGCAGTAAACAGAGAATTAGTGAGAATAAATGAGGAATAACCTGTTGAAGTAAAGGAGTGAAAAAAGGGTATTGATTGCACACAATTTTATCTTGAGCATGGCATGTGATTTCATTTGTACAGCTTCTTACCTCAAGAAACTTGCTCTCGAAGAGGGGAACAGAGGAAAAAGGATGATACTCTCCTTGGTTAAGGAGTCTCTTAAGGTCACCCACAACACAGGCCTGACTTGAACTGATGCTCTCAAAATCAAACTTCTTATTCATTTTGCCTACCCACAAACCAAAAAAACAAGTTTACAAGTGAAAGGGAATAGAAACAAAGCAGCTTGTATGTTAAAAAAAAAAACTTTCAATGATTATGAAGGGAAACATAATACTTCCAGATAGGTTTAATTATAGTACTAAAAAGCAGAACTTCCCCATCAAAACGCCCATTTTTAAGAACACGCAGTCTCAAGTACAAAGGGGAACTTAGTAAGGCTTTGTCACAGCTTTTGGTTCCTCTTTTACTCTTTAAGGAAAAGGGGCCAGTGAATCTATGAACATGGTATTCTATAATTCACAATCTTCTTGTTTCTAAGGAAACTTATAAATATATGATATTTACGTAATCTTATAAATAAGCACAGAAACCCTTGGACCAGTCTCAGTACTAAATAGTGACTTCTATCATCTTGACTCTTGGTTCATGGATGGTTTTTGTCAGGAGTCAAGAAGAGGACAGAACCTAAGAGACTTTCTAAAGTAAAAAATCTCCAGCAGCTGACCATAGTAAAACACCAGACACTTTTGCACAGATATTGTCCATGCAGTGCAGGCTGCCATGACAACGGTTGGCCTACCCCAAGGGGGACAATGGTCTGGGAGCCAAGGACAAAGGCAGCAGAATAGCAGCCTTCAACAATCAGAGCATAATCCTCCAATCCTGCAAAATTCAAAATGAATGAGCTGACAGACACATACCGGAAAAGGTACAGCGCTGGAGTCTATCCTGAGGCTGTTCCAGGAGTCCAGTCAGGAGCAGCAGCAAGCAGAGCTAGAGACTGGACTTTAGCTAATGTACAAGGAAACCCCCTCTCAGAAGCTAGGGGTAGCAATATATACACCTATAACTCCCCTCAAAGAAAGACTAGACACCCAGGGCAGGGCTTAAGTATATCTCTCAGCCTTATGGGGCAGAGATCACAGGTGAAGCTAGTCAAGGCAGTTAAGGCCTGTTGGTCCACTCAACCTGGTGGCCTGCAGGTTAATGAGCCAATTTAAAATGGAGCACTGCTTTGTAAATTTTAGTTTCTCTCTACACATTCTGTTGCCAGAGTAACCTTTTAGATCATCCAGGTGATGTCATAATCAACCTATATTATGCCTTTGTTTCGTCATCTTATCTCATAACGCTGCTGCTTCCAACGGAACTTGGTGCTTGAAGAGTGTTCAGACCATGACTGACCACCAGGCTGGTAGCAGCAGAATCTATACTGCAAAATGAGTTATGTTATCTGGCAGTTTGAAGAGCTGTTGAGCAATCTCCTGTGCAGGTACACAGCCTCCTTTGGGAGGACCCTGGGATGCATGTCATCCGGCCCCATAGACTTGTAGACATTCAGTCTCATGAGGCGGTCTCGGACTTGCTCTGCTCTTACAGTGGGGGGGGATTTACTCCCCCAGTTCCCACCTAGAGGTCCAGGGATGCAAGGTTCTGGGATTTGAGAATTATGAGAATCCTGGCTGCCTGAGAAGACTGAGGCAAAGAACTCATTCAGTACCTCAGCCTTCTCCTCATCAGTTGCAGCCAGTTCTCCTTTCTCATTTAGCAAGGGAGGTACGTTCTCTTTGACCTGTCTCTTCTGGCCAATGTACCTGTAAAATCCCTTCTTGTTGTTTTTAACATCCCTTGCCAAGTTCAGTTCCATCTGCGCCTTGGCTTTCCTGACCCCGTCTCTGCAAGTCCGAACAGCATCCCTGTATTCTTTCCAGGCTACACACCCTTGCTTCCAGAGCTTGTGTTTGCCTTTCTTTTCTCTCAGTTTGACCAGCAGGTCCTTACTTAGCCATGCTGGCTTCCTGCCCCTCCTGCCCACTTTCTTATTCAGAGGGACAGAGAGCCCTTGAGCTCTCAGAAAGGCATCCTTAAAGATTAGCCAGCTGTCCTCAACATTTCTGTCTCTAAGGACCACCTCCCAGGAGATCTTGGTCAACAGGTCCTTGAACAGCCTAAAGTTTGCTCTCTTGAAGTTCAGTGTCCTGATCCCACTCTTCACCAGGCCCACACCCCTTGAGATCACAAACTCAACTAGGGCATGGTCGCTGCAGCCCAGGCTGTCTCCAACCTTAACACCTTTAATGATCTCCCCCACGTTGGTGAGCACCAGGTCCAGCAATGCATCTCCTCTGGTTGGTCTATCAACTATTTGAACCAGAAAGTTGTCATCTACAGACTCCGGGAGTCTCCTGGATCTCTTGCAGGTCGCTGTGTGGTTTTCCCAACAGATGTCTGGGTGGTTAAAGTCCCCCATCAGAATGAGTGCCTGTGACCGCGATAACTCCTGCAGCTGAAGGAAGAAAGCCTCATCAGTATTCTCTCTTTGATCAGGTGGCCTGTAGTAAACCCCTATCACCAGCTGCTCTTTATTAGCCCCATCCCTAATTCTGACCCACAGGCTTTCGACCTGCTCCTGGCCACTTCTCAGAGAGAGCTCCTCACAGTCTATCCACTTTTTAACACAGAGGGCAACTCCCCCACCCTTCCTTCCTAACCTATCCCTTCTAAAAAGTCGATACCCTTCTACAGGGGTATTCCAACTGTGGGAATCATCCCACCATGTCTCCGTGATTGCAACTACATCAAAATTTTCCAGTGCCATCACGGTTTCCAATTCCTCCAGCTTGTTACCCATGCTGCGTGCATTCGTGTAAAGACACTTCAGCTGGGCTTTCTGACTCACTAGCTTTTTTGAGGAGCCCTCCCTCAAACCTCTGGGAGGAATCTGAAGTTTTCCCCCACTGCCTCCTAGAGGGACATTAGAAGGTTCCAGAGGGGGGGGTCAGCAATACTACCTCCTCTGAGGAGTCCCCAGAAGTTCTTAAGGGACACTTTAGAGGTATTTCCCTACAGTCTTGTAGAATTTCAGCATCTCCAAGCCCTTCTCTATCCTGTTGAATTTCACCCTCTTCACCCTTCAAATCTTGTACAAGGCTAGAGGCGACTTGCTCAACCCTAGTAAGCCTCACTATTTCCCCTCCCCGGTTCCTAACTAGTTTAAAGCCCTGTCAATGAGGCCTGCCAGCTCTTGAGCTAAGATTCTTGTCCCTCTTGGGGACAGGTGGCACCCATCCGCTGCTATCAGGCCAGGCGCTGAGTAAACAGCCCCGTGATTAAAAAACCCAAAGTTCATAAAGCGGCACCAGCCCCTCAGCCAACTATTCAACACCTCTGATTTCTTGGCCCACTTCGTGTTCTTCACTGCTCCAAATGGGATAGAAGAAAACACTACTTGCATTCCCCCTCCCTCAATCAGCCTCCCTAAACCCCTGAAGTCTCTTTTGATACTTCTCAGACTTCTTTGAGAGATATCATCACTGCCTGCCTGAACAATGAGTAACGGGTAGTAATCAGAGAGATGAACCAGATCCGGGATTTTTCTAGTTATGTCCTTGATCCGTGCTCCAGGGAGGCAGCACACTTCCCTACGGGTAGGGTCTGGCCTGCATATGGGGCCCTCTGTTCCCTTGAGAAGGGAACCCCCAACCAGAATCACCTTTCTGTCTTTCCTAGTGGAGGAAGTCTTGAGGCATGGAGTTGATTTCCTCATTCTTAGCCTCCTATTAGGGGGATCGTCCCCCACCTTCCCATTTGCCTCCTCTTCAACTCCCAGCACCTCAAACCTATTGCTTAGAGGGACCTGAGGAACCAAGGTAGGCAGGGAGGAGGTTTTCCCACGGCGCCGAGCTGGGACTATCTTCCAACCCTCTCCTTCTTTCTGGTCACTGACTTCTCCCCGTTCTGCCTGGTAGGGCTGGGGAGCCATCATTTTTTGGGGAAAATTTCCCTGGTGACTTTCCCTCTGTCTAGCCAGCGAGTTGCCCCACCAATCGATTTCCCTCTCACACTCCCTAATGCTTCTTAGTCTCTCTACCTCTTCTTTGAGGTCTGCCCCCATGCTAAGCAGATCTTCCACCTGCTCACACCTCACACAGGTGAGATCGTCGACACCATCTGCCGGCAGGAGCAGGCTCAGGCACTCCCTACCGCCAGAGACTTGCACAGCCTCACTCCTGGACAGGCCCTCAGTCTGTGTCTCCATGCTCTTAATGGGGCGAGCTCTCTGCATGGTGGAGACCACACTCCTGGGCAGGCCCTCGGTCTGGCTCCCCATACTCTTAATGGGACGAGCCCTCTGCCTGGTGGAGGCCATGGTAATCTGCTGCCTCCGAGACTGGCAGTAGGTGAGACAGGTCCCCGGTGCTGAGAGCCGGAACTTACCTGCCCGGCCACACGAGCTACAGGGTCAGCCGTGCGCACGCGCTGACCTCCCCTCTCTGCGTCAGGTAGGCAGCGACTAGTCGCCGCCCTCCCTGAGGCTTTTTCTAGGCCATGGGTGCTGCTGAGGCCGCCGTTGCCCTGGCAACGCCTACACCACAATCTTGTTGCTTGAGAGAAAGGCAGTTTAATAGGACAGAAAAAGAAGACAAAACCAATAATAAAAATCAGATAAAGCAAACAAGTGATGAACAGTACAATTGCTCACTAACCAAAGCCAATAGTCAACTAATTCTTGAGGCAGACTGTCTCCCCGCGCACCCCCATATACAGAGCATAAGGTATGGACTATCGCTTTAGCCAGTTTGGGTCAGCTGCCTTGGCTGTGTCTCCTCCCAGCTTCTTGGACACCCCTTGCCTTCTCCTTTATGGGTCAGTATAAGAAACTGACTGAAGAAAACAAACTCTATCAGCCAAAACCAGGACACGAAGGAAGGAAAATCTGAGCTAAGAGAATGTCAGGGAGCAGTAGAGCCACAACAGCTCTTCTATTGCAGGATAATATATTTACACCTAAGACAGGATTACTGTATGATGCTCTGTTGTGCCATGTATATGTACACATTATGGCATGGACAGCTGAGGTGCCTCTGCATCACTCATTGTTTTAATGTGTTGACATGTATTTCATTAGCTGTTGCTATCAGGTTTTTGAGACACATTTTGTATGGCTTTGGGTGTGTGTGTGTGTGTGGTGAATTCTGTAGCCTGATAGAAGCAAGACTGATGCAGCTCCATGCCCTCAGGATCAGCCAACAATACAGCTAAGCATGTGTTACCTCTATCTACCACTCACAAACTCACTTGCACAATACATATAGTCACCACCTGTGGCCTCATCCTATTCTGCTCTCTGGCTGATCAGGATGAAGGTCCATTAGTGGGAGAACCAGACATGTACACAATGCAGATCCCTGCAGCAGCCAGCCTCAGACATTTTGTTCAGCAACCTGGCCCCTGGATTCCAGTCTCCCCAGTAGCTGGCACCTGGACATACGAGCCTCTGAGGTTGCAACCCCACTCCTGTCACTGCTACAGACCCTTCACCCACAAACATGTGTATGTACATTGTGGTCTTTGAGGCAGCTGGCTTTGGGGACACAGTCCACCCAGTAGCTGGTCCTGGAGCCTTGGTCAGTCCAGGTGCCTCCTCCACAGAGGCAACTATGTGCATGCACACACACATGTGCTAGTTCCTCCCATGATCTTGCCTTTTCCTCGCCCAGGAAGAGAGTTAGAAATGACATTTAATAAAGCAGGACACCCCTTAGCAAAAGTCTGTTATTAGTGTTGGTTGGGTTGTTTTGGGTTTTTTTGCTTTCATCTTACCTTAGCCAACACCTCTTAGAAAAAGTGTAGCTAAGGGAGAAGGCAGCAGCATGACTCCTTAGCAATGTAGGCTGCCAAGAGCGTATTAAGTCCTGTTTTCTGCTCTGTTCTCTGGCTTTTCATAGAATATTGGGCAAATTGATTGGATTGTCCCAGATCACATGCTCTTCGCTCATGTGCAACATTTATAGTGTCTAAAAATAGTAACAGTAACAACAATACCAAAACCTTACATAAGGGCTCTCATTAGTATATTGCATGGGATTTTCAAAAGCGGACTAGCTCTCTTCATTCTACGAATGAAGTAGCTGAGGTACAAGAAGGAAAAGCTATTTGCCCCCCTTCATCTAGAAGTTCTCGGGCAGAAATGAAACCTGTGCCCATGACATGATACTGCTCTCTATCCCTTGTCCCCCTGAAAATCTCTGGAAGTTACTTCCATGAGAAGTTTTCTTCAGTGTAAATCACTTAAAAAGGTAGATTCCACTGTCAAGGATCAAAATTTATTCGTTGCTGGTTGTGAATTAATGCAAAGCAATACAGAGGCTGTATTTCAGCAGTAGGTAATTGTACACTAGGAAGAGGTTATGAAGGGAACGAAGTCTGCAGGGAATTCTATCTTTGTGTACATATTTTCCTTGTCCCAGCTGCATCGGATGTCCAGGATGCGTTGCTTTCTTTTATTCCTCCTCACTTACTAATCACCTGGGATATTAGTTGAAGTAGTGACTTCCTGCCACTCCTTAATTTCCTGAAAAGAAACACAGTAAACATGAGGAAACCAGCACACTTGAGAATGAAGAGAACAGGAAGCACAAGGAACCAGAAGAGGAAAAGACAGAAGAGAAAACCATTCACCAAGAACCACAGAGGAAGAAACACCAACCAGAGGCAATTGATTTACTAATGGGGATTTCACTAGAAATTGTGCTCTGTATTCCAAACCGGCTTTTTCTTAGTCTCTCCCATGCTAGTCTCCTTCAGCTGTCTCATCTACTCATCTCACAGCAGAAATCACCCATAGCCCTTACAGAACACCTGAGAGGTGTGAAAAGCCTGTGCACAGCTGATAGCAGTTGACATGACATTGTCATACTTCTCAACTGCCTAGGGGTATGTGAAGATCATTTCCATTCTCTACTGGAAGTTGATCAGCAGGTTGAGAAGACAACAGGGTCTGCAGGTCTAAGTAATCCTGGGAAGAACAGACCCTGCATTTGTCTCAGTATGGCAAATTGAGGAATTGATAGTAGAATGCAGCCTGGGAGCAGCAGAGTCAGAAAATGAAAAGAGGGGAGACATAATTGCACAGGAGGAGGAACACATCTTTGGAGGAAGGAACTGTTTAAAAAGAGGAAGAGGCATGGAGTTGAAAGAATGTGGAAAAAGACTGCACACAGAAAAATTGAGAAAAGCAGTTAAATGAGAGCACATTGTAAACCAAACTACTGTTCCTTCAGGTCATGTAGATCACTAAGATCACTAGCTACTAATTAGGGCAACAAACTGCAGGCAGCCTACCAGACAGCTACACAAGAGAAGCACGCAGTAGCATCATGTTCACAAAAAAGGAGGTTGATTGAACAAGAGCTCATTCAATCTTTTGTGACTTCACAAAATGGAGGAGTATGTGGAAGAAGATCATAACAGTTTTTGTTCAAGAGACGGATTCACTCCCACACAGAATGCTCGTGAGTTTAGGCATAACATAAAGGGCATCAATAAGCCAAGTGGCTCCAGTTTTTGCCATTCCTTGACAGTCAGAGATAACAGTGTTTAATCACTGACAAGAAATGGAGAAGGAGAAGTAAGGGGAACTGTGAACCTTAATAAAGACTGTATTTCAGGTGTGTTCTTGCTTCAGCTGGACATTCTGTAGAGATTTGTGCAGAAATGCAGGATGTCAGAAAGTACACTAATGCCAACATGACATTGTAAGGAGTGCTCCAAATCATGCCTACATTCTGCTTGAAACAGGAGTCCGGACCTCATGCTTGAGGACACTGCAGGCACACTATCCAGAGAGAAATTAATGCTCAGACACGGGGTTCTGAGAAGCCTTACAATGCTCTGGAACAGGAGCTAGGGGCCAATATTATTTCTTTGAGCCATCCTAGGTCTGCAGCTTTCTTACCCTTTCCACTCATGCTGTATTTCACCTGATTTTCAGTGAAGTTGAAATGGCTGTCAACAGCCAAACAAGTCAAATCTCAAGACTAGAAGAAACCTGTCACTGAACACTGGAAGGTGAGGTGTGATCCCAGCAGGGAATGAGCACAAAGTGCCTTCTAATAATATAGTCATACAAGTGCTGATCTATTGGCAGTGTGGCCATAGGAATATTTATTCTAAAGACCTCTCTTATGAAGTTTCAGCTTCTCTAACATTATTGAAGTAAAAATAGCAATGATGAATTGAGTAAATATCAGAAACATTTTCATACCTGAAGTCGGTGACTTTTTTCCACTTTGTTTCATTGTCTTTGTCCTAAAAAAAACCACCCAGAAAAAGACATTATGTCTTTTCCAACAAACTCAGTATTACCCTAATAATATATTTATGTACCAGCATCAGTATCACATAGGTGCCTTTTAAACCCCTTTCTGTCTACAGTAGAAACATGTATTGCTATTCTTTACTGAGAGGGTGGTCAGGCACTGGAACAGGCTTCCCAGTGAAGGGGAACAGCGCACCGAGCTTGGCCGAGTTCAGGAGGCGTCTGGACGATGCCCTCAGTCACATGCTCTGATTTGCCTGGCCCTGTGTGGAGCCAGGAGTTGGACTGGGTGATCCTTACGGGTCACTTCCAACTCAGGAGATTCTATGATTTTATGTAGTAAGCCTTGTTGAAGTGCAAGCACACTAAATGTATAAAGATATTTGAATGTTAGAATCTCCACTTATATATGATGTATCTGAACACATCACGCATCTGAACACATCACGCATCTGAACACATCACGCATCTGAACACATCACGCATCTGAACACATCACGCATCTGAACACATCACTTAGAGCCTAGGTGGAGCTTGAGAAGTGCTTATGTTGAAGGTCAAGGAGACCACTAGCACTTAAGTCAGCGAACATTCATGCACTTTTGCTTGATTGCCCGTCTTTCTGAAACAAGGAGTGGGAGGGTGGGCAGATGGAATGGTCTTTCAAAAGTCCCTAAACATCTGAGAACCCAAGTCTGGATACTTGGAAACCCCACCTGGTATTCGTCAGCTTCCTAGCATTAGGAAAATCACAGAGTAACCCTGAAAAGGTGTTGCAGTAATATATTTTCTGAAGACAAAAACATGACACATTTTACTTTTCAAAGTTATCAGCAGAAACTAAGTATGTCAGAATCCTTTTCCAGACAGACCTACCTTGTCTTCCTATTTTCTGTGGTTTTGCTCCTCTTCGCATCCAGAGGATCTATATTGTTTGACAACAGGGGGGTTTCTCGCCTAGTTGATTTCAGTGCGGTGTGGAAGGCTTCCCCTTTCCTTCCACCTTCTCCTGTGGTGCCCACTGCACCTGAGAAGGCAACTTGTTTGGAGGAGCTTTGCTTTGTAACAAATTTTTCCTCCATTTCGGGGTTAGTCACACCTCGTGAGCTGTCCCTCTGGAAGGAAAAATGAAAGATTAACAGTAGCAACTGACAAAGAGCTCTGTGCATAGCTGATAGTACAACTGGAAATTTGTGATAGTTTCCTATATGGTAGTCCCTACATCCTGACTATTCTGCTATAAAGTGTGTCAGACAGACCATCCATAGGAAATATGATATGCTAATCTAGAAGACTTATGTTTCTCCTACATGATCAGTTTGTTGGGGGTTATTGGTCTACAGGGCTAGAGGTGACTGTGCAGTTCATCAAGGGATAACAAATCCCAAAGCTTAATGTCTGAGAGCTGTTTGTGGCTTCACCCCAAGTTCTCTGCTGATTCATGTCCAGGACTCCCTTAGGATTGTCCTCTTCCTTTTGCTCATATTCAGAAACTGAGATAAGAACTTTTTTCAGCCAAAAGGAACAACTTAAGAACATACCCCTGACTATGAGGGAAAACTAAACATCAAACTCTAAGTAGTATGTCATTTTTTGAGTCACAAAATTTTACAAGGGCTATGGCATGCCTAGCATCCTCACTCTCACTGCCCTGAAAAATCTGTATAGAAATTGCAACAAGCCAGTTATTTTGATAAAGAGAACTGTAGCTCCTTCATAGCACACAAAAACTTTGACTTGAGAGTTAGTAAAGAATATTGGTACAAGTGACACTTTCTGGTTGGTCAGCCTGAACTTTTGATCTCTACTTGTTAAAGACTCACATTTTCTGATGAGTTGTTTGGGCTGGGAGCTCTCTTGCGACGCAGGACAAAATCCTCGGATTTTACATTGACTTCAGCATTCCCAGTATTTTGTGGTTTTTTCAGGAGAGATATGAGCTTCAGCCATTGGTAGAATAGGTATTGTTCCTGGTCTGGTGGGGCACAGAGTTCTAAGTAATGGGAATGGCCATTTGCTAATTTTAACATGAGGCAGTGCTTCTCTGTGTTGTGGACGGAGAGTTCCACAAGCGTCAGGGGGAGGAGCCTATTAAAAAAGGGGAAATGCATTGTTAGACACAGGTGAAGATTCCTTTCAAAGAAGACTGTTAAAGGCGTTTGCTGATTCTAAACTTTCAGGCTGCTTTTTGCTAGCTTATAGAAACTTGATGCATGCTTTATTCTGAACGATAGCTTTGCTTATATCCCTAACCACTAAGGTACAAAATGACATACTGTTAAGAATGATAAGCACCAAGAATTTCTTTGAAGAATATTATAAACTTCAGGCAAACCAGAGCGTGCAAGCGGAACAAGAGGTCCCTAACCATGAAAGCAGGGAAATCAGCCCGAACCGGTTTGGGGAGGAAGAAGTGATCACTGAACTGAGAAAAACAGAAGGAACAGTATAACCAAAATTGATTAACTGAGTGATCCTGCTAGTGATTGAACAAGAACAATCAAAATATACGGATATGGATGAACCACAAGAATAATTAGTAACTTGCATAACTTTTACTTTGTTCTCTTATAATATAAATATCTGCAACCTACCACTCATCAGCGCGGTGTGATGAGACTCCGGTCTGCACCCGCCCGGCGCCGACTTCTTTTTCTCTGAATAAATCTTTGCTACTATGACACTCTCCGTGTGAGTGTTCCTTTTGTCGATAACAAAGACATTGTGTCTGTCAGACCTACAGCTAGACTAAGACTAAAAGTGAGAAACTAGAATAGGAAGAATCTGCTGAGGGGGTTTGGACACCGAGTGCCTCTAGCTGACTGTAGAAGGAATGTTGGGCAGCGGTGTACAGAATGGAGCCAAAGGATGTTGGCTTCTTTACAATACCTTTATTCCACTGCCTTATTCCCTGGAAATCTTGTACCCCCAGTACTCCTACCATTTCTCTGCTTCTGATATATTTAGGAAAAGGTTACTAAATATTTGTTATCATCATCTATCTGCATGTCTGCAATGATGACCTGAAATGATAACCAGAATGGGGCCCAAAGCTGCGTACTGAAGTGATTCTTCTAAATTTACTGTGCTAGTGCTGGGACAAAGAGTCAGTGCAAATATGAGGTCTGCTAATAAAGACACCCCTAAAAGGAGGAAATGGGAAACATTAATATTTCTTATTTACGCTTCAAATCAATATTTAACCCTTCTTGGTGCTAGCTGACCTGGTAAGTACTAGGTGTTCCATGTGGGATAGCTGCTCTGACGGTTTCCAGAAGTCTGACATAATCTCCTGTCGGGACACAGGCTCCTCACGTACTATCAGCATCACATTAGGTACTGGTGAGCTGGGACTGGTAGCACAGATGCCAACGGTCACATAACTGGGTCGGTTATGGAGACAAATTGAGTCTCCTCTTGCATTAACCTGGAAAAAAAAAAGCACTCCTTCAACACTGACATTTGCCATACACTCTCACAGAGAATGTACTACTGATACATTTCATAGTGTTTTGACTTGGGGGCCCTAGAGCTTAGGTGCTAGGTTAGGGAGGTGAGAGGGGAATGTGGAATACTGAGACAGGAATGTCTGTGAATGAAAAGAGGGGAGAAGTTTAATAATGATAAAAGAGGGCTGAAAATCACTGGCTCTTGCATCATTTCCATCATTAGGTATCTGATTTCTGCCATCAGAAGCGTCTTGAGTACCATTATTTTGAATTTCTCTTAGTGTAAACATAATGGAAGATATGCTCCATTCTGATTCACAGTCTTTGTCAGCATTGCTGTGATATGAGACCTGATTATGAACCAGAAGCCTGTACAACAGTCCTAGCAATTGCTACAGGAAGGAGTTGGGCTGACATGGAAGGGTGAAAATATCACTTTTTGTTCTCTAATTTGCAGCATTGCTGTTTCTAGGTTTCTGGACTATTGGCTGTGAAGTAAAGGAAGAATGAGTCTATAGGAGGAGGGAAACACTATCTGTTGTGTGTGGAGTAAACAGAGAATTAGTGAGAATAAATGAGGAATAACCTGTTGAAGTAAAGGAGTGAAAAAAGGGTATTGATTGCACACAATTTTATCTTGAGCATGGCACGTGATTTCATTTGCACAGCTTCTTACCTCAAGAAACTTGCTCTCGAAGAGGAGAACAGAGGAAAAAGGATGATACTCTCCTTGGTTAAGGAGTCTCTTAAGGTCACCCACAACACAGGCCTGACTTGAACTGATGCTCTCAAAACCAAACTTCTTATTCATTTTGCCAACCCACCAACCAAAAAATAACTTCTCAGACTTCTTTGAGAGATATCATCACTGCCTGCCTGAACAATGAGTAACGGGTATTAATCAGAGAGATGAACCAGATCCAGGATTTTTCTAGTTATGTCCTTGATCCGTGCTCCAGGGAGGCAGCACACTTCCCTACGGGTAGGGTCTGGCCTGCATATGGGGCCCTCTGTTCCCTTGAGAAGGGAACCCCCAACCAGAATCACCTTTCTGTCTTTCCTAGTGGAGGAAGTCTTGAGGCATGGAGTTGTCTTCCTCATTCTTAGCCTCCTGTTAGGGGGATCGTCCCCCACCTTCCCATTTGCCTCCTCTTACACTCCCAGCACCTCAAACCTATTGCTTAGAGGGACCTGAGGAACCGAGGTAGGCAGGGAGGAGGTTTTCCCACGGCGCCGAGCTGGGACTATCTTCCAACCCTCTCCTTCTTTCTGGTCACTGACTTCTCCCCGTTCTGCCTGGTAGGGCTGGGGAGCCATCATTTTTTGGGGAAAATTTCCCTGGTGACTTTCCCTCTGTCTAGCCAGCGAGTTGCTCCACCAATCGATTTCCCTCTCACACTCCCTAATGCTTCTTAGTCTCTCTACCTCTTCTTTGAGGTCTGCCCCCATGCTAAGCAGATCTTCCACCTGCTCACACCTCACACAGGTGAGATCGTCGACACCATCTGCCGGCAGGAGCAGGCTCAGGCACTCCCTACCGCCAGAGACTTGCACAGCCTCACTCCTGGACAGGCCCTCAGTCTGTGTCTCCATGCTCTTAATGGGGCGAGCCCTCTGCCTGGTGGAGACCACACTCCTGGGCAGGCCCTCGGCCTGGCTCCCCATACTCTTAATGGGGCGAGCCCTCTGCCTGGTGGAGGCCATGGTAATCTGCTGCCTCAGAGACTGGCAGTAGGTGAGACAGGTCCCCGGTGCTGAGAGCCGGAACTTACCTGCCCGGCCACACGAGCTACAGGGTCAGCCGTGCGCACGCGCTGACCTCCCCTCTCTGCGTCAGGTAGGCAGCGACTAGTCGCCGCCCTCCCTGAGGCTTTTTCTAGGCCATGGGCGCTGCTGAGGCCGCCATTGCCCTGGCAACGCCTACACCACAATCTTGTTGCTTGAGAGAAAGGCAGTTTAATAGGACAGAAAAAGAAGACAAAACCAATAATAAAAATCAGATAAAGCAAACAAGTGATGAACAGTACAATTGCTCACTAACCAAAGCCAATAGTCAACTAATTCTTGAGGCAGACTGTCTCCCCGCGCACCCCCATAGACAGAGCATAAGGTATGGACTATCGCTTTAGCCAGTTTGGGTCAGCTGCCTTGGCTGTGTCTCCTCCCAGCTTCTTGGACACCCCTTGCCTTCTCCTTTATGGGTCAGTATAAGAAACTGACTGAAGAAAACAAACTGTATCGGCCAAAACCAGGACACGAAGGAAGGAAAATCTGAGCTAAGAGAATGTCAGGGAGCAGTAGAGCCACAACAGCTCTTCTATTGCAGGATAATATATTTACACCTAAGACAGGATTACTGTATGATGCTCTGTTGTGCCATGCATATGTACACATTATGGCATGGACAGCTGAGGTGCCTCTGCATCACTCATTGTTTTAATGTGTTGACATGTATTTCATCAGCTGTTGTAAGAGATGTTGCTATCAGGTTTTTGAGACACATTTTGCATGGCTTTGGGGTGTGTGTGTGTGTGTGTGTGGTGAATTCTGTAGCCTGATAGAAGCAAGACTGATGCAGCTCCATGCCCTCAGGATCAGCCAACAATACAGCTAAGCATGTGTTACCTCTATCTACCACTCACAAACTCACTTGCACAATACATATAGTCACCACCTGTGGCCTCATCCTATTCTGCTCTCTGGCTGATCAGGATGAAGGTCCATTAGTGGGAGAACCAGACATGTACACAATGCAGATCCCTGCAGCAGCCAGCCTCAGACATTTTGTTCAGCAACCTGGCCCCTGGATTCCAGTCTCCCCAGTAGCTGGCACCTGGACATACGAGCCTCTGAGGTTGCAACCCCACTCCTGTCACTGCTACAGACCCTTCACCCACAAACATGTGTATGTACATTGTGGTCTTTGAGGCAGCTGGCTTTGGGGACACAGTCCACCCAGTAGCTGGTCCTGGAGCCTTGGTCAGTCCAGGTGCCTCCTCCACAGAGGCAACTATGTGCATGCACACACACATGTGCTAGTTCCTCCCATGATCTTGCCTTTTCCTCGCCCAGGAAGAGAGTTAGAAATGACATTTAATAAAGCAGGACAGACTGTGGTGATACCAGGCAAGGCACAGGGCATGCCAAGACAAACGTACCTGTTTACATTTGACCAGCCCTTTTTATGCCTCTGTTTTCCTATGCCTGTTCATCCCCAAATCCCCTACACCCACTGGTTTTACCACCTTTGGTTCCTGTCCTAAACATCCCCTAAATCTTGTGTAATCATGTTTTTCCCCCTGCATTACATGACATGTTCTGCACCCCCAGGTGGTAACCTCAATAGCTTAAAAGATGATGGTGAGAGCCCTCCCATTGCCTCATGGTGATGGGTTTCATGCCTGGGGCCATGGGAGGGCCCAGCCAAGGCATCTGTAAGGATTTAAGTGGGGTTCCTGCCTGCCATTGTGCCCATGTGCTCCTCTGGGTTTGTGGAGATGGGCCTCTGGTGGGCTGATGGCTCCTGTGATAGGCGTGGGAGTCACTGGGGCTGGGTGTCATTTGGATTCTCCTACCTGCCATCCTCTTCATGCTCCTTCATGTGTGTGCTTTTTATCACACCCCTTAGCAAAAGTCTGTTATTAGTGTTGGTTTGGGTTGTTTTGCTTTCATCTTACCTTAGCCAACACCTCTTAGAAAAAGTGTAGCTAATGGAGAAGGCAGCAGCATGACTCCTTAGCAATGTAGGCTGCCAAGAGCGTATTAAGTCCTGTTTTCTGCTCTGTTCTCTGGCTTTTCATAGAATATTGGGCAAATTGACTGGATTGTCCCGGATCACATGCTCTTCGCTCATGTGCTCCAGCGTGTCATCCGGGAGGATCTGTACCATGATCTTCCCAGGCACAGAGGTGAGGCTCACCGGCCTGTAATTCCCTGGGTCTTCCTTGCTCCCTTTCTTATAAATGGGAGTGACATGACCTTTTTTCCAGCCCCCAGGGACCTCTCCTGACAGCCATGACTTTTCAAATATGATGGAGAGCGGCTCAGCAACCTAGTGCAGCATGTCCTGTCAAAAATGCTGCTCAGTATTCCAAGACAATAGCAACATTTATAGTGTCTAAAAATAGTAACAGTAACAACAATACCAAAACCTTACATAAGGGCTCTCATTAGTATATTGCATGGGATTTTCAAAAGCGGACTAGCTCTCTTCATTCTACGAATGAAGTAGCTGAGGTACAAGAAGGAAAAGCTATTTGCCCCCCTTCATCTAGAAGTTCTCGGGCAGAAATGAAACCTGTGCCCATGACATGATACTGCTCTCTATCCCTTGTCCCCCTGAAAAGCTCTGGACGTTACTTCCATGAGAAGTTTTCTTCAGTGTAAATCACTTAAAAAGGTAGATTCCACTGTCAAGGATCAAAATTTATTTGTTGCTGGTTGTGAATTAATGCAAAGCAATACAGAGGCTGTATTTCAGCAGTAGGTAATTGTACACAAGAGGTTATGAATGGAACGAAGTCTGCAGGGAATTCTCTCTTTGTGTACATATTTTCCTTGTCCCAGCTGCATCTGATGTCCAGGATGCGTTGCTTTCTTTTATTCCTCCTCACTTACTAATCGCCTGGGATATTAGTTGAAGTAGTGACTTCCTGCCACTCCTTTGATTTCCTGAAAAGAAACACAGTAAACATGAGGAAACCAGCACACTTGAGAATGAAGAGAACAGGAAGCACAAGGAACCAGAAGAGGAAAAGACAGAAGAGAAAACCATTCACCAAGAACCACAGAGGAAGAAACACCAACCAGAGGCAATTGATTTACTAATGGGGATTTCACTAGAAATTGTGCTCTGTATTCCAAACCGGCTTTTTCTTAGTCTCTCCCATGCTAGTCTCCTTCAGCTGTCTCATCTACTCATCTCACAGCAGAAATCACCCATAGCCCTTACAGAACACCTGAGAGGTGTGAAAAGCCTGTGCACAGCTGATAGCAGTTGACATGACATTGTCATACTTCTCAACTGCCTAGGGGTATGTGAAGATCATTTCCATTCTCTACTGGAAGTTGATCAGCAGGTTGAGAAGACAACAGAGTCTGCAGGTCTAAGTAATCCTGGGAAGAACGGACCCTGCATTTGTCTCAGTATGGCAAATTGAGGAATTGATAGTAGAATGCAGCCTGGGAGCAGCAGAGTCAGAAAATGAAAAGAGGGGAGACATAATTGCACAGGAGGAGGAATACATCTTTGGAGGAAGGAACTGTTTAAAAAGAGGAAGAGGCATGGAGTTGAAAGAATGTGGAAAAAGACTGCACACAGAAAAATTGAGAAAAGCAGTTAAATGAGAGCACATTGTAAACCAAACTACTGTTCCTTCAGGTCATGTAGATCACTAAGATCACTAGCTACTAATTAGGGCAACAAACTGCAGGCAGCCTACCAGACAGCTACACAAGAGAAGCACGCAGTAGCATCATGTTCACAAAAAAGGAGGTTGATTGAACAAGAGCTCATTCAATCTTTTGTGACTTCACAAAATGGAGGAGTATGTGGAAGAAGATCATAACAGTTTTTGTTCAAGAGACGGATTCACTCCCACACAGAATGCTCGTGAGTTTAGGCATAACATAAAGGGCATCAATAAGCCAAGTGGCTCCAGTTTTTGCCATTCCTTGACAGTCAGAGATAACAGTGTTTAATCACTGACAAGAAATGGAGAAGGAGAAGTAAGGGGAACTGTGAACCTTAATAAAGACTGTATTTCAGGTGTGTTCTTGCTTCAGCTGGACATTCTGTAGAAATTTGTGCAGAAATGCAGGATGTCAGAAAGTACACTAATGCCAACATGACATTGTAAGGAGTGCTCCAAATCATGCCTACATTCTGCTTGAAACAGGAGTCCGGACCTCATGCTTGAGGACACTGCAGGCACACTATCCAGAGAGAAATTAATGCTCAGACACGGGGTTCTGAGAAGCCTTACAATGCTCTGGAACAGGAGCTAGGGGCCAATATTATTTCTTTGAGCCATCCTAGGTCTGCAGCTTTCTTACCCTTTCCACTCATGCTGTATTTCACCTGATTTTCAGTGAAGTTGAAATGGCTGTCAACAGCCAAACAAGTCAAATCTCAAGACTAGAAGAAACCTGTCACTGAACACTGGAAGGTGAGGTGTGATCACAGCAGGGAATGAGCACAAAGTGCCTTCTAATAATATAGTCATACAAGTGCTGATCTATTGGCAGTGTGGCCATAGGAATATTTATTCTAAAGACCTCTCTTATGAAGTTTCAGCTTCTCTAACATTATCGAAGTAAAAATAGCAATGATGAATTGAGTAAATATCAGAAACATTTTCATACCTGAAGTCGGTGACTTTTTTCCACTTTGTTTCATTGTCTTTGTCCTAAAAAAAACCACCCAGAAAAAGACATTATGTCTTTTCCAACAAACTCAGTATTACCCTAATAATATATTTATGTACCAGCATCAGTATCACATAGGTGCCTTTTTAACCCCTTTCTGTCTACAGTAGAAACATGTATTGCTATTCTTTACTGAGAGGGTGGTCAGGCACTGGAACAGGCTTCCCAGTGAAGGGGTCACAGCACCGAGCTTGGCCGAGTTCAGGAGGCATCTGGACGATGCCCTCAGTCACATGCTCTGATTTGCCTGGCCCTGTGTGGAGCCAGGAGTTGGACTGGGTGATCCTTACGGGTCACTTCCAATTCAGGAGATTCTATGATTTTATGTAGTAAGCCTTGTTGAAGTGCAAGCACACTAAATGTATAAAGATATTTGAATGTTAGAATCTCCACTTATATATGATGTATCTGAACACATCACGCATCTGAACACATCACTTCGAGCCTAGGTGGAGCTTGAGAAGTGCTTATGTTGAAGGTCAAGGAGACCACTAGCACTTAAGTCAGTGAACATTCATGCACTTTTGCTTGATTGCCCGTCTTTCTGAAACAAGGAGTGGGAGGGTGGGCAGATGGAATGGTCTTTCAAAAGTCCCTAAACATCTGAGAACCCAAGTCTGGATACTTGGAAACCCCACCTGGTATTCGTCAGCTTCCTAGCATTAGGAAAATCACAGTAACCCTGAAAAGGTGTTGCAGTAATATATTTTCTGAAGACAAAAACATGACACATTTTACTTTTCAAAGTTATCAGCAGAAACTAAGTATGTCAGAATCCTTTTCCAGACAGACCTACCTTGTCTTCCTATTTTCTGTGGTTTTGCTCCTCTTCGCATCCAGAGGATCTATATTGTTTGACAACAGGGGGGTTTCTCGCCTAGTTGATTTCAGTGAGCTGTGGAAGGCTTCCCCTTTCCTTCCACCTTCTCCTGTGGTGCCCACTGCACCTGAGAAGGCAACTTGTTTGGAGGAGCTTTGCTTTGTAACAAATTTTTCCTCCATTTCGGGGTTAGTCACACCTCGTGAGCTGTCCCTCTGGAAGGAAAAATGAAAGATTAACAGTAGCAACTGACAAAGAGCTCTGTGCATAGCTGATAGTACAACTGGAAATTTGTGATAGTTTCCTATATGGTAGTCCCTACATCCTGACTATTCTGCTATAAAGTGTGTCAGACAGACCATCCATAGGAAATATGATATGCTAATCTAGAAGACTTATGTTTCTCCTACATGATCAGTTTGTTGGGGGTTATTGGTCTACAGGGCTAGAGGTGACTGTGCAGTTCATCAAGGGATAACAAATCCCAAAGCTTAATGTCTGAGAGCTGTTTGTGGCTTCACCCCAAGTTCTCTGCTGATTCATGTCCAGGACTCCCTTAGGATTGTCCTCTTCCTTTTGCTCATATTCAGAAACTGAGATAAGAACTTTTTTCAGCCAAAAGGAACAACTTAAGAACATACCCCTGACTATGAGGGAAAACTAAACATCAAACTCTAAGTAGTATGTCATTTTTTGAGTCACAAAATTTTACAAGGGCTATGGCATGCCTAGCATCCTCACTCTCACTGCCCTGAAAAATCTGTATAGAAATTGCAACAAGCCAGTTATTTTGATAAAGAGAACTGTAGCTCCTTCATAGCACACAAAAACTTTGACTTGAGAGTTAGTAAAGAATATTGGTACAAGTGACACTTTCTGGTTGGTCAGCCTGAACTTTTGATCTCTACTTGTTAAAGACTCACATTTTCTGATGAGTTGTTTGGGCTGGGAGCTCTCTTGCGACGCAGGACAAAATCCTCGGATTTTACATTGACTTCAGCATTCCCAGTATTTTGTGGTTTTTTCAGGAGAGATATGAGCTTCAGCCATTGGTGGAATAGGTATTGTTCCTGGTCTGGTGGGGCACAGAGTTCTAAGTAATGGGAATGGCCATTTGCTAATTTTAACATGAGGCAGTGCTTCTCTGTGTTGTGGACGGAGAGTTCCACAAGCGTCAGGGGGAGGAGCCTATTAAAAAAGGGGAAATGCATTGTTAGACACAGGTGAAGATTCCTTTCAAAGAAGACTGTTAAAGGCGTTTGCTGATTCTAAACTTTCAGGCTGCTTTTTGCTAGCTTATAGAAACTTGATGCATGCTTTATTCTGAACAATAGCTTTGCTTATATCCCTAACCACTAAGGTACAAAATGACATACTGTTAAGAATGATAAGCACCAAGAATTTCTTTGAAGAATATTATAAACTTCAGGCAAACCAGAGCGTGCAAGCGGAACAAGAGGTCCCTAACCATGAAAGCAGGGAAATCAGCCCGAACCGGTTTGGGGAGGAAGAAGTGATCACTGAACTGAGAAAAACAGAAGGAACAGTATAACCAAAATTGATTAACTGAGTGATCCTGCTAGTGATTGAACAAGAACAATCAAAATATACGGATATGGATGAACCACAAGAATAATTAGTAACTTGCATAACTTTTACTTTGTTCTCTTATAATATAAATATCTGCAACCTACCACTCATCAGCGCGGTGTGATGAGACTCCGGTCTGCACCCGCCCGGCGCCGACTTCTTTTTCTCTGAATAAATCTTTGCTACTATGACACTCTCCGTGTGAGTGTTCCTTTTGTCGATAACAAAGACATTGTGTCTGTCAGACCTACAGCTAGACTAAGACTAAAAGTGAGAAACTAGAATAGGAAGAATCTGCTGAGGGGGTTTGGACACCGAGTGCCTCTAGCTGACTGTAGAAGGAATGTTGGGCAGCGGTGTACAGAATGGAGCCAAAGGATGTTGGCTTCTTTACAATACCTTTATTCCACTGCCTTATTCCCTGGAAATCTTGTACCCCCAGTACTCCTACCATTTCTCTGCTTCTGATATATTTAGGAAAAGGTTACTAAATATTTGTTATCATCATCTATCTGCATGTCTGCAATGATGACCTGAAATGATAACCAGAATGGGGCCCAAAGCTGCGTACTGAAGTGATTCTTCTAAATTTACTGTGCTAGTGCTGGGACAAAGAGTCAGTGCAAATATGAGGTCTGCTAATAAAGAGACCCCTAAAAGGAGGAAATGGGAAACATTAATATTTCTTATTTACGCTTCAAATCAATATTTAACCCTTCTTGGTGCTAGCTGACCTGGTAAGTACTAGGTGTTCCATGTGGGATAGCTGCTCTGACGGTTTCCAGAAGTCTGACATAATCTCCTGTCGGGACACAGGCTCCTCACGTGCTATCAGCATCACATTAGGTACTGGTGAGCTGGGACTGGTAGCACAGATGCCAACGGTCACATAACTGGGTCGGTTATGGAGACAAATTGAGTCTCCTCTTGCATTAACCTGGAAAAAAAAAAGCACTCCTTCAACACTGACATTTGCCATACACTCTCACAGAGAATGTACTACTGATACATTTCATAGTGTTTTGACTTGGGGGCCCTAGAGCTTAGGTGCTAGGTTAGGGAGGTGAGAGGGGAATGTGGAATACTGAGACAGGAATGTCTGTGAATGAAAAGAGGGGAGAAGTTTAATAATGATAAAAGAGGGCTGAAAATCACTGGCTCTTGCATCATTTCCATCATTAGGTATCTGATTTCTGCCATCAGAAGCGTCTTGAGTACCATTATTTTGAATTTCTCTTAGTGTAAACATAATGGAAGATATGCTCCATTCTGATTCACAGTCTTTGTCAGCATTGCTGTGATATGAGACCTGATTATGAACCAGAAGCCTGTACAACAGTCCTAGCAATTGCTACAGGAAGGAGTTGGGCTGACATGGAAGGGTGAAAATATCACTTTTTGTTCTCTAATTTGCAGCATTGCTGTTTCTAGGTTTCTGGACTATTGGCTGTGAAGTAAAGGAAGAATGAGTCTATAGGAGGAGGGAAACACTATCTGTTGTGTGTGGAGTAAACAGAGAATTAGTGAGAATAAATGAGGAATAACCTGTTGAAGTAAAGGAGTGAAAAAAGGGTATTGATTGCACACAATTTTATCTTGAGCATGGCACGTGATTTCATTTGCACAGCTTCTTACCTCAAGAAACTTGCTCTCGAAGAGGAGAACAGAGGAAAAAGGATGATACTCTCCTTGGTTAAGGAGTCTCTTAAGGTCACCCACAACACAGGCCTGACTTGAACTGATGCTCTCAAAACCAAACTTCTTATTCATTTTGCCAACCCACCAACCAAAAAATAACTTCTCAGACTTCTTTGAGAGATATCATCACTGCCTGCCTGAACAATGAGTAACGGGTATTAATCAGAGAGATGAACCAGATCCAGGATTTTTCTAGTTATGTCCTTGATCCGTGCTCCAGGGAGGCAGCACACTTCCCTACGGGTAGGGTCTGGCCTGCATATGGGGCCCTCTGTTCCCTTGAGAAGGGAACCCCCAACCAGAATCACCTTTCTGTCTTTCCTAGTGGAGGCAGTCTTGAGGCATGGAGTTGTCTTCCTCATTCTTAGCCTCCTGTTAGGGGGATCGTCCCCCACCTTCCCATTTGCCTCCTCTTACACTCCCAGCACCTCAAAACTATTGCTTAGAGGGACCTGAGGAACCGAGGTAGGCAGGGAGGAGGTTTTCCCACGGCGCCGAGCTGGGACTATCTTCCAACCCTCTCCTTCTTTCTGGTCACTGACTTCTCCCCGTTCTGCCTGGTAGGGCTGGGGAGCCATCATTTTTTGGGGAAAATTTCCCTGGTGACTTTCCCTCTGTCTAGCCAGCGAGTTGCTCCACCAATCGATTTCCCTCTCACACTCCCTAATGCTTCTTAGTCTCTCTACCTCTTCTTTGAGGTCTGCCCCCATGCTAAGCAGATCTTCCACCTGCTCACACCTCACACAGGTGAGATCGTCGACACCATCTGCCGGCAGGAGCAGGCTCAGGCACTCCCTACCGCCAGAGACTTGCACAGCCTCACTCCTGGACAGGCCCTCAGTCTGTGTCTCCATGCTCTTAATGGGGCGAGCCCTCTGCCTGGTGGAGACCACACTCCTGGGCAGGCCCTCGGCCTGGCTCCCCATACTCTTAATGGGGCGAGCCCTCTGCCTGGTGGAGGCCATGGTAATCTGCTGCCTCAGAGACTGGCAGTAGGTGAGACAGGTCCCCGGTGCTGAGAGCCGGAACTTACCTGCCCGGCCACACGAGCTACAGGGTCAGCCGTGCGCACGCGCTGACCTCCCCTCTCTGCGTCAGGTAGGCAGCGACTAGTCGCCGCCCTCCCTGAGGCTTTTTCTAGGCCATGGGCGCTGCTGAGGCCGCCGTTGCCCTGGCAACGCCTACACCACAATCTTGTTGCTTGAGAGAAAGGCAGTTTAATAGGACAGAAAAAGAAGACAAAACCAATAATAAAAATCAGATAAAGCAAACAAGTGATGAACAGTACAATTGCTCACTAACCAAAGCCAATAGTCAACTAATTCTTGTTCAGCAACCTGGCCCCTGGATTCCAGTCTCCCCAGTAGCTGGCACCTGGACATACGAGCCTCTGAGGTTGCAACCCCACTCCTGTCACTGCTACAGACCCTTCACCCACAAACATGTGTATGTACATTGTGGTCTTTGAGGCAGCTGGCTTTGGGGACACAGTCCACCCAGTAGCTGGTCCTGGAGCCTTGGTCAGTCCAGGTGCCTCCTCCACAGAGGCAACTATGTGCATGCACACACACATGTGCTAGTTCCTCCCATGATCTTGCCTTTTCCTCGCCCAGGAAGAGAGTTAGAAATGACATTTAATAAAGCAGGACAGACTGTGGTGATACCAGGCAAGGCACAGGGCATGCCCAGACAAACGTACCTGTTTACATTTGACCAGCCCTTTTTATGCCTCTGTTTTCCTATGCCTGTTCATCCCCAAATCCCCTACACCCACTGGTTTTACCACCTTTGGTTCCTGTCCTAAACATCCCCTAAATCTTGTGTAATCATGTTTTTCCCCCTGCATTACATGACATGTTCTGCACCCCCAGGTGGTAACCTCAATAGCTTAAAAGATGATGGTGAGAGCCCTCCCATTGCCTCATGGTGATGGGTTTCATGCCTGGGGCCATGGGAGGGCCCAGCCAAGGCATCTGTAAGGATTTAACTGGGGTTCCTGCCTGCCATTGTGCCCATGTGCTCCTCTGGGTTTGTGGAGATGGGCCTCTGGTGGGCTGATGGCTCCTGTGATAGGCGTGGGAGTCACTGGGACTGGGTGTCATTTGGATTCTCCTACCTGCCATCCTCTTCATGCTCCTTCATGTGTGTGCTTTTTATCACACCCCTTAGCAAAAGCCTGTTATTAGTGTTGTTTTGGGTTTTTTTTGCTTTCATCTTACCTTAGCCAACACCTCTTAGAAAAAGTGTAGCTAATGGAGAAGGCAGCAGCATGACTCCTTAGCAATGTAGGCTGCCAAGAGCGTATTAAGTCCTGTTTTCTGCTCTGTTCTCTGGCTTTTCATAGAATATTGGGCAAATTGACTGGATTGTCCCGGATCACATGCTCTTCGCTCATGTGCTCCAGCATGTCACCCAGGAGGATCTGTTCCACGATCTTCCCAGGCACAGAGGTGAGGCTCACCGGCCTGTAATTCCCAGGGTCTTCCTTGCTCCCTTTCTTATAAATGGGAGTGACATGACCTTTTTTCCAGCCAGCCCCCAGGGACCTCTCCTGACAGCCATGACATGATACTGCTCTCTATCCCTTTTCCCCCTGAAAAGCTCTGGAAGTTACTTCCATGAGAAGTTTTCTTCAGTGTAAATCATTTAAAAATGTAGATTCCACTGTCAAGGATCAAAATTTATTCGTTGCTGGTTGTGAATTAATGCAAAGCAATACAGAGGCTGTATTTCAGCAGTAGGTAATTGTACACTAGGAAGAGGTTATGAAGGGAACGAAGTCTGCAGGGAATTCTATCTTTGTGTACATATTTTCCTTGTCCCAGCTGCATCGGATGTCCAGGATGCGTTGCTTTCTTTTATTCCTCCTCACTTACTAATCGCCTGGGATATTAGTTGAAGTAGTGACTTCCTGCCACTCCTTTGATTTCCTGAAAAGAAACACAGTAAACATGAGGAAACCAGCACACTTGAGAATGAAGAGAACAGGAAGCACAAGGAACCAGAAGAGGAAAAGACAGAAGAGAAAACCATTCACCAAGAACCACAGAGGAAGAAACACCAACCAGAGGCAATTGATTTACTAATGGGGATTTCACTAGAAATTGTGCTCTGTATTCCAAACCGGCTTTTTCTTAGTCTCTCCCATGCTAGTCTCCTTCAGCTGTCTCATCTACTCATCTCACAGCAGAAATCACCCATAGCCCTTACAGAACACCTGAGAGGTGTGAAAAGCCTGTGCACAGCTGATAGCAGTTGACATGACATTGTCATACTTCTCAACTGCCTAGGGGTATGTGAAGATCATTTCCATTCTCTACTGGAAGTTGATCAGCAGGTTGAGAAGACAACAGGGTCTGCAGGTCTAAGTAATCCTGGGAAGAACAGACCCTGCATTTGTCTCAGTATGGCAAATTGAGGAATTGATAGTAGAATGCAGCCTGGGAGCAGCAGAGTCAGAAAATGAAAAGAGGGGAGACATAATTGCACAGGAGGAGGAACACATCTTTGGAGGAAGGAACTGTTTAAAAAGAGGAAGAGGCATGGAGTTGAAAGAATGTGGAAAAAGACTGCACACAGAAAAATTGAGAAAAGCAGTTAAATGAGAGCACATTGTAAACCAAACTACTGTTCCTTCAGGTCATGTAGATCACTAAGATCACTAGCTACTAATTAGGGCAACAAACTGCAGGCAGCCTACCAGACAGCTACACAAGAGAAGCACGCAGTAGCATCATGTTCACAAAAAAGGAGGTTGATTGAACAAGAGCTCATTCAATCTTTTGTGACTTCACAAAATGGAGGAGTATGTGGAAGAAGATCATAACAGTTTTTGTTCAAGAGACGGATTCACTCCCACACAGAATGCTCTTGAGTTTAGGCATAACATAAAGGGCATCAATAAGCCAAGTGGCTCCAGTTTTTGCCATTCCTTGACAGTCAGAGATAACAGTGTTTAATCACTGACAAGAAATGGAGAAGGAGAAGTAAGGGGAACTGTGAACCTTAATAAAGACTGTATTTCAGGTGTGTTCTTGCTTCAGCTGGACATTCTGTAGAAATTTGTGCAGAAATGCAGGATGTCAGAAAGTACACTAATGCCAACATGACATTGTAAGGAGTGCTCCAAATCATGCCTACATTCTGCTTGAAACAGGAGTCCGGACCTCATGCTTGAGGACACTGCAGGCACACTATCCAGAGAGAAATTAATGCTCAGACACGGGGTTCTGAGAAGCCTTACAATGCTCTGGAACAGGAGCTAGGGGCCAATATTATTTCTTTGAGCCATCCTAGGTCTGCAGCTTTCTTACCCTTTCCACTCATGCTGTATTTCACCTGATTTTCAGTGAAGTTGAAATGGCTGTCAACAGCCAAACAAGTCAAATCTCAAGACTAGAAGAAACCTGTCACTGAACACTGGAAGGTGAGGTGTGATCACAGCAGGGAATGAGCACAAAGTGCCTTCTAATAATATAGTCATACAAGTGCTGATCTATTGGCAGTGTGGCCATAGGAATATTTATTCTAAAGACCTCTCTTATGAAGTTTCAGCTTCTCTAACATTATTGAAGTAAAAATAGCAACGATGAATTGAGTAAATATCAGAAACATTTTCATACCTGAAGTCGGTGACTTTTTTCCACTTTGTTTCATTGTCTTTGTCCTAAAAAAAACCACCCAGAAAAAGACATTATGTCTTTTCCAACAAACTCAGTATTACCCTAATAATATATTTATGTACCAGCATCAGTATCACATAGGTGCCTTTTTAACCCCTTTCTGTCTACAGTAGAAACATGTATTGCTATTCTTTACTGAGAGGGTGGTCAGGCACTGGAACAGGCTTCCCAGTGAAGGGGTCACAGCACCGAGCTTGGCCGAGTTCAGGAGGCATCTGGACGATGCCCTCAGTCACATGCTCTGATTTGCCTGGCCCTGTGTGGAGCCAGGAGTTGGACTGGGTGATCCTTACGGGTCACTTCCAACTCAGGAGATTCTATGATTTTATGTAGTAAGCCTTGTTGAAGTGCAAGCACACTAAATGTATAAAGATATTTGAATGTTAGAATCTCCACTTATATATGATGTATCTGAACACATCACGCATCTGAACACATCACTTCGAGCCTAGGTGGAGCTTGAGAAGTGCTTATGTTGAAGGTCAAGGAGACCACTAGCACTTAAGTCAGTGAACATTCATGCACTTTTGCTTGATTGCCCGTCTTTCTGAAACAAGGAGTGGGAGGGTGGGCAGATGGAATGGTCTTTCAAAAGTCCCTAAACATCTGAGAACCCAAGTCTGGATACTTGGAAACCCCACCTGGTATTCGTCAGCTTCCTAGCATTAGGAAAATCACAGTAACCCTGAAAAGGTGTTGCAGTAATATATTTTCTGAAGACAAAAACATGACACATTTTACTTTTCAAAGTTATCAGCAGAAACTAAGTATGTCAGAATCCTTTTCCAGACAGACCTACCTTGTCTTCCTATTTTCTGTGGTTTTGCTCCTCTTCGCATCCAGAGGATCTATATTGTTTGACAACAGGGGGGTTTCTCGCCTAGTTGATTTCAGTGAGGTGTGGAAGGCTTCCTCTCGCCAAGTTGATTTCAGTGAGCTGTGGAAGGCTTCCCCTTTCCTTCCACCTTCTCCTGTGGTGCCCACTGCACCTGAGAAGGCAACTTGTTTGGAGGAGCTTTGCTTTGTAACAAATTTTTCCTCCATTTCGGGGTTAGTCACACCTCGTGAGCTGTCCCTCTGGAAGGAAAAATGAAAGATTAACAGTAGCAACTGACAAAGAGCTCTGTGCATAGCTGATAGTACAACTGGTAATTTGTGATAGTACCTATATGGTAGTCCCTACATCCTGACTATTCTGCTATAAAATGTGTCAGACAGACCATCCATAGGAAATATGATATGCTAATCTAGAAGACTTATGTTTCTCCTACATGATCAGTTTGTTGGGGGTTATTGGTCTACAGGGCTAGAGGTGACTGTGCAGTTCATCAAGGGATAACAAATCCCAAAGCTTAATGTCTGAGAGCTGTTTGTGGCTTCACCCCAAGTTCTCTGCTGATTCATGTCCAGGACTCCCTTAGGATTATCCTCTTCCTTTTGCTCATATTCAGAAACTGAGATAAGAACTTTTTTCAGCCAAAAGGAACAACTTAAGAACATACCCCTGACTATGAGGGAAAACTAAACATCAAACTCTAAGTAGTATGTCATTTTTTGAGTCACAAAATTTTACAAGGGCTATGGCATGCCTAGCATCCTCACTCTCACTGCCCTGAAAAATCTGTATAGAAATTGCAACAAGCCAGTTATTTTGATAAAGAGAACTGTAGCTCCTTCATAGCACACAAAAACTTTGACTTGAGAGTTAGTAAAGAATATTGGTACAAGTGACACTTTCTGGTTGGTCAGCCTGAACTTTTGATCTCTACTTGTTAAAGACTCACATTTTCTGATGAGTTGTTTGGGCTGGGAGCTCTCTTGCGACGCAGGACAAAATCCTCGGATTTTACATTGACTTCAGCATTCCCAGTATTTTGTGGTTTTTTCAGGAGAGATATGAGCTTCAGCCATTGGTAGAATAGGAATTGTTCCTGGTCTGGTGGGGCACAGAGTTCTAAGTAATGGGAATGGCCATTTGCTAATTTTAACATGAGGCGGTGCTTCTCTGCGTTGTGGACGGAGAGTTCCACAAGCGTCAGGGGGAGGAGCCTATTAAAAAAGGGGAAATGCATTGTTAGACACAGGTGAAGATTCCTTTCAAAGAAGACATTGTGTCTGTCAGACCTACAGCTAGACTAAGACTAAAAGTGAGAAACTAGAATAGGAAGAATCTGCTGAGGGGGTTTGGACACCGAGTGCCTCTAGCTGGCTGTAGAAGGAATGTTGGGCAGCGGTGTACAGAATGGAGCCAAAGGATGTTGGCTTCTTTACAATACCTTTATTCCACTGCCTTATTCCCTGGAAATCTTGTACCCCCAGTACTCCTACCATTTCTCCGCTTCTGATATATTTAGGAAAAGGGTATTAAATATCTGTTATCATCATCTATCTGCATGTCTGCAATGATGACCTGAAATGATAACCAGAATGGGGCCCAAAGCTGCGTACTGAAGTGATTCTTCTAAATTTACTGTGCTAGTGCTGGGACAAAGAGTCAGTGCAAATATGAGGTCTGCTAATAAAGAGACCCCTAAAAGGAGGAAATGGGAAACATTAATATTTCTTATTTACGCTTCAAATCAATATTTAACCCTTCTTGGTGCTAGCTGACCTGGTAAGTACTAGGTGTTCCATGTGGGATAGCTGCTCTGACGGTTTCCAGAAGTCTGACATAATTTCCTGTCGGGACACAGGCTCCTCACGTGCTATCAGCATCACATTAGGTACTGGTGAGCTGGGACTGGTAGCACAGATGCCAACGGTCACATAACTGGGTCGGTTATGGAGACAAATTGAGTCTCCTCTTGCATTAACCTGAAAAAAAAAAAAAAAGCACTCCTTCAACACTGACATTTGCCATACACTCTCACAGAGAATGTACTACTGATACATTTCATAGTGTTTTGACTTGGGGGCCCTAGAGCTTAGGTGCTAGGTTAGGGAGGTGAGAGGGGAATGTGGAATACTGAGACAGGAATGTCTGTGAATGAAAAGAGGGGAGAAGTTTAATAATGATAAAAGAGGGCTGAAAATCACTGGCTCTTGCATCATTTCCATCATTAGGTATCTGATTTCTGCCATCAGAAGCATCTTGAGTACCATTATTTTGAATTTCTCTTAGTGTAAACATAATGGAAGATATGCTCCATTCTGATTCACAGTCTTCATCAGCATTGCTGTGATATGAGACCTGATTATGAACCAGAAGCCTGTACAACAGTCCTAGCAATTGCTACAGGAAGGAGTTGGGCTGACATGGAAGGGTGAAAATATCACTTTTTGTTCTCTAATTTGCAGCATTGCTGTTTCTAGGCTTCTGGACTATTGCCTGTGAAGTAAAGGAAGAATGAGTCTATAGGAGGAGGGAAACACTATCTGTTGTGTGTGGAGTAAACAGAGAATTAGTGAGAATAAATGAGGAATAACCTGTTGAAGTAAAGGAGTGAAAAAAGGGTATTGATTGCACACAATTTTATTCTGAGCATGGCACGTGATTTCATTTGCACAGCTTCTTACCTCAAGAAACTTGCTCTCGAAGAGGGGAACAGAGGAAAAAGGATGATACTCTCCTTGGTTAAGGAGTCTCTTAAGGTCACCCACAACACAGGCCTGACTTGAACTGATGCTCTCAAAACCAAACTTCTTATTCATTTTGCCAACCCACAAACCAAAAAACAACTTCTCAGACTTCTTTGAGAGATATCATCACTGCCTGCCTGAACAATGAGTAACGGGTAGTAATCAGAGGGATGAACCAGATCCAGGATTTTTCTAGTTATGTCCTTGATCTGTGCTCCAGGGAGGCAGCACACTTCCCTACGGGTAGGGTCTGGCCTGCATATGGGGCCCTCTGTTCCCTTGAGAAGGGAACCCCCAACCAGAATCACCTTTCTGTCTTTCCTAGTGGAGGAAGTCTTGAGGCATGGAGTTGTCTTCCTCATTCTTAGCCTCCTATTAGGGGGATCGTCCCCCAGCTTCCCATTTGCCTCCTCTTCATCTCCCAGCACCTCAAACCTATTGCTTAGAGGGACCTGAGGAACCGAGGTAGGCAGGGAGGAGGTTTTCCCACGGCGCCGAGCTGGGACTATCTTCCAACCCTCTCCTTCTTTCTGGTCACTGACTTCTCCCCGTTCTGCCTGGTAGGGCTGGGGAGCCATCATTTTTTGGGGAAAATTTCCCTGGTGACTTTCCCTCTGTCTAGCCAGCGAGTTGCTCCACCAATCGATTTCCCTCTCACACTCCCTAATGCTTCTTAGTCTCTCTACCTCTTCTTTGAGGTCTGCCCCCATGCTAAGCAGATCTTCCACCTGCTCACACCTCACACAGGTGAGATCGTCGACACCATCTGCCGGCAGGAGCAGGCTCAGGCACTCCCTACCGCCAGAGACTTGCACAGCCTCACTCCTGGACAGGCCCTCAGTCTGTGTCTCCATGCTCTTAATGGGGCGAGCCCTCTGCCTGGTGGAGATCACACTCCTGGGCAGGCTGCCAAGAGCATATTAAGTCCTGTTTTCTGCTCTGTTCTCTGGCTTTTCATAGAATATTGGGCAAATTGATTGGATTTGGCCAGTGAGGAGTAAAATACAGAAAGTCAGTCATGGATATACAGTGCCAACTCTCCTTTTTTTAGTTGTGTTCAAGCACCGTTGCATAGGCATGTGTGCCTCTCCCCCCTCCCAAAGACTTGCAGATACGTAGCGCTCAGGCCATTTTAATTTTCATTCAATAAGTTTAGTGATGAATAGCTACCTAGCACTGACAGAAAACCCCTGACAGGCTGGGGAGTAGGAAAGGCGTAGCACGCCACAACCAACCAGCTGTAATCAGCATTGGCTCTGGTTCACTCCCCTACATGTTCTTGTGAGCTAATTCCCTTAGATATTATCCCTTAGAGTGCAGCACATGCACCTACCACAGGGCTTTGCAGAGCCACATCCCAGGAGATTGACACCAGTCTTCACCATGAGCATGCCTGTCCCAGTAGCCTTATCCAAATACGGGAAAGCAAAGGAAAATATGAAGCCTTTTTCTTTTAATTTTTTTTCTTTTACTGCAGCTTCTCCATGTATGCATGAGGGTGGTCTTGGCTTATGTAGGATTTGTTAGGGCAGCTGGCAGTTCTCAGAAGCAATGCAATGGCATCCTAAAAGAACAGCATTGCTGAAGAGGCTGTTGGCACCAGTGGGCTGTCCAGCAGGCAATAAATCACAAGAAATGATCTATACTGTAGCATAGCTGTCAAACCACCAAAGCGGCTGAGGTAATCAATGCAGTCTCCTTTATCAGATTAGATTAAAGTCAAGTAAATTATTTCCCAGGACTCAGAACTGCAGTTGGAGTGCTCAAAGTTGCATGGCAGTGAGTTGAAACAGCTGAGGAAGTTCAACACAGATAAAAGGATGCATATGGGGAAAACATTTTCCTAACCTGTCATTAGAATTACTATTTCTAGGATGACTACAACCAATTAAGAATGAGTCTTTAAGTTATCGATATTTTAAGATCTATAAAAACATGATCAGGATCACTGAAGAACAAAAATTAGCTATTAGGAAGTGGAGAACAAACAGAAGTTATAGTTTCATGGTGATATGAACTAGTGATGCCTTTTAATGTGTATGCAGTTCTGGTCTCCTTGTTTCAGAAAGAATATAGTAAAACTGAAGAGGGTGCAAAGAGGAGCAACACGGATGATCCAATTTACAGACCCTTGGAGATGGAACATGACCTCAAAGGGCAGACTACATAGATTAGGACTCAATCCAGACAATAGCCATCTATAAAACCATCTATAAAACTAAGTGCTGATGAGGGTGAATTCTGATCGTCTGCTCCAACTCACAAGTCCAAGAGACATCAGAACTTGGAGGTGACAGATTCAGCACAAAACAGAGGAGATGCTGCTTCATGCTATGTGGAACGTCTTGCCACAAATGCTGTGGGTACCAGGGGAGATATTTCTGATTTCTGTTTGGTCCTTTCAGACCATCTTGGGACACTAAAATCCATGTGGAAGGTGCCAGGAATGGACAAATGCTACTTTGCCTGTTTTCTTGTCAGTCCAGTGGGACATTTTAGTGTGCCATGGCTGGTAACATGGCTGTATTGCACTGTGACTTCTTTTTCCTTTCTAATGGAAACATCAAATCAGAATTCTGAGATAACCTTCCTGTTATTTCTAAGGTAATTTTTGCACAGATACATACTTACCTTCCAACTTCTTTCATACTTTTCTTGACGTTATTTTACTTCTACTTCTGAATCCCTGGTTATCAAGACCATGCCAGTGCATTTGTTTTCTCTGGTATGTTCAGAGTGTTTGTGGAGTTAACCGGTGTATTGTCAGGTTTCAGTTTTGCTTGTGAATTAAATCTGCAAGAATTAATTTGGCTATTTTTAAACCCAGATGGGGTCCATGCAAATCCAGGGGCAGAGTATGGATGTCACTGTACTGCTGGGATGGAGAAACTAATCCCTGCCCAACCTGCCTGACAACTAGAGACCTCCTGAGGATCTGTGCATCACCCTTCCGAAGGCTTTGCAATGCAAGAGCATTGTCAGCTTGCGTGCAGTATGGCATGCATGCACAGAGCAAGTCTTAATCTAATGCCGTGTGAGTCACTAAGCCCTTTCAGAAAACATGCAACTAGGCACACATTGTAAGGCTATTTGCAACCCCCCTGAGGCTTTCCCTCCCCATGAATTAGCCGAGATGTGTCTACATTTCAGTGCTGTGCTTAAATCCAGATGGGGACTCACCTTTCTGGGTGGCGGCTGGGATATACTTACTAGGAAACAAAAATCCAGATAGAAAAATAAAAAAAATCAATAAAATACAGAAGAAACACCCATGTGGGTTTTTTCACTCTTAGTAAATAAAGATGGAGTTCAGCTGCTGGCAGGATCACGTTCAAGAGGTGCAAAATGCTGCATTGTGTCTTTTGAGACTGGCTGGCTTTAGGGAGATGAAGGGGCTGCCAAACCATTCAGGACCTACAGTGTATTGGAGATCATGTTCTTCATTGTGAGGTCAAGGCACTTACATCACCATACACTGCTAGGGGAAACTCCAGCTTGCCTTTACTCAACAGATTGCTGCTTTAATCATCAGCAGCTGCTGTAATTCTTCTCCCCACTACAAATCCTCTTTTGTCATCAATAGTTGTGACTTTGACTGCCTCGTTGACCCCCTCTCCTAGAAACGTCTCCGCTTTCTTTAACTATGTGCATAAACACCCTTCCCTGCCTAACCTGTAGTGCTCCACTTCAGCCTTTTCATTGGAGTAACACCAGATGACTCTAACTAGCTTCGGGAAGGAGACTACCATAGATGTAAAGCTTTTAAGGAAAGAGTTTCTTACCTGGAATTTTTGGAAATTCATAAAATAACCTCACAAAAGAAATATTAGGTTGGGATTATATTTATGAATTTATTTGGGCAAAAGTCTATTAGAAACCTTTGGAAAATGTCAGCATAAATGAAATACAATTTTCATGCTTCCTTTCTGATATTAAAAGCTAGTTTCAATTTTCCAGCTGTGGAAAAATATATTTTTTTTTTTCCAAATTTTGTGCTTGGGCATTTCAGTATCTACCCTCTTCCTTCTTATTCTTGGTTTCCTATCAGGTAAGACTATAAGGATCATTATATATCAGCCTCGTCTACTGCTTGATAATGTAACAAATTTGGCTTTGACTCTTCATTTGCTGCTCTCACCTTCTCCCATCTAGTTCTTTATGAGAAGTACAAAAGTACCAAATAAATGTATCCAAGAAGGAGATTCTGGCATTAAAATAACTGTCTTGATTGCTGACCAACCTTTATGCACATGACAAAGAGAACCTGCAGGATGATCCCAGTTGCATATTGTCCTCAAGCAGTATCCATGGTGCAGTATGTTTTAAGTGGATCAAAAAGGCTAAAGATTACATGCAAATTATTAATCTCTGGAGTCATGCAGATCTGTAACAACCACCTACAGATCAGGGGCATTTCATGTTTAACATATTTTAATATTAATATAAAACGAATGTAATTCCTATAATTAAAGTCTTGAAATCAATATTTGGAAGAGGCCAGTCTATCCTTTATCTGATTGAATACAGCCAATTTTTGAAGGATGTTTGACAACCAGGAATACAATCAAGGTTTTGGTACCAGGTAGCCAGGATACAAAAGTTGCTGTAGGATTTTGGAGGTCACTGTAGGATTATCCCAGCTGGATGAATGAGACTCAGAGGGCCCACTGTGTATGCTCATTCCCATGTATAGGCACTGAAGAAAATGATGTAAAAAGAAAACTTCTCTTCAGTCAGTGCTGGCATTGCTTCTTGTTAATAGTAAGTTACTACTTTGACTGTGCTAAAAACTTACTAGAGAAGTAAAAACATTCCGTAAAATGTTTCCATTTCCAAATCTCAGTCCTTGAACCAAAGTAACCACATACTCAAAGATCTGTTTGTCCTCGATTTCTTTTCTGGAGCTTCCAACTTTCCCTGAAACCGTGAGTTTGTAATATTAAAGAAGTTATTTCAATTTATCTACATATAAATTCATTTATATCACAGAATCACAGGATGGTAGGGGTTGGAAGTGACCTCTGGAGATCGCCTAGTCCAACCCCCCTGCCAGAGAAGGATCATTTCTATTGCATCCATTTATATTACAACAACCAAGGCAAATTCTTCAGACAGTAGGCCTGATAACTGAGACATAGTTGTAGTAACAATTTATTATCCTTCCCCAGAGTTAGCCCTTCAACACACTGCTATGGCTTTTAGTGCCAATGAAGGCTGGGCTGTGAGCGTCTCTCTCAGAAACTGCAAAGGTTATTTTCTTGCATGAAACTTTGAACACTGGGCAGAGGTCGTTACAAAAAAACCCCCAAACAGTAGGTTTTGCTTACCCTCTAAACACTTCATTTGTTTAAATGGTAGTTAAACCAAGATAGGGATTAAATATAGCCATGCATTTGCACCACATCTATTTGAGTAATGGTTTTAATGTAAGCAGACCCAAGATATTTTTGGCTAGGTTTCCTCCTATCTCTTCTTTCTCTGTCTAGCATTTCCAATTGCATGATCAATCTTCCCTGAGGTTGTTTTTACCAGTGTCCTTTATAAATTTCCAATTTTTATTATACCCACTGCCAGTACTAACTCCAAACTATATAATAATCCTTTGGATTACAAAAGGCAGTGTGATGCATTGTTTCTCAGAGATGAGTTAACTCTCCTGTCTCTCCCTTCTTCTGTGGTTTACAATATTGGTACAGGAAATACGGGCGTTCATTAATTCAATTTGGTAGCATCCTGCTGCTACACAGGCCACAAACGTGGGTCGGAACCAAGGAATATGATCAGCAAGTGGTGGTGCTGTTCTTCTGAAAGATCAGCCCCTGGAGTGCCTTTGAAGCTGGTGGTCTGCACACCCACCTTCCACCTTTGCAATGGCCTGTGCAGGGTGTAATCAGGCTGCTGCGCAGCAAGCAAGGAGTTTGGTTTCACAACCAGCCTTGGGGATGCCTTGTGCCGTCATCATAGAGCTGCAGCTCTGGCCCACTGTGGCAGTCAGGACTTAAAGCCAGTTCTCTGTGTCCTTCCTGACTTCGTCCATCTGTCGAGGGCTGAATAGTCCCAGTATCAAGAAGACTCTTGTGAAAAATAACAGACAAGGATATAAAATTTCCACACAGTGCAGGACAAGGACGCTTTGCAACTGTTATGAAGCTTAGATGGACAAGAAACTTATTTTCCAGCTCTGACCAGTTAAATTGTAACCTCCCCCGAAAGCTGCTTCCACTGTGTGCCTTGGGAGATGAGTGAGAGCGCGCTTGCTCCTTCTGTACTTTGGAGTTCACTCTGGATACTGTACATGAAGGGATTACTTTCCCTTCCTTCCTGTCCAATTTCCCCACCCCAAATACCCTCAGAAACCACATTTGATTTTTTTTTTTTTTAAGTTCAAACAACTAGGCTAAACAGGTGAAATTTTAAATAATGATTGAGGATTTTTTTATTCATTTAAGTTTCAATATCATTACAGAAAATGTTATGGTACAGAGTTGTTTAACATTAGTTTTATTTCTTTGCTCATTTAATTTCCACACGAATGCTGGTAACACTAATATCTGTACAAGATCAGTCTTTGATTTTTTTTTTTTAGTTTTTAGTTCTGTACATTTTTAAATGTATTGGTTAAAAAGGCTGTCAGCACTTAAGGAAGCAATTTTTTTGTTTGTTGAAATAAAAGGTATCCAGTTACTGCCCAAGAGTACTGAGCTGGGTGGCTGCTGGGACAAGAGAGATCCCTGAATGCACAGCGAGGTGAGAAAACCTCGGGGCTTCATTGGGTTCCCAGTGCAGCCACTCTGCTTTTGGCACTGTGCACATCAACACGAGATACAAGATAAAGAACAAGCAGAAGCTCTCTGTGAAGCGGTTATGAAGCATACTAATAAGGGAAATCCAAGTGTTGTCTACGCTAGTATAAATAAGCAGACAGCCTTGTTTTAAGAGCATAAGTAGTTGTATCTCAAAGATGAGAAAAAACACAAGTTCTGCAGGCACCTACTGCTGTCTACTAAAAGCTACCGCTATTAGAACTAGCATTGAACACACAAAGCAATTGCAAGGAAAGGAAAAAGTTGCTTTGATATAATCAGAATAAATTTCTTTGTTAAGATTTGTTTTAAAGGTTTTTTTTTTAAAAGGTATTTATTTAAATTCCATTTGAAATATAATTCAAGATGTTGACTATACTGATCAACTTTTATCCAAATCAGAAAAACTAGCTGTGCCGTTGCATATTACAGGATACAGTCAATGATATGTGGACATGCATCAAAGCTTCGCTCTTGCTGGTGACATCATAGCCTTCCAATGACCATGACATCCACCACCTCCCCCTTGTGAAGCTCCACATACTGCTCTGTCTTTGGAGGTAGCATCAACAGTCCATTGGCACTGCGCATACTCATCAGACGACTGCTCATCTGATTCCCTAAAGGAGAGGGAAAGAAAAATTTCAGTGAAGTTCATGGCTAGTTCCAAATGCTGCAACACACCTCGTGGGAAAGGGGAGCTGTTCTTATGAAGATGGTCATGTTGCTAACTTATTCATAGCACTGGGATCTTGCTGTCCCAAGGTGGATGGAAACAGAGGACTCTGTGGAGAATTAGTCAGCCTCTCATCACCTTGGCTCTCAAAACTCTCATTCCCTTTGCTGAGAGCTCTCCTAACCAGCCTTCCACATTATCTGTGCCTCATATCTTGTCATAGTAAATTGCTTTTCTGTTAGAATTTCCAATCCTATCAAAATTACTTCATTTTTCAATTTGCATACCTATTTCCGATTGTACAAAGCTTAAAACCAGCGCAGTCTAGGATGTTTTTACTGGACTGTAATAGAGAAGCTTGGTTAACTGTGTTTTTCTTTCTGAATAGTCTCGTTTAGCATTAGCAGCTTAGCGCCAGTAGCTAACGTAGCTGAAGTCCTAGGCCACAAGAACTGGAGGAAAGTAAACTTTTTTTGAGGGGGGAGCGATGGGGCAGGCACCAATCTCCTTTCTTTGGCAGCCAGTGATAGAACCCAAGGGAACAGTATGAAGCTGAGAGAGGGGAGGTTTAGGTTGGAAGTTAGGAAGAGGTTCTTTACTGAGAGGGTGGTTGGGTGCTGGAACATGTTCCCCAGGGAAGGGGTCACAGCATTGAGCTTGGCTGAGTTCAGGAGGCATCTGGACGATGCCCTCAGTCACACGCTCTGACTTGGCTGGCCCTGTGTGGAGCCAGGAGTTGGACTGGATGACCCTTACGGGTCACTTCCAACTCAGGAGGTTCTATGATTCTATGATTTTGAGAGACCGTGAGCAAGAGCGTGCGTCTGGGTACAGGCAGGTTATTCAGAGAAAGGAAGTTTTGACGGTTAAGTTGGTAAGTCATATTGTGACTGCAGTTTATATTGACACACATCTACACACGTACACAAGTATGCCAGCACATCAGTCTGTATAAAGAAGGTTATATGAAAAAACACGTGCACACGCCTGGTTGGTTTTAGGCATAAATGTGGGAAGGCAGGGACTCCTGGGAGTGTCCGTGTGACTGGGCACTCACCTGTACTCTGTGCCCAAGGTAGTGGTTCTTGGTGATGCCAAGTCAGTATGCACCGATGATATTCTGGGCGGGGGTCCAATTTTACATCACATGATAACTGTAGAAGCAGCAAAGAAAGGATGAAAAAGTCATGCATTCAGATTGCACTGTCTGAGACAACAGAATCATCTGTGCAGGAGTTTTCCCTTAAAAACAGTCATCTTAAAAACCTGCATTTTGGAGGCGTGATGGTATCTAGTGCAAGATCAAAAGCTGTAGAAGGTAGAGACTGCAGTATTTAAGGGAAATACAACTGTGATATTATAATATCAAAGAGTATGTCGGAGTCTACATGCATTAAGTGGAACATTCCCAAGCTGTTCCTTTACTGGGAGTTTAAAGATACTATTTCCCTGGAAAAAAGCTTTATCATTTCTGCTCTCGGGATTACACTGCATAAAGATAAAAAATTTATTTGCATTTAAAATCCTGCTAGCCCTGACAAAAGAGAGATGGCCAGTCTTTGAAATGAAAAGGCATACAGGGAATGGTTCCCAATGGAAGCTGATGGAACACACTGGAAAGAAAATTAATGCCAAAGTGAGGGTCACTACAGATTGCTCTCTGGTTTAGAATATTATAGCTGTGAGAGAAAGAAAAATCTGGATGCCTGTGGAAGTGCAAAGGAGAGACACAGGATAAGCATTAAGGGAAAAGTGCGTAGCCAAGAGCACTAGGAAAGCTATAAAAGGTAATGTGTTCCATGGTGCTTTATTTGAATCAAAAATAGCCCAAAAATACATGATAATAATCTTCCTTGAAACTGTATTAAACAGAGTTACAATATCCATGATTTCTTGTAAGGCTGAAATGACTAGTTTAAGGATTATTATTATTACTACTTAACATGGGGTCATGTGTCTTGCTTACATAAGTAACTCAAAACCAGAGAAGCTTTAAAGTTTGGATTTTCAGTTGCTAATACAGAACTATCCAATTCTTCAGGCATTCCCAGATCACTCTGCATTTTTTACCACAGGTTAAACCAATTTTTTTTTTTTTAAACAGAAAAGTATCCTCCCTGCCTGACTGGCAAATGGCTGCCTCCGCAGCTGTGTATCTTGCTCCATTAGATGGCCATCTAATTATGGGGCTGAATATTACCATTATAGAGACCGAGAATGTACCTCTCTTCTGTGTGAACTTCCTTCAACTTCCCAGAGTTAGTCTAGGGTCCAGATTCCTCAAACGAGACAGCCTTTCAGAGCCCAAAGAGCTGTGCTTCAGAATCCTGAAGGAATTTTTAGATAGAGGACAAGCTTCTTACCCTGGCTTTGATGATGGTGGGCCGAGGATCCAGGATACCCTGCATTTTCCTCAGTGCGGGAACAACAAAAAGATTGCAGGTGACAACAGCTGACACAGGGTTGCCTGTAGGACAAAGAACAGTAGGTGGTGACTCTCTTGTGACACTCTGTGAAATGTTGAAAGTAACTTCTTGAGCTCCAGCTCTTCATGCTATGCACAGGAAGCATTTCATTCTAGACTGGAGCAGCATGTGGCAAGTATACCTGTTGAAAGCTACACACTCTGGCTGATGGTCTGCTGAAACCCTTCCCTGACCAGAACTGCCCCATGTTCCTCTTGTCCCACCATTTGTATCTGTTCACCTGTTGTCTTTTGTCTTACACCCAGATTTGTCTAGAGCCAGGGTAGGGTTTATTGTGCACTGGTATAGGTCACAGTTGATAGGCCTCTCGATTAATGATTAAGGTTTCCAAGAAATAAGGGAAAATATCTTTCGATTCCCTAACTGAGTAGCAAAATGCTTTAGTACTGGTTCTGAGAAGCCTACCCATCTATGTTTTCTGTTGACTCACAAGAGAGGTGTATGACCGAAGTCTGTCAAACACCACTTGTCTTACACATCTGGACTTCCCTAGATGACAGCTCTAGAATAAATATGATCAGGCAGATGCTTCATTGATCTCTCCCCTGGAAGAAAATGTACCGCAGCAACTAAAACAAGAGGGAGAAAAAGCACTACAGATACATCTGAAAACCACCAGCGTATCAAGAAGAGGATTCCTGCGTAGTCAGAAATCCACACAAAGCCAGAGTAATAAGACAAAAATAAATTCCTCCTCCTTTATGAGGACAGAGATTTGTAGCCAGATCCCTAGGGAAATGTTTATTCTGAACGGGTGATTTCCCCAGGCAAGGCAGCACGCGGGAGGTGAAGAGATGCTGCCCTCTTGTGGTTCCACCGAATGATCAAGATAAATAAATCACTCTGTGACATGTTCCTTGGTACTTCCTCATTTTTGTCTCTATTTTCAACACTTCAGAGTGGATGCACTGACTTACATGCACAGAATGTCTACTGCGAGGGTGGGGGGATCAGTAGGAAAACACCACCCCTGTACTCTAGTACCACTTACAAACCCCATGAGGCCGGTACACTGGCAAATTCTGAGAACAGGAACAAGAAAGTATTCCTTAGTATATCCTTTTAAGTCCATCTCTTCTGGGAATTTCCAGAAAAACCTTACAGGTACCTTCCTTTGAGATGTGAACACAAGACACAGAGGCTGTGAATGTCACAATTCTGTTTCATGTCTGTCATCTATGCACAGCAACAAAAGTAATCTGCACAACATCTTACCTGGGAGCGCAAAGATTATTTTTCTTACGCCATCAATATCCAGAGTTGCAAAAGTTGTTGGCAGGCTATGGAAAAGGAAAGCTATTTAATATCTGCACTGGAGTTTGACTGAACATTATGATGTTGTTATTTAAAATGTCTGGAAAAGAAAACAGAACAGGATCTCTCTCTCTCTCTCTCAGCAGTTCATTAGCCACCCCCCCTTATTCCATACTGAGGGTACAGTCCTCTCTTTGTGATGACAGCAAATCAGAGCAGCAAATGGTAGCTAGTCTGTAATGAGGTGAACAAATTCTGATACACAGACAGAGAAGGCCTAGTCCATCAGTAGAGAGCGCTCTTTGCACTTCAGAGCCTCTCCTGAGTGATCTTCAGTGACCTGTTATGGGGGCTACTACCGTTATACAAACAGGACAGTAACATGATGGCTCAAGAATGTGGCTGGCAAAGAAAAGGAACTCATGCATTAAAAGAAAAAGTTTTCTATACACCTATGTTAATATCATCCTTTTAAACACTAGAAATGACACTTTATAGGAGCAATAATTAGGCTGAGTTCCTTGGCTTCATCTTGAGCTAACAACTGTTACGAGGACACAGAGCAGTAGGGCAAGGGGTAATGGTTTTAAACTAGAAAAGGGGAGATTTAGGTTTGATGTTAGGAAAAAAAATTTCAATATGAGGGTGGTGGATCACTGGAACAGGTTGTCCAGAAACATAGTGGAGGCCCCATCCCTGGAGATAGTCAAGGTCAGACTTGATGGGGCTCTGAGCAACTTGATCTAGTGAAGATGTCCGTGCTTATTGCAGGGGGATATTGGACTGGATAACCTCTAAAGGCCCCTTCCAACCTTACACAATCTATGATTCTAACTATCACCTGGTCAGCAGATGAGAGTTGCTGACCAGCAGCACTGTTGGAGATTTGCCACGCTTTGATCATTACTACCTGGTTTTGTATCTGCTAGAGCTAATCAATGTCCTATTTTACCACAGGAAGTTGGTGTTTGAAGTAAAATGTCTCTAACATAATGGGAACTATGTGCCAGACTTCTGAATCTTATAACCTGCACACAAACTGAAGTACAAAAGAAATCTAATTGCTAATTCATGTTTACTGGAAATTCTGAATTCTGATCTGAGATTTCAACACCGCCATTGGTGAAGTCTTCCAGCACTTCCTTCTGGCAGTGCTGCTAGAGAATGCACAACCTGAGCTCAGCAATCTGATCAAGTGGAGCAATGGTAAAATCCAGGCAGCACTCTGCAGTCATGGGCACAACAAAATACAGGCACACCAAGCAAATTCTGGCTTAATTCTCAGAACTTACTCAAGGGGATTTTTCCCAATATAGTAATCACAATCCATATCTAAGGCTTAAAACAGCTAAAAATAGCTAAGATGCAGTATTGGCTATTGCACTACAGCCGATAAAGAGTGCTTACATTCTCAATAAAATGAGATGACTAAATGTTTTGGTGGCAGCAAGAAATGTCTTTCTTATGGTATAAAATGAACATGGGTGTTTGGGAAGAAAAAAAGAATTCTTAAAGCTATTCTGGCTGTTTATTAAAATTTTATTGCTACAAGTTTGCAGAGGGATCACCAGGAGAAAGAATTATGTTTGCTTTCAGATAAACCAGAACAAGAATTTAATCTTCTGAATTCTCTAAATCAAGTTATTCATTCTTGTCAGAAGCAGAGGCTGGAGTGCAGGTCCACATTTGGGACCCACACAGGCTGTAGCAGTACAACAGAAGGAGTGAGCAATTCCACACCGGGGCAGCACCCAGCACAGGAAGAAACATACTTGCACCTCTCTTGCTCTTCTTGGGGAGGGAGGTGCAAGCACCAAACCCACATGCAGTTCTTCACTGGACTTGGACGCAGAGAGAGTAGAAGTATTTGCCTGTTTTCACAGCCAACACCCAAGTTCTGTCTGTTCTGTCCCTTGGTAGCAGTTATGTGCGAGAAGGAATCATGCCTCAGAGCTGCGCTTGGCCCTGCGTTAGTGCAAACAAGCTGCGCTCGGTGGCTAGCGAGGCAGCGCTGCACACATCCCTCCACTGCCCTACCGCGACAGGGAACTCTCTGTCGCACGGGTAGTTTTCATCTCTACAAAGTAAGCTTCCAGACTCAGAAAGAAATGCTGAACAGTTTTCTGAGGCAAGCTAAACACATAAAGTATTGTGCTTTCTTTAAAATTACAGAGCTTAATGTGCCAATCTGTGTAAATTAGCTGTCATTTCACCTCTCAAGAAATTGCTTGTTTGTAGGGAATTCTTAGGGAAATGCTGAAGGGGAAACGAGACGCGTGTTAAGCAAACCAACAGTTAAATACGCTTCTATTTCCTGATTATTTCATAAGCATATCAGTACCTGAGCTCTGTGATCAGAATGAAGACTGTGACAAGGTTTGTGCCATGCTTGTTTCTCCCCAGTCCCCAAACCTGATTTGCAACAGTTATCAGAGATACATCTCTCACTGATAAAAAGCAATCTCTCTGTTCTGGTTAATTTAACCTATAACGATGATGACTAATCTGAAGAGCACTGATTTTGTTTCTTTTCTCATATATATCTACTATATGGCTTATAGTATATTTGGAAAACTGAAATCTATTGAAGCTCCTATATAGGATATTTGGCTCAATATATCCTCCATCTATGCTACCTAAGTAGAAAGATTTCTTACCCTGGTTTCATAAAAACTCTGCCAAAGTGAATCTGTGCGTGAAGATCAATATCCAGCACCTGTTTAAGATAGTCCTGTTTAAATTCAAAAAAGAAAATCGATTAAGTAACATCAAAGTGGCTTACATCATCTAAGCATTCAAAGCAATTAATTAGTATCAAGTGAAGATGAAAGACTTTTCATATCCTGAAAGTGCTACAGTCCAGTGGGGATTTTCCAGTATTTGAAAGAAAGTATTTTCAAGAAGAAGAGGTGAAGAAGAGACTCATTTTAGGTGCCAAACCTGACTCCACGAGGACATAGCATTATATTTTCTTAAAAGTCATCTGCAGCATCAGAATCTTAGAGGACCCCACAAACACCTGCTACTAAAACATTCTCTATGTCAAAGCCTTCATGGTTCAAAGTTCAGACTTAAAATCATCAAGTAATTTAACTTTTGCCATGGAAGCTATCTACCAGTAGAGTTAGAGATCTCCTAGTACTTTTGAAACCAACACTGTACTGTAGAAATCATAGTTTTCCAGGATACTGTAATTATTGTAATTTCTTGGGGACACGGTCTAATTTACAGTGGTCGGGTTTAACAGTCCTTAGAAATGAAAAATTGTGGATGGCTTGTGTGTTAGTTCAAGTTAAAAGATTTTGCATAAACACGATCCAATTACTAAAACAAATTGAATAACTTGTTTAGTCTTCATTGAAAATTGCTGTGCTCAAAGATGTAGTATGCTGTCTGTTGTGCTTAGTGAGATTAAAGACAGAGGATGTAACTGTTATCCATGAAGAGAGACTTTGAAAGCAGTAAATCTGAAACTCCCTTGCAGTTTCTCTTTTTTTTTTTTTTTCTTTTTTTTGTGTGTGTGTGTGCAGGGGACATGGTAATGTGTGTGTGTGCGTGTGTGTGTGTGTGTGTTCAAATACTTGGAAAGCAGCAACTTTTTTTAGCCAGGCATGAATTCTCAAGTATTGACTGCATTAACCTCATTTTGACTGTCGATTTACTTTCTGGATGCTCACAGTCACTTCATTAAGACTGCTGACAGGTCAGTATCAGAGGGCTACCAATCAGTGGAACACACAGCCTACTGACTTTATGCTGTTGCCTCAGATTTGGACTGAGAAGAAATTAGCCAGAAGGAATTAATACCTGTAAGTCCATTCAGCAGTCCAGTCACTTCCCAGTGTTCCCGTGTCTGCACTATGTTGCCACTTTCAAAATTTAAAGACCAGCACTTTTATTTTTCTAGGAATATTGAGGACATCAATGGGATTGAAAGTAATTGGCACTGGCATAACTAGTTATCCATTTTCATGATGTATCCAGCAATATGATTTCTACTCAGAAAAGTGAGAAAAACAGCACTCATGTTTGCCATCTCCTAACGACTGTCTTTAGTATCTGTTAGTTATAAAAGGAGAGATGTTTCTTTTACCTGCCAAACTCACAGATTCAGTCTGGGATCAAAAAGTAATCTGAGTTTTCCTTCGCATAAGTCATGATTAATAAATGTCCTGCAGGTTCATCTACGCCCCACCAGCATCTGTGTATCCCTATTTTCTTTGATGGTTTTGGCACAGGGATTACCAACAGGAACTCAATCAACAATTCTGTTAATGATTCAAAAGGCAAATATATCAGCTCACTGTGTCTTGTATGTATTGGCTCTGTAGGACTATGAGGCACAAAATGTGATAAAACTATTTTTGTAACAGATAGAGCTTTGGCATATTCAGGAAACACATCTGCTGAGTAAGAAAAAGCTATTTATATACTCAGGTTGCTTTTCTAAGTACTTTCAAAGTAGCTTTATTCTATCTACATTTTACCTGCTCTAAGAATAGAAGGATGTCCGTTGCCTTCATGTGCTATTAACCAAGCACCTTCCTCATCACAGCTACATAAATCATTCCTTAAATAAAAACACATTTGCAAATCACTACCATCAAGAATTAAAATCTTTCCTGTTGTACTATGTCTGCTATAGTACAGTAACAAGAACAAAGGGAACAAGGATAACATCGAAGACTATTTTCTCAATTAGTTCACATTTAAGTGTTCCAAGAAAAGTAAGATCCTTTTTTAATAAGTGTTAATACAAAGGTAGAGGCTCTGATGACAGACTCTGGCTTGAAATTCTTACATATATTGTAGCAAGTCATACTTAAATTTAGCATACCTTTTCCCCCATAGATACACCTCCTGATGTAATGATCACATCAGCACGGCTGATACCCTCATTCAGTGCATTCAGTAAATCATCTGGGCTACAGAAAAGAACAGGCAAGCAGATTAGTGGCATTGAACTGTTACGAGAGGTAGTGTGAGTGGCGTGCACACACATAGGGATGCATTTACAGACATGTATTTAAAGAAAGAGACGCGGCTCTAGGAGAATGTATCATTTTTTCCTTCTAAAGACTCCACAGTGCTCTATCCAAGTCAAGAACTGCAGTCTCATAAGCGAACATCCCACTGTTTGGCACCTTCCTGTCTAATGGCTTTGCAAGAGGAACAGTGTGGGACTGAAGAACACTAATACAAGTGCCTAAAAGTATGGAATTTGCACAGTAGGTAGCAATATGAATTATGATTCAGATGAACTGGCAGGGCTATATAAAGGGACCTGACATATGAAATTCCTGACCACCAAGCAGGCTGCAGTACCACCTATCTAGCTTATCTGATATGAGCAAAAATGGGTGTAAGGCTCCACTTCAAACCTCCATCAGTGAAAAGTGGGAGCAAATCCTTTATCTTCTCCATTAGAGGGCTCTGTAGGACAGACAGATGTGCATCCACTTCATCTTGAAAAAAGCACAATCCATCCTGTTCGAGTGCCTGTTTAACTTCACAAGAAACAGTGTAAAGGGAGCTGGAATGTTCCTCCATGCATAGAGTATAAATGTGGAGGTGAAGGACAGAAGAAGAGCAGCTGAATATATTTCAGGTTTGGTGTCTGAACTTTTTTTTTTTTAAGATCTAAACTGGAAACTCTCATGTGGGCACATTAGCTATCTAACAGCAGTACTGATGCTAACTCAGGGCTTCAAGGCACGCAGTGGAGCAATTCAGTGATACAACTTAGACAAGACCAAAGGAATCCAAAAGAATTTCCACTATATTAAATGCATACTTCGCATTTAACATTTGTGAACTGACCAGAAGCTGACTGATGGCTACGACTGTACATACTGTTGCTTCAATAGTGTTTTTACTTTAACGATCCTGATGTTTTCCATGGGAGGTTGCTCCTTCTTAGAATGCAATTGAGTGAATGGGTAATAATGCCTGTGGCTGTATAAAGGACTTCTCCTGGAGTACAGCACCTCGGTTAAATTCCACCCTACAGTTACAAAATGCCACAGTAGGTTATAAAGGTTTTGCAGGCTGTATGTGGCATGTGGGCTACCCTTTGGGAAATTTGTTTGTATTCACCTAAAAGATAGAATCACTGTAGTTATTTTGGGGTTTGAATTAGAAACAGGAAATGAATTAGAAACATTAGAAATTCTATGCAAGTCCTGGTTGACCTTTCAGAGGCTAACAGAAAAGGTCTCAGAAAGAAAAGTACTTTACTCTGAGCATCCTGTCTTTGTTCATGGTTTAGTGAAACATAAGCAGCAGTTAGAGTTGTGGTGCTGTGTGTACCACAATTTGTGTAACGCAAGGAGGACTGCCCTCCCTCACTGAGTAGGTATCTCACGTGCGTGCAACCCTGCACACTACTTGTCTCCTCGGCAGAGAGCCCTTGAGTTATGCCCTGGTTATGCCTTACAGGCAGAAAGACTCAAGACCTTTTCTACACCACGTCCAGTGACTGATGCAGCACCTTCTTTGGCAGCACAGCGTGCTCACCCTGCAAAACTTTCTGTTTGTGTTGGGTCACATCCACTCTTTAGGCTCATATTGCTTTTTAAGAGGTGGGCAACAAACTACAGCAGAAAGAAGCGCTGAATCCTGGTGCCATAGTGTGAGCTGTAATCAGTCAGACATAATATACGCCACTGTTTTCTTTTAAAGGAAACAGTAGCTGCAGATATTGTGACATGCCTCCATACCTTTTGTTTAGGGTACTGGTATCCTGGATACTCTAAATGGCCTATAATAAATGGCTGAACTCTGTTTTATCAGGGAGAAGAACCCATTTCCTTTTTATTTCTTTAGGAACCTAAAACATTTTCTCAGCTGCTCTCTTTGAAGTCTCAAGATCACTTCTTCGAAAAAACAGCACAGGTCTTCACTAGTTGTGAAGGAAAAAGGAAAGATGAAAACCTCTTGCTGGCTACCGACAGTGTCTTCTTCAGAACCAATTGTTTCACATTGATTGTCTAAGTAGCAATCTGTATGTAATAATTGCTTAAGACTAATATAGAGTTTGCAAGAGCAAAAGTCTCTCAAGATCTAAGCATTCCTTAATCCTTGTGAATGAGGGTACTGACTGGAATACAGGAAGGAAGACATTCATTACACTGGTCAATGCAGGCCTTCCTGAAGCTTGATCACAGACACTCATGCCACTATTACTACGCTAAGACTGCTCTCAGGGTATCTTTCTCAGGTTGTGATGCAGCTGAGGCTTTATCTGGAGCTTGCTCCAGGCTGTTTCATTTTATCTTGCTTAATTATTTAAAAGTTATTGATAGGTAACAAGACCACCTGTCTGGGGACATCTCAACTCTGCATTATGTAGCGTGTTTGCTTTTGGTAGCGGCTTGAGAATAATGGAAGGAACAGTAAAAAGCAAACGAGTCTATAGTTAACTGTGGTTAAAATTAAATGAAGTGCTACATACATACTTAAAATACATATCTCTGTGTGTATTACTTAATAAAGGAAATAAAGACCCAAACCTAAAATAAGCCCAAACTCAAACCAGGTGAGGGGTTGATTCCCACCTCTGGTTATGAGGGTTACATAGCACTGGAGTAGTTCCTCATACAAACTTTTATTACATCATGAAAAAGCTGATGATTACTGGAACTGCTGCTTTTTTTTTTTTTAGCATTTCCAGTAGAAAGACCTGCATAATAAAGCCCTTTTTTATCATCTGTATAATGCAAGACATTTAAAAATAGTACATGAAAACTTTATCCAACAACAGCACTGCCTATCATCTCTAGATAAATGCAAAATCAATTGAATTCTGAAAGATGTGATAGAAGTTTTATTGTATTGAGGCTGGTAGTTCCATGACTCTGCAATTAACACAGTGCACTCCTTACAGGAGTCACCTGCTGTAATCTTCAATCAACACTGCAGGAAACATTTTCCTTGACCTTAGTGGATCTAATGCAGAGCTATCAGTCAAACTGCATATTAAGACATATTTGATATAATCAGGCAGCAAGATACGGCTTCTCGTTTCATTTGTTGCATAACAATGAGCAGCTTCTCCTTTGGATTGACATGGGAAGGGAATAAATAATTGAAGACTATTAACTTCTGAAAGAATAGACAAAATAACTTTGGCATCTGAGCATAACAGGACAAGATTGTTGTAAAAGGACTGTGACAAATCACCATGACGCTGAGAAATAGCACTCATCGACCGAGCAGGTCCAAATCAGAAGCTATATTCTGAAGCCCTGGCCATCGCTAGGGGCAGGATACTGGATTAGCTAGACTAATGGTCTAATTTACTGTAATAAATCCTTTAAAATGCCTTGTGAAAGTGCTATTCTTGGATATTTTCCCCCCTCATGGACAGAACTATAACAGGTGCTCAAATATAATGGTGAATACCTTAATTGATGTAAAATAGATTTTGGTGGGAAGTCTCATTTCCAGATGGCAAAACTATTCTGTTTCATTTAGTGATTTTCAAGGTCAGAGTGACATTGCACACAAGAAAGGAGTGTGCCTTTTTAACATGCTGCCATTGATTAAAATAATTACACTCTCTGTATCTTTCAGATCACATCCCATCATCCTCTGTAAACAGAACTAAGAAAATTCTTTTACAAGGATACACACAATTTATGAAACTATTCATGTAGGTAAGTAAGCACAAATTAAAATTCTAAACAGTAGAACGTCCCATCTGTAGCAGATTCTGCCTGCACACATAGTATGTGCATTGTACATACATTTTTGTGGCTGCAGACATAATGTTCTGCATAAGGAGTCCATGTACTTTTAAGTGCATCTCTGTATGCTATGCTAATTTTGCCAGATAAACAGAATATCTACTTCATTACTTCAATTTCCTGACCCTCTCTATTCAGTTTTATGGAACAGAATGTGCAGGACAATCTGGAAATTAGTTGGAGGGCATTGGTTATATAGTGGCAGTGGCACGCATAGAATCCAGTAAGCAGATGCATGACATTGCAGTTGACATGCCACTTGATTTCATTAATTTGAAGAGAGGGCTTGCAGGATGGCAGTCTACCAGAACAGGAACACCTTCTGGATTTATGAAAAATTCCGATTATCAAAGCTGGTTTGTGGAAAACTGTTAATGCAGCTCTTGATTACTGAGCTGTCTTTGAACTGAAAAGATACACAGGAGCTTAAGAGCTTGAACAAGAAAATGATGCAAGCCTCATTAAAATAGACATCAGCCATGTAGAAGATTTGTTCCTTGCTCTCTCTCAAAAGAAAGAGCTACAGTACAGTCAAGACCAAAGAGTTCTCTATGTTTTAAGTGCCGCTTTGAAGTACCATAAATTACAGGGTAATTTTCTCTTTCAAATAGAAATCAACGTCTGTTAATTCACTTCAGTTGATCCTATTGTTGTGCTCCACTGTCATTAATTATAAATCTGTCAGCCTTTTCTGTGATACAACCCTTAACACCAGCAGTTTGATACATGCAATTAAACTGCTTAGTTCCATAATTTAATTTAGAAAACAAATAACAACAAATGGTGATTTGCATCACCTACTGCTCTGTAGTTAAATGAGTGATCTCTGTAAAATCAAAATTATCAAGCAATTGTCACAGTATAAAATCTGTGTAGTTCATTACTAATTTCCAGGACCATTTCCACTGAGTTCTTTGCCACATTGTTCTCATTCATTCAAGTTAACCTCATTACCTGATAGTTATTTCCAGGCCTCGCTAATTGCCATATACAGCTATTACTTTTGGGTAACTAATAGAAAACCTTGTGATTGTTGTACTCTTCTACGCATCAGCCCAAGTGTTAATAAACCCAGGTCTTCTGGAACCCTGTACTTGCAAAATTTGTGCATGCAAACCATCACAGCACCTTAAACCTGTGTGCTTTGCAGATACCTTGGACACAGATACAGAAAGATACGCATGCACCATAACGCACCAGATGCATGCAGAAGTGTCCACTGTGAGTACAAAAGCAGAGCTGGGTAACCTTTCTTGCCTATTCTACTACTTTATTTGAAAACACTTCAAGTATTTCAGTTTTATGCTGAAATAATTACCCCTCCAGACATGATTCACAGAATCACAGAATCACAGAATCTTAGGGGTTGGAAGGGACCTCAAGAGATCTTCGCAGATTCAGAGGAGCAACAGATTCCCGGACACACAGCAAAAACGGTGTGTAGCTGTGCTAGTAGCTACACCAATCACACTAAAGACTCAAGTACACCAGGTCCTCTAAACTATAGCAGTTGACTCTAAAGTTCAAAATGCTACGTGCCACCTGTAGGTACCCTGAGTTTAGCACATTCTGGCTATGCCCACTGGGAACAGTGGTTTGTGTGAATTTTGCTTCTTACGAGGTCTCTGTTTTTGTTAAGCAGATCTCACAGAAGATGAAAAGATTTAACTCAGGTACAAGGACCTGCTAGAAATTCACCTTGTATGCAAAGATCCCAATCAAACCTCTAGTTCTACATCAGAAAAAAAAAGAAGGAACACCTGCAAAACAACAAATAATTTTCTGAAGTAAAACTTCCATCAAAAACCCAAGAGACTCTATTACTGTACTCAGAGATCTCATCAAACTTAATGACATTTCTGTTTGAGGAAAGATGGGATATGGATTAGATCCATCACGATTAACTCTGATTTTTCTTCTTGTGCTCATTCAGTTGAGCTGACAGATTTCAAAATGAATGCAGCTAGGCGTAGAGACAAAATCTGTCACCCACTTCTCACCTCATGGCCAAGAGGGATATTTTGCATATCAGTAATTTGCAGGATGCAGAATAGTGAATAGATGCCATATCAGGTTTAGCCAACTGAACCCCAGCTTCTGTAGAATGCAATGCAGAATGTAATTTGATGAATGTATTTCAATGTATTTCAACGAATGATATCTGAATGCAATAGGAGTTTTGTGTTTTGACTAGAATGGTTTTCTAAAGCAGAGGAAGATCCGATTTTGATGATGTATAGAGAAACATATGGGCACTCTTCTGAAGCTGTATTTGTTTGAAAATTCTTCAATCCATTTCATCATGTTCTCATATTTCTTCCTGCTACCTTTGTGGTATTTCCCTGGATCACTTTGAACAGATGCAGTACGTTTTCTCTAAGAATATAGGCCAGCTTGTGAGGAAAGCTGGAATAATCACAGTAGCTTTTGGCTTGTTCAACATGACTATGTAAGTTTTGTCTATCTGACAGCAACATAAAAGAATCTGTCTTTGTTACTTTTTGCTGCTCCAATAAGGATGCAAATAAGGATGCTATTTTTCAGAATATTCTTATTAATGTTACATTTATGAACTCAAAGAGACTTTGATTAGAGGTCTTCAACTCTTTTGCATGTTGTAGAAGCCAGGTGCTTACATACTATGGAGCACATTCCTACATGAAGTCATTACATTATTGATGGTTGGATCTTGCATTGCATTTTTTTCTGCTGCTTGTCCATCTGCAAGCATGAGCTCGTGAACTGTAGTGATTTTTTTCATCAATTCTGAAAGAATAGGACTAAAGCTTTGATCAGGTGCTGTGCCACTGCACTAACCCATGAGCACGTTATCCACTCCAAATCCAGGCTGATGTGTGTCCACTGAATGCAAGAAGCAGCCTGAGAACAGCTAGTTTCCATTAATCAATTAATAAATAATCCCTGACTACTTTACTGGCTAAGGACATCGAACCTTATACCTATACTTACTAGAAAACCGTTAGTTTTTCTATGAAGTTGGATGGGATTTCACTGGTAAAGATAATAACTTCTATTTTATCTTTGTTCTTATGAAGGAAGTGATCCTATATGGATTCACTGAGAAGTTTTCACTTTTGGATGTGAAACAGTTGCAGCTGAGTTGAAATAACATGACTGAGGATTCCAACACACAATACAGTAATTCCAAAGACACTGCTCATCAGTAAAGAAGATGGTGCAATGCTGAGTCTGAAGGGTAAACGTGGTTCTACAGTTCCTTCTTTCAGACCACCTGTGGAATACAAAAATTGTCATATACTGACTTAACTGAAAGTAAATTATTTTGATTGATGTACTTAGTGACAGTTGCTTATATAAAGCAAAGAGTTATACAAAATCTGACACATGGTGACATGGTACCGCTATGGTGAGATTTCTTATCTTTTCATCTTTAGCTTCAGTTTTAAGTAAATTTAAAATACATTTTACGTGAATTTTAAGTGAATTCATTCTGCTGTAAACAGGTGTAGCTGCTACTGAACTATAGTATGGAGGCCTTTATGGCAGGCAGAAATGCAGTCCTAAAGGCAGTGACTCAAAATGAAGGTTTTAGTTGTAAAGCTCCACCTTTTACAGAATCATAACTTAGTCACTTGAAAAAATGTCTGTCTACAGAAGAAAAATGACTTGTCAGCCACAAGTCAGAGACCATATCGAAAGGTCTTTTAAAATTCCCTGTCATTGCCTACCTCTTAAACCAAGTAGGGGTTTTTTTAGAAATTGCCAAATGAAATATGACATCGTTTTTTTGTTTACCAAAACATAATACAAATTCTGCAAGAAGAGTAAACTACAGTTTATTAGAAATAAGTGAAGAGAAGGAACAGGAACATCCTGTTCGAGACCAGCAAGTAAATTATTTTTACAGCTGTTAGTCAAGGGAGGAACTCGAACTTCATTTGTCTCTACAATACTAGACTATGTTCCTTCAAGCACAAAGATGCATTTTCTCCTGCTCTGGGAGCAGAAGCATTTGCTTACTGCTCATGCTGTGGGTAGCAAAGCTTTATTCTAAGGGCTGTTTTTTGTTGATGCCTGCCTCAGCACTGCTTAGAAGAGCCCAAGGGGTCATTTAATGTGTCCACTAGATTTAGGCTGTTAGCAATGATATGTCAACTGACTTCTATAAGGTATTCCAAATTGATACTGGGCTCCATCAGAAGAGGGGTGGCCAGCAGGGACAGGGAGGGGATTGTCCCTCTCTACTCGACCCTTGTGAGGCCCCACCAGGAGTACTGTGTCCAGATCTGGGGCCCCCAATACAGGAAAGATGTGGAACTGCTGGAGAGGGTTCAGAGGAGGCCATGAAGATGATTAGAGGGCTGGAGCACCTGCCCTACAAGGAGAGGCTGAGGGAGCTGGGCTTGTTCAGCCTAGAGAAGAGAAGGCTGCGGGGGGACCTCATTGCAGCCTTCCAGTACCTGAAGGGAGCATACAAACAGGAGGGGAATCAACTTTTTAAAAGGGCAGATAGTGGCAGGACAAGGGGGAATGGTTTAAAGCTGAAGGAGGGAAGGTTTAGATTGGATATTAGGGGGAAGTTTTTTACAGAAAGAGTGGTGAGGTCCTGGAACAGGCTGCCCAGAGAGGAGGTGGATGCCCCATCCCTGGAAGTGTTCAAGGCCAGGTTGGATGGGGCCCTAGGCAACCTTGTGTAGATCCAGGCCTGAGGTTGGTGTCCCTGCCTGTGGCAGGGGGGTTGGAGCTCTATGATCCTTGGGGTCCCTTCCAACCCATGCCATTCTATGATTCTATGATACCTGCTGGTAAATTCCAACTTCTGAGCGATTTCTAAAAAAACAGAAAGTCTATATCCTGTTCTCCACATTAATCTAAAATGCTTTTAAAGACTTCAGGTTCTTGTAAGCTAATTGCAGTTAAGTGTTTTGGGATGTGTAGAGTATAGTGTAAGGTTCTAGTGGGTTGATCTCTTTAGTCACTTTAATCAGGAAAACCTAGATTTATGACAACCTGGCTTCAACACGAACAACCAATTACTAAACAAGAACTTCTGAAGGCAAAGGATATGGCAGATTGATTCAATAATGAGTATAAAGCCTTGTTTTTCCAGTATGCAAAGCAAACATTAAGCTGCAACTCAATCCTCCAGCCTGTTGTTATAAAAAAAGGCCAACTAACTTCATTGAGGATCCTCATACAACTTGGAAAAAAACAACCAACCCATAGAGAATAGTTTAGAGACTTCATGAAGATTCCAGTTAGCCTGCTTTAGAGATGATCAGTATGGTAATGGAAAAACAAGTATGCAGGTATAACTGAAGTGACATGACAGTGACTTCCCTAGAGTTGTACTCCACTGCTACCTTCAAGCAGGTTTCTTCCTAATTTGTTTAGTTTTTAAAAAGGAAAAGCATTGATGGATAAAGATGTTCGCTGCTACTGCTGAGTAAAGTAAACATTCTTGGTATTAACAGAATTTTATCAACCTTGTAGAGCCATGTATGTCTGCAGTGCGCTGGTGCATAAGAACTTAACTGACAAGGCAGTGTTATTTAATGCTCAGCATAAAACACCGTATGCCTTCGTATGGCAACCACTGGTAGAATCCGTGCTCCAAGCTCTGCACCGACAGACACCTAGTCGAGCCTGCCTGTGAGCATGCATGTGCCTCAATGTCCCAAGTGTTTTAAAAACAGTGCTCACCAATCTGGTAGGCCTGTCTCCGCAGTGCTCTGGAAGCTCTGTGTCCCTTCTTCTTTAACAACATCTGGCTTCCTGAGGGTAAAGGAAGCAGAAGGGGTATAATAAAGAGCCAGGGAAGGAGGCTCCTGGGGTGAAAGGGATGTTCTGTGCCCTGCTTCGTCCCCCGTGGTGGCTCTGAGTATTCAAAACCACCATGGTAAATGCTTCCTCTCTGCAAGGACAGCCAACAGGAGAGAAGGGGAGTGCACGGGAACACCTTTCTCTTACAGTTTGGATAGGCTTCTCCAAAGGATGCACAGTGAAGTTATGGAAGGATTTAGGCTTAACTGGGCATGCCAACAATGTGTAACTCATCTTTCCTTGCTGAGTCTATGGAAGAACAGCTTTACTCTTGACTTCCAGACAAATCAAAATGAACTGTTAAACACCCTGACATTTCAGAAGGTAGACCACAATTAATGGGAATATAGTTGGAGATGGGCCTCACTGAAACATTTTTACTCACACTTTCTAGATTTTTATTCAGGAAATGGGTCTCAAGGCATATTAAATGTCACCATCTTGTCTACAAGGGGGAAGGAGCTGTGTTTATTGTATTTTTGTATCTCCATAGTCAGCAAAGATGCCACTTCATTCACGAGAAGCTTCATACTCAGATACCTTGCTCCAAGAGCTGGGTTTATTAAAAATGCCCCAAGCTGGGAAAGTTACTGCGATCAGGACCTTATTTAAAACAATTACTGTTTTGTCATGAATTCCTATTTTATGAAGACAGCATTTCCTTTTACATATACCTGTTCGAAGTCCGTTTCTCTGAGAATAATTTTTAGTTAGGTTCTTTTACAACAGAATTATGAATTAAGCTGAAATCTATTTTTTATAGATTTTTATATATAAAGTGCAGGTAAATGAAATGTAAAATGTAAAAAAATCTTCAACTGACATTTAGATTTATAAAGGTCTCTCGGAAAAAAAAGGAAAATAAGATGTTCAAAACTGAGATGGACCAGGTCATGAATCACTACTGCACAACTCTTGAGCCCTTCCTTCTTTTCAGCTGGCTGGACTGTTAACAAGAAAGTCAACCACTCTCCCCAGTCCCCAGCCCAGGGTCAGTTGATCCTGCACAAAGCAGCTGCAATCTACCATTTCAAAGATCACTTCTGGGCACACAGAGATCCTGTCTGACTAAGGAACACGAAGAGAAGACTGGTTCAGTGTGCCAACACTATTGTTATACTATTATGCATGCACGTGGACTCTGCTAATCTAAAATCCTCTTTATCACCCTGTAAATCTATGCCTCGCTTCTCATAGGTCATCACAGAAAGGGTGTGTCAGATCAGATATCAACTAATGTTGTTTGGAATTCATGGGAAAATATTAAAACTATTCAGGTTGTAAATTTAGATGTCCATTTCTTTCTGAGAGTTTTCCCAAAACAGCCATTTCCTAAAATGGCTCTAGTCCCTCACTTGTTCTTTTGTTCATTGCCAGTCTTTATTTCTTGAAATAGGGTGACTGTGTCAGGAAGCGACATACAAAAGATTTTCAGATGTCATAACTGATCCTAGCTTCTGGTTTACTCATTTACATTATGGACAGCAGTCTCAAATATCAAGAACTTTTTCCAGCAAGGTGCTAAATTCTAAGAGTACTCTCACAATATTCTCTAAGAAGGCAGACTGAAACCACAGATGTTTCTAACCAATACAATGACTTACACAGAGCTAAGGAAATCAAAACATCTTGTCGAAATTTCCAGAAAAAATCAAATTATTTTGAGTACATATTAAAATAGTCAAAGCTCTGATTGGCATTCTGTCTTTATAGGTCACCACTGCTGTGTTATTTTTGCTAGTAGTGGTCTTTTGAGTTTGTGCTTCTACTACATATTGTCCATTAGTATAACATGAAAATAATCTAATTCTCTGAAGTAAGAGTTAAGAGATTGTTTACGATTAGGAGAAATAATTTTGATAATTTTGTCTGATTTGATATTTAATATAGTCTGGAAACCTCCCTGAACTTGCTTCTGTTTGAACTGTAGATCACATTTAAATAAATATCCAATCTTTGTTAGAAATTAGTATCTACTGAAGCATTTAATACTGTTTCCCAGTGACAATTACCTTCCCTGTTTGAAATCGTGCTGTATTTATAATCTGAATTAGACTAACTTCAATATCTAGCCATTGCTCCTGAAATACAAGTTTATTCTCCACGTGGTTTGGTATTACTAGAATGTAATCAAGTCCTCTTGCAGGAATATCTCTGTTGAACTAAACAGCCTGAGTTCTGATACTGTGGAGTATACTGTGCATCTTTCAACTGCTTACGAAACTTAATGGTTCTCCTTTGAATTCTATAAAATAGTCTGTTGTCTTCTTGTCTTGGGAATACAAAGGCAAGATCAAAAATAACCTTCTAATTCTAGACTAGGTGTAGCTCTTTATACATATGCTATAACTTGTATTTAGCAGATTACTTGCTGTGATTCTCAGATCTTCTCTTAAATCTTTACTTCTCAGAATAGAATCCTCCATCCTGTAAATTTGACATAGATTCTTTAGTCCTATATATATATATAAATTCTTACTTTGCTGAATTAATACTGTACTAACAACCAGTTTTCTAAGTGATTCATATCACTTCACACAGTGATCCATCTTCAACACTCACCACTTATTCCATCTTTCTGTATCTAGTGCCTGCATTAGTTGTCTGTATTTTCTTCTAGGGTAATAATAGTAAAATTTAAATCCTCAAAAATTTCTCAGTGACTTGGGAACCCAAATTCCTATATATGATCTAGATATTAAGGAGATCGAAAGTCATCTAAATGAATGATATTTTGGCTCCTAGAAGCTGAAGCTCTCTTTTAAACAGAACTGAGGTCTCCAAGTATTTTTTAAAATGTTAGATTATGTCTCTAAAAGAGACTACAGTAGTTTTAATTTGCCTCCAACAAATACAGTTTCAGTTCAGTTTTCAAATATAGGATGATTTTCACAGTATTCTGTCCTCTTTGTTATTTGTTCTTTAGAGTCATGATCTCTATAGATTATGTAGATTATAGACTGATTCTACAAATGATTTAGGAAGAAGTCTGTGCTTGTGTTGGGGATGATTATGAGAATGACACAAGGTTGCGCATTAGCTTTGCACCTGTCACCTCTACAGCCTGAATGCTTATGACTTGTCATACTGTGCAGTTTCCTACCAGTACAGAAACGCCCCTGGGACTTGCACTGCCCTGTTTCACGAGTTCTTTTTTTCACCTCTGCTCTGGCTCAGATGTTTCTTTGTCTTTGCTGAATATGCAAATTAGATAAGATGACTTGTCACATATGACAACTTCTCTGAAGTTTACCCCAATGATTATCAAGAGTTGTGACAGATATTAAACATTTCTGCTTGAAAAGGAGAATATTCTTCTTGACAGGCACAATCAAAGCAAGGACCTCCATATCTGAATCACCTTCAAACTGTTACCCTGTGTCCCTGGATTCATTAGGCTCTGATCCCACTTTATAACACCATTGTTCTTTGAGCAGATCTAGAACCGAAGTCTCACCATAGTGAAGATTGACACTGTGACATTTAAGGCATGTTCTCTGACAAGCCTATTCTTGCAGTAATTTGTTAAATCATACTACTACTACTACTAATTCTAGTTACAGTACATTTGATTGTACCCAAGTTGGACATTAAAATGGTGTGGGGAGAGGCTATGGTTCTGTGGCTGAATTCTGCCTATAAGCTGTATTCTAACTCGTGTGATGATATCTCTCACGTTGACATTGCATGAGAAGTTTTAGAGTCAGAGCAGTTTCCCTGCTCTTCTCCATCCATTCCAAATGTTCCATCTGAATTGTAATGCTGGTAATTACACGCAACCCACACAAATAGAAAAGATTTAAACCTCTTTTGGGATGGAAAACATAAAATTCAAGCAGACTAAAACCTTGAATGAGATCTCAGTATCCCTTACAAAACATGAAGAGACTCTTGGAAAGCCTTTATTTTAGGGATATCATACAGTAATGCCGTTGCAGTACACTAAGGGTGATTTTTCATGGGTTTACCTGTCACTTAGGAGCAACATGTCAAACAGCATGTCATAAAAGAGAGAGAGGAAAATGAAGAACCATTAACTTCTAAAGTAGAAAAGCTCTGATTTTAAAACTGTTCTGATAACTTTTTGAAGCAACCAATCAGATAATGTGAATTTCCTAATTTTTTCTGCTAAGGAGACATTTGTGTCTCTCCATTGTGAAATTACAGGTTCGAAAATGAAAATGCAACTAGAAGCAGCTAATGTTTTACGTGTCTCTACAAAACATGATCCAGGAATCAGAAAATAGACAAAACAATGCAGATATGGAGAAAATGCAGTCCTGTAAACAAAAGTAAAGCCAGAGGAAACTGAATTCATTATATATGTGATGACAGTTGTTTAGCAAGTTTAATAAGAGAGTCTCTCCTATAAGGGAAACTGTCAAAATGGAAGATGGCTTTCTAAAACAGGTTTTGCTAGGGCTAAACTTTACAGCTTTAAATAGACAGCGGATATGAAGAACAAGACAAATGAAATAATCAGACACAAAAATGAAAATCCTGATAATTAAGCTAATAGAGTTCTACTGATCACATCAGAGGCGTAACTCTTGTTTTTATCAGTGATTTCCAAAGAACCAAACAATTCATGGACTATAAGCAAAGGAAATGAAATTAGAAGCCTTTTAAACTTGTTATGTGAGACAACACCGAGAAGTCCACTGGAATACCAGTTTTAACTGGTCAGTTATGTTTGCAATTTTTCAGCAAGGGATTCTGTGATTCAGACAAAAATGTAGAGACACAACAGTAAGAACAACATAAGAAGGGTTCTTCCTTTTTTGTTGTTTTTTTCTTTATTTCTTGTGTTTGGAGTAGTTCTGGAAATGGAATACCTTCCACTTTTACCCAGAGATGTGTGCTTTTCAAACAGCTTGGTTCTTACGTGCTAAGAACACAAATAGAGAAAATGTTGGCTTCAAGTCAGACATAACTTCAGTTATATCACATTTTCCAGCTTTGTTCCCTTCTCCTATTGCTTGCTTTTAGGATCTTAACTGTAGACTTTTTTCTTTGTGTTTTGGACTTCCTGTTTTTTCTTTTGAATACTGAGTCATGTATACAATTTATGAGACTGGAAACAAACAGTGACAATCTCTCAAATTGTGAAAATGCTCAAAAAAGAAATAAAATACTGGTTTCAGCTGAAAATACAAATATAGGCTGAGTGAGACTTTGAGTGGCCAGTTCAAACTGTAACTTCACATATGATTAATATGCAAAGGTACTCAGCAGACTTTCACAAACGTTCTACGTGCTTCCCCATCCTTTCACATTCTCTCTTGAAATGTGTTTATGTGTATTGCAGTCCTGGGATTTGAAGCAGCTGGAAAAAACTATTTTCTTACCTAAGCACCTCTGAGTGATTCATATGGTGCAATGAAATACAGGAATACTTACCTCTAAGTTTGGTTTTGCAAATACTACTAGAAAACAATTTTCATGCTTGAATATTAGCTCTGTAAATGTGACTGACAGAATTTCCAGGCTTGTTAAAAAACTTGACCCATTACAGCAATAGTAATTAATAGTACTAAACTGTGCTCCCTATTAGCTACTCTCTCAAACTCCATTCTGTGCTTATGTTACATAGCAAGTGACAGCTGTCTTTTTCACTGTCTAAATAGATACTATACACACAAAATAAACTGCACATATACATGAGCACATACAAAGACACATAATCTATGGTTTAACTCCAGTAAACCATATAACAGACATTGAAGGCTTGTTCATCTTCTCTGTACAAATGCTAACTACAACATCAAAATTGTACCCTTTGTAAGATCTCTCTGGTAATTCTCTTGCATTTTGTTCAAGTGCCATGATACTCCAACAAATCAGTCATGCTAGTCCAAAAGATATATACTGAAATATCCATATGGGCAACATCCTTGTAGTAGATTTATTACATAATGAAATAATACCATATTTATTCTCCAAGTTATTTACATAATCGGATTTTGCCTTTCTGAAACTGAACTGCAGAAGCACTTTGTCGTAAATATAAGGATTAGGCATCTGAGTGTAAAAGGAAAGGCAGAAGACTTGTGAAGACAGAATCCTGATATCAGGTGGGTAAGATTCTTTGCTAAGTCAACAGTATTGAATTATTCTTTCAAAACTTACTGCAAAGTACAAAATCATTCTACAACTGGAGGCTCATTGTTTCTATTCTATGAGCTAAAGTAACTACCTCTGCAGAAATGATTCCCCAAGAAAGAGACCAAAAGTTCAAAAAGAACTCTTATTACCTTTGCCAAGGTAATACTATCTCAGGACAGACAGAACATTTTAATAGTGAGGATTAAAAAATATCAACCTCTCTCATAGCTGAAAGCAAAGCTGCAGACACTTGCCTACCTCTGACTGAGACATGTTTCTGTTTGGTTTCCAGTTAGCATCCCACAAGTAAAAAAGGGTCACAAAACATATTTGCAAAGACACAGAACAGTACAATGTGGAAAAGGAAAACAAGTTTTGGGCCTTAAATCTCACAAATAGACATTGAGATGCTGAAGCATGTCCAAAAAAGAGCAACAAAGCTCGTGAAGGGCATGGAGAACAAGTGCTGTGGGGAGGAGCTGAGGTTGTTTAACCTGGAGAAAAGAAGGCTGAGGGAGGACCTTATCACTCTCTACAGCTACCTGAAAGGACAAGAAAAATTGGCCTAAAGTAGCACCAGGGGAGGCTTAGATTGAATATTAGGAAAACTTTCCTCGCCTGGAAGAGTTGGCAAGCACGGGCTTCCCAGTGAGGTGGCTGAGTTGCCATCCCTGGAGATGTTTAAAAGACATGTAGATGTGGTGCTCAGCCACATGGTTTACTTTTGGACTTGGCAGTACTATGTTAACAGTTTGACTTGCTGATCTTAAAGGTTTTTTCTATCCTAAATGATTATAGGATTCTAAAATTGTTTGCTATTTATTATTAAGAGCTTTTAAAATGACTTCTCTTCACAGACACTCCATGCCTAAGAGGTCAGAGAAAAAAATTCCTGAAGACAATGGAGTACATAGCGATAGTTTCGCACAATGACCTTAAGTTAAACTCTCCATTTGATGGTGCTGCCTTTACAGTAAATTTGAGACTATACCTGTTTGGTTGGGACAAGGCCATAAAGAACATACGAATTTTACATTCTTATTTTGCCAGAGGGGCTACCAGAAAGATGTTCAGAGAAAGCATCTTTTCCACTGGATGACCCCACTGTTAATGACAGGGTGTAAGTTGACGTTGACAATAATGTTGATGACAGTAGCAGTACTTTTGGTCACGCAGGTGGCAAAAAGTTCCATCTCCAATATTTTGTTGGAGATAAACCCTGCCAACCCTTCTTTCACATAGAGATGACTCTTAGGAGCTGACAGCTTTGTTGTAACTGTGTTCTTTTTTCTCAGACACATAAATCTAGAACCTGATCTCCAGATATAATAGTTTTACTTGAAAACTTCACTACCCATGTTTTAATGTCTAAAAAGGTCCCTATAATATAAGAAAAACTCTAGACACATTTAAATACTAATTATGGGAAGAACAGTGTAATGAGTTTAGACTGTTTGCATGAAATCTCCACCCGAAATCAGAAGCATTCATGGGCAGAAGGTTTTTGATATTTATTGCTATTTGGAACACCAATGGAGTTTTTCCAGGTCAGAGAAGCAAAAAGGACACTCAGATGCAGTGAGAGTATCCAGGTTTTTCCTTCCCTAAGATCACAGCCATTGCTGCGGTTGGTGTGTGTCACATACCCTGGATAAATACTTCAAATACAACTGCATTTCCTTGAGCTGCCATTCAGGCTGGTTCACATACTGTAAAAGCACAGAGTGGTTGGCCCATTCATGTACTTTCGGTCAAGCCAGTGATGTTTTGTATTAAATCCTGTACTAGGGAAGACTGGTTGAAATGTTGTGCTGTCCAGCAGTAACCTTATCTCCCTGCCTGGGAATTTTGTTATCAATCAATGTGAAATGTGGCTGCTGAAATTCACTATTTCCTTTTTTTTTTTCTTTTACTTTTTTTACTTTCTGATCTGCCCTCATTTATAACTACTCACAAGGAAGACCCTTTTACTCAAACAAGCAGAGGTGAACCCAAACAGCTCACTGTCAAACCAGGTCTGTCAGTTGGTTTGATACCCAAAATGGGAAACAAGAAAGGCTGTTTAAAGCCTTTGGGGCTCAATAAATTGAGGAAACATATTATGCTGAGAAACTCAAGCCATGGATGACAGGCACTGCACAGTCTCATGAAGGACAAAAGACCGAACATTTCAATCACTTGTACTAGAACTCTCAGAAGGAGATGTGACTTCACTACCACAGGGAAACAAGGAGCAATCACTGTCAGATGAACGGTAGGATTGATCACAGGGTATTACTCCGTGGCAATTGAAGTAGAGACACCAGTAAAGGAAAAAAAATTGATTCTTTTAAATTCTTTGACATGCTTCTGGAAATTTTGAGCAACATCCAGCAGTAGGGCCTTCCCCAGAAGACAGTCACTCAGAATCTAAGAAAACTTAATGGTCTAAATGAATTTTGGCAGGGAAAACAAACTCTGAGAGAAATGCTACTTCTACCCTTATTGGATCAAAAAGAAGTATAGTTGCTGTAGAATTGTTTACTCTTACAAGTATGGTGCTTGTGATGATACTGCAGCATTATCTTCAATTTGCAGCAGTAACGGATGTTTCAACAAATAGAAGGCAAAACAAGATAAACATCATTCAATAAAAAAAATTATCAAGTGATTCTTCTTAATACTTATTTATTCCTCTAATGAAAGGGGTAAAATATCCTCTTCAAGATGTGCCCTGTCACAACACTGTCTTTTTTTTTTTCGTGGATGCCCTGAGGTGCACCCCATGAACATGAAGTGACATCTTTACTAACATGTGGTACTTACTTGTCTCCCACGATTCCCAAGTTGATTGTTGGATAGCCGTGTTCTTGGATTGTAGCTAGGAGAGTTGAACGATTACTGTCCCGAATCTTTCCTGGCAAGAGGTCATCTTCAGGATTCAGCAGCTATAAAACCAGAAACACTCTCAGTCAGTCTCCTTGGTATACTGTGCCTTTACTTAAGTAAGAATAATTTTCTTCTGATTGGACAGGATGTTCTTCAACACCTATCATAAGATATACATGGAAAATGATTTAGTGAATTTAAAATTATAAGATATGCAATGTGCTTGTTTAGTCCAATCTTCCTTGTTGCTTAGTTTGTTTCTATTGGCTCATGTCTTCAAAACCTGCTTTCTCTTTACGAGACTTCTAATCTCGAAACATTAGGAATGAAAACAGTTATTGTTTCTATTTAAACTGTTTTAGAGGAACCTCACTGATGCTGCTGACCAGATTTAGAGGTACTCCAAAATTTTGAAGCTCATTGTCTACTTACCAATAAAGATGTTTTTAAATACAATAATCTGTATTAGAATAATAGATGTAAGCTTAAAGCGTAGGTCTTTTATCAATTAGTTTTGGATGAAAAGCCTTCTTTCAAGATAGAATTATGATGGCAATTACCATACATATCTTTCATATTCTGGAAGTTAAACTATGTTATGAAATCTGGCAAGATTTTGTCCCAGCAAGGCTGGCCTCAGCCATGCACAGTACCCAGTAGTCACAGAGTAAACTTCTCCAGGGTTGTGGAATTTGTAAGGACACCATGAGATGACAAAATTCAACATATTAAAAATTTTCAAAATCTTTAAAAATTCAACGTACTCAAGCTGTATGAGAATACAGCTATTTGGTTTATATTTGTGCCTGGATTTAAAAAAGCTTATAAGTCAAACTTCTGCTGTCTTTAAACTTCAAACTGTCTTTATATCAATCCACAAGTTCTTTTGCTTCTGGTCTTCCTATTGTCTCTCTGTCTGCTGCGGGAGGGAATGAGGAAACACAGTTGTTGACCCAGGTCAACCCACAACAAAAATTAATTAAATTAATATAAAACCTGATTTTTCTGGTGTAGTTAAGACCAAGCAACAAAATTAATAAATTAATATAAAACCTGATTTTTCTGATGTAGTTGAGACAAAGCAATTAGAAAGCTGAGTTGGAGTTCTACCAACAGGAGATTGTCTGGAGTTTGACATGTGCTACTACTGAAAAAAATATATGAAGGCACAATACTACAGTAAGGTAATCTGGTGGTACTATTCAGTTTTCAAAGACAGGTTATCTGCCATTTGCATTATAGCTACAGACAGGTGCTGCTCAAAAGAAGTTACCCTTCCAGCCATGACTGGCAGTATCTCTTACAACTCCAACTAACCTGCAGGTCCTTCCTGGCTGGAAAGCAGCTGGCACATGATTGGATACACTACCAAAAATTTTGGCAAAGACAGCATGTGAGACACGTGAGCGTACCCTCAGCAGGGAACACACAAGCAGCTGATTAGATGTTGATCACTCAAAAAATACCTCATGTCAGCACAAGCTGCAGCTCAGAAAGTGGGAACAGGGTGGAAATCCCTATCCAAAATAGTGTCCTGGAGAAGATACAGTAATTCAGACCTTCCTTCTAAACTTATTTTTCTTACCTCATTCCCTGTTGACATGACTGCAACCACTGGAAACTTGTTAACTTCTACTTCGGTTACTCCAACAGTTGCTAAGAGACCGATCTCAGAAGGACCCATATGGGTTCCTTTAGCCAGCACACATTCACCTCTTTTAATGTCATGTCCTATAGGTCTGGAAATCATAACACAGAAAAAAATGAAAGAAAAACAGAGTGAGATTGAAAGTATTGTTCCTTGATAGGTCCTGCTCCAGGTGAGGAGTGTTCAAGGATGTTCATTAGTCAGATTGTCAAAATGTCAGTACTAGTTATGGTTAAAGATGACTAAAAAACCCACCATCCCTTCTACTCCTTACAGAGATATTTTACTGTGTACAGACCTGATGTCTTGGCCTGGTCGAGCCTGCACTAGGATTCGAACCTCTAGTTCCTCAGTGCCCTAAAAAAAACCAAGGAGATCAAAGATGGTCAGCTGGGTTATTCAAAGAAGATTAATCAGCTTTAATTTCTCAGAAGCCTACACAGTTTACAGTGAGACCTTACGGTTTAAGTGTCATCACTGTTCTCCTCATCTGTCTGTCAAGACTGTAATATAATATGTACCAAGACTGAACAGCTTTATATGAAATTATCTTTTCAGAAAGACCATTAGTCTGACAGACCTTATGGCACAACATCTGCAGAAAGGTAGGAAGAAGCTATATGCTCTAGCTGTTTCAGGGTATTCATGTGAATTCCTGTAGTGGGAACTCCTACTTGAGAGCTTTGTACAAATCAGAAAGAGGCATATTCATCACGTTTGTTTGTTTACTGTGAACAAGAGGCAGTGGCCTGAAAAATGTCACACCTACTTTAATATTTGTATTTACTTCTTCAGAATTTCAATGGTTTGGTGATTCACTCTATGCTCACAAATGGTATCTAGTGATACGTACACTCAGCTTTGAGATAGCGCCAGCCTGTCAGTAGCTCTAAATCCACACTTACCTAGACTGGAACAGATTTCGGTTTTATATTATCAGGCAGTGCTTCATACTTTAAGTACCTCAAAGTTATAAATCAGGCACTAATATTACAAGACAAACAAGACACAGCATTGTCATTTCAAATTTTTACAGGAATGAAGTGTTCTATAGGACCAAAGGGACCTGTCTCTGGAAGGTGATATGGACTGTGTTTTCTGCGTTCCAGCGACAGACATTAAACTAAAGGCCCCAAAAGTGAAATTTAATGAACATGTTACAGATTGTGATTCTGTTTACCTACTTTGAAAGTGGATAAATTTAAACATCTGAAAACCAGGAAACGACTAACAAAAACAACAACCCTGAAAAAACATATTTCTTACTTTACTACAGTATTTTCAAAATAAGCTTTTAATGCAAATTCTGTTTCTTTTATACCGGCTCCTCTTGTATATGAGAAAATACTATTTTTGACTGCTAAAACATCTGTGCTGGTGCCCAGGCTATCCTTTTATCTCCCTTACCCCCTTCTGAAGCTATAAAAGACTCTTTAGGCTTGTGATGAAAACCTGGGGCAACAGTTAGTCTAAGAATGACTTTATTTTTAGGACACTCTGGGGATGGTCGGCCAGTCACGAGATTTGAATTTTCCACATCTCTGATAACATTTAAAGATAGCTAGGAAGTTTCTAGGGAATTAAGAGGAGTGCCAATGATCCATTTGAGTAATAGAAAAGGTCCCATTTAGGACCCCTGGATTAAGGGAAACAAAACAGAAAAGGCTTCTGCGGAAATTAGTACTCCCAGGTTTGAAAAGCGCTGTGGAAAGTGTGAATGTGGACAACGTGGTGAAGTGTGAAGATTGTTATTTATGGAAGTGATGGATATCCCAGACCGCTATAGGAATACAAGATAATTCCAAGTGGCTAGAGGCAGGGCTTGAAGGGATGTATGGCATTATGCAGAGAACATCTTCCATTTGGTGTGTATCAGGCATTTGGAATGTGTATTCCTCTTGCTGTGCATTAATGTACTTTGAACTATGAGTGGTTTGCTGTTACGCATCCAGGCTGATATACTGATGCTTGGCCTTGATGTAGGATCAACCTCTTGTTTTGGTTAATCATGTTGGACTCCTTTTTTCTATAAGGTTTTGCAAGGATCTTTCTCAATGATAGTGTATTTGGCAAACTGATGAGATTTTTCTTCTGGATGGATAGATGTAATTCTTTTTAGGTCTGTGACTCCTGTAGTCATTTGTGGAATCCTTACTATGATACTTAAGTACTGCTACCACAACTAGAGGTCAAGGATGTCCTTTAAAAGTGCTCTTTGTCTTTTCAGAAGAACATTTTTCAGATATAAGACATTTAATTTCAGTTAAATCCCAGTGCTGAAGGAGTTCTTAATGCTAACAAGAAAAATACCCTTGAAATATGCTAGCCACCCAGGCATGAAAAGGGAGAGAAAAATAACATATGAATTACACTATACTAATTATTTATGCCCAGAATTAGCAGAGTGGCATATTCACGGACAAGTAGAAACTGAAGAGTTCTATCTCAAACTTGTAGGCTGGAAAAGGAAGCTGAAGGTGGCTGACCATTCACTATGAAATTCAGAGTTAAGCACATAGGCAAGTAACCTGTTCTCACAGGCACAGGAGGACATGCATAGAAAAAGTGTAATCCAGGAAGACAGGAATCCAGAGAAGTAGAAAACAACAGGTTATCACTACTCTGCAATGAGATAATCTTTTCATGATTATGGCCACAGAAAACTTGCTCAGTAAGGCTAATGGAACAATTCATGAGCAGTGAAAGCGATGGTGTATTTTATGGGAAGATAAAATATACACACACATCTGTAACCTCAGAGTAGGACTCACTCATTAAATAAATTCTCAGTTAGAAAGAAGGCCAGTTGAGACAGGTTGTTGACTTCAGCAGATGTAAAAATCTATGCATTTACAGTAATAAGGCATGAGAAAGGATCACAAGAGTATGCTTCAGTCTCTGCTGTCATCAGGGTTGAACACTAGAATTCATCTGCTTACACTCCAGCTACAATCGCAACGCCAGCATAGAGCTACGGTGCAGCAGAACAGCTTATCAGAACGGCAGCAGAGGAGCAAAGGCTGATTTGAACAGAGAACCATGCACAAACTACATTCCAAAGCTGAGCTTGGAAGTTGTGTTCAAAATTCGTCAGAGGATGGGAGATTGTCTTGCAATCACAGCTGGGTAAGTGAAGGTAATGATTCAGAAGGAATACTCTGAACATGAAGTCTAAGAGGGACCGTTCAGTATACAGTTGTCTAGAGACAGCTTCTGTGCTTCCTCAACAACACATTTTACTTTATTAGGACAACTGTACATACAGAATCAGTACTACAGTTCTCATTTTAATCTGTGGCATTTTGTAAGGTAAAGCACTAGTATGATTTATAGGTATGGTGGAAAATCTGTTCAAATTAAACAGAATTAAGACTATGTTCTGAGGAACACGAACCTTATACGTTTCCTGGTTTTCAGAGCTCTTAAATTTAGTAATTTTCTCTTGTTAAAGGAGCACAGAGGTCTACTGAAGAAATGTAGTTATGGCTTAAAAAGTGGGGATGGGGGCTGCTTACTTCACCTGTTACATAACAAAAACCTGTTTTCTAAACATATGCATTAATTGTTACTGTATGTGCATAACCTATATCCTCCAAAATCCATTAAATTCACCTTTGCTGAAACAAGACCAAGTCTGATAATACAGAATCATCATCATAGCACAGTTCAAAATAATGTAAGACATCCCACAGATTTTGCAGCACTTAAAACAGTTCACATTCCCATGGAAAATCACACTTGGCTTTAATTATATCAGTGGTAAAGCTGCACTGCAATATTTCAGTATGTCATTCTGGGATCAATATGTATTTTAAGAAAACTTTTCCCCTTTTTACTTTAAATGTCCTCATCTTGCTGAGTTTCAGGATGATCTGAAATAGGAGGAGGATTGTTCTACTGCTAAATGTGAACTCAGTAGAAAAAGAAATAAATAAAATGTCTGATTGCCATTACTCTGTATCTGAAAAATGTGAATACCCTAGGCACTCAAACTGGGCTGTAGTTATGGACTTCCAGGAGGCATTTCCCTTTCACTCAAATCATGCTCTCAAATACTTTGGTGTCAGCATTCAACAACTGTGATGAAAAGGCAATGGCAGGACAGGCTGGTCTGTGGTACTGTTACCACAGCCTGAAAACATGAGTAGAATCTTTACTGGGAACTGGTGTGAAAATCTTTCTGAGATTAACAGAAGAACTTTCCTGTAGGACTACTCTTCATATTTGCAGGATTGTATCATGAGCCATTTTCTTCTGCACACAAAAGAAAAAGGAGTTCTATCTTGTGACTCACATCATCTGATTCCCTGATGAGCTCTGTATCTTCCACTTGCACCACTGCATCAGCACCACATGGAATTGGAGCACCAGTTGTAACGCGCATTACCTGACCAGGCATCACAGTCTGAGTTGGCTGAGAAATAAACAAACAAAAAATCATTTCCTTTTGTAAAGAAAAATCTCAAACCATTTGAACTTCATGGAAAGTCTGACTACTAAAATTCTTATTTGTGGCATGACCCTTGATTTACCGGTAGTGATATCAACAGGTACAAACTCCAATGTATTTAAAGATCATTAGGTCATTGCTTCAGATCTAGCTTTTTAATATGGTGACATATTAGGTAGCTTCAGATTTTTCCCCTTAGATTTACATCAGAAGAAGAACTTTCAGAAGAAGCAATATACTGATATTCTGGTTGGAATATCAGCTGGAAAAAGAACTGTCTCAGAAATATAACAGTTAGATGGTGACTCAGAAACTCGCAAGCACAAAAATCTAGTCCTTCTCCATACAGAAATATTTTTGCAGAGAACTCTGGTTCCCAAGATTGAAATGTCTTTGCTTTTGTTTAGTTGGGGGTTTGTTCTGTTTTGTTCTACAAGCACACTATATATGGAAAGCCATCAGCTTGTAAGTAAAGTAATGAAACCATCTGCTTCATTTTTAAACAGATTTCCTCGTACTTGAGAGGAAACACTAGTTTACACAGAAAAACTATGTATGTGAGGGTCAGTTTAGCAAAGGCTAAAATCACCATTATTCTACAAATATGTAAAGTCACACTGCATGACAATGTTTCAGTAGAAGCAAAACAAAGAACAGAAAAATATCAGAACACCACAATAAAAGAAATGACATGGTTTTAATAAAATTTCTCACCAGGCAGCCTATTTTAATAGACATTTTTCAAAATCCAGAGTAAATTTCTAATCTGATCATAACCACGTTGAAGTAAATAAAAGAAAAATCTCTAAAAAAGACAAGTAAAAGCAGTTAGCATGATGATTGAGATGTCATCACTGGAGTATGAGCGCTTGTTCCCTGCGGCACTTTAGCAAGCTCAACTAATTTAGGCTTTACGGTTATTAGTGAACATGTGCTACACGCAGATCTACACAGCTGTCATCAGACCACCATATTCTGTCTGTGTCACACCTATAACTCATGTGCAGATTGACTACATTCCATACGCCGCACTGGAACATGTCCAGGACTTCTCAAACCATGATTAGCACTTATTTGATCACAACCCACAGGCCTGCAAGCACTCCTGCCCGAGTCGTCATCTGCTCTGTACATTCTGACAGGAGACTCTTAGATGTCTGTAAACTCTAGACCGGTGGCCAATGTTCCAGCTGTACAGAGCTATGTTTGCCTTGCCCACTCTTCTACTCCATTTCAGCACAGTCATAACCTCTGACATGTGAGTATCACTTTGAAATGTTGCTCATTGGGACAGGAGCCCTAGGGAGAGGCTGGAAATGGTTTGCACCCAGTTTATCAGAGTAAGCTATGTATTCCAAGAGAAAACGGAGCCTGGAGCTGACTGAATCCTGACCCTTTTCTAAGGGTAACAGAAATCTAACATATTTAGAGAAGAACATAAATAGAATACTAAACTTAAAAAAAATAAAAATCATGCTTGCCATATGTCTTGGTTAGTGTGTTTTTAGGGCAAGATTCATGTTATCCCTACGTGTGCATCTAAAATAGATGACATAAAAATAATACCTTTTTTAAAAAGGGTATTTATTTCTCACCAGTAACATAAGGAGCTGTGGATGAAGAGCTGAGATGCTGCTGTTTATATTAAAGATTCTTAAAAGTGATAATATTTTCTTTTGTGATATTTTGACTTTTATAAGAAGCAAATATTGAAAAAGGCAAAGCTTATGCTTTGGATTATGGGACTTCTTTTGCATATTGTTGTAGATAATAGTCTATAGGCACACATTGCAAGTAGGTAATATTGATGGAACTTAGAAAATTATTAATGTCTTTAGTAATGATTTTTAGAGGAAAAAAGGTAATGCATAAAACTATTCTTCCATTTAAAATGCTTTTTTGGGCCTCAAGAACCACAAAGAAACCAAAATGTCTAGGACCCCGCAAGAAATCAGTGCCTATGGTGACAAAATGCACTGTAACTATCCATGCTTTTGGAGTTTATTACTGCATGAGTTGATTTTTTTGAGGAGAAATGATGTGAAACATTTAAACAAATTAATGATACGATAACAATTGCTTTTATAATTGGTTGTTCATATACTTAATTTCTTTTTGCTCTTTGAGAATTTGATAAGATTAACTTTATGAACAAAAGTCAACCATTGGATTTGTGTGTGAACCTCCAGGGCTGAGTTCTGTGCTAGAGACTATGAAGATAAAGAAATTATTCCTTCTCAGAAAGCATATTAACGTACAATAAGTTCACAGATGCTCTTTTAAAGGCCTTAGAGATCTCATACTTACCTGGAATAGGGCAGTACTGGGTTCTGCCCTTTGCCTTTATCATGGATAATCTATTTAGTCACTGAAGAAAACCCAGAAATAATCTATCGCGCACAGCCCCCATCTCAGGCATGTTCTACTCGCACACGCTTATACCTCTCCTATGTGATTTACAATCACCCTTTACAATGCTCCTTTCTGTAAAAAGGCCCCAAAGTAAAAAATTGTCTGTTTTTCACCCTACATTATAGCTGGTTAGTCACAGTGCTTCTCCCAAACGTCTTCAGAAAGTGGTCTAGGAAATGCTAAGCTCCAGCGATGCAGGCCTGTAGGAGAAAAATCATTGCTTCCCATGGCCGAGCTTTTCACGCAGAAGCCATGCGGTCGGCTTGTGACTAGCACTCTCAAGTGTGCACTGACCTCCCCCAAAGCAGGAGAGTGTCTGCAAGCTTTCCTCAATACAAAATAAAAATTGTTTGTTAACAGTAACAAGTCCACCTGGAAGTGGAAATCAGAAAATAATACACAATTTATGAATCAATACAGGAATGCCCAGCTTGGCTACATGGCCTCTCTGCAAGTCTCAGTCCCCTTTACTGCCTCTCTACGTAGCACTTACATAACCTTTTTCCCTACAGGAGGAGCCAAATCTAAACCTATTTTGAACTCCCTGCTGTGAATCATTCTGTTAATTGGTCTGTAACATGAAAAGCAGAATGTTGCTGCTGAGAGTGACTGAAGGGTGAAATGAGACTGAAGAGTCTTCCAAGGCTATAAATAATTTCTTGGGAAGGAGATGAACCTGAAGATGTGTTGGCCCAAGAAAAAAAACTTTGACCGATTATTCAGAGGTCAATAGCCTCATTTTTCTAACCTGCCACTGGTATTTCCAGAATTACTCTCCCTCCAAGTGCCTCCTCCCACCCAATTTTTTGTTCCTTGCAAAAGCCATTTCCCATTCCCATTAATCTGGGAGGACAGACTGTCCCTGCAGAGACATTTGTGAACTCCTGAATTTTGTAGGAGGGATGCAAGATCCCATTTGCCCTTTTATCCTTTGTACAAACCTGTTGAACTGATGAAGACACTTAAAACCTTTAGACCTTTGGGTAGTCCTCCCCATTAGACACAGCTTCAACACCACTAGTTTTAAGCACCATTTAGCTATTTTAACTAGCAAAAAAATAATACTGAGGTGAATAATGATAGGAGTGATAATTCCACAGGATGCTCTGCTGATTCTTGCTACTTTATAGTGACCATAAAAGGGGTTGTAGCAATAGTTGTCAGTCCTTTGGACTGTTGCTTGAAAATACAGACAGAAGGGCTAAAAATCCAAGCCAGGTGAAATTCATTAGTTTACTTTTTGTTTTAAAGTATTTAAAGTAATTTTATATATTTTGTATAACAGATTCATTAATCTAGGTTCACGTGACAATCAATGTTGAGAAGGTGCCTAATATACCCTAGTATAATTCATGATGATGGATGGGAACTACAGCAAAAATTATTTTCACACTTCTCTCTATCTATCATGATTAGCCAAATTAAATGTCTATTATACATTTACAGGCAGCTCAATTCATTTAAAAAAAAAAAAAAGGAACAATCTTGCAACTGCTTAATACTGCTAAACCCTGAAACTACTTTTGAAATGTGTCTACTTTATTTGAGACTTTTTTGTTTAGCAGTCAAAATTGCCACACGGTAATATCCTCATTAAAACTCATTAATCCTTTGTTTTGCTTGTTAATTATTCAATTTCTGCATCATTTCAGATACAACATACAGAATTATAAACTGGGTCTTGAAATAGCTGGGAAACATTTTGAATTAACCCATACTCTTCTGAAAAGAAGGCAGTAGGTACATTTAAATTGACAGAATAGAAACTGTGGTTGAAGGCAACTGATTTTTTTCCTATTGCTCCAGTATTAGTACAGGAGCTTTACCAAACATACTCTTGAGTTTGAGAGCAAATCCCAAATAGTGTCAACTCCTGAATATTTATACCTCACAGGAGGTCATGAACAGGTCTGACTTACTCTTAAACTCAATCCACATTTCTGCTAAGGTGCTCATAACACTCCTTTGATTTATCAAACAGGAAAGGGGCAATACTGCCAAACAGGCTGCTGCCAGGCTTCCTCAAAATTGTTCTGATCATTGCCTACCTTCGTAGGCTTCATACCAAATTCTTACACTCTGCTTTGCAGGTATCAGTGTGATATACATGAGCAGCTTGTGGAAAAGGGGCCGATGTCCCTTTAAAAATCTGTCAGCAAGAAGGGGTTAAATCTTGCTTTTCTCCCTTTATGAACTGTAAGGCCACTGCAAACCTTATGTCCTCTAACACTGTACTAGGGCAGAACATTACTGTATGCACTCCTATCGGACATGCCAGCATAATGCTCCGAAGTATTCTGGGACATCCTCGTTAGCTCCTTATGTAACCGTACTACCTCACTTTCTGAAATCATGTCCCAAGGCACATAGCAGGGGGGGAGGTACAGCTGTGTCCTAATTCTTGCCACCTCCAAGAATATTGTTTTAGAGCACTATAAAGGCTTGTAAAAATCCAAACCAATATCTTGCAATGAAATATACATTAAAAAAAAAAAAAAGATACAGAGAGAGAGAGAGAATTTGTGCTCACCTGCTCACCAGCCTGGGATTCCCCTATGATGAATCGATCTCCTGGGCCATCAGCAGCTGTTAAGATGGACAATACAAATGGTAAAGGTTGAACAAAAACAAATGATGGCATTAAAAATTAAGAACAGGGGAACTAGAGAATGAACTACGATGACACGACAAAGATTACAGAATTTTTGCAAATGTTACATTTTAAGCCTTTTAAAGTTGTGCTTATTATTTTAAAAATGAAAAATTCTGTGGTACTTTTACCTGAAATTTCTGGGCAATACGGGATCAAGTAAAAGAAGATGAGGAAGAATTACATTAATAACAAAGATTCAAGAGTGTTCATGAGATTATTTTTATAATTATGTGCACCATGAGCAATTCTTTTTCTCTGTGAAACTAACACAGGGGAATCACATCTTTCATAAGTCTATTATGCACCTCTTTTATAGGTAACAATGAAATATTGACAGTTCTAGATTCTGTTTTGTCTGTGGAAGAAAACGTGGATGAGCGCAGTGGGTACAGCCTGTAAAGGACCATACAGTTCTGGCATTTTCTCAAGAGCACCAGGACAACGATAATGCAACTTGGATAGCCACATTGCATGCCTGGGTTCTGTCCCTTTTTGTAACTTTAGGAGGTAGCACTGAACTAGCTACATTATACCTTTCACTGAAGGCATTCTGAAAATTAAAAAGACAAGAGATTGTTGATTTAATGAACTGAAAGTCTCCAGAAATTCTAATTTAGCCAAATCTGTGCTTTTAGGGTGAGAACAAAGGCACCATTACTAACAAAGGTTAAGCTTCTGCCTGCCTCAAAGGTCTTTCAGCAAGTTGCATTATCGGGTTTACAGGCTCTGCCCTTGTGTAAAGCATGTATGGTGCACAAGCAACTCTGCCTGTCCAGGCAAAGCAGGCATGTATAATAATACAAGAGCATTAAGACAGTAAACTGAGTTCATATGATCATATCTGAATACGTCTCATTAATTTTAAATCTGTAACTCAAAAGCTGAATTCCCAGAGATGAAGTATAACCAGTGATAACCTTCACCTTAACACCTTCTGTTTTATTTCAAAAGCCCTGAACATACAACTAGATAATCTGTATTGAGAACTGCTTTCAGGAAGGGTGCCCATTTGGTCTGTATAACTATTTATCACATTTGTACTCATACATCAGCTGCAACTCTGCAGATGATCTATTGTACTTAGTCATGTTTGAAGAGTAATGATTAACTTAACTTTAAAAGCTTATCAAAGAGCCTAATCTATGAGCTTTGGGACAAACTCTAAAATAAGAAAGTGGAAAAGGACTCTTCAACTACTTGTCTTTGAATAATGCATATACTACTACTGAATACAGTTGTCAGACTTTCACTGAAAGAAGTGCACTGGGATGATCCGGCAAAAGAAGAGAAAAAATTCCTTAATAAGTAAATTATTTTAAACCTGATAAAATACTATTGAATTAGACTTTATCACCCCATTAATAATGATATGGAGAAAAGTTTATAGGTGATATACAACTGATAGCTTGAAAAAAGTGGGCAAGGATTTGGGCAGACAGGCTTATGTGACTGAAAGCTTTTTTTTTTTTTTTTTTTTAAATAAAGTATCTGCTAATATAGTGAATATTATTTCTGCCTACAAGCAGAAGGGAAGGGATTTCAGTTGGAAGGGACCCACAACAATCATCTAGTCCAACCACTTCAGGGCTGACCAAATGTTAAAGCAAATTAAAAGCATTCTCTAAATGCCTCAAACTCTGACAGGCCTGGGATATTGACTACCTCTCCAGGAACCCTGTTCCAGTGCTTGACCATCCTTTTGGTAAAGAAATGCTTCCTGATGTCCAGGCTGAACCTCCCCTGGCACAGCACTGAACTAGTCCTGCCCATTTTGTCACTGGATACCTGGGAGTAGAGTTCAGCACCTCCCTCTCCACTTCCCCTCCTCAGGATGCTGCAGAGAGCCATGAGGTCACCTCTCGGAGCTCCTCTTCTCCAAGCCAGACAAACCCAAAGCTCCTCATAGGACACGCCTTCCAGCCTTTCCACCAGCTCTGTCGGCCTTCTCTGGATGCATTCACTGTTACTTTATTTGAATCCACTATCAAAATTAGGGTCTGGTGTGTTGGTTGTGACAGAAGTTGTTGAAGATGGCAGTCCGGATCATTCTGCATGTTTATTGAGGTTGTACATGTGCTTTTCCTTACCATGTAGCAAGCAGGTTGCAAGACAGTTATCTGCTTGATACCAAGGCCCCTGTCAGCCAGCATTCTACTCAGAGCTCCCCCTCTCTATATCTCTGTTTTTGTGGCTACATCCACACTTCCTTGCCGCTATTACTGGTCATTTTGGTCTGACTCTCTCACACACACATAGATGCCAGACAGCTGCAGCCAAACTCATCTGGTAGACCCAGCTTTCATTTTTATATCAAATCCATGGGGAAGTTACTGTACTACATCCATTGCCTAGGTTTGTAGACAGTCAACTGTTTCTTTTCATTGTTTCAGCTGCCAGTAACAAAAGAGATATTTTAATGTTCCTAGAAAAAATTGGCTACTGTGCTCAAATTTCAACATGGTGTTACGATGATTCAATCCCTACCACAATGAAATCACGACTAGCATAATGTTCAGTCACATATATATTCATTTTCCTCCGTAGGTAACTGAGGTGACCATTACTCTTACTTCACAAATGGAAAAAAACTGTTGTGCAAAGCAACTTCCTCAAAATCATGCAGCACCTGGCAGCAAAGCAGAGGATGGATTCAGGTCTCCTGGGAAACCAGTCACTGCTTGTTTTGTGAAGTCACTACTCATTATGCTTATGTACAGCAACTGCAATGTTTTCCAAATAAAAATCTATTTTCCTTTGAGGTGCCTCCCTGAGAGCACAGTTTGACACCTATTTTGAAAACTCCCTAACGCAAACATAAAGAAGATCACAAATAGGAAGTTGGATCTGGGACAGTTCAACCAAGTAACATTTTTTTATGTTTCTGAGAAACTCACTAGCAACACAGGTGCCTGTCTATAAGCACATATGGATGCACATTTGCTCGTATACATATGTATCCACTTAAAAGACTGGAATTCAATTTTATGGTCTTCCTTCAAGACAGACGTGTTCTACGTAACTGTTACTTCAGCAGTCATCTGAATCAAATCACAACAAAAATAACCATTGCTGGATCCAAAAGAGGTGAACCAACACGTTAAAAAGTGGTTTTACAGACACTATATTGCATGTCTACAAAGTGAGTGTTTACCTCTGACAGCGTAGCCATCTTTTACTGATGCTGGAAATGGTGGTAGATTATCTTTTGCATATACATCTTGAGCAAGGACTCGGCCCATTCCATCTAGAAAAGAGAAAAGACCATGCTCCATGTCATAACAGCTACTGAGAGGGGAAAAAAGTGAACAGCAGTGTGCTTTGAGGGATGAAATGTATGTATATGTGACATGAACAGATCCCTCGGGTTTTAGATTTCTCTCTCTACATAAATGGAAACAGACGGGAATCTGAAAGCACTGATGAAAACTTTACTCAGTAAGTCTGTTCCTGAAACAGGCAAACTGTTGGCAGCAGATCTAAATGCCAAGTGTCCAAATGCAGAGGTCACAGCTCTGATGTAGGAGCAGACAGCAAAACCCAAGCATTAGTTTCTTCAGGACAAGTTTTTCTCTCGAAATATCTTAAAAATACACACTTCTCTGTATTTGATTTTTTTTAAAAAAGTTGTTCCTTTTCTAAAAGCTACTAAAATAACATTTCAGAAGTGAATCCTGTGTGCAAAAGGTGATGGATTGAGCCCAGAGGACTCAACATAAACAGTAATGATGGGCACGTTTCCATAAATTGGAAGTTTTGCAATAGATCAGCTTTGCCTAATTGTTAAGAGCATTTCTGCTTAATGGAGGGTGAGTGCACCTAAGTGTCAGGATTATTTAAGTAAATTTACACTGTTGTAGTTCTAAATATTTTAATAGCTGTTTCAAACATACTCTTTCTCTTCACTTAGCAACTATGACTGATGAGTTGCAATTTGGCTCTGCCTCCCTGTAGAGACTGATATAATTTACTTCCACCCTTGGTCAAGTGTGCACTACTTTATTTGCTTTTATGGTGTGCCAGGAAGAGCTTCTTTTTTTGGTCTGATGCAGAACAGAGTAGAAAATATGTACCTTATCCCTTCATACAGTAGGAAACTGAGAAAGAAGATTTATTATATGTGTGAGCAGGTGAACTAGGAAGTGGCATGTGGGTCAGAAGTACTGAGATCAGCTTGATTCCAGTACGCCTAAGTAAAGGAAGCAAAACTCCTCTCATAATAGAGGCCATCCCTCTCAGGAGTGTGTTGTGGGACATGAAGGCAATATTCAGCTGAAAGTATGCAGGAATGGGAAGATGTGTGAATACTTCTACCAGGAGAATGAATGTGGATATCTACTTTACAGATGATGATCCTTCAGATGGGCTAAGAAAAAGAGAAATACAGAAAATGTGTTTTGTATTTTACAGATAGTGAAATCAATGCAGTTCTGGAGTTGCTGGGAAGGCAGAAGACCTAATACAGCACACTAAATGGATAGGTTTTGTTAAAAAGGACACCTGCTTGATTTGAAAATATTCAACTCCAGTGAAGTGCATTATAACAGAGATTATATTTTCGTTAATAACACATAGTGACTTAGTTAGTAGTTAATTATAATAACTATAAAATCATTGTGCTCACATACATTTAACCAACTTCCAAACATAGGTGAATATCTATGTTGCATTTTTAAAACAGGTACTGCCATGAAAATGCTGATAATACCTGTTAAAGCAACTAGAAAAGCACTTCTGTGATGGCTGTTAATGTGTCTGCGTATCACTGTGATATACAATATAGAAGTTATTAGAAAGCTCATGAAAGCTTGTACACTTGCACTGAAAAAAGGCACAGGCATTTAAATTATAGCATAGAAAAGGCAGCTATCAAAGACCTAGTAAAAACACTCTCTATTCATAGATGAATAGGTTCAAAATCTCATACCAAAGTGATGCATCTAATTTTAGCGGGCATGTTGTGCCTTCATTTTACTTCTTGTCTGCATGCAAAATCACACCAATTAGAGCAAAGTTGAACAGCATGTTCCTGGCATTCTGCCATGCAATATTTGAAGGGAATAAATGGCCAGCCAGTAGCGGGAATGAATTTCATTAAGGGAAGAAAAGATGTAAGAATTATTTGCTGAGGCCTTAGGCATTTAAAATGAAGCAAGTCAGCAACTAAAGGACAGTCTGAAGTACCTCTGTACTCTCTTTTCTTTGAGCAATTATTTTAGAAATATACTGTTTGACCTTATTTTGATTAATTGTAATTCAAAAAAGATGTTCTGAAGTATTTTAATATCAAACTGCCCCTTGTGATGCTCATAGCTTTCTGATTCTAACACAAAACAGAGAAGTGCATTAAAGTGAATTTTCAAATTTGGGTATTTCCTTAAGCTTAGCAGATGAAAATGACACAGGTCAGTGAAGAATTCTGATGACTCAGGGTATTGGTACTGCGATAAAGCAGTGACACAGGTATTGTAAGAGAGGTGATGGATTTGCTCTCATTTTTAAATATTGCCCTGCCAGCACTTCAGTGTGATATGAAAAGGCAACACTATCAGAATAATCAGCTAGTTCAAAACGAATAAGCAGTTGAAAAAAGACGTCCAAACTCTACAGAGGTTTCAAGGCTCTTGGACTGGATCAGAAAACCTGCTCTGTTCTGAGGCTTAAGCCCAGACAGTGTAATTGCCTTCTCTTTGTCATTTTAGTATCAATTAGACTTCTGCCTCTTCTTAATTTCAGAGTAATAAGCACTATCACACTGCCTAAAAAGCCCTCATGTACTGATGGAACAATGTTTAGGTAACTGCATTTAGCTGGAATAAAAGGCTAACCGGGGGCTTCATATCAGATATTGGTGATGCCAGGTTGGAAATATGCCTTTGGTTTATGGAGCTTCTGTAAAATGTTTTAAGACAATTCTTTTTGTTGGGTTTCTTTAATTAAATATGGAGGAGGCTAAATGATGTATGCAGGCACTGAGCAGTACAATTAATGATGGGAAAGTCATGTTTCCAAAGTAACTTAACTCATCCTGGCCCTTATGTTAGGAGAGAATGGATTTGAGCAACTACAGCATGCCTTGGCTTAATCAAGAACAAAGTCAGGACTCCACTGGTTACCTTTAGAGAGTAACATTCAGCAGCTTTATGTATGACAATGAATACTGTGTAATATGGTTAATAATGTAAAAAAAATAGGTTAAAAATAATTAGGTAGTTTGTTAATGAAACGAATTTCAATCCCAGAACTTTAAACATTTCACTTTCCTTACAGAGTAACTGTACTCTTGAAAGATATTTTTCATGAGCTCAGTGTTAACTCAAGTCACAAAACCACAAAAAACCCCAAATGCAGCACAATAGTGCTTTTCTGAACACAGTCACTCAGGATTCAGATCTCCAGGACTAAATTTTTTGTATTTCCTGAAATTAGAGGTATACTAACAGAAAATTAAATGAATACATAACTAAATGAAAAACTGTTTTTTCATCTTTTTGAAGAATCCATTGCATTCCTCAAAATTGACATTTAAGCAAACTGATAAATATATATGTGTGCACATCCATGCACACATGTATACATATAGATGCCTATACAAAAAAAATTCCTATATATTTGTTCATGTAACACTATGGTGATCACTTAAGAACTTCTGACAATAAGATTCCATCTTGAGATTTATATCTGTAGATTAAGAGAATTCAATTTCTAGTGTCACAGACACAGATGTGCCATTGAGGATGTCTCCTAAAGGCTCGATCCTGAAATTTCATGCTGTATACTATGAATATGCTAAAATAAATGCATAAATTGTGAGATACAATTGTGTGCTACTGCGCAAAGACATGAAAGAATATATGTCTTTGTTAACATTTTTGTTGTTTGTACAATTACATGAATATGAAATCAAGAATTTATCTCTATAGCTGATGATCTTACTATGTATCTAACTCTTATTTTGGGTGGGAGGCAAGAGCATCATAACTGAAGTGTCTCAGCAGACTCTGAACAGTATTTTTAAAAGAATAACAGTGCCAGGCATCATAATCAATATGTTTCAGACTGAGAATCAGTCTGAATTTGATGTCTGTAATCATATAACATGAAGAGCAAAATGAAATATCAGCTAAGCTATTATAAAGTGCCTTTCTGATAAATCAAATTATATGAAACTCTATAGAGAACACAAGCATCTAGCTAAAGCCACTTACCTCCATTTTATCTCTGTAAGAATATTTTGAAGAGCATGTAGTCTGAATGGAATTATTCTGTTATTAATAGGGTAACATTATCAATATTAACAAAAAACTGTTGCTTAGTCCATATTTTGAATGTTTTTTAATATTAAAATACATTAGAGGTGAAAGCTTGTCCAAAGCATGTTGCAGTAGGAAGTTAGACTTACTGTGATTTTGACTGATTTAATCAAAGCTCTAATGAAGATGTTTACATAGCACACCTATGAAAAGGCTGCTACCTACTCTTGATATAAATATATTTGCACAAGGACTCCTGTATACATGTGGTGACATTATTGTAATATATGTATCAACATGCAGGTAGCACGGGAGGACTATGCTTATTCTCTTCTACCTGCTCATCATACTGTCCACGAAGTTGTTCGTCCTAGCAAAGACATTTAACTGACAGCTATCCAAAACAGATCTAATAGCTATGCTCAGGCATTTATGCCTTAATGCTGCCCTCTATCTGCACACCATTATGAAAGTACAAGTGTAATAATCATATTCCTTGTTGATCCAGTACTGGTGATGTTCTGAACACTGGAAATGCAGCATATTGTCAGAGATCTGCTTCTGGCTACCAAGGAAGAGGGCAGTGGTGATCTCTGCTTGGAGTGACTAAATGTGCGGGTGTGATTCCACCTGCAGTTCACTAAATCAGCATGAAGCTCCATAGGAAGATGTCGCAAAGATTTGGTGATGAGCATGAAAACCGAACTTTCAAGCCAGAAGACAAAATATGCCATTCAGAAACCATATGTACCTCTTTGCTATCTGAAGTCCACTGATGTCCTAAAACATTTTGTCTCTTGAGGCGGGTGGTTCCACTATTTTTTTGCTCACCACCTTAACTTTGGAAAATCTGGAAGAATCCTTTGAGGAGGTTTCCTCTTCTCTACCTACTTTAGGAATACTTGTCAGCATGCTTGGTGTCGTGGTTTTGTTCTGTGCCATGACCACTCCCCATATAATGCCCAAGCTTGGTGTAAGGGATAGCAGAAGCAAGGGAGACAGTTATTATATCTGGATGGAGGAGAATTTAGCTGCATAAACATGAAAAGTGGTCTGCTAATTCCTTATGGGGCCAGAAAATTGATTCACATATCCCCATTTATTTGAAAGTATAGACACAGTCACAAGGTCCGACATTGTGCCTGCTGTCCGATGCTTTTAAGACAACCTAACTGCAGTAACAGATGCTCTTCATTATAAAGTTTCAGTAAATCAAATATTAAATGCAAGTAAGTATCAGAAAAGGATCAAATGTAGTGATAAAATAGAAAGAGAATTATGTTGCATTTGTAAGAAGAGGAGGCAAATTTTGGAAAGACTAGTAGGCCAAGCAGTATCTGGAAAGCAGACTGGGATGAACTGTTAAAAGATACAGACATGGAAAATGTGAACTGGAATCAGTAATCAATTTGATTTGCTCATTTATCTCAGACTGGGAAGGGGATTTAGTGAAAACATCCCACAGTAAGAGAATAGAGTGAATGATCACAGTACAACTTGGAGCTACCTGGCATCTATGACAGTCACAGAATGGTAGGAGTTGGAAGGGACCTCTGGAGATGAACTAGTCCAACCCCCTGCCAGAGCAGGACCACCTAGAGCAGGCTGAACAGGACAGCATCCAGGCTGGTCCTGAATATTTCCAAGGATGGAGACTCCACAACCTCCCTGGGAAGCTTGTTCAGTGTTAAATCAATCACTGAAACAATCTGTAGTTTCTATGCTTTAGATTTCTCGCATGTAACACAGAGTATAAGAAAATTAATGTATATATTTAATCAGAATTCTATTATGGATTCCTTCAGGGAGCAGCACAGAGCTTAATCAACGTTCTCCTGACTTTGAATGTAGACTTCTGCTGCTATTAGTGGTCTTTCCTAAAGCAGTTTCTCCTGGAGAATGTGCTCAGACACCTCACAATGTTAATAAAAGAGCAAGACTTAAGATGGTTGTAAAATATGGAAATAATCACCCTAATCCTCACAAAGAATCCAATTTAAAATACCTCTGTAATTGATGATTTCTGTTCCAAGCACTGGGGTCATCTCCAGAACTGTGATGAAGGCCTTGTCCATAGATGTCAATGGGAATGGAGACATGCGGTGTCTTCTTGCTACCTTGGTAATGTCAACAGCACTGTGACCTGCAACAAGAGAGCACAAAGTTTATGTATGCTGTAGAATGTGTAGATGTACACAGTGATGTTCACTTAAAACATTTAGTGAAATTAATACGACACTTTGGGGTAAATGGAATTAGTCAGTTCTCACTACCAGGTATCTATGTCAGACACCAGGAAGGCACTGTATTCAAGGAGAGTCAGAGATTGAAAACAAAACACAATTTGCAGCTGAAAAAGTAGACAAAAATGTGTATCCTTTCTTGTCATGAAAAAAATAACAGAAGTCTTGATGAGCGTAAAAGAATGAGTTAACCAGAAACAGAAACCCTTTAAGATGATGCAGTATTTTACACTGAGGATAATCTGGGGGTAACTCAGTTCTATGAGCTCAAGATGATTCACTCTTCATTCTGTTCTCCACATACACATTTCAATATGCAGCACACAGATAAAACATCAAACTGGACACTGTCCCAGTGATTCTGCAATCCAGGAGGGAGATGGGAGTCAAAAGGTTTGAAAGGAGAACAGAGGGAAGTACAGTGAAATCACCGGATAGTCAGGACAGCAGACGGTCTTTCCCACTAGTGAGCATCCTACCCATTGTCAAGATTCTGCAGCCACCACAGCAAAGTGATGCTATATTGAATGTATAATTACAGTGAAGGCAGTAGGACAGATTAATAGAAACTTTTCCCAAGTTTGAGGGGCAGATTGGGAGGAAATATGACAAAAGTTGTTTGACAATGATGCCAGGAGCATGTTTGATTCCTTGATACTTACTGAGAGAATACCAAGGGGACAACAAGCTTTGAAGGATTTTGAAAGTGAAGATAAGCAACTGAAGAGAGGAAGCTATTGCCAGAATACATAAACAAGAGGAACAGATAGAAACCATGACATGGTTTGAAAGTGACATTTGTAGAAATATCTTGAATGGATTTGCCTAGAGCAAGAAGGTACTTATGAGAGCCAAAGTGGGTGTTCTTTATGTAGTAAGTAATGATATTCCTAAAGCAACATAAATTATAATAAGATAGCTTTAATTAGTAATAGAAACAAATTTTTAATGACATGATTTTGCTATGCAGTAGCTACCTAAATCTACCATTTTCTGCTGTACATGCCTTCACATTCCGGAAAAAAATAGATTGTTGCTTTAAGTGTAGTTTTCTAATAAAAAACCCCTACAAAAGTAGTAAACCAATGATACAATTGAAGTTTTTCCTTCAGAAGAGAAGGTTGCTTATTAAATCTGTACATGCAAAGCTTGTCTCAGCACTGACACATGATTGTCTCTATGTGGGAGATTGTTCATTAATTTATCTTTTCCCATTAACGCAGTTACAGAAGTATAGACAAATAAAACTGCCCACCTAATTCCAGTCCCAAGAAAGATTCTAGAAGATATTATTTGAGTAATCTCTTTTCATGTATTTAGTAGATAACATGATAAAATCAGGCACTGCAAATTTGTCAAGCACAAATAATTTCTAACTGACAATTCCTTAACATAGCAGCTGGCACACTGAGGGAGAGAGAAACAGCTAATGAGATATATTTTAACTTTGTTAAGACTATTGACGCTCTTAAACATTACTTTCTCATGAGCAAACTATGAAGAAATGATCCAAATTAAACAATTGTAACGTTATGAGTAACTAGTGTTATTAATGGAAAAATGGCTTTAAAACCCAACAGGGATGTCCCTAGCAAGCTTATATTTTCTGTTATTATGCCAATACCCACCTCTTTAACCCTTAAAATGTGAATTAATTAGAGGCTCTCAATGCTTCGAATGGTGCTAAGGACTAACTCTAAAACACATAATTTAAGCCAAAGGTTCTATTCAAATCTGAGAAATGTGTTTTTCAACCCCTTTTTTTTTTGAAAACAGACAAAACCCGCTAATCTCTGACATCTTTTTCAACAACCAAAAGTCATACCCATTACTTTTGCAAGAAGCAGCCAAGCAAGCACACACTCAAAACCAAAGCCCCTTCAGGTTTAGCACTAACATGAATAACCTAAATGAAGAAAGGAAGACAAATGCTTGTATAACCACTAACCCTTCTGTGTCCCTATTTCTTCCTACAAAAAAACACTAGCTCTTCTTTCAGAGATAACATACATTTAAACAGACCTGGAGACAAACAAATAATGATCTGAAATTCTTAAGTGCTATTTTTTCAATTATATTACATTAAACAACTCCTCAGACCTTTCACTAATGTCAAATGTCAGACGGCTCTAAAAATAACTACTTACATTAAGAAGCATTTTGTATGACAAAATAATCCTCTAGCTTTAAAGCAGCTAAGTCAATTGGTTGCATAAGGTAGAAGATTCCTGACAGCTTTATCACCAAAACAACTTCCTATTCCTGTTGTTATACACACACACACACACAAGTGGATCAAAGTTTATACTAGGGAAGATTCCCAAAAAACAAAGGAAAGGAATTGAGCAAATTATAGAACAAGTCATTTGGATCAAACCTGATCCAAATTTCTGTTCAGGTATGAAAGTAAAGATATTCAACTTGAGAATTTTCGTTTTCATTGACTTTGAGTGTTGATTCTTTTTGCCCATAAAATTTGCACACACACGATCATTTACAGCAATAAGTCACCACAAACAACACAGACATCGGTGCCATTGGAAGAACAACTTGAAAGAAAAAAAAAGGCAACTATCAATTACTACCTGAATGCTACGAGACATTTGAATTTTTATTTTTTATTTGGACTGAATTTCATTGCACGAAGTTATTAAATTTCTTCTGCAAACCCACTTATGTCCTAATCATAGTCTCGTCTTACTATCATTTGCTGTCTTCCAAGCAGAGCTACGAAGTTTCAGTACTTACTTGCTCTGAGGATGTTCTCCTTGCTACTGCACCTAGATTGGACCTGCAGAGAGAGCACAGAGTCTATGAGCTACAGAAGTTTACAAGAATACTAAATACACAGACATATTGGGCAAGCTCCTGGGATCTAAGACAGAGGCTATACATCTTTTCAGCAACATTCTTATGTACTCTACGTGAGAGAAGTATATTTAAACAGAAGGGTAGTAGCTGATGGTCAGAATCGGATACAAGCAATTTGATTCCAAAACCCCACTCCCAAGAAACAAGATGGCCTCAGTAAGAGAGCAAAATCAAAGATCACAGGCATAAAAATTACATGCTCAATTCCAGTTTTAAACAGAAAATTTTCTTATGCAATTATAATTAAAGGAACTCTGAATCTAGGTCCTGTTTTATGATTAGACAAAACACTAAGGTAACTATATTATTATCACCTGCTTTAAAATTCTATTATTGGTATTTTCAGGTATTATAAAAAGAGTTTTAAATACTCAATTTAGATTAAGACTTCTTCACAATTGTATAATCAACTTACAACTGTATAAACAGCTGCTGGCTGGAGCCAGATAAATTTACACAGACTTTCTGTTTGGTTAAAATCATTTTCAGTATGATTTTTACATTGCAATTCTACTTTAAAAAGTAACTGTGAGAATGACAACTCGTTTCTCAACAAATCCTCTTCTTAGATGCTTAGCTGCCACTGTGCTATTCCAGATACATTAGTCTGACTCCAGGGAAATTAGAGTATTTACATTGGCCTAATATTTTAGTAACACTGGATACTTAAGAGTTCCATCTGTTTACCATGGAAATTTAAGAGAATTGTTTTTTGAAGAGTATCAGTCTTGTAAACACAACACACAGTTTAAACTTCATCTATACTGAAGGACCAGCTGTTGTTAATTCTTGTAGGGTTGGAAAAACAGCACATTGTGTAATAGCAGTGAAGTTGCAAGCTTCTGAATAGCAGTCTACCTTACAGCACTTCAGCTGACTGACCAGGTAACTCTTGAGTATAAAGCTTTTTGTGTGGACAAAACCCCTGCTAAAGTAAACTTCACAGGAAGACAAACCTATGAGAGAGTATGAATGGAATCCTTCTCTTTTTTACTTTATTGGCAACTGTATCATTATATTTCAACAAGAGGTCTACTAAAGTAAAACCATGTACATGTGGTGAATAGTGGAATAGCACAGGTGACGCTGAGGGTATAATTTCCCTGCAGTACATTTGTATAGGCTGAAAAAGCGAAGGAGGGAATCCAGATCATCTTTCAGACTACAGTTTCAATTTGCTGAAAAATTGCCTAGAAGGTGAATGCGTATGATCTAACAATCGATGAAGGATGGTACACACTCAACCCCCCAAAAACTGTCTTCAGAAAGGGACAACCACTTAAGGCTGAAAAAAACCTGTGCCTCGGGCCTCTAAACCTCTTTCTTCTGTTCCACAGCAGCTTGCCCCAAATGTATATTCACATAAAAAAATTGGATTCTACAGCGCAACACAGTCTACTTGTTGTAATGGAATAACTTATGGAAAGTAATGTTGCAACTTAGAGTATGTTATGGTGTCCTTCCCTGAAAAAAACTGTTGTTTAAAAAAAAAACCAAACCAAAACCAAACAGAAAAACCCGAAACCCTCCCTCCTTCCCACCAAAAGTACTATACAAGAAAACTGCAAACAAAATATTAATGATGCCCAAATTTGGCCCAGAGTTGTTTAACCAGATTTCAAAGGCATGGCATGTACTCTCTTTGGAAGAAGTAAATATTTACCTATAATTTACCAAAGGACAATTCTGGACCAAAAAGGTGGTATAATGGTAGGAAAGAAAGCACAAAAGAGAGAGGCACAGATTGAGAGAGAGAGAGAGAGAGAGAGAGAGAGAGAGAGAGAGAGAGAGAAGCAGGGTGGACGTGGCAAGGCAGAAGATGGTGTGTGCAAAAGGTGACATGGGCCTATGTGTGTAAGACTACCGTTTAAAATGGAAGAGGCTCTCTTATTTCTCACTGAAAACCATATGAAAAGAGAAAACGAGGAATGGGCCTGCTGCAAAATAACCAAGCGATTCAGCAAACTGTGGAATGAAACTCAGTGAGATAACATAGTCCTAAAGAAAAAGGCAAAAAACAAAAAATACAAAACACAAACATTTGAAACAATCTACTGAAACAAACTAAGTAAAACATGTGATCCAAAGGACACAGATAAAAGCTACTAGAGAAGGAGGAAAAATGTTAGCAGACAAAGACAGTGCTAAAGAAGTAAAATGGAAGTCAAGAGAGTCTTCAACAAAGTGGAGGAACAGAAGGAGCCCAAACCCATAGCGCAAAGCAATGTTTGCGAATGGAAAACAGCTCCTTTGAGCAGTAATAGTTACTCTCGAGTTGTAGCCTCTATTCCTCCTCAGTTCATCTTTAAGCCCTTCCAACCTATAGTGGAGCTAGTGTATGGACAAAAACAAGAGATTTATAATGAACAGAGCAGCTGAGATTTGCAGATCAAATCTTCTAATATAAAAAACGTGCTGACAAAGTTTTGCTCTTACAGTGTCCAAATGACAATGGTAAGTAACAAAGAACAGCTGGCTTCACAACGCAGCCTCTTACAGGTCATTTTTTTTAATTCTGTGCACACAGAGGACTTTAAATTTACTTTTTGATTGCTTACACCCAGCCTACAGTTTCCATATTATCACTCACCTGATGGGCAACATATGCAGTATGAGAAATAATTTGCTTCCCACAAATTTTAAAAGCAGCTGTGGAAGAGGAATCCATGATAATAAAATAAAAGGCTTGATCAGCTAGACTTGATCGTTTCCCAACCTATGCTCACAGCTGCAGAATACAAACCATGTTTTAATATAACTGACATCAAAATTAGTTATTACATAATACTTCTCTTTGTTTAATAAGAATTGCACCTTGATATCCTAAATGTTATTTTTAAACAAAACTGCAGTAAAATACGATTGTGAATACAACCCACCAGTTTTTCAACACATACAGTTTTAGCAGCAACAGAGCTTTGTACACATGGGGCCACGTGCTTTAAGTGCCTTTTATCATACCTATGATTTGTATGGTTTAACTTTTTTGTTATTTGTGACATTTATGAAAAATGTGTATTCTTTTCACAGCTGCTGCTATGTAAAGAATCCATATTACATTGCATATAGTACCACAACTGACTGGGACGAGTGATTACTAGTAGTGTTATTTTCTCTAATTCTTCTCATTCACAGGTAGTTACAGCAATAAGAACTTATGGCTATCTCACCTCTCACAGGGAAAGTATAGATCTATTGTTTGTCAATTCTGCAGCCTCTTGGCTTACAATGTACCTTGGCAGAAGATACAGTGGGCTACCAGCCAGTACCATTCCCCTGCGTAGTTCAGGCAGAATGTAACCAAACCCAAAGCATTCAATTCACATTACTCTGTTTTTTAAGCAAACTGGATTTTATGTTCCTTAAGATATAATTTCATCATGCTGGAATACAAAGTGAGCTTTTTCCCATAGGCTGAAGTAGTAAATAAAAACTGAAATAAAGTACTCAAAACCAGATTAAGGGAATGTTAAAACATAGAGTCCTGCTGACAATGTCTATCTATCAATCATGATTGGTCTGAAAAACGAAATCAATGACTGTACTAGATTTGATTTATTTAAATCTACATGTTATGTTTTGCTGCAAATAAAAAACAGTCCACAAAAATTTTTTTTACAGGAAAAATTGAAAAAGACACAAAGAAAAGTTCAAGCTACAAGTGAAAAATTCATGTGAAAAATAAAGAAAAAAAGAAAATTGAAAAACCCTTTAAGACTTTACCATGACTTTTAGGAATGGTCAGAGAAATTACTTACCTTATAAAAGTCATAACAAGATTAGCACAGAGTATTAAGTCAGCTCTTCATTATGGGAGGTACAATTAAAAGCCATTGGTTATAATAAAACAAATTGCTACACAAAGATGAAGAGTTTCCAGCCCAATATGAAAAGCTAACTCCTATGGGGAGTACATTTCAACTCAATTTTACAACATGAAGAACAATTCAGAACAATGACATCAAAACATGAGTTATCACCAACAGAAAAAAGCCCATTTCTCAGGAACACAGAGCCTGTAGGAGGCTAACCCATAATCTTTATCATTTATGGGAAAGCACATTGCTCCACTTTTAGGAAAGCATGCAGAATGTGGAACCACCAGCAGAAACCCAAACATACATACAGACACGGAGGACTAAGGTACAGCAAAGGGAATGAATTCGCCAAGCTGTAATGAAGGAAGCAGGGTATGCAAAGCACAGCAGCCCTTACAATTTCAGAACTCTCTTTCTCTAACTGCCTCGTGAACTCCAGGCAAGGCCTGTTTAGGAGGTACTGCACCTACTGCAACTTACTGTTGGTGAGAAAGTGCATTAACTCATATGACCTCTCCATGAGCAGTTTTATGAAGACAACTTACTCTGTGTGATCTCAGCGGCTGCTGCTTTTTTCTACACGTGACATTACTGATCACATGATCTGAGTTCTGTACAATACACTCTGTGCATGTGCCATTTGAATGGTCTCCCAAATACCTGCCTCTTTTACACAGATTTCAAATCATGCATGATCTGATTTATAACTGTAGAGTTTTGCCCATGTGTCATCTAAAATACTGTCCCCACCCCTAAGAATGCAACATATATTAATCTATATCTGTAAATAAATACATTAAAAATCTCTAAACCATGAATAATGATGTCTCAAACTGGTGTAATAATACTGTAAAAATGGATTTTGCCTTGTTAGCAAGACATTACTCATCAACACATTTTTTAAAAGGAGCAGTACTGATAGTGAGATTCATCTCAGCAAACTTTAAAAATGGTTCCTGCAGTACTCTACACATGGAATTACTCATTTGGAGTCAGTGGGAAGAAATGAGAAAAAAATCCTTTGAAGCCAAAATCATTTTAGGAGCAGATTTTTACCTCTTATTAAATGTTGCTTGGTAGGCAGGACACTGAACAAAGTAATCTTCGAATCTGGAGTATATCTTTATGTCTTCATCCATATATTATGTTCTCTTTTCTGAGGTTTTTCCAAGTCACCTACACTTTATGTAAAGGTATATTTAATTTTGTTAATCATTGCTTGCCAGTAAAAGAAGAACATATACATGGAATTTCATAGTCAGATTATGGTTCATCCTAACCTCTGCTCCAACAGGATGGTGGAAGCGGATTGATGGATATATTGCAGAACCATGAGGGCTGAATTGGTTTCTTTTACAGGAGCAGTGCCCAAAAACCAGGTATTATCCAATATTCAGAACAAAATGAAAGAAAATGGCAAAGGACAGATTTCTGGGATGCAAATAAGAGACATTAGTAATTGTGTCTCAGTGGAAAGTGACCTTGGTCTGGAGATGCAAAATCAGTATGTTTATTACTAGAAGAGGGTTCCAACAAAATCTTATACATCAACACAAATTGCAATCTGAACAACTCACTGAATGAGAGAACAGGAAAAACTATGGTACATACAGCAAAAAAAGGAGATACAACAGTAAACTATTGGTCAGAAAGCTAGTGGGAAAGCAAACTTGCTACTCAAACTGGCAGCACAGGCTAGGCTTGACAGTTGTGAATAAAAAAAGGCAGAGAGAAAGGATGTGGATTTTATTTCTTCAAAGGCATTTTAAAGAAACCTTTACATTTGTATGAGAAAAAAGAGCCTGATTTTGTGTTCTTAAGAGTAACGGATTGACACGCTGTATGAATTACATTGGTAAGAGAGCATGTTTCTGTGGTATTTTAGGGACTGTTCAGGGCTAATTCAATATCATACTGGTTTGTACTTTTTCAGAGAAGCAGTGTTAATTATATTACCCAAACATGGAGAGGACATACAATCTTGTGTAAGCAAAAGCCCTTATTAAATCAAAACAGAAAATTTGTTGTCAATCATTTGTACACAACTTTCAACAGGTATTTCTAACCTGTGCTAACAGAATCCAAGTGGGATTTGTAAAAGACAAATCTTTAGAAACATAGTACGTGGGAAAATGAAATGTTCTACTACTTGTATTTAAATGGCCTCCAAACATCCTGGATATATTGTACAGTTTGAGAAGCAGATGCAAAAAAAGGCTGAGAGAATAAATTTTCTTTCCAAAGAGATACAAGATTCCTGTTGTCCCTGTTGTTTGCCACTTAAATGAGATTAATTTGCCTACTTTCCCACAATCTCACACCCTGGCAACTTGATTGATGAATCACTTAGCCTTACAAGTATATGCTAGCTGTCTGACTTATATCCTATCTGACCAGCACTAAGATTTTTTTAAACCCCTTGTCTGTTCCAGTTCAACCAGCTTTTTCAGCTGCTGTCAATCAGATGGACTAAAAATACATAAGTGACGTATAGAAATTCTTGTCCTCAAGCACACCACTCTCTGACTCTTGACATACTCTAATAAGGTTGGCATTTTAAAGTTTCATTTCTGTTACACATATTTTGCTTTTAAAAGAAATTTCAGCTATTTCCATATTCATATTTCTTGACCCAGCAACAGCTAACTTCAGTGCAGCATTAAACCAATGAAATTTCCCTATTACTGCAAAAATTGGAAACTTTTTCTTGAATGGCATGGCTCTCAAAATCAGAATTTAGAAAAAAAAAATCTTCCTTCAAACATAGTTGAGCAGAATTGACAAGCTGAATTGAACACAACATATAGGAAATATCAGATCATATCAGATCAATGTTATGTAGCTTACTTTTCATTTGACACACAGGCATTATGATTTAATCATAATTATTTTCAGCAGGGCTTCTGCATGAGACAAGATAAGGCTATTTCATTTAAATCTCCCTGTTCAAAAACTAGTTTTATGTTTTACTAAATACTATCCAAATTCCCTTCTGAATGGGGAATCATTTAGTTCTTTATAGATTTCTCTGCTGTGATGGTTATATGATATAAAGTGTCTTAATACACAAGAAGGATTTTTTTTTTGTTTGTTTAATAAAATCTTTGTGGAGCAGAGGGATGGCTTGATTTTCCAAATGGAAAATTGAGACCCAGAAAATAAATTTAACCTGACATGCCAACAGCTGATTACAGACTGCAAATTCCCTTGGCTGCCATTTATTTTAACTGTATTCGGAGTGCTAAGCTTATGTGAACATCACTCACTACGTCTCAAGAAGGACACACAGAAAGTGAGTACCCCTGAAAAAGGTGTAAGAAGTTTTCACAGCATGAAACATGAAGTTTGCATTAATATGGAGAGAGAAAATGCAATATAGTCTCTTCCTTGGTACCCATCCAGGGTACCACTATGGCAATGCATTTTCTGTTCCAGCAGACAGCTACATCTCTTGAACTGAAAGCAGGATAGCTGTAGCCACCGCTGACCCCACCTGCTACAAACTAGGAAACACAATTCAGTTTTCTTAATATCCAGTTATTGTCAATATCTGAATAAGCGTTGGTAGGGAAGGGGCAGAGGCCTGTCTGGAGCTTTTAAGCTTCTGCTTTTGCTCCTACCTGGTCTGAGGCCTGTGAGCCTCCATCCCTTTAATCCAAGGTCTGTGGGAGTAAAAAAAACATCTCTCCATTGACCTCCACAGGAATCTGAATCAAACTTGTAATTGTTTATAAAGCCTACAACCCATATTTAATGCTTACAATCTTATCTTCCTGGAATTGACTACACAGGTACCATTCCTTGCATTTCTACACTAAAAGAATATGGACACATGAGGACAGTAACAACAAAACCAAAACAACAATAAGCTTCTTAATCCACCAATTAAGTGACCAATGAATCTTCAGGCCTAGAGAGTCAACAAAAGGACATCACCCAATTTCTTACGTTTTTAAAGCATCTTTAAATTTCAGCTTGTTCCACTGGTGCTTGCCAGCAATTTTGTTTTGAGGCTTTTATAGCTCTTATAATTTAAAAGCAAATTGTTGAGTTACCTTTTTAACTATATGAGGAGGCACAAGCATTTGTTTCCCCACATGGTTGGATCAGAATTTCTGCACTGGTGAACTCCAAAGTAGTTTATTTTAGTTAAGCTTAGTTAGCATTTTTATTTGAAAATAAAAAGGAAAATTAAATTTCAGCCTGTGAATCCATCTGAGCAGTATCAGTTCAATGAACTTACTCTATGTACAGCTACGTTTCTGTCTGAGTTGAGGCAGAAATACAGACTATATTCCTCTGATGCAAATCCTTAAATTGAAATGAGAATCATCATAGATGAATAAGGTGATGATTTCAGAGGGTTCAGAAGCTATGGAAAGGTGAGACTGGAACCAAGCAAACACTGCTCTGAGAACTATTCTGTCAAACCCAAGTTAGAAATTATTTTTGAAAGTGATCAGAAATAAAAACACAGGGGAGGGATTTGCATTTAGGATTTTGCTTTGAGCCTCAAAGGCTCAAAGGGTAAGATTCCTTTAGTGCTGGCTTGAATCTGGCAGTCTGGATTGCAAGGTCTAGCACAACAGCAACCACCAGCCACACCACAGCAGTTAGGTGCCTGAGAATAGAATATTTATTTGGCTGTGCTTCTAGCAGCACTGAATCTTGGAAATTCATAGAAGGGATATAAGCAAAACAGTGATTAAGGACATTCTCTCTTCCTTCCAGCTCTTAAATGAAAAACTTTATGGTAATTATGCTTAGCAAAAAACTTGTTTCCATGTCACAAAACTGCATTTGAAAGGCAGGAAGATACTGTAGGGAGCACTGATGGGAACCCACTGATATTTGGGTTATACGTTACTGATACTGACACCGCTGTGTACATCTCATTTGATTTCCATGTGTTAAGACAGACACTGTCCACTAGCGATATATGTAAATTATATCACACAAATGGCATTTTACATCAGTGATTACTCCAAAAGCCATAATAGCAATGTAACAGAAGCTTTGATCTACTTTGATTTATTACTATTTCAGGCTTAAGACTAATTTTTCATATACTCTATTACTGAAGCTGACTCTTCATAGTCAGATTGCTTTGGGAGCTGAAACTAGAGAGCAGTTGCACAGAGTGTTATTACTCATGTAACAGAATACAAACTTGTGTCTGGCTTCTCAAACAAACTGATTTGAGTAGCAAAACCCAGACAGATACTAAACATCATATGCTGGTGACCAGCTTGCTACTGCCTTTAAAAAGAAAACAATATTTGTCTACAAAAGAAATCTCAGAAATATATCTAACCAAGCCAGTTTCGATGCCATACAATCCAAGGTATGTTACAGCACAGGAAAATGGGAAAAAAAAAAAAGCCTGCTTAAATGGATGTAATTCTAAAGAAATAATGACAAGACTGACTTTGGAAAATGCAAATGTAATTACATACATGAGCCTAAACTATAACCAATCAAAAGGAAAATTACTTTTATAGCCCCTGACTTTATCTAATTTGTTTCATAAAGGATTGCAAATCTTTACCATTAAGCAGGGTGAAACGTCTCCTTATTTTGTGGAAGAAGTAAGGGATAAATTGAGAGTGGGTGTTTCAAAGTGAAACATAAAGACTTGTCTTGAAACAAAAAGCAAAGAACCTTAAAGCTCCAAATGGTGAAGGACAGAAATTGTTTCTGCATTACTTGATTTTTAGAATAAAGAAACATATATAACTAACTGGAAAAAAGCTGTGACTTTATAATTCAGTTTCTTTATGCCTATGCTTCTTAATAGACACTCTGAATTTTATTTAGTCTCTCTCTGATAAATGCAGAGTTGGGAAGCATTTCACCATAATAAAAATCCACAAAAACTACGACAATTTTGATAAATTGAAGAGATAAAATTTAAGCCAAAATCTGTAGTATGAAATAAGATGGTAGTTTTTACCAGTCTCCTGAATGTAAAATATTTTTTTGGAAATGAACTTAGTGCTTCAACTAAACTTATTAGTATAGAACAAAAGAACAAATGCAAAATGTTAATATGAATGGATAATTTTATTTCAAAGGGAAAACTGTATTTGACAGAAGTAATGAGGTAAGTACCATGTGCAGAGGAGTTATAGGATTAAGTAAAATTTTTCTTCTATTTTGAATGTATTAACTAATAAGGGATCTAAGATAAGATCCAGCAGTGGGTAAACAAAGATAAATTGTACTTGAAGTACAAATACAGTAACATTTCTTAATTTTTTAAAAATTAATTTTATTGTAAATATCTAAACTGTCATTCATTGACGTTATTACTGCAAACCTTGATCAGATTATTGCAGTAATGCACTGCCCTTACCTGATGTAACTTGAAGTTTTGCTGTACTTTGACTCAGGAGCTATTGTGAATACCTTCCTCAATATGAGACACCTAGCTCTTTTACGAAGAACAGCTCTCTATTCTGGGGTGGCAGACAGAATGTTACGGAAGACATTTTGTGTAGCTACTATTCCAAATAAGAATGATAGAACTAGTAAAGCTATTTTCTAGAAATAAGGAAACTTGATTACTGTCTCTTCATAAATTTTTGCTTTTTAATGTGCACTGGGGAAACCCCATTTCTTTAAATGTAAGAATTTTAATTAATTATTTTTAATTAAGCCCAGCATAAAGTAGGGCTATTAACAAAACAAAATGCAACAGAAAAAAATAAACTCTTTCAATGGCAATTGCCAAAGAGACAGCTTTGACCTCCTGTTCGTGTATGAAAGAAATGCCTACAAATTCAAATTTTACTTAAAACTTCATTGTTCTGTTAGCAACTGCAAAAAAATAACACAGAACCCCAGGAGTACGTTGAACCAATACAGACAAACACATCCCAAATGATTAGTGGAACCTTACTGTCCCTGTTGCCTTTGTTTATTTCTGGACTGTAGGTAGAGATAGATAAAGACATAAAGACATCTATTTTTTAATCAAGATATTTTTTTGTTTTCCAGTTGAGGATCTTGTTAAGGACATACCTGGCAAGGTACTTAAAGCCATGTCCATAAAATACATGGGAACCTCAGCATTCTCTCTAATAAGCAGAGCTAATTTGGAAAAACATTATTTCAAATTTCAAAGAGTATCGCTACAACACATATGGGGTTCATAAGGCAATGAGATAGACAATCTCAATTTAACACAGCATTTTTTCCTTATCAGATTGGTATCTTTATCCTTATGTCAGATGTAAAGAACCAAATTCTCTATTTGCTGGATTTCTGCTTGAAAGCAGAGAAGAAATTGGAAAGAAATTGCTTACATTTACTTAATTTTGCCTCTCTTATCCAATGCATAGCCTAATTGTCTATGAATCATAGAATCATAGAATGGCAAGGGTTGGAAGGGACCCCGAGGATCATAAAGCTCCAACCCCCCTGCCACAGGCAGGGCCACCAACCTCAGGCCTGGATCTACACAAGGTTGCCCAGGGCCCCATCCAACCTGGCCTTGAACACTTCCAGGGACGGGGCATCCACCTCCTCTCTGGGCAGCCTGTTCCAGGACCTCACCACTCTTTCTGTAAAAAACTTCCCCCTAATATCCAATCTAAACCTTCCCTCCTTCAGCTTTAAACCATTCCCCCTTGTCCTGCCATTATCTGCCCTTTTAAAAAGTTGATTCCACTCTTGTTTATAATCTCCCTTCAGGTACTGGAAGGCTGCAATGAGGTCCCCCCGCAGCCTTCTCTTCTCCAGGCTGAACAAGCCCAGCTCCCTCAGCCTCTCTTTGTAGGGCAGGTGCTCCAGCCCTCTAATCACCTTTGTGGCCTCCTCTGAACCCTCTCCAACAGTTCTACATCCTTCTTGTATTGGGGGCCCCAGACCTGGACACAGTACTCCAGGTGGGGCCTCACGAGGGCAGAGTAGAGAGGGACAATCCCCTCCCTGTCCCTGCTGGCCACCCCTCTTCTGATGGAGCCCAGGATCCCATTGGCCTTGCGAGCTGCAAGAGCACACTGCTGGCTCATGTTAAGTTTCTCATCCACTATGACACCCAGGTCCTTCTCAGCAGGGCTACTCTCAAGGAGAGCAATCTTTGTTTATACTATGAGAGCAATGTTAGACAAAATAAGGCACAAGCCCACTCTTGCTCATGGTCTTCCATCTCCTAAAACACTTTTTCACTTGAATTATGTCTAAGGGTTGAATGGAATTCCCTGTGTTGAAAAAAAATATATCCCCAGCTGACACTCAAAAAAGAGCAAAGAAAAAGGAAATACTGTTCCAGAAATCACTATGTCTGACTTTTTTGTGCTTTCCCTATTTATCATGTGCATTCTTATTACAGAAGTAGTTAATTGCTGTAACAAAATATAAACTTTGTGCCACTCTAATCAAGCTGGTGTGTATTTTTTCAAAGATGTGTAAGTCAAGGGCATTAATACTGAGTACAAAACCAGCCTAATAACCCAACCAATAACAAAACTATAGAATTCACTTATACCTGAAAGTCTAAAGACTACCTATGGTACTTCAAATTCTTTTACATCCTCTTAGAATTGCCATACTTTTCTTGCTGTTATTCTAATGATCTTCAAAAACAGTGCTAGAGAAATTCATGTACCAGTATGCAATTCAGGCTTCAGACATTATTAAAACAATTCTGACATCACAGGATTCTGGGGTGCCTAAAATTGACAGAAGACCTTTTCAGTTATTTGATAATTGCACAGTGAATTATCATGCTTAAATCTGTTCTAAAATTTTTATCCAGCAAACTGCTTCTGGAAAGATTTAAGTTATAGTATCAGAGTAACTCAAAAGTTGCATTAAATAGCCCACTGGTTAGAAATCTAGAGAGAAATGGTTTTTAGATAAAAGAGTAAGAAATCCAAATTTAAACAAGGAAAGAAAAAGTGCAAGGGGTTGCCAGATTCTTCACCCAGCATGAGGAAGCTGCCACACCTTCCTCTAACCACAAAAGCCTTCTGCAAATCCTGGATGCAGAATCTGCTGGGCTAACTGTGTATACATTAAGGATGCTCTTGAATCTGACTGTCCAAAGTAGACCCCTCTTCCTTTAAGATGTAAGTGGTCCACTCATCCTCAAATCAGTCACGTTATGTAGTGCAAATTTACAACAGGTATCAAAGTGAACTTAACAGCCTGTAACTAAATTAAATTCTAGATTCTATGCTGGTGTCAGTTCAGTCTTTCAGCACTGCTTGCCATTCACACTAGCCTAAACAGAAGGAGAAACAGTCTCATACCTGGTTTATAACAATTTGTAGTGTATACTATATAAAATACTTAAATCTTCCTGCAGTCTCTGAATAGACTTCTGAAGTCAACCACCTGTTTCAGGAACTAGTATTTCCTCTTGTTCTCTGGATACTGCCGATTCTTAATTCCCTGTATCAGTACCTCTGTTCTTGTGTTATCATGCAAGATAACACAATAAAAAGTGGTTTTATTAACAAAGCTAAGTTTACAATCAAATCCCATCAATTGGTATGCAGCCAGTACATATTCCAAAACCATTTTCATGGAAATAATCTACTTTGTGGGAGAAAAAACTAACATAAAACTTTTCAGATCTTTCACAACACAAGGCATCATGTTCTAACCACTCAGTGAGGCTAAATAAAACATACAAGCTGCAGACCTGAGTGTCTCCCTCTTCGAATTTTTTTTAATTTGAAAAAAGCAGGGGATAGCACTGCAGCAAACATTTTGTTGCCCCTATACTTTCAACAATCAGATCAATAAGTTTCCTTCATTACGCTTGCAGGCAAACACACAGCGCATGCAGAAGCCAGAGGAAAGGGAGAGAAAGAGAGAGACATTGATTGCTGCTGGTAATGAAAGGTCTGAGATACAAATGAGGATAAAAAATGGGGCCATTGTTGTCATAACACGTAAGTGTAATTTTATAAATTGGGACACTCTGGACCTTCATGAGTCGATCCATTCGTTTTAAATTTTGTACAGTATTTTTAAGATAAATCTGATGTCTAGGAGTGTAAGTGAAGCCAATCTGATCTAATAATTTAAGTGAAGCATTGCTACCAAAAAAGAAATTATGATGTTTTGTAAAAACTGGATACTAAGTAAATTATAGATCTATTGCAAACATATTATACTGCACAGCTGCTAAGTCTGCATCACTCCTAATTAATATTGCTACTCTTAGAAAAATAATTTATGTAGTTTTGCTAATATTTTTTTAAAAATTACAGGAATGAAGCTAACTGGTTTTCATGAAGGGGGAAAAGCTTTATTGCATATTATGAAATTCAAAGTGAATATGAATTTGTATTTTATCGTTATACCATTTTAAAGCATTAAAGCTTTACTTCTCTTACTACAAGAGAACCACTTTTGAAAGAAACTCACTTTGGTTTAATTGAATTAAATCAAAGACAGCACCTCATTCTAGACAAACAGAATAGTTAAGGTGCTGACTCAAACAGGCATCAGTTGACTACATCCACTGTTACACCAGTGGATGACAATAACAAGGGACAGGTAAAAGGAAGCTTTTCCTAATTATTAGACTCTGAGATGCAAAACAGCCTCTATAAGGATGTTTTCTACAGAAAAAAACAACCAGGCAGCAAATTCTACCTCAAATTCTCCCCAATGCAGAAGACACAGATCCCAAGTTTCTCTTGTGTGGGAAGACCTTCCACTTCTTCAAAGATCTTCTATGTACCACAGCAGAAAACAATCCCTGATAGTACATGTAGTCTCCTTTTTGTCAATCTTAGCCCTAGGAGTGCAAATTAATCCAATTCCAGAGTTTTTTCCAACAATAAACTGTATAGAAATGTCTGCTGATGAATCTACAGTATCCATTAAGAAAAAGAGTAATTTCAGAATGGTTTGTATGGGTTTATCTGTTATTGCACCTTTGTCAGAAGGCATGCTCAGCTGAATTCCCATAGCACTGATTCCTTTTATCTCATCTCTGTGTCTCTGGTGTCCTCTGAAGGTCCAAAGCTATTTGGTGATGACTTGGACATATAAAATTAAGAAGCTCTGAACCTGGTACTTAAGAATCAGCTTAATAAAAAATATTTTCTTCAGATGAGAACCACAGAAATAACAGGAGACACAAGAACAAACCTTGAGATCCTATCCAAAGTGTGGTTCTTTTTTCCTCACTGGATGTGAGACATTAAGTGATACAACATCACTCCTTTTCATCATCAAAGCTAATGGCAAGGTTTTGGCATTGATTTAATAATACCCCAGTTTGGTAGATTTTCTACCATATCATTTAGAAGTCAGAATATTGTTTACTCATGGCAGATGTTGCCATTATCCAAAATAATAGCAGGTGTCTTTGAGAACTACTGGACATTAAGCTGTACTTGTGTACGAAGAGTCTCTTCCAAAGTTAGAAACTACACTACAAATCCTTACGGACCCCAGAGAATCTCCAATCCCTCCTTGCCTCTTCAAATAGCTCTAATTGCCACACAGATCTGCATTTTCAATTCTCTGTATCCATCATTGTCTCAAATGGTTTGTTCAAAAAGACACAGGATACTATCCAGTACCAGAGAAGAACATTTCTTTTTTTCCCTGTACAAATACTTTCAGTCTGTAGTTTAAGAGAGTCTTGCTGCACTGTAGGTTTCCTAACCATGAAAGTCTGATCAGGTAGAAATATTTTAACTGCATCACATGATCCAGTTCACTAGGCAGCCAGGTAATCCACATTTTAGGTATGAAGATCTTCTTTTTGAACAGAGTATAAAGGACAAATTGCTTGCACAGTCTCACAGTGCCACCTTGATACTTCAGCTAGCAGGCTCTTTACTACAAATTGCAAAGCCATCATTTCTGGGTGGTGTTCATTAAGTTTTCATACACTTAATACTTCAATTTTCTTCTTCAGTTGCAGTAGAATCTAATTATCTCAAGATCTTGAACTGGTACTACACTCTCACAGCTTTCTAGAAAGCAAAATAGTTTTTCAAATCTGATCAAGCAGGAGACCCATATGTGTAGATCAGTCACCAGCCACAATACCTTGGTTTGTATTTCTTTTGAAGAAAGTGGTTCCATTCCTCCAGAACGTGAAAAGGACAAATGGCTGAAGTTGCAGGCAAAACAAGAAGAGTCCAGTTTCCCTGAAAACATGTTACTTCATAATCCAACTTTCACCATTTTTGCTAAAGTGAACTCTGGTAGTTCTTAGTGGATTCTTTGGAAACAAAGTATCATCAAGCTGTTGATACCAATACTTCTTCATTTCATACAAGCCATTCAGAAGAATAGCTGGTTGAGTGAAGACAGCATTTTTCTTCCACCTGGAAGCACTAAACTTAATTTCTTAATCCTGTATTATATTAGAAGTAACCTTGCATGTGCATGAGTATATTATTACTTATTAATTTCATATTGGTGTTTTGATGATAATCATGATAAAAACAGTGAGGCTTTCATACAATGCAGTAACGAGGCACAATAAGCTCCAAAATATGTACCAGGTGCTTTTAAGAACATGTACTTAGTTATCTTTAGAATTACTTTGTTTCCTAGTGGAGTTAGACAGCAGCTATTTACCTACGACAGAAAACCTGGTAAGCATCTTTCTTCTTAAAAAGAATTTATTAGATCTTTCACCAGTTTCTACACTCAAACTAAAATAAAACAAACCCCTTTCTCTTAACTAAGGATAAGGAATGGCTAGGAATGATTGCTTGAGAGCCTGAATATCTTGAGAACAAATCAGACACACATCAGCAAAGTATTTCTTACACTCAGATCTCCCTGCTAAGGGACAATGTGACTGAGTAGGTGAGCTCATTTTTTGCATTTTTTATTATGCTTATTAATAGAACATTCACATCAGGTTTGGAACTTGGCCCACAGTGTGAGATAGAGCCAAATGTAATCTTTTTATGAGATCTTGTCAGCTTTAAGGAATTCTTTTAAAATACAGAATAAACTGTATGGGCTCAAGACTGATTCAGTATTGCAGAAAACCATCTCTTTGATACTAATCCTTT